>OX031057.1:9677500-12077500 GCA_943736015.1 Tridacna crocea | reverse complement strand
ATCCTGTTATGTACTGAGAGCATACTATGGGGCATTGAATTATGTATGGAACTGAAATAGTATTCAGTAATCAGCTAATTTCACGCTTCATATTTGCACACTCTAATCTGAATCTGTAATTTCATCAAAAAGATCTTATTTAACTCTTTACCAAACAATCCCTAGTTTTTACGACCCTGAGATAGAAGCCTTTTGAAAACATTGTGGGAAAAGGAGAAAATGCTGGTAACCACTATTTTCTCCTTTTCCCACCATGTTTTCTACCCTGTTAGAAACAAATTCAAATTTTTTAGTTAAGTTGATTTTGTCATCTACTAGTGCTTTTAATTTGGACCAGTCTTAAATTTGGTTGTTTGGTAAAGGGTTAAGCTGAATACTTCAAAAAATTCAAACACCCCCACCCATCCAACTAGAAGTACATGTACCGGTAATCCTTTTATACCTGAGGAACAGGGCAGCGATTCATGGGCAAACTGACTACTGCACATGCAATAGCACAGATTGGACTGCATAAAATATTATTCTGTCTGATCTGCATTTACAGTGCTCACAAACACACCTCATTGTCATGTTAGCATGACCCCCCAAAAAATACAACCAACCCCACCCATCTCTTTAAAAATATATCCTTACATTACCTGAAAATACAATCATGGGGGCAATGAATCATCAAACTGGAGCTGACCCACTGCCAGGTAAAGCTAAGAAAAGGCTGCACATTTTATACTGTCTGATCTGTGTCTATACCAGTCCATTCACAAAAGCACCCAATTTACACCTGACCCCCCTAGAACTAAATCCTTTCACTACCTGGGAACAACACAGAATGGGGCAGTGATTCACCCAGCTAGAACTGACTGACATACTGCACATCTGATAGTTTACCCTTTACCACGCATATCTTGACATTCTTCAGGAGAAAGGCTTTTGAAATCATTGTAGGAAAAGGAGAAAATGCTGGTAACCAGCATTTTCTCCTTTTCCCACAATGTTTTCTACCCTTCCAAACAGAAATTTCAATTTTATAATCACATTTTGATTTTCAATCTGCAAATGTTTTCAATTTAGAAAAGTCGAAATTTTGTTGTGTGGTAAAGAGTAAAGATAACAAGTATTTATCCCTGCAGATATAATGCAGATAATTATCATCCTAAAATGACATCATTTCATGCCCCCTCTCATTACACTCTTACCTTTACCTGTACTTTAGTTACTAGTTTGAACATCACCACCTAGCCAAACCCGGGCAAGAAGGATCCTGCAAACCTTGTCCAAAAAGAAGAGAATGCTGCAGGTTAAAACTATTTTCTCGTTTTCCTCCCCATGTGGTTTCTTACCTATATGCCACAATAACATTTTAATAAACTTCAACTCTTTACCTAGCGACAAAATTTCAGACTGGTCCAAGTTGAAAGCTTTTGTACACAAAATAAACATATTAACTCATTTGAAATTTGTTTCCAGCATGATACAAAACAATGTGGGAAAAGGAGAAAATGCTGATTACTAGCATTTTCCCCTTTTCCACAATGTCAATGTTTTCAATAGGTTTCTTTCTCAGGGTTGTAAAAACCAGGGATTGTTTTGGTAAAGGATTAACCCATTACCACACAATCCCTACTTTTGATGCCCCCGAGAAAGAAGCCTTTAGAAAACATTGTGGGAAAAGGAGAAAATGCTGATAACCAGCATTTTCTCCTTTTCCCACAATATTTTTAACCATTCACAAAACTGCCTTTAGAAAAGAAGCCTTTTGAAAACATTGTAGGAAAAGGAGAAAATGCTGGTACCCAGCATTTTCTCATTTTCCCACTATGTTTTTTTACCACTCACAAAACAAATTTCAAATTTTGGGTCTCTTTTATTTTGTCGTCTGCAAATGCTTTTGATTTGGACCAGTCTAAAATTTTGTCGTTTGGTAATGAGTTAAGAAAAGGCCTCAGGGAAAAGGATGAAGGGCTGGTATGCAGCATTTCTCTATTTTCCATACTGTTTTCGACCCTTCGCAAGACAGACTTTGAGAACTCAAAATCAGTTAAGAAAGGCTCAGACTGCTACACAGCATGGACTGGCTTTAGATGGGCAATTTCTCAATTAATCATTATGTGACAATGTTTTCAAAAGTCTTCCTGAAACTGATGACATGCAACCCTTCGACAAACAATCTTGGCTGCGAAGCTCTGACGACTCAGGAAAAAAAAAAGAAACCTTTCAAAACAATTAATTATCAGAAAACACAAGTAATTAGCATTTTGTCCTTTTCACACAATGTCTTACAGCGTTTCATGAAAATTCCAGACATTTGATCAACATTGTTCTGTGTAACTGTTTTCCTTTCTCAAAGTTTGAAACCTGTTGTTTGGTAAGAGCTGACGTGCATATACCATGAGGCAAAGGGTCAGTGACATAATTTAAGAGTGTCAGTCATCTTTCCCTTTACCCCTTCCTGATTATGATCTGCTTAACCCTTTACCACACAATCCCTACTTTGGACGATCCTGAGAAGAAGCCTTTAGAACAGGCTGGTAACCAGCATTTTCTCCTTTTCCTACAATGTTTTCTACCTTTCACAAAACAAATTTCAAATTTTCAATCACTTTTATTCTGTCATCTGCAAATGCTTTCGATTTGGACAAGCCTAAAATATTGTCTTTTGGTAAAGATTTAATCCTTTACCACACATGTAAACACCCAAAGAAACAAAAGTTTTGAAAGAAATGTGGCAAAACGAGAAAATGCTGGTAACCAGGCCACGACACATAAGCCCACTACCTATCAGCCAGTGGAGCTAAAAAAAAAGTTGTGTTTGCAAGGATTTTTGAAGAAAGGGATCTCAGGTAAAGCTACAGAGAGGGTTATCATGTCTAATCCTTAAAGTAAATGTCCTTAAAATGTCAAGCACAGATTTAGTAGATTATTTCTTTACCCTTACCTAACAAGCCTTTCTTCTAATAACCAAAACAAAGACTGCTTTTGAAAACATTGTGAGAAAAGAAGAGAACGATTATAAACACTCCCCTCCTGATATATCTAGTAAAAAGGTTTTTTTTTTAACCCTTTCCCAAATGGCAAATTTTAGACTAGGCCAAATTAAAAGCATTTTGCAGATGACAAATTGACAGTTGCAAAAAAGATGATTTTTCTATATGATAGGGTAGAAAACATTGTGGGAAAAGGAGAAAATGCTGGTTACCAGCATTTTCTCCTTTTCCCACAATGTTTTCAAAAGGCTTTTATTCCTGACCTGTAAAAACCAGGGATTGCTTGGGAAAGGGTTAACCTGCCAAGAAAATTCTAGACTTGTCTATATTACAAGAGGCCCTGAAATCGCTCACCTGAGTCTAATGACCAAACATGAACCATCTAGTTTCCCAGTGACCTAGTTTTTTATCAGACATTACCCACCATCAGACACTTTTGAGATATCAGTGAGACAAACATTCTGACCAAGTTTCATGAGTATTGGACTGAAAATGTGGCCTCTACAGCGTACAAAAGGTTTTTCTAAGATTTCACCAAGTGACCTAGTTTTGGACCCGACAATTACCCATTATCAAATTCTTTTAAGACATCACCAAAACAAACATTCTGACCAAGTTTGAAGAGTATTAGGCAGAAAATGTGGCCTCAAGAGTGTACACAAGGTTTTTCTATTATTTGATCCATTGACCTAGTTTTTGACTCCACATGATCCATTTTCAAACTCATTCAAGGTATCACCAGAACAAATATTATGAACAAGTTTTAGAAGTATCAGACTGAAAAATGTGTCCTCCAGAGCATACACAAGGTTTTTGTAACATTTTACCTATTGACCTAGTTTTTGACCACACATAACCCATTTTCAAACTCATTCAAGATATTATCAAGGCAAACATTCTGACCAATTTTCAAGAGTGTTGGACTGAAAACGTGGTATCCAGAGCATATACAAGGTTTTTCTAAGATTTGACCCGGTGACCTAGTTTTTGACCATACATGACCCAATTTCAGACTCGAGTGAGATATCATGAAGGCAAATATTCTGACAAACTTACAAGAGTTTTGGACTGAAAATGTGGCCTCTAGAGCGTACAAAAGGTTTTTCTAACATTTGACCTGGTGACCTAGTTTTTGACTCCACATGACCCATTTTCAAACTCGTCCGAGATATCACAGACACAAGGACAGACAAGCCGATTCCAGTATACCCCGAAAACATTCATTTTATGGGGGTATAATTAACTCTTTAGCAGACGACAAAATTTTAGACAATTCCAAAATGAAAGCCTTAGCAGACGACAAAATTAAAGCAACTCAAAAACTGGTATTTGTTTTGGAAAGGGTAGAGCACATTGTGGGAAAAGGAGAAAATGCTGGTTACCAGCATTTTCGCCTTTACCTGCAATGTTTGCAAAAGGCTTCTGGGACAGAGTCATGAAATCCAGAGATTCTTTGATGAAGAGTTAACTCTTTACCAAACCACAAAATTTAAGACATTGTCCAAACCAAAAGTATTTGCAGATAAAACGAATGTGACTTTAATTTCTTATATTGTTTTAACCCATTACCACACAATCCTTACTTTTGACGACCCTGAAAAAGAGGCCTTTAGAAAAAAATTGTGGAAAAAGCAGAAAATACTGGTAACCAGCATTTTCTTGTTTTCCCACAATGTTTTCTACCCTGCTGGAAACAATTTTAATTTTTGAGTTACGTTTAATTTGTCGTCTGCAAGAGCTATGAATTTGAAGCAGTCTGCAATTTTGTTGTTTGGTAAAGAGTTAAGAAGGGCAGAAAACATTATGGGAAAAGGAAATTTAAAAACTCCTTATTAAGACAACAGCAATTTTCCTTTCCCAAAATGTTTCTTCCCTGTCAAGGCCAAATTTCATTGTTTGAGCCACAAAACAAAACAAGAGGACCATGATGGTCCTATATCGCTCACCTGAGTACCAAGCAGTAAAGATTTACAATGAAGATAAATACCAAATATCGAAGTGCAAGGCCAAAGCTTTAGGTCTTCTTGGTTTAGATAAGAAGATAATCTTTCTTAACCAAACCCGGTTATATAAATATTTAAGAGAAGTTTGAAAGTGCTCAGGTGAGCTAACTAGAGCCTTAATTTGAAGTATTTTGGTAGAGGGCCACTAGATGATGCTACATGCCAAATATGAAAGCTCTAGCCCTTAAGGTTTGGGACAAGAAGATTTTTGAAGATTTCCTTCTTTATCTCTATGTGAAATCTGAGAACCCACAACATAGGGCCAATTTCCACACTAGGGCCATTATTTGAAGTATTTTGGTAGAGGGCCACTAGATGATACTATATGCCATATATAAGAGCTCTAGCCCTTATGGTTTGGGACAAGAAGATATTTAAAGATTTCCTTCTTTATCTCTATGTGAAATCCAAGAACCCACAACATAGGACCATTTTCCACACTAGGGCCATAATTTGACGTATTTTGGTAGAGGGTCACTAGATGATGCTACATGCCAAATATGAAAGCTCTAGCCCTTAAAGTTTGGGACAAGAAGATTTTTACAGATTTCCTTCTTTATCATTATGTGAAATCTGAGGACCCACAACATAAGGCCATTTTCAACACTAGGGCCATAATTTGAAGTATTTTGGTAGAGGGTCACTAGATGATGCTACATGCCAAATATGAAAGCTCTAGCCCTTAAGGTTTGGGACAAGAAGTTTTTTACAGATTTCCTTCTTTATCTCTATGTGAAATCGGAGAACCCATAACATAGGGCAAATTTCCACACTAGGGCCATTATTTGAAGTATTTTGGTAGAGGGTCACTAGATGATGCTACATGCCATATATGAGAGCTCTAGCCCTTATGGTTTGGGACAAGAAGATTTTTAAAGATTTCCTTCTTTATCTCTATGTGAAATCCGAGAACCCACAACATGTGGCCATTTTCAAACTAGGGCCATAATTTGAAGTATTTTGGTAGAGGGCCACTAGATGATGCTACATGCCAAATATGAAAGCTCTAGCCCTTACGGTTTGGGACAAGATGATTTTTAAAGATTTCCGTCTTTATCTCTATGTGAAATCCGAGAACCCACAGCATAGGGCCAATTTCTACACTAGGGCCATTATTTGAAGTCTTTTGGTAGAGGGCCACTAGATGATACTACATGCCATATATGAGAGCTCTAGCCTTTATGGTTTGGGACAAGAAGATTTTTAAAGATTTCCTTCTTTATCTCTATGTGAAATCCGAGAACCCACAACATAGGGCTATTTTCAACACAAGGGCCATAATTTGAAGTATTTTGGTAGAGGGCCACTAGATGATGCTACATGCCAAATATGAAAGCTCTAGCCCTTAAGGTTTGGGACAAGAAGATTTTTGAAGATTTCCTTCTTTATCTCTATGTGAAATCCGAGAACCCACAACATAGGGCCAATTTCCATACTAGGGCCATTATTTGAAGTATTTTAATAGGGGGCCACTAGATGATACTACATGCCATATATGAGAGCTCTAGCCTTTATGGTTTGGGACGAGAAGATTTTTAAAGATTTCCTTCTTTATCATTATGTGAAATCCAAGAACCCACAACATAGGGCCATTTTCAACACTAGGGCCATAATTTGAAGTATTTTGGTAGAGGGCCACTAGATGATGCTGCATGCCAAATATGAAAGCTCTAGCCCTTAAGGTTTGGGACATAAAGTTTTTTACAGATTTCCTTCTTTATCTCTATGTGGAATCGGAGAACCCACAACATAGGGCCAATTTCCACACTAGGGCCATTATTTGAAGTATTTTGGTAGAGGGTCACTAGATGATACTACATGCCATATATGAGAGCTCTAGCCCTTATGGTTTGGGACAAGAAGATTTTTAAAGATTTCCTTCTTTATCTCTATGTGAAATCCGAGAACCCACAACATGGGGCCATTTTCAAACTAGGGCCATAATTTGAAGTATTTTGGTAGAGGGTCACTAGATGATGCTACATGCCAAATATGAAAGCTTTAGCCCTTACGGTTTGGGACAAGAAGATTTTTAAAGATTTCCTTCTTTATCTCTATGTGAAATCCGAGAACCCACAACATAGGGCCAATTTCTACACTAGGGCCATTATTTGAAGTATTTTAATAGAGGGCCACTAGATGATACTACATGCCATATATGAGAGCTCTAGCCTTTATGGTTTGGGACAACGAAATTTTTAAAGATTTCCTTCTTTATCTCCATGTGAAATCCAAGAACCCACAACATAGGGCCATTTTCAACACTAGGGCCATAATTTGAAGTATTTTGGTAGAGGGTCACTAGATGATGCTACATGCAAAATATGAGAGCTCTAGCCCTTACGGTTTGGGACAAGAAGATTTTTAAAGTTTCTTCTCTCGGTTGCCATGGCAACCAGAGTTCTCCATGCAATTCAAATCTTTGAAGTATTTTGAAAGTGCATCACCTAAGGATCATTTCTGTGAAGTTTCACTGAAATCTGTTGGGCGGTTTCAGAGGAGAAGAATTTTTAAGTGATTGTTCACGGACGGACGGACGGACGCCGGACAACGATCGATCACACTAGCTCACCCTGAGCACTTTGTGCTCAGGTGAGCTAAAAAGTGGCTCATGCAAACAATGAAATTTGGCTTTGATGGGGAAGATGCATTTTGGGAATTCTGATTTTTTATCCTTCTGGCAATAATTATAGATCACATTTATTTTGACATCTGCAAATACTTTCAAATTGGATTAGTCCAAACTTTTGTCGTTTGGTAAAGAGTTAAGCAAAACAAGAGGACCATGATGGTCCTATATCGCTCACCTGAGTATATTTGTAACTTATATGGTTTATCAAGGGCAGGCTATTAATTCTTTTCAAATAAGGCATACCCTGGGGTTTGTCACAAAAATATGTTTACAGATTTTCTTCTTTGTCTTTGGCCAGTGGAGCTAAGAGCTGCTGCTTATCATCAATTTTTCTCTTCACAGTGTCTTGTTCCCTTTTTGACTTGTAGTTTAGCCATTACCAGACGACAAAATTTTAGACCGTTCCAAATTGAAACAAATTGCAGATGACATTTTAAAATGTATCTAAAATGAAAAATAAGTGATCTATATGGTAGAAAAGATTGTGAGAAAGGAGAAATTGCTTGTTACAAACAATTTCTCCTTTTTAGATGGAATTGATTTTAAAAGATTTCCTTCTATGATTCTATGTGAAATAGCGTGCACCAGGGCAAAGAGCCAAAATATGACCCCAAGGGGATAATTTTAATTATTTTTATAAAGTGTCACTAGATGATGCTACATGCAAAATATGAATGCTCTAGCCTTTATGGTTTGTCACAAGTAGATTTTTAAAAGATTTCCTTCTTTGTTTCTATGTAAAATAGGGTGCACCCGGGCAGAGCCCAAATATGACTGCAGAGGGATAATTCTAGCAATTTTTGTAGAAGATTATCAGACTTTGCTACATAGCAAATATGAATGCTCTAGCCATTACGGTTTGTCAGAAAAAGATTTATTAAAGGTTT
This sequence comes from Tridacna crocea, assembly GCA_943736015.1. Classification (NCBI taxonomy): domain Eukaryota; kingdom Metazoa; phylum Mollusca; class Bivalvia; order Cardiida; family Cardiidae; genus Tridacna; species Tridacna crocea. The sequence continues at coordinate 12,068,997 of OX031057.1, read as the reverse complement.
CCTTCTTTGTTTCTATGTAAAATAGGGTGTGCCCAGGCAAAGCCCAAATATGACCCAAGGGGAATAATTTTAACAATTTTGGTAAGGGGTCACCCAATGATGCTTCAAACAAAATATGAATGCCCTCCGCCTTATGGTTTGTCACAAGAACATTTTTAAAGATTTTAAAATAGGTTGCGCCCGGGCAGAGCCCAAATATGACCGCAGAAGGATAATTTCAACAATTTTGGTAGAAGATCATCAGTTAATGCTACACACTAAATAGGAATGTTCTAGCCATTATGATTTGTCACCAGAAGAAGTTTTAAAGATTTCCTTCTAAATTTCTATGTAAAATAGAATGCGCCCGGGTAAAGCCCAAATATGACCCCATGGGAATGATTTTAACAATTTTGGTAAGGGGTCACCCAATGATGTTTCAAACAAAATATGAATGCTCCCAACCTTATGTTTTGTCACAAGAAGATTTTTAAAGATTTTAAAATAGGGTGCGCCCGGGCAGAGCCCAAATATGACAGCAGAGGAATAATTTTAACAATTTTGGTAGAGGATCATCAGATAATGCTACATACCAAATATATATGCTCTAGCCATTATGGTTTGTCAGAAGAAGATTTTTTAAAGCTTTCCTTCTTTGTTTCTATGTAAAATAGGGTGCGCCCAGGCAAAGCCCAAATATGACCCCAGGGGAATAATTTTAACAATTTTGGTAAAGGGTCACCCAATGATGCTTCATACAAAATATGAATGCTCCCGGCCTTATGGTTTGTCACAAGAAGATTTTTAAAGATTTTTCCATTTTCAGCCATTTTGTTGCCATGGCAACCAGAGTTTTTGTTGGAATTAAATTCTTTTAACAATTTTTGTAGAGCTTCACCCAAGGAACATTCCTGCCAAGTTTTATCAAGATTGGCCTTCTGGTTTTGGAGGAGAAGATTTTTAAAGAAATTGTTAACGGACGGACGGACAGATGGACGGACGGACAGACGGACGGACGGACGGACGCCGGACGATGACCGGTCACAATAGCTCCCCCTGAGCACGTTGTGCTCAGGTGAGCTAAAAATGAAAGGTTGCTATGGATGCAACTTCTTGCACTATCTTTAAGGAACAAGATTTAAGGTTGTCATATGACTCCTTGCATTATCTTAAAGCTACAGATAGAAGATTATCAAGCAACTTCTTGCACTATCTTTAAGCAAAAAGATATAAGGTTGTAACTATCTTTATGCAAAAAGATATAAAGTTGTCATGAATCTTCTTGCACTATCATTGAGCTACAAGATATAAGGTGATCACGCAACTTTTTGCACTATCTTTAAGCAACAAATAGAAGGTACATGTAATCATGTGACTTCTTGCACTATCATTGAGCTACAAGATATAAGGTGATCACGCAACTTTTTGCACTATCTTTAAGCAACAACTAGAAGAAACATGTAATCATGTGACTTCTTGCACTATCTTTAGGCAAAAAAATATAAGATTGTCATGTGACTTCTTGCACTATCTTTAGGCAAAAAAATATAAGATTGTCATGTGACTTCTTGCACCATCTTTAGGCAACAGACAGAAGGTTATCATGCAACTCATTGTGATATCTTTAAGCAAAAGATAGTAAGTGATCATGCACTTTTTTTAAGTAGCAGAAAGAGAGTTAATATCATGCAACTTCTTGCACTGTCTTTATGCAGCAGATAGGAGGTTTTCATGCGACTATTTGCGCTTTCTTTAAGCAACAGCTATAACGTTCATCAATCATCATCATCATGCAACTTCTTGCACTTTCGTTACCCCTTTACTCAATAGATACTCATTTCTACGCATTGCTTGTAGAAGCGTTTGGAAAACATTGTGGCAAAAGGTTAAATTGCTCATGACGAGCACTTTCACCTTTTGTCACAATGTTTCTATGCTATCAAAAGGCGTCATATAGACATAAGAAACGGCTTATCCTTGCTGTTATTTAGAGTCAATTAGAGATACCATAGAAATGCCTTATGGCATAAAGGGTTAAGCAACAGAGAGGTTATCATGTGACTCCTTGCACTAAGGTTATTATGTGACTCTTTGCATTGTCCTATAGCAACAAGATTTAAGGTTTTCAAGCACTCTTTATGCAAAAGATAAATGTTTTTCATGCAACTTCTTGCACTGTCTTTAAGCAACAGATAGGAGATTTTCATGCAAATTCTTGCCCTATCTTTAAGTCACAGAACGGTTATCATGTGACTTCTTGCACTATCCCCAATCAACAGGTAGAAGGTTATCATGCCACTTCTTGCACTATCTTTAGGCAACAGATGGAAGGTTATCATATAGACATAACATACACTTTTATAGACATTTATGACATTTTTTAAATATTTTTTTATAAGGGAGAATGGGGATGAGGGAAGCACTCATGCTTCTGTTTGCTATACGTTTCAACTATACATTCACACCAACCACAGGAAGGATGTATTTGGCATAACCATATATTGTATAGCACTACAGTAAGCTTGGTGCCTGGTTGTCGTATAAAATCTCAAAGCTAGGCTGAACTACTCCCCAAATTCGTTTACCCACTGTTTTCAAAAGCTTTAATTTTGTCTGTTGTTAAACCACAGAATTGTTCGATAAAAAAGTAAAAGTAGTAATTGCTCATTTTTCATCAGCTGTTCACAACAGGTAGGCAAAAAACATAATTTCAAATATATCCTACAGTAATTCACTAAGCCTGGTGCCCGGTTGTCTTGTATAAACTGAGAACTAGGCTTAAATTTATGGCAATTTGATGGCTCCCTGTCTCAAGCTACTTGACACATCAAAGCAAACTGGGATCAAGATTACAGACATTTCTCCTAGCTGGGGGAAAAAAACAAAATAAACATTTCGCTTCTTTGATATTCATGAATTTTCTACAAATTAATCCTCACAGTGCTGAATAAACGAAACAAGGCATTTCCAGTCTGGAGAGAAAATCGCAGATATGCTGACTTTTGGGGTTTTCCTTTACCACGGAGTCATGAGTTTTAACTCTTTACTACATAATTTTAGACTTTTCCAAATTGGAAGCATTTGCAGACGACAAAATAAATATGACTAAAGAATTGAAAAAAAAGGAGAAAATGCTGGTTACCAATATTTTCTCCTTTTCCCAAAATGTTTTCAATTAAAAGGCTTCTTTCACAAGAGTGTTAAAAGTTGGGTTTGTGTGGTAAAGGGTTAACAACACTGAGCAAGAAAGTTTTACAAAACATTGTGGGAAAAGGAGAAGCCATCATTATTTAATTTGTCTACAATGATAAATTATTGCTCTCAATTTGGATAAATCTAAAATTTTTTGGTACAGCGTTGTCATTTATCGCATCAAAATTTCTTTCTCAGACAGGGTAGAAAATATTGTCGTGTTGGGTAAAAATGCTGATTTCTAGCATCTCCTTTTCCCAAAATATTTTCAAAAGCATTCTTTCTTTAACTCTTTACCACACAACAAAATTTCAGACTGGTTAAAATTGAAAGCATTTGCAGACGACAAAATAAAGGTGACTGAAAAATTGAAATTTGTTATGGGAAGGGTAGAAAACACTGTGGGAAAAGGAGAAAATGCTGGTAACCAGCATTTTCTCCTCTTCCTACAGTGTTTTCAAAAGGCTTCTTTCTCAGGGGTGTCAAAAGTAGGAATTGTGTGGTATTGGGCTAAACAAGGGATTTTGTGGTAAAGCATTTAAAAAGGGATACACACAATTTTTGTCAACTCTTTACCATGTGACAAAAATTTTAAACTTCTCCAAATTGAAGGCATTATCAGACGACAAAGTAAATCTGACTCAAACACTGCAATCTGTTTACAGGAGGGTACAAAACAATCTGGAAAAAGGAAAAACAAGAGGGCCATTGGCCCTTGAACGCTCACCTTAGACTATAGCTTATGAGTGAAATTCAGTTCTTTGAACAACTTTGGTAAAGCTTCACCTGGAACATCCCTGCCAAGTTTCATCAAGATTGGCCCAGCGTGTTAGGAGAAGAAGATGTTTAGATAAATTGTTTACAGACGATGGACGATGGACGACAGACGCCGGACATAGGGCAATCAAATACCAAAGCTCTACACCTTCCAGTTTCAAAGAAGAATTTTAAATTTTCCTTCTTTGTCCTATGTTCGAACTTGTGGTCCCCGGGGCTGGGACAGCTTTGACCAAAGTAGCATCCTTGGAACAAACTTGGTAGAGGTCCACTCAAAGATGCTACATACCAAATATCAAAGCTGTACACCTTCCCGTATAACTCATTACCTAACAACAAAATTTTAGGTTTATCCAAATCGAAAGTATTTGCAGCCAACAAAATATAAGTGACAGAAAATTTGAATTTTGTTTTGTGAAGGGTAGAACACATTGTGAGAAAAGGAGAAAATGCTGGTTACCAGCATTTTTTCCTTTTCCCACAATGTTTTCTAAAGGCTTCTTTCTCAGGGACGTCAAAAGTAGGGATCATGTGGTAATGGGTTAAGAGAAAGAGAAATTTAAAAATTTCCTTCTTTGTTTGTATGTTCCAACCTGTGACCTCCGTGGCAGGGCCAGTTTTGACATCATATGACCAAACTTGGTAGAGGTCCACTACAGGATTCTGTACATCAAATATCGAAGCTCTGCACCTTCAAGTTTCAGAGAAGATTTCTACATTTTCCCTTCTTTGTTGCTATATTTGATCCTAAGACCCCCGGGGCAGGGCCAATTTTAACCCCAAGGGCATAATATGAACAACTAGGAATTGCTACATGCCAAATATCATAGCTCTATGCCTTCTAGTTTTGGAGAAGAAGAATTTTAAAATTTTCTTTCTTTGTTCCTATGTTCGAACTTTTGACCCCCAGGACGGGGCCAGTTTTTACCCCACGGGCATGATTTAAACAAACTTGGTAGAGGTTCACTAGATGCCACATACCAAATATCAAAGCTCTACACCATCTAGTTTCAGAGGAGAAGAATTTTAAAGTTTTCCTCTTTGTTCCTATGCTCAAACAAGTGAACCCAAGAGTGGGGCCAGTTTTGTCCCCGGGGGCAACATTTGAACAAACTAGATAGAGGTCCACTAGGAGATGCAACAGACCAAATATAAAAGCTCTATGCTTTCTAGTTTCTGAGGAAAATATTTTTAAAGTTTTCCTACTCTGTTCCTATTGTCAAACTTGTGACCCCTGGGGTGGGGCCAGTTTTGACCCCAGGGGCTTAATTTGAACAAACTTGGTAGAGGTCCACCAGGAGATGCTACATACCAAATATCAAAGCTCTACGCCTTCTAGTTTGAGAGAAGAAGAATTTTAAAGTTTTCCTTCTTTGATCCTATGTTTCAAACTTGTGACCCCCGGATCAGGGCCACTTTTGACCCCAGGGGCATCAAATGAACAATCTTGGTAGAGATTCACTAGGAGATGCTACTTACCAAATATCAAAGCCTTACGCCTTCAAATTTCAGAGGAGAAGATTTTTAAAGTTTTCCTTCTTTGTTCCTATGCTCAAACTTGTGACCCCTGGGGAAGGGCAAGTTTTGACTCAAGGGAAAAAATTTGAACAAACTTGGTAGAGGTCCACTAGGAGATGCAACATACCATATATCAAAGCTCTACGCCTTCAAGTTTCAGAGGAGAAGATTTTCAAACATTTCGGGGTTTTTTTGTTGCCATGGCAACCAGAGTTATGGGTGGAATTAAATTCTTTGAACGATTTGGAAAGCTTCACCCAAGAACACTCCAGCCAAGTTTCATGAAGATTGCCAAGTGGTTTAGGAGAAGATGTTTAAAGAAACTGTTGACAGACATCGGACATAGGACAATCACAATAGCTCACCTTTAGCACTTTGTGCTAAGGTGAGCTAATAATGCTGGGCCTCAATGTTTGTAACCCTTTACCAAACAATCCTGGTTTTTCACGACCCAGAGAAAGAAGCCTTCTGAAAACATTATGGGAAAAGGAGAAAAATGCTGGTAACCAGCATTTTCTCCTTTTCCCACATTGTTTCCTACCCTGCTGGAAACAAGTTTCATTTTCTGAGTTTCATTTATTTTGTCATCTGCAAATGCTGTCAATATGGACAAGTCTAAAATTTTGTGGTTTGGTAAGGATTTAAAAGCCTTCTTCTTCAGCATTGTTTAATACGCAGTGTATGGTGCAGGGTTAAAAAATACAATTTTCAGTTCTCAGTACCTTTTGCTGGCTTCTGACCTCTATAACCCTTCACCTCACAATCCTGAGTTTTATTGACCCAGATGATGAAGCCTTATCAGAGATAGACCAAGAAACTCAAAATGTGGGGCACATGCCCCCCTAAGTCTACCAAGAGGGCCAAGATGGTCCTGGATCGCTCACCAGAATTTTTGAGAGGACCACAGCCAATTTTTTTTTGAGGTATTGAAATAGTGGAAACAAAATCATTATTCTGCCAAGCAATTTTCAAAAGGTCACCTGTAAAAGTAATTTCAAAATATGACCAGCAGTTTCAGACATGAAGAATTTTTAAGAGTTTCTTAATTTCCGCATAGTGCAAGTAGCCATTCAGGCATTCACCAGAGCCATGTTTCTTGACTGATCAAAATTTCACGAACAATTTTTGAAAAGGGTCTTTCAATGAACATTTCTGTGAAACTATTTTAAAATCTGACCTGGCGTTTCAGAGAAGAATTTTCAATAATTTCTTCATGTCCATATAGTGCAAGTAGCCCCCATTCACAAGAGCACAGTTCTTTTTCTAACAAACAGGTGATAAGTCGTTTTTTTGGTAAGACACTGCCTGATCATTTCCAATCACATTTTCTGTAACTATTGCATGGTTTCACGAAAAAATCAAAGTGTTCTTTCTGTTGCCATTTCCATCGATGACTTGTGGAACTTGATGACTAAAACTTTTATCTAACTAAATTCATGGGATTTTTAGCACCTGTCTGATTTATGATGTCATCCAATAATGTCAGAGAGACTAGGGAAATCCAGTGACCTCTACTCATAGAGTTGTTTCCCTTACTCGCAAAATTGTAGTTTTGGATGGAATAATTTTCGAGACCGTGTTAGAATTTTCAGCACTGTGCAATGTGCTAAGAATAATGCCCACATTACAGAAAAAATGCTGCATTTTGCGTGCATAGTTTTAGGATTTTGGGGACATTCTCAGAAATAAAGTATTGTGTGGTAAAGAGTGAATTAACATTAGTTGTCAACTTTCAATCCAGTCCTGTAATACAATAACCATTTACCACATAATCCTAAGTTTTAATGACCTTGGGAAAATACCTTAACTCTTTACCACACAATCCCGACTTTTAACACCCCTGAGAAAGAAGCCTTTTGAAAACACTGTGGGAAAAGGAGAAAATGCTGGTAACCAGCATTTTCTCCTTTTCCCCCAGTGTTTTCTACCCTATCCAGATCAAATTTTAATTTTTCAGTCAGCTTTTTTTTATTGTCTGCAAATGCTTTCAATTTGGACCAGTGTAAAATTTTCTTGTGTGGTAAGGAGTTAAGAAAACATTGGGGGAAACGGAGAAAATGCTGGTAACCAGCACTTTCTCATTTCCCCATTATCTCTTCAACCCTATAAAAGACAAAAATGTAATGTTTGACGATATTTTATTTTTTGCCTCCAGAATGTTTTCAATTGGACAAGAAGTCTAAAATTTTATCGTTTGGTGCAGGTTAAACCCAAAGAGAAACCAGTAAAATAAACACATAAACAACAGATGTTATCGTTCCATTGTTACATCTGGTGGCCTTACTGACATTTTCTTGGACTCCTTTCATAGAAGAGTTCTACTGTCAGGGGAGATAACTTATCTACAAAATTACATAAGATTTCTCAAATCTGATAAGAGAGGCAATGATCCATCCTTTGGCTTCAAGGCCTGGTTTTGTTTCTATCCCTTTACAAGACAAAGAAAAAAAAAACACCAGACTGTCCAAATAATAGGTATTTACAGACTTTGTGACTCAAAACTTGAAAAGTACCTTTGGAATGGTAACCAGCATTTTCTCCATTTCTCTCAATGCTTTCAAAGATTGTCTTCTTCAGGTCATTAAAACATAGGATTGCCTTGTCATGCTACATAAATCCATCTATTTTTTCAAATCTGTAAAAGACCTAAAAAACTTGATTTCAAGAGGGCTTAAAGAATATCACAAAGAGGCCTAACTCATTACCAAAGGACAAAATTTAAGCTTGTTCAAATCACAAGCATTTGCAGACAACAAAATGAAAATGACTAAAAATTTGGAATTTGTTTTGTGGAGGGTAGTAAATATTGTGGGAAAAGGGAGAAAATGCTGGTTACCAGCATTTTCTCATTTTCCGACATTGTTTTCAAAAGGCTTCCACCTCAGGGTCGTCAAAAGTCTGGATTGTATGGTAGAGGCTTAATAGCTGTACATCATTTCCTCAGAAATCATTTAGCAGATGCAGCCAGTTGACAAACGCAACACCTTGTCCATGTGAAGCTTTGTCACATACTACATTTCACCAAAAAGAGGCCATAATTTGAGCGAAAATACAACATTTTTGTCGAAAAATATTTATCCTCTACTAATCCACTTTTTCAGGACTTCATTTAAAATCAAATTACGATGTAGCCAAAAACAAAAAAGGCCTAAGCCCTTTTGTTGATTCAGAGGTCCAGATAGAGGGTGTGATTTTGATTTCATGATTGAAAATATTAGTTATTCTTCATTAAACCCTATGTTATGGGTACTCATTTGGATCGTCTCAATGAGACGATTCTAATGAGTACCCACAACATAGGGTTTGGAAGAGAAACAGCAAATTTAGAATGCCATCATCCCCTTTTATCTGGAGCTCTGACTCTTGCTCTACTTTGTTAGCTGAAGCCACTCTGAATTAGATCTGGATGTTCTTTTTGCTTACAACAGATGGGCCATCTTCAAAAGCCAAGCCTGATGATTCACTACGCTACTCTACCCTTGGCGGATCGAGCATGGTTTTTACATTCCCCTGATACAGTTTTTCATTGGATGCAGCCAGCCCAAGCTGCAACAAATGAAATCGCTCTTTGATAAAAATAGAATAAGGTCGCTACCTTTCGAATAGAAGGTAAACATGAAAACCCACACTGATGTCTGCTTATCGCTTCATGTGTATTCGTAAGCAGTTTGTAAAACAATATTTCATTGGCTTTTAGAAATTTGATGTAAAGGGGGTTAATAACCAACATCCAATAGAGGGCCCATCACAGTTATTTGAAAATTGGGCTCAATCTGCAAAGGTAAGATCATCATAGTGATCATAACCTTGGCTCGCGAAGATACAGATGGGCTTACTGGCTGTGACATATTTCCCTGGTTCATGGGTCAAGGTTGTGTAGTAAATGCTTCGATATCAAATAAAACAGAAAAAAAGAAACTTACCAATTTTCTTTTTACTCCAAGCGCAACCTACCAATAGTTATGAAATTAACCTGAAATTAGAAAAATAAACAACATTTAAAGGTGGCCCTTCAGATTTTAGGACGAAAAGTTTACAAAAGTGCAAAAAAATCATCCTTATACTCCCAAAGCCTTTTAATTTTCATTCATAAAACCCCAGTAGTTGAAAACCGTCCGACAACACGAGAAATTACAGATTTACTACGGCCCAGGTTGACACCAACGGGAGACACTTTCTATTTTTAGATGATCAATTCGCTCATTTACATACAGGAATGCACAGAAGAAGCTTCAAACATAGCGTCCGAAGAAGGCATTATGGAAAATAATTATTGCATGTTTGTTATGGTGGGGAATTTAAGCGTTATGAGTCACTTGCCAGTCACTCAACATTCCCACAATGCTTTGATTTTTGGCGCGAAATCTAAAAATAGCTTAAGAGGCTACGTAGCCTTTTAAGGGAATACCATCAAAAAATTTTTTTTTTGTAATTTTATGAATCTTAATTATTGATGATTTGTATTATTTTTTCATATGAATTTCAGTGATATATATATTTTTTTAATTTGGTGAGATGTAAAAATTCTAAATACCCACCTTTAATGTTACCAATGCATTTTAAGAAATTATTGATTTAAATCTCAATTAGTGTAAATCCCACAACTGGCCACAAGTGCCTTTCATGATTATGCCTTTGCAGTCAGTATATACCAAGATCAGACTGCAAAAAAATGTGCAGCTTGATCTGTAATTTACACTGATCGCTTTGCTGAAACACTAAGACAAAAGCAACCATGATGCTGCAATTGTTTTGGCTGTATTTCTGTACAAATTTTAGATTTGTCCAAAATTAAAGCATTTGCAGACAACAACACAAAAGTGACTAAAAAATTGAAATTTGTTTTGTGAAGGGTAGAAAACATTGTGGGAAAAGGAGAAAATGCTGGTTACCAGCATTTTCTTCTTTCCCCAAAATGTTTTCTCATGGCTTCTTTCTCAGGGTTGTCAAAAGTAGGATTTGTGTTGTATTGGGTTATGCAATTTTCGTTTGATAGGGAAAAAAACATTGTGGAAATAGGAGAAAATACTGGTTACCAGCATTTTCTCCTATTCCAATAATGTTTTCGAAAGGCTTTTTCTTCAAGGTCATCAAAAGTCAGAATTGCATGGTAAAGGGTTAACTCTTCAACTTTACCCAGCAATATGTTTTTTTCCCATTTTACAATACTTGTCCACTTTCCTATAATTTTACACTTGTCTAATAAACAGCATTAAATTTTGCACTTGTCATAAATCTATTGTGGCTCCCAAAGAGGAAAATTGCACTTTAATGGGGAGAAAACATGGTAGGAAAAGAAGAAAATGCTGATTACCAGCATTTTTCTTCTTGCTCAAAGTCACTAAATCTCAGGCTAGTACTAATAATAGGCTACAGTTGCTTTTAACCCATTACAACACAATCACTACTTTTGTCCACCCTGAGAAAGAACCCTTAGGAAATACTGTCACTGAATATGCCTTAATACTCCCGCCAGCGCTTTGATTTTGTACACAGATGGACACATGCACAGACACACGCACGGACTCACTGTTGTATGGTTCCCCTTTTGATAGCTTACAACTAGAGCTGTCTCTGAAAGTGACTTAATACCCCCGCCAGCACTATGATTTTGTACACAGACCGACACACGCAAGGACACACGCACAGACAGACAGGCTGATTCCAGTATACCCTTGAAAACATTGATTTTGCATGGGTATAAGTAGTGACCCTAGTTTGAAATAAGTACCTGTAGTATCTACAGAGTTATTATAATTTGGTTTGGTTTGTATTGGCCATTCTAACAGCTTAGGTCATACCATGGTGGTCAGTGACGCATCCATGCGTTTCCTTGCTTTCTCACACCAGTACCACTCTCTTTCCTAAGCGACTGATTCCTTTTCTCACATCCATCCGGAAAGAACCACTGAGCTACCCGACAAAGCTGAACTAAATAACTCTTTACCAAACAGCATATTTTACACTAGTCCCAATTGAAAGCACTTGCAGACGACAACATAAACTTAAACTCAATATTTGAATTTTTTTCCAGTAGGGTAGAAAAGATTGTGGGAAAAGGAGAAAATGCTGCTTACCAGCATTTTCTCCTTTTCCGACAAAGTGTTCTAAAGTCTTCTATCTCAGGGTTGTAAAACCAGGGATTATTTGGTGAAGGGTTAATTTTAATTTCTCCTCTAGCCACAGCAATTTCAAAACTAATCTTTTGCAAGAGAAAATTTGCATACAAAAGCTAATTAGCCCTCTGATAAATAACCTTTTACCAAACAATCCTGTTTTAATGACCCTAGGCTTTTTAAAAATCATTGTTGGAAAAGGATAAAAATGTTAATTACCAGCATTTTCTCAAATTCAACGATGTTTCTACTCTATGACAGAAATTCTGCTCAATTGGATTTCGTCCACTTATTATGCAGTTTCAGATAGATCTTTAAAGACAAAATTTTACGCTTGCCCAAATTGAAAGCATTTGCAGACAACAAAACAAAAGTGACTGAAAATTTGAAATTTGTTTGGTGAACGGTAGAAAAGATTGTGGGAAAGGAGAAAATGCTGGTTACCAGCATTTTCTCCTTTCCCCACAATCTTTTCTAAAGGCTTCTTTCTCAGGGGTGTCAAAAGTAGGGATTGTGTGGTAATGGGTTATTTTGTTCTCTCTAAGTGGGTTAACTCTTTACCAAAAGACAAAATTCAGGCTTGCTGAAACTGAAAGTATTTTCAAAAGAACAAATTAATTATGAATCCATCTCAGGAAATTGTATTTGAAAGGGTCGAAAACATTATGGAAAAGTGAGCAAATGCCAGTTACCAGCATTTTCTCCTTTCCTTCAATGTACAGTCTGATCTCTGATCTAGACTGTCTCCTACTATATTCTAGATTATGATGCAGAGTTCCCGATCACGCAAAATCGTGCGTGAAACACGTATAAATGAAATAAAACACGTACAAAATTACAAACCTATATGTGAAATCACGCACAAAAAATAAAGAAGAAGATCGAACAAAAATCAAGCAGGAAACGCTTGCACAGAACAGCTCACGTAAGTGCGATTTTCGGAAAATACAAATCATCAGGAAAAATTTTGGATTTCCAGCTTTCTATTTTTAGAACATTTACATGGTCGGCGTACTCAGTCTTTATCATCGCGATCAATTATATTGCAGACTGGGACCCCTTTGTTTCCAAAAAAGTCCTTAATTCAGCTCCCCTCTGTTTAACGCAGTCGGTAAAACAGCCTTTTGTCGACGTCAACGTCTTTCGTCTGTAAACCCACATATTGGGAATAGCTCGGAAATATACTGTAGACGCTTTCAGGTTTCAGAATTCGGGTCCCGTAAGCAAGCAAGGTACATTCAAAATCTAGTAAAGAGAGTTCATTTATTGCAGAAATACTTATCCATAGTTAAACGGACACAAAAAAATGATCGGTCCAAAAACCGCGGAAACCCATGACACAACAAAATGCTCCTTTTTACATTGTCCGATCACAGTCACATCATACTGTTTTTTCAGCTTTTAATGGGTGTAAGCTGTAAATTTCCACAAATATCTGGATATAACAAACTTTTTTGGTGCAAATTATCAGTATGGATTGCTTTGAGAATCATTATTGTCATACCCTCAAATATGAAATCTAGCTGCCCCCCAGGTTTACAACTCAAGGGGTAAGGGTACCCCAGAAATAAGCTAGTAGGAACACTGTATATTGAATACAGCAGTTTTCAGTCAGAATTCGACAATGATTAATGTAGATAAGGCATGTGGAAAGATGAGCATATAAACTACTAGTTTGCCAAACAATTCTTTAAGTGTCAATTACATTTAAAAAATGTTCATTTACATACTAGATCTATATGATTGTTCTGCATTGGATCGAAAATGAGGCATTAAGTAAACAATTTAGAATTGAGGGCATACTAGTTTCACTCTGAATTTGTACCCCCATTTTTTTCTTATACCCCCATTTTTCAATTGTAGGGGGTACAAAACCCCCAAATAAAATTTTCAGTGGGAACACTGATGATGGAACTGTCCCTTGATCTTGCAGAGGAAATGTATTTCTAGCTTTTGAGAAAATGCAACTTATTTATTCAGAAGTGAAAGAGTGAAACAGACAATGCTGACTTTAACACCCCTGAGAAGCCTTCTGAAAACATTGAGGGAAAAGGAGAAAATGCTGGTAACCAGCATTTCCTCCTTTTCCCACAATGTTTTCTTCCCTTTCTATAACAAATTTCACATTCATTTTGTTGTCTGCAAATGCTTTCCATTTGGACCTGTCTAAAATTTTGTTATTTGGTAAACCCTTTACTCCCTAGATACTCATTTCTACGCATTGCTTGTAGGAGCCTTTGGAAAACATTGTGACAAAAGGTGAAATTGCTTGTGACAAGCAATTTCACCTTTGGCCACAATGTTTTCTATGCTATTAAAAGGTGACATATAGACATAAGAAACAGCTTCATCCTCGCAGCAAGGCAGGGTTTCCAGAAAAAGGGCAGGGCGGCCAGAAAAAAGGCAGGGCATCTGGAAGGAGGGGCAGGGCGCCGCGCCCGTCCATTCCCCGCAAGCTGGAACACTGTTGCTGTTATTTAGGTTCAATTTGAGATACCATAGAAATGCCTTATGGGGTAAAGGGTTAAGGATTAAACCCCTAGGTAGTTATAGTGGATATAAGAAAATTAAACTAAATTACCAAACCATAATTAGCTAATCTTAGCTGGAAACAGGCATTTATTGTTCTGCACCAGCCAAGCCAGAAATGATGTAATGTCCTAGTTATGTTCTAGAAATTGTGTGGTTGCGAAGTAAAATGACCTCCTAAAACATTAAAAGGAGAAAATTTTCCATATGAACATTTTTTCTACCTGTTTATCCCTTTACCAAATAATCCCTGGTTTTTAGGACCCTGAGATAGAAGCCTTTGAAAACATTGTGCGAAAATGGGAAAAATGCTGGTCACCAGCATTTTTCTCCTTTTCCAACAATGTTTTCTACCATGCTGGAAACAAATTTCAATTTTTAGAATTCTGTCTTCAGCAAATGCTTTCAATTTGGACCAGTCGAAAATTCTGTCATTTGGTAAAGGGTTAAATTGTCATCTTTGCCACTGATTACCATAAAACTTGATAATAATTGCTAAAGTTCCTGTTTTTCACTCATCTAATCACCCTCAATCCAACATTCCCATGCTTAACAACCAAGGGTGACAACCTACGTCATAGCAGAGGTGTCGGAATAGCCACCATTTTGAGCGCAAAGTGCAGATTAATTACTTAAAAAAGATATAAGTATCTAAAATTTACTTAGAATACTTATTTCATCTGGTGACGGTAAAATTATTATATTTGTCCTATTCATAAAATCAAAATGCCATGTAACAATGTTGTAGCTCTAAACACTTCAACACAATTATTCTTGAAGGTGGCCCTTCAGATTTTGGGACGAAAATTTTACAAAAATGCAAAAAAAATCATCCTTATATTCTCAAAGCCTTTTCATTTTCATTCATAAAATCCCAGTAGTCGAAAACCATCTGACAACACGTGAAATTACAGATTAACTACGGCCCAAGGTTGACACCAACGGGAGACATGTTCTTTTTTTAGATGATCAATTCGCTCATTTACATACAGGAATACACAGACGAAGTTTCAAAAATAGCATCCGAAGAAGACAATATGGAAAATAATTATTACATGTTTGTTGTGTAATGGAATTTAAGCGTTATGAGTCACGTGCCAGTCACTTGACATTCCCACAATGCTTTATTGTTTTTTGGCACAAAATCTAAAAATAGCTTAAGAGGCTACGTAGCCTTTTAAGGGAATACCATCAGGAAATTTTTTTTTTTGTAATTTTATGAATCTTAATTATTGATAATTTGTATTATTTTTTCATATGAATTTCAGTGATATATATCTTTTAATTTGGTGAGATGTAAAAATTTTAAATACCCACCTTTAACAGTATTGTATACGACATCTATTTTTAAATCACACATGTGTCACCAGCTTCTACAATTCTGCAGAGGTAATTGCAAAATCAAAGAAACCAATGAACAAAATATTAATGTATGCTAACAAAGAAAGTAGTCAGGTACCATATGCACTGCTTTGTATGAACAGATCTTCAATAACAATAATGTACAAGCTGAAAAATTTACATTTCTTAGTACAGGGTTCCCACAACTTTCTGCTTGCAAAATTCCAGACTTTTTCCAGACTTTTTCCAGGATTTTTTTCAAAATTCAAGGTTTTTTCCAATAGAAAAACTGGAAATGCAAAACCTTTTGAAAGCTACTTTCTTACATACATTCCTTGTTTTAATGAAAAATTAAGATTTAAAGAACATTCTAACTATAGTTATTTCATTTCTTTACTTGGCCAGTTAAAAAAACTACAAATGACCGAATATATAGATTCAGATTAGCCTATCCATACAGGCAGTTTAATAAAGATCCATGCTGTTCACTTACAGTTCCTGCAAGTAATGAAGTATTTGAAGGCAAATAGTATAGATCCTTATAAGACTACATACCGGTAACCAGGCAAATTGGGAACAATAGGACCATGATGGTCCTATATCACTAACCTGAGTACAAAGCAGTAAAGGTCTACAGTGAAGATAAATACCAAATATCGAAGTTCAAGTCCAAATAATTATGACAGGGTATAAAATTGTGCAAAAAGCATTCTCTTCTTTTCCCAAAATGCTTTCACAACCCTTCTTCTTCAGGGTCATTGAAAGTCGGGATTGTATAGTAAGGGATTGAATTAACTTTCAGAGGCAAGGCATTTATTTCCTGGTCAAAATGGTGGTTGAATGACAGATTAAAAAACATCATTCGCTCATTGTTAAGACACGAACGAGATTTGTCTCAATAACTTTTTATCAAATTTCAAAGGATGTTGGCTGAGACAGTAATCAAGCCAGCGCAAACTGGGAACCCTAAACTTACAGAAGAAAATTGTAACACAAGACTATCCTAAGGAAGACATGTATGAAGTTTCATAAAGGCCAAGGACTTTAGAAGATAACCGTCAATGTGGATGGATGGGCCAACTGACTGTAACTGGTCCGTAATGAAATTATACATTTAGGCCCCTTTTTTGATAACATGTCGTTTCATGAAATAAAATCAAATAACAATTGTCTGTGGCTCAACAAGATGAACTTTAATTACATTTTGCACTGTAATGAAAAAGATATTGGTCCACTGTGAAAATATACACCAAGCCCCCTTTTTTCATGACATGACATTTAATGAAAAAATGTAAAATATTGTTATTGGCAAACTATCATATGTACATAAATTTCATCTTGTTTCAGAGCAGAAGAATTTTAAAGTCTTCCCTCTTTGTTCCCATGCTCAAACTTGTGACCACCAGGGCAGGGCCAGCTTGAACCCTAGGGGCATCATATGAACAAACTTGGTAGAGGTCCTCTAGAAGTTAGTACATACAAAATATCAAAGCTCTAGGACTTCCAGTTTCAGAGAAAAAAAAAGTTTTCTGTCTTTGTTCCTATATTTCAAATTTGTGACCCCTGGGGCAGGGCCAGTTTGAACCCCGTGGCCATCATATGAGCAATCTTGGTAGATGCTGCACACCAAATATCAAAGCTCTACCCCTTCTTGTTTCAGAGAAAAAGATTTTTTTCAAAGTTTTCTTTTATTATTCCCATGTACGAACTTGTGACCCCCGGGATGGGGCCAGTTTTGACACCAGGGGCATTATATGAACAATCTTTGTAGAAGTCTACTACGAGATCCTACACACCAATTATCAAAGCTCTATGCCTTCTAGTTTCAGAGAAGATTTTCAAAGATTTTGCTTTTCTTTTCTTTGGTTGCCATGGCAACCAGCGTTATGGGTGGAATTTAATCTCTTGAACAACTTTGGTAGAAATTCGAATGAGGAACATCCCTGCCAAGTTTCATCAAGATTGGCCCAGTGGTTTAGGAGGAGAAGATGTTAAGAAATTGTGGACGATGCACGACAGCCATAGGGCGATCACAAGGCTCACCTTGAGCACTTTGTGCTCAGGTGAGCTAAAAATGTGTTGTTTTTTCTTATATTGGGAATTATTTTCTTTATGATTTAAGACACCGAATCAAGTCCTTGCATATCATTTACTATCATTGTGCACAACAGTTTTGTTGTAAGCCTTCAAATAGAGGTTATTTTCCCTCTTCAGTCATTGAAACTAAAACCTAATTCAAAAGTACCATGTTTTACTTTCACTTTAACTGTTCAGTTTTCATGACCTGAAATACATGAATAAATAAATTGGTCTTTTCAAAGGCAATATCCCTGCTTTTAAAGTTTCTGAAAATACGAAAAATCGTAACTTTGTTAGATTTAATACTTGACGTGTTTTGATCCATGATTGCAGACAGGCGCTTACTTTCAGTTTCCCAATCTCCGAGCAGAGTTGTCGTTCGTTACCTCACATACATCTCTGCGATGGGCTAAATGACAAGAATCTTGTCAAACCGAGGAAAAGATGTTTTGTTACTATTTAACTGTTCCATATGTAAAATTGAAAGTTAGACAAAGGAAATATGATTCTGGATACATTATAGGTGCGTTCAAACTGATGAATTTACCTGTATAATATGGAACTATTTTTTTTTAGCCTCTTCACTTTTCAGAATCTTACGCCGATTTTAACAAAAATGGCTGCGCCCATGAATGATGACAACTGATTTGACACACCGCTGGATCTAAGTTTGTACGATGAAAAATCAAGTAATCGTCCTTTAAAGATGTTTAGGCTTTTCAGAAAATGCATCTTTTGTTCATTTCCTATCACTAAATCTGATTGGTCCCACGCTGTTTGAACAGCAAACGAAACAATCGATATTGGTCTTTCTTTCACCGGCGTTTGTGTAGCCATTTTGAATTATGGTCATGTGACAAAAATATGATGTAATGACGGACTACTTTCTGAGCCCATTACAGAGGTGAATGTAATGATCCGGAGTGCAAGAGAGTGTCAGTTTCCTCTGACTCGTCAACCTCATTCCGACTAGAATCATAACGTGGCTTCATAAAGATAAAGTCTGTTAACCTTTCAGACCCCTATGCATTTAAATTTTCAGTAATATTTACTGTTGTAGCTCATTTTCACGTCAATTCACATCATCTCGTCTCCCGGAAAATACAAAGCGCAGCCGCATTGTATTTTAGGGTAAGTGCCGAGTTCTCCGAAATCAATACACTGGATCCCGGTTTGTTTAAATATTAGAATAACTATTCCGGGACCAGTGAACCTAAAAAAAGACCGTCATGTATTTGGGAAATTCACCTACTTCGACCAATGACGGTCTATATATTATACAAAATATTGGATCTTTATCCGAAAAATGGAGGACGCAGACCAGAGATTAATATCGTCCTAAATTCTTGTTTCACACCCAAAACGTTTCGTACTTTTCCCGGTTTTTTCCCGATTTTTCAGAGATATAACAAAAATCAAGACTTTTTCAAGACCGGGAACGGGTATTTCGAAATTCCCGACTTTTTCCCGTTTTCCCGACTGCGTGGGAACCCTGTTAGTACTTATATCATGTATAGTTAGAAAAGAATAATACTCATTCCCAAACGACAATATTTTAGGCTTGTCCAAATCTAAAGCATTTGCAGACGACAAAATAAAAGAGACTGAAAATTTGACATGTTTTGTGAAGGTATTGTGGGAAAAGAAGAAAATGCTGGTAACCAGCATTTTCTTTTTTTCCAAATATGTTTTCAACAGGCTTCTTTCTCACGGTCGTCAAAATTAGGGATTGTGTGGTAATGGGTTAAGCCTTTAACCCATTACCAGTGTTTCATTTACCTGCGCGTCCCGCATCAGGGACACAAAGAAATTACCGAGGACGCAAAACTTTGAGATATGTGCATTTTCGAGATGCACTGATTTTGATATCAATGCCTTTTGCAAAATTTTGTTTGATCCCGATCAATAAAAGTGTTCACATTTTCTATCGAGACACCGGTAATTTTTCTACTCTAGACTAGTACCTTCATTTTCCGGTCTATTTTTAGCCTAAATAATCTAGTCTATGGAATGGTTTCCAGTTTTTTTTTTATTCGGGTACGACATCTAGTACATACGTTATAGATCCTCTTCAAGGCATAGCCTACTCTTTCTTTCTTAATTGCAGAAAATTGTAGTCAGTATGATTGATTAACTATCATTTAATGTCCTCATCGGCAAATAATTACTTTTTGAATCTTTTTTATACCTGGGCGATTTCGATATGCTCAAACAATTTCCATTTCGTCGAAAAAA
Source organism: Tridacna crocea (assembly GCA_943736015.1). Classification (NCBI taxonomy): domain Eukaryota; kingdom Metazoa; phylum Mollusca; class Bivalvia; order Cardiida; family Cardiidae; genus Tridacna; species Tridacna crocea. The sequence continues at coordinate 12,049,231 of OX031057.1, read as the reverse complement.
TTCCAGTGCATAAGCATATGCCAAAAAAGAAGGCAAAATCCTTTAACTAGTTTGTTTACGAAATCACAAAAGTCTGACCCGCCGACTCATAGTGACTTACATACCGATAAAAATGTTGAGAATAATGTGAAATCATCGGCTAGTTCAATCGGCGTGGATTCGGCCGCGGCCGATTCGAAACCGAGAGAATTCAAGTCACACTGGCATAAACGTTTCAGTTGGCTAACTTCTGAAAGTGAAGAGAATTCATAACTGAGAATTCATAAATCAGACCATACAGATTTTTTAACAATTTGAACAATATCTTTTTTAAATGGGGTTTAACTCATTACCACACAATCCCTAATTTTGACGCCTCTGAGAAAGAGGCCTTTAGAAAACATTGTGGGAAAAGGAGAAAATGCTGGTAACCAGCATTTTCTCCTTTTCTGACAATGTTTTCTACCCTTCACAAAACAAATTTCAAATCTTCAATAACTTTTATTTTGTCGTCTGTAAATGCTTTCGATTTGGACAAACCTAAAACTTTGCCGTTAGGTAATGAGTTAAAAGGTGGGACTCGTTAAGTTGGTTTCAGACTCATAGTTTTTCATCCCAGCGAGTCCCAGGACTCACTTATAGCAAATTGTAAAAAAATCACTGCATTACCAAACGACAATATTTTTAAATTGTCCAAATTGAAAGCATTTGCAGAAGACAAAATAAAAGTGACTGAAAATTTGAAATTTGTTTTGTGAAGGGGAAGAAAACATTGTGGGAAAAGGAGAAAATGCTGATTACCAGCACTTTCTCCTTTTCCCATAATGTTTTCTAAAGGTGTCTTTCTCAGGGACGTCAAAATTAGGAATTGTGTGGTAATGGGTTAATCACTTAACCCGTAATACTATCTGCATTTCACTCTTTCATACTTTGGACAACAAGATTTCAAGCCATTTCTGTATTGAAGTAATTTGCTGATGACAACACATTATAATTTGTCCTCAACCTTGTCCATAAATTATTATTAAAAGGGAAGAAAACATGGAGGGAGAAGGACAACTAGAATTATCTCATTTTCGAACAATGTTCTCAGAAGTCTCCTTCATAAACCTGGTAAGTATAAAAGTGTTGAGAATGCTGAAGTGGTATCTGTCAAGGAAGCCATTGTGTGGAATTAATTTCTAGCATGACAATCAATTATTTCGATCTTCAAAATTCAATATTGAACTCACAGTGGTATTGTCCTTAACAAATACCACAAAAATGAAATATATCCAACTTGAAGGTATGATGACGCATGAAATGTGCTCCTAAATTAGTTATGAAGAATCAATTCTTGAACAGAGAAAATCATTGCAGAAATTGGGAAAACACAGGTTATTTGCATTTGCCTTCTTTTTACACAGCATCCCTCAGGATGTTAAAATTACTTAACCCTTTACTCCATAGATATTCATTTCTACACATCGCTTGTAGGAGCCTTTGGAAAACATTGTGACAAAAGGTGAAATTGCTCGTGACGAGCAATTTCACCTTTTGTCACAATGTTTTCTATAACATCAAAGGTGTCATTTACACATTGGAAACGGCTTCATCTTTGCTGTTATTTAGGGTCAATTAGAGCTGCCACAGAAATGCCCTATGGGGTAAAAGGTTAACCATTTCCTGAAGGGTTTCAAGTCCCTGGAACATTTACAGAATAATCCCACTCATCTAGAAAACAATAATTCTAGCCCACAGCTACTACATTTTTTGCAAAAAAATTAATTTCCTTTGAACTTTGGTAGGATTCAACATTCAATCACATATTTTCCCAATTTTCCAGAAAGCTCCCTTAGACCTCTCCGCTTATAGAGAGTTACATTCTGTCAAAAGTCAGCCTTAACCCATTACCACACGACAAAATTTTAGACTGGTCCAAATTGAAAGCATTTGCAGACGACAAAATAAAGGTGACTGAAAAATAGAAATTTATTCTGGAAAGGGTAGAAAACACTGTGGGAAAAGGAGAAAATGCTGGTTACCAGCATTTTCTCCTTTTCCCACAGTGTTTTCAAAAGGCTTCTTTCTCAGGGGCGTCAAAAGTAGGGATTGAGTGGTAATGGGTTAATGAGCTTTCATTCCTTTACCAGACAGTCTCAATTTTAAACAGTCTTGAGTAAAAAGAGAAACCTACTGATAATCAGTGGTTCTTTTTCCGTATTTCTATCTATCATATAATTTATATGATAGATGGTTTTATAATAAAAGGCATTAATTACCTCAGTTGTAAATGGTACTTTCAATTTGGACAAGTCTTGAATTTCATAGTATGATAAAGAATAAAAATGATTTAATTGTTACTACAAGAGACTTGTATCTCAGAGTCTTTAACTCTCTACTACGCAATACTGACTTTTAACAACCCGTAGAAACAGTCCATTTGAAAACACTAGGAGAAAACATGAAATTGTTGGTAACAAGCATTTTCATCTTTTCCTACAATTGAAGGACAAACATTATGCTTTGGGTTACATTTCATATTTTGTCTGCAAATGCTTTCAATTTGGACCAGAATAATATTTTGTTGTTTGGTAAAGAGTTGAAACAGAGTATTGTTTATTAAAGGATTATTGTCTCCACTTTCTAAATAGAAGTTTTCCCTGGAAATAAAATCAAAGCTGCATGCTGACATCTTGATTTGCATTTTGTCAATTGATTTTTATGACAAAATTTATCCTCCTCTCTCACTTGTGAGATAACAATAGATTTTCTTCTGTAAACTTCAACACAAAATCCTGAGTTTTGACGACTTCTACTTAGATGGCTTATGGAAAAAACAAGAGGACCATGATGGTCCTATATCGCTCACCTGAGTACCAAGCAGCAAAAGTCTACAATAAAGATATATACCAAATATCAAGGTTCAAGGCTAAATGATAATGAAACAAGAGTTGCGATTTGTCGCAATTTGACTTGGGACTTTGAAGTTCCATTCCAGACAAGCAAGAAATACTGTAAGAATGAAGATCATTGTACTCTGTAATACTGCAACAAACATGCATACCAAGTTTGAAGTCGTTCTGACCTGAGATGACAAAGTTATATTCCAGACAGGCACTAAATGCTGTAAAAATGACATTAAAAGGGAAATAACTCGACAGCACAAATTAGAGTTACAATTCTTGTGCACTGCACTTCCAAATATTGTACCAAATAATCATACCCAATTTCAAGTCATTCCTACTGAAGATGACAAAGTTTTGCTCCAGACAAGCAAGAAATGCTATGAAAATGAAGTTCAAAGGGGAAATAACTCAAAATTCAAGCTAGGAAGAGTTATGGTTCTTGTGCACTGCACTCCATAAATATACAACGATCATGCACATCAAATTTGAAGATGTTCAGGCTATAGATGACAAAGTTATATTCCAGACGAGCAGAAAATGCTGTAAAAATGACAATCAAAGGGAAATAACTTACAGACAGTATAAGGTAGAGTTATGGATCTTTCACATTGCACTCTGCATTATTGCAACAAACACATATGTCAAGTTTCAAGTCAATCAGACTGGAGATGACAAAGTTATGCTCTGGATTAAGAACTATTACAAAGAACTTTTCAATTCAAGGGCAAATAACTCCAGTTGTTTGCATCCGATTACACCCATAATTAAACTCATCCAAGATCTTATGGTTATATATTTTTTGGCCAAGTTTACAGCTGATTGGTTAAAAATTGTAGATGCTAGAGAGTAAACAAAGTGCAGTATAGCAATTTTTCTAATTCAAGGGCATATAACTCCAAATTTTCATTTCCTATTAGACCCATGATCGAACTCATCCGAGATCTTATGGTCATATATATTTTGGTCAAGTTTGGTGTTGATTGGCAGATATTTGTAGATGCTAGAGTGTAAACAAAGTGAAATACAGCAATTTTTCTAATTCAAGGGCATATAACTCCAGATGTTCTGATCCGATTAGACCCAAAATCGAACTCATCCGAGATCTTATGGTCATATATACTTTGACCAAGTTTGGTGCTGTTTGGTTGATATTTGTAGATGCTAGAGTGTAAACAAAGTGAAATACAGCAATTTTTCTAGTTCAAGGGCATATAACTCAAGATAATCTGGTCCGATTAGACCCAAAATCGAACTCATCCGAGATCTTATGGTCATATATACTTTGACCAAGTTTGGTGCTGATTGGTTGATATTTGTAGATGCTAGAGTGTAAACAAAGTGAAATACAGCAATTTTTCTAATTCAAGGGCAAATAACTCCAGATGTTCTGATCCGATAAGACCCAAAATCGAACTCATCCGAGATCTTATGGTCATATATACTTTGACCAAGTTTGGTCCTGATTGGTTGATATTTGTAGATGCTAGAGTGTAAACAAGAAAATGTGAACGGACGGACGACGGACGGACGGACGGACGACGGACGCCGACGGACGGTGAGTGATCACAATAGCTCACTCTGAGCACTTCGTGCTCAGGTGAGCTAATAATGAGAAAAGGAGAGGTTTTGAAAACATAGTGAAAATAGCAGAAAACCCTACTGACTATCTTTTCGAAGATAAATCACTTCATATGCACCAAATTTCATAAATTTAGCGTTTGCAAATGCCTTCAAATTCAAATAAAGCAAATGCATAACTTCATACATTTAGGATTACATTGCGTAAATTTCAGTTCAGTACCTGAAAAATTGTTGTACTTTTTTTGCTGGACAAATTTGTATCTACAGACAGACAGACAGACATACAGACAGATAGACAGCCATGGCAAATCCAGTATCCAGAGGGGGGAGGGGGTTACAATATGTCTAAAGTTTTGTCATTTGATATAGAGTAGGGATGGCAACGAGTAACCGGTTAACCGAGTACTCGATCGAACGTCCGAGTATCGATTACCGAATTTGATATTCGAGTAATCGGTATTTTTTTTTTAAAAATGTACCATTTTGCTTCCAGAGGAAAAATTTCTTTGCAAAACAAACACTGCAGGCTGCAGCCGATAAAATGTAACCAAAACATCGTTGCAAAAGTGCGAAAGTTACCGAAAGATAGCCAAACAATTCACAATTTGACACGTGTTTGTAATAAACAACAACTGTGTCAATTATAACGTTAAGCCGTTCATGTTAATCGCTAATCATTAAAGTTTTCGTAATTTCAGTAAATCAGAGGCCGGCTAATATGGTCTAATTAGGAAGGAGAAAGTAATTATCCTTAATCTTCACAGTTTAACTGTGAAACTTATGTAGGGATCGTGCATACCTTGCAATCGCCAACGTGCCGTTGTATACATACCGTATTTTGCTTTACTTTTTGGGATAGTAAATTTTTTTTTTTTCGTGTACTAATACTAAGGTCTATAAAAAATAATTATTTTATAAGCAATCCCAAAACTTATGATCAGACAAGACACGCTCGCGAACTCAAGGTCACTGACCGCTAACAAGTTGAACAATGCCGACATTAAAAAGCTACGCCATTGATTTCATAAAACCTATCTTCATATGCAGGTTGGTCTATTTTTAGACAGATTGGAATTCCAGTGGTCAGTTTGTGCACTAAACAGTCCAAAACTTGGCTTTTTCCCATTGTTTTCGTTGATGATTATAACTTGTAACTCATATTTGTCTATATCCTTGGCCAACGATGAAGACTATTATTTTGCGTTTTTTTGGTAAAATCATAATATACCTGCTTACGTGGGGTGAATGACGTAAATTCCACTAACAAGGACCTGGTCGACTAGTTCTCAAATTTGATTGGTTCGTTGATCTTCGATCGATAATACTCGGTTAGATTTGAATGTTGATTTCTATTTATAAAGAACGAACCCGATTGACCGTGAAATACATGCTTGTCAACTCCATGGCAACCTCGGATATATATGTATGTGTATCTTGGGATACAAGCTTTATCACACCCTTTATATACTTACATCCGAAATTTTTTGAATTGGGGTTTAAATAGTCTGTAAGATGATTGCATTTTTAGGTCTTGAATCGGGAAACTCCCTTTGAAATCGTGGTGGGTTGGGAAGCATGCTTATGACATTATGTGTGTAGAACGTGAAATAAATGCTTGTAAACAAAGGGTGTCAAACGGATCAAGATTTTTTGTTGAATAGATTTTCACTGTTTCCAATTCTTTGGGACAAAAAAAATACCGATCCTGCTCTGAAGTTTTAGTATAAAATGGAGTAAAAATCGTCCGAGTAACCGGGTACTCGATCGGAAGAATGACCAAGTACTCAAGTATTAAAATCGATACTCGTTGCCATCCCTAATATAGAGTTAAACAAACACATGGGTATTTGGAAAAGGGCTAAAATTTCTGTTCATGGGGGAACAGGCTCATCCATTATGCTGTAAAGATAAGGATGAGCTAAATGGATTTAACAAACTCCCATGACAATTCTCCTTTCCCATGTTCCAGCAAAACATCTGTCCTTTTGTTCACAATACTATTAATTGGCTTGATTTATTAATACTCAATAACAAAGAGCCTGCCTCTATTTCTACCTCCACCTCATAAATTATGAAGCAAAGTACTCTGCAAGGGGAGATCACCTAATTTTGATTTACATCATTTTTCAGACAAAGACAGTAACTCTTTATCCAAAACCAAATTTTGAGACTTGTCCAAATTGGATGGATTTTCAGATAAAAAGAAACACACTTGACCAAGATTTGAAATTTGGCCTTGGATACGAAGAAAACAATGTGGGAAAGGAGAAAATGCTGGTTATGAATAGTTTTCTCCATTTCCCACAATTACCTTCAAAATCTATCTTTCTTAGAGTTATTGACAGTTGGGATTGTATGTTGATGACTTCATGATCAATATCTATTTTCTAAAAAAATTTTATGAATGGTTGCATTTTTTTTATTTGAATTATATTGCTTTTTTTTGTAACATGCTTCACCTTGGGGGACTTTCGCATGGTTTTATTGTAACACACTGCAATGAAAAATGACTAGATTTGATGAAATGCAAGAGCATAATGGCTTTTTCTTGCCCCTATACCATTCAATCAAAATTTAACTCTATACCAAATGACCAAATTCTGGTCTTAGAGACCAAATTCAAAGCATCAGCAAATATATTCATAGTACCTAAAATGATAATTTCTTTGTGTGAAAGGGTAGAAAACATTGTGGGAAAAGAAGAAAATGCTGGTTACCAGCATTTTCTCCTTTTCCCACAATGTTTTCAAAAGGTCTTCTTCCCCAGGGTAGTTAAACTCAGGACTGTGTGGTATAGAGTTAACAAGCCTTAGGAAGATAGATTTTGAAAAGAATTGCAGGAAAAGGACAAAATGCTGCTAACCACCATTTTCTCCTTTTTTAACACTGATTTCTACTCTTTCTTTTGGCATAACATTTACACTATATTTGGTCAATTTTGATAATGTCACCCAAACTTTTGAGTTTATGCAGGGAGTCACAGAGACGACAGCCAAACTAACCAGCTGCAAACGGAAACAAGAATGATGCATTTCAATGATTTTATTTCTAATTTGATTGTATTGGGGTTTTTAACGCCACTTTAACAGCTTAGGTCATATCATGGCCGTCAGTCACGCACATGTGTTTCCTGGCTTTCCCACACCTGTCCAGTACATGTACTAACATAACTTTCTTTCCAAAGCCACCAACTACTTTTCTCACATGCTTCAGCAGACGTGAGAGGCAGAAATATGCCGGAAAGAAAGATCGCCTCAACAGGGTATCGAACTCACAACCACCATGTCATGAGTCCAACACGCTGATTACCGAGCCACCCTGGCGGCCCCAATTTCAATTTTAAACAAAATTAATAAGTCATGTTGTTGCAATAGCTTGCTGGCCCCTTTCAATAATGTAAGGGTACACATACAATACTGACATCTTTGTAGGTTTGTTTATTATTTAAGCTTGACCCTTTACCAAACAATCCCTAATTTTTAAGGCCAAGAGAAAGAAAACTTCTGAAAACATTGTAGGAAAAGAAGAAAATACTGGTAACTAGCATTTTCTCCTTTTCTAACCATGTTTTCTAGCCTTTCTTAACTCTTTACCAAACAATCCCAACTTTTAACGACCCTGTGTAAGAAGCTTTTTTAAATCATTGTGGAAAAAGGAGAAAATGCTGGTAACCAGCATTTTCTCCTTTTCCCACAATCTTTTCTACCCTTCCCAAAACAAATTTTAATTCTTCAGTCACTTCTTTCTTGTCGTCTGCAAAATTGTTTCCAATTTGGACTAGTCGAAAATTTTGTCGTTTGATAAAGAGTTAAGTCAAGTTTCAATTTTTCAAGCATGCTTATTTTGTCGTCTGCAAATGCTTTCAATTTAGACCAGAGTAAAATTTTGTCATTTGGTAAAGGGTTATGCTATTCTCAGAGCATAGGTCAGATGAAGCCTGTCAGTGCACCTATGCATATGCTTCCTGGCTGTCTCACAAACTTTTGGACATAATTGTCTTATACTCCACTTAATACTACTTTTCTCACAAGCATTGAAGTCAAAGGCAAAACATTTTCAGAAAGAAAGTTTGTGAAAACTGGGTTCCAAACATTCAACAACCACGTCATAAGTCGGATATACTAACCACATGCACTGAGCTACTTGACTGGGCTTTGCATTTTGTTTCCCCAACCCACACTATTCTTGAATATGGTACCCCTCTTTACCAAACAATCGTTGGTTTTTACGATCCTGAGATAGAAGCCGTTTGAAAACGTTGTGGGAAAAGGAGAAAATGCTGGTATCCAGCATTTTCACCTTTTCCAACATTGTTCTTTTCCCTGTTGGAAAAAAATTTCAGTATTTAAGTTACGTTTATTTAGTATTGTGCAACTGCTTTTGATTTGGACCCGTCTAAAGTTTTGTAGTTTGGTAAAGAGTAATTTCATTTAATGTTCCCTAAAACCCATTTGACTGCTTGCCTTCATTCATTTGAGAGTGGGGGGAGGCCCCAGAAATACCAAATAGAAGAAATTCCAAGAAAAATCCTGTAAATGTGAGCATCATGGCATAAGATCAAAGTGGGTGTTACATTTGGCGCCTAAAGTCCTTTAAGGCAGAAGAAAAATAATTTTCCATCCTTTCATAATACAGCAGAAAAACTTTCAATACACTTTTATGCCATTCTTTCCTATTACCCTTACCTTTAACCCTTTCCCAAACGACAAATTTTCGACTCTTTCAAACTCAAAGAGTTTGCAGACGACAATTTCAAATTTGATAAAAATGGCAGAAAGTTCTCCAAATGGGTAGAAATCACTGTGGGAAAAGGAGAAATTGCTCTTTCTCATTTTCCCACAGTGTTTTCAAAAGACTTGTACTGCAGACACGTAAAAACAAAGGCTGCTTTGGGAAAGCGTTAATTTTCATTATTGATATTGCAAATACTGGTAACCAGCATTTCCTGTTTTTCTTGTAATGTTTTCTGCCTTATTGAAAATAAACGCCATTATTAACCCTTTACTCCATAGATACTCATTTTTACATATTCCTTGTAGGAACCTTTAGAAAACATTGTGGAAAAAGGTGAAATTGCTCATGACAAGCAATTTCACCTTTTGTCACAACGTTTTCTATACTATCAAAATGTGTCATATTCACATAAGAAACGCCTTCATCCTTGCTGTTATTAAGGGTCAATTAGAGATACCATAGAAATGCCTTATGGGGTAAAAGGTTAAACTCTTCCCCTACCAAAGATGACACTAGTGGCTCTTGTGGATAGTGTAGATCAAGATCAGACTGCAGAGGACATGCAGTCTGATCTCTGACCTGCGCTGTCCACTTCTTCATTCTAAACTATGAACAAACAGTCTCTTGATTTTATGGCAAAACTGTATTTATTTCTATTGAGAAAATGCTATTTATATTTATTTAGTGTTTGAAGAGTCAACCCTTGGAAGAGTCGACCCTGTGAGAAAAGCCTTTTCAAAACATTGCTGGTAACCAGCATTTTCTCCTTTTCCCACAATGTTTTCTTCCTTTCCTAAAACAAATTTCATTATTTTGAGTAGGGATGGCAACGAGTATCGATTTTAATACTCGAGTACTCGCTCATTCTTCCGATCGAGTACTCGGTTACTCGGACGATTTAAACTACATTTTATACTAAAATTTCAGAGCAAGATCAGGATTTTTTTAGTCCCAAAAATTTGGAAACAGCGAAACTATATTCAACAAAAAATCTTGATCCCGTTGACATCCTTTGTTAAAAAGCATTTATTTCACGTTCTACACACATAACGTCATAAACATGCTTCCCAACCCACCCCGATTTCAAAGGGAGTTTCCCGATTCAAGACCTAAAAATCCAATCACCTGACAGACTATTTAAACCCCAATTCAAAAAAATTTGGATATAAGTGTGTAAAGGGTGTGATAAAGCTTGTATCCCAAGATACACATACATATATATACGAGGTTGCCATGGAGTTGACAAGCATGTATTTCACGGTCAATTGGGTTCGTTCTTTATAATTAGAAACCAACATTCAGTAATCTAACCGAGTTTTATCGATCGAAGATCGACGAACCAATCAAATTTGAGAACGAGTCGAGCAGGTCCTTGTCAGTGGGATTTACGTCATTCAACTCACGTAAGCAGGTAAATTATATTATGATTTTACCAAAAAACGCAAAATAACAATCTTCATCGTTGCTCCAGGATATAGACAATAATGAGTTACAATTTAATCATTAACGAAAACAATGGAAAAAAGCCAAGTTTTGGACTGTTTAGTGCACAAATTGACCGCTGGAATTCCAATCCGTCTAAAAAAGACCAACCTGCATATGAACGTAGGTTTATGAAATCAATGGCGTAGCTTTTTAATGTCGGCATTGTTCGACTTGTTAGCGGACAGTGACCTAGAGTTCGCGAGCGTGTCTTGTCTGATCATAAGTTTTGGGACCACTAATAAAATAATTAATTTTTATAGACATTAGTATTGGAACACGAAAAAAAAAATTACTAACCCAAAAATTAAAGCAAAACACGATAGGTATACAACGGCACGTTGGCGATCACAAGGTACGCACGATCCCTAAATTTATAAGTTTCACAGTCAAACTGTGAAGATTAAGGATAATTACTTTCTCTTCCCTAATTAGACCATACTAGCCGGGCTCTGATTTACTGAAATTACGAAAACTTTAATGATTAGCGATTAACGTGAACGGCTTAACGTTATAATTGACAAAGTTGTTGTTTATTACAAGCATGTGTCAAATTGTGAATTGTTTGGCTATCTTTCGGTAACTTTCGCACTTTTGCAACGATGTTTTGATTACATTTAATCGGCTGCAGTGTTTGCTTTGCAAAGAAATTCTTCCTCGGGAAACAAAATGGTACATTTTTGTAAAAAATACCGAGTACTCGAATATCAAATTCCGTAATCAATACTCGGACGTTCGATCGAGTACTCGGTTAACCGGTTACTCGTTGCCATCCCTAATTTTGAGTCACATTTATTATGTCGTCTGCAAGTGCTCTCAGCTTGAGCCAGTCTAAAATTTTGTCTTTTAGTAAAGATTAAAACACATTCTTGTCTGCAAATGCTTCGAATTTGATTAACACAACTACAACTGTTGACGACCCTAAGCAAGAAGCCTTTTGAAAAAATTGTGGGAAAAACAGAAAATACTGGTAACCTTTTCTCACAATGTTTTCTACCCTGCTGGAAACAAATTTCAATTCTTGAGTTACGTTTATTTTGTCGTCTGAAAGTGCTTTCAATTTGGACCAGTCTAAAATTCTGTCGTTTGGTAAGAGGCCGAGTCTAAAAAATCTTGTTGTTTGCTAGGAGACAAGAGTTTTATACTGGACAGTAACTGCACACCATATCTGACACTGCAGAGACAAAATGGCTGTGACAACAAGGTCCTTCAACAATAAAAGTCATATACACAATAACGGACTTTTGTTGATTTTGATTAACCCTTTACCACACAATCCCGACTTTTAACGACTCTCAAAGAGCAGGCTTTTGAAAACCTTATGGGAAAAGGATAAAATGCTGGTAACCAGCATTTTCTCCTTTTCCCACAATGTTTTCTATCCCATCAAAGGCAGAAATAATAATTTGAGTAGCATTTTATTTGTACTCTGCAAGCTCTTTCATGTTGGACATGTCCAGAATTTTGTGGTGTTGTAAAGGGTTAAAAAGACATACAGTACTAGTAGTTGGCTATTCTACTCAAGTCATGATAACTTCATGATAAGGAATTGTCCTTTCACTATGATGTTTACTAGAAAGAGTCTCAGCAAAAAATCATTACATCAAATATGCAAGAAAGGAGCTTTCTGGCTGAAACACTGGTGTCCTGGTTTAATATTCAGTTCTTGACCGACATGATCCACTTTTTAAACTGTCTGAGATGGTATCAAGACAAACATTCTGACCAAGTTTTATGAGAAATGGACTTGAAATATTTGAGGCTTCACAAGGTTTTTTAATGATTTGACCTGGTGACCTATTTTGGAACTGATGTGTCCCATTTTCGAATCCATCTGAAACAGCAGCAAGACCAAGTTTTATAAGCATTGGACTGAATATGTTTTTCTAAAATTTGACCTGATGACCAAGCTTTTGATTCGACATCGCAATGTTTTTTAACTGGTCTGAGGTACCACCAAGACAACATTCTAACAAAGTTTTGGACGCATTGGACAGCTAAAGCACTTTCTACAACTTTAGTTATCTTAGATGCCTGTTCAGAATAAGATAATGCACTTTGATCTTTGACTGACCACCTAGCTGCAAAATTTTTGTTACAGCAATCTTGAATTTGGTCTTTGTGCCTTTTAGGCTCACTGCTCTAAGGGTTAACTCTTTACCAAACGACATAGTTGTAGACTTGTCAAAATTGAAAGCATTTCAAGACAATAAAATAAATGTGGCTCAAAAATTTAAATTTGTTTTGGGAAGGGTAGAAAACATTGGGGGGAAAGGAGAAAATGCTGGTTACCAGCATTTTCTTCTTTTCCCAAGTTGTTTTAAAATGCATCTTTCTCAGGGATGTTAAAAGTCGGGATTGTGTGGTAAAGAGTTAATGGTTTGTCTAAAAACAGCATGCATGGTAATGCATTTATTGAGCATCATAACAAAAACTTATGCATACTTAGGCAGAACGTAATAGACATCCGATTCCTGTGGAACCCATATAAAAACTATACACAGTTTACATGCTTTACTGTCAATCATCTAGTATAACCTTCTGCTGTTTGAGTATTTTTTTAACAAACTATGAAATCATCTATATTTCTCCCAATGGCATATTTATTTCAGTTGCAAAGGGTGTACTGATGAAGAAAGGCACTGTCTGATCTTGAGTTGACATGTTTAGCTTCCCCCAAACAATCCCAACGAATCCTGAAGAAGATTGCTTCTGTAAACATTGTGAGAAAAAGAGAAAAAGCTAGTAACTGGTAAGCACCATTTTTTTTTCTCCTTTTCCCAAAATGTTTTCTACCCTCTATGACATATTTCATGTGCTGAGACATACTTGATTTATCCTCTGAGCAAATTCTTTTAAAATGAACCTGTCTAAAATTTTGTTTTCTTCAGGAATTTACACCATACCACACAATCCTGACTTTTAACAACCCGAGAAAGAAACCTTTTGAAAACATTGTGGGAAAAGGAGAAAATGCCGGTAACCAGCAGTAACCCTTTACCACACAATGCCGACTTTTGACGACCCTCACAAAGAAGCCTACATGAAAACATTGTGGGAAAAAGAGAAAATGCTAGTTACCAGCATTTTCTCCTTTTCCCACAAATGTTTTCGAAAGGCTTCTTTCTCAGGGTCATCAGAAGGGATTGTGTGGTATTGGGTTAAATTACGAGATTTGTCTTTAAGAAGCTGTGGGAAGAGGAGAACATGCTTGAAATTTTCCTCCAACCTTATATTGTAGTATACTGGTCTATCCCACAGATGTAAAGGTATAATGTAGACGGGTACAGGTATTTGGTGATATATCATGCGGCCGTATCGACATGTGGTTCGGTAGCTCAGTTGGTTAGAGTGCAGGAACGATATTCCTGAGGCCCTGGGTTCAAATCCCAGTCGAGCCACGATATTTTTTCACCACCTGTTACATTTGGCGCCCAACGTAAATAACCCAGTTATCAGAGAGATAGGGTAGTAGTGATTGAGGGATTCGTGGACGAATCCTCATGTGGCGGGGAAGTATGCAGTATAATGGTCTATCCCACAGATAGATATAAAGGTGAAATGTAGCTGCGTACAGGTATTTGGTGATATATCGTGCGGCCGTATCGACATGTGGTTAGGTAGCTCAGTTGGTTAGAGTGCAGGATCAGTATTCCTGAGGCCTTGGGTTCGAATCCCGGTCAAGCCCCGATATTTTTTCACCACCTGTCACATTAAAATTTAACTTCTCAGGGTTTTAAGACCAGAACAATATGGTAAAGGGTGTAGTCTTGTAATTCTCAATTAGACTCATTGGGTGCATCAGTACAGCTCTAATAGTTCCTACATGTGATGATATATGAGTGCATTTGATCATAAATAAATACAAGATAAATACAACTCTTTACCAAACAACAAAATTTTAGACAGGTCCAAATTCAAAGCACTTGCAGACAACAAATTATCAAATTATCAAATTATATGTAACTCAAAAATTGAAATTTGTTTCCAGCAGGGTAGAACACATTGTGGGAAAAGGAGAAAATGGGGGGGGGGGGGGGGGGGGGGGCTGGGGCTAAGCCACCCCCAAAAAATTTTGACAATCATGGTAATTGAAATAACCCTTTGTCGCTGAGAGTTTTAATGGATGCAAATTTTTTCAAAAAATACCAGTTCCTACCCCCCCCCCCCCCACCCCACCAATCTTGAATTGCTTCCTATGTGCCTGTAGTGTATCTCCGTGATGCAAGGGAGTACCATGGCAGACATCACATGATGGTGGATCCGTTAAATCTATTTAGTCTAAAAATCAACAAGACTATGAGGTAGACTGGTCCTAGGACATACAGAAAATTGACCAATAGCGAAAACGTTTCGGCCCAGGTCAGCCTGTGTGACTTCGCCCAAAAAGGTCCAAAAACTTTTTGAATTCCTATTGTCCTCCTGCCATTTTGCAGTCACCCAACAGTCAGACAAAGAAAGATAATCCACTTGCCATCACCAAAGTTTTACCTGTAAGGACAAGCAGACAAGTGGATTTTTTGGACCCTGCTTTGTTGATACTCTTCACAGTTGCATTAAGCCCCCTATTTACAGAGCATGGCTCATAAATGTATCATAATTATAAAGGAAAATGGACCAAAGGGGCAATTTGCTGGACAATTCCCAAGTTTTTACAAACCTGAGGAAGAAGCATTTTCAAAACATTTCCAGCTTTTTCTCAAGAATGTTTTCTATGACATACCCTTTCAAACCCACACCCCATCATTTGGACCATATTATTTCGTCACTTGCAAAATGCTTTTCAATTTGGACAAATCTAAAATTTTGTCATAATTGGTAAAGACTAACCTTTTACCCCAAAAGGCATTCCTATGGTACCTCTAATTGACCCTAAATAACAGCAAGTATGAAGCCATTTCTTATGTGTATATCACACCTTTTGAAAGCATAGAAAAAATTGTGACAAAAGGTGAAATTGCTTGTCACAAGCAATTTCACCTTTTGTCACAATGTTTTCCAAAGGCTCCGACAAGCAATGCGTAGAAATGAGTATCTATGGAGTAAAGGGGTTAAAGAGTGAAAGAAATTACCTAACAAACCATAAAAATTCCTGCAGCTTGTTATTACATAATAAAGCTAGCATGCACACATGCTAAAGATGTTAGCGTGTCATTGATGCATAGGAAATGCTGATCCTTCCCAAGTATTAAATGACACTTTAGGAGTCTCACAGCCTGATGATAAACCCTGTTGAAAAAATCTGAAACAACTACAACAGGGGTGCTTTCTAAACTTACTGGAAAATCTGAAACGTTTATTATCCTTTTCACGTTACCGCATAATCCTGACTTTTAGCTCTTTACCAAATGACAAAATTTTGAACTTGTCCAAACTGGAAGCACTCGCAGACGACAACTTGAGCCCCTTTCAGAATTGGTGCACGAGAACTTAACAGCACTTTGCTATCAGAATTTTTTAGCCTCGCACAAGCTTTCGCACAAGCACACTATTCAGACAAAACCGAATGCCATCCAAATAACCGCAATGCAATGTGGGAACATTAGTGAGAACGTCTTGCAGCGTTTTGTGTACTCGCAAGAGTGATGCACGATTTTTAAAGGTCGTAAGATGAATAGCAGCAGTCTATGCATGTGTTTAGCGAATCATGAGAACGTGTCTCATGTAATCATGCAACGTTTTACTATCATTGCACGATTTATCAGCTTCTATTTCTATTTATCAGCTTCTCAATGGACTTGACAGACTCTGAAGGCTCTGAAGGCTCAGCTGGCTGGTCTGGCGATTCATATGTGATTATTTCGGTAACACTTACGATCCAAATCAAAATGTGAATCAGTAACTGAAATTTGACTTGGGAAGAGTAGAAAACATTTTGGAAAAAGGAGACAATCCTGGTAACCAGCATTTTCTCCTTTTCCCATGTTTTCAAAAGGTGTCTTTTTCAGGGTTGTTAAATGTCAGGATTGTCTGGTAAAGAGTTAACTCTTTAGTCTTTACCAAACTACAAAATTTTAGACTTGTTCAAACTGAAAGCACTGGAAGATGACAAAATAAACATAGAAATTGTTATTTGTTTCCATCAGGATTTCTACCTGTGTTATCTCCTTTTCCCAAAAGGTTTTCTATCATATCAGGAAAGAAATCATAATTTCAGCATCATTAAATTTGTCGTCTGCAAAATGCTTAAAGTTTGGTCAAGCATAAAATTTTGTCATTTGGCAAAGAGTTAACATCCTGTCGATAAACTATTGTTTTAATTAACCCTGAATCAGACAACAAAATTTTACAATCGTCAATACATATTAACTCTTTAACACAATCCTGCCTTTTAACGACCCTGAGAAAGAAGCCTATAGAAAACATTGTGTGAAAAGTAGAAAATGCTGGTAACCAGCATTTTCTCCTTTTCCTTCAATGTTTTCTACTCATCCCAAAACAAATTTTATTTTTTGAGCAATGTTTATTTTGTCGCCTGCATATGCTTTGAATTTGGACCAGTCTGAAATTTTGTCGTTAAGTAAAGAGTTAATCATTCCCGTTTTATAAACCTTAATCGTTTACCAAACAATCCTTGGTTTTTACGACCCTGAGATAGAAGCCTTTTGAACACATTGTGGGAAAAGGAGAAAATGCTGGTTACCAGCATTTTCTCCTTTTCCCACAATGTTTTCTACCCTGCTGGAAACAAATTTCAATTTTTGAGTTACGTTTATCTTGTCGTGTGCAAGTGCTTTCAATTTGGACCAGTCTAAAAATTTGTCGTATGGTAAAGGGTTAATGGTTGAATGACCATTTTCTAAATTCCTTTCAGAAATTGGAAAAAATGTGATTTTCAGGCATCATGAAGCCAAAGGTTTTATTTTTTTTCCCTGGCAAATTCTTCAAGCTCTATTGATCTAAATGTAGACATTTCTTTATGTTTTCACCAGTATTACAGATTCTGTCAGATGTTTGGAGTGTAAAAACTGGATTAGAGATAAGAAATTACAGAACTATTTAATTTTTCCCAACAAAAAATTGTGTAGATCCTTCAATTTTGAAAGCATTTGCAGATGAAAGACTAAGACTTTAGTGTACCTAAAATGATAGATTAATTTTTAAAAGGGTTGCAAACATTTTGAGAAAAGGAGAAAATGCTGCTATAGCTTATGAGTATTTCTCCTTTTCCCACAATATTTACAAAAACCTATAATCTCCAGATAGTTTGATAAAGGCATGCACTAAACTTTGTACAAGTAAAGCTTTTTCTTTAGGATGGTTCACTGAATAGATCTTTTTTGAAAGGAAAAAGTCCCTGATAACAAGACAAGAAAATGTAGAGCGTCAGTCTGTCTGGTTGTCATAATTGAAGTCCAGTCTATCAGATAGGTCCACTATTGATTTTTAATAAACCAGATAGAATTAATAAGCAGAGTAAACATTTCACCATTGAGTAAACAAACATGGTAGCAGAACATAAATGGACCAGGAAATTGCAACCATCTTATTATTTTTATTACCCTTCTGGATTTTAACTCTTTACCAAACAATATTTTAGGCTTGTCCAAATAGAAAACGTTTACAGATGACAAAATAAAAGTGACTGAAAATTTGAAGAGTAGAAAATGTTGTGGAAAAAGGAGAAAATGCTAGTTACCTGCATTTTCTCCTTTTCCCACAATATTTTCTGAAGCCATCTTTCTCATGGTCGTCAAGAGTAGGGATTACGTGGTAATGGATTAACTCCTTACCAAACAACAAAATTTTAGACTACCATAATGAAAGCATTTGCAGATGATACATAATATCAAATGTAGCTCAATTGATAATTTCTGTGTTCCACAGGGTAGAAAAAAATACTGACAACAAACAAAATGTTATAAAATGATGAATGGGTAAAAAAGAAAGAGAAGAAAGCATTGTGGGAAAAGAGAAAATGGTTTTCAAAAGGCTTCTACTTCATTAAAACTTCAAATAATTCAGTAAAGAGTTAACCCATTATATTCTGCAGTGTGGTTTTCTACTTTTCAAGACCAGACTGCATAGCTCATTCCCAAATTACAAATTTCTTCAAAATTCAGATCCTCTACAGACGACAAATTCAGAATTCGTGAAAGGACCTTCAGTCCTCTGATAGGTTAGAAATCATTTTGAGAAAAGGGAAAAATGCTGGTTACCAGCATTTACCAGTACTCCTTTTTCACAATATTTTCAAAAGCTTTCACACATTAGGCTAAGGCCCAGATCAAAAAAGGGCTCTATTTTTATTTTTTTTTCAATCCATCTGGTAGAAAAATTCAAATGGTACAGTGAGTTAGGATAGCCTATTAGGGTCACTTTAAGCATGGATGCCAGATCTGAAAGTGGTGCAGATTTTTTTTATATGCTAATAAACGCGCCTACCCCAAATTTGCCTATAACAAAAATTAAACTTTTCCTCTGTTCACAATAATGGAAAAAACAATGAAACAATGCAATTTTTTTGACAAATCTTTTGAATTTAAGATGCTCATAAAAATTCACATTTACCTGTATGTAAGACTTTTATTAAATCAAGTCTGACCAATTTCACATACCGTAAAACACCTAATAAATGTTCCTAGCAGAAATGAATTGAAAACAATCTCTGAATTTCAGTCTTCACATTGAATGTGTTAATATTTCTGGCTAGATTTTTTCACAGTTTTGGCTAGAGCTACTAGGACAGACATAGAGGACCAGAATTAAGAACAGTTATGGAGTTTTAGCACCTCAAAAATGATCTATTTATGAGTGCAACAGTATAATTTGTTGTTGCACACTAACCTTTGATTTCGTTATTTCATTATATATTCACAACTGTAACCATAAGTATGCCAACACTAAGATTTGGCTATCTTTATTAATTAAGCTGCTTTATTTCCTTCGTTATTCTTAGTCTCCCACTCTGTTAATCTATTTCACTGATACAAAAGGGGATATGACTTGAAGCAATAGGGTCATGACGGCCCTGTATCGCTCCACTGGCTAATAAGTGAAAAAACTACAAGCAAAACATTATAGGCTAAGGCCCAGATCAAAAAAGAGCTCTATTTCTATTTTTTTTTCAATCCATCTGGTGAATTAGGATAGTCTATTAGAGTCACTTTAAGCATGGATGCCAGATCTGAAAGTGGTGCAGATTTCTTTTATATGCTAATAAACGCACCTACCCAAAATTTGCCTATAACGTAAATTAGACTTTTCCTATGTTCACAAAAATGAAGCAGACAATGATACAATGCAATCTTTTCACAAATCTTTTTAATCTAAAGTGCTCATAAAAATCCACATTTCTGTAAGACTTACAATGTATATTAAATCAAGTCTGACTAATTTCACATACCATAATTCACCTAATAAATGTTCCTTGCAGAATTAATTGGAACCAATTTCTTAATTTTCAGTCTACACAATGAGTCTGTTTATATTTCTGGCTAGATTTATTCACAGTTTTGACTAGACCTACTAGGACAGACAAACAAGACAAAAATCAAGAAAACTTACTGAGTTATAGCATTTAGCACCTCAAAAATGATCCATTTATGAGTGCCACAGTATAATTCATTGTTGCACACTAACCTTTGATTTCTTTATTTCATTATATATTCATGTCCAACCATAAGTATGCCAATACTAAGATTTGGATATTTTCATTACTTTAGTTTCTTTATTTCCTTTGTTATTTTTACTCTTCTATTCTGTTACTCTATTTCACTGATGCAATAGGGGATATGACTTGAAACAAGAAGGCCATGATGGCCCTGTATCGCTCCAGTGGCTAATGAGTGAAAACACAACATGCCAAACATTACAAATCCGGCCAACAAGTTTCAAACTTGAAGACATACAATAGGGTAAGGCCCAGGTCAAAAAAGGCCCTATTTTTTCATCCATCTGTTACTTTAGTTCACTGATGCAATAGGGGATCTAACTTAAAACAAGAAGGCCATGATGGCCCTGTATCGCTCCACTAGCTAATAAGTGAAAACACTACAAGCCAAACATTACAACTCTGGCCAATTGGTTTTAAACTTGAAGGCATACATTTTTTTTCTATGAAGTTCTACGAGAATGTTATGACCCCTTGACCCCTGGGCAAAGCCATTTTTACCACAAAGCTATAATTACTTGAAACTTGGTGGAGGTCCCTAAGATTAACTTCCATATTACACAATATAGGATGTGTGGTATACCAGAAGGTTTTCAAAGTTTCCTACAATAAATGCCATGTAAAAAATGAGACCCATGAAACAGGGCTAAATTTCGTAGCCCTAGGCCTTACTATGGTTCGTAAAAAGATCATTAAAAAAGTTTTCACCACAAAAGCCCAGGTAAAACTTGTGACCCCTGGTGTGGGGACAAACTTAACCCCAAGGCTATAATTTGGGCTCTCCTGGTAGAGGCCCACTATATAAAGCTACATGCAACATTTGGTAGTCCAAGGCTTTGTGGTTATGTACAAGAAGAGGTTTTCCCAATATAAGCCAATATAAAAATTGTGACCCCCGGAACCGTGCCAAATTTGACCCCAGGGCTATAAGTTGGGTACCCTTGGTACATGCCCACTTGATAAAGATACATGCCAAATTTGGTGGCCCAAGGCCCTATGGCCAGCCCTTGTGACTCAGTGGTGATCGTGTCGGACTCATGACCTGATGGTTGTGAGTTCGATACCCGGTTGAGGTGAACTTTCTTTCCGACGTATTTTCCCCTCTCACGTCTGCTGAAGCATGTGAGAAAAGTAGTCGGTGGCTATGGAAAGAAAGCTTAGTACTGGTGTGAGAAAACCAGGAAACACATGTGCGTCACCGACCCCCATGATATGACCTTAGCTGTTGAAGTAGTGTTAAACCCCAATGCAACCAACCAATCAACCAACCAACCAAGGCCGTATGGCTAGGGATCAGAAGGATTTTAAAATTTTACCTATATAACCCCATATAAAACTTGTGACCCCCCCGGAGAGGGGTCAATTTTGACTCCATAGCTATTATTTGAAGGAACACTGTAGAGGTTCGCTACATAAAGCTACATGCCAAGTTTGGTAGCCCTGGGCCTTATGGTTTCGGATAAGAAGATTTTCGAAGGTTTTCAATATTTTTCAGTTTTGTTGCCATGGCAACCAGAGTTTTTAAAGGAATCAAATTCTTTCAAGAAATTCTGAAGAAGGCCACGGCAGGATCATTTTTATAAAGTTTCATCAAAATTGGATGGGTGGTGTCAGAGAAGATGTTTAAAATATAAGTTAATGCACGCATGGACAGACGCACAACGGACACCGGGCTATGACATAAGCGCGCTTGCCTTCAACCAGTGGAGCTAAATACCTCTTGATGACTTAAAGTAAACAAATGCGCAATTCATTGAGCGTATTTGTGATGTATGATCAATCATCAGCTTCTTTCTTTGCTGCATTGACAATACAATTGCTTTGTGTGTCTGTATATATATTTGTGTGTGGGGTGTGTGGATGTGGGTGTATCTCTGTTTTATTTTGAAAGGTCATGGTGTAACGGATTTATTTCCTACATAACAAATCTTAACTAGTCAACAAGACAGTATTTTGGTGCAAATGACTTTTCTTCATTTCATGTATAACTATTCAATAATTGTTTAGTTTATTTTTTCTCAAATAAAGGCACTAAGTACAAAACTTTTTTTTAACACTTTTATGTGTCTGCACTGTAACATTTTGTGTCATTGCTGTGACACATGTGTCGTTTATTATATAACAATGATAAAAACTGCTCATAAAATGAAGCCACGTCATTTAATTTAATAAAGAACATTCTGGAAACAAAACGGAAAATACAGTTACATTTTCATTACAAACAGCTATTTACTAAATCTATATAACTTTTTCAAGGAATTAAAATAGTTACAAAAAATTGATTTTCTCCGACATATAATGTGCCAAAATTTTGTTCCAAAATACTCAATTTAAATAAAACAAATATGCGTTATACAGATGGTTCGAAGTGCAATCTGACCTAAAAAATATCTAATTTTCTTAATTAGAATGGGATTTCTTTTACTTTACAATTTCGTTACATGAAGGACATGTCAATGTGTTATGACTGGCATTGCATCACCGTAAACAATATTCAAGTGTGGAATATGCATTTTTCCGTGTGCAGTACATTCTATTTGTACGTATAAGAAACCTTATCAAAAAACAAAAAATCCAACTTCATTTTCAAAAATCATGGCTCCTAAAATCTGCCATAACTATATATTAGCTCATAGTGGGTGGGGTAAAGGATAAGCAAGACCAAAACATAAATACAATGCAGCAATTTAGTACAATAGTAAGCATTTAGTTCTCATCAAACCCTTCTACAAGAAGCTGAAACCCAAAGGTCTTAAATGATATTAAGTTGCTCATGATTTTCAGTAAATGTATGCAAATTTGGTGGGTGGGGTAACACCAAGGCGCCCAATCTATATTTTCTCCTCCTGTAACTTAATTTTACCATTACTTATGCGCTTCACTGCCAATTAGAACGATTTGCAATCAATATACTCTGGCAGATATTGAAATTTTGTGGTTTATACACATAAGCTCAATTCAATGCATTTTCAGTGGGTGGGGTAACAAAATGTCGTCTGAAAAAAATCTGCACCACTTTTGTTTCTGGCATCCACCCTAATTTGACTTCTATATAGCTGTACTATCACCTGGTACCAATGAAATTTTTCTACCAGATGGATTGAAAAAAAATTGAATCCAGCTGGCCAGGCCTTAGACTACATAGGGACATTAAAAGCAGGGATTGTTTAGTAAAAAGGATAGCTTAAACGGTATAGTAGAAGACATCAACTCTTGAGTCACTTGAGGGTGTGAGTTCAAGCCCCATGGCTGCCCATCTAAAATTACTTGAACAGGGTTTTCCATGACGCACAAATCCAAGGTCATAGACGCAATATTAATTCAAATTATCCCCAAAATAAATGACAAGTGCGTCATCGGTGACGCAATTTCCAAAATCTAAATCATGTACGAAATTGAATAAAGTGTCATAAATCCAAGTCTGTTCTTGCTTCAATGTCAGGCGAACAACATTCTATTTCTAGCTACAGGGTTTATTTTAGGTGAAAGTGGTTTTCCGGTTATTTGTTTATAGAATAAGACTGGTTTATGCATTACTGTAGTATAGTATAATGGACATGTGTCGTAAATATGGGCCCAGTCAATGTCTTGCTTGGGTTCTCTGTATTTCAGGGCATATTTAATACAACTTCAGGTATGTAAAAGTACACATTAACAGTCTATGCTGTTCATGGAAAATAATGTCACGAAGAAGAGAACTGTAGCATTCTTCTATGGCCTGCTTCCTACAACTGCCTATCCAGCCATGTCAAGTAGCAATTCAGACAAAAATGTTTGGTCTGTCAAAAAGTGAAATCATCCTTTCTGTCAGAAATGACTGACCGACATTTCTATCTAGGAGTTTGAAGGTGAAATGCACTGTAAATCGTGCTTGAAGCTGATGATGAGATCCATTTATTTTGACCTACTAAATTAATGAAATGACCCTCAACTCGCCCCACAAAGAAGACAACTCGCCCCGCTTTTGTTACTATTTCCGGTATGTACATAAATTTTTATTATAAGCTTATAGACTTATGATTATTATTTTTTAACAGATATATATATTTGTAATAAATTGTTTATATATATATACAGATGATTAAAATAATTTTTTTTACAAATTTTAATTGATAAATGTACAAATTATTTAACTCTTTACCAAACGACAAAATCTTAGTCCGATCCAAATTGAAAGCATTTGCAAATGACAAAATGAATGTGACTCAGAAGCGGAAATTGACGTTGGAAGAGTTGAAAACAATGTGCGAATAGGAGAAAATGCTGATAACCAGCATTTCTCCTTTCCCCCCAGTGTTTTCAGAAGGCTTCTTCCTCGGGGTGGTGAAAAATAGGGTTTGCTTGGAAAAGGGTTAAACAATCTAGTCATAGTCGGGGCATCAAGCCCGAAGCCATTCACTTAAGTTTTTCCCTGGTTCCTTTTTTCGTGGCACACTGCTATCGAAGTACAGTACCATGCAGTGCACTGGTAGCTCAGCTGGTAATGTAAAGGACTTGAGGACAAGGGGTTTCTGGTTCCATCCTTTGCTCGGTCAATTTCTTTCTGAGAATTGATAATAGTCATTGTGACATGAATCATGCCTCTCTCAATTCAATTCAATTCAAGAGGCAATGTGTCAATTAATGAATGATGTTTTTCAAGCAATTTCATAATTGCACAACATATCAAGTGTCTTACTATCAGTAATAAGAGATTGTTTTGTTTTTTTTCTAAATTGTACATTACATTGAAGGAACTAATAATGGTTTTGATAAATTTACACAAATTTCAGACCTGTGTGTAGAATTTCCTAGACGTTCAAATTCAATAACGACATTAAAGAAGATCACGCTGTTCTCTTTTTCCCAATAGGTTTTCTAACCTTTCCAAATTAAGTTTCAGTTTTTGAGACACATTCATTCTGTCATCAATAAATCAATCAATCTTTCTATCAATCTATCTATTTCTTAATGCATCAATCCGTCTGCCCATCAATTAATCAATCAATCAATCACTTTGTTTAAATTGGGCTCAATTCTTGGAAATATGTGAGCTAGTCCGAGTTTTTATAAACTTGAGGCGACTTGTCTTCGATGTGGGGCGAGTTGTCCCTTAATTTGGGGCGAGTTGTCTTCTAAATTTGGAATGAGTTATCTTGGGGCGAGTTTTTTGTGGGGCAAGTTGTCTTTGGGGCGAGTTGTCTGTCATTCGACAGGAGTTGAAAATGAGGAGGGGTTTTTATGTTTACCAATATGCCTAATTCAAACCTCATTTTTCTGCATTTATTTCCAACAGTATTATTAATAAATAGTATGGCAAAATCATCCTCAATTTCAACAGAGTATTACCTCACTTACAAAAAAAAACAAAATGGTCACATACTTCCATATATGATATAATTAATGAGATGTTAGACGATTCAACGATAAATGCATAACGCTGCAATGCAGATTCAACCACAGGAATCTGACATTCTATAACCAAAATAAATGATAAAATATGGAAAAAAAAATCCCCCCTATATAATATAAACACAAGGAGTGCAACGTCTCGATTGCTGGCGCGAGCACCCGACAGCCTTTCCCAACCAAAATCACCCACGAAACAAACATTGATCATAATCTCCTTCAGCCTAGCGATAGACAAGACATTCATGTACCTGCGACATCCGGCGATACCTCAGTAGACACCTTTCAACCGGAGATATCCGTCATGTTTTACAGCTCTATCAGGACATTTTGATTTATCCGGGTGGCCATTCGCTGACGTCACAGAAATTAGCATGTACCGTATTTTCGTATTACTTATTACTATTATTTTTTTTTATTTTAGGACATTTATGGACATCAAATGATACTAAAGATTCTAGAAAAATCTGTAGTATCATGTGATGTTCATAGGTATCTTAAAAACGAAAAAAATAATAGTAATAAGTAATACGAAAATACGGTATATGCTAATTTCTGTGACGTCAGCGAATGGCCACCCTGATAAATCAAAATGTCCTGATAGAGCTGTAAAACATGACGGATATCTCCGGTTGAAAGGTGTCTACTGAGGTATCGCCGGATGTCGCAGATACATGAATGTCTTGTCTATCGCTAGGCTGAAGGAGATTATGATCAATGTTTGTTTCGTGGGTTATTTTGGTTGGGAAAGGCTGTCGGGTGCTCGCGCCAGCAATCGAGACGTTCCACTCCTTGTGTTTATATTATATAGAGGGGATTTTTTTTTCCATATTTTAACATTTATTTTGGTTATAGAATGTCAGATTCCTGTGATTCAACCGACAAAACCGAATTCAGTATGGCACTCTATCTTTGCTATCCAAAAATTTAAAATGGCATTGAGACTGTATTTGCACAATATAAGTCCGAATATGAAATAAAAAAATCACAGTAGCGTCTCCTTATACTGAAAATCGTGTTGTATGATTGTTGTCATTGAGATATTTTTTCCAACTAAAGTAAAATAATTTTTTGAGAACAACAAGCAAACTGTCAGTGTGAAACTATTAAAGTCTGTGAAAGTTTCGCTGATTCATTGTCTTTTAACTAGTCTACCAGATTGCTTTTGATGGATTTTGCATGCAAAGATTTCTCTTTCGCACACTCACACAACCACTTCCACTTGGTCCACTTCGTGCTTTCTACTTCCTACTATAGGCCTGTAACCCCAATTCGTTTCCATAACCATGATAGACCCATGCAACTAAAACCTCGTACAATTTGTCTGTCAACAAACATGTCGTGTACAGAAAACAAACAATGGAAGCATTTGTGTCAAATGAATATTTCGACACTCAATACACCATTAAGTTGTACTTCAAGAAGTTAAAGTTCTTAAGTCCAAAACACATATTTCAATTTCAAAAGAATGTACTTACATTGTCCTGGAAACCATTTAAATTGCTCCACGCGTCACTTTTCACAGAAGTTTGCGGCCTTCACGGTTAATTGTCCACCATTTTGCGGAATTCAAAACGAGGCTAGAAATACAAATTTAGATAACGGACTGTTTCGTTGAGCTAACCCCAATCATCCCAAAAACTTCTCGACTCCCCATATTACCCGAACTACTTCAAAAGCCTTTAACCCCTTACCAAACAATCCCTGGTTTTTACGACCCTGAGGGGAAGAGGAAACTTGTCAGGACTACGGGCCATGCTCTGTGAAAAAGGGGCTTACATGCCTTTGCAAACAGTATCGGCCCAAGTCAGTCCGCGCAAGTCGCGTGGGCTGACATGGTCTGATACTTTTTGCTAGTTGTAAATTTTATCCATGTCTAAGGACTATTCTACCTTACAATTGATTAAACCGGTTGCTAAACAATATATATCATATTTCATGTGTCTATTTTTGACAATACCACTATGAGTTCAAGATTGAATTTTGATAACAATGTATCTGATTTTGTGCAAAGCCGAAGGAAATAAACCCAGTTAAACTCATTTTTTCACAAGCAAATGAGTTTTACGGTGGCACTCAGATATGTAATTTGAAATGGCATATTAAAATACATTGGGCGAGGCCATTTGTCGTTGAGATACTTATTTTTTATTGAAAATAGCCTCTCTCGCTCATAGCCTTTTATTGGCGCAATGATACAAATTTGCCAACTGACCCTGGGCTTTTTCGTTCCAAAACCAATTCGTTCCATGGCTTGTTCGTCTTATGATTGCGAGCTACTCATTTGATTGCTCATGAATATTTATAAATCGAGGTAATTGATTGTAATGTTGGGAATTGGATGTAAAAGGCTAGAGATATTTCAAAATTATAGTTTTCAGGAACAAACTTAATTTTGTTCGATATATCAACAGGGTTTTTCTCTCTATTCGTTATTCATCCTACTGTCAAGGGGCGTTACTCCTGCTTCCTCCTAATGATCAAAGGGAGACCACTTATACAAAAACAAACCAAACTTTGTCATTAGTACTCTCCCTTCAACCGAAAAGGTATTCATTTGCTTAGTGGGTTGACTTTTAAGCCAATATTTGAACAATATGTCTGTTTCTTTCAAACTATTAATTCCACACAGTGGGTTTCCTTGACAAATACCACTTCAGCGTTTTCAACGCTTTGATTAGAAATATTATGGGTAAAAAAATATTGTCTTTTAAGCTGGGGAATAAATTTCCCGTCACAGTCAATATTTTACTCCTGCCGAAAATCTGGAACTACTTTTCGGTAATCCGGTTTAAAATGGACTTGAGATCATTAGTTTTAAAAGTGGCCTTCGTTGACAAAATAATCAGATGAAATATAATGTATAATTTATTTCAACAGCTTGTGGTTAACGTGGGGAAATATTTGACTTTAAAGGGAAATAAAGGTCCGCGAAAATAACTTGTGCCTTACGGCACTTGTTATTTTCGCACGATTCAAGGACAATTGCCCTACGGTCAATTGCCCCCCGGACAATTGCCCCCTGAGGACAATTCCCCTCCGGACCATTTCCCCCCGATGACAATCCACCCCCCTGACTATTCCCCCCCAGGACAATTCCCTCTGGACTATTGCCTCCCGAGGACAATTCCGTTCTCGGGAGGCAATAGTCCGGGGGGCAATTGTCCGGGGGGAATTGTCCTGATACGTTTTCGCATACCTTTCCCCTTTTCGGCAAATATTTCCCCATATTAACCACAAGATCATGAAATAAAGTCTATTAATTTCATCGTGGATCAATAATCGTTGTCTGCGCATGTCATATTCTTCGAAGATTCGACATGTCTTATATGACGCATCACTGGCCCCGAAAGCACATAGACTATAATATATTACGCTCTATAAAGTAGCAATATTGAAAATAGTTTATATCAATACGTTTGAGGAAAAATACTGATCATACTTGAGTGAATTGCACGAGATAGCGTATTGTTGAGTAAACGTTTATTTTAGTTTGAAATTCAAAGTAACGGTTGTCGCGTAGGAAAGTCCAGGATGCCCAAATTAGATAGATGAGTATTTATAGAATCAATGAGAATGCCATCTAGCGAGAGATAATGCTTTTCGGCAAATATTTCCACATATTAACCACAAGCTGATGAAATAAACTCTATTAATTTTATCATGGATCAATAATGGTATGTTGACTTGCTTGCTATAATTCATCACGGAGATGCATCAACCCATTAACACACAGCAAAATTTTAGACCTATCCAAATTGAAAGCATTTGCAGACGACAATTTCGAAATGGCTGAAATGGCGCAATTTTGCTTTGATTGGGTAGAAAACATTGTGGAAAAAGGAGAAAATGCTGGTTACCAGCATTTTCTCCTTTTCCCACAATGTTTTCAAAAGGCTCCTTTCCCAGGTTAAAGTCGTCAATGTGCGGTAAAGGGTTAAGCTCAATTATGCCAGAGCATTGCTCAGTAATAGATTTAGATCGAAATAGAACTGTATTAACCGATATTTTGCGTGGTAATCAATGTGGAAAACACCTTGTGAAATTGCCGGAGATTTTTTTAACTCATTACCAAACTACAAAATTTTAGGTTTGTCCAAATTGAAAGCATTTGCAGACGACAAAATAAAAGTTACTGAAAATTTGAAAATTGTTTTGTGATGAATAGAAAACATTGTGGGAAAAGGAGAAAATGCTGGTTTCCAGCAATTTCTCCTTTTCCCACAATGTTTTCTAAAGGCTTCTTTCTCAGGGACGTCAAAAGTAGGGATTGTGTTGTAATGAGTTAAAATTACTCAGCAAATCTAAACCCTTTGGCTGCTAAGCTCGACTCGTTTACCCTTTGCGGACAGTGTAGATCAAGATCAGACTGCACAGAACGTGCAGTCTGATCTTTGATCTACACTGTCCGATTAGGGTATGTTATTAGCCAAAACATGAGTTTTAAACAGTAAAGTTTGGGTTATTAATAGCGAATTAGAATTTTAATTTTAATCATTTAGCAGGATAAAGGGTTAACCTCGGCTGTCGAAATTATGTGAACAGATATATACTGGAGACTTTCCGGTTCCTTATGACCGATTGACTGACTGTATATATTGTAACGACGTTTTTAACCCTTACGCTGCTAATCGCGACTCACTGACCTTTTGCGGACAGTGTAGATCATGATCAGACTGCACGTCCTGTGCAGTCTGATCATGGATCTACACTGTCCGGTAAGGAGAAATTATTGCCGAAAACATAACATTGGTATAGCAATAAATTTGGGTTTTTACTATCGAATCGAAAATTTCATTTTAGTTATTCAGCAGGATATGGGTTAATATCATTTCAGTTATATCATGGCGGGCAGTACACCTATCCATGTTCTATTGCAACGAGGTTTGCAATAATATATTGCAATTCTCGTTTTTTATTGCAAAACTGGTTGCTATGTACAATGCTTTCCTGGGGTTTCTTCTGCCAGTACTCCGCACAATATTCTTTTCAAGCCACTGGCTGCTTTCCCAAATAACCATTGCCGAAACCATGATAAGCAGTGAGAGAGGAATTAATCCGGCTGCAATGGCAATCATCAGTCTTTGGAAATAAATTGAACGAGCCAGGGATCGAACTAGCGATCCCCTGTTCTTCCTGTCCGCCATCGACTGTACTATGGGGCTAGGCTGGAACCTTTGAAACTGGAGAGTATGAATATAAAAGGTCAAAGGGAAATAAGTCAATGCTGTTCGGCATTCTCATTATTCAATAGTTATTTCCCTTTGAATGTTATTCGTCATTTTGAAATGCTTACTAGACGCCAGACCGCTATTTTTTTTAAACCCTTTACAACACAATTGCAACATTTAACTACCCTGTGTAATACCTCTTTTTATACGCCCGTCGAAGACGGTACGTATTATGGGATCACCCGTGGCGGGCGGGCGGGCGGCGTCCAGTTCTTTGTCCGGAGCATATCTCCAAAACTATACAAGCTAGGGTTATGAAATTTCATGGGTGGATAGATCTCATCGAGGCGGAGTGCAGTGCACAGAAATCATAACTCTTGCTTGCTTAATTTTTGAGTTATTGCCCTTTGTTGTTTTTCATACTTGAATTTTTTCCGGAGCATATCTCCAAAACTATACTAGCTAGGGTTATGAAATTTCATGGGTGGATAGATCTCATTGAGGGGGAGTGCAGTGCAGAAGAATCATAACTCTTGCTTGCTTAATTTTTGAGTTATTGCCCTTTGTCATTTTTCATACTTGAATTTTGTCCGGAGCATATCTCCAAAACTATACTAGCTAGGGTTATGAAATTTCATGGGTGGATAGATCTCATTGAGGGGGAGTGCAGTGCAGTGCACAAGAATCATAACTCTTGCTTGCTTAATTTTTGAGTTATTGCCCTTTGTTGTTTTTCATACTTGAATTTTGTCCGGAGCATATCTCCAAAACTTTACTAGCTAGGGTTATAAAATTTCATGGGTGGATAGATCTCATTGAGGGGGAGTGCAGTGCACAAGAATCATAACTCTTGCTTGCTTAATTTTTGAGTTATTGCCCTTTGTTGTTTTTCATACTTGAATTTTGTCCGGAGCATATCTCCAAAACTATACTAGCTACGGTTATGAAATTTTATGGGTGGATAGATCTCATCGAGGGAGAGTGCAGTGCACAAGAATCATAACTCTTGCTTGCTTAAGTTTTGAGTTATTGCCCTTTGTTGTTTTTCATACTTGAATTTTGTCCGGAGCATATCTTCAGAACTATAGTAGCTAGGGTTATGAAATTTCATGGGTGGATAGATCTCACTGAGGGGGAGTGCAATGCACAAGAATCATAACTCTTGCTTTCTTAATTTTTCAGTTATTGCCCTTTGTCGTTTTTTATACTTGAATTTTGTCCGGTGAATATCTCCAAAACTATACTAGCTAGGGTTATGAAATTGCATGGGTGGATAGATCTCACCGAGGCAGAGTGCAGTGCACAGGAATCATAACTCTTGCTTGCTTAATTTTTGAGTTATTGCCCTTTGTCATTTTTCATACTTGATTTTTGTCCGAAGCATATCTCCAAAACTATACTAGCTAGGGTTATGAAATTTCATGGGTGGATAGATCTCATCGATGAGGAGTGCAGTGCACAGAAATCACAACTCTTGCTTGCTTAATTTTTGAGTTATTGCCCTTTGTTGTTTTTCATACTTGAATTTTGTCCGGTGCATGCCCCAGCTTTACAACTTGGGGTAAGACGGGCGTATCTTGCGACAATTTTTGCCGCTCTTGTTAAAACATAATGGGACAGAGACAAAAACCTGGTAACCAGCAGTTTCTCAGAATATTCTCTGGTAAATTCCATCATTAAAGCAAGGTTCTATTTGTCGCCCGGCACAAGTCTTCAATTCAGTGTGGGAGAGTGTAAAATATTCCACAAAAAACAGACGCATAAATTTACATGCAGGCCCGTGGGAACAGGGGGGGCTAGGGGGGCTCAGCCCCCCCAATAATTTTGAAAATCATAGTAACTAAAATACGAGTTCTTAGCGCAATGAAACTACCACGCAAAAAACCTCAGTATTTCGAAGTTAGCCCTCCCAATCTTGAAATCCTTCCTACGTCGCTGACATGTGAATCAAATAATGGGATAATTATGTCTTTGAGTGGACAGAAACCATTGTGGGAAAATAAGAAAATGCTGGTTACCAGCATTTTCTTATTTGCCCACAATAGTTTCTTAAAGACTTCCATCTTAGGGTAAAACATGGACAGATTGGAGACTTTTTAGTCATTTCCACACAACAAAATATTAGACCTGTCCAGACTCAATACACTTACAGACGACAAATCAAGTATTTTTCCCATAAAGATTTCCAAAGCCGTTGGTATCAGGGTTAAACATATTTGGGATCATTTGGTTCAAGTTAACACGAAAACGGCATTTCTATGCTTAAAAAGTTGAACATCTGAGCCGTGCTCTCACAGAAGGAGGCTACCTTTTTGCATCTCCGTAGTATACCATATCACGAAATTCATTGCATGATGATTGACCCATAAAAAAAAATCACAAACAAATTTGTTCTGCAACCAGCTGAATCATGAGGTAGAGTAGTGTTTGGACATACAGAAAATTCGAACTTAGCAAAAAGTTTCTGCTCATGTCAGCATGAGCGATCTGCACAGGCTGACTTGGATCGATACTCTTTGCAGATGCATGAAGCCCCCTTTTACAGAGGGTGGCTCACTTCATTGTTCTGGTTCAAGTTAACCAATTACCACACAATCCCTACTTTTGATAACCCTGAGAAAGAAGCCTTTTGAAAACATTGATGGAAAAGGAGAAAATGCTGATAACCAGCATTTTCTCCTTTTCCCACAATGTTTTCTACTCTTCTCAAAACAAATTTCAAATTTTCAGTCACATTTATTTTGTCGTCTGCAAATACTTCCGATTTGGACAACCCTAAAATTTTGTCGGTTGGTAATGAGTTAACTGTGTCAATAGCAAAGATCTAAAGTACATTCACCGAAACTTGTTGTTCTTGTTGGCGTAGCTGACTATACTGAATCTTGAGCTATTTACTGGACAAAACAATGAAAATCTATGGTCTAATTGAGAATGTGGAGATGTTTATATTTCTGACCCCCTCCAAGTTTAATGGGGGACAAATTTATGACAGTGCAGTCCGGTTATGTACAGTCCGGTTTTGGTCTTTGCAGTTCAAAATTGCAAGTGTCCATGTTTTCGCCTTTGAGCGAAAAGGATATCATTTTTATGTCATAAAACTTCTTTCAGTATTACATGTATACTAAAGCTTGACTTTCCTTTGGCAATACACAGTATACTGTAGATTTTTTTTTTTCTTTTTGAAAGGGTTAAGCAGGCACATAGGGGACATTCAAAAAGTCATGGCATGGCTGAAAACAGGGGGTTGGGTTATATTATACAAATACATTTCAAATTTTTGTTGTCTATGGGAACTCAACATATATTTGCTTAATCAATAGTGATGATTTGTAAGGGAGTTCTGTTTGGAGTGCCGACAGAGACCAGTTCAGCTGTAAACCGTGTTCTGCTACCTATGTAACATACCGGTTCTAATCGATTAAACTATTCACTGCTATCTGATTGACGGGCTAAACTGATTGGCTCCGACTTTCCCTTTTAACCAATCAAGTCGCGGTTACAATTTTCTGGTCGTGTCGGCAACTTTGAAATAAAAATCGAATAACGTAAGCAAGTTGGCATGCTGTTTGATGAGAATATTGAAATTAGTGTATAATGTCAGGTGAGTTTTGGCACATCTGATTGAAACTCAGACAAATGTTAGTATTTCCACTCATTCTCGTTACTAAGTAATCTATGGTTTTGTTAAAATTTGGATTCAGAGTCATGACAGCTCGCCCCAAAGCCAATTCGTCCATTCGTTATACATCTCACCAAAAAATTTAAACAACAAAATTAGGAGTTGTTGCTTATGAAGGCTGACATTTGTGTTTATTCCCGCGCCTGCAGCTTGTCATCTATATATGAGAAAGCAATTTAGTAGATTCCCAGGATTCCTGAAAAACTTACAGGTGGCCCTTCTGATTTTTGGACGAAAATTTTATAAAAATACAGTAAAACCATTCTTATACTCCCAGAGCCTTTTAATATTCATTCATTAAACCCCAGCAGTTGAAAACCGTAAGAAAACGAGAAATTAGAGATTTTCTACCGCCCAGGACGACACCAAAGGGAAACATGTTCTAGTAAGTTTTACAAGCACAACTTGCTCTGACGTTCACATAGCACAAATACACAGACAAAGCTTCGAAAATAGCATCTAAGGAAGACATTATGGAAAATAATTACATATTTGCTATGTTATGGAATTTATGTGTCATTAGTCACATGCCAGTCACCTGACATTCCCACAATGTTTTTTTTTTTTTAGTTTCTAGCGCAAAAAATCTTAAAATAACTGAAGAGGCTATGTAGCCTTTTAAATCAATTTTTTTTGTTTTAAATCTTAT
Source organism: Tridacna crocea (assembly GCA_943736015.1). Classification (NCBI taxonomy): domain Eukaryota; kingdom Metazoa; phylum Mollusca; class Bivalvia; order Cardiida; family Cardiidae; genus Tridacna; species Tridacna crocea. Next base: position 12,014,067 of record OX031057.1, on the reverse strand, counting down.
TATTCTTAATTATTGAGGATTTGTATTGTTTTTTCATATAAATTTCAGTGCTATATTTTAATTTGGCGAGATGTGAAAAAACATTAATATCCACCTTTCAAAGGTTGAGATACAATTCTATTCTAAAACAATCACAAAATAATATGTTGGCAAAACTTAGGCTACCCATCACTCATCTGTCCATCTATATGTTCATCCATGCTTTAGTCACGGTTTCACATTTGGCGTCATTTGCGATAGATTTTTGAATGTGGCGCAAGAAAATGCCGACTAACGAAAATGTCTGGTGCTGATATTTCTCATATCGGGATTCCGTACACTTTGATACTGGTCCGCTTTACTGCAATGTGTGGATGCATGATTGCAAATCCAATTGCGTTGAAATAAATCAACTAAAGCATTGACATAATTCAAATTACTTTACAAATCGACGCCATTTACACCTGACTATACATACCTTTCGAGTAACATAACTTTCAGCTAAACAAAACTTGGCAGTTAACTTTGGAAAACTGTAAGAAAGCGAGAGTATCGAAGACTAGTGTCTCATATAAACTGTTAATGGTACAAAATTTCTCATAATCATAGGTAAAATCAACCAGATATGCCGTCTGCGTCAACACTGAATAAAAGCCAGTGGAAGACTCGCTTAATAACATTGCTCTAGACTCGTTTAATAAAATCTTATCTCAAAAGCCCACTCATGTCAGATCCTATATATCTCATTTTCTAGGTTGTAAAGAAGGTATATTATTGGATCTGAGTGAACCAGTGGCCATTCCTACCCCACCATTAAATGTTTTAGGTAAGTTTTTTTCAACCTTTATGGTACTGATTAACCCTTAAGCTGCTAAGAGCAACTCACTGACCATTTGCAGACAGTGTAGTTCAAGATCAAACTGCACAGAACGTGCAGTCTGATCTTGGATCTACCCTGTCCGATAAGGAGATATTATTCCCAAAATTATAACTTTGAAATGGCAGCATTTTAGGTTTTATTTTCTGAACGAAAATTTCATTTTAGTTATTTAGCAAGATCAGGGTTAAATGAGTCATATTCTTTAACTCTTTACCAAACGACAAAATTTTAGACTTGCCCAAATTGAAAGCATTTGAAGATGACATTATAAACATGACTCAAAAATTAAAACTTGACTTTAGAAGAATAGAAAACATTGTGGGAAAAGGAGAAAATGCTGGTTACCAGCATTTTCTCCTTTTCCCACAATATTTTCAGAAGGCTTCTTCCTCTGGGCAGTAAAAACCAGGAATTGTCTGGTAAAGGGTTAAAAAGGCATTCAGAAGCTCAATGAATATGTCCACATTTTAACAGTTCCAAATTACTTTGACGAACATGTATTCATTTGGTAATGTTTAATAGATGTACCAAGAAGTAAGTTGTAAGCGTTGTTCACTGTCAGTCTGTGCGGAATAAAAATCACTCCAAGTTTCAAAGAATTATATTTTTGGTCAGTGAAAAATGCCAAGTTTGTAATCTGTAGCACTGGAAGTGACTGACTTCACATTACATATATTTTTGATAATTTAATCTTATTCATTATGCAGTTTACCATGTAAAGGAGTTTTTTAAATGCCCAAATTGAAAGCATTTTCAGAAAACCTTGGCTCAAGAATTGAATTTCCAAGTCTTGTTTTGAAAAGGTAGAAAACATAGTGGGAAACAGAAGAAAATGCTGGTAAACAGCATTGTCTCCTTAACCCAGGGTTTTCAGAAGCTTTCAGTCTAACATGGGACTGTATGGTTAAAGGTTTAACAGACTCCAATATGATTTTTAGCGCTAGAAAAAGGCAGAGCTTATTTACTGGTACATGTGGTTAGCCGTAGGAAAATAAAAGATTTCACTTTATTTTATTTTTGTTTAACCCTACTTTAATTTATTTTTGTTTAACCCTTTACCAAATGACAAAATTTTAGACTTGTCCAAATTGAAAGCATTTGCAGACGAAAATTTCAATGTGGCTCAAATGATACAATTTCAATTTGTTTCTGATAGAGTAGAAAACATTGTGGGGAATGGAGAAAATGCTGGTTACCAGCATTTTCACCTTTTCCCACAAGGTTTTCAAAAGGCATCTCTTTCAACGTCGTTAAAACTCGGGATTGTGTGGTCAAGGGTCAAAGTCTCTGTAACTATAATTCTGTACATTTACAGATTCTATAGAGCTGTTTCGTGAAGAAGTTACAGGAAACATATCAGTAAATGTGTCAATCAGTGAACTCAGTCTGAAGGCAGAAGAACAAAATGATGATGTATCCAATATATCTCCACCCTGTCAGAAGAGCAAGGCAGATAACTCCGGTGATTGTAGTAAGTTTTCTCTGACAAAAGTCTTTTGTGACTTGTAACAGAAGTTTTTCAGCTTTATATCAAACAACAGAATTTTATACTGGTCCAAAATGAAAGCATGTGGAGATGTTATGAAAAGAGATAACAGTCTGTGTCTGTTTGTGTCACTATTTAACAATTAACCCCCAATTTTGGACCAGACCAAATTCAAAGCATTTTGCAGATGACATATTAACTGTTGCTAAAAAGATGATTTTTCTATATGATAGGGTAGAAAACATTGTGGGAAAAGGAAAAAATGCTGGTTAGCTGTAGGAAAATACATGTATAAGATTTGACTTTATTTCATTCCAGACCCATAAAAACAAGGGATTGTTTGGGAAAGAGTTAACAAAATTCTATACTTGTCCGAATTGAAAGCAGTAATAGTTTGCAGGCATAATGTTGCCCAAATAGTGATTTTTTTCTTTGAAAGAGGTCAAAAACAATGTAGCAAAAGGAAGAAATTATCATTAAAAGTCCATGAAAAATGTGATGATTTACAAGCAAATAAATTTCCTGATGTTTTCTTGCATTTCAGAACCACTGGAGGATGAGGTGTTTGATTTTGACCTTCCTGTGACCCCAGTAACGATTTCTGACAAGTAATGAAAACCTTTCCATAGAATCTGGTTTTTTGACAACCCTGTAAAATGCTTTTGAAAACATTAAGGTAGAAGGGGAATATGCTGATTACCAGCATTTTCTCCTTTTACCACAATTTGTAATACTCTTAGAAGCACAAAAGACATTGTGTAAGATACATCTGTCATCTATAATTACTTTCAAGTTGGAAGAAACTAAAACTTTCCTAGTACGGTATAACTAATGTACATGTACATAGTTTTTGTAACAGGGTCATAGCGTTGCTATGCATTTAAAAACACTGTGGGGCATGGAAAAAAAGCTGGTAGAAAGCTATTTTATTTGCGGTTTGAACAAAGACAATTCTCAGCCCTAAGCCTCTTAAGAACAGAAGTGTATCTACAGATGATCTCACCCCATACCACTTAACCCTTTCCCAAACGACAAACTTTTGGACTAGACCAAATTGAGAGCATTTGCAGGCGACAATTCAACTCTTGCTGAAAAGATGATTTCTGTCTATGATAGGGTAGAAAACATTGTGGGAAAAGGAGAAAATGCTGGTTACCAGCATTTTCTCCTTTTCCCACAAGGTTTTCAAAAGGCTACTATTCCAGACCTGTAAAAACCAGGGATTGTTTGGGAAAGGGTTAATTTTGAGTTTTGCACCTTTAGAAAGGCTTTCAGAAAAAGAAAATAGTGTTAGTTTCCAACGTTTTTTTTCTCTTTTCCCTTTTCAAAAGCAAATCCCACCATTTGAGACAAATTTAATCCTTTACCAAACGACAAAGTTTTAGACTGGCCCAAATTGAAAGCATTTGCTGACGACAAAATAAATGTAACTCAAAAACTGAAATTTGTTTCCAGCAGGGTAGAAAACATTGTGGAAAAAGGAGAAAATGCTGGTTTCCAGCATTTTCTCCTTTTTCCACTATGTTTTCAAAAGAATTCTATCTCAGAGTCGTAAAGACTAGGGATTGTTTGGTAATGGTAAAGGGTTAATTCTTAGCGTGCAAATGTTTTTCAGTTGGACAGGCCTAAAATTTTGATGTGTGGTAAAGGGGTAGTAAAGTTCAAACCAGTAGAAAGTTTTGTTGTCTTGTTAACCATTTACCACACAGTCCCTTCTTTTGACGACCCTGAGAAAGAAGCCTTTAGAAAACATAATGGAAAAGGGAGAAAATGCTGGTAACCAGCATTTTCTCCTTTTCCCTCAATGTTTTCTACACTTCACAATTTAACATATTTCAAATTTTTAGTTACTTTTATTTTGTCATCTGCAAATGCTTTCGATTTGGACAAGCCTAAAATATTGTCATTTGGTAATGAATTAAATGTTGAATTTATCCCCCACAGAAGTACAAGTGAGAGTCCATCAACACAAGATGACGAAGAGGAAGTATTTTTCGGACCTGTAAAGTATCGAGAGCGGATAGCAGCATCCACTATCAGATCTGCAACCAAAGACCGTGTGTCGGACAGTCCACTAAATGAGAGACAGTGGGCTGAAATGCATCGAGAGGCTAATAGATTGGTTAAAAGACTTGCCAAATCAGTCGACCCTGCCAACAGTAAACCTTTGATAAAGCAGAAATTGTTTGAAAGTGGGGTTATGAAAACTAGATCAAGCAAGAAAGTAATAGGTTTGTATTATGCAGGTCTTCTTATAGACCAGTGCCGGTAGAACAAGCTGTAGAGCACATTATTAATTAACTATTAGATATATAGAAGTTATGCATGGAAACCGGTCCACATGATGCTAGTCACATTTCTTACTTTGTGTAGTATACAGGCTGTGACCCCGGCTTAATACGACTTGACCTCGTATCAATATTGATTACCCATAACCAATACAGAAATCCTTGAATGTGATTGGTCAAAAGTTCAGTCGTGTGAGCATCTGTGCTTATTTTGGGTAAACAAGACGGCGGGCGTTATGCTACAAGCTTTCATTTCTTATGTTTGAAGAAATAAAATGTCAGAGGAAAAGAGAATGTCCGATAAAAATGCCCTATTTTCACTTCTCTTAGATTGTCATATTGATTCTAGGCCAACAGTTGATTAATAAAAATGTCATTGATCAAGTGATCTAATATTGGCCCAGTTACAGGTCCTCGGTCAGCAGTATTCGCCCTCAGCCCAGTTACAGGTCCTCCATCAGCCGTATTGGCCCTCAGCCTTTGACCTCGGGCCAATACAGCTGACCTGTACATGGGCCAATATGAAATCACTCGATTAATAACATTACAATATTTGTAAATGTTGGGTCTCATCAGGATCAGCATTAATATTTTTTTCAACTAGACCAGTGGACCAGTTATTTCAAATCTTTACTAGACAACTATTGATTTCTTCTAAACATTCTTGCAAAATGAAAAAAAGTATAAAATAGATCAAAATCTATGTTATTTCTCTGGTTATCAGCATTTTCTCCTTTTCCCACAATATTTTCAAAAGGCTTCTTTCACAGGGGTATTATAAGTCATCATTGTGTGGTAAAGGGTTAGTGAGAAAGTTAATGGAAAACTAGTTAACCCTTTCCCAAACAAGCCCTTGTTTTTATGAGTCTTTTGAAAACACTGTGGGAAAAGGAGAAATTGCTCGTAACGAGCAATTTCACCTTTTCCCACAGTGTTTTCTACCTATTTGGAGAACTTTCTGCCATTTTTATCAAGTTTGAAATTAGAGTCTAAAATTTGTCGTTTGGGAAAGGGTTAAATGCAGAGCATGAGATGCCTTCTCAAAATATGTACCTACATCACTTAGGGTATCATATTTTAGGCTAAGGTTTGTGGGTTTACTCATCTGATATTTTATTTTGTTGTTAGAAAATCAAGAGAACATGGATCCTGACAATGGAACATTGTTAAACTCTGCTGATTTTAACACAGCAGTTAACTCTACCTGTGATAAAACACTGAAAGTACAGAACAATTTAGACAACTGTGGAAATGACAGGATCGAAACACCTTCAAAACATCACAACAGATCACTGACCTATACCGTTGATAAAACACCTGTTATGGATAAACTTACTGATGTGGGTAAATCTTTACCTGTCATTGGTGCAGAGGTGGCCACTGGGTCAGGGAAAAAAAAGGACATTATGGGTGGGAAAGATAGTACAGTGGATCATTTAACAGTCACAAAAACATTAGAGGAGGTGGAGAATGGGGAAAGAGCTAAATCCAAACCAAAGCAAAGTGGATTGTCAAAATTGAGAAAGCCATCAATCAAGATGAAAGATCGAAACTGTGTTCCAGCTGTCCAGAAGGTAGATATTGAAAAGAAGGAGATGTTTTATTGTTTATTCTGTGACCTAACAGTCCTTAGAAGTTTCTTCTATATTTCCTAACTCTACACTTCAAGGAGTATTAAGGGATTGTTTGGTAAAGGGTCAAATTACACTAAACCTTACCAAACAACAGAATTTTAGACTGGTCCAAATTGAAAGTGGTTCAACACGACAAAATAAACATAACTCAAAAAATGAAATTTGTCATGCAGGGTAGGAAACATTATGGAAAAAGGAGAAAATTCTGGTTATCCGCATTTTCTCCTTTTCCCACAATGTTTAAAAGGTTTTTATTACAGGACCCTGGTTTTTATGACCCAGAGGAAGAGGACCCTTCTGAAAACATTGTAGGAAAAGGAGAAAATGCTAGTAACGAGCATTTTCTCCTTTTCCCACAATGTTTTCTACTCTTCTAAAGTCAAGTTTCAACTTTTGAGTCACATTTATATTGCAATCTGTAAATGCTTTCAATGTGCAGGCCTCCTAGTGAAACCTTTAAAACCTTTAAAAACCTTTAATTTCAGAGCAAACCTTTAAAACCTTTACAATTCCGCAGAAAACCTTTAAAATGCCAAAATAGCCTGTAATTCTCACTCAAAACCTTTATATTTGCTCTGACTGGTTGCCGTGCTAGCTTAAAGCAAGTAATGGATTTTGTTCTGCATTTTCCCTTCTTTTATGTGTAGTTAATACCCCGGTCACATATTCACGGAAGGCCGCCACGGAAGAGCTACGGATTCGTTCCGGCATTGTCCGTGGCAACTCGTACTAGTCTGTAGCGCTCCGTATTGTAACCGTAGGCATTCGTAGTAGTCCTTGTATATCCGTAGCGGTCCTTGACAATTTTTGAACATGCACAAAAATTCGCTACGGATCAAACGACCGTAGCGTATCCTTACTAGTCCGTATTAGACCGTACTGATACGTGCTGGTCCGTATTAAAACCGTATCAGTCCGTACTTATCCGTAGGCCCAAATTTTTTTCAGGATTTAATTCGGAGAACTACGTATTAGCACGGTTTCACTACGTTTTAGTTACGTTATGATACGGATTTGTCACGGAAAGTCACGACCTTAATACGTTGTACTACGGAGAGGCAGGGATTCGCACGGTCTTTTACGGTTTACTACGTTGCAACACGACACAGTACAGAATTGTAAGGATCACTATTGTTTGGTAGGATAAATTCAAAATCATTTACTTCAACAAGGGTATTTTTACTCTGTCTGTAGAATACAACGCAATTGCGCTTTATTGTTGAGTTCACAATGATGAACCGTCAACAATGATGTTTGCAATAAATTGGCGGTAACTGGATATTGGTATTGCACATAATGTCAAGGCACTGGTCCAGCAGCTTGATAACATACATAGATGTAATAATTATATTTTTATCGTACTACTAATAATACCTTTAATTTAAGGTTAAATATTTTACAAAACATGGTACGAAAATGAATAAACATCAGTATTATAATGTGACTTTTTATCCAAACAACGATGCTAAACATGCAAGTAAAACGATCAAATAGTACGAGTACATAAAACTGTCACCGTTTCTGGTGGTTCTGACAACTGCCAACGAAACAGGAGGTCGAAGGTTCGAGCCCCGCCAGGAGCTTGTTCTGATATGGCTGGTTGGTGAACCGCCAGCTGGTTAAATGTATTGTTACTGGTTGCCTGCCTGGTGCCAGGCTGGCCCTTTCGAAATGGGTGATACTAACTATAATAGATAAGCACTTTACTTTTAAAACATAAACATTCACGATAATCAGTGTAATTGTGAAATAAACAGCAGATTTTATGAATATAAGAGAAACGTTATTGAGCAATATTTTCATTGAACCCTTTGCCATTAAATACCTTTATTTTACGGGTCTGCAACAGACAAGTCAAGAAAACATTCTGATTCTAGGAAATCGAAAAAGATGCTCAAAGTGGGCAATTTCTCCATTTCCCACAATGCTTTCTACCTTATTGTGGAAATGAAGCTCATTTGTACCAAATTTACAGTTGTTGTCTGCAGATACTTTCAAATTCGTGAAGGACATATTTTGTCAACTTGTGATGGGTTATTGATTATAATAATCAGGTAATAAAAGGCAGAGAATATGTGGACTAGAGATTGGCTTTTACGAAAACCCGTCCATGGCCAGTATGAGGCTCTCATGGCGGAACTTGTTGCATTTTGAAAGTGAGCAGGCTAGAGCATTTGGACGGAATGCTAAATCATGGTAGGTCCGTATCGATCCGTGACGATTCGTACTACTACGTACCGGTTCGTTCTTATTCGTACTAATCCGTATCTGTACCATAGCAAATCGTAGTGTATCCGTATTAAAATCGTCCTGATTCGTGTCGCTCCGTACTAAACCGTGTCGAACCGTAACAGTCAGTATCACTCCTGGAACTGTGACCTACATTTTGGCTGTAGATCCGTCGAACTCCGTACTCACACCGTTGTGTATCCGTATTGGAACCGTAGTGGACTACGGAATTTGTCAATTCCGTAGTCATCCGTGAGCGATTAGACCGTAGCTCTTCCGTGACGGTCTTCCGTGAATATGTGACCGGGGCTTAAACAATGCTGCTTTTGTTTCTTTCATCTTGAGTTTTTCAGAATGCTGTTGTGTTCATCAGACTACCAGTATATAACATCAAAAAATGACTTTGGTATGACTGTGGGTTTAATAAAGAAATGAGAACTTCGACGAAAATAGCCTTTATTTACTCTTTATTTTTTCATATTTTACACTAAAAGGCCTTTATTTTCATACATTGGAGCCTTTATAAAAACCTTTATTTTTGTTTTGGCCTGCTAGGAGGCCTGAATGTGGACAAGAGTAAAATTTTGTTGTTTGGTAAAGAGTTAAAAGAACTATGTTTCGACTTTATAAATGCACTGATAATCATACTGATATAATCAGTATCTAAAATTTCTAATATTACTACTTGTTTTTTTTTTTCTGTAGCTAAAGAGAAAAAGTTCACCAATCAAGACAACCAACGAACATGATCCAAAATCAGAAAGCTTAAAGCCAAGCCCAAAGAATGAGGGACCGACACAGGGGCAGAACAAACCACGGAGTCATTTGGCTGTACCCAAGGCACAACCCTCGAAAAAAAGTCCAGTGAACACCACAGGCATCCCAAAATCACGTTTGTCTGCTGGCATTCCGACTACAAATGGCTCAGCATCAAAGTTACAAAAACCCACAAGAAGTGGCCTTGTTAAACCATCCGTGTCAAACAGTGCTGGCAAAGTGAGTCAGCTGAAGCCTGCACAAGGTTAGTTTTGAGTGATTATGTTTTCCCTTTTGAAGACCCACTAGCTGCCAAAAATAAACAATTCAGTTGTCAAATTGCAGGTTAACTTTTTCCTTATTATTGATGACACAAGTCTTTGTGGACAGTAAAGATCAAGATCAGACTGCACAGAACATTAGCTCTCTACCAAACGACAGAACTTTAGACTGGTTCAAATTGAAAGCATTTGCAGACAACAAAATAAAAGTGACCACAAATTGGAAATTTGTTTTGTGAAGGGTAGAAAACATTGTGAGAAAAGGAGAAAATACTGGTAACCAGCATTTTCTGCTTTTCCCACAATGTTTTCTAAAGGTTTCTTTCTCAGGATAGAAAACATTGTGGGAAAAGGAGAAAATGCCAGTTACCAGCATTTTCTCCATTTCCCACAATGTTTTCAAAACGCTTGTATCCCAGGGTCGAAAAAACCAGGGATTGTTTGGTAAAGGGTTAAGGTTGACCTCAATAGTACATTTTAAAACTATTGATCTTTGATAAAGTGGTATTGTAAGACCAAGATGGCGTGTCCATCTGATATTGATATATTGATATATGGAAGTCTCGAGAAACAAAAGTGGATTTCATCAATTATGATTCTGAATCAACTGTCCAAAATTTTTGTGTCGGCAGATGGGACAAAAGGTGATTTGAAGGTGGACAGTTCCAAAAAATCCGGTCTTCCAAGTAAAACCTTGCCTACCTCCAGACTACAGTTACTGAAACCTTCTGGCCTTCAGCGACCCTCAGCACTCACTAAACCTGGTGATAATTTGAAAAAGACAGGACCAATGAAAGCTTTTGCACCGGCAAGCCAGCAGCAAGAACAAGGTTAGTTTATAGGACAGATGATGGTGATGTGGTATTAACCCTTTATGATACAACAAAATTTTAGACTGGTCCAAATTGAAAGCACTTGCACATGACAAAATAAATGCAACTCAAACATAGAAACTTGTTTCCAGCAGGATAGAAAATTTTGTAGGAAAAGGAGAAAATGCTGGTTACCAGCATTTTCTCCTTTTCCTGCAATGTTTTCAAAAGGCTTCTATCTCTCAGGCTATCATCACAGCCTAGTCCTGGAGTAAAAACTTTGACTTTTTCTTCTATCTCTGTAATTATTAACCCTTTACCAAATGACAAAATTTTATTTGGACTGGTATGAATTGACAGCATTTGCAGTAAACAAAATTAATGTGACTAAATATAAAAATATTGAAATTTGTTTCAGGAGGATAGAAAACTTTGTGGAAAACGGAGAAAGTGCTGGTTACCAGCATTTTTTCGCTTTCCCACAAGGTTTTCAAAAGGATTCTATCTCAGGGACGTAAAAACAAGGGATTGTTTGGGAAAGGGTTGAAGATTTTCACTTCAAACTGACAGAGTTCAGGGTCTCTATTCACTTACCATTCTTAAGATCATTCTTTGTCTTGTTCTTTAAGAATGTCTAACTGTGAATGTAACAGAACTTCTGACTGGCTAAATCAAATGGTTTAGCCAATCAGAAGTTCTATTACTTTCACATTGACAAAATTCTGAAGAATAAGACTAAGAATATTCTTTGGAATGGTTGGTGAATATGGACCCAGGTACTGTACAGGACTTGAGAACAAGGTGGCTGGTTCAAATTCCCAGCTTGACCAATTTCTTTTCCAGGATTGAAGAAGTCATTGCAGCAGGATTCATTACTCTAAGGTTATCATTGTTTTAACAATGGTAATGTTGGAAAGCAGCCATTACTCGGTCTGCTTATTTGGAAAAGATCAACAATTTATGTGAGAGTGTTTTCTGAACTAAACTTGGCTGTATCAGAAATAGTACAGGAAACAGGTATTGGAAGCACAAGAAATTTGCACATGTGAAATGTGATTTGAAGTCTTGTTATACCCCCCGAAATGAAGTGGAGGGGGTTATACTGGAATCGCCATGGCTGTCAATCCGTCCTTCCTTCTGTCCATAGACGCAAATTTGTCTGGCAAAATATTCTGAATGTTTCTCGGGTACTAAATTGAAATTTACACAGTTTTTATGTATATACATGTATGAAGTTGTGCATGTGCATTTTCCATGACCCTGCTGTGATTTGTTGCAAAATTATCTCCCCTTGAACTTTTTTTCAACTCTCTCTTTTGTACTAAACCATTCTGCATTCTGTGACAAAGACCTGTTTTGTTGCAAGGAGCTTGTGGAGGGTATGATCACATTTAGTGATAGCTCTAGTTTCAGCAGATGTTAGTAGGCCTTTCATTTCACAAGTAATCAAAACCTCATTTATAGGTTTATATACTTTTGTTGAAAATGGTGGATCCAGGTTTCTGTACCTGTAATTATTTCCTGAAAATGATTTGGATCACATTTATTATACTTTTCAATTAATTTCAATCTAACCCTGCTTTCCTTCTATTCATCATAAACCCTTTCCCAAACAATCCCTGGTTTTAATGACCTTGAGAAAGAAGCCTTCTGAAAATAGTGTGGGAAAAAGAGAAAATGCTGGTAACAGAAATTTCAATTTTTTGAGTCACATTAATTTTGTTGTGTGCAATGTTCCCAGTTTTGACCGTTCTAAAATTATATCATTTGGTATAGTTATCTGTATATTTTGGATCAATTTATGATATCAGAACAGTAACAGTTTTAGCTTAGTTTAAACATATTTATTTTACATCGATTGAGAAACAAGTTCTTACAACTTACACTAATCTCTCTCGATTCTGCTTCCTGGGAACTACACCAGTACTCACGCCGAATGTGTGGGCCAATGAAAAATCCCAAAGTTGACACCAGCTCACGGGTATCGAACTCAGGACCTTTAGGTTGTGAGGCCGACGCTCTACCTCACGACCACGGACACCACAAAGTTTTAGCTGGGCTGTTTCATATCTGTTGTGATAGACCTGCGTTTTCTGTATCTAACTCTGTTATTTATTAGTATAGATATTTACTTCAAACTTGGACAAATTGTAAACTAACAAACGGGGCACCTTTACCACAAGAGCAGGTAACCATTTCACTGAAAATCAAGTAGGTGCAGCCAAGCATGGGTACTTGCATGTGTTTTTCTGTTTCTTTTAGCTTTGAACCACAATACACCTGCTAAATTAGAGAAATTTGTGAAACGGAAAAATTTGTCGACCAGTTTCTCCACACCTTCTAAATCAAGGTAAGTATAGATCATTTTTTTCTTTTTCTTTTTGCCTTCTTAATTTCTTTATATTAGAGGGAGAGGGCATACTTTCTTCATATGATTCAAAACAACTTTTTTTTTTTTTATTTCCTTAAACCCTTTACCACACAATGACGACTTTTGACGACCCTGAGGTGGAAGCCTTTTGAGAACATTGTGGGAAAAGGAGAAAATGCTGGTAACCAGCATTTTCTCCTTTTCCCACAGTGTTTTCTACTCTTCTCATACAAGATTTCAATTTTTGAGTCACATCTACTTTGTCCTCTTAAATATCGACCAGTCTATAAATTTGTTGTTTGGTAAAGAGTTAAATTTCTCTAGTTCCTCACATTTCCTATCAGATATGTCAAGTATGCCATTAAATCTTGAAACCTGAGAATTTTTTTTATATCCCCTACAGATTTTGCAATTAGTTATTGATAGGGTGGAAAAAGGAGAAAATGCTGGTTACCAGCATTTTCTTCTTTTCTCACAATATTTTTAAAAGGCTTCTTCCTCGGGGTCATCAAAAGTTGTCATTGTGTGATGAAGAGTTAACCCTTTACCACACAAGGATGACTTTTGACGACCCAGAGTAAGAAGCTTTTTGGAAACATTGTGGGAAAAGGAGAAAATGCTGGTTACCAGCATTTTCTCCTTTTCCCACAATGTTATCGATCCTATCAAAGAAAAATCATTCCATAAGAGCTACATTGAAACTGTCATCAGCAAATGCTTTCAATTCCGACAGGTCTTAATTCTTGTTGTGTGGTAAAGGGTTAATCAATCAATCAAGGAGAAATACATGAACCCCCTTTTGCCAGTGTATTGCAAATTTATTAGCTGGGCTAAATCGAGAATATTATGAGGTTAATTAACCCTTTACCCCATAAGCCATTTCTGTGGTATCTCTAATTGGCCTTAAAAAACAGAAAGGATGAAGCAGTTTCTTATGTGTATATGCCACATTCTAATAGCATAGAAAACATTGTGACAAAAGGTGAAATTGCTCGTCACGAGCAATTTAACCTTTTGCCACAATGTTTTTCAAAGGCTCCTACAAGCAATACATTGAAAAGAGCATCTATGGAGTAAAGAGTTATCATGCTAGGGTACAATACTGAATTCTATTGGATGAGTACACTGCAGAACCAGTCTATAGTTTGGACGAGGCGACAGCCGAGTCCAAGATATAGACTTGTTCTGCAGAGCACGAATCCAGTTGAATTCAGTATTGTACCCAAGCATATTAAATGACCTCTTTATTTAACACTTCCGGATTGACTTTAATGTAAACATCAAGTATAAGGTCATTTAAATTTGAATAATTAAAAAGAAAAATAAGTAAAAACATATCAAAAGACGGTTTTGAAGTTGCCTTTTTACAACACACTTCGGTCGACTACTTTTTCAGTCCAATATTCGGGACTCTAGCCTTATTCTGAAAAATCCATATTGGACTCTAGCCTTGCTCTGAAAAATTCCGTATTGGACTCTTGCTTCGTTCTGAAAAATCCGTATTGGACTCTTGCCTCGTTCTGAAAACCCGTATTGGACTGTACAGTGTCTAATACAGGCTGAGATATTCTGAACTCACGTGGTAGTATTATAGAGATTTCATTGGACGTTAAATTGTAGGTGTGAAATAAATCAACTTATTGTCATAGCCCAGAATTTGTCTTCTGTACCAATATGCAAAAACGTTTACATTTTATCATTTCACTGTTATTACTGAAGATATGTGGTTTAGTTTAGAAATAATAGATTTAGGATACCATCACTCCCTCTTATCTGGATCTCTGATTGGTAGTCGATGGCGTACAGAGCTTCAGATAGAAAGAGTGATCTTGATTTCAAAATTGAAAATATGAATTATTATCGACTAAACCCCATGTTGTGGGTACTCATTAGAATTGTCTCATCGAGATGATTCTAATGAGTACCCACAACATGTGGTTCAGTTTAGAAATAATGGATTTACAATACCATCACTCCCTCTTATCTGGATCTCTGATAGGTAGTTGATGGTATACAGAGTTCCAGATAGAGGGAGTGATTTTGATTCAAAATTAAAAATATGATTTATTCTTCACTAAAGCCCATGTTGTGGGTACTTATAAGAATTCTCATGGAGACAATTCTAATGAGTACCCACAACATGGGGTTTTGTTTAGAAATAATGGATTTACAATACCATCACTCCCTCTTATCTGGAGCTCTGATAGGTAGTTGATGGCTTGCTTGGTATGATTACAGAGATGCATTAAGCTCTCTTTTGCCAGAGGAAAGCTCATCTTTTTTACAGTTATACTCCTTTTTCAACTTAAACTTTTCACTAAAAGCAACTAAATGTAAGAGATGGCACTCTCGATTCCTGATCTCATTGTATTGTTTTATGTTATAGTAGCTGCAGCAGTATGGACTCTCCAGCCTCGTCCGTCAAGAAACGCAGGTCAGCTCTGCCCACCCCATCAAAATCCCGCACCAGTTCTGTGGGACATATTCCTTCACCCAGGTAAAACTTTTATCTCTGCCCACCCCATCAAAATCCCGCACCAGTTCTGTGGGACATATTCCTTCACCCAGGTAAAACTTTTATTCTGTATGTTGGAATTTTATTACCATTTGAGTGAAGGATGGTATAGTCATGCCTTGTAAGAAAGGGTTGTAATACACCTGCAGACAGTACTGACCCATGTCAGCCTATGAAGTCAGCACAGCTTACATGGGTCAAAACTTACTACTATTTATGAATTTTTTGCTTGTCCAAGGGCCATTCTACCATGTTATTCAGCCTGTTGTTAGAATGAACTTTGTGAATCCATAGTTGAATTGAAACCACGCCTTATAACAATCCTGCGTATATGAGCAACCAGCTATCACCAAAAAAATCTTGTAAGAATGGACTTTTTCTTCTTTAACTCATTACCAATCAACAATATTTTAGGCTTGCAGTCGTAAGTATTCGCAGATGACAAAATAAAAGTGACTGAAAATTTGAAATTGTTTTGTGAAGAGTAGAAAACATTTTGGAAATTGGAGAAAATGTTGGTAACCAGCATTTTCTCCTTTTCCCACAATGTTGTCTACCCTTCACAAAGCAGATTTCAAATTTTCAATAACTTATTTTGTCATCTGCAAATGCTTTCGATTTCAACAACCCTAAAATATTGTTTGGTAATGAGTTACGTACCTAGGTAATATTATATGTAACATAATCAAAGAACCTTTGAATTGATATTTTAAAGTATTGATTCAGCTTTTACTTGGTAATCAAGGGTCCATCTCACATTGCTGATCAGGATGAAAAATATGTCTACATTGTGTGGAGGACTTGTTAATTAATGTACTGGCTGTAAGTGCTTGAATAGGCAGTAATGAATTGTGGATTTATCAATAAAATTCAAGAAGCACATTAACTTTTCAGTGAACCTGAAAATGTCCTTGCCATTTTCGTGTTTTGGCATTGACTCAAATGTTGTGATTTTGTTTTTCGCAAAGGCTGAAAAGCATTGTAGGAAAAGGAGAAAATGCTGTTCCCCTACATTTACTCCTTTTCCCACTTTATTCTCAAAAATTGGTTTTCATCAAGGTTGGTAAAACTTGACTGTTTGGTGAAGATTTGTCTCAAATTTCGTGGATATCTTGTAGTTCCTCTCGAGGCAGCAGTACATCGTCAGTGCGATCATTGGAATCCCCACTAGTCAGTTCCAGCGCTGATAAGACGCGATCATCAACAGTTACCAGGAGCACTACAAAAGTATGTTCAAGGGATTTTTGTATATTTCTATGTTTGTTATTCCTTGCTGAATTTCAGGGAGGGGAGTTGGAATGGACTTTATCTGTCTGTTTATCCATACAAAATTCTATGAAAAAAATTCTGAAACTTAAATCATTTGATAGTCAGCCAAAATACCCTTCTTTTTTTTTGTTTAATGCCATACCTTGGGAAAAGAGGGCTTGATGTATATTTTGATCAGTATCTTTTTAAGAAATGTACAAAAAATGTTAACTTATGTGTTTTATTAGAAGTAATAGACAACCTTTATTTGTTTTCATTTGATATTGTAGGTAAAGAAGAAAATGCTGTTGATTAGTACTAGTAATTGCTTCAGGTGAATTCCAGGAATTTTGAAATGTTTAAAAGCTGTCTTCCCTTGAGTCAGTAGAACTCAGGCTTGTCAGTGCGATAAAGGTTTAAGTCTGTTGAACCACCTTGTACTGACAGGATGACTTTTTTTTTTTGCCAATGCTTAAATCATGAAAACTTATTTTGAAGTCATAAAACTCTACCAATATCTATGCAGAGTGATAAGCCACCTTTGCCAAAAGGTCGAAGGTCGCTTCCTGTACCAACATCAGTTAAAAATCTGAAGTAGAGCGTAAGTATTGAAGGTGACCTAGAAGATATAGCTGCTTACATTATGATCAGGCACATAGGAAGCATTTCAAGATGGGTAGGGGGGAGTGGGGGGCTAACTTCGAAATACTGAGATTTTTTTGCTCGGTTGTTGCATTTTACTAAAAACTCATATTTTAGTTACTATGATTTTCAAAATAATTGGGGGAGGGGGGGGGGGGGGGTGGAACTCCCTAGTATTGCCCCCTGTTCCTACGGGCCTGATGGGTATATACAAGATATTTGTAATCCAATTAACATATTAGCTTGCTAAAACAAGGTTTCAGGGTCAGTATATACTCGGAATTCCAATCAGCCATCCGATTGGCTCAGACTAACAGCTTAACCCATTACCTCACAATCCCGACTTTTAATGACCCAGTGAAAGAATCCTTTTGAAAACATTGTGGGAAAAGGAGAAAATGCTGGTAACCAGCATTTTCTCCTTTTCCCACATTGTTTTTCACCTTTTCCAACCCAAGTTTAATTTTTTTCAGTCACATTTATGTTGTCTTGACATCTGCAAATGCTTTCAATTTGGACCTGTCTAAAATGTTGTCATTTGGGAAAAAATTAATAATTTGTTATATATATCACACTTATTGTCATGTATACATTGTAACTCCTCTTTTCCAATACACTGTAATTCCTCTTTGTCACAGTGTTTTCATAGCTATGAACTGCAAATGAAAATGAAAACTATTACCATTAAAGTATTACTTTTCGTTGTCCTGGCCAAAGGTCAGTGAGCCTATGTCCTTGCACCTGTGTCCTTGCGCCTCTCTCTATGTTAGCTTTTTATGCCACCACTATGTAATAGGGGGAGGGGCATATAGTGTTACACCTATGCATGCATTGTTTGTGTCTGTGTACGTATGTATGTATGAATGAGTCATTATGTGTGAAAAAAGGGCTATATGCATGTGCAGAAAGTATCAGCAGTCTGATCTGGGCCAAACTTTTCAGTGAAAGGGCAATTTTCTGTATGACAAAGGATGTATGTTGGTTATGAATTAGGAGCTTGTTATATGAAAATAGATTTTATGGATCCATAATTATGTGATGTGCTTGATATAACCCATCACAGAGACACATCACACACACACACTTTTGCCAGGACAAGGCTGAAATGTCTGTATGTTGGTAAATAGTGGTGTTTGTGTACAACAAATTACTTCCCAATTTCAGTTCTAAATTAATTTGGCGCAAATACGTATCATGGATAGGGCCCGTATTCACCAACCATTGATTCTTAAGAATGTTCTTAGTCTCAATCTCCATGGTTTTCTAAATTTATAAGTAACACAACTTCTGATTGGCTAAACCGAATGGTTTAGCCGATGAGAAGTTCTGTTACTTACAAATATAGAAAATACTGGAAAATAGGACAAAGAACGTTCTTTAAAATGGTAGGTGAATACAGGCCCTGGACTAGTGTCTTGTGCACAACCTTGTTGTCAGCTCATAGGTCATGGTCACAGGGCTTGGATGAATTTCACCAATAATTTCTTCAGTTGCTTCAATTACTGATGACAGGTGTTACTGTGTGGGGAATAACTTGCAGGTGCATTGTCTCATAATATGGCATATGCAAAAAAAAATCTTGTGGTTAACTTCCTCTGTCAGTGCCAGTGAATAGTATGGCACATCCATTTTATTGTTAGATGAATGATACGCGGCCATCATGGCTTTCTCATCTATGTCCAATGAGCCTTTTGAAACACTGTAATGTAAAAATAATTTCCTATTCTGGATGTAAATCCTTATGAAGGCAGTGAAGATCTAGATCAGATTTCACAGAGCAAGCAGTCTGATTTTAGATCAAGACTGTCCACTTCTTTGCCAGATATAACTACAACAGTTGTATGAAATTTCTGTATCTTCATCAATTTGTTCTGTCTGAGGATGTCCAATTCAAGTTAAAAGTTAAGTTACCTTGAACATCAGCCCCCTTTTTTTTTTCCTTGAATGTTCTCCACACAATTTGAGTTTTTTTTTTCCCCCCATTTCCTTCAGATTTTTTTTTACCTTGGTACATGTATTATTTTACATGCCCAAAGAGTTGTTTTATGATAGCTTTGCCTGCCTGCCAGTGTCTATTTATCTGTTTGCCTATCTATCTGTCCATCCATCTATCTGTCTGTCTGAGAAAAATTGTCGGTGAGTGAGAAAGAGAGTTGTAAAAATCCTGGTGTGAGTACAGGGAGAGCCAGAAAACACATGTGTAGGTGCTCTGGTAACAGGACGTTTCGCCCCCAAGACGTTTCCCCCCTGGTCGTTTCCCCCCTGGTCGTTTCGCCTCTATTTTTCACCCCTAGTCGTTTCGCCCCCGGACCCTAGTCGTTTCGCCCCCAAACCATTTCCTCCCCTAGTCGTTTCGCCCCCAAAATAATTTAAAGAGAGAAGCAGAGAGACAATGAGTTGAAATTTTCAACTCGATAGTGAGAATAATGGTTCAAAGATTCTTGAATGATAGTGTATATTAAGAATTATTACATTAGATCTAATTAAAATCATAAAGTAATCGAGGCCACATGTACATAGTACATAAGCTTACTAGGTTCTACAGAATCATAATTTAATGAAAAGAAGAAGAAAGTAAATATATATACATACATGTTTACCGATGTAAGTGTCCTTGATAGTCTTTTGATACAATCAACTGAAGTATTAAGGTTTTTCATCGATACCGTTAATCACCTTGTTTATTTGGTTGAGTTATTAATCACGCAATGTTTTTCGCGCAATGAATGTGACTAATGCTGAGGTGTGAAAACGCATGTTTTATGCAAAATTAAACTTCTTTAATTATATCTGCTAGATTTTTTTTTTACCCAAAAAGTAAAATGAAAAATCATGACAAGAAAAAACTATTTGAATATATATACTGATATAACTGCCGTTGTATAGTTATGTAATAGAATCATCATTTCCAAAGGAAACGTAAATGTCGGTCAATAGTTTATACAGGTATATATAAAAAAGCCAATCCTAGATTAAGGTTAAAATTCAGAACAAAAAAAAAAAAAGGGAAAAGAATCATTTAGAACTGTATCTCCTTTTGTCACGATGCTGATCGTATAGCAGACAAAGATGATGCACCATATGACGCCGACCTGATCTCGGTCTTTACCTCGATCTCTTTCACCTTCTAGGTTATCTTTTAAAAGAATAATGACACCCAAAATTGTTTTCTGCTTGAAAGAGTCCAGCGTGTTGTTGGTCAAAAGGCTACCACGTGCCGTCATAATCCTATTAGGCCACTGATTATCAACTCGTTAATTACGTATTACGCAATCTTTGTCAGTTTGACTTTGCTACTGTGAAGTCGCTTAATTGATTACGTAATCCTTTGTCACATTGTGCATTACTTTCAATATTGTCTGCACCAATTTTTATCAAAAGGTATAGATGCGTTTATATATCTTTATGTAGAGATACAAATGTGTAAAGAGATTTCACTGTCTTGATTTATCATTTATATTTCTTAGGTTCATCGTAAAAAGGGTTGATATTATACAGAAAAGTTGTGAACTTCAATCCAGATTGCGTCCTTCTGTCCGTCTCTCCGTTCGTCCAAAGCCATTTCTCCACAACCCCTGGACTAGATTGGATGAAACTTCATATATGAAGGATCTTGCACCGATGTATTTTTCTCGGTTTTCCAATTTGACGCTGTGTCATGGAAAAATGGGCTTTCTTGTAAAAAAAGAAAAAAAAAAAAAAATATCCAATTTCTGCTAACATTTCCGTCAGTTTTCGTCAAAATTCCATGAATCTTCGCATCCATATTGTTTATGAAAAGTTTCAACATGTGCCCCCCCCTTTTTTTCTTAATCTATGTCAAACCATGTTACGGGAAAAGGGTGCTTAATGTCTGATAAGTTGTGTCCTTTATTGCCCTTAGTAAATTGAACATTGGCAAATGCTGTTTGGCAGACGGAACCAAACACAGGTAGTCTGTTTCACCCCCACCCTCCACTCCTGTGACCAACTATTTACCGAAAGCCTTCACTTTCCTGTTCGGGGAGCACAATCCGTCTACGATGGCTTTGTTTTACTCTTTATTATTTCCATGTACAAATAACACAAAAAGGGGAGGTGTTTTGGTAAAATTCAATAACCGTTGATAGCCTGGTACTTGAAAGAAAGCAATTTAAAACAATGTGGAAAAAAGGTAAATGCTGGTTACCAGTTTTTACTCCTCTTTTCATTTAATTAGACTATTCAGAGACTAACATCACAATTTGAGCAACTCTTGATACTTCCTTTTTTTTCTGTCAGTAACCGAAAAATTGGCCGATGTAAAGCTAGGAAGATGATTCTTTCATTAATAGAAGCCTTTTGCTTTCTTTTTAATGTAACAATTTTCACCCTTTTACCACACGAGTAAGAATTAAATTTTTGATAAGGGTCTCGTTGTCCAAATTATGCAAATGCCAAACAAAAAAAATCATATTCTGTTTCTTAACATTGTCCTGCCATTAAAATTCATTAAAGTTTTAAGGTGCAATTCAGCTTTTCTTGAACAGGGGGCGAAACGACTAGGGGGGAAACAACCAGGGGGGCGAAACGACCAGGGGGGGCGAAACGACCAGGGGGGAAACGACCTGGGGGGAAACGTCTTGGGGGCGAAACGACTAGGGGAGGAAATGGTTTTGGGGCGAAACGTCCCGGAACCGGTGCTCTAGCCGCTGTTATGTGACCTAGGCAGTTGAAAAGGCGTTTGACTCCAATGCAAACTATCTGTCTGTCTGTCCACCCACACTGTCTCTCTATCTCTCCCGTCAGTCCAGTCAATCAGTCATTCATTCTGTTTGCAATTTGTTGTGAAGCCACATGTATATCACACATCTTTCGGAATTCCTTGAAATTTGAATCAATGTATTTTTATTGTATGAATTTATGCACATTGATGTTTTTTTGTCCAGTAAGAACTTTCTAGGGTTGCATTTATTAATATTAAATAAACAATTTTTAATTACATGCCCCCGATATATAGAATATAGGATCTTACATAAGATTGCTTTTGAGATGAAAAGTGTCAGATAAATCTTTTGAGATAAATCTAGCAATGTGGAAAATTCTGATGAATGAGCTTGTAAATTTTAATAATCAGAGTAATTTCTTGAATAGGTTTCAACCCTTAACTCATTACCAAATGACAATATTTTAGGCTTGCCCAAATCCAAAGCATTTGCATATGACAAAATGAAAGTGACTGAAAATTTGAAATTAGTTTTGTGAAAGGGTAGAAAACATTGTGGGAAAAGGAGAAAATGCTGGTTACCAGCATTTTCTCCTTTTCCCACAATGTTTTCAAAAGGCTTCTTTTCCAGGGGCATCAAAAGTAGGGATTGTGTGGCAATGGGTTAACTCTTTGCCAAACCACAAAATTTTACATTGGTCAAAATTGAAAGCATTTGCAAATGACAAAATAAATGTAGCTAAAAGAATTGAAATTTGTTTTAGGACGGGAAGGGTCTTTGCTCTTGTCTGAAAAGCTCTTTTTGCTTGTTTGATGTTATCAAACAATTCTTTGTTTTATCAACCCTGTTGAAGACAGGTTTTGAAAGCACTGTAGGAAAAGAAGATAATGCTGATAACCACCATTTTCTCCTTTTTCTGCAATTTTTTGTAAAATTTCAAGACAAACTTCATTAATTGAGCAAAGTTCGATTTGCTGTGTTTAATGTGTTGAATTTAAAGAATTCCAGAGGGTTGTTGTATAGTGAGTAGGGATTAAGTACTGATTATGCACATTTTGTTATTCCAGTCGGGCAGTGTAAGTGATATCAATGATAGATCTCCATCTAGTATGATGGTAAGTTACTTTTCTGTCATTTCTTATGCTTTAACCCTTTACCAATCAATCCCTTGTTTTTGTGACCCAGAAGAAGAAGTCTTCTGAAAACATTGTGGGAAAAGGAGAAAATGCTGGAAAGCAGCATTTTCTCCTTTTCCCACATTTCTACACTTCTTAGGTCAAGTTTCAATTTTTGAGGCACATTTATTTTGTCATCTGCAAATGCTTTCAGTTTGGACAAGTCAAAAATTTGCCATTTGGTAAAGAAATAAAATGGTTAGATTCAAATTAATAATGCATATTTACACCTAAATTGTTCACTTTTGACCACAATTAGGCTTGTAGCAACCAATAATTATACGCCCGTCGAAGACGGGACGTATTATGGGATCACCCGTGGCGGGCGGGCGGCGTCCAGTTCTTTGTCCGGAGCATATCTCCAAAACTATACAAGCTAGGGTTATGAAATTTCATGGGTGGATAGATCTCATCGAGGCGGAGTGCAGTGCACAGGAATCATAACTCTTGCTTTCTTAATTTTTCAGTTATTGCCCTTTGTTGTTTTTCATACTTGAATTTTGTCCGGAGCATATCTCCAAAACTATACTAGCTAGGGTTATGAAATTTCATGGGTGGATAGATCTCATCGAGGCGGAGTGCAGTGCACAGGAATCATAACTCTTGCTCGCTTAATTTTTGAGTTATTGCCCTTTGTTGTTTTTCATACTTGAATTTTGTCCGGAGCATATCTCCAAAACTATACTAGCTAGGGTTATGAAATTTCATGGGTGGATAGATCTCATTGAGGGGGAGTGCAGTGCACAGGAATCATAACTCTTGCTCGCTTAATTTTTGAGTTATTGCCCTTTGTTGTTTTTCATACTTGAATTTTGTCCGGAGCATATCTCCAAAACTATTCTAGCTATGGTTATGAAATTTTATGGGTGGATAGATCTCATCGAGGGAGAGTGCAGTACACAAGAATCATAACTCTTGCTTGCTTAATTTTTGAGTTATTGCCCTTTGTTATTTTTCATACTTGAATTTTGTCCGGATCATATCTTCAGAACTATAGTAGCTAGGGTTATGAAATTTCATGGGTGGATAGATCTCACTGAGTTGGAGTGCAGTGCACAAGAATCATAACTCTTGCTTTCTTAATTTTTCAGTTATTGCTCTTTGTCGTTTTTTTATACTTGAATTTTGTCCGGTGAATATCTCCAAAAGTATACTAGCTACGGTTATAAATTTTATGGGTGGATAGATCTCATCCAGGGAGAGTGCAGTACACAAGAATCATAACTCTTGCTTGCTTAATTTTTGAGTTATTGCCCTTTGTTGTTTTTCATACTTGAATTTTGTCCGGAGCATATCTTCAGAACTATAGTAGCTAGGGTTATGAAATTTCATGGGTGGATAGATCTCACTGAGGGGGAGTGCAGTGCACAAGAATCATAACTCTTGCTTTCTTAATTTTTCAGTTATTGCCCTTTGTCGTTTTTTATACTTGAATTTTGTCTGGTGAATATCTCCAAAACTATACTAGCTAGGGTTATGAAATTTCATGGGTGGATAGATCACACCGAGGGGGAGTGCAGTGCACAGGAATCATAACTCTTGCTTGCTTAATTTTTGAGTTATTGCCCATTGTCATTTTTCATACTTGATTTTTGTCCGAAGCATATCTCCAAAACTATACTAGCTAGGGTTATGAAATTTCATGGGTGGATAGACTCGATGGGGAGTGCAGTGCAAAGAAATCACAACTCCTGCTTGCTTAATTTTTGAGTTATTGCCCTTTGTTGTTTTTCATACTTGAATTTTGTCCGGTGCATGCCCCAGCTTTACAACTTGGGGTAAGACGGGCGTATCTTGCGACAATTTGCCGCTCTTGTTTTTCATTTGTGAAGGCTTTCAGTATGGTTGTGTCTAAAATTTTGTCCACTGGTAAAGATTTCTCTTAACAGTCCTATGTGGCTCAGTTGTAAAGTGTAGGACTCGTGACCTGGAGGTCCCAGGTTCAAGCCTCGCTGGCTCCACTGAGTTTTTTCACGGTAGTGTACTTGGGCAAGACACTTCAGAGCCTAGCCTAGTACTGGTGAAACCCAGGAAACATGAATATGTAAACTGTTGTTGTGATATGACTGAAATAACGTTAAAAGCAGTGTAAAACACCATTCAAACAAACCTTTTTCCTTATACCTCTGCAAAACAAATGTTTTCTGGGTATAATGGAATCAGACTGTCTGTGTGTCCGTCTGTGTACAAAATCAAAGCCCTGACAGGGGTATTAAGCAACATTCAGTGACAGCTCTAGTTACAACAGTCATTGCGCTACTATTTATTCCTCTCTCAAATAAGATTGTATCAATGGTGGTTTTCTGGGAAAGCAGCCAGAGGCTTGGAGAAGACACTGTGTAAAGTACCTTCATGGTGACAGTGCATGGATAAGCACTCTGGCTACCATAATAAAAACTGATATTATGTTGAAAACACTGCACAAACTTACATAAAAACAATCCTTTTTCTCTTTTTTTTCCAGCCGAAGCGACAACTGGTAGTGAACACGCCCAATCTGCCCAAGAAGAAAGTATCCCCTTGGTCCCCTATACAGAAGAAGAGGCCCCTTGATCAGTTTGAGGAAGCCACACGTTGTACAAAGAAATTTATGAATTAATTCCAGACCCTGTGACAACATTTAATCATTTATCACTCAATCCTATGTGTAAATGACGCGGAAAAAAGAGTCATCTTGAGTCTGTTAACCCTTTGCCAACAGCTGAATTATAGACCCATGCAAATTGAAAGCATTTGCAGATAATAATTTGATAGTGGATCAAATGATTTAATTTTTCTTTGATAGAGAAGAAAACTTTGTGGGAAAAGGAGAAAATGCTGGTTACCAGCATTTTCTCCTTTTCCTACAAAGCTTTCAGTAGACCTCATCCTCAGGGTCGTTAAAAGTCGTCATTGTGTTAACCCTTTACCAAACGACAAAATTTTAGATTGCCAGTCCAAATTGAAAGCACTTGCAGATGACAAAATAAACCTAACTCAAAAATTGAAATTTGTTCCTAGCAGGATAGAAAACATTGTGGGAAAAAGAGAAAATGCTGGTTACCAGCATTTTCTCCTTTTCCCACAATGTTTTCAAAAGGATTCTTTTCGAGGGTTGTTAAAAGTTGGGATTGTGTGCATTAAAGGGTTAATTAAGAAAAATCTGTTTATTCCTCTGAGTTCAGTCAGAGACGTGTCAACTTGGCATTTGAGAATGTTACAAAACATAGTTCATGATACAGAAACATGATTATATTAACCCTTTACTCCATAGATACTCATCTCTACTCATTGCTTGTAGGAGATTTTGGAAAACATTGTGGCAAAAGGAGAAATTGCTTGCGACGGGCAATTTCACCTTTTGTCACAATAGTGTCTATGCTATCAAAAGGTGTCATATGCATGAAAGAAGCGGTTTCATCTTTGATGTTATTAAGGGTCATTTAGAGATACCATAGAAATGCCTTATGGGGTAAAGGGTGAAATAAAACACTCAACATACATCAGAAACTGAGCTAAAATATATGAGCAAAATAAGAGACTTAATATTTTATATGAAAGTGGGCCCTGGAATTGTTTGGTTAACCCTCTACCTCACAATCCTGACTTTTAATGACCCGGAGAATGAAGCCTTTTGAAAACACTCGGGCGTTAAAGCATTTTTCGGGCCTCTGCGAATGTTAACGACCTCAAAAATGTGAATTAACCCTATAATAGCAGCCCCTTTAGATCCAGCATCAGGTTTCATATTCTTTATAACTTGATTGAGAACTATGCTTAACTCATTACCAAAGGACAAAATTTTAGACAGGTCAAAACTGAAAGCACTTGTAGACAACAAAGTAAACGTAACTCAAAAATTCAAATTTGTGACAAGCAGGGTAGAAAACATTGTGGGAAATGGAGAAAATGCTGTTTACCAGCATTTTCTCCTTTTCCCACAATGTTTTAAAAGATTTTTATATCAGGGTTGTAAAAACCAGGGATTGTTTGGTAAAGGGTTAAGCTGTTTATGTAGCTAGTTAAAGTGACAATGAAGGCCGAATGTAAATAAAGCAGGTTTTTAAATACATTTGAATTTATATCATACCATTTAAAAGTATGGAAATTACTGTAAGATGACAATCTGCCATACCATCTGTCCAAGTATTAATTTTAAGACTTGGTGAAAACAATGTGGGAAAAGGAGAAAATGCTGGTTACCAGCATTTTCTCCTTTTCCCACAATGTTTTCTGCCCTTCACAAAAACAAATTTCAAATTTTCTGTCACTTTTATTTTATCTTCTGCAAATGCTTTCAATTTGGATAAGCCTAATATATTTTCTTTTGGTAATGAGTTACCTTAATCGCTAAGCTACCCGAATGGACTACTCTAGACTTGAACGCATTAATTTTACGGACAACAAACAGGGGCGTAACCCAGGGCTCAAAATCACTATGCACTCTGATTGAAGACAGGTATTTTACCTGTAGGGTGCCAATTGTGACTTGGTGCGCTTTTACACTCTGTATAAATTATGGTAAGACTGAACATAATATGCGGTCTGATCTTAATCTACACTGTACAGTACAATGGGGTTTTCGTTTGTAAAGAAATAGGATTAAGTCAAAATATTTGGCTTTTCACTTTCGTTTGCTATTTTTCTTTTTTTTTTATTCAGCAGTGTGTAGGCTTTTCTATACTGATGGAGTTGTTTCTATAATGTGATAAAAACTGTTTTGCATATTTCCATTTTTTCCATGTTATCCATTTGCATTTTGTGTATTGGATTCTACACCTTACACTACCCTTTTCAACACAATCCCAAGTTTTCATGATTTGAATGAAAAAGCCATTGAAAACACTGTGGGGAAAAGAGAAAATGCTGGTATTTCTTGTATCTCCACAATATTTTCAATCCTTTCAAAGATACATTTCAAATTGGTCATATTTAATTTGTTGTCTGTAAATGCTTTCAATTTTGACCAGTCTGAAATTTTGTCATCTGTTAACCCTTTACCACATGATGATGAGTTTTAACAACCTTGGAAGAGAATCCTTTGGAAAACATTGTAGGAAAAGGATAAAATGCTGGTAACCAGCATTTTCTCCTTTTCCCACAATGTTTTCTTACGTTTCAGGGACAGTTCCAATCATTCCATTGCCATGTAACAAGCCGCAGAAAATACTTTTGATTTAGGAAAATCTAAAATTTTGCTATATGGTGAAGGGTTAAAGAGTTAAATCTGGCCAAAACGATTGGACTTGTCTCAGAAGAGGTGAGAAAATACTGATTATGGGGATTCTTGTTTTATATTGATGCTGTTGAAAGCCTTTTCTGAAAGAGTATTAACCCATTACCACACAATCCCTACTTTTGACGCCCCTGAGAGAGAAGCCTTTAGAAAACATTGTGGGAAAAGGAGAAAATGCTGGTAACCAGCATTTTCTCCTTTTCCCACAATGTTTTCTACCCTTCACAAAACAAATTTCAAATTTTCAGTTACTTTTATTTTGTTGTCTGGAAATGCTTTCAATTTAGACCAGTTTAAAATATTGTCGTTTGGTAATGGGTTAATGTCTTCACCAGTCTTCAAAAACTATAACATAACAAAGGGTGAAGGAGTTACCCTATTGTCACAT
This sequence comes from Tridacna crocea, assembly GCA_943736015.1. NCBI lineage: Eukaryota > Metazoa > Mollusca > Bivalvia > Cardiida > Cardiidae > Tridacna > Tridacna crocea. Next base: position 11,985,483 of record OX031057.1, on the reverse strand, counting down.
GTAAAGTAGTAACCTTGTATAATGTACAAGATATTTTTGTGTATGAGTTCTAATAAAGGTAATATATTTATAAATGATTTGTTACTCTCAGAGTAACTGTCAAAATCTTGTGTTTATTTTCAGTTGTGTTCTCCAATTTTTAAGTCCAGTAAATCTCCAATAGCCTGGTCCAAACGAAAACGTTTTCAGGTGAAATTTTAACTCTAGCCCAAATGATGCAATATCTCCCACTAGACGGTATTCTACAAATACACATCTATCTAATTTGGGCATTCTGGGTACTACTTTTCTATGTGACAACTTTTACTTGGCATTTCAAACTGAAATAAATGTATACTCAAGAAAACGCTACCTAGTGTGATTTATTCAGCTATGTTCAGCTAGCATGTAACCTATGCACTGGCCCTTTATTAACTCTTTACCCCATAAGGCATTTATGTGGTATCTCTAATTAACCCTAAATAACAGCAAGGATGAAACCGTTTCTTATGTGTATATGACTCCTTTTGATAGTGTAGAAAAAATTGTGGCAAAACGTGAAATTGCTCGTCACGAGCAATTTCACCTTTTGCCACAATGTTTTCCAAAGACTCCTACAAGCAATGTGTAGAAATGAGTATCTATGGAGTAAAGGATTAATACAGCCCCTACAGGCTTGGGTAATAGATTTGGTATTAGCCCTACTTTTTCCTAATATAAGGGCTCGGTGATGCTTCATAGCAGACCAATAGAATCTTCAAAGGATATGAAATGTGCAGACAATTCAAATTATGGGATTTAACTTTGAAAGGATTAGCTCTTTACCATACAGTCCTGATTTTTAATGGCTCTGAAAAAGACCCCGTTTGAAAATCCAGTTAACCCATTAGCACACAAGAAAAATTTCAGACTGGTCCAAATTGAAAGCATTTGCCAATGACAAAATAAAGGTGACTGAAAAATTGAAATTTGTTCTGGGAAGGGTAGAAAACACTGTGGGAAAAGGAGAAAATGCTGGTTACCAGCATTTTCTCCTTTTCCCACAGTGTTTTCAAAAGGCTTCTTTCTCAGGGGCGTCAAAAGTAGGGATTGTGTGGTAATGGGTTAATGCTGCTAACAAGCAATTTCTCCTTTTTTCACCATGTTACCTACCCTTCTCAAATCAAATTTCAATTGCTGATTCACATTTACGTTGTCACCTGGAAATGCTTTCAATTTGGACTGGTCCAAACTTTTGTCATTTTGTAAGGAGTTAAACATTTAGGAAGAAAGGGGAAACTAATGATCAAAAGCATTTTTCTCATTTTCCAATGATGTTTTCAAATTCTTTCTCGCTCTGGGTTTTTACATCATGTGATTCATTTGTAAAGTGTTAATGCACAGAACTTTGACAAAAAATCCCATGGTTTTTGAACTCCAAAGAGGATATCTGTTGAAAGTATTGTGGGCAAAGGAAAACATGCTGGAAACCAGCTTTTTCTCATTTTTTCTTCAATGTTTTCCACCTGTTTAACTCATTACCAAACGACAATATTTAACGCTTGTCAAAATCGAAAGCATTTGCAGACAACAAAATAAGTGATTGAAATTTGTAACTTGTTTAGTGAAGGGTAGAAATCATTGTGGGAAAAGGAGAAAATGCTGGTTACTCCTTTACCCACAATGTTTACTACAGGCTTCTTTCTCAGGACCATCAAAAGTAGGGATTGTGTGGTAATGGGTTAAGAACGAATCCTTAACCCTTTACTCCACAGATACTCATTTTGATGCATCAAGAACAGACAGCTTTTGAAAACATTGTGGGAAAAGGAGAAATTGCTCGTAACGAGCAATTTCTCCTTTTTCCACAATGTTTTCCACTCAATCAGATATTTGTATCCTCATTTGTCAATATTTTTGACATCATATCTTTATTTGCTGCTGTGATGGAAGAGCATCAAATTGGCATATCAGGTAAAGTGTTAAATCAGACCAAGATTTCTGCAAATGCCGGCCTTCAGTATGTACAGGTAAAGTATTTTGTTGTATGGTAAAGGATCAATAAATGGAAAAAAAAAAGTGTGAGGAGCAAAAGGTCAAAGATAGTGATTTTTTTTTTACAAAATGGTAAAAAGTCAGTAGTGTGACACCATACTTATTCTGTCCCGATCAAGTATATGTACCTACAGAGCAGTTAGAAAACTGTTTTAACTTTTGCAAGACAACAAATTCAATCAAAGTGCTGTCAGCACTGTAATCGGTCAACAATTGATAACTACAATGTTTGAAATCACAAATCAAATTGTAGTTGTTTGAACTATGTATACATGGATCCGTGGCGATAAGATAAACCGACTACCTTAGTTACTGTTGCCAAGGACTCACAAACAAACGCTGTCAATACACATGCAGTATAGCAGATAGGCTACTTAAATCTTGCTGTCATGACTGTTTCTCTCAATAAGATTTCGGAAAAAATATTTTAATCGTATATTTCTGTCGATGATAAATTCTTGGTAAGTAACTTAAAGATGCTTGAACGAATTTACACACGGATATGTATTAAAAGGGAGAATTATCGGGCCAACGAACAATGTAACAGATATACACGTTTAAACAAAATTTCGAACTCCAATGCTAAAGGAAAAAAAAAATTCTCCGTTCTGCCACAGAATTATAGAATTACAGATACTGATTGCTTTCTTTTGGCTAGTAAAGTCATTTCAACATCATACAAAATTGAATAACACTGAATTACAAACCTTTTAAAAAATTTATAGACTGTCTGATTCAACAGAGAGGTTTAAGTTACTGAAAAATTTCAATATCAGGTTAAGGGGAAAAGGGTTGTCTGATGATTATAAAATGTGTTAAGTGTGTTGTCAATTAAGAAAATTGTTAATATCATTGACGGTAGTTTGTGTTATCTTATGATATACTGATGACAACGGGTGGTCAAGTTGATTAGAGCGGCAAATTGTTTTGCAATCAAACACGCTCCCTATCAATTGACAGTTTACTAAAACACCCTTTGTGTTAATGTGCAGATGTGCTAATCCAATCAAACTCTTCACCAAATGACAAACATTTTTAGGACAATCCAACCTCAAAAATTTGTAGACAAGAAAAGAAATGATGCAAAAATTGAAATTTGTTTTTGAAATAGCACAAAACACTGTCAAAAAAAGAAGAAAATGGATGTTATAAGCATTTTCTCGTTTTTCCGCGATGCTTTTAACAGCCTTCTAAGAGTCGTTAAAACTCGGGTTTATCTGATTAACGGTTGAAAAAGCTAAGTCAAGAGAAAAATTAACATGTTGCCCATTGAACTAAACTTCCACCGGTACGAAAGATAAACCATTTTAAAATTGAAATCTTCTCTTAGTGAGGAAGTAAGAAGTACACGTCATTTGACGTGCTTATTGTAAATAGCAGTAGTTTAAATCCAAGACCAAACATCATGTAATTTTCAGTCTGATCTAGATCTACACATTTAGCATATTCTTCATGCACTATGGGTTAAGATTAATGTCAAACTGAAACATTGGTGACAAGTTACGCGACCACTTTTTGGATGTGCATAGGTTATTGAACAAGGTTAGATATTCAAGTAGACGTATTAGTATTTCATATAGGTCTATTTTTACCTTTGTTTTCAATTTTTCTCTTTCAGAGGGGTAAACATTATTTAAATTAATCCATTTTCCAGCGCTCATTTAACTCTTTACATTAGTCCAACTTTTCAGTCATTATCATAATTCGAACTTGTCTACAGCCTCTGCGTGATCTCACATCAACGATACACGCTCGCAAAGCACATATTTGAAGGTTTTTCTTAAATTCAAATGTTAAAAACACGAAATAAATAAATAGTATCGCATCCCTCCAACGTTAACAGTCGTTTATTTGTGAGCCAAAATGGCAGAACACAACGATACACATCGGGTAGAATAAATCCGATGACCTGATTGGTCAAATATCGATTTCCACGGATCCATGTATTGGAAAGAAATCCTACACTTTATAACTTAAGTCAAGTAGGAACCCCCTTTTTTAATTGTCCTTTACAAATCAGTTTAATGGGATGGTAAAGATATATATTTGCCAGTCAACAGCAATAAAATGTATATGACAATTCTGATCAAGAGTACCCATTTTCAAGCTATAAATATCGTTCATCATGACTAACAGTACCTACCAACCTTTTATAGAAGTTTAGCAAAATACAAACTCTGTATCTTTTGCAACTATGGTTTTAACATATTGTCCATATTATCCATGTACTTAAAATAGTATGACAAAGTCGTACAGAATATGCCTGAATTATTACTATCAAGTTGTTTACTTTTGGCGGTTAGTGGGCCTTTTATTTTTTCCGTTTTTTTTTTTTTTGACCAGCCATCTTATTATACTGCAAAGAAATTTCTCGTGATCTCATTGGTTAACATGCTGGGAACATATATCATGTTCCCTGGCAAAAACCCAATAAAACCAGTTTCCCTTTTGAGTGCCCCATAAACATCACTACACGTGCAACCCAACATCCAAAATGGCTGCGTCGACTAATCACCTGACTGCCGTTGTCTGCGCATGTCATATTCTTCGAAGATTCGATTCTTATATGACGCATCACTACTAGCCCCGAAAGCGGGCTGACTGTACGCTCTATAAAGTAGCAATGTTGAAAATAGCCTTTACGTATCAATACGTTTGAGGAGAAATGAGACCTGTTTTAGCAACAGATTTCTCTAAACTGGTGATAGTTGAGTGAATTGCACGAGGTAGCGTTTTATTGGGTAAACCTTTTTTTTTGTTTTAAATTTAAAGTAACGGTTGTCGCGTAGGAAAGTGGTTCGGTTCTGTACCCAGGATGCCCATATCAGATAGATGAGTATTTATAGAATGCCATCTAGCGGGAGATAATGCCTGACTGCACATTTATGCACCAAACTGCACGTTTTAGTGACGTCAGTTTCTAGTGACATCAGTTTTCATTTAATTGGGGCACTCAGAAGGGAATTTCTATTTCATCAGCATATTCGATTCGTGAAATTATAAAACAGGAAAATTTCGCTTAACACGCTTTGAAAGGGTGAAACTTTGCCTTCGGCTCGGGCCGACATGATTAACCACAGCTGTGAACAACTTTCCAAGTCCCCTGCCACCTGACCGAACAACTAATATTGTCCAAATTATTCATGTACTTAAAATAGTATGACTAAGTCGTGTATCTGCACAAATTGTCCTATCCATAGGGGTCCGTAGTTTGATTCCTGTCACCCATAGACTGCATATTATAAACAAGGGATTTAACTGTATGCAGCCTGTTAAACATTGGCTAATGCAATCTGGCTGCTACAGCCCTCCGAACTTGTAAACTTGCTAACGGCCACGCATCTATACCAATGAATTTTTTTGTTCCAAACAGTGTCACTTGACAGGTGTGAGAAGTTGTGCGAAACACGGGTTGAATGCATCCTCGGATACTCCCTATTTGCTACGCTACATCGACCCCTGGGACAACTGACTAATAAAACTTTGAATCAGCCGCCGAAAATCGATACGAAACGTCATAGCGTACAGTCCACTCGCCCATCACAAAATGATGATGGAACCAATGAAAAGCCAGCATTCGGCCAGCGGTAAAGCGAGGGAAATTCAATTAATTGTCCCAGGGGTCGATGTAGCGTAGCAAATAGGGAGACCCCGGGGTATCCGAGGATGGGTTGAATGCATGACTGTCAGTACATATCAACCAATGAAATTTCTCGTTCAAAACAGTGTCACATGAAAGCAGCTGTTCGAAATTTGCTCCTGGATCACAATTCAACAAATGAGGGCCATTCTTCAGTTATTTCCTTTGATTCTTCTCCAGTACTACATTGTTCCTGATAAAAGGATTACTTGGATTTTATCCTTGATTTTCTTGCACTGAACAGCTATGTTCTTGAGATAATATTGCAAGTAAATGTAGTTCGATTGTTTTACAAATCAATGTATGTGTAGTTCCTGATGATTAAGAACAAAATTTGAATTGAATTACATGCCGGCCTTACACAAAATAATAAATCATTGACATATTTATTTTACATAGCACCATAGCACCATCCCCTAGAGGTTACTGAAAAATTGAAACTTGTTCTGGGAAAGGTAGAAAACATTGTGGGAAAAGGAGAAAATGCTGATTACCAGCATTTTATCCTTTTCCCACAATGTTTACAAAAGGCTTCTTTCTCGGGGTTGTTAAAAGTCGGGATTGTGTGGTAAAGAGTTAAAGGGTGTGTGCCGCTAATGCTGTGTTTTATTGGATCTAAAGTGCACTTTATATCTTGAAAACAGATGTACGAACACTTGTCAGTGGTGCAGATTTTTGGGGGAGTTTACAAGTTCGAGCCAATGTAGCAGCCAGACTGCATTAGCCACTGACAAACAGTTGTGTTTTTCTGGTAGAAAAATGTTTTAGCTCTTAGTTGTCGAAAGAATACGGTGAATAACTGAAAGGGTAGAAAAGGTACGTTATTTCTTTTTTGTAATTGGGGTAAGTAAAGGGCTGCATACAGTTTAAAAATCCCTTGTTTTTAATATAGGCCTGTAGTCTATGGGTGCCAGGAGTCAAACTACGGACCCCTATGGTCTTACCTAATGGTTTTCTTTGCTGGCTAAATTATTCTGGCGAAATCATCAGCTGGTAAATTTCTCCACACTACTTTCCCTCCACCAATTCAAATCTCTGTAACTGCCAACCGGGTCCAGCTGTCAATCCATATAGGAATCATGCATGGTTTAGTGGTAAGATGTTCTTAGCCAAGATACTTCAGAGCCCCAGCCTTGCACTGATGAAACCCTGTAACGTTACATATTATATGAACGACACACCTGTCTGTCTGACCAAAATAATGTTGACAGCAGTATAAAACATCATACAATCGACCTACCGATTCTTTAACATGTATATATATCGATGTTGGTGACTGGTTTATCTTTTCACCCTCTACCACCCAACCCCGAGTTTTAACGACGCCGAGAGAGAAGCCTGTTATAAATATTATGAGTAGAAAAGAAAATGCTGGTATTCTTCATTTTATCCTTTTCCTGTAATGTTTTCTAGATCTATTGTATAAAAGTCAGGTTCCATAATTTTCAAGAGTCAAAAATAAGTCACCATCTGCAACAGCTTTGAATTCCGACAAATCCACGTTTTTACCGCACCAAAAAGAGTTCCCCAATTCCTGATGAAAAGATTTAGGCAAATATATGCATTTTGCGGATGTTTACCTTGTTTACTTTGTCCTTGAGATCTCATTTAGGCTTCTGCCTCTAATGATCCTTTTTGATTACTTTTGACTATATTGTCCGCTTCAGGTCCATAACAGGAAGGAGAAAATTTAACCGGGTGATTTTTCCATACTTTATTTAAAAAAATTTAAAACTATTCACATTGTGACAGTTTTCAATGTCTGCAGGCAGTTTATTCCAATTGTCTACGACTTGATGTGTAAAATTATATTTTGTAATGTTTGTTTTACACTGTGGCTTGTATAATTTAAAAATGTGTCCTCTAGTTGTCAATCTTGAAGGGTTCATGGGTTTTGGGAATAGTTTGGTTTTATCTAATCTGTCTACATTCTTGTGAATTTTAAAGGTGGGTACTTAAAATTTTACATCACACCAAATAAAAATATATATATATATCACTGAAATTTATATGAAAAAACAATACAAATCATCAATAATTAAGAATTTAGAATTACCAAAAAAAAATTTTTTTATGGTATTCCCTTAAAAGGCTACGTAGCCTCTTAAGCTATTTTTAGATTTCGCGCAAAAATTTAAAAAAAATGCATTGTGGGATTGTTAAGTGATAGCACGTGACTAATGACGCTTAAATTCCATTACATAACAAACATGTAATTATTTTTCATAATATCTTCTTCGGACGCTATGTTTGGAGCTTCGTCTGTGTATTTCCAGTATGTAAATGAGTGAGTTGTTCATGTAAAAATAGAACGTGTTTCGCATCAATGTCGACCTGGGGGTAGTAAATCTCTAATTTCTCGTGTTGTCGGATGGTTTTTGCCTACTGGGGTTTTATGAATGACGATTATAAGGCTTTGGGAGTATAAGGATGATGTATTTTTGTAAAATTTTCGTCCCAAACTCTGAAGGGCCACCTTTAAAAGCTTGAATAGCATCTGATCTCAATCGTCGATATTCTAATAATGGTAGACCTAACGATCTCAGTCTCTCTGTATATGATTTAATTGTTCTTCATGTCTGGAAGGATTTTTGTTGCTCTTCTCTGTAAATGACGCGTGTGGCAGGAATAGAGAATTTTTTTGATAGGGTAGTCTAATAAACACGGTGGGAAAAGGAGAAAATGATGGCTATCAGCATGTCCGGCATGTCCGATGATATATGATATTTTTGGAAAGTTCTCGTGATTTCAGTTATGAGGCAAAGGGTAATATAAACATGATGAGAATATGCCGTCCTACCTACATGCCCCACAAAACAACAACAACAACACCCTTTGTTGTGCGATCAGAGAGACGCCTGTATTAGCAGTTGCATCAGTCACAAAAAAAAAGACATGACAAATTGAATAGCACACAAACAGCTGAATCGAATATGCATAATACGTTACTTATCATTATAGCACATATAGAAATGATCACATACGATGGATGACATATTTGTCATCACCTTTACCCAATATGCACAATATGTACAATATATATAACAGAATACTAGATCTATATAGCATATATATAGACATGATCCAAAACGAAGAACTGAATTGTTCATATACAGCTATTAATCAAATACTTATGAAAAAATAGTTACTGAGAGGTGATTTACACAGCTTTCAACAATGTTTCCTTTTTACCACGTGCGTAGATCAGTTTTGCATTACTTATATATTACAGTAATGCTATGGCCGACTCGCCCAGGAACAACCAGAGATAAAAACTACAAGTAGAAAAAACTCTGGAAACCTGTGCCCATTTGTCAACGTCTAGTGCCATGGAAAGTTGGGCCTCATTCGATGAAATATATTTGTAGCTACCACTACAAAAAAAAAAAAAACGCACATCCTTACATGACAAAAAAAGAAATGTTGTAGAACCAGTTTTTTACTTACAATCAAAACAATCTTATTACCGATGTATCGAATTTGAATACGAAAAAAAAATGCGACTGTTATTGAAGGCGGTCTCGCTAGAAGTGAGCCACGCAGTCACTTTCTCTAATAATAGCACTTTAGCACATTACCCTCGTGCATGCACAAAAACCGGTTTTGTGGCTTACCTGCCGCTAGGACAGTGGTACCTCTAATTACACATGCAAGAGTTGACAACTTCGGACCTTTCGGTGCTTTGAAATTCCAGGGTTAGTTTTCGGACAGTTGGCTCGTTAGTGTATTGATCAGCGGACAGCTATTTAGATAGAATAGAAGATGTGATCGTTTCGAATTGTATATCTGTCTAAGTATACTATCGATGATATGGCTGTTTCGGGCATATTGTGTTCTTCTTTGAGACTCGAATCACCCAACATGGTGAAATTATACTTGTTCTAATTGTATCCCGGGATGTTACTGAAAGATCGAAAAAGACTTCCAACGTTACAAATTGTGACCCTTTGTAACATTGTTGTATAAGGTAAAATGGCGTCTGTATTCGCACGGGTAAGTTATTTCTGGTTATTTAGTTGTTTTGTAAATGCATGACAACTAAAAATACTTGCACTATTGTTGTGCTCATATTTTTACGATATGTGAGCAGAAATGGAAAAGCTTCGGTTCAGTCAGTTTACACTGTTCAAAGTCTGTTGACAAAAGCTCCAAAGGCCACAGGCACGGTGTTGACAATTCGAGCCGCTTTGTCTTGAATTTGTCTTCCGCAGATGTTTCCAATGTAAACATGTCTGAAAATGTTTGGTAATAAAGAGTTATCTCTACTGTACCCAACATCAAAAGACAGTAACAAATTGCTCAGAAACACAAACATGAATGGTCCAAAAGTAGGTTAGTTTATAAAGAGAAAATTAAATCCTAGTTTGAGTTATTGAGGGGCATGCTAACCCATTACCACACAGTCCCTACTTTTGATGACCCTGAGAAAGAAGCCTTTAAAAAATATTGTGGGAAAAGGAGAAAATGCTGGTGACCAGCATTTTCTCCTTTTTCTGTATTGTTTTCTACCCTTCACAAAATAAATTTCAAATTTTCAGTCCCTTTTTAAGTCGCACGTTTGTCAAAACGTTCGACTTTTTTGTTGTCTGCAAATGCTTTTGATTTGGAAAAACCTGAAATTTTGTCACTTGGTAATGAGTTAAGTCTTTATTAAATTAGTGGTGGTAATGAGTTAAGTCTTTATTAAATTAGTGGTGGATACAAGGTTGCATTAAGGTAATGGACCCGTAATACTTCTAGTGCAGAATGGCATAAAATTTCCTGACAGTTGATAAAGACAGATTTATACAGATATGATATTTTTGTACTACAACTGACCAGGAGTTTCCTTGATGTCTATCTTGGAATTATTTGTTGATACTTTTGTTAGTTTCGAGAAAAAGGAGGTAATTATTATATCCCATTATAATTAGAATATAGTGATTAAAGATTTAAATGATAATTCTACGAAGGGTAAAAAGGAAAAAGTGGCTCTGTGAAAGTAGTATAATAACACTAATTTTAATCTTAGCGAATTTTTTAGGATAATATTACAGTGGAAATAGCTGTTTTCTATAGTATTCTTAGATACATGAATGAGATTATACTTATTAACCCCTTACTCCACAGATACTCATTTCTACACATTGCTTGTGGGAGCCTTGGGAAAACATTGTGGCAAAAGGTGAAATTGCTCGTGACAAGCAATTTCACCTTTTGCCACAATGTTTTCTACACGATCAAAAGCTGCGAATGCACCTAAGAAACGGCTTTATCCTTGCTGTTATTTAGCGTCAATTAGAGATACCATAGAAATGCCTTATGGGGTAACCCGGTAAAGGATTAAAAAAGTCAACACCTGTAGAATAAAAAGCTTTACATCTCAGTAATAAAGTATGAATTTTAATGTAGGGCTCCCAGTTTTCCAAATTGGCCCCCTCTTTTAATGTCTGTGGGCCTGATTAGCCTCATAACAAGCAAAGCTAGATTGAAAACTGTCAATTGATGATATTTTGCTTCATGCAGGCATCAAGACTGGGGCCACAGCTTGCTAGAGTTGGCCAGCGATGTCTCTCTAACCCTAGTGCAGCAACCAGTGAGAGCCAGGCACCAGCAGGACTGAATTTTGGTAACAAAACTATTTATCTCTTTACCAGAAGATTAAAAAAGTCAGCACTGTGTGGTAAAGGGTTAATAGGCTGTTTCAGGGCACACATCCCATAGTAATTAGTTAATATTTTTCAGACGACTCAACCTTTGGAAAGCTAAATCACAGGTGTCCCTTCCAAACTTGGATGTTCTTTTTATTGTTGTACACATGTTACTGTCAAGATCTGATCATGAACCAATTGAAGAGCCCCAGATAGAGGGAGTGATTTCGATTTCAAAATTGAATAAATGAATTATTCTCTACAAAAACCCTATGTTGTTGGTACTCATTAGAATCGTCTCACAGAGACAATTCTAATGAGTACCCACAACATAGGGTTTTGATAAGAAATAATAGACTAATCACTGTCTCTTATCTGAGGCTCTGTAATTGGTAATTTTCTGTGCAGATCTACCTCAGGTTGGTGAAAATGTTAAAATCATAGTTTTTAGCTGGGCTGTTTTTGAAGAAAAAGTTGACCTTTCATTTTAGATATGGCATCATCATCTGCTGTAACATTATGAGCTAAAACTCAGATACCAAGAACTCTAGACTGACTGAGAAGGAGTGGTTTTCAAGAATCTAATTTTCTCAGATTTTGGCTATTGATGCCTTATTTGCCTGGTTGGTAATATGAATATTGATATTGATAGTGGGAGTGTTTTGGCTTCCTATATATTTGGTGTAGGATGCTTGATCGGGGGAGAGATGTGAGGACAGAGGGTGAATTAAGATCTCTGTGGAGAGAAGGTTATGATCAGGACAGAATGTGTTGCCATCTAGATGATGTGATCAGATCTGGATCGAGAGAACAATTGGTTTTCATAACTAACAAGAGTTTTACTGAGTAACCGATTCATGTTTGAATATCATGTTTGAGTAGTTTACTTGTGTCGTAATTAATAAACACGTAGAATAGCAGCTTCGTGTTTCTGTTATATTTGACAAACTAAAATCCACTATACGATCGAGACATTAGACGCATTATGTTACACTGCATCTGCATTGCTGTTTGTGCGGTCGTCATGTAAACACTAAGACATTTGATAATATCTCTGTTATTACTGAAGATCTGAAGATATTTGATTCAAAGAACTCAGACTTGTTGTTAACTCTACAACAGAGGACCCAAAAAATAAGGGCAGGTAACCTCAAAATATTTTTAACACACTTAACTCATTACCACACAATCCCTACTTTTGACGCCCCTGAGAAAGAAGCCTTTTGAAAACACTGTGGGAGAAGGGGAAAATGCTGGTAACCAGCATTTTCTCCTTTTTCCATAGTGTTTTCTACCCTTCCCAGAACAAATTTCAATTTTTCAGTCACCTGTATTTTGTCGTCTGCAAATGCTTTCAATTTGGACCAGTCTAAAATTGAGTTAACTCTTTCCCAAACGACAAATTTTAGACTCTTCCAAACTGAAAAGGATTGATGACAATTTTAAACTTGATGAAAATGACTGAAAGTTTTCCAAAAGGGTAGAAAACACTGTGGGAAAAGGAGAAATTGCTCGTTACGAGCAATTTCTCCTTTTCCCACAGTGTTTTCAAAAGACTTATATTGCAGACAGGTAAAAACCAGGGCTTGTTTGGGAAAGGGTTAATGCACCTTGACTTAATCCATTACCACACAATCTCTACTTTTGACGACCCTGAGAAAGAAGCCTATAGAAAACATTGTGAGAAAAGGAGAAAATACTGGTAACCAGTTAACTCAGTACCAAAAGACAATATTTTAGGCTTGTCCAGATCAAAGGCATTTGCAGATGACAAAATAAAAGTGACTGAAATTTCGAAATTTGTTTTGTGAAGGGTAGAAAACATTGTGGGAAAAGGAGAAAATGCTGGTTACCAGCATTTTCTTCTTTTCCCACAATGTTTTCTAAAGGCTTCTTTCTTAGGGTCGTCAAAAGTAGGGATTGTGTGGTAATCGCTTAAAGTCTTCTCTGAGCATGTCCAGCTGAGCATTGGCTCCCAGATAAGATGCTCAAAATGTGCATCAAATGATGGGAGATGGCTTTCAAGGTTAGAAAACATAGTGGATTCACCAGCATTTTTTTCCTCTACAACAATATTTTCTAAAGGTCTCCAGGGTCATTAATAATAATGAGGATTATTTTTGAAAAGAAATCAACATCATTTTGGAATAAACCAGATTGAAAGTGTCTCCAGATGATAAATTAAAAGTAGAACAACCGATACTTTCTGTACTTTGATAGAGTACAAAACATTGTGGAAAAAGGAGAAAATGCTGGTTACCAGCATCTTCTCCTTTTCCCCACAATGTTTTCAAGAGGCTACTGCCTCGGGGTCTTCAAAAGTCATCATTTTGTGGTATTGTATTAAGCCCTTTTTTGCCAGAGTTGGACTCATATATGTATAAGACTTGAGTCACAAGTTTCCTTACCAATATTGCAGAGCTATCTGATGAACAGAAAGAGTATCAGGCAACAGCCAGAAAGTTTGCAAGGGAGGTAATCATCCCAGCTGCTCCTCATCATGATGCCACGGGAGAGGTAAGTGCAGTATTTACCTTTTGCCCATTTGTGCATCTTTTGATGTAATCCCTATACAGCACGACAAAATTCTGTGCTTTAACTCTACCACACGACAAAGTTTTGTGCTTTAACTCTTTACCACACAACAAAATTCTGTGCTTTAACTCTACCACATGATAAAGTTTTGTGCTTTAACTCATTACCACATGACAAAGTTTTGTGCTTTAACTCTTTACCAAACGACAAAGTTTTGTGCTTTAACCCTTTACCACACGACAAAGTTTTTTGCTTTAAGTCTTTACTACACGACAAAGTTTTTTGCTTTAAGTCTTTACTACACGACAAAGTTTTGTGCTTTAACTCTTTACTACACCATCGCAAGTTTTAACGACCGTTACTCCCTTAGATAGGAAACATTTGAAAACATTGTGGGAAAAGGAGAAAATGCTGGTAACAAGCATTTTCTCCTTTTCCCACAATGTTTTTTACCCTTCACAAAACAAATTTCAAATTTTCTGTCACTTTTATTCGGTTGTCTGCAAATGCTTTCGATCTGGATAAACCTGAAATTTTGTCTTGTCCTTTGGTAAAGAGTTAACTCTTTACCATATAACAAAGTTTTGTGCTTTAACCCTCTACCACACAACAAAGTTTTGTGCTTTAACACTTTACCACACGACAAAGTTTTGTGCTTTAACACTTTACCACACGACAAAGTTTTGTGCTTTAACCCTCTACCACACAACAAAGTTTTGTGCTTTAAATCTTTACCACACAACAAAGTTTTGTGCTTTAAATCTTTACTACACAACAAAGTTCTGTGCTAATGAAAAACAGCTATTTCCACAGTATTATTATCCAAAAAAATTTGCTGTGATTGAAAATGAGTATCATTTTAATGCTTTGACCGAGCCATTTTTCCATTTTTTCCGTCTTAGAATTATCATTTATTAGTCTAAAGCCACTCTGTTCTCAATACATAAGGATATAATGATTACCTCCCTTTTCAGAAGATAAACAAAAATATCATCATTTAATTTCAAGATAGACATCAAATGAATTTCTGGTCGGTCAGAAATCTGCAAAAATATTATATCAATATAAATCCTTATTTATCAACCAATAAGAAATTTATTCCATGTTGCATCAGTGTCCGTATTCACCAACCATTCTTAAGAACATTCTTGGTCTTATTCTTCAGAATTATGTCAATGTGAAAGTAACAGAACTTCTGATTGGCTAAACCATTTGGTTTAGCCAATCAGAAGTCTTGTTACTTTCACGGTCAGAAAATCTTGAAGAATAAGACCAAGAATGATCTTAAGAGTGGTTGGTGAATACGGACCCAGAAGAGTTAGGATGGTAATACCTTAACTCTTTACCAGAAACAAATATTTTAGCCTTGTCCATATTGAGAGCATTTGCAGACGACGATTTCAGTGTGACTCAATTGGTGCAATTTTTCTTTAACAGAAAACATTGTGGGAAAAGGAGAAGATGCTTCTTTCCCAGGGGTGTTAAAAGTCAGGATTGTGTGGGAAAGAGTTAAAAATTTGAAAGCGTTTGCAGACGACAAATTAATCCTTATTCTGCAAAATAAATGAAATGAAACTTACAAACCAGTAGTCAAACACACAATTTTACTATTTTGGAGAGTTTTTTTTTTTTTTTTTTTTGGGGGGGGGGGGGGGCTTGAATATGTCCTTATCAGACAGTGTAGATTCAAAGATCGGACTTCACATTCTTGCAGTCTGATGTTGACCTATATTGCCTGCAAAGGTCAATGAATCACACTTTGCAGCTTATCTCTTTACCACACAAACCCGACTTTTAAAATTGAGGGAAAAGGAGAAAATCCTAGTAACCAGCAATGTTTTCCCTCAATGTTTTCTACCCTCTCAAAGATAAATATATTACCATTTTAGCAGCATTTTTTGGGGGGGATTTTTGTTGTACATGAATGCTTTCAATTTGGAAAAAGTCTAAAATTTTGTCATTTGATAAAGAGTTAGATGTAGCTAAAATGACGTTTTCAGCCTTTGAAAGATTATAAAGAAAAAATCGTTTTGAAGGCAATGTGGGAAAAGGAGGAAAATGCTGGTATTAATTCTTTCTTCCTTTTTGAGATGAATTTTGAGTCACATTTATTTTTTTTGCAAGTGTTTGAATTTGAACTTGTCTAAAATTTTGTTAATTGGTAAAGAATTAATCTTAGGCGACTTTGTTTTATAGTGTAGTGAGCGCACAGTAATTTCTTTGTGAAAGTCATAGTTTTAGCATGATTATAAGAGGATTGCAGTTAAAACTGAGAAATTTTCCTTTATCTGATAACAAACAACAAAATTTTAGGCTGGTCCAAATTGAAAGCATTTGCAGACAACAAAATAAACAAAACTCAGAAATTGAAATTTGTTTCCAGCAGGGTAGAAAACATTGTTGGAAATGGAGACTATGCTGGTTACCAGCATTTTCTCCTTTTCCCACAATGTTTTCAAAGGCTTCTGTCTCAGGGTTGTGAAGGGTTAACTCTTTCAGTACTGACTACTGAAGTGATAAACTGATTTTTCTTAAAGGCTAAAAGTACATTTCCTCTTTGACATCAAAAGACAGTTTAGTAATAATCCAGAATATTGCGGTGGACAATGTAGATCAGAGATCAGACTGTATTAGTTTTAAACATATTTATTTTACATCGATTGAGAAACAAGTTCTTACAACTTATACTAATCTCTCTCGATTCTGCTTCCTGGGAACTACACCAGTACTCGCGCCGAATGTGTGGGCCAATGAAAAATCCCAAAGTTGACACCCGCTCCCAGGTATCGAACTCAGGACCCTTAGGTTATGAGGCCGACGCTCTACCTCACGACCACGGACACCACAACTGTATTAGTTGTACAGTCAGGTGGCAGGGGGCTTGGAAACTTGTTCATGACTGGTGAATCATGTAGCCCCGAGCCAGCTCGGGGCGACATGATTCACCACAGCCGTAAACAAATTTCCAAGTCTCCTGCCACCTGACTGTACAACAAATTTATTTTAATGCAAAGTTTTAACCTTTAAAGCACGTTAGGCAAAATTTTCCTGTTTTATAACGTCACAAATCGAGTATGCTGATGAAACAGAAAGTCCCTTCTGAATGCCCCAATTCAGTGGAAACTGACGTCACTGGAAACTGATGTCACTAAAACATTCAGTTTGGTACATAAACATGAAGTCTGGTGAATGATCACTGTTGCCATTTTGGATGTTAAGTTGCAAGTGTAGTGATGTTTACAGGGCACTCAAAAGGGAAACTGGCTTTACTCAGTTTTTGCCAGGGTACATCATATACTAGTATATGTTCCCGGCATGTTAACCAATCAGATCACGAGAAATTTCTTTGCAGTATAAATAACTTGTTCTATCCACAAGAGCTGGTGTCGTCTTCTGTATGGAAAGAGTTATTCCATCATGATTGAAGTGTCTGTGTTGTTTGTTTCAGTATCCATGGGAGATCATCAAACAAGCCTGGAATCTTGGCCTTGTGAACACACATATCCCACATGAATATGGTAAGTTCCAACTTGAATGTTCACTATATGATCCCAACTTTTTCAAATCTCTGAGAAAGACAGCTTTTAAAAGCAGTGTGGAACACACATAGGAGAAAGGAGCAAATACTTGGGATCAACATTTTATCTTTTACCAAATTGTCTTCTACCCTTTCCAAAACAAGTTTCAGTTTTTTGAACGACATTTATTTTATCACCTGCAACTTTGTTCAACTTTAACATGTCTAAAATTATTGTTTGCTTTGTTTAGAGATAATATTTGTCTGTCAAAAGAAGTCAGTAAGGCCATTTTGCCAAAATCCAAGAATAATGAACTTCTGAATATCACTTTCTAAGTAATAAAGTTTTAGATTGAGTTGTCCCTCGTAATATTACATGATCTTCATCACACAGGAGTTACGGGTCTTTGTGGAATTGTATAGAACTAGGTAGCAGAGTTTTGCATTTCATTCTAATATTTCAAGAACTTAGACTTGCACAGGTTTTAGTCTAGGTAGGATTGTATGCTACTACATGAGTTTTCAGTTTTTAGCTCCACTGGCCGAAGGCCAGCGGGCTTATGTCATGGCCCGTTGTCCGTCGTGCGTCCGTCCGTCCGTGCGCCCGTCCGTCCGTGCGTTAACTTTTTCTTTAAACATCTTCTTCTCTGAAACTACCCATCCAATTTTGATGAAACTTCACCGAAATGATCCTGCCATGGTCCTCTTCAGAATTTCTTGAAAGAATTTAATTCCTTCAAAAACTCTGGTTGCCATGGCAACAAAACTGAAAAATTTTGAAAATCTTTGAAAATCTTCTTGTCTGAAACCGTAAGGCCTAGAGCTACCAAATTTGGCATGTAGCTTTATCTAGTGAACCTCTACCAAGTTTCTTCAAATTATAGCCCTGGGGTCAAAATTGGCCCCGCCCCGGGGGTCACAAGTTTTACATGGGCTTATTTAGGGAGAACTTTAAAACTCCTCTTCTACCTAGGCATAGGGCCTAGGGCTACCAAATTTGGGATGTTGTTTTATTTAGTGGACCTCTACCAAGAGTGTCTAAATTATAGCCCTGGGGTCAAAATTGGCCCCGCCCCGTGGGTAACAAGTTTTACATGGGCTTATATAGGGAGAACTTCAAAATTCTTCTTCCACCTAGCCATAGGGCATAGGGCTACCAAATTTGGCATGTAGCTTTATCTAGTGGACCTCTACCAAGGGTTTCCAACTTATAGCCCAGGGGTCAAATTTGGCCCCGCCCCGGGGGGGTAACAAATTTTACATAGGCTTATATAGGGAAAATTTTCAAAATCTTGTCGCACCTAGCTATAAGGACTAGGGCTATCAAATTTTGCATGTAGCTTTATCTAGGGGGTCTCTACCAAGGGTGCCCAAAAGTATAGCCCTGGGGTCAAATTTAGCCCCCGTCACAGGGGATCACAAGTTTTGCATTGGCTTATATAGGGAAACTTTAATAATCTACTTGAACATGTACATAGCCATAAGGCCTAGGGCTACCAAATTTTGCATGTAGCTTTATCTAATGGGCTTCTACCAAGAGGGCCAAAATTTTAACTATGGGGGTCAAGTTTGACCCCATCCCAGGGGTCACAAGTTTTACATTGGCTTAATAAACCTGTCTCATGGGTCACATATTTTACAGAGCCTTTTATTGAGCAAACTTGTTTTACAGGGCTTTTTATTGGGCAAGATTCAAAAATATTCGTGTTTATAACCACAGATTCTAGTTTCATATTGTAGGTCTGGGGTCAAAATTGGCTCCATCCAGGGATCACAAGTTTAACTTGGGCCTCAAGATATAGTCACTTTAATTTATGCATTAATCAAGGGAAATAACTCTTTTTATGAAAGATAAAGTTTGGTACTATTTACCTCCCTTGATTATCAAACTGCATTGATACATGATTGGTGCTAGACATTAAGTTTTTTGATAGAAAATATTCTGTTTTCAAGTGTTATTCATTTTTTTGATGCTAATAGTTATGCTCACATGAGGTGAATAATAAATTCAGAGTAAGGTTTCTATCATTCATCTTATTTTTCCAAGGATTTTACCTTTCATGCTAATGAATTAACCTGCTTGTACTGCCTGACAGCGTTCATTGTTTTTGAGGGCCCTCTTTTTCATGGTCATGAACACTTCAATTTGTGTGGTAAAGGGTTAAAAAGCCAGTGGAGCGATACAGGGCCATCATGGCCCTCTTGTTATTCTAATGGCTCATAATAACTTAAACTTACAGGAGGTTTGGGTCTTGGTATACTGGATACCTGTGTTGTGACAGAGGAACTGGCCTACGGTTGTACAGGTATACAGACAGCTATAGAGGCAAACTCTCTTGGGGTAAGTATCTTGGTTTGGCTTTATTCGGAAATAGGTCTTGAGCTATTTGCTGTGAAAAAACAGATATCTGCAAAAAGTTTCGACCCAGGTCGGCCTGTGCTGTTTACCTGTGCAGTTCATGCAGTCAGCCCAGGCTGACCTGTGCCAAGCTCTCTTCTATTGGTCAATTTTCTGTATGTCCAAGGTCCAGACTATCTCATGTTTAGGTTGGTTGTTGAAAAAAGTGGATCTGTATGGATCTGTAACTATGGAATGACTTGCTTGGTTCCATGGATCATAGTAATGCATTAACCCATTACCACACAATCCCTACCTTTGACGACCCTGATAAAGAAGCCTTTAGAAAACATTCTGGGAAATGGAGAAAATGCTGGTAACCAGCATTTTCTCCTTTTCCCACAATGTTTTCTACTCTTCACAAAACGAATGTCAAATTTTCAGTCGTTTTCATTTTGTCGTCTGCAAATGCTTTCGATTTTGACAAGCCTAAAATATTGTTGTTTGGTAATGAGGTAAGCACCCTTTTGTCAGGGCATGGTTCGTTTCATCAAACATGAGACTTTGAAGTGAGTTCTGCAACATATACTGACGAAAATGTTTTATTGTTGTTAGAGTTAAACAAAGGGTTTGAAAAGTAATTCTTTGTCTTTTATAGCAAATGCCAGTCATTTTATCTGGGAATGATCAACAGAAGAAGAAATATCTGGGTCGTATGACAGAGGAGCCACTGATGTGTGTAAGTGGCACTGTCATTCTTTTTTTTTTTGTTCAACTGAGCACAAAGTGCTGAAGATGAGCTGTTATGATTGCCCAGTGTCTGTCTTCCACAATTTCTTTAAACATCTTCTCCTAAACCACTGAGCCAATCTTGATAAAACTTGTGCAGGAATGTTCCTTGGGTGAAGCTCTTTCGGAAGGTCTTCAAGAGATTGAATTCCACTTATAACTCTGGGTACTATGGCAACAAAAAGAGAAACAAAATAACAAAATATTTGAAAATCATCTTCTTACAAGTTCAATTATTGGAACAAAGAAGGAAAACTTCAGAATTCTTCTTTTCTCAAATTAGAAGGTGCAGAGCTTTGATACATGGTATGTAGTGAACCTCCTCTAAGTTTGTTAGCCCACTGGGCACAACAAGTTCAGTAAGTTCATCATTGGGTCACCTGGGGCGACAAAGTAGTTCACTTGGCCAAATAAAAGAAATACCTTGTGGGCACTCTAGGGGCCACATTTTTTACTTAAAAGTTAGAATGGTAGTATTGACAAAATCTCACATGAACCTGAATTTGGGTCACCTAAGTAAAATGAAAGAAATACCTTTAGGGCACTTTATAGGCCACATTAACCTGTTTCCAATTCCAAAATTTTGTCATATGGTAGAGAATCTATATGTAGATTTCTCTGTTCTTATAATTAAACAGGTGACTGTACTTATTATAGACAAGCAGAATTTTTCTGATACCCGTTGGGAGTAAAAAATAATGAATGCCAACACCGCAGCTCTTACCGAGATTAACCATGTGAGATTATTTCTACCATAGGCTTACTGTGTAACAGAACCACAAGCTGGTTCAGATGTTGCTGGTTTGAAGACAAGGGCCGAGAAGAAAGGAAATGAATGGGTTCTTAATGGATCGAAAATGTGGATCACAAATGGTGGAGTGGCAAATTGGTACTTTGTCCTTGCCCGTACTGACCCTGACCCCAAAACCCCCACGGGCAAGGCCTTTACTGGGTTCATTTTGGACGCTGATACACCTGGAGTTATTAGAGGAAAGAAGGTAGGTTTTTATATATACTTAACCCATTACCACACAATCCCTATTTTTGATGCCCCTGAGAAAAAAGCCTTTAGAAAACATGGTTGGAAAAGGAGAAAATGCTGATAACCAGCATTTTCTCCTTTTCCTGCAATGGTTTTTACCCTTCACAAAACAAATTTCAAATTTTTAGTCACATTTATTTTGTCATCTGCAAATGCCTTGAATTTGGACCAGTCTAAAATTTTCTCATGTGGCAAAGAGTTAAAGAGGCCCTTATACTCATTTTTGGCCAGGAAATCTAAGGAAAATGCAGGCTTCTCTGTTGTAGCCTTGATTTTCAGACAGAGGTCGCGGCCTATATGCAAGTTGCACAGAAATCAAACTTTGTGTAATTTTTTATATGATGCGACTGACAAAAAGAAAAACTGAGATTTGTGTTAAAAAACCGAACATTGATCAGAAGAAAACTGGCTGATGATTGAAGCTGTGAACAATGGCAGTTGGTCACGGAAATTTATCGTTGGTTTCTGCCTAGAGGCATTACAATATTAGTGAAGTGCAAGAAATACACTGTAAATGATGTCATATTTCCATCTGGTTGTGAGGCACAAGCAATTTACCTAGGCACCAAGAACATGAAAATCGGTATTTTCACTGGTGGTACCAGTGATATATCGAAAATTATTTTCACTGCTATTCCTTGATATCCTACTGGAAAGCATGAAAAAATCCTTGATCTTATTTTACCAGGAAAAAACTGACGAACAAACAAATTATTGACATACGTGTCTTTTCATGTTTATATGACCATAAAACTATGTAAGTTTTTGTCAATAAAATGATTTGTTCATTATTTTACCAGGAAAAACTGACATGCCAGAGGGCCTCAGATACAAGACAGATCACTTTCGAAGATGTTGTTATTCCAGAAGAGGTAATTTAATCCTTAATCCCTTACCACACGACAAAATTTTAGATCTGCCCAAATTGAAAGCATTTGCGGGGGGGGTATAACTCAAAAATTGAAATTTGTTTCTAGCTTTCTAGCAGAGTAGAAAACATTGTGGGAAAAGGAGAAAATGCTGGTTACCAGCATTTTCTCCTTTTCCCACAATGTTTTCAAAAGTCTTCTCTCTGAGGATCGTTAAAAGTCGGGATTGTGTGGTAAATAGTTAACCCCTTACCACATAATCCGGAGTTATGATGACCCTAAGAAAGGGTCTTTTGGAAAACATTGTGGGAAAAGGAGAAAATGGTGGTAACAAGCATTTTCTTTTTGTCCCACAGTGTTTTCTACACAAACAAATTAAAAGACAATTCTGAGAAGGGGTCTGTAGAGACCATTATGGGATAAGGAGAAAAATTAATGCTGGTACCAATATTTTCTCCTTGTCCCAAAGTCTTCGTACACAACCTATATTTTGTTGACTGCAATTGACTTTCCTGTAAACGCGAGTTTGGCACATGGGACCACACAATCCCTACTTTTGGCGACTCTGAAGAAGAAGCCTGTAGAAAACATTGTGGGAAAAGGAGAAAATGTTGGTAACCAACATTTTCCCCTTTTCCCACAAAGTTTTCTACCCTTCACAAAACAAATTTCAAATTTTCAGTCACTTTTATTTTGTCGTCTGCAAACGCTTTTAATTTGGACATACTAAAAATATTGTCATCTGGGAATGAGTTAATTCTTAGTGTGGCCTATCATTCCCTTGGGCAAATATCACTCACACGTTGAACGATGTAAATGAGTTCCCAATGATTATTAACCCGTTTCCACACAATGCCAGCCCGCCTGGGTGGCTCAGTAGTGAGCGTGTCAGACTCATAACCTGGTGGTTCTGAGTTTGATACCCGGTTGAGGCGAACTTTCTTTGACGCGTATCTTCGTCTCTCGCCTCTGCTGAATCATGTGAGAAAAGTAGTCTGTGGGTTTGGAAAGAAAGTTGTGTTTGTACTGGTGTGAGAAAGCCAGGAAACACATGTGTGTCACCAACCGCCATGATATGACCTTAGCTGTTAAAGTGGCATTAAACCCCAATACAACAAACACAATGCCATGTTTCAATAATCCTTGGAAAACGGACTCACAAAAACAATGTGGATAAAAGAGAAAATGCTGGAACCAGGAGTTTCTCTTTTCCCAAGTTGTTTTCTACCCTCTCAGAACTAAATCCAATTGTTTAAGCCACATTTGATTTGTTTTAGATAAATGCCTCCAGTTTGAACAGTCTACATTGCTGCTGTGTGGTAAATGGTTAATGTTAATGCTAATTGATTTACGTGGGTGCCATCATGATTGAGGTCATGTGACTTCAAATTTGATTGCTAGCTATAAATGCTTTTAACCCATTACCACACAATCCCTACTTCTGACGCCCCTGAGAAAGAAGCCTTTTGAAAACATTGTGGGAAAAGGAGAAAATGCTGGTTACTCTTTCACAGAATGAATTTCAAATTTTCAGTCTCTCTTATGTCATCTGCAAATGCTTTTGATTTGGACAAACCAAAAATTTTGTTGTTTGGTAATAAGTTAAGTCGGACAGGTCTAAAGTCTTGTTGAGTGCGGCAGAGTTAAAGTTTGATTGGAAATAAATCTGAAAACTAATTACATTACTTTTGTAATCTGTCATCTGTTTCAGAATGTGTTAGCTGTACCAGGGGCTGGCTTCAAAATAGCGATGGGAGCTTTCGACAAAACAAGACCGGCTGTAAGTTAAAGATTTAGCCTTAAGTTGAATGTCTTTTACTTTTTACCACACAATACCTTCTTGTAGCAACCATAAGAAAGAGGGTTTTTGAAATCATTGTGGGAAAAGGAGAAAATGCTGGTTACCAGCAATTTTTATACCATATCACAGAATTTGAGCTGATTTGGTTTGATTTCAAATTTCTTGCCTGTAGGTTATCTAAAGTTTGCAAGAGTCTAAAATTTGTTGTTTTGAAAGGGTTTTAAACTTTTACCCCATAAGGCATTTCTATGGTATCTCTAATTGACCCTAAATAACAGCAAGGATGAAGCTGTTTCTTATGTGCATATGAAACCTTTTGGTGGCATAGAAAACGTTGTGGAAAAAGGTGAAATTGCTCGTCATGAGCAATTTCACCTTTTGCCACAATGTTTTCCAAAGGCTCCTACAAGCAATGTGTAGAAATGAGTATCTATGGAGTAAAGGGTTAAACCATGTATCCACAATTGCAGAAATTCTGTTCTAGATAGTTTGAAAGTGGCTACATAAGAAGTAGTTTTGTGCTTCCCACATAAACAATGAGTAGACTTTTTGTGGGAAAGAAGCTAGGTACTTGGAAAGAAGGTTGTGGGTATCACTGGCTAAGAACTTACAGAAGTTGATGCCTTGACAAACAGGCATCTCTGTTTAATAGGAAATTGTGTTGCAAGGGATTAAAGAATTGAATAAACAAATTTAGATCTTACCTGTTCCTTCATCTTAGTATTCTGATTTTGCAAATTATTGTGGTCCTCCATGGCTCAGTATTTAGGTGTGGATTCCTTTTCAGGGTATGTTGTGATTGATTTCAGCTGGGAGCATTTTGTGATTGATTTCAGCTGGGAGCATTTTTCACATTTGAGTGATAGTAGGCTTTTTTCCAATTTAGTCAAATTTAATATTTGACTTGCAAATGTATTCAATTTGGACAAGGTTAATGTTTTGATGTTTGGTGAAGAGTTAGGTGCTACAAGGGTTATGTATGATTTCAAGTTAGACCATTTACTCTATACTACATATTCCTGACTTTTAATGACCATTAGAAAGAAGCCTCTTGAAAACATTATGGAAAAAGGAGAAAATGCTGGTAACCAGCATTTTCTCCTTTTCCCACAATGTTTTCTGCCCTTCCCTAACCAAATTTCAATTTTTCAGTCACTTTTATTTTATTATCTGCAAATGCTTTTAATCTTGACCAGTCTATGATTCTGCCATATGGTAAAGACTTAAGATTAATTGATCAATTAATTGATTATAGCCCCGCAAAACGAGTGTTTTCGTGGGTATACTGGTATCAGCCTGTCCTTCCATGTGTGTCTGTCTGTGTCCATGTGTCTGTGTGTCCGTCTGTGTACAAAATACCAGCAATTGCCTGTTTCTGTCAAAGTGCTTGCGGGGGTATTAAGTCACATTGAGTGACAGCTCTAGTTGATTGTATGGTGTTTAACTCATTACCAAACTACAAAATTTTAGGTTTGTCAAAATTGAAAGAAATTGCAGATGACAAAATAAAAGTGACTGAAAATTTGAAATTTGTTTTGTGAAGGAAAGAAAACATGTGGGAAAAGGAGAAAATGCTGGTTACCAGCATTTTCTCCTTTTCCCACAATGTTTTCTAAAGGCTTCTTTCTCTGGTGTGTCAGAAGTAGGGATTGTGTGGTAATGGGTGAACGCCGTTTTCAATATCATCTCACTTAATTGGCTACCATGTTAGATTTAGAAGTGGCTGTAATTGACAAATATTTCTATTCATCAGGTGGCTGCTGGAGCTGTAGGGCTTGCTCAGAGAGCTTTGGACGAATCTTTGAAGTATTCATTGGAGAGGAAAACATTCAATCAATTTATTGCCCAGGTTTGTCAATATTACATGAATTATATTGTACCTTTTTTTTGCTTTTTTTTTTTAGCTCCACTGGCCAAAGGCCAGGAAAGGTCTGTTATTGTGTTTTGTCCAGTGTGCATGTGTATGTCCATCTATATATTGGTGCCTGTGCTATTTTTGGTTTTAAACATGCTTTTGTCTGAAACTACCTGTCTGATTTTGATCAAACTTCACATAAATAACCTAAATTTCCATCTCTTAACCCTTTACCACACTGGACAATTCTAGACCTATTCAAATTGAAAGCATTTTTAGATGACAATTTCATAGTGGCTCAAATGACGCCTATTTTCTATCACAGGGTAAAATACTTTCTTTGTTGGGAAAGGAGAAAATGCTGTTTCCCAGCATTTTCTCCTTTCCCCACGTATTTTCCAAAGGCTTTTCCCCAGTGTCGTTAAAAGTTGTCATTGTGTAGTAAAGGGTTAAAGAAAATTAGACTTGAGCAATATTCTGTGTATATGGGATCTATCTGCAAATAATATCAACCCAAGTCAGCCTGGACAGTCGGTGCAGGCTGACTTTGGCAGGAACTTTCTGCTTTTAACTCTTTACCAAACAACAAAATTTTGGACATGTCCAAATTGAAAGCACTTGCAGTCGATAAAATAAATGTGACTGAAAAGTTGAAATATGGTTTGGGAAGGGTAGAAAACATTGTGGAAAAAGGAGAAAATGCTGGTTACAGCATTTTCTCCTTTTTGCACAATGTTTTCAGAGGCTTTCTTGCTTAAAAGTCGGGATTGTGTGGTAAAGAGTTAATGCATTTTCTGCATGTGCAAGGATTATTTTACCTCATGATTCAGTAATTTGTTTGACCATATAGATTTTATCGATCCATAATTATGTGATGACTTGCATCGTATTTTGCATGATAGAGATGCATTAAGCCCCCTTTTGCCACAGCATAAGTTAACCCATTACCAAACAATCCCTGGTTTTTACAACCCTGAGATAGAAGCCTTTTGAAAACATTGTGGGAAAAGGAGAAAATGCGGGTAACCAGCATTTTCTCCTTTTCCCACAATGTTTTCTACCCTGCTGGTAACAAATTTCAGTTTTGAGTTTTGTTTATTTCGTTGTCTACAAGTGCTTTCAATTTGTACCAGTCGAAAATTTTGTCATTTCGTAAAGAGTTAACTCATTACCAAACGATAAAATTTTAGGCCTGTCCAAATCAAAAGCATTTGCAGATGACAAAATATAAGTGACTGAAAAATTGAAATTTGTTTTGTGAAGGGTAGCAAACATTGTGGGGAAAAAGGAGAAAATGCTGGTAACCAGCATTTTCTCCTTTTCCAACAATGTTTTCTAAAGGCTTCTTCCTCGGGGTTGTCAAAAGTAGATATTGTGTGGTAATGGGTTAACTATGTTCTCTGTTTAATTTCAGCATCAAGCTGTTGCTTTCATGTTAGCAGACATGGCTGTTGGAATTGAGACTTCCCGACTGATCACAAGAATGTCCGCATGGGAGATAGACCAGGGAAGACGAAACACATACTATGCATCCATTGCTAAATGCTATGCTGCGGATGTGGCCAATAAATGTGCCACTGATGCTGTACAGGTACGTCAGCAAGATTCTTTAGCCTTGAAAAAGCCTGTTAATCTGTCTTTTGTTAGTTGTACAGTTGTACAGCTTAAGGCTTGGGGCGACATGATTCACAACAGTCATGAACAAGTTTCCAAGTTTCCTGGCACCTGACTGCACAAAAAATTTTTTATAAGTTTTACCATTCCAACATTTGTTCACTCATTACCAAACAACAATATTTTAGGCTTGTCAAAATCGAAAGCATTTGCAGACGACAAAATAAAAGTGACTGAAAATTTGAGATTTGTTTTGTGAAGGGTAGAAAACATTGCGGGAAAAGGAGAAAATGCTGGTAACCAGCATTTTCTCCTTTTCCCACAGTATTTTCTAAAGGCTTCTTTCTCAGTGTCGTCAAAAGTAGAGATTGTGTGGTAATAGGTTAAGCAAATTTTACTGGTTCCTTTAAAAAAAAAAAAAATGAATAAACTAACAAAGTAGAATTTCCCGTACAGGTGCTCCAATTCAATGAAAACTGATGTCAGTGAGAACTGATGTTACTAAAACCTTGGTATTTCATGTAAAAAAGTGCAGCTTGGCGTTAATCGTGATCAACTCCACCATTTCGGATGTTGTGTTGACAGAGTAGCCATGTATACAAGGCTCATGAAAGGGAAAGTGCCTTTAAGATGGTTTTGTCAGTGTACATGATATATGTTTGGGGCATTTTATCCAGTCAGATCATGAGAAATTTCTTTGCAGTACAATAATATTGAATGTGTTTCAAGGATGAAATCTAGTTTTGGGACATATGTTAGTCTCAATAATGAGACGCTCCGGTGATCTTTTTCATATTTGGACATTTACCGTACACCCTACCGTCTGAAGTCCATCGTAAATTTTCCGGTAGCAAATATAGAGCACTAAACTGACCTTCTGTTTCGCCAGTTTTATCCGCATTGCAGCGAAATGCAATTAACTTTTAGTAATAAACATTTGCCAAAATGAAAATTGTTAAAGGTGGCCCTTCAGAATTTGAGACGAAAATTGCACAAAAGTGCAAAACAATCATCCTTATACTCCCAAAGCCTCTTAATTTTCATTCATAAAACCCCAGTAGTCGAACACCGTCTGACAACACGAGAAATTAGAGATTTACTACAGCCCAGGTCGACACCGACAGGTGACACGTTGTATTTTTAGATGATCAATTCGCTCATTTACAAACAGGAATACACAGACAAAGTTTCAAACATAGCGTCCGAAGAAGACATTATGGAAAATAATTATAACGTATTTGTTGTGTAATAGAATTTAAGCGTTATGAGTCACGCACCAGTCACCTGGCATTCCCAAAATGCTTTATTAATTTTTGGCGCGAAATCTAAAAATACCTTAAGAAGCTACGTAGCCTTTTAAGGAAACACCCTCAAAAAAATTTTTTTTTGTAATTTTATGAATGTTAATTGTTGATGATTTGTATTATTTTTTCATGTGAATTTCAGTGATATATATATTTTTTAATTTGGTGAGATGTAAAAATTCTAAATACCCACCTTTAAACCATACATTACATAAAGAGCTTGTAGAAGTCATTTATAACATGTTTATCTCCGAAAAATCACTGACGAAATTTGTTGTGCATGGTGGCCATTTTGTATGTTTTCGGGAACGTAAACAATTCGAGTAACTTATGAAATACGTGTTTTTCTCACAATCAGCGTTTAGATTTAAAGTACTTGTATTTCAAACCAAGGAATATTGAATACACAAGCAACAGGTATGTTTAAATCCTAGTTTTGTGCTCTATTTGCGAAATTATAAGAGTTCAAACTTGCGCACAAAATCTGTGCAGAACTTTCAACTGATTTTGTCCGGATTTTCTCTGTACCCAGAGGCGACCAGTCAAAAAGTAACATCGCCTTTGGGGACAGTTATCTGTACTAGGACATATGTACTCTGGGCAGAAGTCTTTAACCCTTTCCCAAACGACAAGTTTTTGGACTAGACCAAATTGAAAGCATTTGCAGGCGGCAATTCAACTCTTTCTGAAAAGATGATTTCTGTCTATGATAGGGTAGAAAACATTGTGGGAAAAGGAGAAAATGCGGGTTACCAGCAGTTTCTCCTTTTCCCGCAATCTTTTCAAAAGGCTAATATTCCAGACCCATAAAAACCAGGGATTGTTTGGGAAAGGGTTAAAGACCTTTGTAAATTTGTTATTGTCTTGAAAAACTCTTGAAAGTGACATTGAGCCCAAAGGAACCTTTAGATAAGAGTTCTTTAGAAGAACCCTTTACTCTTGAAATGATTCATTTTTTTCTGAAAGGTTAGAAAATATTGTGGGAAAAGGAGAAAATGCTGCTTACCAACATTGTCTTCTTTTCCCATGTTTTCAAAAGCCTTCTCATTCAGTGTCTTCAAAAGTCGGGACTGTGTGGTAAAGGGATAACTCATTACCAAACAACAAAATTTTATGTTTGTCCAAATCGAAAGCATTTGCAGACGACAAAATAAAAGTGACTGAAAATTTGAAATTTGTTTTGTGAAAGGCAGAAAACACTGTGGGAAATAGAGAAAATGCTGGTAACCAGCATTTTCTCCTTTTCACACAATGTTTTCTAAAGGCTTCTTTCCAGGGTCGTCAAAAGTAAGGATTGTGTGGTAATGGGTTAAATGCCTCAGCTAGGTGTTTTTGCTTGGCTTGTGTCATTAGACTTGCTGGCTATTACAGTATATATGCACATGTTTTGTCTTGTTATTTTATAGATCCATGGAGGAAATGGCGTTAGCTGTGAATATCCTTTGGAAAAGTTACTCAGAGATGCCAAGATTTATCAGGTTTGTGTTAACTCCTTAGTAAATGACAAAATTACACAACAGGCCAAATTGATGGTATTTGCAGACAACACTTCAGATAATGCTCAAATGGCAAGGCTTGTCTGATTCAGGACAGTCTTTCTATCTGGGGGAGTCATTAAAATTGGATTGTTTGGTATGGAGCTAGCACACAGTCCCAACTGTTAACAACCTTGTGAGAGAAGAAGATACAAAATATTTTGGTGAGCCCTTTACCACACAATGATGACTATTGACGACCCTGAGGTAGAAGCCTTTTGAAAACATTGTTGGAAAAGGAGAAAATGCTGGTAACCAGCATTTTCACCTTTTCCCACAATGTTTTCTACCCATCCCAAATTAGACATTCTGCTACTTACTATTATTCATGGTTTTTATTTTAGCAAGTAGCTATCACTTAAAAATGTTTACCCTGCATTTGTTTTTATATTTAGTATGTTACCTTGCAGACAGTCAAGGTAGATCGAAGTTTAGACTGGATATTTTGCAATCAAGGTATATCAAAGTTTATTCTACATATTTTGCAGTCGAGGTAGATTGAAATGTAGACTGCATATTTTGCAATCAAGGTAGATCAAAGTTTCAACTGCATATTTTGCAATCAAGGTAGATTGAAGTTTCGACTGCATATTTTGCAGTTGAGGTAGATCGAAGTTTCGACTGTACATTTTGCAATCGAGATGGAACAAAGTTTTCGACTGCATATTTTGCAATTGTGATTGTTCAAAGTTTCAACTGCATATTTTGCAATCAAAGTAGATTGAAGTTTCGACTTCATATTTTGCAATCAAGGTAGATCGAAGGTTAGATTTCATATTTTGCAATTTAAGATAGATCAGAGGTTAGACTGGATATTTCCCATTGAGGTAGATCAAATAAACTGGATATTTTGCAATGTACATCAAAGATAGGACTGCATATCATGTAAAGTGAGATTTGAATCTGCACTGTATTAAACCCCATCATCGTTCTCAGTTCTGTTGATATGTCTATGTTTATGTTCTTTATTATGGCAGATTTATGAAGGTACTGCCCAAATTCAGCGAGTCATTATCTCCAGAGAATTGCTGTCAAAGGCCAAGTAGATAACAAAACCAAAGAGCCGAGATTATTGTTCCTGTAAAAATGACCAATTGTTACATATTGGAAACACTTTCGTTTTCTGTTTACAGTGTTATAATGTCAAAGTTTGATTATTACATCCCTAAATTGAAGGCCGAATTGGACAGATAGCTGAAATATTAAACTTTTCAAGGTTCTGTTTGCAGGAATATGTTAGAAAATTGCAGATAGTGTAGATTTAAGATCAGACTGCTTATTCTGTGCAGTCTGACCTTGATCTATGCTGCAAGCAAAAACAAAAAATATAGTGTTTTGTTCTCTATGGGTTGATGGGGAAGGATGGGATGGGTTCTTCTGATGTTTATGTAAACAAGAGTTTTTACCATCTGGACCCATAATAATTACTAGTACTTACACAATCTTATGAGACAATTTCATCCTGTTTGTTATAGGAGATTGCATCAAATGCCAAACAAGGTATAGAAAGTTGTCTTTTATTTCTTTCATTGCAGATGTCTGTTCTTTTCTTTTTGGTTGAAAGACCAATGTTTCTTTTATTTATGGAGTATTGCTTTTGTGAACTTTGTTAGAAATGGTATGTGCTTAGTTGTGCTAAGTAAGTTGGAATAATTTAACATGCACATATAGTTTGCATCACGCGAAAAGAAGCATTCGGACATTTGTGTAAAATGTCGTTTCGGATCAGCATGTGCAGTCTGCGCAGGCTAAACTGAGAAGGCACTTGATGACTACATTAGTAGATCAGTAGACATGCGCAAAACAAAGTTACAGAAAATCGGAAAGTTTCGTTTTGAATTAGACTGCATGGGCTGCGCAGGCTGACCCAAGACAACACTTGCAAATGTCTGAATGCCCATTTTCGTGTGTTGAAGGCTATATAATATATATATATCTTTGTACTGTCTGATTAACACATTAATTAAAGTTATAGATCATCAGGTGTCTTCTTGTTTCATTTCTCCATCTGACTCAAAGAATGGAGATAGAAGAAATAGGCAGTTATGTATTTATCTTTCACACACTTCAGTATTTGTCGGACCACAAAATATTATTCCTATCCGACACAATGACGACCTTTGACAAACCTTGGAAAGAAGTCTTTTGAAAACATTGTGGCTAAAGAAGAAAATGCTGGTAAACTTTTCCCACAATGTTTTCTACTTTATCACTAAGCAATTGCACCATTTTAGCCACATTGAAATTATTGTCTGCAAACACTTTCAATTTGGACAGGGCTAAAATTTTATTGTCTGGTAGAGGGTTAAACTTGTCCTACTTGAAAGCATTTGTAGACCACAAATTTTCCAGCGTATGAAAGGATCTATGTAATATCTCTGTTAATAATGAAGATATTTACCCTGGACTTGGACAAGTTTATCGAATAAAAGGGGAACTCATACAACAGGGGTAGGTAATTGTCATAAATATTTATGACATGGTTATTATCCTTTTCAACTAAACAATTTTCTTTGAAAATCAAGACTTCAGCCAAACTTTTGCACCCACATGTAGTGCTCATGTTTCTGTGTTTATAAAGCCAAATTCATGTGTCATTTTAGAATTAGGATTTTAGTGTTGAATTAAAAATTTGGTTTTATTTATTTAGCCGGAGGAGGGTTAAATAAAGGTTTATTTAGTGAAAGATCAATGAATAATGTACACATAAAAGAGTAGATAAATGTATTCTCAAAAATGTTATATAAAGGATTACATTTCTTGTGCTTTTCCACATTGATTACATGTATATTGTTAGTCCTCTAAATGTTGTATCCTGTACTACAGTGTCATGATACAAAGCTTCAACTTTTCACTTCAGACTGTTCCTTGATATTTATTTTCCCCCTGAAAGGAGAAAACGGAATGTTACGTAGAGGATCTAACATGAGTGGGCTTTTGAGATAAGATTTTATTAAGCGAGTCTAGGGAAACGTTATTAAGCGGGCCTTTGGCGAGATTAATAACATTTTCCTTGACAATTTTAATGAAATCTTGTCTCAAACGCCCACACATGTCAGATTCTTTTTATCACATAACAATATTTCACAAAATATAGATCAGATGATGCACAAACATTCATAAATGCACGCACGGTATTTTCTATCCTCTATGAAATGCATACAAAATGACATCAAAAATGGCATCGCACAAATGTGATATTGAACATGTATAACATAATAAAATTTGTAATGGGTATATTTCACTGAAAACACTGAAAACATGTAAGGTCATGTGATAAAATGTGATGCTGTACCAGACATGTTCCAAAATTATTGATGTCATAGATTCTTATTTAGTATATAAGATACAAACAGTAGAAATATGAGGAACAGTACATGTCGAAACACCGTGGAGGAAAATTGGGAGTACCTAGAATAATTCAGCTTTAATCTGGGAAAAGGGGGTTTCACTCTTTACCAAACGACAATTTTATGGACAGGTCCAAATTGAAAGCATTTGCAGATGACAAAATAAATGTGGCTGAAAAATTAAAAAATTTGATATGGGAAGGGTAGAAAATATTGTGGGAAAAGGAGAAAATGCTGGTTACCAGCATTTTCTCCTTTTCCCACAATGTTTTCTACAGTCTTCTTTCTCAGGGTTGTTGATTGTGTGGTAAAGTGTTAATGCATCAGCAAAAAAGTGTCAACTTTTGTAAGCCTGCGCAGTCTGACATGGGGTAAGACATTTTTGCTTTTTCAAATCTTTTTGCATGTCCAACAACTAGTCTTCCTCACGATTCCCTTTGCTGTTAGACAAAATGTAATTTTATAGATACATAATTACAAAGACTTTAATCCATTACCACACAATCCCAACATTTGATGACCCAGGCAAAGAAACCTTTAGAAAACATTGTGGGAAAAGGAGAGAATGCTGGTAACCAGGATTTTCTCCTTTTCCAACAATGTTATGTACTTTTCACAAAACAAATTTCAAATTTTCAGTCACGTTTATTTTGTCGTCTGCAAATACTTTTAATCCGGGACAGTCCAGAATTTTCTTGTTTGGAAAAGAGTTAAGGTGATGTGATTCTTGACTCCATGCCATGACCCAGGCCTTGGAGCCTGATGTCTATGCTCTGCTCGTCTTGGCACCAAGGTGCGCATGTACGTGTAAAATACTGTCAAAATCAGACAACGGGTCCCAAGATCCTTGTTTACAAACCATTCTTAAGGACGATCTTTGTCTTGTTCTCCAGAAGTTTCTTATATGAAAGTAAAACAACTTCTGATTGGCTAAACCATTTTGCTTTGTATAGCCAGTCAGAAGTGGTGTTACTTTTGCATTTAGAAAATCTTAGAGAATAAGACAAAGGATGTTCTTAACCCTTTGGCTGCTAAGCGGAACTGGCTGACCTTTTTCGGACAGTGTAGTTTAAGATCAGACTGCACAGAACGTGCAGTCTGATCTTTGATCTTCACTGTCTGATAAGGAGATATTATTCCTTAAAACATAACTTTAAAACAGCAATGTTTGGGTTATTAGTATCAAATTGAAAATTTAATTTTGGGTATAGCAGGATAAGGGTTAAGGTACAGCGGACGAACGGACCGCGTGGGGGGGGGGGGGGCATAATATATCAATTTGGACGTAAAACAATGGTAAGGCCTACTTACTTTGACAAACACAGATTGGACACCAGTTCTCATCAAACTTGGAACAACCGTCCGTCACTGGGCAGTCCAGTGGGAAATCCGGGCAGATACCTAAAACATGGACATAAAAGAAAAAAAAAAAGAATTAAAATTACCACACGACCAGTTTACAATCTTTTAGATCGAAAGCTTTTGAAACCATGGCGGGAATTCGGAGAAATATATTGGTTGCTAGGGTTTTCTCCTTAAAAAAAAGCATGAAATTGTTTGGCAAATTAAGGATTATTTGAGAATATCTGACAACCAATCATAGAGAAGCAGAATGTACAGACCATGATTGGTCTGTATGCATCTGCAATCTGATTTTCATCACTAAAATATATTTTCTGTCTTATACGGCAAGACAAAAACCTATAGTAACGATAACTTCTGTTTTATAGTATTTAAAAGATGTACCAAACGACAAAATTTTATACTTGTCCAATTTGAAAGCACTTGCAGACGACAAAACAAATGTGGCTCAAAAATTGAATTTGTCTTGGGAAGGGTAGAAAACATCCTACAATGTTTTCAAAAAGACTTCTTTCTCAGGGTCGCTAAAAGTCGGGATTGTGTGGTAAAGAGTTAAAGGATGTACCGAGCAGATACTGACAAGAAGAAAACTATCTGATGAGAAGAACTATATAGTTACCGTTCCAGGTTGTAGTTGGACCTTTGTGGGTTGTGGTCTGTACTCGGGGTGTGTTCTTCACAGCTGTGGGCTGAAGTGAAAGAGTAGCAGAGGACACCATCAGTATATGCATTTACGAGCCATTCTCTTGCAAAAAAGTTAACCGTTAAGCTGCTAAGCATGACTCACTGCCCTTGTACAGACAGTTTAGATCAAGACCGGCTTGCACAATACATGCAGACTGATTGATCTTTGATCTACACTGCTTGACAAAGGGATATTTCTCCCCAAACTTAACTTTAAATCATTTTGTAATATCTAATATTTCTCCCCAAACTTAACTTTGAATCATTTTGTAATATCTAATATTTGCACCCAAACTTAACTTTGAATCATATTGTAATATCTAATATTTCTCCCCAAACTTAACTTTATTTTGTAATATCTGATATTTCTCCCCAAACTTAACTTTAAATTATTATGTAATATCTAATATTTCTCCCCGAACTTAACTTTGAATTCTTTTGAAATATCTAATATTTCTCCCCGAACTTAACTTAAAATTATTTTCTCTCCGAACTTAACTTTGAATTATTTTGTAATATCTAATACTGCTCCCCGAACTTAACTTAAGATTATTTTCTCCCCGAACTTAACTTTGAATAACATTATGATATCTAATATTTCTCCCCGAACTTAACTTTGAATAACATTATGATATCTAATATTTCTCCCCGAACTTAACTTTGAATTACATTATGATGTCTTATATTTCTCCCCGAATTTAACTTAAAATTATTTTCTCCCCGAACTTAACTTTGAATTATTTTGTAATATCTAATATTTTTCGCCGAACTTAAATTTTAATCATTTTCTCCTCGAACATTACTTTGAATTATTTCGTAATATCTAATATTTCTCCCCGAACTTAACTTTGAATTAGCAAATTTGGGGTTTGTATTGTACAAACGGCATGAAGTCTCATTTCACTTATTCGGCAGGGTTTCGAGTTATTGTCCTTGCCCTGGTGATGTCATCGTCGTGGAAAAAACTTCGATATTTTGTAATATCTAATATTTCTCCCCAAACTTAACTTTCAATTATTTGGTAATATCTAATATTTCTCCCGAAACTTAACTTTGAATTAGTAAATTTGGGTTTGTATTGTACTATCAGCATGAAGTCCCATTTCCCTTATTCGGCAGGGTTACAGTAAAAAGGAACGAGTACATGTACACAGTTTATTTCGCGTTACCAGAAATATTCCCTGACAAGCAACAAACACTGAAAAAGTAAAATATCAAATTACCTTTGTGAAAGCTGGATTTGTCGGCCTGGTAGGTTGAGTTGGCTGGGTCGGTTGTGTAGGCTGGGTCGGTTGTGTAGGTACGGTCTGTTTCTGGGTTGGCTGTGTCGGTCTTGTTTGTTTGGCAGTGGGTTGTGTGGGCAACGTTTGGGCTGCTTGATGGCTGGAATCAATGGATATTTCGAGGAGTTAGTGCAAGACTATTGTAAGTGCATATACAATGCATATGCACTTACATTAGTCTTGCACTTACCCCTCGATTGAACTGTTAATGATCCCTTATCCCGCTAGATAACTAAAATAAAATGTTCAACTCGATAGTAATAACCTCTTGATCTACGCTGTCCGCAAAAGGTCAGTAAGTCGCGCTTAGCAGCCAAAGGGTTAAACGGTCCTGTACTGTCAAACCCTGAGCTTTTGGAAAGATTGTTTTACCTCTGTCGAGCACAAGCAATTGATTCTTTTTCACATTTTTTCGAGTATTGCGGAAGTATTTGTAGACGACAAGTTTGATGTAAATGGAAATACCTTATCTTTGATAGGGTAGAAGACATTGTGGGAAACAGAGAAAATGCTGGTTTTCACAATTTCCTACCTTTTCCTACAATATTTACCAAAGCCATGCCGAGCCCCGGTAACTCAGTCGCTAGCGTGCAGGACTTGAGAACATGGGGGTCCAAGGTTCGATCCCTGGCTACGACCCATACCTCGGCCAATTTCTGTCCGAGGATTGATGATAGTGACTGCGACAAGATTCATTCTTCTCCCACCGCTGACCGTTGTTTCGACGCTGATCATGTGGGAAAGCGGCAAGTGGCTTGGACAGAAAATTGTGCGAAGTACTGGTAAAAGAAACTCCGGGAACGCATGGATAGGTGCACTGGCCGCAGCGAAATGTTAAAAATGGCGTTAAACTCAATACAATACAATAATACCAAAACCGTCTTATTTAAGATCGTCAAAATTCGGGACAAAGTGGTAAAAGGGTGAAAAATAAATTTCTTGGTTCCCCCTTATGTTTTTATGTTTTTCCTTTGGTTGAATAACCCAGGTTTCTAAGCGCGACTCACTGACCCTCTGCAGACAGTGTAGATCAAGATCAGGCTGCACAGAAAGTGAAATCTGATTTCGATCTACACTCATCGATACGGAAATATCGTTTCCAAACACATAGCCTTGAAATAGGAATACTTAAGTTTTTTCTTTCCAATTGAAAATAAGTATCCTGAAAATTTAAGTAGGTATATAAAAAGAACTTCGACTATTATCGGAACTATATAGAACGTTACTGCGTTGTCTGCGCATGTCAACTTCTTTGAAGATTCAACCTGTCTTAAATGACTCATCACTAGCCCCAAAAGCAGGCAGACTGTAATATTACGCGCTATAAAGTAGCAATGGAGAAAATGATTTTTATAAATACGTTTGAGGAAAAATCAGGCCCGTTTTTGCCCCAGATTTTCTAAACTGCTGATCATAGCCGAGTGAATCACACGAGGTAGCGTTTTATAGAGTAAACGTTCATTTTAGTTTGAAATTCAAAGTAACGGTTGTCGCGTAGGAAAGTGGTTCGGTTCTGTACCCAGGATGCCCAAATTAGATAGATGAGTATTTATAGAATGCCATCTAGCGGGAGATAATGAATGTTACTGTACACGGTTTATAATCAGGTATGCAATTTAACCTTTGGCCTACAAATGCGACTAATATTCTTTTGCGGTCAGTGTAGATCAAGATCAGACTGCATATAACGCGCAGTCTGATCTTGGATCTACAATTTCAGATGAGGAGATATTTCCTTGAAAAATAACTTTTGAGATTGCGATGTTTGGATTTTTTTTTTGGTATTGACCTGAAATTTCCAATTAACTTATCCAGTAGATTAAGGAATGATTGGCGTAAACCGAACGAATGATTTCCGAGACCATTCGGGACATGTGACGAGCGATACCGAGGGTAAAGATAGAATATTAATTTATATAGATGATTTGTACCTGGGTCAGGTTAATTGAAGTAGATAATAACTACCTGCCACTATTTGATGACGATGAATTCTTCCCGTTAGAGCCAGAGTTCTGCGAAGATGAACCGCCTGACTGTTGACTGCTACTCGAACCTGATGAGGAGGATGAGGAACCTCCGGATTGTTGGCTGGAGCTACCACCTGATTGTTGGCTAGAGCTTCCTCCGGACTGATGGCTCGAACTTCCACCCGACTGATGAGAGGACGACCCGGAAGAGTGGCTGTTAGATTTCGTTGTGGCTTTGGCAGTCGTTGGCTTCGTGGTGGGTTTTTGTGTCCTTGCATGATGTGTGGCCTTGGCCGTGGTTGGTTTGGTAGTTGGTTTGTGGGTGTGGCGGCGGTGTGTCACCTTTGGGGCTTTTGTGGTGTGTGCAGCAGTCGATGCTCTGGCAGCTTTCGTTGTTTGTTTGTTGTTGTTGTTACTTTGTGAAGATCCACCTTGGTTTCCTGTGTTACTTGAGGAATTGCTAGAGCTGGAGTGGGAACCAGACTGAGTTGAAGAAGATGAGCCATGGGACGAGGACGAACTGGATCCCGAATTTCCTGAACCGCCGGAACCATGTTTGCCAGATTGACTGTTTGATGCTGTTGATCCTGACTGCTGCGACGCTGTAGAATTCTTTCCAGAATGACCCGATGACCCGGATGTGCTTCCGCCGGAAGACGATGACGAACTCTGTCCTCCGTGACTACCCGAGTGACCTGATGTGGCGTTATGGCCGCTAGAACTGTGACCAGATGTCGACGAAGACGAGCTGCCCGAATTTCCAGACGAGAAAGAACTGTTTGAGCCTCCGTGCTGCCAACCTCCAGCTTTACCTGACAGAGTAAAATATACGACATAATTACACGACAAAAACAAAAATCTCTTTATCAGGAGAGAAAAGAAATCAGAATTATCTACTTTTGCAAGCTAATCTTAGTTAGACAATGAATTCATTGTTGGTTTGATAATGAAATTTGTATAGAAAAGGTAAAGAACAATGTCAGAAAGCTTTTTTCTGGCGCGTCATTTTTTTTAGCGACAGTTAATAATAGTCATTGGGAGAGTTTTCAAATCGCCTTCTTGTGACCATTGTTTTAACGATCTTTCTGTTGGAAAGCAGACAGAATATTGGAAAGAGTATTGTGCGAAGTACGGGTAAAAATAAAACAACTCCACAAGTCCAGAATTGAAATACATGTTGAAAACTGCAGTCAAGCCCATTTTAACCCACTACCACACAATCCCTACTTTTGTCATCCCTTGAAAAGCAGCCTTTAGAAAACATTGTGGGAAAAGAAGAAAATGCTGGTAACCAGCATTTTCTCCTTTTCCCATAATGTTTTTTACCCTTCACAAAACAAATTTCAAATTTTGAGTCACTTTTATTTTGTTGTCTGCAAATGCTTTCGATTTGGACAAGTCCAAAATATTGTCGATTAGTAATAAATTAATAGATTTCAATACTTTGGATTGGATGTTGCTGTTTAGCCAGCCGAGTGAAAAAACAAACAAACAAACAAACAAAAGCAAACAAAGTTACCTCCCTGGATGACCTGTACATCATGACTGACATTTTTTCCGTTCTCTGTCACAGTGGTCTCGATTGTTCTATTAACTTCAATACCGTCGACCTTTGTAATAGTCGTATTGACGATGGTAACCTTGTTTCCCTCTGTTGTCGTGTTGGCAGACCATTCGGTCTCAACAAGTGGTGCTTTGTGCCAGCTACTGGAAGAACTGTTGTGATAACTGGACTGATTATCAGCTTTGGCGTTCCCAGCGAATCCTGCTTGGCTGTTGGACGATGAAGCTTTCGTTGACGCCATCCGTTGTGTTGCAGCTTTGGTCGTAGTTGCTTTTGTTGTTGTGGTGGTGGTTGTGGCTTTTGTTGTTGTTGGTTTAGGAGTGGTTGTTGTTGACGTGGTTGTTGTTGGTTGGGTGGTTGTTGATGTCGTGGTTGTAGTGCTGGTGTCTCCGTGCTTGCTACAGTCACATGGTTGTTGGACAATCTTGACACTCTGGGTGGGAACAGTG
Organism: Tridacna crocea; assembly: GCA_943736015.1. Classification (NCBI taxonomy): domain Eukaryota; kingdom Metazoa; phylum Mollusca; class Bivalvia; order Cardiida; family Cardiidae; genus Tridacna; species Tridacna crocea. The sequence goes on along the minus strand of OX031057.1, from coordinate 11,944,342 downwards.
GATGGCACGCATGTATCTGTCTTAGGCACTGAAATGAACAAATGAACGTGAATGGTAAGCAAACAATTCGGCAAGATTTTCGCATACATTTAGTCTAAACCTTAGTGTCTTAAATAGATAGTTTACATTTACATAGACTTTTTTTCGATATAAAAACATAATTACGAAGTTGGAATACATGGCTAACTATATTTCTTAGCTAAATAAACTAATTTGATTTAAGCACTTTGTAGATGTATGATATTATATGTACATAGGCAGAAATGCTTTACTAAACGAGTAAACTAAAACAGCATCATAATTATAAAGGTGCAGGGCAAGTGTGACGAAATGTCTGAACTCGGTAACTTACCTTGAGTCAAGCACATGGTACAGGTATAGCACCCGTTCGAGTCCAACGTTGTACAGTGGCTCATCGGTTGTAAAACTCCCCAATTCGATGTATCTATGTAAAATAAGGACATTTTACAGTATGGCACTAAAATGAATATTGGGTATGACATTACATAGTATTTGGCTTGTAACATGTGAAAAAAGGGCATTCGGACATTTGCGTAAAGTGTCGTCTTGGATTAGCCTGCGCAGTCCGCGCAGGCTAATCCCAGACGACACTTTACGACTGCATTAGATTTTGTCCTTTAGTAGGCATGAGCAAAACAGAAAAATACTTAAAAACGTAAAGTTTTGTTTACGATTAGCCTGCGCGGACTGCGTAGGCTGATGCGAGAAGACACTTTACGCAAATTTCCGAATGCCCCATTTCGCGATTTGTAGGCCATTTTAGATAAAGTTTTGTCAGTCTAAACTAGAAAAAAGATGTTGTAATGGGCGCGTTTGCCAAGATTACCTGCATTTTTTTCTCGACAAGTTCCAAAGAATTTTACCTAAAAAAAAAACAAAAACTTCAGGTTATTTTTACCAAACAACTGACTTTAAGAAATTAGAGTTCATAATATGCGTAGTCATAGACCTTCAAGAATGTATTTAGAGATACAATTGATAATATACTACATTGAAGAGAAACGTAGTGTAAACTATAAATGCGAAAACTACAGAACGGTTGAACTTCTTATAAATATCTCGGGAACCATCGGAAATTGTTTTATAACTGTATACATAGTAAGGATAACGCGGTGGTATTTTGATCATTTGTCGAAATGTGCAAAGTCTAACAATAGACCAAAGATTGCAGCAAACAAACTTTGATTCTTAGTGCGTACAATGTGTACCCTTTACTTCTATTTCCAATCTAAATGTATCTGAAATCCTGATCAAAAGTTAGTCGACTTTAAAACAAGCAACAAACAGTATTTAGGTCATTATCTGTGAAAAGGGGTTCTTAACCACACAATCCTGAATTTTAACGACCTTCAGTAATATGGCCTTAGTAAAATCGGAAATCAGACCACCCCACCAATAAGACCAACTTTTGATAGTAAATTAGTTTAATTATTGACCACACAATCCTGAATTTTAACGACCCTCAGTAATAAAGCCTTAGTGAAAATTGTTGGAAAAGGAGAAAATGGCGGTAAGCAGCATTCTCTCCTTTTCAAATGATGTTTTTCTACCCAAGTAAAATTATCTTATTTCAATTTGGACTTGGCTAAAACACAGAAATCAGACCACCCCACCAATAAGACCTAATTTTAAAAGTAAATTCGTTTAATTCCTAACCACAATCATGAATTTTAACGACCTTCAGTAATATAGCTTAACAAAAAATAGTTGAAAAAGGAGAAAATGGTGGTAAGCAGCATTTTCTTCTTTTCCAATGATGTTTTTCTACCATAGCAAATGTATCGTATTTCAGTTTGGACTTGTCACCTCACCAATAAAACCAAATTTTAAAAGTACCATGAGTGGTCTTAATAGAGGAGTTTTGCTGTATTTATATCGCGTTCTAATAGAGGAGTTTTACTGTATTTATATCGTGTTCTAAAGAGATAATAATGAAATCCATACCAAGAGAATATTGAAAACAAGCATTGCTTTTCATGAGCATTTTTTTCATTCGTCACATCGTTTTTTGAGTGCCATGAAGGGCATGTACCGCGGAAATTACTAACCCATTATCGTGCCAATGTTTCCTTCACCCATGTTAGTTTTCAGATTTAATTACATTTCTAGAAGGATCCTTTACCAAATAAATGGGGATGGGAACTAGCAGGTTTTAAAAACACCACACAATTTGGCTTGCAACACAAGAAAAGGGTTGTTAAGACATATGCATAAAAAGTCGACTCGGATCAGCCTGCGCACTCCGCACAGGCTGATCCGAGACGGCACTTTACGAAAATATTAGATTTTTGTGCGATTGTAGACTTGCACAAAACAGAAAATAACATAAAAACTGAAAGTATCGACTCGGATGAGCCTGCGGGCAGTGCGCAGGTTGATCCTAGACGATTTTTTACGCAAATGTCCGAATGTCCCTTTTCGCATGTTGTTGGTCAATTATCATGTCTTTCTGATTTTTAATTCACTTCTTACCGCACATTGCCAAATTCTAACGGCATTGACGAAGAGGGGCTTTTGTAAACACCACGGGAATAGAAGAAAATGCCGGTGACCAGCAATTTCTTCTTTTCCCACAATGTTTGCTACTCCCTTCCACAGGCAAATCCCATCACTTAGTCCATTACTACACAATCCCTACTTTTGACGACCCTGAGAAAAAGCCTTTAGAAAACATTGTGGGAAAAGGAGAAAATGCTGGTAACCAGCATTTTCTCCTTTTTCCACAATGTTTTTACTCTTCACAAAACAAATTTCAAACTTTCAATCTCTTTTATTTTGTCGTCTAAAAAGTGCTTTCGATTTTGACAAGCCTAAAATTTTGTCGATTGGTAATGAGTTAAGCTACATATAACTTAAGGTAGGCCTATACAAATTCTGTCAATTTGAGTGAGCTTAAACTTTCGTTGTGTAGCAAAAAGATTTAACTCTTTACCACACGAGAAAATTTTAGACTGGTCCAAATTGAAAGCATTTGCAGACGACAAAATAAAGATGACTGAAAAATTGAAATTTGTTCTGAGAAGGGTAGAAAACACTGTGGGAAAAGGAGAAAATGCTGGTTACCAGCATTTTCTCCTTTTCCCACAGTGTTTTCAAAAGGCGTCTTTCTGAGGGGCGTCAAAAGTAGGGATTGTGTGGTAATGGGTTAAATAAAAAAAAAGAAAAATGTTTGACAAAGACAAAACGCTGGAACCTAGATCTAGCACTTCCTCATTTTCAAAGAATATTTTCCATCCGTTCATAAAACAAATTTATTAACTTCAGCCATTTGCAGTTTATCATCTACAAATGTATTAACTCTTTACCAAGCAATTCCTGGTTTTTACGACACAGAGGGAGAAGCCATCTGAAAACAATGAGGGAAAAGGAGGAAATGTCGGCAACCAGCATTTTCTCCCTTTTCTATAATGTTTCATTTGTACTCTTCTACTCTTCTACAGTCATGTTTCAATTTTTGAGTCATTTTTATTTTGTCGTCTGCAAATGCTTTCAATTTGAGCAAGTTTAAAATATCTGTCGTTTGGTAACGAATTACCGTAAGTATGGGAGAGCCGACAATTTTGAAGTCTGAGAAAGCGTATATATTTAACAGATACGTACCGACAGCGTTTGTAGCCGTAATTAACATCAACGTAAAAATAACCGCAAATGACGTCATGATTCATATACCGGTGCCGTGAAACTATTCCAGACAAAGTATCAGAAACAATTACACAACATAGGTCTATCAACCCAGCATACGTGACAATGTTTTGATGGGCTTCGATGTGGACACGGGTTTTATATGTCCTCAAACCTTGTTGATACTGTTTGACCCCGTGAACTTCTTAAGGAGGCACCGAATTGTAATCTTGGGTGGAGAGATAGTCAGTGAGGGTGTTTCACATTGTTTGTTATTGTTAACCCGTTATTGTACAGGTTATTTTGTGGAACCGATGTATCAGGCGCTAGGTCGGTACACTTTAAAAATTTCCTGTAAAATTTTAAGAGAAAAAAAACCAGCAATTGGTTTTCCGGACGATCCAACTAGCATTTGCAGATGACAAAATAAACGTGACTAAAGAAAATGAAAATTTACTGAAAAGGAAATATAACATGAACAGTAGCACACGTCGATTATATCCAATCGTATTCAAATAAGCCAAATGACGTCATATCTGTCTTAAAAAAATACAAATTGCATCACACCATCTTGTTGTTCAAACACTTATTTTCTCAATGTTACAATCCAGTTTTCATGCTTGCAGAGAAATCTACAAATTTTAGAATTTTATCTGTATTTCACACTGAAAAATGTTGATTTACAACAAAGAAATTCTAACTATAGGTACCTTTCAACCGAAAAGAAAATTAGTTATGATTTATTATACTCGTGAATATTTTTACTTTGTTTGTTTTGCAGAACATTGATTTTGATTTAGGAGCCACATTTTCCTATTCTTTTTAAATAATTTTAAAAACGCAACATAATACCTTTTCAACTCATTACCAAACGACCATATTTTAGGCTTTTCCAAATCGAAAGCATATCGCAGACGACAAGATAAAAGTGACTGAAAATTTGAAATTTGTCTTTTGAAGGGTAGAAAACAGTGTGGGAAAAGGAGAAAATGCTGGTTACCAGCATTTTCTCCTTTTCCCACAATGCTTTCTAAAGGCTTCTTTCTCAGGGTCGTCAAAAGTATGACTTGTATGGTAATGAGTTAATATGTTGTCCCTATTTTTTGTTGATTTGATTGAAAAATTTAAGGGTTTTACAGTAAATCGGTCATTTTACCGATATCGACAGGATACACGATCAGGTGAAATTATAGGAATCGGGTCTAGGGGTCCACCAGAGTGGCCCCTTAATAACCCCTGGTTATTCTGGATCTATCTATAGTTAACCTTTTGTCAGAATATCTCAAGTGTAGTTGAAACCGCAAAAGGAGGCTTTTGAAAACATTGTTGAAAAAGGAGAAAATGCTGGTCACCAGCATTTTCTCCTTTTCCAACAATACCCGATCAAACACAATTATGATCATTTGAATTAAATTGGTTTGCAAATTCTTTAAAAATGAACAAGTATGGTCGTTTAGTAAAGAGCTGAAAGACTCTGTAATAGTAACACGTTATCATGAAGTAGCTGTCACAGTGATAATTTAAGTGTTTTCGGTTCAATTCTGATAATTTCGAAACCGTGCTTACGAAACTTTAGCGCATGCTCAACGTGAGTTTATACGTGACCTGTCACGCAAAAAGGGACCGTCTGGGAACAACGACAAGTGTGTATCCTGATCAGACTGCGCGAATTGTGCAGGCTGACCAGGCTACATACTTTTCGCTTTTAGATATTTAATGTATGAAAAATGGTCATCGCACCTCACTATAAAATCATTTTTTGAACTATCAGCTTAAATTAACCTGCACTATCTTTGATCTGTTTTCATCTAATTAATGCAGGGAATTCACAGAGTGACCTTTTTTACATGATTGGTCACATATTCATGTTCTCTGCAGTCTGATCTTGATCTACACTTCCTGCAGAAAGTCAATGAGGCGCGCTCAGTAGCCTGAGGGTTAATGAAACTGGGAAAGAAGGCCTCAGAAAACATAGGGAAAAGGAGAGAGTTCTGTTAACAAAGCATTTCCCACTTTCACACATAGTTTTTTATCGTTCAAAAAAAAAGTACTTTGTCGCATTTTACTAGTATTTGCTATCTGTAGATGCTTTGAATTGTGGGTAGCCGCAGATCTATGTGGTATGACAAAAAAATAAAAATAGTTTTTATTTATATGAATGGTCTTTAACATCGTTTTCAACATTTAATTAGTTACATCGCAGCAGCCAGTTTTTTAACCATTCAAAGTTTAATTACCCGCGAATGAGAGGTTTATTTAATATGTAGTCTGCAACTGCTTTGAATTTTAACGACCACATTTGAATTTTGTTGTAAGGTAAAGGGTTAACTGTATTTGTTATTTCTGATTTTCTTTCGGTCAATCACCCAATGCTATGTACTTTTCATACAATGTATATTATGGACCTATGGCATAAGTAAATACTTAAATAATTAATATGAATCATGCTCTGTAAAAAGAGAGGCTAATTGCATCTGCGAAAAGTATCGACCCTAAGGAAGAACGCTTCTGAAAACATCGTGGGAAAAGGAGAAAATGCTGGTAACCAGTATTTTCTCCTTTTCCCGCAGTGTTTTCAACATGTTCTGAGAAATGTCCCTATATCATTTAATCCGAATTCAAATGCTCGAAAAAAATGCTCTCAAATACAGGGGTCTTATTTTGTCATCCGGTAAAATCCGGTAATTTTTGTTTGTATGGTATATTAACCCTTTACCACACAATCCCGACTTTAAACACCCATGTGAAAGAAGCCTTTTGAAAACATTGTGGGAAAAGGAGAAAATGCTGGTAACCAGCATTTTCCCCTTTTACCCACAATGTTTTCTTCCCTTCCATAAACAAATTTTAATTCTTTAGTAACATTCATTTTGTCGTCTGCAAACGCTTTCAATTTGGACCGGTCTAAAATTTTGTCGTCTGGTTGCTTGGTTGGTTGTATTGGGATTTAACTCCACCTTAACAGCTAAGATCATATCATGGCGGTCGTTGATGCACATGCGTTTCCTGGCTTTCTCATATCAGTATTAACACAATTTTTTTTCCAAAGCCACCGACTACTTTTCTCACATGTTTAAGCAGAGGTGAGAGGCGAAAATACGACGGAAAGGAAGTTCACCTCAACCGGGTATCGAACACACAACCACCAGGTCATGAGTCCAACACGCTCTCCACTGACCCACCCGGGCGGGCCTTTGTCGTTTGGTACAGGGTTAACGCCGTTTTCAAACATTATTTCTGCAATAATGTCTCAGCGGCCAGTCCACAAATCCATGCTTTCCAGGAGTTTCTCTTACTTAACTAGTATTACCCACAGTATTCTTCAGCTTGTGGCTGCTTTCCCACATAACTATCGTGGAAACAATGATCAGCGGTGAGAGAGAAATTAATCCTGTCGCAAGGGTTATCACCAATCCTCGGAAAGAAATTCGGCGAACTAGAGACTCAAACCAGTGACTCCTAGTTTAAGCTCTGCATGCAACTGGTCCCGCTACCTGGCTCAGTATGGTTAAGTATCAAGTATCAATTAGTGCCTGTAAAAAAACTTAATCCTCGTTCTATTTACCCGACTCACTGACCTTTTGCAGACAATATAGATCGAGATCAGACTGCATAGAACGTGCAGTATGATCTTGGATCTATACTGTATGGTAAGATGATTTTATTCCCCAAAATATAACTGAAATGGCAATATTTGGTTTTTTACTGTCGCTTCAAAATTTCATGTTAAGTTATTCAGCAGGGTAAGTGTAAATAAAACGAGGTCAAACATACTTGGACACCGGCTACCCTAACCCCCTTCAACAGAGGTCACAGGAAACGCGAAAAGATAATCTGAGGGTTTTCTTCGATAGGACAGGTGGAATTGGTCCCTATCTCACACTGTTTTATCTGTTTTAGAGTGCCTTACTGTTCATCCTTGATAACCTAAAAAGGTCGAGTCTACAAGTACAGTTGAAAGGTCAAAACAGTACACCAAGTGATCACGTATTTACAGTTTAATATTCCGAGAAAGAAGGCTTTTGAAAATATCATGAGAAAACGAGACCAATTTTTAAACGAAAGAGAACGAACACTTTTTTAGTTTGAATGGTATCGTCGGTTTACTTCCAAAACCTTAAACTACAGCTTGAAACAAGCTGGAGTTACGACGTTTTTGAAGAAAACAACGATATTTAATGTGCAGTCTGCGTATGTTGTTAGTTTGGACAAGTGAACATTTTCTTTTTGTGTCTGGTAGAGTGTTAACGTCCTTTACTGTTCGCCAAAGTTTATGTTGAAAAGCAACCAGTTGCTTGCAACGAATATTGTGCAAAGCAGTGGTAGAAGAAACCCAAGGAGAGCATGAATAGCGGCACTAGTGTCGAAAAAGGTGTTAAAACATCAGAGAAACAAGCACATGATGTCGTTTCGACACAACGATATTTCAACTCGGCCATCTTTTTTCAGTCAATGCAACAAAGAGTTTCCTGCTTTCGCATCCACTAAATAAACTAATGTTATTTTGAGCATAGCGTAATAATCGTTCAATGCAGCTAAGGTTACTTGGAGAATATATTTCTTTCACTGTTTGAAATGGTTGACATTTGTGAGAAACAAGCTTACAAGTGACTTTGAAAGAATATAGCGTACAGGACTTGTTGATGAAATTGTAGGAACATATAGAAAGTTCCTCCAAACAACGCCAATGCCATGCCCAGCAGTATAAGAGAAATGATACTATCAATCACTACGATTGCCTTTCTTCTTACACCCTATTGCAATCTGTGGAAAAATAGGAAACTTCGTTTTCATCAATAATCAGGGATTGTTTAAAAATCTAAAATCCGTGTCTAACTAAAAGTTTTGCAACATTTACTCTAAGGCGGCGAAGGTTGTGTGTGTCCAGTGTGGCACGGAATGTAGACGGAGTGCAGCGCAAAGAGTCGTAGATAAACTTCCATTTAGTTAGAAAGCGTACACGTATCAGTTCTAAGCATAGTACTAAGAGAGAGTGTTGCAGAAGCAAGGAACATTAAAAGATTGTAACAGAAACAAGGACCTTAGAGAGAGGGTAACAGCAGCAAGTGCTAGAGTTTGTAACAAAAACAACTGGCGAAAAGAGAGTGTAACAATAGCGAGGAGTTTAAAGAGAGCGTGACAGAAGGAAAGGCCTTAGAGAGGATGTAACAGAAACAGATGGTTTATCAAGACGGTGTTACGGAAATAGGGAGATTGAAAAGGATGTAACAGAAACAAGTCCTTGGATAAGATGTAACAGAAGCAAGTGGCTTGGATAGGGTGTCAATACAATAGAAGCAAATTCCCCAGAGAGGACGGCTGTAACAAAACCAGATGGTTTAGAGAGGGTATAACAGGAGGACGAGACTTAGGGTGCAATATAAGCAAGTGGTGTGAGACTGTTGCATGCTATAGTTAGGTGCACTGAGCTCTGTGACATAACTTAAACATTGCTAGGTTATTAACTTATTGCATCCTCGGATACCCCGGGGTCTCCCTATTTGCTACGCTACATCGACCCCTGGGACAATTAGTTGAATTTCCCTCGCTTTACCGCTGGCCGAATGCTGGCTTTTCATTGGTTCCATCATCATTTTGTGATGGGCGAGTGGACTGTACGCTATGACATTTCGTATCGATTTTCGGCGGCTGATTCAAAGTTTTATTAGTCAATTGTCCCAGGGGTCGATGTAGCGTAGCAAATAGGGAGACCCCGGGGTATCCGAGGATGAACTTATTGTAACCAGGTGTAGAATAATCTGGGGTTTATACTGCCCTGCCCCAGAGTTAACGAGTTAGATTGGAGTTTTTCTCTTACGGACTAGATTCGATCCCTGACCTTGATGTGTCACTCAACAGTCCATAAGTTTTCATTCAAGATTTCCTAAAGTTTCTCCGACCAGTGCTTCGCACAACACCCTCTGCAAGTCCCTTGTTATTTTTACAAATACATACGGTTCAATGAAAGTTCACTGGTGAGAGAGGTTTGAATAATGTGTTTGTAACTATCAACTGTCTCACAAAAGTGTCTGACACAACTGATTGAAATCGAACTTTTAATCTCTGGTTTACAAGGTGAAGCGTCAACAAAAGAGCCCTTGTTCACAAGAATTAGGTTTAAAAATTCTTACACGTTCTATGAAATGGCCCTCAGAAAGTGGTAACGTATTGCAGACAATTGCTCTTGAATAAAACCGTCACAGTGATACTATGAGACATGAACATTTTGAAGAATGCCAGAAGACCAAAGACCATATTTTCTCTACTTTATATGTCGGAATGACACAAAGGTGTCTTGCAGTGCAGATCCAATATCAGGCTGCACGATAAGTGATCTCATTACCTGCTTTATCGCCTAAAGTACGCCAAGCAAGATTAAGGTTGAGATAACAAAAAGAGAACGCAAAAGGGGCATTTTACGTAAGCGGGTCATCAGTTCGTTTTTAACGATTTAAATGCTCGGTAGGTTTGGAGTGTCAAAACGGTGCATTTCGGACATAACCATGGCCCATCCTTTCAAACTCACCCTGGTATTGTTGACGCTAATGGCCAAAGGTAAGCTGATCGAAGCCAGTCAGAGTTTTAGCCTTGCCATAATCGTTACTAATTATAAATTTATATTAAGTGGGGAAATTTGGAATGCCTATAGAATGCTTGGAACCAGTCTTACTGTCGACCCGGCTTTTCCAGCGATCGGGATTGGTACTAGCATCTATTTGAAAGCAAAAGAATATGTATGATATCCAACACTGGTATAGATGACCCGCTTGCACGTTGTGTTTGGAGCAGAACTGGAATAATTACGTTTGTCATGCTCTACTTGAATAATATTACGTTTCTTCTTAGAATCGGTCAAATAAATAAAAGCTCATGTTAAATAGTTTCTAATGAGCAAAACTGATGTAAACAACAGAAACTGTTGGTGCTTGTCTCTACATTGAGGATAAGCAATGTGCTATATGGAGGATAAGCAATGTGCTTTGTGTCCCCCAGATAGAAACATTGGTAGACGATTAATTACCTTATATCCAGAACCAAAGGAATGCTCTCTTTTCCGGGTTTGGCGCTTTCCTATACAAGATGATTAACCCATTAACATACAATCCCTACTTTAGACGAACCAGCTTTTTCTCCTTTTCCCACGACGTTTTCTACTCTTCACAAAACAAATACCAAATTTTCAGTCACTTTTATTTTGTTTTCTGCAAATGCCTTCAATTTGGACAAGTCTGAAATTTGGCATTTGGTAATGAGGTAAGCATTGATTTACATGTATGCATGTTATGTTTAGAAAATAATTCATACTGGCAAAGGATTCGATATTGCAGTGTCATTGGGACAGGCTTTGTGCATTACACCACCTAGTATTCTTCTACTGGTTGACCTAATTTTTTGGGGCTCCATGAGTGTTAAGCACTACCCAGTTTTGTCTCTGGAGCGCTAAATTGTACCTACACTATTTCTTTGAATCCTTTGCCACACAATCCGGAGTTTTAACGTGGCAGCCTTTTGAAAATATTCTGTAAAAACCAGGTGCTGTTTTCTACCATTTCACAGTCAGAATTAGCTTTTCTAGCTACATCAAACTTTGTTATCTATAAAAATGCTTTCATAAAAATGAATTCAGACAAGTGTAAAATTTGTGGCGTTGCAAAAAGTTTGAAAAGTCACTCTGGTGAAATGGCGTTGGAGTTGTAATGCTGTACGCTCCGTTTTTCTGATTCAGAAAGCCCATTTCCCTATGACACCGATACAGAATCACATGTATATCGAGTCCATGTTTTTCTTTTTACGATTTACTTTAAAGGGTCAACCGCTGTACAACAAAGATCACATAATCACGGTCCAGAATGGCCTGATCATTGCTGGGACACGGCATCCAACCATCTTATGGATCCATTCTGTGCTATTCTGACAGACGTTGGTAAGCTCTTTGAATTTATCATTGTACCGTATGTATCACACCGTGATAGTTTGAACCAGAACCAAATAGTTCGAATACGCGTGCGTACTTTGCATTGTATTTTGCTTTCAGGGGCCCTATTCACCACAATCCTTGAGAATATTCTTATGTCTTATTCTCCAAGCTTTTCTAAATTTGTAAGTAACGCAAATTCTGATTGGCTAAACCGAATGGTTTAGCCAAACAGAAGTTGTGTTACTTACAAATGTAGAAAATTCTGGAGAATAAGACAAAGAACGTTCTTATGAATCGTTGGTGAACAATGGCCCTGGTGTCGCTAATTCTACCCATGACTCCTTTAGTGTATATATATATAGTTTTGTAAACTCGGCTTCAGACGCAAATTTTTAGACTGGACCAAACTGAAAACTTTTGCATTAAGAAAACAATGAAATGTAGCCAACATGCTGATTTCCGCATTGGATAGAGTAGAAAACGTTGTAGGAAGGACAAAAGTTGCTGGTTGCTGCTCACTTTGTCCACAATGATTTTTAAGCCTTTTCTTTCAGATTCGTTAAAACTCGAGATTGGACGTTTAGATATAATCAAGCAAATTTCTAATGGCCGCCTTCATTATAGCATATAAACTGTATTAAGCATGCCTTTATTAGATTCCCGGAGAAGGCATACAGTCTAATCTGTGTGCTAAGAAACACTAGGTGCTTGCACAATACAGATACATTTCAACATATTTGTCTTCCTTTCACTAAAATATATATGACTGCTTAAAGTAACAACAAAGGCCAAAAGTAAACAAAACCAATCGATAAGTGCATTTGAATTGATATAGTACTATTTAAAAGTATGGAAACTAGTGTGAATATGACAGTCATTGTACGGTCAGTCCAAGTGCTATTGGCTGTCAGAGAAATGAATTTCAAAACTATGATAAAACCTGCTAGGTAGCTGTCTTTTGTTTACTTTTTTTCCTGATTTGAAAATTCTTCTTTTCTGCAGCAACTAACATATTGCCCGACCACATGATAACAGCCTGTCATCTTCATACTATTTTCCATACCTTTAAATGGTATGACTTAAATCTAAATGTATTATGACGCCTGCTTTGATGTTTTGGGCTTGAGTGCAATACAGGTCTCTTGCTTTATAGAGGTGATCACTTGAACAGATTAATTGTACAGTACATTACTCCGCAAGTACTCGTCTTAATCGAGTACTTTTTAGGTGTCCTTAAGTTTCCTGTCTGATATAGATTGGACTACTTTTTGACAAAATGTGCTAAAATGCCTCAAATTGTGACCTAGATCTAAATAAATTTCTCTCATATCGCATAATCGGACACGTACTATCGTTAATCTTTGTCAGCACATTTTCACCCTTCAGTATGCAGATACATTTTTCGTGTCTTAACCCTTTACCAAACAATCCATGGTTAATGTGGCTTAGATGATGCGATCTGTATATCAAGATATTGAAACTATGAGAAAATGAGAAAGTGCTGGTTATAGGTATTTCCTCCATTTCCGACATTGTTTTAAAAAAGTCTCTGTAAGGGTCGTTAAAACTTAGGAATAGTTAACAGGTGTCAGCTTACAAAAAAATATATCTCCTTTCTACTCCTCCGTGTCTTAAACAGAAAGTGCTATAGATCTACACGAGACCGTATTGTAATGGCACCAATTTAGTACGACGACCTGCCTACAGAGATAAGACTTTTTTTTTTTCAGGTGTGATTTACGTCTCTCTACATACGGTCCTTCGCGTCAACACAAGTGCATTTCAATTCGATCCATTACAGTTGTTGCCCTTCGGCCATCTCAGTCACTCTCGGAATTATGAATACTATTACCACCGGTCTGATAGCGTTATCTATCTTTGAGAACACACTCCTTTGAGCGTATACGGTTGGAAAATGAACCAGTCTCGTGAGACAGCGCAATATTTTTACGCACCCTAGCCTAGCACTGTGAAGTCAGGACATGCACGATTATGTAAGCTGTTGCCGTGATAACGTTGATTAGTATTAAATCAGTTACTCATTTAGCCTCTTAATAAATCTATCTTTCAACCAACAACGTCTTAATTCCGCCACTGACAATTTTATCGCCGGACTAGGCAAACAAAATGAAGAGATAACATACTTTTCTTTACTGTTTAAAGCATGTGGCGCGATACCGGAAGTAGACCATGCGACACATACAGTTCCAGAGAACACTAAAGCTGGAGCGGTAGTGACGTATACATGTGACAGAAGCTATAGTCTTGACGGAAATGACACAATTGTTTGTGTGGAAGGGGAGAAGGACGGGTCTAAAACAGCTGCTTGGACGGAAACACCTACCTGCGTGGCAGGTATATTTTTCTTTGCCAATCCTTTGTATTTTGGGTCCTCTTGATTGTATACAGGCTAATTTCAGACATTCCGCTGTCTTGAACACTTCCATGGTCAGGAAGCTTTAACCCATTATATTTAGTAATTAAAGGCAACCTTTTGTTTCATCTTAGAGCAACGTTTGTGGCAAGTTTCTCTGTGAGTATATACAGAGTTTTACACAAAATTCGTAAACATATTCACCTGTTAAAATCTATTTTTTCCATTGATGATTTGAAACTATGTTGTGCGAATTTGTTACTAGGATGTGCACATAATGTGGGAACGACAAATGTTAAGCCTTTACCACACAATCCCTACTTTTAACACCCCTGTGAAAGAAGCCTTTTGAAAACATTGTGGGAATAGAAGAAAATGCTGGTAACCAGCATTTTCTCCTCTTCCCACAATATTTGTCTACCTTCCTACAACAAATTTCAATTCATAAGTCACACTCATTTTGTCGTCTACAAATGCTTTCAATTTGGACCAGTCTAAAATTTTGTCGTTTGGTAAAGAGTTAAACGAACCAAAAGGTACTGAAAGAATATGCATACATCAAACAGAACAATTATTTCTTTTCAAGAGTGGTTAAAAGCATTTTTTTTTCCAGACTACTCTTCAATAGCCTTGTTTCTCGGGGTCGTGAAACATGATATTGTTAGATAAGGCTCTAGAGAACAGAAATTGGTTTTAAGAGATTTATAAGCCATGCTTTGTGAGGACAAAAAAGGAGAATAAGCGGGTAATCCATTTGCAAAAGTAATTGACTCAGGTCAGCCTGCGCAATCCGCGCAAGCTGACCTGAGTCAAAACTTTTTGCAATTTGGTAAACTTATAATCTATTGTTTCACAACATGTATTTTATTTACACATGATTCTAGATTAACTTGCTTTGTGCGATACGTATAAGAGATGCACTGGAACCTAGGTATGCCAGAGCAATTACCATATCTATGTATGCTTGTCACTGAGTCCAATAAATCATTTACACTGCTCAGTAAATGAAACTCGTACTTTCTGTCAAAATATAAAATCTTCTTGCAGCTTTTTCTTTTTCACACCTCTTTTACCTGATGGTCTATCAAAATAGCGGATGGTGTACATCAAAGATTAGACGGTATTTTGTCTGCAGTCTAATCTCGATCTACAATGTTCGTATAGAAGAAAAAATCCTACGTTTCCATAAGATTTTAGAGAGTCAATGATGCACTATTTCACAGGATGTAGCGAGGCACCTCTGATAGACAATGGATACAGTCTTCCGCACAATGAGACTAGTATTGGTGGAATAGTGCAGTATGTGTGTGATAACCTATTCGTATTCAGTAGCAACTATAACTTTGTTATATGTCAGAATGATACCTTGTGGAGTACTCCACCAACATGTGAACGTGGTAAGCATAACCTTTAGGTTTTTAATCAAACGGTCAGTCAATAGCTATATGTCTCTCAACTACTTTCTGAAATACCTCACCCATCCGTCAATGTAGTAAGCAAGGCTGTTCAAGACTGAATAGAATACAAAAATATAAACATCAGAGCTCCAGATAGAGGGAATGATTTTGACTTCAAAATTAAAAAAAATATTACTTATGCTCCACTAAACCTATGTTATGGGCACTCATTAGAATCATCTCATCGAGACGATTCCAATGAGTACCCACAACATAGAGTTTTGAAGAGGAATGATGGATTTAGAATACCAATACTCCGTCTTATCTGGAGCCCTGAACATTCAAGGGAGTAATACAGGGTAAAATGACATAATGCCAGCCTGCGGAGAATTTCGTAACTACCTCGCACAGCTTGTTTCAAGGTTACGACGTTTTTGAAATCAAAACCGACTATCTGTCGTCTGATAAAGGATTCATATTTCAGTCGAATGTAGCGAACCTCCTACTATCGAACACGGATATGCTCTGAATGAGAACGACACTTACCTTGGTGCCACCGTTAACTACACCTGTATTAAAGACTATGCATTTGTCTCGAGCTCTGACGTCACATGTCAAATGTCTGGAAAATGGAGTGATGCGCCTACTTGCAGACGTGCTCGTAAGGATTTATCTTGGTATTTGTATCCCTTTTAAACACTCAGGTCCTATGACTCTCTGGAGCCCATCGTCGATCCGCCAGTACGTCAGGAAGCTGTTTTTGATCATAGGCAATGGCCAAAGAAGGTTTTCAGCGCAGAATCTTTGTAAGTGGCTAACAACATTGCAAAGAAATTTCTCGCGCTCTGATTGGGTTTTATGCTCCATACACTAACAAAATCCAAACTGGCGGATTCGATCGGTATGAGCCGCCCACAAAACGAATACCGAGTAGTCTGCACTATATTAGTACTAGATCTAGTTTCCCTTAACCCTTAATATGTTGATAAGATAAAGTTTTCAATTTGATAGATCTAGATCTAGTATAAATCCGAATATTAAACATTTCAAAGATATGTTTTTCGGAATAATAGTCTATCTCCTTATCAGATAATGTAGATCCAAGATCAAACTGCAAATAACCTGTGGTCGTTTGAGGCAACTACTTTTGCCAATAAATCATTGAAATGACTAGTTACTTACCTTAATTTGTTTAAATCTATATTTAAACAAAAATACGTCGAATAGTTATCGCAGTGACATCATCAAGTTAATGCACCAAACTGCTATTCCAACCAAGATTTCAATGACGTCAGTTCTCGGTGACGTCAGTTTTCAGTGAAATTGAGGTACGCTAAAGGGAAGTCTGGTGTCGTTAGCGTACTCATTTCGTGAGGTGGCAGGTAACTTGGAAACTTGTTCACGGCCTTGGGAGAATCATGTTGACACATGGCCTTCGACTTGGGGCAACGTGATTCGCGACAGTCGTGAACAGGTTTTCAAGCCCCCCCCCCCCCCCCCCCCCCTCCACCTGACTGCACAACTTATATTGTATAGTCCTATCACAGGCAGGCCAAATTAGGCTGTTTCAGAATTACATGCCCTTGAATTCAGATATACTTTTTTCAATTAAAAGCTAATTTGGGGGTATTTTGCGATGCTTGGTTTCTTATTGAGCATGAATGAATAATTGGAAGGTATATCATTCTAATGCACATTAACTATTCAAATTACGCCAGTATTCTGTACGAATAAGCTAAGCTAGAGCAAGAAAATAAAAAAGAAACTGATAGTCTACATGGTCTGGTATTTTTTTCCTTTCAAAATCAGTACCCGAAAATGTGTCACTCCCTACATTTATTCCTGTTAAGCAACCTTTACTGTGGCTTACAAAAAACAGAAGCTGTAAAAATGCTCAACCTTAAAACAGGAAATCTAGGTATTGAGAATATATATATATATGTGTTAACTTTAGTATGAGTTTTTATTCCATGCTTTCCGGTAGGATATCGAGAAATAGCAGTGAAAATATTTTTCGATCTTACTCTGGTACCACCAGTGAAAATACCGATTTTCACGTTCTTGTTGCCTAGGTAAATTGCGCGTGCCTCACAACCAGATAGGAAATATGACGTCATATAATTTGCATTTCTCGCGCTTGGCGTAATATTGTAATGCGTTGCTATGCGGAAGGGGTACGCCACGGGGAATAACGGTAAAGAACTGTACTAGATTTTGATAAAGCTCCTCAGGACTAGAAAGGGTAAAAAGCATGAAATAATTAGAATATTTGGGGTTTTTTTTCGGTGAAAGAAAAAAGGAATTTATTTCATCGAGTGAACACCACCGGTAATATTTTCACTCGTGGCGCAGCACGAGTGGAAATATTACCGATGGTGTTCACTCGATGAAATAAATTTCGATCTTTCACCGAAAAAAACAAATTTCCTCTATATATCTATATACACAGAGTGTGGTAAGATACCGATAGTTTTACATGGATTCAGCTCTCAGTCGAACAACACGTTTGTTGGCACCACAGTCAACTACACCTGTGATATTAACTATCGATTGATTGGCATGGAAACAGTCACGTGTCAGGAAAATGAAGTATGGTCAGACGTCCCAATTTGTGGTAAGGGTTCAGCTCCCTGGCTCTTTTTGACAAATGGTTACGTCATTTTAAGGTATTAACATCCTAACGCCTCTAGTGTTCTCGTGAAACATGGAATAGCTGTTTTCTATTAGGAGAGTACTACCTTAACCCTTTCCCAAACGGCAACTTTTGGACCAGACCAAAGTGAAAGCATTTTGCTGATGACAAATTAACAGTTGCTAAAAAGATGATTTTTCTATATGATAGGGTAGAAAACATTGTGGGAAAAGGAGAAAATGCTGGTTACCAGCATTTTCTCCTTTTCCCACAATGTTTTCAAAAGGCTTCTATTCCTGACCCGTAAAAACCAGGGATTGTTTGGGAAAGGGTTAAGGGCTCTTGAGAATTCTCACAGTTGCTCCTGGCGATTAACCTACTAAATGCGACTCAGGGAGCTTTTGCGGTCAGTGTAGATCAAGATCAGACTGTAAAGAAAGTAAAGCCTGATCTTGATCTACACTGTCCAATGAGGAGATATTTTCAAAAAAAAAAAAAAAAAATGAAATTTTCATTGTTTTTTTTCTTTTACTATTGACTGAAAAGTTACCATTAACTTATCTAGTAGGCTAAGAACTGACCTTTGTGCCGATTTTGATTGATAGGTGTTCAAACGTCTTATTAGCCAATGAAACCGCAGCATTGGAGTTCATGTAAACAAAAAAGTCTGACACATTTCTGGATAGCTTGACAGGCTTGGCAACCGAAATACCACGTTACTAGAGTGGAGGGTGTGTGTGCCAAACTCGCATTTACAGAAGGTTAATTAATTTGCACATACTATACCACCCCCTCACAACGTACGTCAGTGTGACGTCACAGGTAGTGATATCGGACCCTTGTTATAAAGTCAGTGTGCGTGTTTGGTAAAACTTTTTTTTTTTGTTTTGTAAACGTTCCTTTAAATGAGCTGAAAAAGTCTTTAGACCTCCAAAGCGTACAATGCCTAGGGACTTTGTTTTTGTCAAAGCTTTTTTAAACTACTTATAATAATGGAATAGACTTCGACCAACTATTAAAACCCAATCACTTTTTTATATTTGGTCAAAGTGTTTGTGCATATAGACATCTGCTTCCTGTCTAAAACATCAGAATATTAAATGTATTCATCTAATGTCTTTAGTAAATACATGGTAGTCTTTGCAGTCCGTTTGTATCCACCCAAGCTAGCCTCATTCTATCTTCATATCGTACTTACTTTTCAATATGGCGGACATAAGTTATGAAAATGCCCAGGTCCGATATCACTTCCTGTGACGTAGGTTGTTACCCTTGTATACACAATATTTCCGTGGCAGTTTAGGACTTATGCATAGCGATAGTCATAGGGTAAGAATAGAATTTTAATTTATGTGTATAACGTTGAAATGGGTCAAGTTGAATGAAGTATGTAATAATACGACTGGAGAATCGAGCCTGCCTTTCGCTCAAAAAGTCCTGCCCGTTTTTTTTTTCAACCATCTTCTAGAATGCCAATCGGAGCCGATGGATATAGTGTTCATCGCTGATACGTCAGGCAGTATTGGAGGTATTGGATTTCAACACACACTTGACTTCATAACGAAAATGACCGAATCGTATCCGAAGTCTACGACGCACTTTGGAATGATCACGTTCAGCTCTAACGCAACTGTCGAGTTTTACCTTGATACGTACGTCAACAATTATACCGGCTTGTTACAGGCCATCAAGGATGCATAGTAAGTCATGCGTTCTACTTTAATGATTTAGTCGAAATAGTCCCTGTTTTTTCACTACCCTGAGATAGAGGCCTTTTGAAAACTCTTTGGGAAAAGGAGAAAATGCTGGTAACCAGCATTTTCTCCTTTTCCCACAAAGTTTTCTATCCTTTCAAAAACAAATCTCAATTTTTGAGTTGCGTTAATTTTGTCGTCTGCTAGTGCTTTCAATTTGGACTTGTTTGGAATTTTGTCCCTTAGTAAAGAGTTAAATCCTAAAATGTTTACCAAACGACACAATTTTGGACTTGTCCGAGTTGAAAGCAATCATAGACATTATTAGGTGGTTCTCAGCATTTCGTCATTTTCAAAAGATATTTTAAAAAAGCCTTTTCTGCCAGAGGATCGTTTGGTAAGGGGCTTCGGACATCTTTCTACCGATACGACCCGACATCATGCGCGATAATCTCTATCGTTCCGGCGCTTTCCGTATTGTGTCATAGTACTTGCATATTTTTGACAATTTTAAAGACAATGTTTTTGCATGGCCCGGATTATGCTCGTTTGAATATCATCCAAGGTGAAACACGGTCGTACCAAAATTTCTGTATAGCTGGGACTGAAAATCGGATCATCAGGACTCGGTTTCGTTCGGGTCCTTACCGATCATTCATGGTACCAGAACGGTTGTAATTTCGGGTTGACTTTGTCACAAATAATCAATAAGCTTGGACAGATCCGGATTCAATACCATGACTGTGAGAACAGTGTTATACCGTCGATACAGCTTAAAAACATGTTATGGCTCGCAACACGCGAAAAGGGGCATTCAGACATTTACGTAAAATTTCATCTCGGATCAGCCTGCGCAGTCCGCGCAGGCTAATCCGAGACAGCATTTTACGATTATATTAGATTATGTGCAACAGTGGACTTGTGCAAAACAGAAAATTTACATAAAAACGGAACGTTTCGTTTGAATTAGCCTACGTAGACGACACTTTACGGAAGTGTCCGAATGCCCCTTTTCGCGTGTTGCAAGCCATATGAAGAGGTTATTGTGGCGCCGCATGAGCGACGGCCCTATATTTTTATTCGCTTTTGATAAATACATATAGAGGCAGCCATATTGTTTACTCGGCTTCAAGTAACTTCGTAACTAGGCCATTTCGTAACTAAGCCATTTTGTAAAATTTTGGTCATATCGTACCTATCTATTTTTTATCATTTTGGTAATTTCAATCATTTCGTACCCACTTTAGTCATTTCGTACCCAGTTTTTAATATCAATCTGTTAATTTGGAACCTAGTTATAGTACTTTTTTCTTGTGTTGTTTCTGGAATGACAACTGTTTTTGCACATAGTTCCAATTGAAATTATGTTAATTTTTGCCGGAAATTGGCTATGATTGTGTCTTACAGTTATCGGTTCAAGATTAGCTTAACGTTTTAAGTTGCAGTCTAAAGATTGTCTAGGACTTCTCAGTTCATTTCTCCATTTCTCAGGGAGTTCTGAAAAAAATGTACTTTGGTCAATTTAAAATGCTGTATTGTGCCTTATTTTATGAAGAACTGATTTGCGTTGATGTTATGCATCACTATTTTCTTCTTTTTTTTATAACATAAAAAGCATAGCTGTATTGAAAGACTAATATAACTTGTCCATTTAGTTTCTCTGCTGGCGGTACAGACACATATGAAGCATTCCAACTGGCAAGAAGTGAAGTATTTAATGTATCGAATGGGATGCGGGAAAATGTGACCGAAATAGCAGTTGTAGTTACAGACGGTAGGTGTAACATTTGTTCATTTTTTGTGGCGTGTTGAGGGAACATACGGCATTATTATGGACGCCATAAACTATATCTAAGATCAGATGGCTCAGAACGTGGCGCAGTAGCAGGAGACAGCAGGTGCATCCCTGCTTTTCCCAAAATGATTCTATGGAGCGGCAGCCAAGCCTTTATTGTCTCTTTCCCCCCCAACCCGAGTGCTTTAACCATTTTCATTTTATTCTCCGACAAATCTGTCTTTTTTCAATGCAAAAAAAAAAAAAAAATACCCTTCACGTAGTTTCCTACGGCTGGTTAGCAAATACGGAATATTATGTTGCAGTAACTTTCCTGGGCCTGGGCCTCACGACTAGGCCTATGCCTCACGAGCAGGCCTATGCAATTACACATCATCAACTATTACTCTATGTGTACTCAGTTCCATAAATAAGTGTGCACTCAATTTTCTTTTATTTCTCGCTCACGAGAGCGATTGGCCAAGCACTGAGAACTTTCCATGTTTGCAACGACATGGGCCTGCAATACTTATGTGCGACATTGCATGTTCTTATGTGCCACGAATTAGTCAGCACTTCTTGAACAGAAACAAGGTTGACGCTCTCCCTTGGCCAGCTTTATCGCCGGATATGTATCCAATAGAACATATCTGAGATTAATTAGAAACAAAGGTTGGATCAGGGCGAAACATCAACAAACTCACTTGGCAACCGCTCTCGTTCTGGAATGGAATAATATTCTGGATGCAATGATTTTTATGTAATGTAAGGTCTATGCGACGGCGAATAATTAATTGCCTGTATCGACAGCCGAGGTGGCCATACAAGATATTGATTGAAAAATTACAAGAACTCTAATAAAAGCCTAACTTGAGTGATACCTTAGCCTTTGAGTACTTTTGCAACTTTGATTTTAGTACCTCCTTCATTTAAACCGCAAAAACCTAATTTAAACTTTCTGTTAGTCAAAATCTGATTAGCCTGGCATGTTCTACAAACTCTGAACTATGATACCACATATGTTGGTTTTCAGTAAGACATGTGACGAGAAATAAAAGAAAATTAAGTGCACACTTATTTATGAAACTGGGTATATAATTGTTAACTCATGCGCTCGATCGTCTTCTCGCTTCGAGTTGCATCAACATTTCTGATATTTCAGCAATGCACTGGCAAATGATAGCCTAATGCATCTTTATGATACATTAGAAATACAAAACAATTCATGAAATACAATGTATGTAATTACGGACCCATAAAATCCTTTTAGACTAACGATTGACTTTGAAATGCAGAAAACTTACAAATAGCAAAAAGTGTCGACTCATGTCAGCCTGCGCAGTCCGCGCAGGCTGACATGAGACGACACATTTTGCAGGCGCATCAAGCCCTCTTTTTACAGAGCACAGCTCAAAACAACCATAGACTTTCTGTCTCCGCGAAAACCAGATACATACCGAAGGAAATTTACCATAAAGTAATAGTCATCTTAATATAAAAAAAAAATAATTACAAAATAATTTGATTATTTACAATTTACTAGAAAAAGGTAAAACATTGAAACGCACACTCGTTCAGTGGGCCACTAGTTGTCTTTATGAATAACAGATATGTACGTATTATGCATCCTCGGATCCCAGGTTTAAGCATTATGTTACTCTCCATGCATTCATTACCCATGGGAAAATTGACTAGCAAATCTTCGTTTCCTATGAATATTCATATTGTCAGAAAATACCCTAATAGCCAATCGAAAAATCGATAACATATTCATTTTCTCTTGCAGGGAGGGCAATTTCATATCGTCAGTTACTAAGAATAGAAATGACGGCATATTTGTGATAAAAATAGTTTAAATTTTCTCAAAGAAAAACTGAGATTACCAATCAAAATGCTTCATGACAAAGTAATAGTTAAACGCTAAGAAGTCAAAATTAAACGATTTAAACAGCCAAAAGGAGGGAGCGTAGCGAACGACTGTGGCTGTTTAAATCGTTTGATTTTGAACTTCTTAGCGTTTAACTGACTTAGTCTTTTTCCGCCCACATTACATCATTGCTAAAATAATGTTCCATATACGGAATCCACTATTCACAAAGAAACGCCCTTTCACCCATATATGGAGTTGGCTGATTCGCTAAAGAAACGTCATCATTGCATCATCGCTAAAAATGACGTAATTTCCACTTGAATATCGGGGCTTAACCTCGTACACGACCACGTGGTATATAACCCTTTACCAAACAATCAATTGGGAAGGAAGATTATATATGGAAAAGGAGAAAATTCTGGTTATTGGCATTTTCTCCTTTTCCTACAATATTTTCTACCCTGTCAAAATACTCAACTTCATTTGTTCCACTTTCAAAATTTGATATCTGCCAATGCTTTCAATTTGGAATGGTCTAAAATTTATCATATGGTAAAGGGTTACTTAAAGAACCTTTAGTAGATCTACTAGCTTCATTTCCAGTTCACGCTTGACTGTCGCCAGTGTTAAACAATGTCAAATATGGCAGAATTTGACCAAGATTTTGAGGAAGTAACGACTAGAATCAGCCTATGAAAATTTCTACAGATTTACTACAGCATTATTTTTTCTTAAAATTTCAACATATCGTCGATTTACTTCTTAAACCCTGTAACAACAGCTTGGTTCAAGCTTCAGGTTGTAAGTTTCAGAGGACAACCGACCATATAGATCTAGATTGATCGCCTTTTGTAAATTGTATCTGTGTTTTACCTGTTTTTTTTTCAACGGCGTAACTTGTAGATCTTCTTGGCATGTGCTAGACCTAATTTAACCCTTTCCCACACGAAAGACTCTTCCAAACTGAAAGAGTTTGCAGACGGCAATTTTAACTTTCATAACAATGACAGACAATTATCCGAACGGACAGAAAACACTGTGGGAAAAGGAAAAATTGCTCGTTACAAGCAATTTCTCCTTTTCACACAATGTTTTCAAAAGACTTGTACTGCAGACACGGAAAAAGGGCTTGTTTGGGAGAGGGTTAAGTAATTGTTGAATATTAATGAAGGGGGTAGGGTTTAGGTACGCATGCGCAGTAAATCCAGATAAACTCCTGATAAACTGCGACGTTTAAATGGATAAGTGATCAAAATAAACTTGCGTTGGGTAGTTTATGGAAGATAGACGGTCGAAAATTTTCAAATATGAGCGTTCTGATTGGATAGAAAAGTAGGACAAAGACTAATTCATGAGAACGAGGAAACGCCAGCCAAATAACCCAGGGTCGATTACTGTATTAATCGAAACTGGGTCATCGAGGATGCATATTATGACGCAACATTTGAATTTATGACCAAGCTGAAAGTCGTCATTCATTATCTTGAAATATATTCCACACTTTTCATATTCTTAATTTGTTTTTCTAGAATGTTTGAGTTATGTATTTGAATCGGAAAATGTGCAGGTGTAAGAACTGTGCTTATTTTGTAACTTGTATGTAGTTAGCTTCTCACGTATGAATAGAGGGAAACAGACAACTTATCGCTTAAATTCATACGCTACAGGACAAAGTAACAACTCCAGCCTAACTATAATTGAAGCCCAAAAACTTAAAGGCGACGGCGTGACCATTTATTCCGTTGGCGTCGGAGATTTTGACACAGTCGAACTAAAAACAATAGCATCCAATGAAAGCTATGTGTTCTCCGTACAGACCTTCGGTGATTTGTCCTCCGTAACCGGACCATTGTCGAGCTTAATTTGCTTAGGTGAGTATTAAGTTCTTTTATTCTCCGTCGGCCCCACCTTAGACCTTACATTTACTAGGAAGCCTGCGTGGTAAATGATACTGTGATAAATGGTAGGATCCTTAAGCTGGGGCTTTGGGACCGATTCTTGCTTGACACATTGGGTACTCGACGAAGTTTGACTGTCATTAGACAAGATACTTCGGGGCCCTAGCCTAGTATTTGTAAAATTCATACGGCTTATAAGTCCATGTATGAGATGTCTGCGTGATATATACGTATATGAAATAACTTTAAGCGGCGTAGATCACCATTCAATCAAATTATTTTAATTTTCGGTTTGCACTACCTTCATTATCCTTTTGAAAAGTTTACGAACACAGTCTCAATCATGTCAATATTCCTGAACAACAAAAGTGTCTGTCCATCTCTCTCAACTACTGAAAATTTAGCCAATCAGAGGGTGTGTTACTTACAAATTAAGAAAACCTTGCAGAAAAAAGACTAGAAATATTCTCGAGAATGGTTGTTGAATACGGACCCTGGTTCCTTTTGGCCTAGTTTTAGATCAATTTTCTTCCAGCGACTAACACTAACACTGACGAGTTAAGCTGGTGCAATACAGAGAAATGACCCTCCCCTACAAAATGACCTGGGTTATTATTCTACGTAGAGAAATGGCCCAGAAGTAATTTCACTACGTAGAGGAATGACTAGGATAATTAGTCTACGTAAAAAATTACCCTTTGGGGTCATTTCTCTGAGTAGAAAAACGACCTGGGTCATTTCCTCTACGTAGAGAAATGACCCATGGGTCATTTTGTAGGGGAGGGTAATTTCTCTGCATTACACCTGCCCTTTGAAAGGCTGAAAATTAACCAATAGCAAAAAGTTTCGATCCAGGTTATCGTGCGCGGACTGCGAAGGCTGACATAGGTCGATATTCTTTGCACATGCTTTAAGTACCTTTTCTTAGAGTATGTCTGAACTACTTTTTCTAAAAAAAAAAAAAATATACTTATCTTTTCAGGTGACTCGTCGTAACAGAGTTAGAACCTAGACATTGTAAATGAGATGTGTATTTCTTGCATGTTTCCGTGTTTTTTAGAAATATTCTGGAGTATTAAAATTAAATTACTGTCGTACAAATCGCTGGAAAACCTAGTATGCCGATTTTTGACGGGTCCAAATTAAAAGCATTAGCAGACGACAAATTTACAGTGGCTCAAATAATTCGCTTTGTCTTTTAACCCATTACCACACAATCCCTACTTTTGACGCCCCTGAAAAAGAAGCCGTTTGAAAACACTGTCGGAAAAGGAGAAAATGCGGGTAACCAGCATTTTCTCCTTTTCCCACAGTGTTTCCTACCCTTCCCAGAACAAATTTCAATTTTTCAGTCACCTTTATTCTGTCGTCTGCAAATGCTTTCAATTTGAACCAGTCTAAAATGTTGTCATGTGGTAAAGAGTTAAAGGGTAGAAAGCATTGCGGGAAAAGAAATATAAAAAGCTGGTAACCCTGTCAAAATTGGAAGCTTTTGAAGATGACAAAATCAATTTGGCTTAAACAATGCGATTTCAACTGTGACCAGCCAAAAATATGTCGACACCACCAAGCTGGGTCACACAATGTAGACAGACTGAGACATCACTTATTGCAATAGAGTTGACGAAGATTAATGAAAATATTGTCGAAAAAAGAGAAAATGTTGGTAACTAGTATTTTCTGCTTTTTGTTTACAATATGTGTACCCTTCTGATTATTTTTTAACGTCTTAGTCAACGTAATTTTCAGTCTGTAAAAACTTTTTAAAAATGTCATGTCTATTTTTTTTGTCGTTTAATAACAGGATTAATTGGAATCAATTCATGACTAAAAATACAAATATGCTTGATTTTCTTTATCTTCTGCAGTCTGATCTTGGTCTACGCCATTCGCAAAAGTCGTAAACCGTTATTGAACGGGTTAATTTAACCGTGCAGCTGCGCAGCTCACTGACATTCTGCGAACAGTGTAGATCAAGATCAGACTGCACAAAACGTGCAGTCTGATCTTGAATCTGCACTGTTCCATAAGGAGGTATATCTCCTCGGAAAGTACTGTGCAAAAAGCAATATTTAGGTCTTTATTATCGACTTGAAAATTTTATTTCTGTTTTATAGCAGGATAAGTGTTAACAAAAAAAGTTGAGTTGAGCACGACCTAAAGCATCTTCGCGAGCCAAGGTTACGATCACCACGTGGATCTTACCTTGGCTGTATTGAGCCCGATTTCGAGATTCCTGCGATGCTCCCTCTATTGGATGTTGGTTATTACACCCCTTTACATCATATTTCTAAAAGCCAATGAAATATCGTTTTACAAACCACTTACGAATACACATGAAGCGATAAGCAGACATCCACGTCGGTTTCCGTGTTTACTTTCTATTCGAAAGGTAGCGACCTTGTTCTATTTTTATCAAAGATGAAAGGCTACGAGCGATTTCATTCGTTGCAGTTAGAGCTGGCTGCATCCAATGGAAAAGCGTATCGGGAGAATGTAAAAATCAAGCTCGATCCGCCAAGGGTAGAGTAGCGTAGTGAATCGTCAGACTTGGCTTGCGAAGATGGACCTGAAGTATTTTAAATGTGACCCCTTGTGTTGAATAGTGACAAAACTTAACTCTGTTTGCAGAGCAAATGTAAATATTTCGGACATAAAAACATTAATTTGGAAGGCAGAAAAAATTCATGTTTAACCAGACAATATTTTAGACATGTCTATTATTGAGAGTTAACCCTTTACCCTATAAGGCATTTCTATGGTATTTCTAACTGACCCTAATTAACAGCAAGGATGAAGCAGTTTCTTATGAGTATACAACACCTTTTGATAGCATAGAAACCGTTGTGATAAAAGGTGAAATTGCTTGTCACGAGTAATTTCACCTGTTGCCACAATGTTTTCAAAAGACTCCAACAGGCAATGCGTAGAAATGAGTATCTATGGAGTAAAGGATTAAGTAAAGCTCAGAAAGGTAGAAAACACTTTAGCTTCGGAATAAATGCTCCTTCTCAGCCTTTTCTCTCTTTCGGAAAATATTATCGAACAGCTTTAGGACTGTAAGAAACACATTTGGCAAAAGGAATAATAAAGCTGTCAAAAGGCTTGCACACACTGACAAGAGCACCTGTCATCGTCGCAATAACTGGAGTAATTATCCACGACACAATTTTGTTGACACCATTCCCGTATACCGATCACGTGATACCAGTCCGAATTGGCGCCACACACAACACGTGACGGCGGATGACATTTGTAGTAGGGTCCCGGCCCGAAAGCACCCATCTCCTTCATGGGCTCTAAAAATGGATTTACAGTTGATACACTGGTGTGTACTACCGCGTTACTTAAGTCATTATCTAGATTTGATTTAGTCTCTACATCGAAGAATTCAGTCCTCTCAGAATTAATCGGAGAATGAACTGCTGAAATCTGCATAGTATCTCTACTATCAACACTCGTTGTTGCAGCTACAAGTCTGTTCACCTCGTCTATTTCACTCACTTTTTCCAATACGAGACTATTCAGTGAGTCGATTCCACTCACTTTGTCCAATACAGATTCTTCACCGTTAAGAATATCTACAGTATGCTCATGAGCATGTTTATCAATTACAGTATTTACAAACACATCGTTAAATAAATCTATCGTGACGGGCAGGCCTGTATTGGGTGCAATATCACTAATCCTTTTGTTAAACTTATCTAGGTGCTGCCCTTCTTTGTTACCTACCGTCGGCGGTACTATTGGTTGTGCTCCAACTTTAACGACCAATACTTTCGCAGCGGGCTTTAGTAGATCGCTGCTTACTTTGGATTCGGTTCCCCCTATGAAAACACCACCTCCCTGTACACTGTCATTCCCCACAGGAGGTATACTGGTTGCTTTTCTTGTTACAACTAAGACGCGACCTCCAATATTGTTATAGGCAAGAGGGTGATTGTTCACACCATTATTGAACAAGTCAGAGTTAGATTTTCCAAATGTGTGTTCACGGACCTCATAATGGGGTTGTTGGTTTCGTGAATTATCGTTGTTAAGGCGAGGTTGCTGCATATATAGACTGTCAGATTCTTTTACAACATTGTCTGTATTTGTTCGCGCATTTCCATTATTTACGTCCAAATCTTTAAATGTATAGAACTTGTCATTCGATAAAAGGCTGCGTTTGAAGGGGTTGTGAAATTCGTTTGGTCTTGCAGGGTCCTGGACCTTTCCATTATTCCTGTAGTAACTTTTAAAGGTAAAATATGGATCATCCGATGAAAGGCTCTGTTTGTAGGGATTATGAAATCTGTTCGATGCAGGACTTTTTTGTAAATCTAGAAATTTTTGGTCATATGGTATGGACCATGAATGTAGTTGTTTCCTAGTTCTCTGACTGCCCCGTTGAAACAAATGTTGAAAATATGGCTGGAAGATGCCTGGATATGTGGTACCTAGGTGTGACACTGGAACATATGGGTACATCTGAAATTAAATGTAACTAGTAATTAAACGATGACGTTTAACGAGCCGCACTCTCGGAGAAAAAAGGTTCAACACATCCTTGTGATGCATGATACTACGCAAGTCATTATAACATTATGGTTCTATCTAAAATCTACTGTGTATAAAAAAATCTGATTCAAGCATGAAACATACTAGTTTTGGCGAACATCAGCCTTCGCTGACCTCGGTTGATACCTATTTTCAGATGCATTTAGCATCCTTTTATACACAGTATACCTTAAATGCAAATCGCACTTAATCCTTCAACAAACAATTACGACCTTGGGAAGAATGTCTGCGAATGACATTTTGGGAAAAGGAGACAGTGCTAGTATCCAGCATTTTCTTTCTGTTACAATTTTTTCGCTCCTTGATTCACAAATTTGTTTTTTGAGAAATTCCATTTATCTTCTGCGAATGCTTACAACTCTTGCAAGTCTAAAGAATTTTAGTCCAGAATTTCGATTTCGGATGGGCAACGCCATTGTCGCCAAAACACGATTGTCTCTTTGAAAGAGTGGACACCAGAAATTGTGGTAAATTAAAGTACTGCAAATACAAATAAAAGGTGATAATAGAATTTTGTTAGCAAGTACTTGTTCACAGATATTAAGTCATTGATTTCATTAGAACGTCATTCATCATCTGACGGTTGATAACATCCTTTTTAAAAGATTAGTATCATTCTATTATTACATGAATATTTTCCATAAGATGTTTTACATGCGGGTTTAGGTTCCAAGAAAGTAGTTTAAAGTGGAATGGCATTGGTTTGGGGTCATTTTCGGCTGTTTGTTTCTGTTTCTCATTCATCTGCAGTGTGATCTGTATAAACAAGGTCATATCAAGGCTAAAAATATAGGCACAAAAAGTGTATAATTTTCGTGAAAGCGCATGGGTAAAGTTGCCCGAATTTCACTCGGTGCCACAGATTGAAATATTAAAGTATCGCTTTTAACCCATTACCACACGACAATATTTTAGACTGGTCCAAATTGAAAGCATTTGCAGACTACAAAGTAAAATTGACTGAATAATTGAAATTTGTCTTGTGAAGGGTAGAAAACATTGTGGGAAAAGGAAAAATGCTGGTTACCAGCATTTTCTCCTTTTCCCACAATGTTTTCTAAAGGCTTCTTTCTCAGGGGCGTCAAAAGTAGGGATTGTGTGGTAAAGAGTTAAGTATCATAAAGAGTAAATAAATATCAGAAAATGCATCATCAACTTAAGCTAGATTATATGTAGCGATATAAGGGCTAGAATATCCTAAATAATATAAGGCTTTGCATTACGTCCCTTCATGGTTTTTGTGATATTGATATTTGACAAAGGGAAGACAGAGTAAAATAAAAATAATTACTTTCTTCAAGATTTAAAGATGCAAAAAAAAAACCTCTTATGCTTTTATTGGGTACGGCTCCGAGTCTGCATGACCTGCTTGACATGTCATAATGTGTTTCAAAGACTGCAATTGCGGCAACTTTCATTAGAATCCTTGAGTTTCTTGTAAGCTGAACCTGGAGTTCAGGCCATCTTAATGTAGAAAGAAATAGCAAAAGCTCTCAATTAAGTACGTGTCTGCAGAGGTATTGGTATTGAACTACA
Organism: Tridacna crocea; assembly: GCA_943736015.1. Taxonomy (NCBI): domain Eukaryota; kingdom Metazoa; phylum Mollusca; class Bivalvia; order Cardiida; family Cardiidae; genus Tridacna; species Tridacna crocea. The sequence goes on along the minus strand of OX031057.1, from coordinate 11,913,047 downwards.
AAAAAACGAAACTGCGTACACATAACCACGTGCATCAGTGTTCGTGAGCAAAGTTATGCATTTACAAGAACTAATTTATCAATCCTACAAGTTAACCAACGCAACGGGTTATACAATGAATACTTAAATACTTAAATTTGACTGGTATATAACACAATGTTCTTCACTTTTACAGTTATATCACGGATTCAGTGCACCCATGTATTTATTTTAAGGAGTTTCAATTACCAGGACTTTTGAAGTCACTGTATGCCTTGGAATGCTTAAAGTATATAATCTAACCATTCACATGTCGACAAGATTTTCTGAATTTGTAAGTAACACAGCTTCTAATTGGCTAAACCGAATGGTTTAGCCAATCAGAAATTGTGTTACTTACAAATGTAGAATATTTTTGAGAATAATACAAGAAAAAAAAAAGGCTCATAAGAATCGTTGGTGAATACGGGCCCTGAATTCTATATTCAGGTCATTATTCATTATCCATTCTAATCCATTCATGTATGTATTTTTAGTGTAATATCATTGATTGGTTAAATCGTTCATGACTATCGTTTGAATATAAAATAAAAGAGCAATAATAATGATACTTACAGGAATCACAGGCAACTGAGGTTTCGTTGACATGGGCAAATAGAATAATTTAAAGTTTGGTCCATGGGCTCTTGAAGATTTCTTGAAGCCACGTCCATAGTAACCGCGTGGAGTTGCTCCGACACCATTGTATCCCAGTAGTGACACGGACATGATAAGTATGAATAATGAATTCAAATACTTTATCATCTTTGACGTTTGTTTGCTGCAACTATATAAAAGTAAAGAACGATGTTCAAGGTGATGATAAGAAATAACAATGCTGTTGTATCGATTAGCCCTTGGGACCCCAAATAAACCCTCTAGAAATTTTCGATCAATAACTGATGTAGAGGATATTTTTTTATCTGATAAAAGATCAAAATTTATGTCATGCTTTCGGATAGTTTATCGAGAAAAAACGGTGGAACACTTTTTAATATTTCATGGTTAGGACCAGTAAAGAATACCTATGTTATTTTCTTACTCTTTAGTTGATGGCGGGAACAGTAGTTCACACACACTAGTAACCAAGTTAAAATGCGCACGCCACTTAATCAGATGGAATAATGACGTAATTACCCTATATTTCTTGCGCTCTACTTAACCCTTTACCCCATAGATACTCATTTTGACGTATCAACAACAGACAGCTTTTGAAAACATTGTGCGAAAATGAGAAATTGCTCGTAACGAGCAATTTCTCCTTTTCCCACAAAGTTTTCCACTAAATCAGATATTTGTATCCTCATTTGTCCATAGTTTTGACATCATATCTTTATTTACTGCTGAAATGGAAGAGCCACAAATTGGCATATCAGGTAAAGGGTTAATACTGTATTGCCTTGTTAAGCGGGGGGGGGGGGGGGGGGGGCGCAGGCCACCGTGAGAGAATTACCCGAACCTTGGGAACTGAGCTTTTAATATAATTCTCACAAAACAAAGGATAAAAAGCAGGAATACATAGATTTTTATTTTTTTCGGTGAAAGGTCGAAATTAATTTCATCTAGTGAACATCATCGGTTATATTTTCACGATTGATCTTTACCGAAAACAACAAAATCCACTTATTTTATCATCGAGTTAACATCGTCGGTGATATATTCCCGAATGGCGCAGCCTCGAGTGTAACTATTATTGATGAATTTCATGAAATGAAATCAAGTTCGATCTTTTACCGAAAAAAAAAGGCAAGTATTTTATTCATTTCATAATTTTAACCCCTTTTTTAAAGACTTAAATCTAAATCCAGTACAGCTGTTTTCAGTTATTCCCCGTGACGTACAACGAACCTGTAATTCTAACTTTAGAGAGCAACGCCAATTCCAGTTTGGGTGAACCGTTTGGTTTAGCTTATCAAAAGTTACATTACTTTCAAATTTAGAAAATGTTTGAGAATAAGACAAAAAAAAAAAAATACGAACGATGGCTTACCCAAAGAAGAAAAATGCTATAGAAACCAAAATAAACAATTACTGGTGTATTTGAACGAAGAAACAAAACGTAACGGATTATGCATATTTATTTTACGTCTTATAACGTTATCAACGTGATGATAAATAATATTAATCACTTAACCCATTACCACACAATCCCTACTTTTGACACCCCTGAGACAGAAGCCTTTAGAAAGTATTGTGGGAAAAAGAGAAAATGCTGGTAACCAGCATTTTCTCCTTTTCCCACAATGTTTTCTTCCCTTCACAAAACAAATTTCAAATATTCAGTCACTTTTATCTTGTCGTCTGCAAATGCTTTCGATTTGGACAAGCCTAAAATATTGTCGTTTGGTAATGAGTTAAGATGACTGCAGTACTCAAGCCGTGATGTGGACGAAGAATGAATGAGATTAAATCAAAGCAACAGAATAATAAAATGAAAATTTGTTAAAACAGTGATTTAACATTTTTTTTCATAAAGAAAGAAATTACCGTTGACTATTCCCAGATGCTACACTCACAAGATCTGTTTGCAATGTACAAGTACAAGCCCAGTATGAATGCCTAATTAACTATGTTTTGTATCATAAAAAACCCGGGATAATTATATTTTTGACAATCGAAGTTAATAATTCTTCATGTATTTTATTGACAATAACGACAAAACGCATGGACGTGTATATCAGCCTGTCAATGTGGCCTGTTTTCCGTCAAATCTCCCCGCCCACATGTTAACCTTAGCTCAGTAACTGTCGCCGCCAAACAAATTAGCCATATTCTGTAGAAAGGGGGCTAAATACATCTGCAAAAACTATCGACTCAGGTCAGCCTGGGTCCGTATTCATCAACCATTCTTAAAAACGTTCCCGGTCTTATTCTTCAAGGTTTCCCGAATGTGAAAGTAACAAAACTTCTGATTGGCTAAACCATTTGGCTTAGCCAATCAGAAGTTCTGCCACATTGACAAAATTCTGAAGAATAAGACCAAGAATGTTCTTAAAAATGGTTGATGAATACGGACCCTGGGCGACCATTTTTTGTATTGATAAAACTGCATATCCAATGGCCAGCTCAGTAGCTTGTTAGATAAATTAACTGGGGAATTCAAAGCTATGAGGTAATGCCTGTGCTGTTCACCCAGGCTGACATGGGTCAAAAACATCCGTTTTGAATTTTTCTGCGTTTCCAGGGACAGTTTAACGTCATGATTCAGTCTGTTGTATACGGAATCCTGATGGGGCCACCCAAAATCTCGCATGCCTAAACATCCACGGTTTTGAGATTTTGCCACATCCATGCATGTCACTCAGTTTCAGAATGTGACAAAACCTCAAATTGTCGTATGTAGAGACTAGGGTGGCCCCCATCAGGATTCCGTAGTTGTAAAACAAAATAGTTCGGTTGGAACTTGAGTTGAACTCTCTAGCAACGACAAAATTGCAGCATTGACAAATTGAAAGCATTTGCAGACGACAAAATAAATTCGGCTGAAAAATTGAAATTTGTTCTGGGAAAGGTAAGAAAAGAACAATGTGGGAAATAAAGGAAATACTGGTTACCAGCTTTTTTCCTTTCCTTACAACGTTTTTTTTTAAAAGCTTTTTTCTCAGGGTCGTTAAAAGTCGGAACTGAATGGTAAAGAGTTAACGCAAACCAAAGTGTAGCTCAAATAAACATTTTTTCCCACGATTCCAACAAACATATCCAGACAATATGATCCTTGTTGGGAAATGCAACAATGGACGATGCAGATCAAAGATCATCCGGCACATTTATGGAAGTTTGATCTTGATCTACACTATCCGCAAAAGCTCGAATTTAGCGTTTTAATCTATCTCCGTGATACAGTCTACCAAACAACTCATCAAAGGATGTGAAAAACGCAGATTGTCTGACAGATGACCGAGTTCCGAGTTTGAATTGTTCTTGAGCGTGAAGGCAATTTACTAAAGCAAAAAGTGTGAATATAAGGCAGCCTGTGCTCAGTGCGCAAACTGATATGGGCAAATGCTTTTCGCAGATGCATTAAGCCTTTCCCAAACATCAAATTTTGGACCCTTCCAAACCGAAAGAGTTTACAGACGACAATTTTAGATTTGGAGAAAATTGCAGAAAGTTCTAAAAAAGGGTAGAAAACACTGTGGGAAAACGAGCAATTCCTCCTTTTCCCACAGTGTTTTCAAAGACTTTTACTACAGACACGTAAAAACCAGGGCTTGTTTGGCAGAGGGTTGAAATACTTTCCACAGAGTATTGCTGAGATGCTAGGCTAAAATATATACTCGTAGTTAAACGACAACCGCAAATAGAACATCGCAACCCTGAAAGCACTAAATGAATGAGATTGGTCTATAACATTAGAAAAATCAGCCGAGATACTCAAATTCTATAATCCTATGTGCTAAAACTTCTTACAAAATACCAGGGCCGTGTAGATCTACGGTCAGACTTCTTGTTGAGTGCCATTCTATCTTGATTCTGTTGGCAAAACCGACCTGACTTGTGCATAGTAAACTAAATGGTTAAATAATGTGCATATTTTCGGTACATTTCGTACCGCGTGTCAATCAAGTTGTCAATCAGAATAATAAAATCTTAATAAACCATCAAACAATCTTCAGATATTTATGGTGCTTTGATATATAAAGTGATATTACATGGCAATATACAGTAATTATAGGTTATTATGTCATCTCATGGCTGTTATTTTTACTATAGTTCGCTCTAAAATTGAATCATTGGGAAAGTTGTACATAATATAAATCAACTTTGTGGTTGTATAACATCAGTGATATTACACACCAGTTAGTCATAAGTACTTTCATTTTTTACATTAATATATTCAAACACTTTTCAGTTTAAACCTTCCACTATTAAAATCTTTTAAAACGGATATGCGCGCTAAATGACCTAAGCTGTCGATGCGCCATAAAACAACATTCATTCATTCATTCATTCATTCATAAGTACTTTCCAATTAGTTTGCGGTTCTATATTGGCGTCTTTCGGTGATTCACTACTTCTTGAGACATTTCTGCATGCTTAGTATTTAGAAATATGGGGAACAAACAACACACAAGAGATTGACTCAGTACATACTAAATTTTGTAGGAAAATTTTATCGGTAAAAAAATCAACCAACTTAGGTGCCATATATGGTGAGTTAGGAAATTTAGTAAAAGAGAATGTAATATCATACGGTACTGGATTAAAATTCTAAATAGTGAAGATAACACAATCCTAAAGCAGATATATTTTATGCTAAGAGATGATGCAAATAACGATGAAAGTTACTGTGGTTTAAACTGGGCATTTAATTTAAAAAGATTTTAGATAAATTAGGCTTATCAAATTTATGGATAAATCAATTAAGTCTCTCTATCAACTTCTCGCAAATAGAGCAAAGAATCCTGGATCAAAATCAACAAAAATGGTATTTTGAAATAAATAATTCACAAAGACTATTTTACTACAGAATGTACAAACATCACTTTACATGTGAACGATATCTAAACTCTCAGTTGGACAATAAATTTAAATAAAGTTTAACAAGATTCAGGATATCTTCACACGACCTCGAGATTGAAAAAGGGAGATACAATAGAATACCACCGGAAGATAAATCATGTAAATTGTGTAATCTAAATCAAATTGAAACTGAATACCATTATTTATTATTTTTTTCCATTTTATAGAGACCTGAGATTAAAATACAATAAACGCTAATATCAAACATGGCCAAATCTTAAAAAGTTCGAAAACTTAATGATTAGTAAAAATGAACAAACTATTATAAATCTTTCTAAATTCATCTTTTTTTTTCGATGAAAGCCAGAAGCATTTTCTTACGTAATCAGTAATTAATTGTACCATTATATTTATTATAATTATATAGTCTAAAAAATGTATTTACTTGAGTTTAAGTAGGGTCATAGATAGTGGTTGGTTTAAGTTGATTTCAAATTTCACAAAACGTGAAATATGATTTCGAATCTAAACATCCACAATATTAGGTCAATATAAGTAAATAAATAAACTTCAAAAGTCAAAGATTCATTTATATATTCTTTTTGTGTGGGGGAACTAGTCTTTAATTATCCGTGTTACTCTATGATTACAGTCTATGATCAGATAAGAGTCGAGATCAGAATACAGAAAGGTTGTATTCTGATCTTGACTCTGTATCACCTTCATCAAAATGCCAAATGCCTGATTGTTTTGTCAGAAAAATTATTAATATCCACACCTTTTGCCTATCTTTTTTTTTATTATTTTAGTTACACCAGTAAAACGTCTAGAAGTTATTATTAAATTATAGTTTCTGGCTGATAGAATCAGGATTGGACTGTACTTACGTGCAGTCGAATCCTGATCCTACACTACCCGCAATGAAAACATTTCTCAAAAGTACTTTTAAGGGGGTTGCTTTAAATATATATATATATCCACAAAATTAGGCCAATATTAACCGGGTTATTTCATTTCTTCCGTCTTTCTTATATTTTCACCATTTCAATTACGTACAAAATAGTTTCTCGCTGTTAATCTCTCATGGCTTTATATTTCTTTTATGCTTGCTAAAAGTATATCTTATAGCAATAAAAGTCTGTTCTGTTCTGTTTAGTTTACATCTTAAATCCTTTTTGCACAGCAGTCTAAATATACTTTCAATGATTTCGACTTTATTAAAACCGTGCTCTTTGAACAGGGGGTCCATGGATTTGCAAAAGGTCTAGACTCAAATCGGCCTGCGCAGTCCGCACAGGCTGACCTGACCGAAACTCTTTAGCTATTGGTCAATTTTCTACATGTTTAAAGACCATTTTACCCCATGATTTAGTCGTTTGTAATACATAGAGGATATTTGGGTTTTTTTCGGTGAAAGATCGAAATTTATTTCATCGAGTGGACACCATCGGTAATAATTTCACGAGTGGCGCAGCCACGAGTGAAAATATTACAGATGGTGTTCACGAGAAAAAAAACAAATATTCTATTTATTTCATGCTTTTAAACCTTTCTGGGAGGAGCTTTGTCAAAATCAAGTAGAGTTCTTTTCCGTTATTCCCCGTGGCGTACCCCTCCAGCATAGCAACGCATAACAATATTACGTCAAGTGCAAGAAATGTAAGGTATATGACGTCATATTTCCCAGCTGGTTGTGAGGCACACGCAACTTATCTGGGCCACAAGAACGTGAAAATCGATATTTTCACTGATGGTACCAGTGTAAGATCGAAAAATATTGTCACTGCTATTTCTCGATATCCTACCGGAAAGCATGAATTGGATCAGCCTATAGATTTAAATGAAATTGGTAAGGCGATTAAGAATCTAAAACGTAACAAAGCTGTCGGTAGTGACTGTTTAATGAGTGAATATTTTATTGAATGTTCTGATATATTATCGGTCCACTTGTGTGACATTTTAATAGTATTTTAACTTCTGGGTATTTCCTGGATTAATGGATGGATGGAGAGATCATTCCCATTCATAAAAATGGAGATAGAGATGATGTGAATAATTATCATGGTGTCACACTGGTTAGCTGCATGTCAAAATTTTCACTTCTATTGTTAATTCAAGGATAGAATTATTCTGTAACGAAAATAATATAATATCTGATGCACAGTTTGGCTTTAGAAAGGGGCGGTCAACAATTGATGCTATTTCCATTCTTACAGGATTAGTAAAAATTATTTAAATGACAACAGAAGGCTTTATGTTACATAATTATGTTGACTCAATGAAGTGTTTTGACACTATAAATAGAAATGCACTATGTTTGAAATTATATAAAACGGGTATACAAGGTAAAATTTTAAACATTTTAAGAGACATGTATCAAAAAGTTAAGTCATGTGTTAAGTCTTGTTCTTCATATTCTGATTATTTCTCCTATGCTGTAGGTCTTCGTCAGGGCGAAGTTATGTCCCCTTTATTGTTTTCACTTCTTATAGAAGATTTAGAGCTGTTCCTGCAACATGATGTAAATTCTGGACTTATCATTGAAGACATTTTATTAGTTTTGCTCTTGATTGCAGATGACATGGCTATTATAGGTAAATCGCCCCTCTGAAGTACAGAGCCAGCTTGATACTTTAAATAGTTACTGCAGTAAGTGGGGTATAAACGTAAAAGTAAAAAAAACAAAAACAAAAATTATGGTTTTTGGAAAACGAGGAGGTTCACTTCCAGATGAAAAATGGACTTATAATGGCCAGAATGTAGAAGTAGTGAACGATTTTAATTATTTAGGTACTGTATTTAATTACACGGGGAACTTTAATTTAAATAAAGAGTATATAACAGGTAAAGCATTAAAATCTATGAATCTGTTACTCTAAAAAACTAAGGAATTTGACATGAAACCTTATATTGTATTACAATTATTTGATACTTTCGTCGCACCTGTTCTCATCTACGGTGCTGAAGTTTGGGGATTTACGAAATAAAAAGAATAAAAACATATTCACCTTAAGTTTTGTAAAAAATTATTAAGAGTACCTGTTAATTCATGTACAGCATAAGTATATGGAGAGCTTGGCAGATAACCCCTTTTCGTAGACAAATAGCGATAAAGGTCATAAAAATTGGGTTACAGACGTAAAGCATCTCCTTGATAACTATGGGTTTTCATACGTTTTTGAAAATATAAGCTGTCTTAACGCTAAAACGTTTATTGGTCAGTTTAAAGAAAAGTTGATTGATTGTTTTATTCAACAGTGGTATCATACATTGAATAGTCCTGTTCTTATCTTATGTAGAAATTTAAAATCTACATTTCAGTATGAAGACTATATAAATCTACTTCCTAAAAGTCTACGTTTTTACATCGTAAGATTAAGACTATCAGCTCATCCATTAATGATTGAATTAGGGAGATACAAGAATAATAGAACCCCGCGTGACCAACGAGTTTGTCCTTTTTGTAATACTACGGATATCGAAGACGAATATCAATTTGTTTGTATTTTGTATATGCCCGTGCTTTAACGAAGTCAGACGAAAGTTTTTGAAAAAGTACTACTATATCCGACCATCAATGTATATGTAGAAAGTTAAATGTTTATAATGTGCATAAAATGTAAAATTGAGTGGCTGAGCATTCTCTGCGTACGCAAGTTTTAGATTTAGAAGACTGATAATATTGCTTTTTCTTGCAAATGAGGTTAGAACTAGTTAAGATTAGAGCCTCCAATGGGATCAATATAATCCCATTAAAGAGGTCCTGTCTCCAATGAGATAAGATGCCGGTAAAAAAAGAACAAAAAAACTTACATTTTACCGTTGCTTACACGCGTTCCAGCGACACTTATAAACTGGTGACATCCCAATATCGGACAACTAGCGATCATTACAGATGACAACGACACAATAAACGTGCAATAAACACGTTATTATCACTGAAGCAATCTTCAGACGACTCTTTTCTGGACCTTTGTACATACAAAATTTCGAACCATGGATATGCTTTTCTGCGCCGTATCAGGACAATTGCCACCCCCGTACAATTCTGCCCGGGATTATTCCCCCCCCCCCCCCCCAGGACACGGAATTGTCCGGGGGGGGGGGGCAATGGTCTGGGAGGAATTGTCCTCGGGGGACAATAGTTCGGGGAAATTGTCCTCGGGGGCACAGGTCCGGGGGGAATTGTCCTCATCAGGGGGCCATTGTCCGGGGGGCAATTGTCCTAGAATCCTAATGCACTGTAAAATTTTGTAGTGGATAAAAGCCATGATCTGTTACAAGACGGTTTAATATATTTGCAAAAGGCATCGACTCAGATCAGCCAGCGCAGGTTGACCTGGGCGGAGACTTTTTTTGCCATTGGTCATTTTTCTGCATGTAAATGGACAAGTGCACCTCGATTTGGCCAGTTGTTAGACAAAACATGTTCATGCATGCATGTTTATGTAATAACTTGTTTGATATCGCGCATCATTGATATGCATCATACCCTGTTATGTTGTTTTTTTTTTTTGTCAGCGAATGAATCATATATGGCGTGCAGCACGCGATAAGGGGTATTTAATAGGACGTTTACGTAAAGCGTCGTCTCAGATCAGGCTGTACAGTCCGCGCAGGCTAATCCGAAACGACTTTCCGTTATCATGTAATCTGTTTTGCGTAAGTCAACTGTTGCTCGAATTCTAATGCAGTCGCAAACTGCCGTCTCGGATTAGCCTGCGCAGACTGCGTAGGTCAATCCGCGACGACACTTTACGCAAATGTCCGAATGTCCTTTTTCGCGTGTGGCAGGACATATACGACCGAAATGGCCTTCAAGTTCCATATGTCTCGCGGACTAGGTCAAGTGAAGTAGAGCAATCCGCGTGGGCTAATCTTGGTAGAAACCCTTATTTGCAAAGCAATATACATCGAAATGCAAGCAGTACAGAACTCTTTTGTAAAAGCTGTAGGACCTCTAACCCTATCAAAAAAAATCTAAACCTATTCTGTAAAATGGCTGGGTAACCTTAATACCCAACGTATTACATGACGAAGATTACGCTACGTAATGCTGAACCGAGCCCCGATAGCTAAGGACTTAGGAACGCGGGGGTCAAGTTTTCGATCCCTGGCTACCCTTGGCTCGGCCAATATCTTTCCAAGGATTGATGATAGTCAATGCGAAAGGATTCATTCCTGTTCCACCGCTGACTATTGTTTCGACAATTATCTTTTGGGAAAGCAGCCAGTGGCTTGGAAAGAAAATTGTGCCAAGTACTGGTAAAAGAAACTCAAGGAACGCATGGATAGGTGCACTGGCCGCCGCGATATCACTGAAATAATGTTGAATACAGCGTTAAACACCATACACTCAACCAATAAACATAATATTGAGCTTGGTATCGCTGTCTGTAGCCTGCAGCAATCAAAGGAATGCTGGTTCGACTCCTTAGTTCGAGAGAATTTCTGTCATAGAACAGATGGCAGTCATGCGACAGGGTTTATTCGCCTCTCGCAGCTGATCATTGTTTTGACAATGATTATATGAGAAAGCATCCAGTGGCATCCTCGGATACCCCGGGGTCCCCCCTATTTGCTACGCTAAATCGACCCCTGGGACAATTGACTAATAAAACTTTGAATCAGCCGGCGAAAATCGATACGAAACGTCATAGCGTAAAGTCCACTCGCCCATCACAAAATAATGGAACCAATGAAAAGCCACCTTTCGGCCAGCGGTAAAGCGAGGGAAATTCAATTAATTGTCCCAGGGGTCGATGTAGCGTAGCAAATAGGGAGACCCCGGGGTATCCGAGGATGATCCAGTGGCTTGGGAAAAATATTGTGCGAAGTACTAGTATTACGATCAAAGTCAGTGCCAAAGAAACAAATGTTTAGTTGAAATACAAACTGCATCTGGCGGGATTCGAGCCCATGGCGGACAAGATCCTCGTTTTTCGAGGTTTAACAAAACCAATACCATAGATTCTTTCAAACGCAAATCCAACAATGTGACCCTGATGTAACTTGGAGTGCAACATGCGAAAAGGTGCATTCGGACATTTGCGTAAAGTGTCGTCTCGGATTAGCCTGCGCAGTCCGCGCAGGCTAATCCGAGACGGCACTTTACGATTTTACATTAGATTTTGTGCTACAGTAGACTTGCGTAAAACAGAAAATCACATGAAATCGGAAAATTTCGTTTCGGGTTAGCCTGTGCGGACTGCACACGCTGATCCGAGACGACACTTTACGCAAATGTCCGAATGACACTTTTCGCGTGTTGCAAGCCAGTCTTGATGTCTGCAAAGAGGTAATATTGTTAACCCTTGTCCTGCTATGTCACTAAAATCAAATTTTCAATTCGATATTGATAACCGAAATAGAGCTGTTTCAAAAGCATGTTTTCGGAAATAGTATCTCCTTCCCGGACAGTGTAGATCACAGATCAGACTGCACCTTTTACCAGACGATGCCGACTTTTAACGACCCTGAGGAAGAAGCCTTTTGAAAACCCCGTGGGAGAAGGAGAAAATGCTGGATACCAGCATTTTCTTCGTTTGCCACAGGGTTTTCTGCACTTACACCGAGGAATTTCAGTTTTTTAGGTACATTTCACTTGTCATCTGCAAATTCTTGCAATTTGAATCTTGTCAAATTTTTCTCGTTTGATAAAGACTTGAACCCAATTTAGGCAGCGCGCCTTTAAGATACTTTACAAATGGAAATGATTGAATATTTACGGTCAAGTAAAGCTTTGGGATTTCTAGATATTAGAATGCGAAGACTGCTTTATCGTTCGCAGACAAACTTAAAGTACTTTGCAACAGGTGTCACATGAATGACGACATATGTACTCTATTCCTCTGAATGAACCGAAACAACTCGACCAAAATGCTGTTTTAGTCTGTATTTACGTGAGCAAACAGTCAAGCAAATCAAATGCGAAATATTGGTAATAGACACTCTGGGAGAGCACGGATAGGTACAATGACCACCGCCATATTACCGGAGTAATACTGAAAACGCATCCTCGGATACCCCGGGGTCTCCCTATTTGCTACGCTACAGCGACCCCTGGGACAATTGACTAATAAAACTTTGAATCAGCCGCCGAAAATCGATACGAAACGTCATAGCGTACAGTCCACTCGCCCATCACAAAATGATGATGGAACCAATGAAAAGCCAGCATTCGGCCAGCGGTAAAGCGAGGGAAATTCAATTAACTGTCCCAGGGGTCGATGTAGCGTAGCAAATAGGGAGACCCCGGGGTATCCGAGGATGCTGAAAACGGCGATTAATATCATAAAAACAAATTGAATGCTGTTATTGGGACCAGCTTTATCGTCATATAGTTAATTATTATTATATTATCATGACAGTACTCCCGCAATTAAATGGGGGAGGACATATAGCATTATTATACTGCAAAGAAATTTCTCGTGATATTAACATGCCGGGAACATATATCATGTACCCTGGCAAAAGAGACGTAAAACCAGTTTCCCTTTTGTATACGCCCCGTAAACATCACTACAATTGCAACACAACATCCAAAATTGCGGCGTCAATCGATCACCAGACTGCACATTTATGCACCAAACTGAACGTTTTAGTGACTGCATTTTTACAGTGACGTCAGTTTTCATTGAATTGAGTCACTCAGAAGGGAATTTCTATTTCGTAAGCATACTCAATTCGTGAGATTATAAAACAAGAAAATTCCGCTTAACGCGTTTTGAAAGGGTAAAACTTTGCAGTATAATAAATTAATTGTACGGTCAGGTGGCAGGGGACTTGGAAACTTGTTCACGGCTGTGTCAAATTCGGCTCGGGGCGACATGATTCACCTCAGCTGTGAACAAGTTTCCAAGTCCCCTGCCAACTGACCGTACAAATAAATTTACCCTTGTTCGTGTGTTTATAGCACGTATACATATGTATGTATGTATGTATGTATGTATGTATCTATCTATATGTCTCTGTGTTTGTTCATGTGCGGCAAATAACTTCTCGGTGCATAGTCCTTTTCTAAGATAATTTGGCATAAATGGTTGTCTTGGATATACCATATGCCCCCTGAAAGAACCTCAGCTCAAAGGTATAGGTATCTGTGCGAAAGGCATCCGTGTCCATGACTGGGCTTAATTTGTCACGATTTGTCGAATTTCGTTAATTAAATGTGCATATATTTCCTTGGCTTATTCGGATTCAATACTCTGCATCGACAGAATGGCTCATGCATGACGTTCTGTTGTAACATATAGACGTTGGTTCTAGCCTTTGGAATGTTTGAATTTAAAGTAAGCCTTGTAATAGCTCCACTAGGAACATCTTTCATTTTGTGAGAGTGCTTTTCTGTTTAACCCTTTACCAACCAATCCTGTGTTGTAATTATTATAAGGAAGAAGACATTTGAAAAGATTGTGAGTAAGGGATAAATGATGGTAACTGACATTCTCTCCCTTTTTCTACTGTATCTGTCTCACCTTTATAAAAACAGTCTCATAATTTGATTCATGTTCAATTTGTTGTCTGCAACTGCTTCTAATTTGGACCAGTCTTTTACTTGTATTTTATATGTCTTCTTACTATCTCCTTAGAGAATTATGAAAGAGCCGTCGCAGCACCCTTCTTTAGTGCAAGAAGTAGCTTCCTTATTAGATAACGTTTGTGGTAGTTCTAGGTATTGCCTGTTTCGATATGTATTTCGAAACATTCTCTTATCTTTTGTGCACTCGTTTAACTTCGGTAATAACGCGTACAAATTGTGCGGCAACGCCACCATCTATAAAAAGCTTGAATTTTAATGTACAAGGGCTGAATACAGAACTTATGTCTAAACAGGAACCATGGCTTTATTTGCTCTATTGATGTTTTTATCATGCTTTATCACTGGATACCGATCTCTAGTGACCAGGGAAGTCGACAACAAGATCTTGGTAGAGAAAGAAAGTTTCGACCTTATCATCAGCGGCCTGCGTGGACAGATAGATAAGATGCAAAGGTTCGTCGTTAACATCGAAAACTCTTTATCGGAACAAAAAGAGTTAAACAGAGATCTGAAAGAACAAGTTCTTGAATTTAAAAGAGACAATGATGTTGTCAAAGCGAAATTAAGGGATTTGCAGGAACAGGCCAATGCAAACGAAGAAAGGAACCTGTACCTTGAAAAGAAAGTTAAGTTTTTAATGCAGAGGCTTAAACTTGTATCTCACAGCAAACAAGCAAAACAACCAATATGGCAAAACTATGATGACAATAAACATGGCGGTAGTCATGCCAACATCAGAGCCAAATCGAAGACTGATATACGACATGAGTACACTCCGCTTAAAGATATTGGTAATGGTTCCGCCATGTCACACAACATACACGGTAAGCTCAAAATTAATCTTTAAAAAAGAAAAATAGAAAGAAATGGAAAATTTAGTACATAAGACAAAGATGACTATACAAATACACTTGGCAAAACTTATAAACCGCCACTTTAAGTCTGTAATTTCGCTTAGACCTTCTTTTTGCATCACTGTCCAAATAAACCGTAAGTTCGAAAATAATTTATTGACTTGTTCTTCTTAAAGGAGCTTATTTAAAATCCATCCACTTAACACTGAAAATTGAAATAATCAAATTCTTGAAAACTTCATACTCGTCTTCGTATTGTGCAGTAAAGATTTTTTGTTCTTCTTTCCTTCACTATTTAACTGTTTTCCCTCTTTATAAAAAGACATGTCTTCTATTGGCAGAATTGAGAAACTTTCCGTTGCAATACCATAGCTGACGCTTAGGCGTCTGTTACTATTTCTTTTCATTTACCGGTCTATTTTTTGTCATATTTGCAGAGGAAACAAAAGTGGCATTTTATAGGTTTTGCCGAGTGTAGAGAATGTTTGTCATCGGTAATGCATAATGCATGGTTACGATCAGTGAAAGTTACCGTATGTTGCCGTAACTCTTCACTTGAAAGCGGGGAGGGGGGCGGGACAACAGTTCCCGTGCATTAGTAACCTAGGTAAACAGTGCATGCTATTCACCTAGACGGGGAAAATGTTGTTTACGCGCATTTACCCTACATTACTCGCGCTTTACGTAAACTTGTAGCGCGTTAGGTGGGAGCGGAACGCTACGGGAAATTATCGGAACCAATTGTCCTTGATCGTGATAAAAATCCAAAACAAAAAATGGCTGGGAAGCATGAAATAGATAGATAGATAGATAGATAGATAGATAGATAGATATATATTTATTGAACATCATCGGTGTTTTTTTCGCGAGTGAAAATATTTCCGATAATTTTCAGTCGTTAAAACGATTGCCCATCTTCCACCGATAAAAATCCTTTATATGTTTTGCCATTTGCTACGGTACTTAAAAAAATATTCCGCAAGGCTCAAAAGGTCGACTGCAGATTATGATACGTATTTACCAATCTTGCGTTTCATTTTTAGTCTTATTCTACATATGGAGTGCAACACATGAAAAGGTGCATTCGGACATTTGCGTAAAGTGTCGTCCCGGATTAGCCTGCGCAGTCCGCGCAGGCTAATCCGAGACGGCACTTTACGACTACAGTAGATTTTGTGCAACAGTAGACTTGCGTAAAACAGAAAATCACATAAAATCGGAAAGTGTCGTTTCGGATTAGGCTGTGCAGCCTGCACATGCTGATCAGAGACGACACTTTACGCAAATGTCCGAATGACCTTTTTCGCGTGTTGCACTCCATATGTGGCCATTCACGCAAAATATGACCCTATGGGAAATGCGAAAAGTGTCAAACCTGGTCAGACTGCGCGAATTGCACAGGCTGACCAGGGTTGACACTTTTCGCTTTTATGATATTTTCTATATGAAAAGAGGTCAGTCTACCCTGATAAACAATCACATTGAATCTATCAACTTAAATTGACGCTGCACCGTCTTTGGTCTACTTTCATCCGGAATTCCATGACTGTACCCTTTTCGCGTGACGGGTCACCTATTGAAAGTAGCTCAACTTTTATTCGGCTAAACTAAACGGTTTAGCAAATCAGATGTTGGGTTATAGTCAAATTTGAAAATTCTTGAGACCAAAACTAAGAATCTGCTAATATAGTGAATGGTTCACCATGAACTCTGCCCTTGTTTGACAAGCTCTTGGTGTTGCCTATTAACTCTTTACACAATCCCTACTTTTAACGATCCGGAGAAAAAGTCCTTTAGAAAAAATTGTGGGAAAAGGAGAAAATGCTGGTAACCAGCATATTCTCCTTTTCCCACAATTCTACCCTTTACAAAATAAATTTCAAATTTTCAGTCACTTTTATTTTGTTGTCTGCAAGTGCTTTCAATTTGGACCCGTCTAAATTTTTGTCGCTCGGTAAAGAGTTAAATGCCAAATGTAGATTTTCTTCTCTATGACCAAATTAGCTCTTCAACTTTACAGCAAAAGTACGGTTCATTTATTCAGCTTCACCTGATACCATCTTTACAGTATAGTCTAATTCTTGCGAAATGTCATCCAGCAGATGTTGTTAATCATTGCATTTTAAATACTGTAAATCACTTCAATTTCGCGAGGACTTTATTTCGCGATTTTATCCCGAAATTCCAAGTTTTATTTATTAGTAATCAAAAGCGAGAGATGTGGCCATCACCTGCTATCCTATCAATAAATAAAATGAAAGTTTCCAATCAATTGTAAAAGCCCAAATTTTCCTGCCATATTGGATTTTTTTTAGGAAAACAGCTCCTTATCGGACAGTGTAGATATAAGTCTGATCTTGATCTATGCTGCCCGCACAAGGTCCTTGAGTAACGTGTAACACCCTAAGTATTAACAAATTCATTATGTAAAGCGGAAGTAATGTATATTTTCTATGTTCAATCATTAATTTCTACGGTAATTTTCTGTACTCACTCACTGTTTATATGCGTTTCGCCTTTCTGACATACTATTTGATCGGTGCTAATGGAACAAATAGAATAGCATTCTATAAAGTATTAACTTATCGATCATCAAACTTCTCACTTGCTTAATTCTTTACCAAACAACAAAATGTTGGGCTTGTCCAAACTGAAAGGGCTTGCAGACGACAAAATGAATCTGACTAAAGAAGCTATAGATTTGTTTTAGGAAGGTAAGAAAACGTTGAGGGAAAAGGAGAAAATGCTGGCATTATCTCCCGCTAGATGGCATTCTATAAACACTCATCTATCTAATTTGGGCATCCTGGGTACAGAGCCGAACCACTTTCCTACGCGACAACCGTTTCTTTGAATTTCAAACTAAACTAAACATTTAGTCAATAAAACGCTACCTCTTGCAATTCAATCAGCTATGATCAGCAGTTAAGATAAATATGGAGCTAATAGTACGGTCACAAATCAGTAAATGACGCCTGCCGGCGTGGTAACTGCCAGTTTTCACTTAAATTCGGGCGGTGGCAGCTCGATGGTAGCTCGGTGGCAGGCACAATCGGCAGGCGGCAGGCGGCATTTTAGACGCCGCCAGGACGCCGCTGAAGTTTTAAGAAAAAAGTTAAAATTCTGTCTGCACCGGCCGATTCTTTCCAATTGTGCCTGTCGATAGGGCGCCGGGCGGGCGCATTTCGTAGTCGCGCCGTGGCTGTCAAGCGGCAGACGGGCTGCAGCGCGATTTTTACTCGGTCGTCACGGGGTTCGAGGGCCTTCAATCTTCGGCCGGCGATCGGTAGCGACTAACTGCCACTCTCCAGCATCCGGCCTGCTATCTTCATGCTACCGATAGGCCACCGTGCGATTTCAAAATATCTGCCGGCGGCAGGGCGGAGATTGAAAAGCAGATGGAAGGCAAGTGGCGGTGATGGTAGGTGGCAGGATGGCATTCTCCGAGTGCAGACTCCTGGGCTCCTGAATATAAATCCGAGGCTATTCACAATAAAAAAATTCGTCATGGCGATTCTAACAGCACCATAGCGACTCAGAGACTTGCGAATTGCTGGGTTTGGCTCTGGTCTCTTGCGCTTCGGTGCTGGCGCTTTGTCCTGCCCCTTGCCTTTAGGGGGGCAACTTGTTGGAAGGAAAAAAAAATCTTAAGAAATTAGATCTATTTATTTTGTGGTTGATAATAATGATGAACAGTTTGTAGTGAAACGAGAGCATTCTAGCTTTATATATCCCCCGTAAACCAGCCTGCCGCGGCCAGATTATCGGGCGGGCGCCTGGCGGTGGCAGTTCGAAAGCCCAATCGCCGGCCGGTGTCAGGTGTAAATGGGCGGTGTCCGCCAGGTCGCCGGGCGGTGGCAGGTAAAATCTGACGGCTGCCGGCCTGTCGCCTAACTGCCACCGGCCGACTCCCTGATGACGCCCCACTCCCCTCGAACTTAAGAAACTGCCTGCCGCCGCCAGGAACCCGCCAGGCGGCCTTTAACTGGCAGTTATTCTCTTTTCCTCTCCAACGTATTGATAAAAGCTATTTTCTACATTGCTACTTTATAAAGCGTAATATTACAGTAAGCCCGCTTTTGGGATTAGTGATATGTCATATAAGACAGTCAAATCTTCGAAGAATATGACATGCGCAGACAACGAAAATGCTGGTAACCAGCATTTTCTCCTTTTCCCACATTGTTTTCTAAAGGCTTCTGGTTCAGGATCGTCAAAAGTAGGGATTGTGTGGTAATGTGTTAGTAGTCCTCTTTCCATAATTCTATTTCCAGCTCGACAAATAACAGGAAGTGTAGCTTTTTCATCCTATGTTAAAACTGACATCACCGGTCTCACGAAAGGCGACGTTATCAAGTTTGACGGCATAATGGTCAATGACGGAAACGCCTATGACTTCAATACGGGTATCTTCACGGCACCACGGGATGGGCTCTATCTTTTCTCTTACTTTGTTGAAGATTTCACCGATCAGGATCTTTGGGTTTTTCTTCGACAAGACAATTATGTCCGTTCACAGGCTGTAGCCGAGCCTTATGCTGAGCATCAAAACATTATGGGAGGAAACGTTGTTCTCATTCATGTCACGGCAGGATCAAGAATTTGGATTTCCATCGATGTAGGAACTAGAGTCCAGAGCGACCTGTCCACATTTTCTGGGATGTTTCTACATTAGGTCAATTGCAAATGTCGAAAAAGAAACATGCAGAAAATTGCATGATGTCTTAAAGCCGATGTAGTTATTTCTGTGCAGTCAAATGACAATTAAACAATTAACACTGAAAAGGCCATGCCTGTTAAAGCATGTTCCGTAATGGTACATTGTTTTTCTTTAAACAATAAAACGCATATAAACCACTCTTAAGACCACTTTTAACTCTTTACCACACAATCCCGACTTCTAACAACCCTGAGAAAAAGGCATTTTGAAAAAACATTGTGGGAAAAGGAGAAAATGATGGTAACCAGCATTTTCTCCTATTCCCACAATGTTTTCAACCCTTCCCAAATCCATTTTCGGTTTTTTTTTTCAGTCACATTTTTTTTCGTCTGAAAATGCTGTCAAGAAGGATCAGTCTATAAATTTGTTGTTTGGTAAAGAGTTAAATCACTTCCAGCTTCATACTGACCTGCTATTCTTGGCGAAATGGGAGTTTCACCCTTAACCACACAATGACTACTTTTAAAGCCCCTGAAAGAGAAAGCTTTTAAAAGCATTGTAGGAAAAGGAGAAAATGTTGGTTACTAGCATTTTCTCCTTCTCCCACAATGTTTTCAAAAGGCCTTTTTTCAGGGTTGTTAAAAGTCGAGATTGTGTGATAAAGAGTTAAGGGTGGCCTTGAGAGTGGTCTACAAACGTTTTATTGTTTTTACCCTATCAAAGAAAAATCTTTTTGATCTGAGCCACATCGAAACTGTTATCTGCAAATGCTTTCAAATCAGACTGGTTTAAAATTTCGTTGTGTGGTAAAGGGTTAGTGTATCTCCGTGATTCATTATAGCTCGCAAGTTATCACTGAATCATTGATCTATGAAACCAATTTTTTCTGACAACTGATTGAATCCTGCGGTAGAATGGTCCTCATACAATTACCAAAATAAAAAAGTATCGACCCAGGTCAGTCCAAGCAGACTCATATTTGCAAGCCAAGGGTTACGATCCACTACGCTACTCTACCCTTGGCGGATTGAGCTTGTTTCGACAATCACCCGATACGCATTTTCATTGGTTGCAGCTTGCTCTAAATGCATCAAATCAAATCGCTCGTAGCATTTCATCTTGATGAAAAAAGAACACGGTCGCCATAAAAAAAGAAGGTAAAGATGTGTTCTGGATCTGTAATGACTTATTACCGAAGAAAACTTTCATTAACCTGCATACAAAAAGACCTGTTCTTAGTCTAAATGCAATATACAATTGCTAATTAATCACAATAAATCATGTGAATACTGTAAGAAAAACACAAAACCTATCGCTCATACCAAAAATATAAAATTCAGAAGCAACCGATTGCTGTTGCGGAAACTTTTTCCGATAAAAAAAACTAGAAGTAGGCAATAAAGATACAATAAGGAGTTACATATGAGACAGTAGTCAACGTAACTGGGTTTCTTGTTGCGGATTGAAGAGATTAAAAAAATTACACTTCAGTTGCCATTGTTTGATATAATTATGCAATAGGAAGTAACTGAAAGAGTTTTCAGTCTTTTTTTAGCCACTTGTCGCATTAATTTCTGTTTGTTTTTTTTTTACAGTGTACATTAATCACTTTGGTCTATTGACATTGTCAATGTGCACGCAGCATTTCTTGTGGGCTGAGTTAGAAAAGCAAATCCAGTAAAGGGCTGGGGAGGGGGAGAGGGAGTGCATCGAGGGTTAAAGGGAAGTAATTCTTGCAAGAGGCTTGAAAAGACCAAAACATATGAGCTGGGAAGGGGGGTGTGCATCGAGCGTTAAAGGGAAGTAATTCTTGCAAGAGGCTGGAAAAGACCAAAACATGGCCTTCTACGCCCCTATTTTCTTAAATGTGTGCCCATTTTCAGTGAAATCTGGCATGTGTGGATGGCAGTTTGCCAAGGACTGCACAGCAGCCTTTAAAGACTTTAAATCCACTTTTATGCCGTTTTTATTAATGTTTTAAATCGATAAATTAGGGCGCCATTTTGGAGCTCTCTGATTGGCTGTTGAAATTTCTAAAGTCTTCTCTGATTGGCTGTTGGTTTTCATTCTGATTTCCTTAAAGCTTCTCTGATTGGATAATTTCAGGGAGGGAAGAGATTTGATTGGCTGATGGGAGGGGGAGAATATCTGTTTATTCTTATTAACCTTTTACCGCACAATGAAGCCTTTTAACACCCCTGAAAAGAGAAGGCTTTTGAAAATAATCTGAGGAAAGGAGACAATGCAGGTTACCAGCATTTTCTCCTTTTCCCACAATGTTTTCTACCCTATCAAAGAAGCAATTGATTTTTAGTTATTCTTACACCTTATTGTATCTTTATTGCCTACTTCTAGTTTTTTTTATCGGAAAATGGTTCCGCAACAGCAATCGGTTGCTTCTGAATTTTATATTTTTGCGCAGCAATTAAACATAAAATTGACTTTTGACTCGCGCGGTCGTCAAAATTGGTTCAATGTTTTCATGACCCTGTTAAGAAAACAGGGAAAAATTTCCTCTACCTGTCCTTGAATTGTACAATAGGTACCAGTTGCCTCCGAAAGTGTTGAAATTGATTTTACGATTTTATGCGCAGCACGTAACAGTCACGTATGGGTGAGATGGTCACCGTAACCTAATCAATGGCCCTAGTGAGAGAAAAAGAAAAAGAAAAATCCCTATAATTGACTTAAGCAACGGAAAATTTTTGCTGAAAAAAATTATTAATTATGAAAACGCAAAACATTTAGCCCGGTCCTATATGAATATAGTTGCTAAAATGTGAGATGCTCATTATGCAAATCATTCTGATTGGCTGAAAATATGTCACTTATAAAGGTTCACTTTCCCGCGGCACCTCACAGTTCGAAAAGTCTACATGGGAGAGAGGTCTTAAATAGTTGAATTAAAAAAAGACGGTTACAAGTAAAAGAAGCAAAATTAGAACAATTTGATCATGTTATTTTTCATGTTGGTACAAACGACATAGGTAATAAATGTACTGTAAAACAAATTCTATCAGATTATGGGAATTTAATTGGTGTTTGTCGCAATGTGAAAGATACAATAAACATTGTAATTTCTGCAATACTTCCTAGGCCAGTGGATCATTTGACTTCTGATCCTATTATTAGATAAGTCAATAACTACTTGCATAGGAAGATGAGTAAAGAAATGAATTTCAAATTTGTCAGCACATATAAACCATTTATGCGTGCAGGAGAGGTGAAGGTCGAGCTTTTTGCAAAAAGAGATGGAGGTTTACATCTGAATTCCTCGGGTACCAACAGACTGAAACAGTTCTTTTTAAATGTAATAACTCACTTGTAACTATTATAGCTTCAAATGTTATTCATGTAACAATTTGTATATAATTATGTATACATAATCTAAATTTTTTTTTTTCGTTAATCAAGTACAGTTCATTGTATGGATAAAGAGTCAAAAACATTTTTCTGCAAAACAAGTAAGGTAAGAAAGAAAATTGTTAAAACTTTAATCAATTTTATTTTGTGCATTATTAATTTAAGCTTCTTAATCATAAGTGTAGATTAAGATCGAAGAAGAAATGCTTATTTTTGTGTTTTTTAACTAAAAACAGCTGTTGTTATTTATGAACTTGTTTTTAGATTTAATGCATGCTTGCCCAAATAACACAGCTTTGCTTGACAAATTTGCCTCACTCATTGAGTAGAATATAAAAGCTGAATATTAACTGA
Source organism: Tridacna crocea (assembly GCA_943736015.1). Taxonomy (NCBI): domain Eukaryota; kingdom Metazoa; phylum Mollusca; class Bivalvia; order Cardiida; family Cardiidae; genus Tridacna; species Tridacna crocea. The sequence continues at coordinate 11,889,793 of OX031057.1, read as the reverse complement.
AGTAGAGTATAAAGTTTAGTTAAAAATACTGTAATTTTGCTTCATTTGGTTTGTTTACTGTTCTAAATTTGTTTGATTTGTATATTTATTAATATCTTTTTATTAATGTACATTTTGTTTCTTTGTCCTAAGGGTTGGCCGGTGGGTTGGCAGTAGTTTAAATGGAAGATCTTGTTGCTTAGCAGTTGGTAAACAACATGATTCTTCTTTATTAATAAAATAAGCTTTGTATTAAAGCTTTATAATTGAACAAGTAGTTGTTGCACCAATAGTTGTTGAAGCAAATAGTTGTGGTATCAAATAGTTGTTGTATCAATTAAATGATAATTATGAGACTTCTCAATGTACTATGAATAGGACACATATTAAATAATCATATTGAAAGATTTCTTTACTTTTTAATTTGTCCACAATTTTAAGAATGAATAATTAGTTGGGGTCTGCTATAAAATATTCCGTAAGTCGATTTTTCATGTTTTTGCGGATATGTAAGTGGCACCTGCAAGACAACAGACAACCTAAAAGGTTTTGTTGTCACGGTTAAAAAAAGATTGCAGAAATAAAAAACAGATATTAGAAACTAAGTTCCCTATATTTGACCTATTAAGCAACAGGTGTCGTCTGCTATGAAATGTTCCGTAAGTCGATTTTCGCGGGTACGTAACCGGCACCTATGAGACGGTAGTCAACGTAAATGGATTTGTCGTCATGGTATAATGAGATTGGAGAAAAAAAATATACATTGAAAATTTAGTTCCTTTTGTTTGATTTATGCAATAAGAAGTAGTTGCTACTGAAAGAGCCTTCAGTCTTTTTTTAGCCACTTGTCGCATTATTTTCTGGGGTTTTCGTATGGGCGTAGCTGGCACGTATGAGACGGTAGTCAACGTAACTGGGCTTCTTGTTGTGGTTTGAAGAAATTAGAAATATTACACTTCAGTTGCTATTGTTTGATATATGCAATAGGAAGTAACCGAAAGAGTTTTCAGTCTTTTTTTAGCCACTTGTCGCATTAATTTCTGGGTTTCTTTTACACTGTACATGGATCACTTTGGTCTATTGAAAGTTTCAATATGCAGCATATCTTGTGGGCTGAGTTAGAAAAGCAAATCCAGTAAAGGGCTTGGGAGGGAGGGTGCATCGAGGGTTAAAGGGAAGTAATTCTTGCAAGAGGCATGAAAAGACCAAAACATATGAGACAGTAGTCAACGTAACTGGGTTTCTTGTTGCGGATTGAAGAGATTAAAAAAATTACACTTCAGTTGCCATTGTTTGATATAATTATGCAATAGGAAGAAACTCAAAGAGTTTTCAGTCTTTTTTTATCCACTTGTCGCATTAATTTCTGTTTGTTTGTTTTTTACACTGTACATTGATCACTTTGGTCTATTGACATTGTCAATGTGCACGCAGCATTTCTTGTGGGCTGAGTTAGAAAAGCAAATCCAGTAAAGGGCTGGGGAGGGGGGGAGTGCGTCGAGGGTTAAAGGGAAGTAATTCTTGCAAGAAGCTTGAAAAGACCAAAACATATGAGCTGGGGAGGGGGTGTGCATCGAGGGTTAAAGGGAAGTAATTCTTGTAAGAGGCTGGAAAAGACCAAAACATGGCCTACTACGCCCCTATTTTCTTAAATGTGTGCTTATTTTCAGTGAAATCTGGCATGTGTGGATGGCAGTTTGCCAAGGACTGCACAGCAGTCTTTAAAGAAGACTTTAAATCCACTTTTATGCCGTTTTTTTACTGTTTTAAATCGATAAATTAGGGCGCCATTTTGGAGCTCTCTGATTGGCTGTTGAAATTTCTAAAGTCTTCTCTGATTGGCTGTTGGTTTTCATTCTGATTTCCTTAAAGCTTCTCTGATTGGATAATTTCAGGGAGGGAAGAGATTTGATTGGCTGATGGGAGGGGTGGAGGGAATATCTGTTTATTCTTATTAACCTTTTACCGCACAATGAAGCCTTTTAACACCCCTGAAAGAGAAGGCTTTTGAAAATAATCTGAGGAAAGGAGACAATGCAGGTTACCAGCATTTTCTCCTTTTCCCACAATGTTTTCTACCCTATCAAAGAAGCAATTGATTTTTAGTTATTCTTACATCTTGTTGTATCTTTATTGCCTACTTCTAGTTTTTTTTATCGGAAAAAGTTTCCGCAACAGCAATCAGTTGCTTCTGAATTTTATATTTTTGCGCAGCAATTAAACATAAAATTGACTTTTGACTCGCGCGGTTGTCAAAATTGGTTCAATGTTTTCATGACCCTGGTAAGAAAGCAGGGAAAAATTTTGTTTACCTGTCCTTGAATTGTACAATAGGTATCAGTTGCCTCCGAAAGTGTTGAAGTTGATTTTACAATTTTATGCGCAGCACGTAACAGTCACGTATGGGTGAGATGGTCACCGTAACCTAATCAATGGCCCTAGTGAGAGAAAAAGAAATAGAAAAATCCTTATAATTGACTTAAGCAACAGTTGGCGTCTGCTATAAAATATTCCGTAGGTCGATTTTTCATGTCTTTGCGGATACGTAAGTGGCACCTGCGAGACAACAGAAATCTAAAAGGGTTCGTTGTCATGGTAAAAAATACATTGCAGAAATGAAAAACAGGTATTAGAAACTAAGTTCCCAATATTTGACCTATTAAGCAACAGGTGTCGTCTGCTATGAAATGTTCCGTAAGTCGATTTTCGCGGGTACGTAACCGGCACCTATGAGACGGTAGTCAACGTAAATGGATTTGTCGTCACGGTATAATGAGATTGGAGAAAAAAAATATACGTTGAAAATTTAGTTCCTTTTGTTTGATTTATGCAATAAGAAGCAGTTGCTACTGAAAGAGCCTTCAGTCTTTTTTTAGCCACTTGTCGCATTATTTTCTGGGGTTTTCGTATGGGCGTAGCTGGCACGTATGAGACGGTAGTCAACGTAACTGGGCTTCTTGTTGTTGTTTGAAGAAATTAGAAATATTACACTTCAGTTGCCAATGTTTGATATATGCAATAGGAAGTAACCGAAAGAGTTTTCAGTCTTTTTTGAGCCACTTGTCACATTAATTTCTGGGTTTTTTTTACACTGTACATGGATCACTTTGGTCTATTGAAAGTTTCAATGTGCAGCATTTCTTGTGGGCTGAGTTGGAAAAACAAATCCAGTAAAGGGCTTGGGAGGGAGGGTGCATCGAGGGTTAAAGGGAAGTAATTCTTGCAAGAGGCATGAAAAGACCAAAACATATGAGACAGTAGTCAACGTAACTGTGTTTCTTATTGCGGATTGAAGAGATTAAAAAAAATACACTTCAGTTGCCATTGTTTGATATAATTATGCAATAGGAAGTAACTGAAAGAGTTTTCAGTCTTTTTTTATTAGCCATTTGTCGCATTAATTTCTGTTTGTTTTTATTTACACTGTACATTGATCACTTTGGTCTATTGACATTGTCAATGTGCACGCAGCATTTCTTGTGGGCTGAGTTAGAAAAGCAAATCCAGTAAAGGGCTGGGGAGGGTTGGAGGGAGTGCATCGAGGGTTAAAGGGAAGTAATTCTTGTAAGAGGCTTGAAAAGACCAAAACATATGAGCTGGGGAGGGGGTGTGCATCGAGGGTTAAAGGGAAGTAATTCTTGTAAGAGGCTAGAAAAGACCAAAACATGGCCTACTACGCCCCTATTTTCTTAAATGTGTGCCCATTTTAAGTCATATCTGGCATGTGTGGATGGCAGTTTGCCAAGGACTGCACAGCAGCCTTTAAAGAAAACTTTAAATCCACTTTTATGCCGTTTTTTTAGCTGTCGGATTGGCTGTTGAAATTTCTAAAGTCTTCTCTGATTGGCTGTCGGTTTTCATTCTGATTTCCTTAAAGCTTCTCTGATTGGATAATTTCAGGGAGGGAAGAGATTTGATTGGCTGATGGGAGGGGTGGAGGGAATATCTGTTTATTCTTATTAACCTTTTACCGCACAATGAAGCCTTTTAACACCCCTGAAAGAGAAGGCTTTTGAAAATAATCTGAGGAAAGGAGACAATGCAGGTTACCAGCATTTTCTCCTTTTCCCACAATGTTTTCTACCCTATCAAAGAAGCAATTGATTTTTAGTTATTCTTACATCTTATTGTATCTTTATTGCCTACTTCTAGTTTTTTTTATCGGAAAAAGTTTTCGCAACAGCAATCGGTTGCTTCTGAATTTTATATTTTTGCGCAGCGATTAAACATAAAATTGACTTTTGACTCGCGCGGTCATCAAAATTGGTTCAATGTTTTCATGACCCTGGTAAGAAAACAGGGAAAAATTTTGTTTACCTGTCCTTGAATTGTACAATAGGTATCAGTTGAATCCGAAAGTGTTGAAATTGATTTTACAATTTTATGCGCAGCACGTAACAGTCACGTATGGGCTAGATGGTCACCGTAACCAAATCAATGGCCCTAGTGAGAGAAAAAGAAAAAGAAAAATCCTTATAATTGACTTAAGTGACAGTTGGCGTCTGCTATAAAATATTCCGTAAGTCGATTTTTCATGTTTTTGCGGATACGTAAGTGGCACCTGCGAGACAACAGACAACCTAAAAGGGTTTGTTGTCACGGTTAAAAAAAGATTGCAGAAGTAAAAAACAGGTATAAGAAACTAAGTTCCCAATATTTGACCTATTAAGCAACAGGTGTCGTCTGCTAAGAAATGTTCTGTAAGTCGATTTTCGCGGGTACGTAACCGGGACCTATGAGACGGTAGTCAATGTAAATGGATTTGTCGTCACTGTATAATGAGACTGGAGAAAAAAAATATACATTGAAAATTTAGGTCCTTTTGTTTGATTTATGCAATAAGAAGCAGTTGCTACTGAAAGAGCCTTCAGTCTTTTTTTAGCCACTTGTCGCATTATTTTCTGGGGTTTTCGTATGGGCGTAGCTGGCACGTATGAGACGGTAGTCAACGTAACTGGGCTTCTTGTTGTTGTTTGAAGAAATTAGAAATATTACACTTCAGTTGCCATTGTTTGATATATGCAATAGGAAGTAACCGAAAGAGTTTTCAGTCTTTTTTTAGCCACTTGTCACATTAATTTCTGGTTTTTTTTTTACACTGTACATGGATCACTTTGGTCTATTGAAAGTTTCGATGTGCAGCATTTCTTGTGGGCTGAGTTAGAAAAGCAAATCCAGTAAAGGGCTTGGGAGGGAGGGTGCATCGAGGGTTAAAGGGAAGTAATTCTTGCAAGAGGCATGAAAAGACCAAAACATATGAGACAGTAGTCAACGTAACTGTGTTTCTTATTGCGGATTGAAGAGATTAAAAAAAATACACTTCAGTTGCCATTGTTTGATATAATTATGCAATAGGAAGTAACTGAAAGAGTTTTCAGTCTTTTTTTTAGCCACTTGTCGCATTAATTTCTGTTTGTTTTTATTTACACTGTACATTGATCACTTTGGTCTATTGACATTGTCAATGTGCACGCAGCATTTCTTGTGGGCTGAGTTAGAAAAGCAAATCCAGTAAAGGGCTGGGGAGGGTTGGAGGGAGTGCATCGAGGGTTAAAGGGAAGTAATTCTTGTAAGAGGCTTGAAAAGACCAAAACATATGAGCTGGGGAGGGGGTGTGCATCGAGGGTTAAAGGGAAGTAATTCTTGTAAGAGGCTAGAAAAGACCAAGACATGGCCTACTACGCCCCTATTTTCTTAAATGTGTGCCCATTTTAAGTCATATCTGGCATGTGTGGATGGCAGTTTGCCAAGGACTGCACAGCAGCCTTTAAAGAAAACTTTAAATCCACTTTTATGCCGTTTTTTTACTGTTTTAAATCGATAAATTAGGGCGCCATTTTGGAGCTCTCTGATTGGCTGTTGAAATTTCTAAAGTCTTCTCTGATTGGCTGTTGGTTTTCATTCTGATTTCCTTAAAGCTTCTCTGATTGGATAATTTCAGGGAGGGAAGAGATTTGATTGGCTGATGGGAGGGGGGGAATATCTGTTTATTCTTATTAACCTTTTACTGCACAATGAAGCCTTTTAACACCCCTGAAAGAGAAGGCTTTTGAAAATAATCTGAGGAAAGGAGACAATGCAGGTTACCAGCATTTTCTCCTTTTCCCACAATGTTTTCTACCCTATCAAAGAAGCAATTGATTTTTAGTTATTCTTACATCTTATTGTATCTTTATTGCCTACTTCTAGTTTTTTTTATCGGAAAAAGTTTTCGCAACAGCAATCGGTTGCGTCTGAAATTTATATTTTTGCGCAGCGATTAAACATAAAATTGACTTTTGACTCGCGCGGACGTCAAAATTGGTTCAATGTTTTCATGATCCTGGTAAGAAAACAGGGAAAAATTTTGTTTACCTGTCCTTGAATTGTACAATAGGTATCAGTTGCCTCCGAAAGTGTTGAAGTTGATTTTACAATTTTATGCGCAGCACGTAACAGTCACGTATGGGTTAGATGGTCACCGTAACCAAATCAATGGCCCTAGTGAGAGAAAAAGAAAAAGAAAAATCCCTATAATTGACTTAAGCAACAGTTGGCGTCTGCTATAAAATATTCTGTAAGTCGATTTTTTCATGTTTTTGCGGATACGTAAGTGGCACCTGCGAGACAACAGACAACCTAAAAGGGTTTGTTGTCATGGTTAAAAAAAGATTGCAGAAGTAAAAAACAGGTATAGGAAACTAAGTTCCCAATATTTGACCTATTAAGCAACAGGTGTCGTCTGCTAAGAAATGTTCTGTAAGTCGATTTTCGCGGGTACGTAACCGGCACCTATGAGACGGTAGTCAATGTAAATGGATTTGTCGTCACGGTATAATGAGACTGGAGAAAAAAAATATACATTGAAAATTTAGGTTCTTTTGTTTAATTTATGCAATAAGAAGCAGTTGCTACTGAAAGAGCCTTCAGTCTTTTTTTAGCCACTTGTCGCATTATTTTCTGGGGTTTTCGTATGGGCGTAGCTGGCACGTATGAGACGGTAGTCAATGTAACTGGGCTTCTTGTTGTTGTTTGAAGAAATTAGAAATATTACACTTCAGTTGCCAATGTTTGATATATGCAATAGGAAGTAACCGAAAGAGTTTTCAGTCTTTTTTAAGCCACTTGTCACATTAATTTCTGGGTTTTTTTTACACTGTACATGGATCACTTTGGTCTATTGAAAGTTTCGATGTGCAGCATTTCTTGTGGGCTGAGTTAGAAAAGCAAATCCAGTAAAGGGCTTGGGAGGGAGGGTGCATCGAGGGTTAAAGGGAAGTAATTCTTGCAAGAGGCATGAAAAGACCAAAACATATGAGACAGTAGTCAACGTAACTGTGTTTCTTATTGCGGATTGAAGAGATTAAAAAAAATTACACTTCAGTTGCCATTGTTTGATATAATTATGCAATAGGAAGTAACTGAAAGAGTTTTCAGTCTTTTTTTTTAGCCACTTGTCGCATTAATTTCTGTTTGTTTTTATTTACACTGTACATTGATCACTTTGGTCTATTGACATTGTCAATGTGCACGCAGCATTTCTTGTGGGCTGAGTTAGAAAAGCAAATCCAGTAAAGGGCTAGGGAGGGTTGGAGGGAGTGCATCGAGGGTTAAAGGGAAGTAATTCTTATAAGAGGCTTGAAAAGACCAAAACATATGAGCTGGGGAGGGGGGTGTGCATCGAGGGTTAAAGGGAAGTAATTCTTGTAAGAGGCTAGAAAAGACCAAAACTTGGCCTACTACGCCCCTATTTTCTTAAATGTGTGCCCATTTTAAGTCATATCTGGCATGTGTGGATGGCAGTTTGCCAAGGACTGCACAGCAGCCTTTAAAGAAAACTTTAAATCCACTTTTATGCCGTTTTTTTTACTGTTTTAAATCGATAAATTAGGGCGCCATTTTGGAGCTCTCTGATTGGCTGTTGAAATTTCTAAAGTCTTCTCTGATTGGCTGTTGGTTTTCTTTCTGATTTCCTTAAAGCTTCTCTGATTGGATAATTTCAGGAAGGGAAGAGATTTGATTGGCTGATGGGAGGGGGGGAATATCTGTTTATTCTTATTAACCTTTTACCGCACAATGAAGCCTTTTAACACCCCTGAAAGAGAAGGCTTTTGAAAATAATCTGAGGAAAGGAGACAATGCAGGTTACCAGCATTTTCTCCTTTTCCCACAATGTTTTCTACCCTATCAAAGAAGCAATTGATTTTTAGTTATTCTTACATCTTATTGTATCTTTATTGCCTACTTCTAGTTTTTTTTATCAGAAAAAGTTTTCGCAACAGCAATCGGTTGCTTCTGAATTTTATATTTTTGCGCAGCGATTAAACATAAAATTGACTTTTGACTCGCGCGGTCATCAAAATTGGTTCAATGTTTTCATGACCCTGGTAAGAAAACAGGGAAAAATTTTGTTTACCTGTCCTTGAATTGTACAATAGGTATCAGTTGCCTCCGAAAGTGTTGAAATTGATTTTACGATTTTATGCGCAGCACGTAACAGTCACGTATGGGTTAGATGATCACTGTAACCAAATCAATGGCCCTAGTGAGAGAAAAAGAAAAAGAAAAATCCCTATAATTGACTTAAGCAACAGTTGGCGTCTGCTATAAAATATTCCGTAAGTCGATTTTTCATGTTTTTGCGGATACGTAAGTGGCACCTGCGAGACAACAGACAACCTAAAAGGGTTTGTTGTCACAGTTAAAAAAAGATTGCAGAAATAAAAAACAGGTATAAGAAACTAAGTTCCCAATATTTGACCTATTAAGCAACAGGTGTCGTCTGCTAAGAAATGTTCCGTAAGTCGATTTTCGCGGGTACGTAACCGGCACCTATGAGACGGTAGTCAATGTAAATGGATTTGTCATCACGGTATAATAAGACTGGAGAAAAAAAATATACATTGAAAATTTAGGTCCTTTTGTTTGATTTATGCAATAAGAAGCAGTTGCTACTGAAAGAGCCTTCAGTCTTTTTTTAGCCACTTGTCGCATTATTTTCTGGGGTTTTCGTATGGGTGTAGCTGGCACGTATGAGACGGTAGTCAACGTAACTGGGCTTCTTGTTGTGGTTTGAAGAAATTAGAAATATTACACTTCAGTTGCCATAGTTTGATATATGCAATAGGAAGTAACCGAAAGAGTTTTCAGTCTTTTTTCAGCCACTTGTCACATTAATTTCTGGGTTTTTTTTACACTGTACATGGATCACTTTGGTCTATTGAAAGTTTCAATATGCAGCATTTCTTGTGGGCTGAGTTAGAAAAGCAAATCCAGTAAAGGGCTTGGGAGGGAGGGTGCATCGAGGGTTAAAGGGAAGTAATTCTTGCAAGAGGCATGAAAAGACCAAAACATATGAGACAGTAGTCAACGTAACTGTGTTTCTTATTGCGGATTGAAGAGATTAAAAAAAAAAACACTTCAGTTGCCATTGTTTGATATAATTATGCAATAGGAAGTAACTGAAAGAGTTTTCAGTCTTTTTTTTAGCCACTTGTCGCATTAATTTCTGTTTGTTTTTATTTACACTGTACATTGATCACTTTGGTCTATTGACATTGTCAATGTGCACGCAGCATTTCTTGTGGGCTGAGTTAGAAAAGCAAATCCAGTAAAGGGCTGGGGAGGGTTGGAGGGAGTGCATCGAGGGTTAAAGGGAAGTAATTCTTGTAAGAGGCTTGAAAATACCAAAACATATGAGCTGGGGAGGGGGTGTGCATCGAGGGTTAAAGGGAAGCAATTCTTGTAAGAGGCTAGAAAAGACCAAAACATGGCCTACTACGCCCCTATTTTCTTAAATGTGTGCCCATTTTAAGTTATATCTGGCATGTGTGGATGGCAGTTTGCCTAGGACTGCACAGCAGCCTTTAAAGAAAACTTTAAATCCACTTTTATGCCGTTTTTTTACTGTTTTAAATCGATAAATTAGGGCGCCATTTTGGAGCTCTCTGATTGGCTGTTGAAATTTCTAAAGTCTTCTCTGATTGGCTGTTGGTTTTCATTCTGATTTCCTTAAAGGGGCCCAGATACTCATTTTCAGCCATTTTTAACTCGTTTTGTCTTTATTTTATCAAAATATAATCATTTTTATATCTTCATGCCAAATATTGCGCCTGACGGTTGCAAGGTTGCTTAGATTACGGTCGATAGAAATTGCATTTCGAAGGGTTGCTGCCAGTAATGTAAACAGACTCGTCGTTACCGGGTTTTGAATCGAAGATATTCCGTATATCCGTTATACACTCGGGTAGATTCGTATCATAAATATGCATACTGTCACGTGACTCAATTTGACCTTCGCCCTGCGTCTAATGAGGTAAACAAAGGAAAATGGAGGAAGCGTGCACGACTTGTCCAAGTCGGAAAAAAAGAGAAGAAAATTGGAACACGGAAGGAAAACTAGCAGAGCGAAAATTTTTATAGACCTGTTCAGCCATCGATCGCTGGCACGAACTGAAAGCGCTAAAAGGCTTTGAAGGCAATACGGAGGTAGCACACTATCTTCTGGACTTCGCCGAGCGTGAAATAAAGTAGGTCACTTGTTTCCTTACGAAAACAAATTTCTCTCAGCTCGTTTCATTTTAGTAAACCTTTTAGTCCTCCTATATAATTTGCGACTGATCTGTGCTGTAGTGTTTCAACGTGCATCCAGGTAAATAAATGAAATATTTTAAATCTACTGTACAGTAACTATATTAAATGTATCTATTCTACGAGCTGCTTGTCTGGCAAATTTCCTGTATCTCGTTTATTTCTCCATAATTCCCTCGGTCTTCCTGTAGCTGTAAATTTTAAAATTGTCCCTGTGTCTCTCTCATGTGTGCTCTATCTCTCGAAGGAGACCGAGTCCTGAGTCCGTCAGTTTGAAAAAAAATGAGGATAGGTGGGATCATAACTGATTAGGAGTTTAGGACCAATGTGGCAGCAATTCAGTCTTGTTATGCCATATTATTTTCCTTATTGATTTATACTGAAGGCATTTGCAGAAAACAAATCAAATAGTTTAAATGAAATATTTGAAAAACAAATGGTTTTAAGGACAGTTTCCTTTCATTTCATATTTTGCATTTAATTTAAAGGCAGATTTATGAATTAATCAGGCAAATACTATGGATATATTTGTATATCATGTACACATATTCCAGGGCAGAATTTGGGAAAAAAACAGATGAAACCGTCAACATCTGCAACATCTACCTCCACGCCATACAGAAGGATGACAATGTTTACCTCGACATTGAGTGGTATTAGTGCAGGTGAAACAACCAGTACTGCCACAGAGCAGGAAATGTGAGTCATAAACCATTGTTCAAAGCCTTTTCTACACAATACCAATTTTTAACAGCTCTGAGAAAGGAGCTTTTTGAAAACATTAATGGTATAAGAAAAAATCCCTGTCACTATATAGTATTTTCCATATTCCCATGATGTTAATTACCTTGTAAATGATCACTATCTCTGAGCTGCATTTAACTCTTTACCAAAGTGCAAACAACAAAATTTGGATTACTCCAAACGGAAAGTATTTGCAAAGGACAAAATAAATATGAATCAGAAATAGAAATTTGATCTGGAAAGGGTAGAAATCATTATGGGAAATGGAGAAAATGCTGGTTGCCAGCATTTTCTTCTTTTTCCACAATGTTTTCAAAGGCTTTCTTTCTCAGGGTTTTATATTAAAGTCGGGATTTTGTGGAACTGTTGAATTCTTTCCATAAGGGTCACTACTCTGATTTTCAGGTAGCAATGAAAAAAGGAAATGGTGTTTTGATGCCTTGGACAAAAGACATTGTCAATCACTTCTGGTTTGTGTGTAAAATGGCAGAGACTGAAAAACAATTTGTGGTAAGTATATTTATGAATAGTCAAAAAAGACTGCTCCCATATGCGTACAGTTAAATAGGAATAAGTTAATTGACTTATGCTACAGGAATCAAACTTATTTTTATCATGTTAACCCATTACCACACAATCCCTACTTTTGACGCCCCTGAGAAAGAAGCCTTTAGAAAACATTGTGGGTAAAGGAGAAAATGCTGGTAACCAGCATTTTCTCCTATTCCCTCAATGTTTTCTACCCTTCACAAAATAAATTTCAAATTTTCAGTCACTTTTATTTTGTTGTCTGCAAATGCTTTGAATTTGGACAAGTCTAAAATTTTGTCGTCTGGTAATGAGTTAAATGCTGCAGAGACACATAGACAACTGAGTATGTAAAACTAAATTGAAACATTTGTCTTGATACCTTGGACAAGTTTGAAACTAGGTCATGTTGGGTCAAAAAGGGTCTTTTATGGCACCAAAAACCAAGTTTTTTTTTCCTGTATGTGAAAAAGTAAACAACTTAAAGTCAGTGCTTCAATTTTGAGTACTTTCATATTTCTTCAAGTAGAGCCAAATAGGCTTTAACTCTTTGCCAAACGACAAAATTTTAGACCGGCCCAAATTTAGAGTATTGGCAGCCGACAAAATAAATCACCCAAAAATTGAAATTTGGTTCTAGGAAGGGAAGAAAGCATTACGGGAAAAGGAGAAAATGCTGGTTAAGAGCATTTTCTCCTTTTCCCTCAATGGTTTTAACCCATTACCAAACGACAATATTTTTAGACTGGTCCAAATCAAAAGCATTTGCAGACAACAAAATAAAAGTGACTGAAAATTCGAAATTTGTTTTGTGAAGGGTAGAAAACATTGTGGGAAAAGGAGAAAATGCTGGTTACCAGCATTTTTCTCCTTTTCTCATAATGTTTTCTAAAGGCTTCTTTCTCAGGGGCGTCAAAAGTAGGGATTGTGTCGTCATGGGTTAAAAGGCTTCTTTCACAGGGCCATTAAAAGTAATGATTGTGTAATAAAGCATAAAAAAAATGAACTACCCATAAAGTTGAATTATTTTCAACTCATTATATTTGCAGGCTATTTGGACAGGAATAATGCACCACAGTCAACGAGCATGAATGGGTTTTAGGCCATGGGGATTACACCAAGAACCACTGTCTTCATGGACCCCTTCAAGATTAGGAGAGAATTGACTCCATCCAGTAAAAAATGTATCCACCCTAAAAAACCTCGCCAAAATTGTATTTGACAAGAGACTTTTTAATCAGATACACAAGTATCTGCATTTCAGGTAAAATACATAAAGACTAAGCTATCAAAATTTGTATTGATTAGTCAGTGTTCCACATCCTCTCTTCATTTTTTTTCATTTGCATTTTTTGGCTAGTGCACTAATCAATGCCTTGGGTTTTCCTTTTATAAGTATTTTGTACAACATTCTTTAAAAGCCTCTGGTTGCTTTCCCTCTCAAACATCTTCAAAGCAATGTTAAGCAGTAGGAGTGGGATGAAATGTATCGCAGTTACCACCATCAGTCCTTTAACCCTTTCCCAAACGACAAATTTTGGACTCTTCCAAACTGAAAGAGTTTGCAGACGACAATTTTAGATTTTGAGAAAATGACAGAAAGTTCTCAAAAAGGGTAGAAAACACTGTGGGAAAAGAAGAAATTGCTCATTATGAGCAATTTCTCCTTTTCCCGCAGTGTTTTCAAAAGACTTTTAATGCAGACACGTAAAAACCAGGGCTTGTTTGGGAAAGGGTTAGAAAAATGCTGCGGTCAGAATGAATGTAGGAATCCCTAGGGAAAGCAGTTTGAGTACATTCCAGAACTTCTAACTCTAGCCTTGAGGTTAAGATTGGAAGACAAGGTCGGAATGAGGAAGGCAAAACAGTTGGAGGAAGGGGATCCAAGGCAGATATCAACCCATTTATCCCCAGTCTCGCCACCAAGCACAAAGAAATATACACTGAACAGAATTCAATGTTTAAATAATTGTACACATTTCATTGTTATGTAAAGTAACCTTCACCACAACCTGAACTGTTTAATAATTGCATAGGGAAGTAGGCTTTAACAAACAATGTATGATGTAAAAAGGAGCAATTTGCTTGTAGCATGTTTGTTCTCCTTTGGCCATAGTGTTTTCTAAGATACCATCATACAGGGATATGTTCTTTGATGCATGATAATTCATTTACTAAGGACTAGTCATAAATTTTGTTTTCTAGTCAAGGATAAAAGTACACAAAAGTAGAATTTACCCCATAGAAAAACGTTGTTTACAGGAAAATGATGGGTCATTGGAAAACAATTTGTGATATGACTCTTTTTTTCTCAAATTTTAGCAAAAAATAATCCAGGCCTCAGCACTACTGTTGAAAACTATGTACAGACATTCGTCCACACATTCGGCGTGCAAACTGGTTTAGTTCCCAGTAAGCAGAGTGGACACAGGTTGTCATAAGTTAGAGAAAAAATGTTTCTCAGGTGTTTAACCATTTACCACACAACCCTGACAGTTAATAACCCTAAAAAGAAGCCATATAAAAACACTGAAGGAAAAGGAGGAAATGCTGGTCACCAGCATTTTCTCTTTTTTTCCCACGATGTTTACTACTGAGGACTCTATAAAAGACAAATGTCATCAAAAATAATGAGCCAAATTGAAATTATCTGCAAATGTTTTCAATTTGGGCAAATATAAATAGTTTTCATGTGGTAAAGGGTTAAATTAAACAGTACAGACTGAGCAGTTCCATCAACTAAATTACTCTGCATGAATATGTTAGCAACCCTTTTTACATATATTAGTAATCAGTGTAAATAGTACATTTGTTTCCTTTGTATATATTTGTCTGAAAACTCTTACAACTATTACTCGAACAAACTGACATGAAATATATGACCTCTATTACCATTTAGACCACGTTTGTAGGGACTTGACCAATCAGCGTTCAGTATTTCCGTTGTATATATCGAAGATACAACTCCCGCAGTTGTATATCTGGATATACTATGCTAGTATATCCCGCACGTGAATTCCGACAATTTTTGTTTGCAATGCCGAGTCGAGACAAAATGTACCCTTTGCGGTAACACAATTTTGAAGTATGATTTGAACTGGGTATAACATTTTCATGTGTGAGTGCAATATTATTCTAAGTCTATACAATGTACAATCAATTAACACAGTATTGCCCTCAAATAGCGATTAACTACAGCAACCGCTTGAATGGAGAGTGCTCGAGGCGGTAGAAAAATAAGGCTCCAGTCTGGTTAAAAGTGTAATGTTCACATTTTGGCTTTAAACATGCAATTGCCTTTACAACCATTGTTCTAAAACATCAATCTGAGAAGGATAAACACTTATTTTTGCTAAGAAATTAAAACACATTCGACAGCTCTTTAGTTAGCATGCGCGTTTAACGTGTCAGTGCACCTACACATGAATAGGTTGGTTTAGTAATGTTTAACCCTTAACCTGCTTAATAAGTGAAATGAAACCTTCAAGCCAATAATAAAAAACCCAAATTTGGATATTTCAAAGATATTTAGGGGAAAATTCGCCTTATCGGAAAGTGTACATCCAAGATCAGATTGTACACGTTCTATGCTTTCTGATCTGTATCTACATTGTCCACTAAAGGTCGATCTTGAGTCACGTTTAGAAGCCTACAGGTTAAGTTCAATGGCTGTACGTACAAAGTTTACAAGGTTTTCATGTACGGCCTTGACATTGCTTATAAAAATTGCTCGAAATTTACGTATTGAACATATTAATTGCAAAAGAAAACTGAACAATATTTCTCAACAACATTCCATGTGTTTCGTGATAAAATAGACTAGTACTGTCTAATTACAAGAGTCACATAGTAAGTTCTAAACGCTGAACATCCGTATTGTCTTTGACAATCTACAATGGAAACATAACGTTTTCAAAATTTTGCCGGCAAATACAATTTCTATCTTAACAATCCACAAATAGGTTAACTTTCAGCATTTTGATATAAATTAGTACCTTAATTATGCCTCTTTTGAACTAGATGCAAGACTTTCATTTTAACGATTACAATGACTCAATTTTGTAACAAACTTTTTATCTACTATAAATATGAGCATATGACGTAAAAAGCATGCATAAATAGTCACGTGGTCTAAGTAAGATAGAAAATCTCGTGCCGTGATATATGGGAAATATACACTCGCTAACGCTCGTTGTATATTTCCCATATACCACGGCACTCGTTTTCTATCCCATACGTATTACATGCTCAAATTATTGTCCAAACATAGCTTTGAGTAGTGTCGTCTGCATGTGGAAGTATGTGTATGATTTTTAACTCTTATTTGGCTAATAGATTTGCCGCGTCTTTAAAAAATACAAAAATACCTGAAATAAACATGATTTTGATGAATTAAATTGGCAGTACATGGTGGGTTACATAGATCTAAGATGCACTTTCTGTGCAGTATGATCTTAATCCATGTCACTGGCCAAAGCTCTATTTTGATTATGACACTGTAGGGTCAAACCTGACATTTACTGTTAACAGAATTTCCATACCGTGCGATTATACCTGATGATATAATATTCAGACTTTATTATTCTTTGCATAGAGGTCAATTTCTTGTCAACTTGTTCCAGTAATACATATTTCTGTATCCGACAGTCTCTGTACAACTTTGACAGAGATACCTTTAGAGAAAGTTATGTGGAAAAAAAGGAGATAATTCTGGTTATCAGTATTTTCTTCCTTTTTCACAACAATATTCTACCATTTTCCAGTTTGAGCCACAGGAAAACTGTACTGCAGATATTCTCAATCTGGTTAAGTCTATAACAAGATTCATCTGGAAGGTTTTATGATGAAAAAGGGGTCATAGCCACAGTGATGAACTTGAAATCTTCATTAAATAAACCTTATTCTTTTATTTCCAAGACAATTATTTTTGTAACAACAACACAATTATACATGTATTTACAAGAGGGCCAATGGCCCTGAAGTGCTCACTAAAGTAAAATGTAATGGATTCTGTTAGAATGTGACTTTTAGATTGAACATGGTTTTCACAGAATTTTCAATAGACATACTCTGTAGCTCATTTAAAAACTTCTGAAAAATATCATTAACTCATTACCAATAGCAAACGACAAAATCTTAGATTTGTCCAAATTGAAAGCATTTGCAGATGACAAAATAAAAGTGACTGAAAATTTGAAACCGGTTTTGTGAAGGATAGAAAATATTGTGAGAAAAGGAGAAAATGCTGGTTAACAGCATTTTTTCCTTTTCTTACAATGTTTTTTAAAGGCTTCTTTCTCATGGGCATCAAAAGGAGGGATTATGTGGTAATGGATTAAGAACAAAATAATTAGTTCCACAAGTATCGGACTGAATAGGGTGCATATGGAGTGGACTTTAGATTTTTCTAATATTTGTTCAGTAAGGTTCTTTGTGACATCACATAAACTTGGAAAATCATTTGCTATGGGCTATTTTTCCAAAGCTTTTTCCTATGTTCATCTTGTTTTAAATGCCTAACACAAGCTCATCATGCAAATATGATAAAAACTGAAATTTAAGTCTTTACCATACACCAACAGTTTAGACTCATCCAAATTTTAAGCATTTGCAGACAAGAAAATAATTGTCACTGAACATTTGAAACTTATTTGAGGAATTGTAAAATACATTGTGGGAAAAGGAGAAAATGGTAATAACCAGCATTTTCTCCTTTTCCACAATGTTTTAAAAAGGCTTTTTTCAGACTGATGAAAATCAGGGATGGTGTGGTAAAGGCTTAATTTACAATACAGAAGTAAGTTATACCCATACTCCATATAAATTTTGATTGTATATATACAGCATTTTTTGTTTGTTTGTTAGGGATGCATTTTCATGAAAAACAATTAAGTGTGTGGTTAGCAGAAGCAGACTTACTGAATTGTACGAACAACAATATACATGCAAATAAGTGCCTCTAGGCATCACTGTACATCACTGTACAGGAACATTCCACGTACCCTATCCTTGCTTGTGTTGCAGGATGATTCTGATGTGAAGTAGAATAGAAAGATAAACTTTTCAAAGCATATCACTTTGACAAAAGTCTGCCTTTCAATTTTACACCAACTCATTTGTCTCAATATTTTAAGTTGCCTTGGGGCTCACTTCTGCATGCTGCTGGTTATAATTCTATCAAAGCCTATCAATTTACTGTACATATTGTAAACAAATAAAAGAAACATCTTCACCTAGTCCCTTACATGTATATGGCATTTTTATGGCACTAACACAGTCCAATATTTGATTGGCTGGTATTGATCTGCATAGTCTCAGAAAACATAATTGTAGTTCAGCATTTCTTAAGATACAAAATGAATTTTAAAAAACGGCAGCCACTGAAGACCAAAGTAAAAATTATTGCATAAATGGATTTCTCATATCAAATACTTCCTTTTATCTGTACCTTTTAACCCTTTACCCAACAATCCCTGGTTTTTACGACCCCAAGATACATGTAGAAACCTTTTGAAAACATTGCCGGAAAAGAAGAAAAAGCTGGTAACCAGCATTTTCTCTTTTTTTTGTAATGTTTACTACCCTGCTGGCAACAAATTCAATTATTGGGTTACGCTTATCTGGCATCTGCAAGTGCTTTCACATTGGACCAGTCTAAAATTTTGTTGTTTGGTCAAGAGTTAACTCATATGATTGTTTGATTTCACAATTACAGACAAAAATTGAAAAAGAAAATCACATGATCATTATACGTTGTTTTGTTTTGTTGAACCTGCTTGACTTGCATGAAATTTATGTACATATAAAAATTTCTTAAATGTCAGTATTTTCTCATTTTTTTCGACAGCATTTCCATTAGTATTTTTCCTTAGAGTATGAAAGGCTTACTTGTAGACGCTTAACTCTTTACCAAACGACAAAATATTGGACTAGTCCAAACTGAAAGCATTTGCAAACGACAAATGTGAATAAAAAACTGATTTCTGATTTTGGAAGGGTAGAAAACATTGTGGGAAAATGAAAAAATGCTGGTTACCAGCATTTTCTCCTTTTCCCACAATGTTTACAAAGGCTTCTTTCTTTCAAAAGTCGGAATTGTGTGGTAATGGGTTAAACCCTTGCAGGTATGAACCCAATATATTGTCCATAGGGATTGGGAAACTTGTCCCTTATCTGCCACACACAACATGATGGAATCGGGACATGATTTCCAGCTCCAAGACGCCCATGCACCCAAAGAGTGAACTGGGTATATGCATAAAATCGGTTGGCTTTGTTTAAGTCATCTCCATCCTCCCCCAGGTCCTCGTCTGAGAAAACCAGAATGTCTTGCCTTAAAAGCCTGCCCATGGCCAGAACTCCCTCGTCTAATATAAGTGTTTCGAATCGCTGGAAAAAGAAAAGTGCATAAACATCAACCATGCTCTGGCAAAATGTGGCTAAATGCACCTCTCTGATGCACTGTACCAAGCAAGTAACCACATAATATGAGACCCATAAAATTGACTTTGCCTTACAAGTAACCAACTAATTTGTTTACATGGTCCTTTCATATGCATAAATTGACAGATGGTATAAAACTTCTATGTCAAAAAGTTACCTTGTAATTTTGACTAGTTTGGTGTGCTTTCTCATTTGCTTTGACAGAAAAGTTATACACAGCATTATTTCTTTGCAACAATGGAAAATATTTTATGGTGAAAATGAATAATAATTACAGGAGATAGGGTTAGGAAACAGTAGTCACCAACATTTAAGCTCTTTCCAATTGTTTTCGAAAAGCTTTTTCTTCTTCACAGTTACTAAAACACAGGATTATATAGTAAGAGGGCCAATGGGTTTTGAAGCTAGACATGGAAACAAAGTTGAACCATATCCTCTTCTTATAACATGTGACTTGTAGCCTCAACACATTGTTTAACACTTTCCCAAACAATCCTTGGGTTTCACATCCCTGAAAAAACGGCCTTTTGAAGGAAAAACAAAATGGGTAAAGAAGAAAATGCAGGTAACTAGAATTTTCTCCTTTTCCCACAATGTTTTCTTGCCTCCTAAAACAATTATCAGTTTTTGAGACACATCAGTCGTCTGAAAATCCTTCCCATTTGGACAAGTGTAAAATTATGCAGTTTGGTAAATACTTTAAACGATGGGTCGTCTCCGGTTCACATTAAATGTCTAAATAATAGTAAATATTGAAAGCAGCTCAGCGCAAACGTCCCATTGTTGACAAGTTTGACTTAGTGATAGTTCTGCATCGGTAACGGGGTAAGTCCCAAATAATCCTGTTCTATTCGACATATGACTGACGTGTCATGTAACGGATTTTTCAATCAACGTTTTCAGTCTGGTTAGCCTACAGAAATATAGTTCAAAGTACGTTACAATGTAGGCCTCAAATGTAAAATTATCCAAACAGTCAAAGTAGGTCACGCTCACAAGAACTCGCTCGACATTCATGATTTTGCAAATATTAATCAACTTTTCAGTTGAACAGTTTAAAAATCAGTAGAAAGTTATTCGAAGACGTGTATCTTACATAAAAATTTACCATAATTGCGAAAAAACAGTAAAATGACAAAGCTACATGTATGTACTTACCGAAGACGAAGACGCCATTTTCTCTGTCGATTTTCATCAGGAGGTAGGGGCGTATGCAAATTACACCGTATCCGATTCTACGAGGAAACCATCGACGATTTTCCGTGACGCATCGCTATTGTTTACAGCTGCTATCGTCAGCCAGTTTTCTATTGACCAATTCTCGGTTTCTTATATGATTCTCCGTGTTTCTTTTTTTCAATTACCTAACATATGTCAGTAATTTATCCATGTATACGCAATGGACCGATTTATTTACCATTTTTAATTAAATGAAATTTTAACAGCATTTTTGCTTAGCGGCTGTAGCCATGCATCTTTAAAGCTTCTCTGATTGGATAATTTCAGGGAGGGAAGAGATTTGATTGGCTGATGGGAGGGGGGGAATATCTGTTTATTCTTATTAACCTTTTACCGCACAATGAAGCCTTTTAACACCCCTGAAAGAGAAGGCTTTTGAAAATAATCTGAGGAAAGGAGACAATGCAGGTTACAAGCATTTTCTCCTTTTCCCACAATGTTTTCTACCCTATCAAAGAAGCAATTGATTTTTAGTTATTCTTACATCTTATTGTATCTTTATTGCCTACTTCTAGTTTTTTTATCGGAAAAAGTTTTCGCAACAGCAATCGGTTGCTTCTGAATTTTATATTTTTGCGCAGAGATTAAACATAAAATTGACTTTTGACTCGCGCGGTCGTCAAAATTGGTTCAATGTTTTCATGACCCTGGTAAGAAAAGAGGGAAAAATTTTGTTTACCTGTCCTTGAATTGTACAATAGGTATCAGTTGCCTCCGAAAGTGTTGAAGTTGATTTTACGATTTTATGCGCAGCACGTAACAGTCACGTATGGGTTAGATGGTCACCGTAACCAAATCAATGGCCCTAGTGAGAGAAAAAGAAAAAGAAAAATCCCTATAATTGACTTAAGCAACAGTTGGCGTCTGCTATAAAATATTCCGTAAGTCGATTTTTCATGTTTTTGCGGATACGTAAGTGGCACCTGCGAGACAACAGACAACCTAAAAGGGTTTGTTGTCACGGTTAAAAAAAGATTGCAGAAGTAAAAAACAGGTATAAGAAACTAAGTTCCCAATATTTGACTTATTAAGCAACAGGTGTCGTCTGCTAAGAAATGTTCTCTAAGTCGATTTTCGCGGGTACGTAACCGGCACCTATGAGACGGTAGTCAATGTAAATGGATTTGTCGTCACGGTATAATGAGACTGGAGAAAAAAAAAATATACATTGAAAATTTAGGTCCTTTTGTTTGATTTATGCAATAAGAAGCAGTTGCTACTGAAAGAGCCTTCAGTCTTTTTTTAGCCACTTGTCGCATTATTTTCTGGGGTTTTCGTATGGGCGTATCTGGCACGTATGAGACGGTAGTCAACGTAACTGGGCTTCTTGTTGTTGTTTGAAGAAATTAGAAATATTACACTTCAGTTGCCATTGTTTGATATATGCAATAGGAAGTAACCGAAAGAGTTTTCAGTCTTTTTTTAGCCACTTGTCACATTAATTTCTGGGTTTTTTTTACACTGTACATGGATCACTTTGGTCTATTGAAAGTTTCAATGTGCAGCATTTCTTGTGGGCTGAGTTAGAAAAGCAAATCCAGTAAAGGGCTTGGGAGGGAGGGTGCATCGAGGGTTAAAGGGAAGTAATTCTTGCAAGAGGCATGAAAAGACCAAAACATATGAGACAGTAGTCAACGTAACTGTGTTTCTTATTGCGGATTGAAGAGATTAAAGAAATTACACTTCAGTTGCCATTGTTTGATATAATTATGCAATAGGAAGTAACTGAAAGAGTTTTCAGTCTTTTTTTTAGCCACTTGTCGCATTAATTTGAGCGCGGATCTGGGAAAAGGTGCCTTAAGGCGTCGAGTTGTGACGTATCTAGATATTGCGGTTCAAAGTTACGTCATCAATTTTGTGATCGTCACATGTTTCTCTAAAAATAGTCGATAAGAGTGTATGCGAAAAATCTTGAATTTTGATGTAAAAAGACATCTGTTTCCACTGAAAATTTATTTATTATAAGAAGTTATCGTTTGTTTGAATGACCAATGTTATAAAATTTCTTTTTGATACGAGTCATTTGCATGTGAAGCCATAAATCTGGAGAGGAAATTTATGTAAACCCCCACCTTCTGAGAAAGACATCGTTATGGAGGTAAGTTTACTCTTATCGATATAAAGCCTAAGTTGCATTTCTGATTTCAAAGATGTTTTCAAAACACAATGTTGCAAACCAAGCTTTGTTTCCATTTCAGTTTATTTTTATTCTCAACCTTAAATGCAGCTTCGTAGGTCTATGGCCGCATCAACAAGTGATCACTACGAAATGAAAAAAAAAAAAGGTAGTTACTAGAAAACAAATCCCGCAAATGTTGATGTTAGGTAGTTTAAACCCTAATATATGGAAGATGTACCTGCTATTTATGTTTTTCTTTATGTTTATGTTTAACGAGGGCGATGTTAAGAACTGAATCATCAAAATAAACTACATGTACCTTAAACTTTACGTCAGTAGATGAAGCGTGGGTAGCGCAGTCGGTTACGCTGCCTACACCAATTCATTTTTTAACGTAATGAGATCGGACTGTAAGATCGAGGCGCATCCATTACTGGTTACATTTTCTTCTTCTGGTCTTCCTTTTTTTTTCCATGTAAAAATGTTATTTACTTTTTTCCCTCGACAATATTTTGTTTGTGGTATTCTGATCCAACCCATTATTTCAACCCTGATGTTTATTCCTTCCTTCAGGACATAGACAGGTACTTTGGATGGACACCAATCAACACACCGTTTGGTTCCTAAGATGGCTCATTATCGTGTGCTATTGATATTTCCGATGGGGAAGATGACGAAGATCCCTACATCAAGATCAATGGACGGGTTCTACAGTTTATCCAAGAACTAGGTCAATGTGATTGCACTGAGGCTAATATTGAGGACCTGAGTGACCAGGAGCCGAGCAGCGGTAACCCAGTCAGTAGCGTACAGGACCTGAGGACAGGGAGTCGTGAGTTCGACTAACGGCTTGGCCAATTTCTTTCTGTCTCAAATAATTTTGTAAACGGCGTTAAATACACTACAATCAATCAATGAGTGACCAGGAAGATGGGAGAAATGGAGATTCAGAGAAAGGTGATCCGACTGCCAGTAACAACAGTCAAAAGATCTTAAATCTGGGTCACGATGGAGATTTTTAAATGAAGATGAGGAGTTTGAAGAGAGATGGTGTAAATGCACTTGAACTGTCAGTCAAAATTGACAAAGACAGGCATGATCGACCACATATAAAATACGCGAAATGGAGAAAAATGATAAAGACGTGTATGTAATGCGAACTTTGATGGATTTTGTTATAGAAAAACCAACAAAAGGAGAGAAAAGGAAGAGAAATAGGAAGAAGTTTATGTTTGGGGGAAATGCTTGTGTAGGACATTTTTTATGGTTGTGTTTGCCATTGGACGAAGGCAACTCAAAAATTTAATGCAGCTGAGCACATGGACAAAAATGGACCTGGTGTGCGAACACATGGAAACACTGGAAAAAGAGTCCACATCCCCATAGTGTTTGAAGACATTAGAGCATCTATTCAGTTCACTGTGAACTATGCGAACATGTATGGTCTTCCTCAGCCAGCTGCACCTCGGGGTACTGATAATACACCTCTCATGTAATTATCTTCACTGTGAGAAAACCAGAAAGTCAGTACATAAGGAGTATATAGATTCCCTCTCTAAAAATGCACGATGTATTCAGTACTCCACATCTACAAAGATATGGCGGAGCTGCGTGCCACACATTCGTGTAGCAACACCAAAAGACTTAAACACATTTTTTTCCTGTTCTCTTTGTAACTGATGCGTCCAGTTCCGTTTACATTGTGTACTCCAGAAACAAAGGGGCACATTAGACTAGTTTAGATAATTTATATGGCACACATAGTTAACAAAATATTTAACCCTACTTCGTTTCTCGAGTTTTTCTATGCAAAATTTTGAAGACCATAGGTTAGACTGTTTAAAAAAAATGTAGGCAAAGGAGAAAATACTTATGACCAGTATTTTCTCCTTTTCCAACAACCTTGTATGTCCTTTTGATGACAAATCTCATCATTCGGGATGTATTCAGTTTGTCGTCTGAAAACGCTTTCAGTTTGGTACAGTCTAAATTATTGTCACCTGATATACACATGCACTTTACAGATAAATATTTAGCAAGCTCTTTGGCCTGAATCTTCTCTAAAGACTTTTTAAAAGTTCGAATTACATTTATTGGTGTTTATTTTGATAGTTTTGACAACAGATCTTTAGATGTTCATGTTATGTAGCAGATGCTAGCCTTGAATGACCAAAAGATAGGACATCAATATTTTAGAGATGCTGATATGTTTTCTTTTTTGTGTATTTAGTACATCCAGAATTTAATATACATGTGTCAATCTTTATGCATTTTTACGGAACACACAATAGAAGGGTTTGTTAGAGACGTTTTAACATTCTTTGATGTGCTTGAAAAAAAGATGGATTTGCGTTTTGGTTCCCATTTGTAGACCAAGATCAGGCAGCAATTATATGCATGCTATTTTCTCTACATCCTCCATGATATAATTTCATGCAAATGTGCGGCAGCAAAGGAATGACACTGTTTCACTATCTCTTTGCGCTTTCATTTCAAAAATGAGCACGGCATTCCAACAATTCTTTTTTTGCCGAAAGACAAAATTTCAGACTGGTTCAAAATGAATTCATTTGCTGAGGACCAATAAATAAAGAATGTCTTTGCAAGGGTAGAAAATATTGTGAGAAAAGGAAAACACGCCGGTTACTAGCATTTTCTCATTTTTTCCAGTTTCAGAAGTCTGTTTCTTTGGGGGTCGTTAAAACTAGGGGTTGTGTGGTAGAGTTTTAACAGCATTATAAATAGATCGATAAATTTATACATGTATTTTACGTGATTCAGTCTACTATAAACCTAATTATATTTTCTTTCGTTCCACTCAGACAAATATAAAACATTTATGTTCCATTGCATTAACTTATTATGGAATAATAAACAAAAGAAGTCGGAAATAGGAGTAGCGGCCTAGACTACACATTGTAATCGTATTTTTCAACATATATCAACCTCTTAAATACATAAAAAGCAATACAGAAGTGTATGCAATAATGAAACAATTCCCTCCAAGAAAGAAAACGGATGGGCGGGCGGGTTATATGCAGTCGTAAACAGTGTGTAGTCTAGCCGTCGAATGACCAGAATAGAGGCGCGCTCTCTATTTATACTGCAATGAGACGCGCCCGTGCGCAATATACACTCGACAGAGTATAATAAGT
Organism: Tridacna crocea; assembly: GCA_943736015.1. Classification (NCBI taxonomy): domain Eukaryota; kingdom Metazoa; phylum Mollusca; class Bivalvia; order Cardiida; family Cardiidae; genus Tridacna; species Tridacna crocea. Next base: position 11,864,017 of record OX031057.1, on the reverse strand, counting down.
AACAAAGCACCCTTAACATAAATATATTAGTTTTTGCTAACATTAAAGATCAAGATCAGACTTCAAAGAATGTGTATATATACTGTGCAATACTTTGCAAACTGTTTTAGAAAGGAATAGTTTGATCCTGTTTTCTAGTATACCTACTATACGCTAAGAGTTTTTGCCGAAACTGATCTTAAGAATTTGAAACTGCACCATGCTCTGGCAAAAGCGGGTCTGATGCATCTACGCCATGCATATCACGCGAATCAACTCAAAATTAGGGATCTATACAGCCCATATCGTCATAGAAGTGGCTAAATAATCCTGAGGTAGAATAGTCATTGAACATGCTAAAAATTCACACAAAAAAACCCGAAAGGTCGAGGCAGTTTATTTTCCACACTTCGTGCAGGTTGGTCTTCATCGATTCTCCTTGTAGATGCATAAAACAACCTTTTACCAGAGAGCAACTTCTGCTTTTAAGTATATCTACGTTTATTATATACCAGTAATTTTTTATGGATCCAATACAAGCGTTGAATCGAATTGAATAACACACACGACAGAAAAAAAAATCTACACGCAGTGAAATACGGTCCCAAATATGGTATGAGGACATAATATTAATCCGCCATTCACGAAGACAAGAGTTACCACCATCCGCGCTGATTGAATTTATCTGCCGTTTTCAAATAAAATGTCAATAACTGCAAATCTTGTTGAAAGTTGTAGGTATATAATAAAAGAAATATTGTGTTGTAGTAACATTCATGGTGCTTGTGTTTACTTCTCTCAGCGTAAGAAAATTTTGACATCGCGCGACATCAAATTTTCTTATGCTCCACGAATTAATTACAAACACAAAGAAAGTCACTACAACGTTATATTCCGTATGTATTCCTTTATATCACGTAAATAGTAATTGCTGTTTGGTAGTTTCTTTATTGAATATGATTTAAATCATTCCGAATGACGAATATGTCATATGAATATGCTCATTGTTTTTAACATTACATTCAGTAACAAGGAATAATTTATGTTGTTTGTTTGTTACTTTTCTGTCCCGTTTTTTTTCCCTAGTGCTTGGCAAACTGCCTAAGTAATCAGGTAGCTAAACAGCGTGTCGTTGTCGTTTAATCCTTGGATTAAATCAAGGAACAAACTCAAGAAAAACATGTAAAGATGTGTTTTTACATTGACGTTTCACACCCACTGACAAAATGTACGCATTTTACTGCGTTTTAGAATTGACGTCGCTGACGTGACGTTCGTTAACAAAACGCATTGTGGAGGGTGCCTGTATTTAAACGTGCATATCTCCGAAACTATACATCATATCGATGAAAAATGACAAACACGTCAGACAGAAATGAATCCCCTTTAATAAAATGCAAAAAAACAAAAATCGAAAATTTTGGCCATAAGGCACCTTTTCCCAGATCCGCGCTCATTTCTGTTTGTTTTTATTTACACTGTACATTGATCACTTTGGTCTATTGACATTGTCAATGTGCACGCAGCATTTCTTGTGGGCTGAGTTAGAAAAGCAAATCCAGTAAAGGGCTAGGGAGGGTTGGAGGGAGTGCATCGAGGGTTAAAGGGAAGTAATTCTTGTAAGAGGCTTGAAAAGACCAAAACATATGAGCTGGGGAGGGGGTGTGCATCGAGGGTTAAAGGGAAGTAATTCTTGTAAGAGGCTAGAAAAGACCAAAACATGGCCTACTACGCCCCTATTTTCTTAAATGTGTGCCCATTTTAAGTCATATCTGGCATGTGTGGATGGCAGTTTGCCAAGGACTGCACAGCAGCCTTTAAAGAAAACTTTAAATCCACTTTTATGCCGTTTTTTTACTGTTTTAAATCGATAAATTAGGGCGCCATTTTGGAGCTCTCTGATTGGCTGTTGAAATTTCTAAAGTCTTCTCTGATTGGCTGTTGGTTTTCATTCTGATTTCCTTAAAGCTTCTCTGATTGGATAATTTCAGGGAGGGAAGAGATTTGATTGGCTGATGGGAGGGGGGGGAATATCTGTTTATTCTTATTAACCTTTTACCGCACAATGAAGCCTTTTAACACCCCTGAAAGAAAAGGCTTTTGAAAATAATCTGAGGAAAGGAGACAATGCAGATTACCAGCATTTTCTCCTTTTCCCCCAATGTTTTCTATCCTATCAAAGAAGCAATTGATTTTTAGTTATTCTTACATCTTATTGTATCTTTATTGCCTACTTCTAGTTTTTTTTATCGGAAAAAGTTTTCGCAACAGCAATCGGTTGCTTCTGAATTTTATATTTTTGCGCAGCGATTAAACATAAAATTGACTTTTGACTCGCACGGTCGTCAAAATTGGTTCAATGTTTTCATGACCCTGGTAAGAAAACATGGAAAAATTTTGTTTACCTGTCCTTGAATTGTACAATAGGTATCAGTTGCCTCCGAAAGTGTTGAAGTTGATTTTACGATTTTATGCGCAGCACGTAACAGTCACGTACGGGTTAGATGGTCACCGTAACCAAATCAATGGCCCTAGTGAGAGAAAAAGAAAAAGAAAAATCCCTATAATTGACTTAAGCAACAGTTGGCGTCTGCTATAAAATATTCCATAAATCGATTTTTCATGTTTTTGCGGATACGTAAGTGGCACCTGCGAGACAACAGACAACCTAAAAGAGTTTGTTGTCACGGTTAAAAAAAGATTGCAGAAGTAAAAAACAGGTATAAGAAACTAAGTTCCCAATATTTGACCTATTAAGCAACAGGTGTCGTCTGCTAAGAAATGTTCTGTAAGTCGATTTTCGCGGGTACGTAACCGGCACCTATGAGACGGTAGTCAATGTAAATGGATTTGTCGTCACGGTATAATGAGACTGGAGAAAAAAACATATATTGAAAATTTAGGTCCTTTTGTTTGATTTATGCAATGAGAAGCAGTTGCTACTGAAAGAGCCTTCAGTCTTTTTTTAGCCACTTGTCGCATTATTTTCTGGGGTTTTCGTATGGGCGTAGCTGGCACGTATGAGAGGGTAGTCAACGTAACTGGGCTTCTTGTTGTTGTTTGAAGAAATTAGAAATATTACACTTCAGTTGCCATTGTTTGATATATGCAATAGGAAGTAACCGAAAGAGTTTTCAGTCTTTTTTTAGCCACTTGTCACATTAATTTCTGGGTTTTTTTTACACCGTACATGGATCACTTTGGTCTATTGAAAGTTTCAATGTGCAGCATTTCTTGTGGGCTGAGTTAGAAAAGCAAATCCAGTAAGGGCTTGGGAGGGAGGGTGCATCGAGGGTTAAAGGGAAGTAATTCTTGCAAGAGGCATGAAAAGACCAAAACATATGAGACAGTAGTCAACGTAACTGTGTTTCTTATTGCGGATTGAAGAGATTAAAAAAATTACACTTCAGTTGCCATTGTTTGATATAATTATGCAATAGGAAGTAACTGAAAGAGTTTTCAGTCTTTTTTTTAGCCACTTGTCGCATTAATTTCTGTTTGTTTTTATTTACACTGTACATTGATCACTTTGGTCTATTGACATTGTCAATGTGCACGCAGCATTTCTTGTGGGCTGAGTTAGAAAAGCAAATCCAGTAAAGGGCTGGGGAGGGTTGGAGGGAGTGCATCGAGGGTTAAAGGGAAGTAATTCTTGTAAGAGGCTTGAAAAGACCAAAACATATGAGCTGGGGAGGGGGTGTGCATCGAGGGTTAAAGGGAAGTAATTCTTGTAAGAGGCTAGAAAAGACGGAAACATGGCCTACTACGCCCCTATTTTCTTAAATGTGTGCCCATTTTAAGTCATATCTGGCATGTGTGGATGGCAGTTTGCCAAGGACTGCACAGCAGCCTTTAAAGAAAACTTTAAATCCACTTTTATGCCGTTTTTTTACTGTTTTAAATCGATAAATTAGGGCGCCATTTTGGAGCTCTCTGATTGGCTGTTGAAATTTCTAAAGTCTTCTCTGATTGGCTGTTGGTTTTCATTCTGATTTCCTTAAAGCTTCTCTGATTGGATAATTTCAGGGAGGGAAGAGATTTGATTGGCTGATGGGAGGGGGGGAATATCTGTTTATTCTTATTAACCTTTTACCGCACAATGAAGCCTTTTAACACCCCTGAAAGAGAAGGCTTTTGAAAATAATCTGAGGAAAGGAGACAATGCAGGTTACCAGCATTTTCTTCTTTTCCCACAATGTTTTCTACCCTATCAAAGAAGCAATTGATTTTTAGTTATTCTTACATCTTATTGTATCTTTATTGCCTAATTCTAGTTTTTTTTATCGGAAAAAGTTTTCGCAACAGCAATCGGTTGCTTCTGAATTTTATATTTTTGCGCAGCAATTAAACATAAAATTGACTTTTGACTCGCACGGTCGTCAAAATTGGTTCAATGTTTTCATGACCCTGGTAAGAAAAGAGGGAAAAATTTTGTTTACCTGTCCTTGAATTGTACAATAGGTATCAGTTGCCTCCGAAAGTGTTGAAGTTGATTTTACGATTTTATGCGCAGCACGTAACAGTCATGATGGGTTAGATGGTCACCGTAACCAAATCAATGGCCCTAGTGAGAGAAAAAGAAAAAGAAAAATCCCTATAATTGACTTAAGCAACAGTAGGCGTCTGCTATAAAATATTCCGTAAGTCGATTTTTCATGTTTTTGCGGATACGTAAGTGGCACCTGCGAGACAACAGACAACCTAAAAGGGTTTGTTGTCACGGTTAAAAAAAGATTGCAGAAGTAAAAAACAGGTATAAGAAACTAAGTTCCCAATATTTGACCTATTAAGCAACAGGTGTCGTCTGCTAAGAAATGTTCTGTAAGTCGATTTTCGCGGGTACGTAACCGGCACCTATGAGACGGTAGTCAATGTAAATGGATTTGTCGTCACGGTATAATGAGACTGGAGAAAAAAAATATACATTGAAAATTTAGGTCCTTTTGTTTGATTTATGCAATAAGAAGCAGTTGCTACTGAAAGAGCCTTCAGTCTTTTTTTAGCCACTTGTCGCATTATTTTCTGGGGTTTTCGTATGGGCGTAGCTGGCACGTATGAGACGGTAGTCAACGTAACTGGGCTTCTCGTTGTTGTTTGAAGAAATTAGAAATATTACATTTCAGTTGCCATTGTTTGATATATGCAATAGGAAGTAACCGAAAGAGTTTTCAGTCTTTTTTTAGCCACTTGTCACATTAATTTCTGGTTTTTTTTTACACTGTACATGGATCACTTTGGTCTATTGAAAGTTTCAATGTGCAGCATTTCTTGTGGGCTGAGTTAGAAAAGCAAATCCAGTAAAGGGCTTGGAAGGGAGGGTGCATCGAGGGTTAAAGGGAAGTAATTCTTGCAAGAGGCATGAAAAGACCAAAACATATGAGACAGTAGTCAACGTAACTGTGTTTCTTATTGCGGATTGAAGAAATTGAAAAAATTACACTTCAGTTGCCATTGTTTGATATAATTATGCAATAGGAAGTAACTGAAAGAGTTTTCAGTCTTTTTTTTAGCCACTTGTCGCATTAATTTCTGTTTGTTTTTATTTACACTGTACATTGATCACTTTGGTCTATTGACATTGTCAATGTGCACGCAGCATTTCTTGTGGGCTAAGTCAGAAAAGTAAATCCAGTAAAGGGCTGGGGAGGGTTGGAGGGAGTGCATCGAGGGTTAAAGGGAAGTAATTCTTGTAAGAGGCTTGAAAAGACCAAAACATATGAGCTGGGGAGGGGGTGTGCATCGAGGGTTAAAGGGAAGTAATTCTTGTAAGAGGCTAGAAAAGACCAAAACATGGCCTACTACGCCCCTATTTTCTTAAATGTGTGCCAATTTTAAGTCATATCTGGCATGTGTGGATGGCAGTTTGCCAAAGACTGCACAGCAGCCTTTAAGGAAAACTTTAAATCCACTTTTATGCCGTTATTTTACTGTTTTAAATCGATAAATTAGGGCGCCATTTTGGAGCTCTCTGATTCGCTGTTGAAATTTCTAAAGTCTTCTCTGATTGGCTGTTGGTTTTCATTCTGATTTCCTTAAAGCTTCTCTGATTGGATAATTTCAGGGAGGGAAGAGATTTGATTGGCTGATGGGAGGGGGGGGAATATCTGTTTATTCTTATTAACCTTTTACCGCACAATGAAGCCTTTTAACACCCCTGAAAGAGAAGGCTTTTGAAAATAATCTGAGGAAAGGAGACAATGCAGGTTACCAGCATTTTCTCCTTTTCCCACAATGTTTTCTACCCTATCAAAGAAGCAATTGATTTTTAGTTATTCTTACATCTTATTGTATCTTTATTGCCTACTTCTAGTTTTTTTTATCGGAAAAAGTTTTCGCAACAGCAATCGGTTGCTTCTGAATTTTATATTTTTGCGCAGCGATTAAACATAAAATTGACTTTTGACTCGCGCGGTCGTCAAAATTCGTTCAATGTTTTCATGACCCTGGTAAGAAAACAGGGAAAAATTTTGTTTACCTGTCCTTGAATTGTACAATAGGTATCAGTTGCCTCCGAAAGTGTTGAAGTTGATTTTTCGATTTTATGCGCAGCACGTAACAGTCACGTATGGGTTAGATGGTCACCGTAACCAAATCAATGGCCCTAGTGAGAGAAAAAATAAAAGAAAAATCCCTATAATTGACTTAAGCAACAGTTAGCGTCTGCTATAAAATATTCCGTAAGTCGATTTTTCATGTTTTTGCGGATACGTAAGTGGCACCTGCGAGACAACAGACAACCTAAAAGGGTTTGTTGTCACGGTTAAAAAAAGATTGCAGAAGTAAAAAACAGGTATAAGAAACTAAGTTCCCAATATTTGACCTATTAAGCAACAGGTGTCGTCTGCTAAGAAATGTTCTGTAAGTCGATTTTCGCGGGTACGTAACCGGCACCTATGAGACGGTAGTCAATGTAAATGGATTTGTCGTCACGGTATAATGAGACTGGAGGAAAGAAATATACATTGAAAATTTAGGTCCTTTTGTTTGATTTATGCAATAAGAAGCAGTTGCTACTGAAAGAGCCTTCAGTCTTTTTTTAGCCACTTGTCGCATTATTTTGTGGGGTTTTCGTATGGGCGTAGCTGGCACGTATGAGACGGTAGTCAACGTAACTGGGCTTCTTGTTGTTGTTTGAAGAAATTAGAAATATTACACTTCAGTTGACATTGTTTGATATCTGCAATAGGAAGTAACCGAAAGAGTTTTCAGTCTTGTTTTAGCCACTTGTCACATTAATTTCTGGGTTTTTTTTACACTGTACATGGATCACTTTGGTCTATTGAAAGTTTCAATGTGCAGCATTTCTTGTGGGCTGAGTTAGAAAAGCAAATCCAGTAAAGGGCTTGGGAGGGAGGGTGCATCGAGGGTTAAAGGGAAGTAATTCTTGCAAGAGGCATGAAAAGACCAAAACATATGAGACAGTAGTCAACGTAACTGTGTTTCTTATTGCGGATTGAAGAGATTAAAAAAATTACACTTCAGTTGCCATTGTTTGATATAATTATGCAATAGGAAGTAACTGAAAGAGTTTTCAGTCTTTTTTTTAGCCACTTGTCGCATTAATTTCTGTTTGTTTTTATTTACACTGTACATTGATCACTTTGGTCTATTGACATTGTCAATATGCACGCAGCATTTCTTGTGGGCTGAGTTAGAAAAGCAAATCCAGTAAAGGGCTGGGGAGGGTTGGAGGGAGTGCATCGAGGGTTAAAGGGAAGTAATTCTTGTAAGAGGCTTGAAAAGACCAAAACATATGAGCTGGGGAGGGAGTGTGCATCGAGGCTTAAAGGGAAGTAATTATTGTAAGAGACTAGAAAAGACCAAAATATGGCCTACTACGACCCTATTTTCTTAAATGTGTGCCCATTTTAAGTCATATCTGGCATGTGTGGATGGCAGTTTGCCAAGGACTGCACAGCAACCTTTAAAGAAAACTTTAAATCAACTTTTATGCCGTTTCTTTACTGTTTTAAATCGATAAATTAGGGCGCCATTTTGGAGCTCTCTGATTGGCTGTTGAAATTTCTAAAGTCTTCTCTGATTGGCTGTTGGTTTTCATTCTGATTTCCTTAAAGCTTCTCTGATTGGATAATTTCAGGGAGGGAAGAGATTTGATTGGCTGATGGGAGGGGGGGGGGAATATCTGTTTATTCTTATTAACCTTTTACCGCACAATCAAGCCTTTTAACACCCCTGAAAGAGAAGGCTTTTGAAAATAATCTAAGGAAAGGAGACAATGCAGGTTACCATTATTTTCTCCTTTTCCCACAATGTTTTCTACCCTATCAAAGAAGCAATTGATTTTTAGTTATTCTTACATCTTATTGTATCTTTATTGCCTACTTCTAGTTTTTTTTATCGGAAAAAGTTTTCGCAACAGCAATCGGTTGCTTCTGAATTTTATATTTTTGCGCAGCGATTAAACATAAAATTGACTTTTGACTCGCGCGGTCGTCAAAATTGGTTCAATGTTTTCATGACCCTGGTAAGAAAACAGGGAAAAATTTTGTTTACCTGTCCTTGAATTGTACAATAGGTATCAGTTGCCTCCGAAAGTGTTGAAATTGATTTTACGATTTTATGCGCAGCACGTAACAGTCACGTATGGGTTAGATGGTCACCGTAACCAAATCAAGGGCCCTAGTGAGAGAAAAAGAAAAAGAAAAATCCCTATAATTGACTTAAGCAACAGTTGGCGTCTGCTATAAAATATTCCGTAAGTCGATTTTTCATGTTTTTGCGGATACGTAAGTGGCACCTGCGAGACAACAGACAACCTAAAAGGGTTTGTTGTCACGGTTAAAAAAAGATTGCAGAAGTAAAAAACAGGTATAAGAAACTAAGTTCCCAATATTTGACCTATTAAGCAACAGGTGTCGTCTGCTAAGAAATGTTCTGTAAGTCGATTTTCGCGGGTACGTAACCGGCACCTATGAGACGGTAGTCAATGTAAATGGATTTGTCGTCACGGTATAATGAGACTGGAGAAAAAAAATATACATTGAAAATTTAGGTCCTTTTGTTTGATTTATGCAATAAGAAGCAGTTGCTACTGAAAGAGCCTTCAGTCTTTTTTTAGCCACTTGTCGCATTATTTTCTGGGGTTTTCGTATGGGCATAGCTGGCACGTATGAGACGGTAGTCAACGTAACTGGGCTTCTTGTTGTTGTTTGAAGAAATTAGAAATATTACACTTCAGTTGCCATTGTTTGATATATGCAATAGGAAGTAACCGAAAGAGTGTTTTCAGTCTTTTTTTCAGGAACTTGTCACATTAAATTCTGGGGTTTTTTTACACTGTACATGGATCACTTTGGTCTATTGAAAGTTTCAATGTGCAGCATTTCTTGTGGGCTGAGTTAGAAAAGCAAATCCAGTAAAGGGCTTAGGAGGGAGGGTGCATCGAGGGTTAAAGGGAAGTAATTCTTGCAGAGGCATGAAAAGACCAAAACATATGAGACAGTAGTCAACGTAACTGTGTTTCTTATTGCGGATTGAAGAGATTAAAAAAATTACACTTCAGTTGCCATTGTTTGATATAATTATGTAATAGAAAGTAACTGAAAGAGTTTTCAGTCTTTTTTTTAAGCACTTGTCGCATTAATTTCTGTTTGTTTTTATTTACACTGTACATTGATCACTTTGGTCTATTGACATTGTCAATGTGCACGCAGCATTTCTTGTGGGCTGAGTTAGAAAAGCAAATCCAGTAAAGGGCTGGGGAGGGTTGGAGGGAGTGCATCGAGGGTTAAAGGGAAGTAATTCTTGTAAGAGGCTTGAAAAGACCAAAACATATGAGCTGGGGACGGGGTGTGCATCGAGGGTTAAAGGGAAGTAATTCTTGTAAGAGGCTAGAAAAGACCAAAACATGGCCTACTACGCCCCTATTTTCTTAAATGTGTGCCCATTTTAAGTCATATCTGGCATGTGTGGATGGCAGTTTGCCAAGGACTGCACAGCAGCCTTTAAAGAAAACTTTAAATCCACTTTAATGCCGTTTTTTTACTGTTTTAAATCGATAAATTAGGGCGCCATTTTGGAGCTCTCTGATTGGCTGTTGAAATTTCTAAAGTCTTCTCTAATTGGCTGTTGGTTTTCATTCTGATTTCCTTAAAGCTTCTCTGACTGGATAATTTCAGGGAGGGAAGAGATTTGATTGGCTGATGGGAGGGGGGGAATATCTGTTTATTCTTATTAACCTTTTACCGCACAATGAAGCCTTTTAACACCCCTGAAAGAAAAGGCTTTTGAAAATAATCTGAGGAAAGGAGACAATGCAGGTTACCAGTATTTTCTCTTTTTCCCACAATGTTTTCTACCCTATCAAAGAAAACAGGGAAAAATTTTGTTTACCTGTCCTTGAATTGTACAATAGGTATCAGTTGCCTCCGAAAGTGTTGAAATTGATTTTACGATTTTATGCGCAGCACGTAACAGTCACGTATGGGTTAGATGGTCACCGTAACCAAATCAATGGCCCTAGTGAGAGAAAAAGAAAAAGAAAAATCCCTATAATTGACTTAAGCAACAGTTGGCGTCTGCTATGAAATATTCCATATGTCAATTTTTCATGTTTTTGCGGATACGTAAGTGGCACCTGCGAGACAACAGACAACCTAAAAGGGTTTGTTGTCACGGTTAAAAAAAGATTGCAGAAGTAAAAAACAGGTATAAGAAACTAAGTTCCCAATATTTTACCTATTAAGCAACAGGTGTCGTCTGCTAAGAAATGTTCTGTAAGTCGATTTTCGCGGGTACGTAACCGGCACCTATGAGACGGTAGTCAGTGTAAATGGATTTGTCGTCACGGTATAATGAGACTGGAGAAAAAAAATATACATTGAAAATTTAGGTCCTTTTGTTTGATTTATGCAATAAGAAGCAGTTGCTACTGAAAGAGCCTTCAGTCTTTTTTTAGCCACTTGTCGCATTATTTTCTGGGGTTTTCGTATGGGCGTAGCTGGCACATATGAGACGGTAGTCAACGTAACTGGACTTCTTGTTGTTGTTTGAAGAAATTAGAAATATTACACTTCAGTTGCCATTGTTTGATATATGCAATAGGAAGTAACCGAAAGAGTTTTCAGTCTTTTTTTCAGCCACTTGTCACATTAATTTCTGGGGTTTTTTTACACTGTACATGGATCACTTTGGTCTATTGAAAGTTTCAATGTGCAGCATTTCTTGTGGGCTGAGTTAGAAAAGCAAATCCAGTAAAGGGCTTGGGAGGGAGGGTGCATCGAGGGTTAAAGGGAAGTGATTCTTGCAAGAGGCATGAAAAGACCAAAACATATGAGACAGTAGTCAACGTAACTGTGTTTCTTATTGCGGATTGAAGAGATTAAAAAAATTATACTTCAGTTGCCATTGTTTGATATAATTATGCAATAGGAAGTAACTGAAAGAGTTTTCAGTCTTTTTTTTAGCCACTTGTCGCATTAATTTCTGTTTGTTTTTATTTACACTGTACATTGATCACTTTAGTCTATTGACATTGTCAATGTGCACGCAGCATTTCTTGTGGGCTGAGTTAGAAAAGAAAATCCAGTAAAGGGCTGGGGTGGGTTGGAGGGAGTGTATCGAGGGTTAAAGGGAAGTAATTCTTGTAAGAGGCTTGAAAAGACCAAAACATATGAGCTGGGGACGGGGTGTGCATCGAGGGTTAAAGGGAAGTAATTTTTGTAAGAGGCTAGAAAAGACCAAAACATGGCCTACTACGCCCCTATTTTCTTAAATGTGTGCCCATTTTAAGTCATATCTGGCATGTGTGGATGGCAGTTTGCCAAGGACTGCACAGCAGCCTTTAAAGAAAACTTTAAATCCACTTTTATGCCGTTTTTTTACTGTTTTAAATCGATAAATTAGGGCGCCATTTTGGAGCTCTCTGATTGGCTGTTGAAATTTCTAAAGTCTTCTCTGATTGGCTGTTGGTTTTCATTCTGATTTCCTTAAAGCTTCTCTGATTGGATAATTTCAGGGAGGGAAGAGATTTGATTGGCTGATGGGAGGGGGGGAATATCTGTTTATTCTTATTAACCTTTTACCGCACAATGAAGCCTTTTAACACCCCTGAACGAGAAGGCTTTTGAAAATAATCTGAGGAAAGGAGACAATGCAGGTTACCAGCATTTTCTCCTTTTCCCACAATGTTTTCTACCCTATCAAAGAAGCAATTGATTTTTAGTTATTCTTACATCTTATTGTATCTTTATTGCCTACTTCTAGTTTTTTTTATCAGAAAAAGTTTTCGCAACAGCAATAGGTTGCTTCTGAATCTTATATTTTTGCGCAGCGATTAAACATAAAATTGACTTTTGACTCGCGCGGTCGTCAAAATTGGTTCAAAGTTTTCATGACCCTGGTAAGAAAACAGGGAAAAATTTTGTTTACCTGTTCTTGAATTGTACAATAGGTATCAGTTGCCTCCGAAAGTGTTGAAGTTGATTTTACGATTTTATGCGCAGCACGTAACAGTCACGTATGGGTTAGATGGTCACCGTAACCAAATCAATGGCCCTAGTGAGAGAAAAAGAAAAAGAAAAATCCCTATAATTGACTTAAGCAACAGTTGGCGTCTGCTATAAAATATTCCGTAAGTCGATTTTTCATGTTTTTGCAGATACGTAAGTGGCACCTGAGAGACAACAGACAACCTAAAAGGGTTTGTTGTCACGGTTAAAAAAGATTGCAGAAGTAAAAAACAGGTATAAGAAAATAAGTTCCATATATTTGACCTATTAAGCAACAGGTGTCGTCTGCTAAGAAATGTTCTGTAAGTCAATTTTCGCGGGTACGTAACCGGCACCTATGAGACGGTAGTAAATGTAAATGGATTTGTCGTCACGGTATAATGAGACTGGAGAAAAAAAATATACATTGAAAATTTGGGTCCTTTTGTTTGATTTATGCAATAAGAAGCAGTTGCTACTGAAAGAGCCTTCAGTCTTTTTTTAGCCACTTGTCGCATTATTTTCTGGGGTTTTCGTATGGGCGTAGCTGGCACGTATGAGACGGTAGTCAACGTAACTGGGCTTCTTGTTGTGGTTTGAAGAAATTAGAAATATTACACTTCAGTTGCCATTGTTTGATATATGCAATAGGAAGTAACCGAAAGAGTTTTCAGTCTTTTTTTAGCCACTTGTCACATTAATTTCTGGGTTTTTTTTACACTGTACATGGATCACTTTGGTCTATTGAAAGTTTCAATGTGCAGCATTTCTTGTGGGCTGAGTTAGAAAAGCAAATCCAGTAGCGACTGAAAATACAATCTATAGAAATTTAGAAGGGTTTTTATCTGATAAACATAACTAAACGAAGAGATGGCATAAAGCGAAAATCATATTACACATTGTTACGAGTCAGGCGTAACTAGAAAGTAGAAGCCAGCAACAAACGATAACAATTAACAGAATTTATTAACAAAAATATCAAATAAACAGTGACAATATTACAATAGTACAAAACAATACCTTAGACGTTAAATTCAAAAGACAAATTATTCCAGTCTTAATTCCAATCTGATCCTGATCCAAACTGAATGTAATCCAAGCACCTGAAATAATCCTCACTTTAGTCTAGTCTGATCCTTATCCAACTGAATGTAATCCAAGCACTAATTATATGACACAAACACAAAATAATCCCCACTGTAGTCTGGCAATCATGTATTAACTAGTGAACACTGAGATGTAAAAAGCTTTTCCTTTTATAATAACAGGGAAACTTCCAGAAAATTCATGTTAAAACCAGTTGCATAATTTCTAGTAAACAGATTGTAAAAAGGCCTGGAAACTTCCAGCACAATATTCCACCAGAGAGAATCCAGTTCTAAAAATAGCAACAGGGGAAAACCATTCAAATATAGATACACACATGAACAAAGCTAGGAATAACTGGGTATGTACATGACACTTCCCCCCTTGAAAAGAAAAAGAAAGGTTTATGAAATAAATCTTTCTTTTTTGCAAATATTATTTATATACATGTATATGACACTTTAACTGAAGTATACATAGGAAATGACAAACTCAAATATTATTTATTTCAGACTTATGAAAATAGTCAAGGTAATGAAAGTACAATTTAAAAGAAAAAACAGTTTAAACTTGATTTAGATAAAATGACTATTTGAATTTCAAACTCTTGAAAGAGCATCTGGTATAATGTTATCTTTCCCTTTTATGTGTCTTATGTCAAGATTAAACTCTTGAAGCAATAAACTCCACCTCAGTAATCTTTGATTCTTATTCTTAAGTTTGTGTAGAAAACTTAAAGGGTTATGATCACTGAATACAACAATTGGTGACGCTGAAGAGGTTAAATAAACTTCGAACTGCTGGATTGCCAGAATTAAAGCAAGACACTCTTTTTCGATGGTAGAGTAATTTTTCTAATGCCCTCATCCCAATCTTTTTCAGTGTCAAAGCAATATGATCTTATCATATTTTTTAATGTCTGATGAAATCTTTCTAAAGCACCTTGACTTTCAGGGTGATAGGCGGATGACCTGTATTGCTTGATTCCTAATTCATGCATAACCTGTTGGAATATACCAGACATAAAATTTGACCCTTGATCAGACTGAACTGATTTTGGAAGACCAACAAATGTGAAAAGTTTTATAAGAGCTTTGACTATTGACTTTGTTTTGATGTTCCTTAAAGGAATAGCTTCAGGAAAACGTGTAGAAGTACACATAATTGTTAAGAGATACTCATTTCCTGACTTGGTTCGAGGTAAAGGACCAACACAATCTATAAGTATCCTACTGAAAGGTTCATCAAAAGCAGGAATAGGTTGTAATTGAGCTTTGGGAATGGTTTGGTTGGGTTTACCTACCATTTGACATGTATGGCAAGTTTTACAATATTTAGAGACATCTGATTTGAGACCAGGCCAATAAAAATGATTGATAATTTTGTGATAGGTCTTGTTTATACCTAGATGACCTGACATAGGACTTTCATGGGCTATACTTAATATTTCATGGCGATATGACTTTGGAACCACAATTTGGTGGTAAACAGCCCATTCATCATCAGCTGGGACATCAAATGGTCGCCATTTTCTCATAAGAATCCCATGCTTTGTATAGTAACACATTGGGACCTGTGAAATTTCATCTTCAGGTAAAGCCCTAAAAATTAATTTTGAAATCTCAGGATCAGTTTGCTGTTCCTGGATAAGCTGTGACTTTGACAGCGTGTCGTGACCTTGGTCAATAGACCTTGGTGGTGAATGACAAGACATTGACGAGTCTGTCTGAGTATCAGACAAACTGGGATCAAGAGACTTTTTAATCTCATTATTAAAATATTGACCGATAAAAGTATCCGTCAAGTCAATGTCAGAGTTTGAGTTTTTCAGAATGGCCTTTTTAGCCATAGCTCGGGTAACTGCACAAGAAGGATACAAGTCAGGAATTTCCTGCTCGATAGGGTCATCTGTTTGACCTATATTTGGTGTGTCAGTTACAAGTGGATTAACCACAACCTTATCTCCAGCTAAGTCATTGCCAAGCAGTAAATGGACACCTTTAAATGGTAAGGAAGGTTTAATACCAATAACCACAGGCCCAGTAACCAAATCTGATGACAAATTAACATGATGGAGAGGGATATTAACAGTTCCACACTCTACACCCTGAATAAGGACACTAGTACTGGAAGAAGTCTTCTCAGAAAAAGGCAGTATATCTGCTAAAATAAGAGATTGAGAAGCTCCTGTGTCTCTTAAAATTTTAATAGGGGTAGGTGGGCAATTATCACCTGAAAGTGATACAAAACCATTCAACATAAATGGTTCAAAAATCTCCATAGTAGAATCAGACTTTGGTTTTGTGACTATGTCAATTGTATTGGATTTAATAGAAGACTGTGGCCTTGGTCTAAGAGTGGTGAGCCCTGTTGGTTTGGCTTCATCACTTTCTAACTTCCTTTTTAATTTCAAACATTCAGAAACAAGATGACCAGGTTTCTTACAATAGTTACAAGTGGGTCGAGATAAGGGATATTGACTTTTGGTTTCACTAGTAGAATTGGGTTTGGGTGTATTGGATTGACTGGCCATGCCAGATGAATTACCAGACGTAAATTTATTTTGGGGATGTGAGGAAGTAGGTTTTGGTTTAGCAATAAAAGAAACTTTATGTGTAAGGTAGTAATAATCAGCCAGACGAGCTGCTTCTTCTAAAGTTTCAACTTGTTTTTCGTCTAAGAATGTCTTAACATCAAATTGAATACAACGTTTGAATTCTTCAACTAACATAAGTTGTCTTAGTTTATCATAATTTTGGTCTATTTTCTTAGAACAGCACCATCTATCAAATAACTGTTCTTTGTTTCTAGCAAATTCAACATGAGTCTGGTTAGAATCTTTTCTACAATTTCTAAATTTTTGTCTATATGCTTCTGGGACCAGCTCATAACCTTTGAGAATAAGTTCTTTAACAGTTTCATAATGATGACATTGTTCAACACCTAGTTGTGTATAAATTTCACGAGCTTTACCTATCAAAACACTTTGCAGAAGCAAAGTCCAGTGCTCTCTTGGCCAATTTAAGTTTTCTGCAACTTTTTCAAAGTGTAGGAAGTATTTATCAACTTCTTTTTCTTGAAATGGAGGAACAAGCCTAATATGCTTTGTAACATCGAAATTGTATTCAATCTTTTGCTTCGGCTGATTTGCTCTTTCTTGCATTTCTATTTCCCTCATTCTTAATTGAAATTCTCTCTCCTTCTCTCTCTCTTCCCTTTCTCTTTCTTCTCTCTCTCTTTCCCTTTCTCTTTCCTTCTCTCTCTCTACTCTCTCTTCTCTCTGTCTTTCCCTTTCTCTTTCTTCTCTCTCCCTTTCTCTTTCCATTTCTAACTGTCTGATCTGAAGTTTTAATTCAAGTTCTTTCGAACTTGAAACTGACTGAACGTCAACTATCAGGGAAAGTGCATTTTCATTAAAAATCTCCTCATCAACAAAATATTGTACCAAAATGTTCTTAATTTCATGTTTACGCATTGAAGATTTTATTTCAGACAATTTATAGGGCTTCGCAAGATTAAGCAAATCAGTCTTTTTACCCAAATTCAATAACTCCACAGACGGTTCAGCCGTAAATTTATCTAAGTCAAAAGACATGTTTGTTTGTTGCTGGATTCAAGTACAAAATTGTATTATAATTACTGATTAGTAATTTTGACTTACAAGATGTATTAGATTTTTATTCAAATTGTGAAAAGCAAACGTCTATGTCTTATTTTCCAATCGATGGCTAATTCCAAAAGGAAAACGAATGCGTTAGTCTATTTTCCAATCCCGTTAGTCTATTTTCCAGATCCCGGACGAGCCCCCAATTTCTGTTACGAGTCAGGCGTAACTAGAAAGTAGAAGCCAGCAACAAACGATAACAATTAACAGAATTCATTAACAAAAATATCAAATAAACAGTGACAATATTACAATAGTACAAAACAATACCTTAGACGTTAAATTCAAAAGACAAATTATTCCAGTCTTAATTCCAATCTGATCCTGATCCAAACTGAATGTAATCCAAGCACATGAAATAATCCTCACTTTAGTCTAGTCTGATCCTTATCCAACTGAATGTAATCGAAGCACTAATTATATGACACAAACACAAAATAATCCCCACTGTAGTCTGGCAATTATGTATTAACTAGTGAACACTGAGATGTAAAAAGCTTTTCCTTTTATAATAACAGGGAAACTTCCAGAAAATTCATGTTAAAACCAGTTGCATAATTTCTAGTAAACAGATTGTAAAAAGGCCTGGAAACTTCCAGCACAATATTCCACCAGAGAGAATCCAGTTCTAAAAATAGCAACAGGGGAAAACCATTCAAATATAGATACACACATGAACAAAGCTAGGAATAACTGGGTATGTACATAACAACATTCTGTGCGGTCTGATCCTGAATTATGCCGTCTGGACAGCTTTCAGTTTTTGTCTATTTATAACAAAGGGAGGGTTAAACCATAACGGTTATAGTTCTGTGATTAACCTATTACCAAACGATAAAATTTTAGGTTTGTCAATATTGAAAGGGATTGCAGACGACGAAATGAAGGTGACTGAAAATTTGAAATGTGTTTTGTGAAGGGTAGGGGCATTGTGGGAAAGGTAGAAAATGCTGGTTACCAGCGTTTTCTCCTTTTCCCTCAATGTTTTATAAAGGCTTCTTTCTCAGGAGTGTCAAAAGTTATGTTGAGAATTGATCAATTGTACATCTGAAATCATTGTTATTAGTATTTAGTATGTTGAGAATTGACAAATTGTACATCTGAAAATATTGTTATTAGTATGTAGTACTAGTATGTAGTATTTATTATCAATAATATTCCACCTAAGACGTTATGTGATTATCGACGCTTTAAAGCATGATAGCCGATCGTATTAAGAGTCTTCATTGCTAGCTCATATATATAGATCACGACTCAATTGAAAAGGTTGGCCATCTTGTCTTTTGTTTTTTCTGTCTCTCTGTCTCGTTCTGACTATGATGAAGATTTTACAATTTCTTGTTTTTCACTAGTATATTAATACTACCTATGACATTTTAGCAACATTTTTTTTTATTTTTTTTTAATATTATTAGCCCTTCTTATCTTTGTCTCCCATTGTCTGTTGCATTTGATCGGATGTCGACTTGATGCCTTAAAGATCAGTTATCTATTTGTGTATATGAAGCTATCCTTTCAGTTTTCAATCTCCATTACACCCTCTCTCTCTCTCTCTCTCTCTCTCTCTCTCTCTCTCTGTTTTGCCAGTCATGTCCTTTTCTTAATTCCTCTCAATCACAATGTGTTGTGTACGTATTGTTGATTACCCTCTAATATACAACAGGTGCATGTTGACATCCATTTATCTATTATTTCACCACGCACTCTCTCACTCACTGTTTCTCTCGTTAGTTACTGTCCCTTTTCTTTGTTCGTCTCATTCACAAATCTGGTTTGTAAGTATTTTGTCTGCTATTCAATATTCAACATGTACATGTTATAGCCTATATCTATTTAACCACTATTTCACTTCTACTCTCTCTCTCTCTCTCTCTCTCTCTTACTTACTGATACTATTTCTAATTTTTATTCAATTCACCCAGTAGTGTTTGTAATCAGCATTTATCAGCTTCATTGTAAATTATCTCTTTTATCGGTATAATTGCATTTATGTCACTGATTCATTGGTTTTTTTTTGTTGCTGTTGTTCACAACCGATGGAATACCACACTCAAATTTTGGAGATATGTATTACAATTCAACGACGCATTTTCATCTCATTTGTTTGTATGTTGCATTTTTCGTATTTTCCATTAATACTTATCTGTTTTACCATCTTCTCGTGATTGTGCAGAGTGTCATTTAACAAAGGTCAAATACGTGTGTCTATGTAGCAGAATCGATTTCCATCTGTTTAATTTGCTGGAATATTCTGGACGTATGTCGAGCTTTCATGCATTTCAGTATTTACCTATTGGAATAATTAGATAGAAATTTTATAGAAAGTGCTAAGCCGACATATCGTCCGAACTTTCCTTTTTGTCTCAGTATAACTTTTGTACTATTGTGTGCAGTACAGTTGTTTCCCTTGTATCTTTTTTCTGTGCACTTGAATTTCAGGCATTCATCTACTATGTTTAGGTTAATTGAAAATCGTGATAAAAGGAGAGCACCTCCTAATCAGAATCATTCTCAAAATGTTACATTCTCTCTTTTCCTTTTGAGGAGTTTTGTATTTGTTGATATTGTATATCTTTTAACTGTGTTGATATTTTTGCTGTTTTTGTCCGGTGACGTTCATCTGAATCCTGGTCCTCACTCTGAAACTTCAGCAGCCTCATTCTGCACCAATGATTTGTACAATTTCCTGAGTCTCCCAAATCATTTGTCTATTGTTCATTATAATGTACAGAGTATTGCAAATAAGGTAGATCTCTTGGTTTCGGAATTCTCTTACTTTGACGTGCTGTCCTTTACAGAAACATGGTTACATAGTAACTACGCATCCAATGATCTTCTCTTCCCTACTTTTCACCCACCTGAACGTAAAGATAGAATTGGGGACAGGTATGGTGGTGTGATTCTATATGTTAAAGATACAATTGTTTACAAGCGTAGATATGATTTAGAACCTAATAGATTAGAATGCCTTTGGATAGAAATAAAACTAAGTAATAGTAGGAATGTTCTCTATGGTGTCTTTTATCGACCACCCAATTCAAATGCAATGTATACTTCTCTAATTGAGGACTCTATCGCTCTTGCAGTTGACACGAATATCACTGACATTATCATAATGGGTGATTTCAATTTAAACACAATGGATCAATCACATTTCAGAAAAACAGACTCGATCTGTAAACAGTTCAATCTTACTCAGTGCATTGAGGAGCCAATTCATTTTACTGAAAACTCAATGTCAGTCATAGATCTTCTTTTCGTGAAGAACAAAGAATCAATTCTAACTTCAGGAGTAGGGGAACCCTGTCTTGATTTAAGTGTCCGTTATCATTGTCCCATCTTTGGCGTTTTCAATTTTTTAAAACCCAGATATAAGTCATTTAAACGAAGAATTTGGAAATATGATAGCGGCGATTATTTTCAGTTAAGGAAAAGTTTATCCGAGGTAGAATGGGATACTATTTATAATGATGATGAAAATATATACACGCAGAATATTTCGAATGTCTTAATTGAAAAAGCATCTCAATCAATTCCTAATAAAACTGTCACTATAAATCCTCACGATCCGCCTTGGATAACATTAGAAATCAAAAGAAAAATACGCAAACGAAAAAGATATCATCAAAGAGCAAAAAGGACCAACTCTGATCAGCACTGGCTGAAATTTAAACGATTAAGAAATGAAGTAATTTCTAGTATTCGATTTGCGAAAAAAGATTACTTTGATCGAATGGCACTAAAACTTAAATCTGGTAACTTAAATCCACGTGACTGGTGGAAAATTTTAAAGTCGTTTATATGCCCGACTTCAAGCTCACCATCAACACTGCCACCCATTTTTGATTCCAGTACCGACAAATTTGCAGTGGATGATAATGAAAAAGCAAATGTTTTGAATTCGTTTTTCTCCAGTCAGTCTATGATTGACGACTCTTTAAACTCTCTTCCGAGTGATTACCAGCAATTTGTTGGTGAGAAGCTTAACAGTATAGTCATCACCCCAAATGAGGTTTTCGATGTATTAAAAACTCTTCATATTGGGAAAGCATCAGGTCCAGATGGTATTAATAACAAAATGTTACTGGAATCATCACTTCAGATTTCAACTCCACTTTGTCGATTATTTAATCTTTGTCTCGACAAGTGTGTCCTTCCCACTACCTGGAAAACATCCCTCGTGTGTCCTATTTTAAAGAGCGGTGATCCTTCTATTGTATCTAATTATAGACCTGTATCACTCCTAAACACAATGGAGAAAGTACTTGAAAGAATAATTTACAAGCATATTTTTAATCACCTAAAAGAGACAAATTTTTTTACACCACATCAGTCCGGTTTCCTCCCTGGTGACTCTACTGTCAACCAATTGACATATTTGTACAATAAAATCTGTAGCGCCTTAGATAATGGCTTTGAAATAAGGATGGTTTTCTTCGACATTAGTAAAGCATTTGACAAGGTGTGGCACAAGGGTCTGATCTTCAAATTACATGCTGCAGGAATAGATGGTAAAGTTTTATCATTTTTGCAGGACTATCTGACTAACAGAACTCAAAAAGTCGTTCTTCCTGGAGGTTCTTCCGATTTATCATTTGTAAAAGCGGGAGTCCCACAGGGTTCAGTATTAGGTCCATTGCTATTTTTGGTATATATCAATGATATTGTTCACGATATTGAATCCGGTATCAATTTGTTTGC
This sequence comes from Tridacna crocea, assembly GCA_943736015.1. NCBI lineage: Eukaryota > Metazoa > Mollusca > Bivalvia > Cardiida > Cardiidae > Tridacna > Tridacna crocea. The sequence continues at coordinate 11,842,138 of OX031057.1, read as the reverse complement.
CGATGACACAAGTCTTTCTTTAGTAGTTGATACTCCAGATATATCTGGTGCTATTTTACAGTCAGACATAGATAAGGTTAGCAGTTGGGCAGACAGATGGTTGGTTAAATTCAATCCCTCTAAATCTAAATCTTTGTTAATATCTCGCAAACGAATCAAACCTGTTCATCCGGATCTTTCTATGTCAGATGTTGTTATCCCATTAGTACAGTATCACAAACACCTTGGTGTTTATCTATCTTGTGATGGAAACTGGGATCAACAAGTGCAGTGTACCGTTGAAAAGGCATGGAAAAGAATAGGTGTTTTAAGAGGTTTGAGGTACCAGCTCGATCGCCTTTCACTTCAAACCATATATTTTTCATTTATAAGGCCAATTGTTGAATATGGAGATATTATTTGGGATAATGTTCATGAATACCAAAAGGAAGAACTTGACAAGATTCAAAACGAGGCTGCCAGGATTGTAACGGGATGTACTAAGCTTGTATCAATTGCAGACCTTATAAGAGAATCAGGCTGGGAAACATTAAGACAGCGTAGGAACAAACACAAGCTTATTCTTCTTTTCAAAATGGTAAATGGTTTAGTTCCAAATTACTTATGTTCTCTAGTACCGACCACTGTTGGCAGTAATACTACATACAATCTTCGTAATTCTAATGATTTATCAAACATCGCCTGCAAAACTAATCTTTATATGAAATCTTTTCTCCCTTCTACCATAGAGGCATGGAACTCTTTGCCACAGTCTACAAGGGAGACAGACTCCCTCTCATCTTTTAAACGTATATTAGATGAAGATAAGCCAATTCCCAACAAACTATTTTTTTATGGAGAAAGAAGACTGCAGATTTTACATGCTCGCCTTAGGAATAAATGTAGCGATTTAAAGCAACACTTATTTTGGAAAAATATTGTAGAAAACCCTTTATGTCGTTGCGGGGAAATAGAATCCAATAAACACTACTTCTTTGTTTGCAAATTTTATCGTAATATTAGGACAGCATTCAGACGATGTATTTGTGAAATATCTGATTGTAATATTGACGTTGTCCTTTTTGCAGATAATAATCTCTCCCTTGCTGAAAATGAAATAATCTTTAATGCAGTCCATGCTTTTATTGAGAATAGCAGTAGATTCTCCTGAGTTTTAAGCTAAATTTAACGTTACTAGTGTATGGTACCTTTCTTTGGATATTGTACTGCATCAGACACACACATACACGAGGCCTATAAAAGTTAATTGTACATCTTCTTTCTTAACTATGCACAACCTCTGATTTTGTTTTACATTATTCCTCGTTTTTCACCGTTACTCTTTCAATTTTTCACTGTCAGTTCATTATTTTGGTGTCTCTATTTATTTTTGTTTACTGTAATTGTTATACCACATGATTTTCTTTAGGGAGAGGAACTATATAAGCTTTGATGCTTTCGTTCTAATCCTATTCGCAATATGTTGTGGTACATGAATAATATCTGTAATTATATTGAATAAAATATGTTTAAACTAAAGGGAAGTGATTCTTGCAAGAGGCATGAAAAGACCAAAACATATGAGACAGTAGTCAACGTAACTGTGTTTCTTATTGCGGATTGAAGAGATTAAAAAAATTACACTTCAGTTGCCATTGTTTGATATAATTATGCAATAGGAAGTAAATGAAAGAGTTTTCAGTCTTTTTTTTAGCCACTTGTCGCATTAATTTCTGTTTGTTTTTATTTACACTGTACATTGATCACTTTGGTCTATTGACATTGTCAATGTGCACGCAGCATTTCTTGTGGGCTGAGTTAGAAAAGCAAATCCAGTAAAGGGCTGGGGAGGGTTGGAGGGAGTGCATCGAGGGTTAAAGGGAAGTAATTCTTGTAAGAGGCTTGAAAAGACCAAAACATATGAGCTGGGGAGGGGGTGTGCATCGAGGGTTAAAGGGAAGTAATTCTTGTAAGAGGCTAGAAAAGACCAAAACATGGCCTACTACGCCCCTATTTTCTTAAATGTGTGCCCATTTTAAGTCATATCTGGCATGTGTGGATGGCAGTTTGCCAAAGACTGCACAGCAGCCTTTAAAGAAAACTTTAAATCCACTTTTATGCCGTTTTTTTACTGTTTTAAATCGATAAATTAGGGCGCCATTTTGGAGCTCTCTGATTGGCTGTTGAAATTTCTAAAGTCTTCTCTATTTGGCTGTTGGTTTTCATTCTGATTTCCTTAAAGCTTCTCTGATTGGATAATTTCAGGGAGGGAAGAGATTTGATTGGCTGATGGGAGGGGGGGAATATCTGTTTATTCTTATTAACCTTTTACCGCACAATGAAGCCTTTTAACACCCCTGAAAGAGAAGGCTTTTGAAAATAATCTGAGGAAAGGAGACAATGCAGGTTACCAGCATTTTCTCCTTTTCCCACAATGTTTTCTACCCTATCAAAGAAGCAATTGATTTTTAGTTATTCTTACATCTTATTGTATCTTTATTGCCTACTTCTAGTTTTTTTATCGGAAAAAGTTTTCGCAACAGCAATCGGTTGCTTCTGAATTTTATATTTTTGCGCAGCGATTAAACATAAAATTGACTTTTGACTCGCGCGGTCGTCAAAATTGGTTCAATGTTTTCATGACCCTGGTAAGAAAACAGGGAAAAATTTTGTTTACCTGTCCTTGAATTGTACAATAGGTATCAGTTGCCTCCAAAAGTGTTGAAGTTGATTTTACGATTTTATGCGCAGCATGTAACAGTCACGTATGGGTTAGATGGTCACCGTAACCAAATCAAGGGCCCTAGTGAGAGAAAAAGAAAAAGAAAAATTCCTATAATTGACTTAAGCAACAGTTGGCGTCTGCTATAAAATATTCCGTAAGTCGATTTTTCATGTTTTTGCGGATACGTAAGTGGCACCTGCGAGACAACAGACAACCTAAAAGGGTTTGTTGTCACGGTTAAAAAAAGATTGCAGAAGTAAAAAACAGGTATAAGAAACTAAGTTCCCAATATTTGACCTATTAAGCAACAGGTGTCGTCTGCTAAGAAATGTTCTGTAAGTCGATTTTCGCGGGTACGTAACCGGCACCTATGAGATGGTAGTCAATGTAAATGGATTTGTCGTCACGGTATAATGAGACTGGAGAAAAAAATATACATTGAAAATTTAGGTCCTTTTGTTTGATTTATGCAATAAGAAGCAGTTGCTTCTGAAAGAGCCTTCAGTCTTTTTTTAGCCACTTGTCGCATTATTTTCTGGGGTTTTCATATGGACGTAGCTGGCACGTATGAGACGGTAGTCAACGTAACTGGGCTTCTTGTTGTTGTTTGAAGAAATTAGAAATATTACACTTCAGTTGCCATTGTTTGATATATGCAATAGGAAGTAACCGAAAGAGTTTTCAGTCTTTTTTTAGCCACTTGTCACATTAATTTCTGGGTTTTTTTACACTGTACATGGATCACTTTGGTCTATTGAAAGTTTCAATGTGCAGCATTTCTTGTGGGCTGAGTTAGAAAAGCAAATCCAGTAAAGGGCTTGGGAGGGAGGGTGCATCGAGGGTTAAAGGGAAGTAATTCTTGCAAGAGGCATGAAAAGACCAAAACATATGAGACAGTAGTCAACGTAACTGTGTTTCTTATTGCGGATTGAAGAGATTAAAAGAATTACACTTCAGTTGCCATTGTTTGATATAATTATGCAATAGGAAGTAACTGAAAGAGTTTTCAGTCTTTTTTTAGCCACTTGTCGCATTAATTTCTGTTTGTTTTTATTTACACTGTACATTGATCACTTTGGTCTATTGACATTGTCAATGTGCACGCAGCATTTCTTGTAGGCTGAGTTAGAAAAGCAAATCCAGTAAAGGGCTGGGGAGGGTTGGAGGGAGTGCATCGAGGGTTAAAGGGAAGTAATTCTTGTAAGAGGCTTGAAAAGACCAAAACATATGAGCTTGGGAGGGGGTGTGCATCGAGGGTTAAAGGGAAGTAATTCTTGTAAGAGGCTAGAAAAAAACAAAACATGGCCAACTACGCCACTATTTTCTTAAATGTGTGCCCATTTTAAGTCATATCTGGCATGTGTGGATGGCAGTTTGCCAAGGACTGCACAGCAACCTTTAAAGAAAACTTTAAATCCACTTTTATGCCGTTTTTTTACTGTTTTAAATCGATAAATTAGGGCGCCAGTTTGGAGCTCTCTGATTGGCTGTTGAAATTTCTAAAGTCTTCTCTGATTAGCTGTTGGTTTTCATTCTGATTTTCTTAAAGCTTCTCTGATTGGATAATTTCAGGGAGGGAAGAGATTTGATTGGCTGATGGGAGGGGGGAATATCTGTTTATTCTTATTAACCTTTTACCGCACAATGAAGCCTTTTAACACCCCTGAAAGAGAAGGCTTTTGAAAATAATCTGAGGAAAGGAGACAAGGCAGGTTACCAGCATTTTCTCCTTTTCCCACAATGTTTTCTACCCTATCAAAGAAGCAATTGATTTTTAGTAATTCTTACATCTTATTGTATCTTTATTGCCTACTTCTAGTTTTTTTTATCGGAAAAAGTTTTCGCAACAGCAATCGGTTGCTTCTGAATTTTATATTTTTGCGCAGCGATTAAACATAAAATTGACATTTGACTCGCGCGGTCGTCAAAATTGGTTCAATGTTTTCATGATCCTGGTAAGAAAACAGGGAAAAATTTTGTTTACCTGTCCTTGAATTGTACAATAGGTATCAGTTGCCTCCGAAAGTGTTGAAGTTGATTTTACGATTTTATGCGCAGCATGTAACAGTCACGTATGGGTTAGATGGTCACCGTAACCAAATCAATGGCCCTAGTGAGAGAAAAAGAAAAAGAAAAATTCCTATAATTGACTTAAGCAACAGTTGGCGTCTGCTATAAAATATTCCGTAAGTCGATTTTTCATGTTTTTGCGGATACGTAAGTGGCACCTGCGAGACAACAGACAACCTAAAAGGGTTTGTTGTCACGGTTAAAAAAAGATTGCAGAAGTAAAAAACAGGTATAAGAAACTAAGTTCCCAATATTTGTCCTATTAAGCAACAGGTGTCGTCTGCTAAGAAATGTTCTGTAAGTCGATTTTCGCGGGTACGTAACCGGGACCTATGACACGGTAGTCAATGTAAATGGATTTGTCGTCACGGTATAATGAGACTGGAGAAAAATAATATACATTGAAAATTTAGGTCCTTTTGTTTGATTTATGCAATAAGAAGCAGTTGCTACTGAAAGAGCCTTCAGTCTTTTTTTAGCCACTTGTCGCATTATTTTCTGGGGTTTTCGTATGGGCGTAGCTGGCACATATGAGACGGTAGTCAACGTAACTGGGCTTCTTGTTGTTGTTTGAAGAAATTAGAAATATTACACTTCAGTTGCCATTGTTTGATATATGCAATAGGACGCAACCGAAAGAGTTTTCAGTCTTTTTTGAGCCACTTGTCACATTAATTTCTGGGTTTTTTTACACTGTACATGGATCACTTTGGTCTATTGAAAGTTTCAATGTGCAGCATTTCTTGTGGGCTGAGTTAGAAAAGCAAATCCAGTAAAGGGCTTGGGAGGGAGGGTGCATCGAGGGTTAAAGGGAAGTAATTCTTGCAAGAGGCATGAAAAGACTAAAACATATGGAACAGTAGTCAACGTAACTGTGTTTCTTATTGCGGATTGAAGAGATTAAAGAAATTACACTTCAGTTGCGATTGTTTGATATAATTATTATTATTTCAGGGAGGGAAGAGATTTGATTGGCTGATGGGAGCGGGGGGAATATCTGTTTATTCTTATTAACCTTTTACCGCACAATGAAGCCTTTTAACACCCCTGAAAGAGAAGGCTTTTGAAAATAATCTGAGGAAAGGAGACAATGCAGGTTACCAGCATTTTCTCCTTTTCCCACAATGTTTTCTACCCTATCAAAGAAGCAATTGATTTTTAGTTATTCTTACATCTTATTGTATCTGTATTGCCTACTTCTAGCTTTTTTTATCGGAAAAAGTTTTCGCAACAGCAATCGGTTGCTTCTGAATTTTATATTTTTGCGCAGCGATCAAACATAAAATTGACTTTTGACTCGCGCGGTCGTCAAAATTGGTTCAATGTTTTCATGACCCTGGTAAGAAAACAGGGAAAAATTTTGTTTACCTGTCCTTGAATTGTACAATAGGTATCAGTTGCCTCCGAAAGTGTTGAAGTTGATTTTACGATTTTATGCGCAGCACGTAACAGTCACGTATGGGTTAGATGGTCACCGTAACCAAATCAATGGCCCTAGTGAGAGAAAAAGAAAAAGAAAAATCCCTATAATTGACAGTTGGCGTCTGCTATAAAATATTCCGTAAGTCGATTTTTCATGTTTTTGCGGATATGTAAGTGGCACCTGCGAGACAACAGACAACCTAAAAGGGTTTGTTGTCACGGTTAAAAAAAGATTGCAGAAGTAAAAAACAGGTATAAGAAATTAAGTTTCCAATATTTGACCTATTAAGCAACAGGTGTCGTCTGCTAAGAAATGTTCTGTAAGTCGATTTTCGCGGGTACGTAACCGGCACCTATGAGACGGTAGTCAATGTAAATGGATTTGTCGTCACGGTATAATGAGACTGGAGAAAAAACACATACATTGAAAATTTAGGTCCTTTTGTTTGATTTATGCAATAAGAAGCAGTTGCTACTGAAAGAGCCTTCAGTCTTTTTTTAGCCACTTGTCGCATTATTTTCTGGGGTTTTCGTATGGGCGTAGCTGGCACATATGAGACGGTAGTCAACGTAACTGGGCTTCTTGTTGTTGTTTGAAGAAATTAGAAATATTACACTTCAGTTGCCATTGTTTGATATATGCAATAGGAAGTAACCGAAAGAGTTTTCAGTCTTTTTTTAGCCACTTGTCACATTAATTTCTGGGTTTTTTTTACACTGTACATGGATCACTTTGGTCTATTGAAAGTTTCAATGTGCAGCATTTCTTGTGGGCTGAGTTAGAAAAGCAAATCCAGTAAAGGGCTTGGGAGGGAGGGTGCATCGAGGGTTAAAGGGAAGTAATTCTTGCAAGAGGCATGAAAAGACCAAAACATATGAGACAGTAGTCAACGTAACTGTGTTTCTTATTGCGGATTGAAGAGATTAAAGAAATTACACTTCAGTTGCCATTGTTTGATATAATTATGCAATAGGAAGTAACTGAAAGAGTTTTCAGTCTTTTTTTTAGCCACTTGTCGCATTAATTTCTGTTCGTTTTTATTTACACTGTACATTGATCACTTTGGTCTATTGACATTGTCAATGTGCACGCAGCATTTCTTGTGGGCTGAGTTAGAAAAGCAAATCCAGTAAAGGGCTGGGGAGGGTTGGAGGGAGTGCATCGAGGGTTAAAGGGAAGTAATTCTTTTAAGAGGCTTGAAAAGACCAAAACATATGAGCTGGGGAGGGGGTGTGCATCGAGGCTTAAAGGGAAGTAATTCTTGTAAGAGGCTAAAAAAGACCAAAACATGGCCTACTACGCCCCTATTTTCTTAAATGTGTGCCCATTTTAAGTCATATCTGGCATGTGTGGATGGCAGTTTGCCAAGGACTGCACAGCAGCCTTTAAAGAAAACTTTAAATCCACTTTTATGCCGTTTTTTTACTGTTTTAAATCGATAAATTAGGGCGCCATTTTGGAGCTCTCTGATTGGCTGTTGAAATTTCAAAAGTCTTCTCTGATTGGCTGTTGGTTTTCATTCTGATTTCCTTAAAGCTTCTCTGATTGGATAATTTCAGGGAGGGAAGAGATTTGATTGGCTGATGGGAGGGGGGGGAATATCTGTTTATTCTTATTAACCTTTTACCGCACAATGAAGCCTTTTAACACCCCTGAAAGAGAAGGCTTTTGAAAATAATCTGAGGAAAGGAGACAATGCAGGTTACCAGCATTTTCTCCTTTTCCCACAATGTTTTCTACCCTATCAAAGAAGCAATTGATTTTTAGTTATTCTTACATCTTATTGTATCTTTATTGCCTACTTCTAGTTTTTTTTATCGGAAAAAGTTTTCGCAACAGCAATCGGTTGCTTCTGAATTTTATATTTTTGCGCAGTGATTAAACATAAAATTGACTTTTGACTCGCGCGGTCGTCAAAATTGGTTCAATGTTTTCATGACCCTGGTAAGAAAACAGGGAAAAATTTTGTTTACCTGTCCTTGAATTGTACAATAGGTATCAGTTGCCTCCGAAAGTGTTGAAGTTGATTTTACGATTTTATGCGCAGCACATAACAGTCACGTATGGGTTAGATGGTCACCGTAACCAAATCAATGGCCCTAGTGAGAGAAAAAGAAAAAGAAAAATCCCTATAATTGACTTAAGCAACAGTTGGCGTCTGCTATAAAATATTCCGTAAGTCGATTTTTCATGTTTTTGCGGATACGTAAGTGGCACCTGCGAGACAACAGACAACCTAAAAGGGTTTGTTGTCACGGTTAAAAAAAGATTGCAGAAGTAAAAAACAGGTATAAGAAACTAAGTTCCCAATATTTGACCTATTAAGCAACAGGTGTCGTCTGCTAAGAAATGTTCTGTAAGTCGATTTTCGCGGGTACGTAACCAGCACATATGAGACGGTAGTCAATGTAAATGGATTTGTCGTCACGGTATAATGAGACTGGAGAAAAAAAATATACATTGAAAATTTAGGTCCTTTTGTTTGATTTATGCAATAAGAAGCAGTTGCTACTGAAAGAGCCTTCAGTCTTTTTTTAGCCACTTGTCGCATTATTTTCTGCGGTTTTTGTATGGGCGTAGCTGGCACATATGAGACGGTAGTCAACGTAACTGGGCTTCTTGTTGTTGTTTGAAGAAATTAGAAATATTACACTTCAGTTGCCATTGTTTGATATATGCAATAGGAAGTAACCGAAAGAGTTTTCAGTCTTTTTTTAGCCACTTGTCACATTAATTTCTGGTTTTTTTTTTACACTGTACATGGATCACTTTGGTCTATTGAAAGTTTCAATGTGCAGCATTTCTTGTGGGCTGAGTTAGAAAAGCAAATCCAGTAAAGGGCTTGGGAGGGAGGGTGCATCGAGGGTTAAAGGGAAGTAATTCTTGCAAGAGGCATGAAAAGATCGAAACACATGAGACAGTAGTCAACGTAACTGTGTTTCTTATTGCGGATTGAAGAGATTAAAGAAATTACACTTCAGTTGCCATTGTTTGATATAATTATGCAATAGGAAGTAACTGAAAGAGTTTTCAGTCTTTTTTTTAGCCACTTGTCGCATTAATTTCTGTTTGTTTTTATTTACACTGTACATTGATCATTTTGGTCTATTGACATTGTCAATGTGCACGCAGCATTTCTTGTGGGCTGAGTTAGAAAAGCAAATCCAGTAAAGGGCTGGGGAGGGTTGGAGGGAGTGCATCGAGGGTTAAAGGGAAGTAATTCTTGTAAGAGGCTTGAAAAGACCAAAACATATGAGCTGGGGACGGGGTGTGCATCGAGGCTTAAAGGGAAGTAATTCTTGTGAGAGGCTAGAAAAGACCAAAACATGGCCTACTACGCCCCTATTTTCTTAAATGTGTGCCCATTTTAAGTCATATCTGGCATGTGTGGATGGCAGTTTGCCAAGGACTGCACAGCAGCCTTTAAAGAAAACTTTAAATCCACTTTTATGCCGTTTTTTTACTGTTTTAAATCGATAAATTAGGGCGCCATTTTGGAGCTCTCTGATTGGCTGTTGAAATTTCTAAAGTCTTCTCTGATTGGCTGTTGGTTTTCATTCTGATTTCCTTAAAGCTTCTCTGATTGGATAATTTCAGGGAGGGAAGAGATTTGATTGGCTGATGGGAGGGGGGGGGAATATCTGTTTATTCTTATTAACCTTTTACCGCACAATGAAGCCTTTTAACACCCCTGAAAGAGAAGGCTTTTGAAAATAATCTGAGGAAAGGAGACAATGCAGGTTACCAGCATTTTCTCCTTTTCCCACAATGTTTTCTACCCTATCAAAGAAGCAATTGATTTTTAGTTATTCTTACATCTTATTGTATCTTTATTGCCTACTTCTAGCTTTTTTTATCGGAAAAAGTTTTCGCAACAGCAATCGGTTGCTTCTGAATTTTATATTTTTGCGCAGTGATTAAACATAAAATTGACTTTTGACTCGCGCGGTCGTCAAAATTTGTTCAATGTTTTCATGACCCTGGTAAGAAAACAGGGAAAAATTTTGTTTACCTGTCCTTGAATTGTACAATAGGTATCAGTTGCCTCCGAAAGTGTTGAAGTTGATTTTACGATTTTATGCGCAGCACGTAACAGTCACGTATGGGTTAGATGGTCACCGTAACCAAATCAATGGCCCTAGTGAGAGAAAAAGAAAAAGAAAAATCCCTATAATTGACTTAAGGAACAGTTGGCGTCTGCTATAAAGTATTCCGTAAGTCGATTTTTCATGTTTTTGCGGATATGTAAGTGGCACCTGCGAGACAACAGACAACCTAAAAGGGTTTGTTGTCACGGTTAAAAAAAGATTGCAGAAGTAAAAAACAGGTATTAGAAATTAAGTTCCCAATATTTGACCTATTAAGCTACAGGTGTCGTCTGCTAAGAAACGTTCTGTAAGTCGACTTTCGCGGGTACGTAACCGGCACCTATGAGACGGTAGTCAATGTAAATGGATTTGTCGTCACGGTATAATGAGACTGGAGAAAAAACACATACATTGAAAATTTAGGTCCTCTTGTTTGATTTATGCAATAAGAAGCAGTTGCTACTGAAAGAGCCTTCAGTCTTTTTTTAGCCACTTGTCGCATTATTTTCTGGGGTTTTCGTATGGGCGTAGCTGGCACGTATGAGACGGTAGTCAACGTAACTGGGCTTCTTGTTGTTGTTTGAAGAAATTAGAAATATTACACTTCAGTTGCCATTGTTTGATATATGCAATAGGAAGTAACCGAAAGAGTTTTCAGTCTTTTTTTAGCCACTTGTCACATTAATTTCTGTTTTTTTTTTACACTGTACATGGATCACTTTGGTCTATTGAAAGTTTCAATGTGCAGCATTTCTTGTGGGCTGAGTTAGAAAAGCAAATCCAGTAAAGGGCTTGGGAGGGAGGGTGCATCGAGGGTTAAAGGGAAGTAATTCTTGCAAGAGGCATGAAAAGACCAAAACATATGAGACAGTAGTCAACGTAACTGTGTTTCTTATTGCGGATTGAAGAGATTAAAAAAATTACACTTCAGTTGCCAATGTTTGATATAATTATGCAATAGGAAGTAACTGAAAGAGTTTTCAGTCTTTTTTTTAGCCACTTGTCGCATTAATTTCTGTTTGTTTTTATTTACACTGTACATTGATCATTTTGGTCTATTGACATTGTCAATGTGCACGCAGCATTTCTTGTGGGCTGAGTTAGAAAAGCAAATCCAGTAAAGGGCTGGGGAGGGTTGGTGGGAGTGCATCGAGGGTTAAAGGGAAGTAATTCTTGTAAGAGGCTTGAAAAGACCAAAACATATGAGCTGGGGAGGGGGTGTGCATCGAGGCTTAAAGGGAAGTAATTCTTGTAAGAGGCTAGAAAAGACCAAAACATGGCCTACTACGCCCCTATTTTCTTAAATGTGTGCCCATTTTAAGTCATATCTGGCATGTGTGGATGGCAGTTTGCCAAGGACTGCACAGCAACCTTTAAAGAAAACTTTAAATCCACTTTTATGCCGTTTTTTTACTGTTTTAAATCGATAAATTAGGGCGCCATTTTGGAGCTCTCTGATTGGCTGTTGAAATTTCTAAAGTCTTCTCTGATTGGCTGTTGGTTTTCATTCTGATTTCCTTAAAGCTTCTCTGATTGGATAATTTCAGGGAGGGAAGAGATTTGATTGGCTGATGGGAGGGGGGGATATCTGTTTATTCTTATTAACCTTTTACCGCACAATGAAGCCTTTTAACACCCCTGAAAGAGAAGGCTTTTGAAAATAATCTGAGGAAAGGAGACAATGCAGGTTACCAGCATTTTCTCCTTTTCCCACAATGTTTTCTACCCTATCAAAGAAGCAATTGATTTTTAGTTATTCTTACATCTTATTGTATCTTTATTGCCTACTTCTAGTTTTTTTTATCGGAAAAAGTTTTCGCAACAGCAATCGGTTGCTTCTGAATTTTATATTTTTGCGCAGCGATCAAACATAAAATTGACTTTTGACTCGCGCGGTCGTCAAAATTGGTTCAATGTTTTCATGACCCTGGTAAGAAAACAGGGAAAAATTTTTGTTTACCTGTCCTTGAATTGTACAATAGGTATCAGTTGCCTCCAAAAGTGTTGAAGTTGATTTTACGATTTTATGCGCAGCACGTAACAGTCACGTATGGGTTAGATGGTCACCGTAACCAAATCAAGGGCCCTAGTGAGAGAAAAAGAAAAAGAAAAATCCCTATAATTGATTTAATCAACAGTTGGCGTCTGCTATAAAATATTCCGTAAGTCGATTTTTCATGTTTTTGCAGATACGTAAGTGGCACCTGCGAGACAACAGACATCCTAAAAGGGTTTGTTGTCACGGTTAAAAAAAGATTGCAGAAGTAAAAAACAGGTATAAGAAACTAAGTTCCCAATATTTGACCTATTAAGCAACAGGTGTCGTCTGCTAAGAAATGTTCTGTAAGTCGATTTTCGCGGGTACGTAACCGGCACCTATGAGACGGTAGTCAATGTAAATGGATTTGTCGTCACGGTATAATGAGACTGGAAAAAAAAAATATACATTGAAAATTTAGGTCCTTTTGTTTGATTTATGCAATAAGAAGCAGTTGCTACTGAAAGAGCCTTCAGTCTTTTTTTAGCCACTTGTTGCATTATTTTCTGGGGTTTTCGTATGGGCGTAGCTATCACATATGAGACGGTAGTCAACGTAACTGGGCTTCTTGTTGTTGTTTGAAGAAATTAGAAATATTACACTTCAGTTGCCATTGTTTGATATATGCAATAGGAAGTAACCGAAAGAGTTTTCAGTCTTTTTTTAGCCACTTGTCACATTAATTTCTGGGTTTTTTTTACACTGTTCATGGATCACTTTGGTCTATTGAAAGTTTCAATGTGCAGCATTTCTTGTGGGCTGAGTTAGAAAAGCAAATCCAGTAAAGGGCTTGGGAGGGAGGTAGCATCGAGGGTTAAAGGGAAGTAATTCTTGCAAGAGGCATGAAAAGACCAAAACATATGAGACAGTAGTCAACGTAACTGTGTTTCTTATTGCGGATTGAAGAGATTAAAGAAATTACACTTCAGTTGCCATTGTTTGATATAATTATGCAATAGGAAGTAACTGAAAGAGTTTTCAGTCTTTTTTTTAGCCACTTGTCGCATTAATTTCTGTTTGTTTTTATTTACACTGTACATTGATCATTTTGGTCTATTGACATTGTCAATGTGCACGCAGCATTTCTTGTGGGCTGAGTTAGAAAAGCAAATCCAGTAAAGGGCTGGGGAGAGTTGGAGGGAGTGCATCGAGGGTTAAAGGGAAGTAATTCTTGTAAGAGGCTTGAAAAGACCAAAACATATGAGCTGGGGAGGGGGTGTGCATCGAGGCTTAAAGGGAAGTAATTCTTGTAAGAGGCTAGAAAAGACCAAAACATGGCCTACTACGCCCCTATTTTCTTAAATGTGTGCCCATTTTAAGTCATATCTGGCATGTGTGGATGGCAGTTTGCCAAGGACTGCACAGCAGTCTTTAAAGAAAACTTTAAATCCACTTTTATGCCGTTTTTTTACTGTTTTAAATCGATAAATTAGGGCGCCATTTTGGAGCTCTCTGATTGGCTGTTGAAATTTCTAAAGTCTTCTCTGATTGGCTGTTGGTTTTCATTCTGATTTCCTTAAAGCTTCTCTGATTGGATAATTTCAGGGAGGGAAGAGATTTGATTGGCTGATGGGAGGGGGGGGAATATCTGTTTATTCTTATTAACCTTTTACCGCACAATGAAGCCTTTTAACACCCCTGAAAGAGAAGGCTTTTGAAAATAATCTGAGGAAAGGAGACAATGCAGGTTACCAGCATTTTCTCCTTTTCCCACAATGTTTTCTACCCTATCAAAGAAGCAATTGATTTTTAGTTATTCTTACATCTTATTGTATCTTTATTGCCTACTTCTAGTTTTTTTTATCGGAAAAAGTTTTCGCAACAGCAATCGGTTGCTTCTGAATTTTATATTTTTGCGCAGCGATTAAACATAAAATTGACTTTTGACTCGCGCGGTCGTCAAAATTCGTTCAATGTTTTCATGACCCTGGTAAGAAAACAGGGAAAAATTTTGTTTACCTGTCCTTGAATTGTACAATAGGTATCAGTTGCCTCCGAAAGTGTTGAAGTTCATTTTACAATTTTATGCGCAGCACGTAACAGTCACGTATTGGTTAGATGGTCACCGTAACCAAATCAATGGCCCTAGTGAGAGAAAAAGAAAAAGAAAAATCCCTATAATTGACTTAATCAACAGTTGGCGTCTGCTATAAAATATTCCGTAAGTCGATTTTTCATGTTTTTGCGGATATGTAAGTGGCACCTGCGAGACAACAGACAACCTAAAAGGGTTTGTTGTCACAGTTAAAAAAAGATTGCAGAAGTAAAAAACAGGTATAAGAAACTAAGTTCCCAATATTTGACCTATTAAGCAACAGGTGTCGTCTGCTAAGAAATGTTCTGTAAGTCGATTTTCGCGGGTACGTAACCGGCACCTATGAGATGGTAGTCAATGTAAATGGATTTGTCGTCACGGTATAATGAGACTGGAGAAAAAACACATAGATTGAAAATTTAGGTCCTTTTGTTTGATTTATGCAATAAGAAGCAGTTGCTACTGAAAGAGCCTTCAGTCTTTTTTTAGCCACTTGTCGCATTATTTTCTGGGGTTTTCGTATGGGCGTAGCTGGCACGTATGAGACGGTAGTCAACGTAACTGGGCTTCTTGTTGTTGTTTGAAGAAATTAGAAATATTACACTTCAGTTGCCATTGTTTGATATATGCAATAGGAAGTAACCGAAAGAGTTTTCAGTCTTTTTTTAGCCACTTGTCACATTAATTTCTGGGGGTTTTTTTACACTGTACATGGATCACTTTGGTGTATTGAAAGTTTCAATGTGCAGCATTTCTTGTGGGCTGAGTTAGAAAAGCAAATCCAGTAAAGGGCTTGGGAGGGAGGGTGCATCGAGGGTTAAAGGGAAGTAATTCTTGCAAGAGGCATGAAAAGACCAAAACATATGAGACAGTAGTCAACGTAACTGTGTTTCTTATTGCGGATTGAAGAGATTAAAAAAATTACAATTCAGTTGCCATTGTTTGATATAATTATGCAATAGGAAGTAACTGAAAGAGTTTTCAGTCTTTTTTTTAGCCACTTGTCGCATTAATTTCTGTTTGTTTTTATTTACACTGTACATTGATCACTTTGGTCTATTGACCTTGTCAATGTGCACGCAGCATTTCTTGTGGGCTGAGTTAGAAAAGCAAATCCAGTAAAGGGCTGGGGAGGGTTGGAGGGAGTGCATCGAGGGTTAAAGGGAAGTAATTCTTGTAAGAGGCTTGAAAAGACCAAAACATATGAGCTGGGGAGGGGGTGTGCATCGAGGCTTAAAGGGAAGTAATTCTTGTAAGAGGCTAAAAAAGACCAAAACATGGCCTACTACGCCCCTATTTTCTTAAATGTGTGCCCATTTTAAGTCATATCTGGCATGTGTGGATGGCAGTTTGCCAAGGACTGCACAGCAGCCTTTAAAGAAAACTTTAAATCCCCTTTTATGCCGTTTTTTTACTGTTTTAAATCGATAAATTAGGGCGCCATTTTGGAGCTCTCTGATTGGCTGTTGAAATTTCTAAAGTCTTCTCTGATTGGCTGTTGGTTTTCATTCTGATTTCCTTAAAGCTTCTCTGATTGGATAATTTCAGGGAGGGAAGAGATTTGATTGGCTGATGGGAGGGGGGGGATATCTGTTTATTCTTATTAACCTTTTACCGCACAATGAAGCCTTTTAACACCCCTGAAAGAGAAGGCTTTTGAAAATAATCTGAGGAAAGGAGACAATGCAGGTTACCAGCATTTTCTCCTTTTTCCACAATGTTTTCTACCCTATCAAAGAAGCAATTGATTTTTAGTTATTTTTACATCTTATTGTATCTTTATTGCCTACTTCTAGTTTTTTTTAT
Organism: Tridacna crocea; assembly: GCA_943736015.1. NCBI lineage: Eukaryota > Metazoa > Mollusca > Bivalvia > Cardiida > Cardiidae > Tridacna > Tridacna crocea. The sequence continues at coordinate 11,825,974 of OX031057.1, read as the reverse complement.
CGGAAAAAGTTTTCGCAACAGCAATCGGTTGCTTCTGAATTTTATATTTTTGGGCAGTGATTAAACATAAAATTGACTTTTGACTCGCGCGGTCGTCAAAATTCGTTCAATGTTTTCATGACCCTGGTAAGAAAACAGGGAAAAATTTTGTTTACCTGTCCTTGAATTGTACAATAGGTATCAGTTGCCTCCGAAAGTGTTAAAGTTCATTTTACAATTTTATGCGCAGCACGTACAGTCACATATCGGTTAGATGGTCACCGTAACCAAATCAATGGCCCTAGTGAGAGAAAAAGAAAAAGAAAAATCCCTATAATTGACTTAAGCAACAGTTGGCGTCTGCTATAAAATATTTCGTAAGTCGATTTTTCATGTTTTTGCGGATATGTAAGTGGCACCTGCGAGACAACAGACAACCTAAAAGGGTTTGTTGTCACGGTTAAAAAAAGATTGCAGAAGTAAAAAACAGGTATAAGAAACTAAGTTTCAAATATTTGACCTATTAAGCAACAGGTGTCGTCTGCTAAGAAATGTTCTGTAAGTCGATTTTCGCGGGTACGTAACCGGCACCTATGAGACGGTAGTCAATGTAAATGGATTTGTCGTCACGGTATAATGAGACTGGAGAAAAAAAATATACATTGAAAATTTAGGTCCTTTTGTTTGATTTATGCAATAAGAAGCAGTTGCTACTGAAAGAGCCTTCAGTATTTTTTTAGCCACTTGTCGCATTATTTTCTGGGGTTTTCGTATGGGCGTAGCTATCACATATGAGACGGTAGTCAACGTAACTGGGCTTCTTGTTGTTGTTTGAAGAAATTAGAAATATTACACTTCAGTTGCCATTGTTTGATATATGCAATAGGAAGTAACCGAAAGAGTTTTCAGTCTTTTTTTAGCCACTTGTCACATTAATTTCTGGATTTTTTTTACACTGTACATGGATCACTTTGGTCTATTGAAAGTTTCAATGTGCAGCATTTCTTGTGGGCTGAGTTAGAAAAGCAAATCCAGTAAAGTGCTTGGGAGGGAGGGTGCATCGAGGGTTAAAGGGAAGTAATTCTTGCAAGAGGCATGAAAAGACCAAAACATATGAGACAGTAATCAACGTAACTGTGTTTCTTATTGCGGATTGAAGAGATTAAAGAAATTACACTTCAGTTGCCATTGTTTGATATAATTATGCAATAGGAAGTAACTGAAAGAGTTTTCAGTCTTTTTTTTAGCCACTTGTCGCATTAATTTCTGTTTGTTTTTATTTTCACTGTACATTGATCACTTTGGTCTATTGACATTGTCAATGTGCACGCAGCATTTCTTGTGGGCTGAGTTAGAAAAGCAAGGCCAGTAAAGGGCTGGGGAGGGTTGGAGGGAGTGCATCAAGGGTTAAAGGGAAGTAATTCTTGTAAGAGGCTTGAAAAGACCAAAACATATGAGCTGGGGAGGGGGTGTGCATCGAGGCTTAAAGGGAAGTAATTCTTGTAAGAGGCTAGAAAAGACCAAAACATGACCTACTACGCCCCTATTTTCTTAAATGTGTGCCCATTTTAAGTCATATCTGGCATGTGTGGATGGCAGTTTGCCAAGGACTGCACAGCAGCCTTTAAAGAAAACTTTAAATCCTCTTTTATGCCGTTTTTTTACTGTTTTAAATCGATAAATTAGGGCGCCATTTTGGAGCTCTCTGACTGGCTGTTGAAATTTCTAAAGTCTTCTCTGATTGGCTGTTGGTTTTCATTCTGATTTCCTTAAAGCTTCTCTGATTGGATAATTTCAGGGAGGGAAGAGATTTGATTGGCTGATGGGAGGGGGGGGATATCTGTTTATTCTTAGTAACCTTTTACCGCACAATGAAGCCTTTTAACACCCCTGAAAGAGAAGGCTTTTGAAAATAATCTGAGGAAAGGAGACAATGCAGTTTACCAGCATTTTCTCCTTTTCCCACAATGTTTTCTACCCTATCAAAGAAGCAATTGATTTTTAGTAATTCTTACATCTTATTGTATCTTTATTGCCTACTTCTAGTTTTTTTTATCGGAAAAAGTTTTCGCAACAGCAATCGGTTGCTTCTGAATTTTATATTTTTGCGCAGTGATTAAACATAAAATTGACTTTTGACTCGCGCGGTCGTCAAAATTGGTTCAATGTTTTCATGACCCTGGTAAGAAAACAGGGAAAAATTTTGTTTACCTGTCCTTGAATTGTACAATAGGTATCAGTTGCCTCCGAAAGTGTTGAAGTTGATTTTACGATTTTATGCGCAGCACGTAACAGTCACGTATGGGTTAGATGGTCACCGTAACCAAATCAATGGCCCTAGTGAGAGAAAATGAAAAAGAAAAATCCCTATAATTGACTTAAGCAACAGTTGGCGTCTTCTATAAAGTATTCCGTAAGTCGATTTTTCATGTTTTTGCGGATATGTAAGTGGCACCTGCGAGACAACAGACAACCTAAAAGGGTTTGTTGTCACGGTTAAAAAAAGATTGCAGAAGTAAAAAACAGGTATAAGAAATTAAGTTCCCAATATTTGACCTATTAAGCAACAGGTGTCGTCTGCTAAGAAACGTTCTGTAAGTCGATTTTCGCGGGTACGTAACCGGCACCTATGAGACGGTAGTCAATGTAAATGGATTTTTCGTCACGGTATAATGAGACTGGAGAAAAAACACATAGGTTGAAAATTTAGGTCCTTTTGTTTGATTTATGCAATAAGAAGCAGTTGCTACTGAAAGAGCCTTCAGTCTTTTTTTAGCCACTTGTCGCATTATTTTCTGGGGTTTTCGTATGGGCGTAGCTGGCACGTATGAGACGGTAGTCAACGTAACTGGGCTTCTTGTTGTTGTTTGAAGAAATTAGAAATATTACACTTCAGTTGCCATTGTTTGATATATGCAATAGGAAGTAACCGAAAGAGTTTTCAGTCTTTTTTTAGCCACTTGTCACATTAATTTCTGGGTTTTTTTTACACTGTACATGGATCACTTTGGTCTATTGAAAGTTTCAATGTGCAGCATTTCTTGTGGGCTGAGTTAGAAAAGCAAATCCAGTAAAGGGCTTGGGAGGGAGGGTGCATCGAGGGTTAAAGGGAAGTAATTCTTGCAAGAGGCATGAAAAGACCAAAACATATGAGACAGTAGTCAACGTAACTGTGTTTCTTATTGCGGATTGAAGAGATTAAAGAAATTACACTTCAGTTGCCATTGTTTGATATAATTATGCAATAGGAAGTAACTGAAAGAGTTTTCAGTCTTTTTTTTAGCCACTTGTCGCATTAATTTCTGTTCGTTTTTATTTACACTGTACATTGATCACTTTGGTCTATTGACATTGTCAATGTGCACGCAGCATTTCTTGTGGGCTGAGTTAGAAAAGCAAATCCAGTAAAGGGCTGGGGAGGGTTGGAGGGAGTGCATCGAGGGTTAAAGGGAAGTAATTCTTGTAAGAGGCTTGAAAAGACCAAAACATATGAGCTGGGGAGGGGGTGTGCATCGAGGCTTAAAGGGAAGTAATTCTTGTAAGAGGCTAGAAAAGACCAAAACATGGCCTACTACGCCCCTATTTTCTTAAATGTGTGCCCATTTTAAGTCATATCTGGCATGTGTGGATGGCAGTTTGCCAAGAACTGCACAGCAGCCTTTAAAGAAAACTTTAAATCCACTTTTATGCCGTTTTTTTACTGTTTTAAATCGATAAATTAGGGCGCCATTTTGGAGCTCTCTGATTGGCTGTTGAAATTTCAAAAGTCTTCTCTGATTGGCTGTTGGTTTTCATTCTGATTTCCTTAAAGCTTCTCTGATTGGATAATTTCAGGGAGGGAAGAGATTTGATTGGCTGATGGGAGGGGGGGGGAATATCTGTTTATTCTTATTAACCTTTTACCGCACAATGAAGCCTTTTAACACCCCTGAAAGAGAAGGCTTTTGAAAATAATCTGAGGAAAGGAGACAATGCAGGTTACCAGCATTTTCTCCTTTTCCCACAATGTTTTCTACCCTATCAAAGAAGCAATTGATTTTTAGTTATTCTTACATCTTATTGTATCTTTATTGCCTACTTCTAGTTTTTTTTATCGGAAAAAGTTTTTCGCAACAGCAATCGGTTGCTTCTGAATTTTATATTTTTGCGCAGTGATTAAACATAAAATTGACTTTTGACTCGCGCGGTCGTCAAAATTGGTTCAATGTTTTCATGACCCTGGTAAGAAAACAGGGAAAAATTTTGTTTACCTGTCCTTGAATTGTACAATAGGTATCAGTTGCCTCCAAAAGTGTTGAAGTTGATTTTACGATTTTATGCGCAGCACGTAACAGTCACGTATGGGTTAGATGGTCACCGTAACCAAATCAATGGCCCTAGTGAGAGAAAATGAAAAAGAAAAATCCCTATAATTGATTTAATCAACAGTTGGCGTCTGCTATAAAATATTCCGTAAGTCGATTTTTCATGTTTTTGCAGATACGTTAGTGGCACCTGCGAGACAACAGACATCCTAAAAGGGTTTGTTGTCACGGTTAAAAAAAGATTGCAGAAGTAAAAAACAGGTATAAGAAACTAAGTTCCCAATATTTGACCTATTAAGCAACAGGTGTCGTCTGCTTAGAAATGTTCTGTAAGTCGATTTTCGCGGGTACGTAACCGGCACCTATGAGACGGTAGTCAATGTAAATGGATTTGTCGTCACGGTATAATGAGACTGGAAAAAAAAAAATATACATTGAAAATTTAGGTCCTTTTGTTTGATTTATGCAATAAGAAGCAGTTGCTACTGAAAGAGCCTTCAGTCTTTTTTTAGCCACTTGTCGCATTATTTTCTGGGGTTTTCGTATGGGCGTAGCTATCACATATGAGACGGTAGTCAATGTAACTGGGCTTCTTGTTGTTGTTTGAAGAAATTAGAAATATTACACTTCAGTTGCCATTGTTTGATATATGCAATAGGAAGTAACCGAAAGAGTTTTCAGTCTTTTTTTAGCCACTTGTCACATTAATTTCTGGGTTTTTTTTACACTGTACATGGATCACTTTGGTCTATTGAAAGTTTCAATGTGCAGCATTTCTTGTGGGCTGAGTTAGAAAAGCAAATCCAGTAAAGGGCTTGGGAGGGAGGTAGCATCGAGGGTTAAAGGGAAGTAATTCTTGCAAGAGGCATGAAAAGACCAAAACATATGAGACAGTAGTCAACGTAACTGTGTTTCTTATTGCGGATTGAAGAGATTAAAGAAATTACACTTCAGTTGCCATTGTTTGATATAATTATGCAATAGGAAGTAACTGAAAGAGTTTTCAGTCTTTTTTTTAGCCACTTGTCGCATTAATTTCTGTTTGTTTTTATTTACACTGTACATTGATCATTTTGGTCTATTGACATTGTCAATGTGCACGCAGCATTTCTTGTGGGCTGAGTTAGAAAAGCAAATCCAGTAAAGGGCTGGGGAGAGTTGGAGGGAGTGCATCGAGGGTTAAAGGGAAGTAATTCTTGTAAGAGGCTTGAAAAGACCAAAACATATGAGCTGGGGAGGGGGTGTGCATCGAGGCTTAAAGGGAAGTAATTCTTGTAAGAGGCTAGAAAAGACCAAAACATGGCCTACTACGCCCCTATTTTCTTAAATGTGTGCCCAATTTCAGTCATATCTGGCATGTGTGGATGGCAGTTTGCCAAGGACTGCACAGCAGTCTTTAAAGAAAACTTTAAATCCACTTTTATGCCGTTTTTTTACTGTTTTAAATCGATAAATTAGGGCGCCATTTTGGAGCTCTCTGATTGGCTGTTGAAATTTCTAAAGTCTTCTCTGATTGGCTGTTGGTTTTCATTCTGATTTCCTTAAAGCTTCTCTGATTGGATAATTTCAGGGAGGGAAGAGATTTGATTGGCTGATGGGAGGGGGGGGGAATATCTGTTTATTCTTATTAACCTTTTACCGCACAATGAAGCCTTTTAACACCCCTGAAAGAGAAGGCTTTTGAAAATAATCTGAGGAAAGGAGACAATGCAGGTTACCAGCATTTTCTCCTTTTCCCACAATGTTTTCTACCCTATCAAAGAAGCAATTGATTTTTAGTTATTCTTACATCTTATTGTATCTTTATTGCCTACTTCTAGTTTTTTTTATCGGAAAAAGTTTTCGCAACAGCAATCGGTTGCTTCTGAATTTTATATTTTTGCGCAGCGATTAAACATAAAATTGACTTTTGACTCGCGCGGTCGTCAAAATTCGTTCAATGTTTTCATGACCCTGGTAAGAAAACAGGGAAAAATTTTGTTTACCTGTCCTTGAATTGTACAATAGGTATCAGTTGCCTCCGAAAGTGTTGAAGTTCATTTTACAATTTTATGCGCAGCACGTAACAGTCACGTATTGGTTAGATGGTCACCGTAACCAAATCAATGGCCCTAGTGAGAGAAAAAGAAAAAGAAAAATCCCTATAATTGACTTAATCAACAGTTGGCGTCTGCTATAAAATATTCCGTAAGTCGATTTTTCATGTTTTTGCGGATATGTAAGTGGCACCTGCGAGACAACAGACAACCTAAAAGGGTTTGTTGTCACAGTTAAAAAAAGATTGCAGAAGTAAAAAACAGGTATAAGAAATTAAGTTCCCAATATTTGACCTATTAAGCAACAGTTGTCGTCTGCTAAGAAATGTTCTGTAAGTCGATTTTCGCGGGTACGTAACCGGCACCTATGAGATGGTAGTCAATGTAAATGGATTTGTCGTCACGGTATAATGAGACTGGAGAAAAAACACATAGATTGAAAATTTAGGTCCTTTTGTTTGATTTATGCAATAAGAAGCAATTGCTACTGAAAGAGCCTTCAGTCTTTTTTTAGCCACTTGTCGCATTATTTTCTGGGGTTTTCGTATGGGCGTAGCTGGCACGTATGAGACGGTAGTCAACGTAACTGGGCTTCTTGTTGTTGTTTGAAGAAATTAGAAATATTACACTTCAGTTGCCATTGTTTGATATATGCAATAGGAAGTAACCGAAAGAGTTTTCAGTCTTTTTTAGCCACTTGTCACATTAATTTCTGGGCGTTTTTTTACACTGTACATGGATCACTTTGGTGTATTGAAAGTTTCAATGTGCAGCATTTCTTGTGGGCTGAGTTAGAAAAGCAAATCCAGTAAAGGGCTTGGGAGGGAGGGTGCATCGAGGGTTAAAGGGAAGTAATTCTTGCAAGAGGCATGAAAAGACCAAAACATATGAGACAGTAGTCAACGTAACTGTGTTTCTTATTGCGGATTGAAGAGATTAAAAAAATTACACTTCAGTTGCCATTGTTTGATATAATTATGCAATAGGAAGTAACTGAAAGAGTTTTCAGTCTTTTTTTTAGCTACTTGTCGCATTAATTTCTGTTTGTTTTTATTTACACTGTACATTGATCACTTTGGTCTATTGACCTTGTCAATGTGCACGCAGCATTTCTTGTGGGCTGAGTTAGAAAAGCAAATCCAGTAAAGGGCTGGGGAGGGTTGGAGGGAGTGCATCGAGGGTTAAAGGGAAGTAATTCTTGTAAGAGGCTTGAAAAGACCAAAACATATGAGCTGGGGAGGGGGTGTGCATCGAGGCTTAAAGGGAAGTAATTCTTGTAAGAGGCTAAAAAAGACCAAAACATGGCCTACTACGCCCCTATTTTCTTAAATGTGTGCCCATTTTAAGTCATATCTGGCATGTGTGGATGGCAGTTTGCCAAGGACTGCACAGCAGCCTTTAAAGAAAACTTTAAATCCCCTTTTATGCCGTTTTTTTACTGTTTTAAATCGATAAATTAGGGCGCCATTTTGGAGCTCTCTGATTGGCTGTTGAAATTTCTAAAGTCTTCTCTGATTGGCTGTTGGTTTTCATTCTGATTTCCTTAAAGCTTCTCTGATTGGATAATTTCAGGGAGGGAAGAGATTTGATAGGCTGATGGGAGGGGGGGATATCTGTTTATTCTTATTGACCTTTTACCGCACAATGAAGCCTTTTAACACCCCTGAAAGAGAAGGCTTTTGAAAATAATCTGAGGAAAGGAGACAATGCAAGTTACCAGCATTTTCTCCTTTTCCCACAATGTTTTCTACCCTATCAAAGAAGCAATTGATTTTTAGTTATTTTTATATCTTATTGTATCTTTATTGCCTACTTCTAGTTTTTTTTATCGGAAAAAGTTTTCGCAACAGCAATCGGTTGCTTCTGAATTTTATATTTTTGGGCAGTGATTAAACATAAAATTGACTTTTGACTCGCGCGGTCGTCAAAATTCGTTCAATGTTTTCATGACCCTGGTAAGAAAACAGGGAAAAATTTTGTTTACCTGTCCTTGAATTGTACAATAGGTATCAGTTGCCTCCGAAAGTGTTAAAGTTCATTTTACAATTTTATGCGCAGCACGTACAGTCACGTATCGGTTAGATGGTCACCGTAACCAAATCAATGGCCCTAGTGAGAGAAAAAGAAAAAGAAAAATCCCTATAATTGACTTAAGCAACAGTTGGCATCTGCTATAAAATATTTCGTAAGTCGATTTTTCATGTTTTTGCGGATATGTAAGTGGCACCTGCGAGACAACAGACAACCTAAAAGGGTTTGTTGTCACGGTTAAAAAAAGATTGCAGAAGTAAAAAACAGGTATAAGAAACTAAGTTTCAAATATTTAACCTATTAAGCAACAGGTGTCGTCTGCTAAGAAATGTTCTGTAAGTCGATTTTCGCGGGTACGTAACCGGCACCTATGAGACGGTAGTCAATGTAAATGGATTTGTCGTCACGGTATAATGAGACTGGAGAAAAAAAATATACATTGAAAATTTAGGTCCTTTTGTTTGATTTATGCAATAAGAAGCAGTTGCTACTGAAAGAGCCTTCAGTATTTTTTTAGCCACTTGTCGCATTATTTTCTGGGGTTTTCGTATGGGCGTAGCTATCACATATGAGACGGTAGTCAACGTAACTGGGCTTCTTGTTGTTGTTTGAAGAAATTAGAAATATTACACTTCAGTTGCCATTGTTTGATATATGCAATAGGAAGTAACCGAAAGAGTTTTCAGTCTTTTTTTAGCCACTTGTCACATTAATTTCTGGGTTTTTTTTACACTGTACATGGATCACTTTGGTCTATTGAAAGTTTCAATGTGCAGCATTTCTTGTGGGCTGAGTTAGAAAAGCAAATCCAGTAAAGTGCTTGGGAGGGAGGGTGCATCGAGGGTTAAAGGGAAGTAATTCTTGCAAGAGGCATGAAAAGACCAAAACATATGAGACAGTAGTCAACGTAACTGTGTTTCTTATTGCGGATTGAAGAGATTAAAGAAATTACACTTCAGTTGCCATTGTTTGATATAATTATGCAATAGGAAGTAACTGAAAGAGTTTTCAGTCTTTTTTTTAGCCACTTGTCGCATTAATTTCTGTTTGTTTTTATTTACATTGTACATTGATCACTTTGGTCTATTGACATTGTCAATGTGCACGCAGCATTTCTTGTGGGCTGAGTTAGAAAAGCAAGGCCAGTAAAGGGCTGGGGAGGGTTGGAGGGAGTGCATCAAGGGTTAAAGGGAAGTAATTCTTGTAAGAGGCTTGAAAAGACCAAAACATATGAGCTGGGGAGGGGGTGTGCATCGAGGCTTAAAGGGAAGTAATTCTTGTAAGAGGCTAGAAAAGACCAAAACATGACCTACTACGCCCCTATTTTCTTAAATGTGTGCCCATTTTAAGTCATATCTGGCATGTGTGGATGGCAGTTTGCCAAGGACTGCACAGCAGCCTTTAAAGAAAACTTTAAATCCTCTTTTATGCCGTTTTTTTACTGTTTTAAATCGATAAATTAGGGCGCCATTTTGGAGCTCTCTGATTGGCTGTTGAAATTTCTAAAGTCTTCTCTGATTGGCTGTTGGTTTTCATTCTGATTTCCTTAAAGCTTCTCTGATTGGATAATTTCAGGGAGGGAAGAGATTTGATTGGCTGATGGGAGGGGGGGATATCTGTTTATTCTTAGTAACCTTTTACCGCACAATGAAGCCTTTTAACACCCCTGAAAGAGAAGGCTTTTGAAAATAATCTGAGGAAAGGAGACAATGCAGGTTACCAGCATTTTCTCCTTTTCCCACAATGTTTTCTACCCTATCAAAGAAGCAATTGATTTTTAGTTATTCTTACATCTTATTGTATCTTTATTGCCTACTTCTAGTTTTTTTTATCGGAAAAAGTTTTCGCAACAGCAATCGGTTGCTTCTGAATTTTATATTTTTGCGCAGTGATTAAACATAAAATTGACTTTTGACTCGCGCGGTCGTCAAAATTGCTTCAATGTTTTCATGACCCTGGTAAGAAAACAGGGAAAAATTTTGTTTACCTGTCCTTGAATTGTACAATAGGTATCAGTTGCCTCCGAAAGTGTTGAAGTTGATTTTACGATTTTAAGCGCAGCACATAACAGTCACGTATGGGTTAGATGGTCACCGTAACCAAATCAATGGCCCTAGTGAGAGAAAAAGAAAAAGAAAAATCCCTATAATTGACTTAAGCAACAGTTGGCGTCTGCTATTAAATATTCCGTAAGTCGATTTTTCATGTTTTTGCGGATTCGTAAGTGGCACCTGCGAGACAACAGACAACCTAAAAGGGTTTGTTGTCACGGTTAAAAAAAGATTGCAGAAGTAAAAAACAGGTATAAGAAATTAAGTTCCCAATATTTGACCTATTAAGCAACAGGTGTCGTCTGCTAAGAAACGTTCTGTAAGTCGATTTTCGCGGGGACGTAACCGGCACCTATGAGATGGTAGTCAATGTAAATGGATTTTTCGTCACGGTATAATGAGACTGGAGAAAAAACACATAGATTGAAAATTTAGGTCCTTTTGTTTGATTTATGCAATAAGAAGCAGTTGCTACTGAAAGAGCCTTCAGTCTTTTTTTAGCCACTTGTCGCATTATTTTCTGGGGTTTTCGCATGGGCGTAGCTGGCACGTATGAGACGGTAGTCAACGTAACTGGGCTTCTTGTTGTTGTTTGAAGAAATTAGAAATATTACACTTCAGTTGCCATTGTTTGATATATGCAATAGGAAGTAACCGAAAGAGTTTTCAGTCTTTTTTTAGCCACTTGTCACATTAATTTCTGGGTTTTTTTTACACTGTACATGGATCACTTTGGTCTATTGAAAGTTTCAATGTGCAGCATTTCTTGTGGGCTGAGTTAGAAAAGCAAATCCAGTAAAGGGCTTGGGAGGGAGGGTGCATCGAGGGTTAAAGGGAAGTAATTCTTGCAAGAGGCATGAAAAGACCAAAACATATGAGACAGTAGTCAACGTAACTGTGTTTCTTATTGCGGATTGAAGAGATTAAAAAAATTACACTTCAGTTGCCATTGTTTGATATAATTATGCAATAGGAAGTAACTGAAAGAGTTTTCAGTCTTTTTTTTAGCCACTTGTCGCATTAATTTCTGTTTGTTTTTATTTACACTGTACATTGATCACTTTGGTCTATTGACATTGTCAATGTGCACGCAGCATTTCTTGTGGGCTGAGTCAGAAAAGCAAATCCAGTAAAGGGCTGGGGAGGGTTGGAGGGAGTGCATCGAGGGTTAAAGGGAAGTAATTCTTGTAAGAGGCTTGAAAAGACCAAAACATATGAGTTTGGGAGGGGGTGTGCATCGAGGCTTAAAGGGAAGTAATTCTTGTAAGAGGCTAGAAAAGACCAAAACATGACCTATTACGCCCCTATTTTCTTAAATGTGTGCCCATTTTAAGTCATATCTGGCATGTGTGGATGGCAGTTTGCAAAGGACTGCACAGCAGCCTTTAAAGAAAACTTTAAATCCACTTTTATGCCGTTTTTTTACTGTTTTAAATCGATAAATTAGGGCGCCATTTTGGAGCTCTCTGATTGGCTGTTGAAATTTCTAAAGTCTTCTCTGATTGGCTGTTGGTTTTCATTCTGATTTCCTTAAAGCTTCTCTGATTGGATAATTTCAGGGAGGGAAGAGATTTGATTGGCTGATGGGAGGGGGGGGGAATATCTGTTTATTCTTATCTACCTTTTACCGCACAATGAAGCCTTTTAACACCCCTGAAAGAGAAGGCTTTTGAAAATAATCTGAGGAAAGGAGACAATGCAGGTTACCAGCATTTTCTCCTTTTCCCACAATGTTTTCTACCCTATCAAAGAAGCAATTGATTTTTAGTTATTCTTACATCTTATTGTATCTTTATTGCCTACTTCTAGTTTTTTTTATCGGAAAAAGTTTTCGCAACAGCAATCGGTTGCTTCTGAATTTTATATTTTTGGGCAGTGATTAAACATAGAATTGACTTTTGACTCGCGCGGTCGTCAAAATTGGTTCAATGTTTTCATGACCCTGGTAAGAAAACAGGGAAAAATTTTTGTTTACCTGTCCTTGAATTGTACAATAGGTATCAGTTGCCTCCGAAAGTGTTGAAGTTCATTTTACAATTTTATGCGCAGCACGTACAGTCACGTATTGGTTAGATGGTCACCGTAACCAAATCAATGGCCCTAGTGAGAGAAAAAGAAAAAGAAAAATCCCTATAATTGACTTAAGCAACAGTTGGCGTCTGCTATAAAATATTCCGTAAGTCGATTTTTCATGTTTTTGCGGATATGTAAGTGGCACCTGCGAGACAACAGACAACCTAAAAGGGTTTGTTGTCACGGTTAAAAAAAGATTGCAGAAGTAAAAAACAGGTATAAGAAATTAAGTTCCCAATATTTGACCTATTAAGCTACAGGTGTCGTCTGCTAAGAAACGTTCTGTAAGTCGATTTTCGCGGGTACGTAACCGGCACCTATGAGATGGTAGTCAATGTAAATGGATTTGTCGTCACGGTATAATGAGACTGGAGAAAAAACACATAGATTGAAAATTTAGGTCCTTTTGTTTGATTTATGCAATAAGAAGCAGTTGCTACTGAAAGAGCCTTCAGTCTTTTTTAGCCACTTGTCGCATTATTTTCTGGGGTTTTCGTATGGGCGTAGCTGGCACGTATGAGACGGTAGTCAACGTAACTGGGCTTCTTGTTGTTGTTTGAAGAAATTAGAAATATTACACTTCAGTTGCCATTGTTTGATACATGCAATAGGAAGTAACCGAAAGAGTTTTCAGTCTTTTTTTAGCCACTTGTCACATTAATTTCTGGGGTTTTTTTACACTGTATATGGATCACTTTGGTCTATTGAAAGTTTCAATGTGCAGCATTTCTTGTGGGCTGAGTTAGAAAAGCAAATCCAGTAAAGGGCTTGGGAGGGAGGGTGCATCGAGGGTTAAAGGGAAGTAATTCTTGCAAGAGGCATGAAAAGACCAAAACATATGAGACAGTAGTCAACGTAACTGTGTTTCTTATTGCGGATTGAAGAGATTAAAAAAATTACACTTCAGTTGCCATTGTTTGATATAATTATGCAATAGGAAGTAACTGAAAGAGTTTTCAGTCTTTTTTTTAGCCACTTGTCGCATTAATTTCTGTTTGTTTTTATTTACACTGTACATTGATCACTTTGGTCTATTGACATTGTCAATGTGCACGCAGCATTTCTTGTGGGCTGAGTTAGAAAAGCAAATCCAGTAAAGGGCTGGGGAGGGTTGGAGGGAGTGCATCGAGGGTTAAAGGGAAGTAATTCTTGTAAGAGGCTTGAAAAGACCAAAACATATGAGCTGGGGAGGGGGTGTGCATCGAGGCTTAAAGGGAAGTAAATCTTGTAAGAGGCTAGAAAAGACCAAAACATGGCCTACTACGCCCCTATTTTCTTAAATGTGTGCCCATTTTAAGTCATATCTGGCATGTGTGGATGGCAGTTTGCCAAGGACTGCACAGCAGCCTTTAAAGAAAACTTTAAATCCACTTTTATGCCGTTTTTTTACTGTTTTAAATCGATAAATTAGGGCGCCATTTTGGAGCTCTCTGATTGGCTGTTGAAATTTCTAAAGTCTTCTCTGATTGGCTGTTGGTTTTCATTCTGATTTCCTTAAAGCTTCTCTGATTGGATAATTTCAGGGAGGGAAGAGATTTGATTGGCTAATGGGAGGGGGGGGATATCTGTTTATTCTTAGTAACCTTTTACCGCACAATGAAGCCTTTTAACACCCCTGAAAGAGAAGGCTTTTGAAAATAATCTGAGGAAAGGAGACAATGCAGGTTACCAGCATTTTCTCCTTTTCCCACAATGTTTTCTACCCTATCAAAGAAGCAATTGATTTTTAGTTATTCTTACATCTTATTGTATCTTTATTGCCTACTTCTAGTTTTTTTGATCGGAAAAAGTTTTCGCAACAGCAATCGGTTGCTTCTGAATTTTATATTTTTGCGCAGCGATTAAACATAAAATTGACTTTTGACTCGCGCGGTCGTCAAAATTCGTTCAATGTTTTCATGACCCTGGTAAGAAAACAGGGAAAAATTTTGTTTACCTGTCCTTGAATTGTACAATAGGTATCAGTTGCCTCCGAAAGTGTTGAAGTTCATTTTACAATTTTATGCGCAGCACGTAACAGTCACTTATTGGTTAGATGGTCACCGTAACCAAATCAATGGCCCTAGTGAGAGAAAAAGAAAAAGAAAAATCCCTATAATTGACTTAATCAACAGTTGGCGTCTGCTATAAAATATTCCGTAAGTCGATTTTTCATGTTTTTGCGGATATGTAAGTGGCACCTGCGAGACAACAGACAACCTAAAAGGGTTTGTTGTCACAGTTAAAAAAAGATTGCAGAAGTAAAAAACAGGTATAAGAAACTAAGTTCCCAATATTTGACCTATTAAGCAACAGGTGTCGTCTGCTAAGAAATGTTCTGTAAGTCGATTTTCGCGGGTACGTAACCGGCACCTATGAGATGGTAGTCAATGTAAATGGATTTGTCGTCACGGTATAATGAGACTGGAGAAAAAACACATAGATTGAAAATTTAGGTCCTTTTGTTTGATTTATGCAATAAGAAGCAGTTGCTACTGAAAGAGCCTTCAGTCTTTTTTTAGCCACTTGTCGCATTATTTTCTGGGGTTTTCGTATGGGCGTAGCTGGCACATATGAGACGGTAGTCAACGTAACTGGGCTTCTTGTTGGTGTTTGAAGAAATTAGAAATATTACACTTCAGTTGCCATTGTTTGATATATGCAATAGGAAGTAACCGAAAGAGTTCTCAGTCTTTTTTGAGCCACTTGTCACATTAATTTCTGGGTTTTTTTTTACACTGTACATGGATCACTTTGGTCTATTGAAAGTTTCAATGTGCAGCATTTCTTGTGGGCTGAGTTAGAAAAGCAAATCCAGTAAAGGGCTTGGGAGGGAGGGTGCATCGAGGGTTAAAGGGAAGTAATTCTTGCAAGAGGCATGAAAAGACCAAAACATATGAGACAGTAGTCAACGTAACTGTGTTTCTTATTGCGGATTGAAGAGATTAAAAAAATTACACTTCAGTTGCCATTGTTTGATATAATTATGCAATAGGAAGTAACTGAAAGAGTTTTCAGTCTTTTTTTTAGCCACTTGTCGCATTAATTTCTGTTTGTTTTTATTTACACTGTACATTGATCACTTTGGTCTATTGACATTGTCAATGTGCACGCAGCATTTCTTGTGGGCTGAGTTAGAAAAGCAAATCCAGTAAAGGGCTGGGGAGGGTTGGAGGGAGTGCATCGAGGGTTAAAGGGAAGTAATTCTTGTAAGAGGCTTGAAAAGACCAAAACATATGAGCTGGGGAGGGGGTGTGCATCGAGGCTTAAAGGGAAGTAATTCTTGTAAGAGGCTAGAAAAGACCAAAACATGGCCTACTACGCCCCTATTTTCTTAAATGTGTGCCCATTTTAAGTCATATCTGGCATGTGTGGATGGCAGTTTGCCAAGGACTGCACAGCAGCCTTTAAAGAAAACTTTAAATCCCCTTTTATGCCGTTTTTTTACTGTTTTAAATCGATAAATTAGGGCGCCATTTTGGAGCTCTCTGATTGGCTGTTGAAATTTCTAAAGTCTTCTCTGATTGGCTGTTGGTTTTCATTCTGATTTCCTTAAAGCTTCTCTGATTGGATAATTTCAGGGAGGGAAGAGATTTGATTGGCTGATGGGAGGGGGGGGATATCTGTTTATTCTTATTGACCTTTTACCGCACAATGAAGCCTTTTAACACCCCTGAAAGAGAAGGCTTTTGAAAATAATCTGAGGAAAGGAGACAATGCAGGTTACCAGCATTTTCTCCTTTTCCCACAATGTTTTCTACCCTATCAAAGAAGCAATTGATTTTTAGTTATTCTTACATCTTATTGTATCTTTATTGCCTACTTCTAGTTTTTTTTATCGGAAAAAGTTTTCGCAACAGGAATCGGTTGCTTCTGAATTTTATATTTTTGGGCAGTGATTAAACATAAAATTGACTTTTGACTCGCGCGGTCGTCAAAATTCGTTCAATGTTTTCATGACCCTGGTAAGAAAACAGGGAAAAATTTTGTTTACCTGTCCTTGAATTGTACAATAGGTATCAGTTGCCTCCGAAAGTGTTAAAGTTCATTTTACAATTTTATGCGCAGCACGTACAGTCACGTATCGGTTAGATGGTCACCGTAACCAAATCAATGGCCCTAGTGAGAGAAAAAGAAAAAGAAAAATCCCTATAATTGACTTAAGCAACAGTTGGCGTCTGCTATAAAATATTCCGTAAGTCGATTTTTCATGTTTTTGCGGATATGTAAGTGGCACCTGCGAGACAACAGACAACCTAAAAGGGTTTGTTGTCACAGTTAAAAAAAGATTGCAGAAGTAAAAAACAGGTATAAGAAACTAAGTTTCCAATATTTGACCTATTAAGCAACAGGTGTCGTCTGCTAAGAAATGTTCTGTAAGTCGATTTTCGCGGGTACGTAACCGGCACCTATGAGACGGTAGTCAATGTAAATGGATTTGTCGTCACGGTATAATGAGACTGGAGGAAAAAAATATACATTGAAAATTTAGGTCCTTTTGTTTGATTTATGCAATAAGAAGCAGTTGCTACTGAAAGAGCCTTCAGTCTTTTTTTAGCCACTTGTCGCATTATTTTCTGGGGTTTTCGTATGGGCGTAGCTATCACATATGAGACGGTAGTCAACGTAACTGGGCTTCTTGTTGTTGTTTGACGAAATTAGAAATATTACACTTCAGTTGCCATTGTTTGATATATGCAATAGGAAGTAACCGAAAGAGTTTTCAGTCTTTTTTTAGCCACTTGTCACATTAATTTCTGGGGTTTTTTTACACTGTACATGGATCACTTTGGTCTATTGAAAGTTTCAATGTGCAGCATTTCTTGTGGGCTGAGTTAGAAAAGCAAATCCAGTAAAGTGCTTGGGAGGGAGGGTGCATCGAGGGTTAAAGGGAAGTAATTCTTGCAAGAGGCATGAAAAGACCAAAACATATGAGACAGTAGTCAACGTAACTGTGTTTCTTATTGCGGATTGAAGAGATTAAAGAAATTACACTTCAGTTGCCATTGTTTGATATAATTATGCAATAGGAAGTAACTGAAAGAGTTTTCAGTCTTTTTTTTAGCCACTTGTCGCATTAATTTCTGTTTGTTTTTATTTACACTGTACATTGATCACTTTGGTCTATTGACATTGTCAATGTGCACGCAGCATTTCTTGTGGGCTGAGTTAGAAAAGCAAATCCAGTAAAGGGCTGGGGAGAGTTGGAGGGAGTGCATCAAGGGTTAAAGGGAAGTAATTCTTGTAAGAGGCTTGAAAAGACCAAAACATATGAGCTGGGGAGGGGGTGTGCATCGAGGCTTAAAGGGAAGTAATTCTTGTAAGAGGCTAGAAAAGACCAAAACATGACCTACTACGCCCCTATTTTCTTAAATGTGTGCCCATTTTAAGTCATATCTGGCATGTGTGGATGGCAGTTTGCCAAGGACTGCACAGCAGCCTTTAAAGAAAACTTTAAATCCTCTTTTATGCCGTTTTTTTACTGTTTTAAA
Source organism: Tridacna crocea (assembly GCA_943736015.1). Lineage (NCBI taxonomy): Eukaryota > Metazoa > Mollusca > Bivalvia > Cardiida > Cardiidae > Tridacna > Tridacna crocea. The sequence goes on along the minus strand of OX031057.1, from coordinate 11,808,029 downwards.
TCGATAAATTAGGGCGCCATTTTGGAGCTCTCTGATTGGCTGTTGAAATTTCTAAAGTCTTCTCTGATTGGCTGTTGGTTTTCATTCTGATTTCCTTAAAGCTTCTCTGATTGGATAATTTCAGGGAGGGAAGAGATTTGATTGGCTGATGGGAGGGGGGGGAATATCTGTTTATTCTTATTATCCTTTTACCGCACAATGAAGCCTTTTAACACCCCTGAAAGAGAAGGCTTTTGAAAATAATCTGAGGAAAGGAGACAATGCAGGTTACCAGCATTTTCTCCTTTTCCCACAATGTTTTCTACCCTATCAAAGAAGCAATTTATTTTTAGTTATTCTTACATCTTATTGTATCTTTATTGCCTACTTCTAGTTTTTTTTATCGGAAAAAGTTTTTCGCAACAGCAATCGGTTGCTTCTGAATTTTATATTTTTGCGCAGTGATTAAACATAAAATTGACTTTTGACTCGCGCGGTCGTCAAAATTCGTTCAATGTTTTCATGACCCTGGTAAGAAAACAGGGAAAAATTGTGTTTACCTGTCCTTGAATTGTACAATAGGTATCAGTTGCCTCCGAAAGTGTTGAAGTTCATTTTACGATTTTATGCGCAGCACGTAACAGTCACGTATGGGTTAGATGGTCACCGTAACCAAATCAATGGCCCTAGTGAGAGAAAAAGAAAAAGAAAAATCCCTATAATTGACTTAAGCAACAGTTGGCGTCTGCTATAAAGTATTCCGTAAGTCGATTTTTCATGTTTTTGCGGATATGTAAGTGGCACCTGCGAGACAACAGACAACCTAAAAGGGTTTGTTGTCACAGTTAAAAAAAGATTGCAGAAGTAAAAAACAGGTATAAGAAATTAAGTTCCCAATATTTGACCTATTAAGCAACAGGTGTCGTCTGCTAAGAAACGTTCTGTAAGTCGATTTTCGCGGGTACGTAACAGGCACCTATGAGACGGTAGTCAATGTAAATGGATTTGTCGTCACGGTATAATGAGACTGGAGAAAAAACACATAGATTGAAAATTTAGGTCCTTTTGTTTGATTTATGCAATAAGAAGCAGTTGCTACTGAAAGAGCCTTCAGTCTTTTTTTAGCCACTTGTCGCATTATTTTCTGGGGTTTTCGTATGGGCGTAGCTGGCACGTATGAGACGGTAGTCAACGTAACTGGGCTTCTTGTTGTTGTTTGAAGAAATTAGAAATATTACACTTCAGTTGCCATTGTTTGATATATGCAATAGGAAGTAACCGAAAGAGTTTTCAGTCTTTTTTTAGCCACTTGTCACATTAATTTCTGGGTTTTTTTTACACTGTACATGGATCACTTTGGTCTATTGAAAGTTTCAATGTGCAGCATTTCTTGTGGGCTGAGTTAGAAAAGCAAATCCAGTAAAGGGCTTGGGAGGGAGGGTGCATCGAGGGTTAAAGGGAAGTAATTCTTGCAAGAGGCATGAAAAGACCAAAACATATGAGACAGTAGTCAACGTAACTGTGTTTCTTATTGCGGATTGAAGAGATTAAAGAAATTACACTTCAGTTGCCATTGTTTGATATAATTATGCAATAGGAAGTAACTGAAAGAGTTTTCAGTCTTTTTTTTAGCCACTTGTCGCATTAATTTCTGTTTGTTTTTATTTACACTGTACATTGATCACTTTGGTCTATTGACATTGTCAATGTGCACGCAGCATTTCTTGTGGGCTGAGTCAGAAAAGCAAATCCAGTAAAGGGCTGGGGAGGGTTGGAGGGAGTGCATCGAGGGTTAAAGGGAAGTAATTCTTGTAAGAGGCTTGAAAAGACCAAAACATATGAGCTGGGGAGGGGATGTGCATCGAGGCTTAAAGGGAAGTAATTCTTGTAAGAGGCTAGAAAAGACCAAAACATGGCCTACTACGCCCCTATTTTCTTAAATGTGTGCCCATTTTAAGTCATATCTGGCATGTGTGGATGGCAGTTTGCCAAGGACTGCACAGCAGCCTTTAAAGAAAACTTTAAATCCACTTTTATGCCGTTTTTTTACTGTTTTAAATCGATAAATTAGGGCGCCATTTTGGAGCTCTCTGATTGGCTGTTGAAATTTCTAAAGTCTTCTCTGATTGGCTGTTGGTTTTCATTCTGATTTCCTTAAAGCTTCTCTGATTGGATAATTTCAGGGAGGGAAGAGATTTCATTGGCTGATGGGAGGGGGGGATATCTGTTTATTCTTATTAACCTTTTACCGCACAATGAAGCCTTTTAACACCCCTGAAAGAGAAGGCTTTTGAAAATAATCTGAGGAAAGGAGACAATGCAGGTTACCAGCATTTTCTCCTTTTCCCACAATGTTTTCTACCCTATCAAAGAAGCAATTGATTTTTAGTAATTCTTACATCTTATTGTATCTTTATTGCCTACTTCTAGTTTTTTTTATCGGAAAAAGTTTTCGCAACAGCAATCGGTTGCTTCTGAATTTTATATTTTTGCGCAGCGATCAAACATAAAATTGACTTTTGACTCACGCGGTCGTCAAAATTTGTTCAATGTTTTCATGACCCTGGTAAGAAAACAAGGAAAAATTTTGTTTATCTGTCCTTGAATCGTACAATAGGTATCAGTTGCCTCCGAAAGTGTTGAAGTTCATTTTACAATTTTATGCGCAGCACGTAACAGTCACGTATGGGTTAGATGGTCACCGTAACCAAATCAATGGCCCTAGTGAGAGAAAAAGAAAAAGAAAAATCCCTATAATTGACTTAAACAACAGTTGGCGTCTGCTATAAAATATTCCGTAAGTCGATTTTTCATGTTTTTGCGGATATGTAAGTGGCACCTGCGAGACAACAGACAACCTAAAAGGGTTTGTTGTCACGGTAAAAAAAAGATTGCAGAAGTAAAAAACAGGTATAAGAAACTAAGTTCCCAATATTTGACCTATTAAGCAACAGGTGTCGTCTGCTAAGAAATGTTCTGTAAGTCGATTTTCGCGGGTACGTAACCGGCACCTATGAGACGGTAGTCAATGTAAATGGATTTGTCGTCACGGTATAATGAGACTGGAGAAAAAGCACATAGATTGAAAATTTAGGTCCTTTTGTTTGATTTATGCAATAAGAAGCAGTTGCTACTGAAAGAGCCTTCAGTTTTTTTTTAGCCACTTGTCGCATTATTTTCTGGGGTTTTCGTATGGGCGTAGCTGGCACGTATGAGACGGTAGTCAACGTAACTGGGCTTCTTGTTGGTGTTTGAAGAAATTAGAAATATTACACTTCAGTTGCCATTGTTTGATATATGCAATAGGAAGTAACCGAAAGAGTTTTCAGTCTTTTTTTAGCCACTTGTCACATTAATTTCTGGTTTTTTTTTACACTGTACATGGATCACTTTGGTCTATTGAAAGTTTCAATGTGCAGCATTTCTTGTGGGCTGAGTTAGAAAAGCTAATCCAGTAAAGGGCTTGGGAGGGAGGGTGCATCGAGGGTTAAAGGGAAGTAATTCTTGCAAGAGGCATGAAAAGACCAAAACATATGAGACAGTAGTCAACGTAACTGTGTTTCTTATTGCGGATTGAAGAGATTAAAAAAATTACACTTCATTTGCCATTGTTTGATATAATTATGCAATAGGAAGTAACTGAAAGAGTTTTCAGTCTTTTTTCTAACCACTTGTCGCATTAATTTCTGTTTGTTTTTATTTACACTGTACATTGATCACTTTGGTCTATTGACATTGTCAATGTGCACGCAGCATTTCTTGTGAGCTGAGTTAGAAAAGCAAATCCAGTAAAGGGCTGGGGAGGGTTGGAGGGAGTGCATCGAGGGTTAAAGGGAAGTAATTCTTGTAAGAGGCTTGAAAAGACCAAAACATATGAGCTGGGGAGGGGGTTTGCATCGAGGCTTAAAGGGAAGTAATTCTTGAAAGAGGCTAGAAAAGACCAAAACATGGCCTACTACGCCCCTATTTTCTTAAATGTGTGCCCATTTTAAGTCATATCTGGCATGTGTGGATGGCAGTTTGCCAAGGACTGCACAGCAGCCTTTAAAGAAAACTTTAAATCCACTTTTATGCCGTTTTTTTACTGTTTTAAATCGATAAATTAGGGCGCCATTTTGGAGCTCTCTGATTGGCTGTTGAAATTTCTAAAGTCTTCTCTGATTGGCTGTTGGTTTTCATTCTGATTTCCTTAAAGCTTCTCTGATTGGATAATTTCAGGGAGGGAAGAGATTTCATTGGCTGATGGGAGGGGGGGATATCTGTTTATTCTTATTAACCTTTTACCGCACAATGAAGCCTTTTAACACCCCTGAAAGAGAAGGCTTTTGAAAATAATCTGAGGAAAGGAGACAATGCAGGTTACCAGCATTTTCTCCTTTTCCCACAATGTTTTCTACCCTATCAAAGAAGCAATTGATTTTTAGTTATTCTTACATCTTATTGTATCTTTATTGCCTACTTCTAGTTTTTTTTATCGGAAAAAGTTTTCGCAACAGCAATCGGTTGCTTCTGAATTTTATATTTTTGCGCAGCGATTAAACATAAAATTGACTTTTGACTCGCGCGGTCGTCAAAATTGGTTCAATGTTTTCATGACCCTGGTAAGAAAACAGGGAAAAATTTTGTTTATCTGTCCTTGAATTGTACAATAGGTATCAGTTGCCTCCGAAAGTGTTGAAGTTGATTTTACGATTTTATGCGCAGCACGTAACAGTCACGTATGGGTTAGATGGTCACCGTAACCAAATCAATGGCCCTAGTGAGAGAAAAAGAAAAAGAAAAATCCCTATAATTGACTTAAGCAACAGTTGGCGTCTGCTATAAAATATTCCGTAAGTCGATTTTTCATGTTTTTGCAGATATGTAAGTGGCACCTGCGAGACAACAGACAACCTAAAAGGGTTTGTTGTCACGGTTAAAAAAAGATTGCAGAAGTAAAAAACAGGTATAAGAAATTAAGTTCCCAATATTTGACCTATTAAGCAACAGGTGTCGTCTGCTAAGAAATGTTCTGTAAGTCGATTTTCGCGGGTACGTAACCGGCACCTATGAGACGGTAGTCAATGTAAATGGATTTGTCGTCACGGTATAATGAGACTGGAGAAAAAACACATACATTGAAAATTTAGGTCCTTTTGTTTGATTTATGCAATAAGAAGCAGTTGCTACTGAAAGAGCCTTCAGTCTTTTTTTAGCCACTTGTCGCATTATTTTCTGGGGTTTTCGTATGGGCGTAGCTGGCACATATGAGACGGTAGTCAACGTAACTGGGCTTCTTGTTGTTGTTTGAAGAAATTAGAAATATTACACTTCAGTTGCCATTGTTTGATATATGCAATAGGAAGTAACCGAAAGAGTTTTCAGTCTTTTTTTAGCCACTTGTCACATTAATTTCTGTTTTTTTTTTACACTGTACATGGATCACTTTGGTCTATTGAAAGTTTCAATGTGCAGCATTTCTTGTGGGCTGAGTTAGAAAAGCAAATCCAGTAAAGGGCTTGGGAGGGAGGGTGCATCGAGGGTTAAAGGGAAGTAATTCTTGCAAGAGGCATGAAAAGACCAAAACATATGAGACAGTAGTCAACGTAACTGTGTTTCTTATTGCGGATTGAAGAGATTAAAGAAATTACACTTCAGTTGCCATTGTTTGATATAATTATGCAATAGGAAGTAACTGAAAGAGTTTTCAGTCTTTTTTTTAGCCACTTGTCGCATTAATTTCTGTTTGTTTTTATTTACACTGTACATTGATCACTTTGGTCTATTGACATTGTCAATGTGCACGCAGCATTTCTTGTGGGCTGAGTTAGAAAAGCAAATCCAGTAAAGGGCTGGGGAGGGTTGGAGGGAGTGCATCGAGGGTTAAAGGGAAGTAATTCTTGTAAGAGGCTTGAAAAGACCAAAACATATGAGCTGGGGAGGGGGTGTGCATCGAGGCTTAAAGGGAAGTAATTCTTGTAAGAGGCTAGAAAAGACCAAAACATGGCCTACTACGCCCCTATTTTCTTAAATGTGTGCCCATTTTAAGTCATATCTGGCATGTGTGGATGGCAGTTTGCCAAGGACTGCACAGCAGCCTTTAAAGAAAACTTTAAATCCACTTTTATGCCGTTTTTTTACTGTTTTAAATCGATAAATTAGGGCGCCATTTTGGAGCTCTCTGATTGGCTGTTGAAATTTCTAAAGTCTTCTCTGATTGGCTGTTGGTTTTCATTCTGATTTCCTTAAAGCTTCTCTGATTGGATAATTTCAGGGAGGGAAAAGATTTCATTGGCTGATGGGAGGGGGGGATATCTGTTTATTCTTATTAACCTTTTACCGCACAATGAAGCCTTTTAACACCCCTGAAAGAGAAGGCTTTTGAAAATAATCTGAGGAAAGGAGACAATGCAGGTTACCAGCATTTTCTCCTTTTCCCACAATGTTTTCTACCCTATCAAAGAAGCAATTGATTTTTAGTTATTCTCACATCTTATTGTATCTTTATTGCCTACTTCTAGTTTATTTTATCGGAAAAAGTTTTCGCAACAGCAATCGGTTGCTTCTGAATTTAATATTTTTGCGCAGTGATTAAACATAAAAAAGACTTTTGACTCGCGCGGTCGTCAAAATTGGTTCAATGTTTTCATGACTCTGGTAAGAAAACAGGGAAAAATTTTGTTTACCTGTCCTTGAATTGTACAATAGGTATCAGTTGCCTCCGAAAGTGTTGAAGTTGATTTTACGATTTTAAGCGCAGCACGTAACAGTCACGTATGGGTTAGATGGTCACCGTAACCAAATCAATGGCCCTAGTGAGAGAAAAAGAAAAAGAAAAATCCCTATAATTGACTTAAGCAACAGTTGGCGTCTGCTATAAAATATTCCGTAAGTCGATTTTTCATGTTTTTGCGGATTCGTAAGTGGCACCTGCGAGACAACAGACAACCTAAAAGGGTTTGTTGTCACGGTTAAAAAAAGATTGCAGAAGTAAAAAACAGGTATAAGAAATTAAGTTCCCAATATTTGACCTATTAAGCAACAGGTGTCGTCTGCTAAGAAATGTTCTGTAAGTCGATTTTCGCGGGTACGTAACTGGCACCTATGAGACGGTAGTCAATGTAAATGGATTTGTCGTCACGGTATAATGAGACTGGAGAAAAAGCACATAGATTGAAAATTTAGGTCCTTTTGTTTGATTTATGCAATAAGAAGCAGTTGCTACTGAAAGAGCCTTCAGTCTTTTTTTAGCCACTTGTCGCATTATTTTCTGGGGTTTTCGTATGGGCGTAGCTGGCACATATGAGACGGTAGTCAACGTAACTGGGCTTCTTGTTGTTGTTTGAAGAAATTAGAAATATTACACTTCAGTTGCCATTGTTTGATATATGCAATAGGAAGTAACCGAAAGAGTTTTCAGTCTTTTTTTAGCCACTTGTCACATTAATTTCTGGGTTTTTTTTACACTGTACATGGATCACTTTGGTCTATTGAAAGTTTCAATGTGCAGCATTTCTTGTGGGCTGAGTTAGAAAAGCAAATCCAGTAAAGGGCTTGGGAGGGAGGGTGCATCGAGGGTTAAAGGGAAGTAATTCTTGCAAGAGGCATGAAAAGACCAAAACATATGAGACAGTAGTCAACGTAACTGTGTTTCTTATTGCGGATTGAAGAGATTAAAGAAATTACACTTCAGTTGCCATTGTTTGATATAATTATGCAATAGGAAGTAACTGAAAGAGTTTTCAGTCTTTTTTTTAGCCACTTGTCGCATTAATTTCTGTTTGTTTTTATTTACACTGTACATTGATCACTTTGGTCTATTGACATTGTCAATGTGCACGCAGCATTTCTTGTGGGCTGAGTTAGAAAAGCAAATCCAGTAAAGGGCTGGGGAGGGTTGGAGGGAGTGCATCGAGGGTTAAAGGGAAATAATTCTTGTAAGAGGCTTGAAAAGACCAAAACATATGAGCTGGGGAGGGGGTGTGCATCGAGGCTTAAAGGGAAGTAATTCTTGTAAGAGGCTAGAAAAGACCAAAACATGGCCTACTACGCCCCTATTTTCTTAAATGTGTGCCCATTTTAAGTCATATCTGGCATGTGTGGATGGCAGTTTGCAAAGGACTGCACAGCAGCCTTTAAAGAAAACTTTAAATCCACTTTTATGCCGTTTTTTTACTGTTTTAAATCGATAAATTAGGGCGCCATTTTGGAGCTCTCTGATTGGCTGTTGAAATTTCTAAAGTCTTCTCTGATTGGCTGTTGGTTTTCATTCTGATTTCCTTAAAGCTTCTCTGATTGGATAATTTCAGGGAGGGAAGAGATTTGATTGGCTGATGGGAGGGGGGGGATATCTGTTTATTCTTATTAACCTTTTACCGCACAATGAAGCCTTTTAACACCCCTGAAAGAGAAGGCTTTTGAAAATAATCTGATGAAAGGAGACAATGCAGGTTACCAGCATTTTCTCCTTTTCCCACAATGTTTTCTACCCTATCAAAGAAGCAATTGATTTTTAGTTATTCTTACATCTTATTGTATCTTTATTGCCTACTTCTAGTTTTTTTTATCGGAAAAAGTTTTCGCAACAGCAATCGGTTGCTTCTGAATTTTATATTTTTGCGCAGCGATTAAACATAAAATTCACTTTTGACTTGCGCGGTCGTCAAAATTCGTTCAATGTTTTCATGACCCTGGTAAGAAAACAGGGAAAAATTTTGTTTACCTGTCCTTGAATTGTACAATAGGTATCAGTTGCCTCCGAAAGTGTTGAAGTTCATTTTACAATTTTATGCGCAGCACGTAACAGTCACGTATGGGTTAGATGGTCACCGTAACCAAATCAATGGCCCTAGTGAGAGAAAAAGAAAAAGAAAAATCCCTATAATTAACTTAAGCAACAGTTGGCGTCTGCTATAAAATATTCCGTAAGTCGATTTTTCATGTTTTTGCGGATATGTAAGTGGCACCTGCGAGACAACAGACAACCTAAAAGGGTTTGTTGTCACGGTTAAAAAAAGATTGCAGAAGTAAAAAACAGGTATAAGAAACTAAGTTCCCAATATTTGACCTATTAAGCAACAGGTGTCGTCTGCTAAGAAATGTTCTGTAAGTCGATTTTCGCGGGTACGTAACCGGCACCTATGAGACGGTAGTCAATGTAAATGGATTTGTCGTCACGGTATAATGAGACTGGAGAAAAAGCACATAGATTGAAAATTTAGGTCCTTTTGTTTGATTTATGCAATAAGAAGCAGTTGCTACTGAAAGAGCCTTCAGTCTTTTTTTAGCCACTTGTCGCATTATTTTCTGGGGTTTTTGTATGGGCGTAGCTGGCACGTATGAGACGGTAGTCAACGTAACTGGGCTTCTTGTTGGTGTTTGAAGAAATTAGAAATATTACACTTCAGTTGCCATTGTTTGATATATGCAATAGGAAGTAACCGAAAGAGTTTTCAGTCTTTTTTTAGCCACTTGTCACATTAATTTCTGGGTTTTTTTTACACTGTACATGGATCACTTTGGTCTATTGAAAGTTTCAATGTGCAGCATTTCTTGTGGGCTGAGTTAGAAAAGCAAATCCAGTAAAGGGCTTGGGAGGGAGGGTGCATCGAGGGTTAAAGGGAAGTAATTCTTGCAAGAGGCATGAAAAGACCAAAACATATGAGACAGTAGTCAACGTAACTGTGTTTCTTATTGCAGATTGAAGAGATTAAAGAAATTACACTTCAGTTGCCATTGTTTGATATAATTATGCAATAGGAAGTAACTGAAAGAGTTTTCAGTCTTTTTTTTAGCCACTTGTCGCATTAATTTCTGTTTGTTTTTATTTACACTGTACATTGATCACTTTGGTCTATTGACATTGTCAATGTGCACGCAGCATTTCTTGTGGGCTGAGTTAGAAAAGCAAATCCAGTAAAGGGCTGGGGAGGGTTGCTGGGAGTGCATCGAGGGTTAAAGGGAAGTAATTCTTGTAAGAGGCTTGAAAGGACCAAAACATATGAGCTGGGGAGGGGGTGTGCATCGAGGCTTAAAGGGAAGTAATTCTTGTAAGAGGCTAGAAAAGACCAAAACATGGCCTACTACGCCCCTATTTTCTTAAATGTGTGCCCATTTTAAGTCATATCTGGCATGTGTGGATGGCAGTTTGCAAAGGACTGCACAGCAGCCTTTAAAGAAAACTTTAAATCCACTTTTATGCCGTTTTTTTACTGTTTTAAATCGATAAATTAGGGCGCCATTTTGGAGCTCTCTGATTGGCTGTTGAAATTTCTAAAGTCTTCTCTGATTGGCTGTTGGTTTTCATTCTGATTTCCTTAAAGCTTCTCTGATTGGATAATATCAGGGAGGGAAGAGATTTCATTGGCTGATGGGAGGGGGGGAATATCTGTTTATTCTTATTAACCTTTTACCGCACAATGAAGCCTTTTAACACCCCTGAAAGAGAAGGCTTTTGAAAATAATCTGATGAAAGGAGACAATGCAGGTTACCAGCATTTTCTACTTTTCCCACAATGTTTTCTACCCTATCAAAGAAGCAATTGATTTTTAGTTATTCTTACATCTTATTGTATCTTTATTGCCTACTTCTAGTTTTTTTTATCGGAAAAAGTTTTCGCAACAGCAATCGGTTGCTTCTGAATTTTATATTTTTGCGCAGTGATTAAACATAAAATTGACTTTTGACTCGCGCGGTCGTCAAAATTGGTTCAATGTTTTCATGACCCTGGTAAGAAAACAGGGAAAAATTTTGTTTACCTGTCCTTGAATTGTACAATAGCTATCAGTTGCCTCCGAAAGTGTTGAAGTTGATTTTACGATTTTATGCGCAGCACGTAACAGTCACGTATGGGTTAGATGGTCACCGTAACCAAATCAATGGCCCTAGTGAGAGAAAAAATAAAAGAAAAATCCCTATAATTGACTTAAGCAACAGTTGGCGTCTGCTATAAAATATTCCGTAAGTCGATTTTTCATGTTTTTGCGGATTCGTAAGTGGCACCTGCGAGACAACAGACAACCTAAAAGGGTTTGTTGTCACGGTTAAAAAAAGATTGCAGAAGTAAAAAACAGGTATAAGAAACTAAGTTCCCAATATTTGACCTATTAAGCAACAGGTGTCGTCTGCTAAGAAATGTTCTGTAAGTCGATTTTCGCGGGTAAGTAACCGGCCCCTATGAGACGGTAGTCAATGTAAATGGATTTGTCGTCACGGTATAATGAGACTGGAGAAAAAAAATATACATTAAAAATTAAGGTCCTTTTGTTTGATTTATGCAATAAGAAGCTGTTGCTACTGAAAGAGCCTTCAGTCTTTTTTTAGCCACTTGTTGCATTATTTTCTGGGGTTTACGTATGGGCGCAGCTGGCACATATGAGACGGTAGTCAACGTAACTGGGCTTCTTGTTGTTGTTTGAAGAAATCAGAAATATTACACTTCAGTTGCCATTGTTTGATATATGCAATAGGAAGTAACCGAAAGAGTTTTCAGTCTTTTTTTAGCCACTTGTCACATTAATTTCTCGGTTTTTTTTACACTGTACATGGATCACTTTGGTCTATTGAAAGTTTCAATGTGCAGCTTTGCTTGTGGGCTGAGTTAGAAAAGCAAATCCAGTAAAGGGCTTGGGAGGGAGGGTGCATCGAGGGTTAAAGGGAAGTAATTCTTGCAAGAGGCATGAAAAGACCAAAACATATGAGACAGTAGTCAACGTAACTGTGTTTTTATTGCGGATTGTAGAGATTAAAAAAATTACACTTCAGTTGCCATTGTTTGATATAATTATGCAATAGGAAGTAACTGAAAGAGTTTTCAGTCTTTTTTTTAGCCACTTGTCGCATTAATTTCTGTTTGTTTTTATTTACACTGTACATTGATCACTTTGGTCTATTGACATTGTCAATGTGCACGCAGCATTTCTTGTGGGCTGAGTTAGAAAAGCAAATCCAGTAAAGGGCTGGGGAGGGTTGGAGGGAGTGCATCGAGGGTTAAAGGGAAGTAATTCTTGTAAGAGGCTTGAAAAGACCAAAACATATGAGCTGGGGAGGGGGTGTGCATCGAGACTTAAAGGGAAGTAATTCTTGTAAGAGGCTAGAAAAGACCAAAACATGGCCTACTACGCCCCTATTTTCTTAAATGTGTGCCCATTTTAAGTCATATCTGGCATGTGTGGATGGCAGTTTGCAAAGGACTGCACAGCAGCCTTTAAAGAAAACTTTAAATCCACTTTTATGCCGTTTTTTTACTGTTTTAAATCGATAAATTAGGGCGCCATTTTGGAGCTCTCTGATTGGCTGTTGAAATTTCTAAAGTCTTCTCTGATTGGCTGTTGGTTTTCATTCTGATTTCCTTAAAGCTTCTCTGATTGGATAATTTCAGGGAGGGAAGAGATTTGATTGGCTGATGGGAGGGGGGGATATCTGTTTATTCTTATTAACCTTTTACCGCACAATGAAGCCTTTTAACACCCCTGAAAGAGAAGGCTTTTGAAAATAATCTGAGGAAAGGAGACAATGCAGGTTACCAGCATTTTCTCCTTTTCCCACAATGTTTTCTACCCTATCAAAGAAGCAATTGATTTTTAGTTATTCTTACATCTTATTGTATCTTTATTGCCTACTTCTAGTTTTTTTTATCGGAAAAAGTTTTCGCAACAGCAATCGGTTGCTTCTGAATTTTATATTTTTGCGCAGCGATTAAACATAAAATTGACTTTTGACTTGCGCGGTCGTCAAAATTCGTTCAATGTTTTCATGACCCTGGTAAGAAAACAGGGAAAAATTTTGTTTACCTGTCCTTGAATTGTACAATAGGTATCAGTTGCATCCGAAAGTGTTGAAGTTCATTTTACAATTTTATGCGCAGCACGTAACAGTCACGTATGGGTTAGATGGTCACCGTAACCAAATCAATGGCCCTAGTGAGAGAAAAAGAAAAAGAAAAATCCCTATAATTGACTTAAGCAACAGTTGGCGTCTGCTATAAAATATTCCGTAAGTCGATTTTTCATGTTTTTGCGGATATGTAAGTGGCACCTGCGAGACAACAGACAACCTAAAAGGGTTTGTTGTCACGGTTAAAAAAAGATTGCAGAAGTAAAAAACAGGTATAAGAAACTAAGTTCCCAATATTTGACCTATTAAGCAACAGGTGTCGTCTGCTAAGAAATGTTCTGTAAGTCGATTTTCGCGGGTACGTAACCGACACCTATGAGACGGTAGTCAATGTAAATGGATTTGTCGTCACGGTATAATGAGACTGGAGAAAAAAATATACATTGAAAATTTAGGTCCTTTTGTTTGATTTATGCAATAAGAAGCAGTTGCTACTGAAAGAGCCTTCAGTCTTTTTTTAGCCACTTGTCGCATTATTTTCTGGGGTTTACGTATGGGCGTAGCTGGAACATATGAGACGGTAGTCAACGTAACTGGGCTTCTTGTTGTTGTTTGAAGAAATTAGAAATATTACACTTCAGTTGCCATTGTTTGATATATGCAATAGGAAGTAACCGAAAGAGTTTTCAGTCTTTTTTTAGCCACTTGTCACATTAATTTCTCGGTTTTTTTTACACTGTACATGGATCACTTTGGTCTATTGAAAGTTTCAATGTGCAGCATTTCTTGTGGGCTGAGTTAGAAAAGCAAATCCAGTAAAGGGCTTGGGAGGGAGGGTGCATCGAGGGTTAAAGGGAAGTAATTCTTGCAAGAGGCATGAAAAGACCAAAACATATGAGACAGTAGTCAACGTAACTGTGTTTCTTATTGCGGATTGAAGAGATTAAAGAAATTACACTTCAGTTGCCATTGTTTGATATAATTATGCAATAGGAAGTAACTGAAAGAGTTTTCAGTCTTTTTTTTAGCCACTTGTCGCATTAATTTCTGTTTGTTTTTATTTACACTGTACATTGATCACTTTGGTCTATTGACATTGTCAATGTGCACGCAGCATTTCTTGTGGGCTGAGTTAGAAAAGCAAATCCAGTAAAGGGCTGGGGAGGGTTGGAGGGAGTGCATCGAGGGTTAAAGGGAAGTAATTCTTGTAAGAGGCTTGAAAAGACCAAAACATATGAGCTGGGGAGGGGGTGTGCATCGAGGCTTAAAGGGAAGTAATTCTTGTAAGAGGCTAGAAAAGACCAAAACATGGCCTACTACGCCCCTATTTTCTTAAATGTGTGCCCATTTTAAGTCATATCTGGCATGTGTGGATGGCAGTTTGCCAAGGACTGCACAGCAGCCTTTAAAGAAAACTTTAAATCCACTTTTATGCCGTTTTTTTACTGTTTTAAATCGATAAATTAGGGCGCCATTTTGGAGCTCTCTGATTGGCTGTTGAAATTTCTAAAGTCTTCTCTGATTGGCTGTTGGTTTTCATTCTGATTTCCTTAAAGCTTCTCTGATTGGATAATTTCAGGGAGGGAAGAGATTTGATTGGCTGATGGGAGGGGGGGGATATCTGTTTATTCTTATTGACCTTTTACCGCACAATGAAGCCTTTTAACACCCCTGAAAGAGAAGGCTTTTGAAAATAATCTGAGGAAAGGAGACAATGCAGGTTACCAGCATTTTCTCCTTTTCCCACAATGTTTTCTACCCTATCAAAGAAGCAATTGATTTTTAGTTATTCTTACATCTTATTGTATCTTTATTGCCTACTTCTAGTTTTTTTTATCGGAAAAAGTTTTCGCAACAGGAATCGGTTGCTTCTGAATTTTATATTTTTGGGCAGTGATTAAACATAAAATTGACTTTTGACTCGCGCGGTCGTCAAAATTCGTTCAATGTTTTCATGACCCTGGTAAGAAAACAGGGAAAAATTTTGTTTACCTGTCCTTGAATTGTACAATAGGTATCAGTTGCCTCCGAAAGTGTTAAAGTTCATTTTACAATTTTATGCGCAGCACGTACAGTCACGTATCGGTTAGATGGTCACCGTAACCAAATCAATGGCCCTAGTGAGAGAAAAAGAAAAAGAAAAATCCCTATAATTGACTTAAGCAACAGTTGGCGTCTGCTATAAAATATTCCGTAAGTCGATTTTTCATGTTTTTGCGGATATGTAAGTGGCACCTGCGAGACAACAGACAACCTAAAAGGGTTTGTTGTCACAGTTAAAAAAAGATTGCAGAAGTAAAAAACAGGTATAAGAAACTAAGTTTCCAATATTTGACCTATTAAGCAACAGGTGTCGTCTGCTAAGAAATGTTCTGTAAGTCGATTTTCGCGGGTACGTAACCGGCACCTATGAGACGGTAGTCAATGTAAATGGATTTGTCGTCACGGTATAATGAGACTGGAGGAAAAAAATATACATTGAAAATTTAGGTCCTTTTGTTTGATTTATGCAATAAGAAGCAGTTGCTACTGAAAGAGCCTTCAGTCTTTTTTTAGCCACTTGTCGCATTATTTTCTGGGGTTTTCGTATGGGCGTAGCTATCACATATGAGACGGTAGTCAACGTAACTGGGCTTCTTGTTGTTGTTTGACGAAATTAGAAATATTACACTTCAGTTGCCATTGTTTGATATATGCAATAGGAAGTAACCGAAAGAGTTTTCAGTCTTTTTTTAGCCACTTGTCACATTAATTTCTGGGGTTTTTTTACACTGTACATGGATCACTTTGGTCTATTGAAAGTTTCAATGTGCAGCATTTCTTGTGGGCTGAGTTAGAAAAGCAAATCCAGTAAAGTGCTTGGGAGGGAGGGTGCATCGAGGGTTAAAGGGAAGTAATTCTTGCAAGAGGCATGAAAAGACCAAAACATATGAGACAGTAGTCAACGTAACTGTGTTTCTTATTGCGGATTGAAGAGATTAAAGAAATTACACTTCAGTTGCCATTGTTTGATATAATTATGCAATAGGAAGTAACTGAAAGAGTTTTCAGTCTTTTTTTTAGCCACTTGTCGCATTAATTTCTGTTTGTTTTTATTTACACTGTACATTGATCACTTTGGTCTATTGACATTGTCAATGTGCACGCAGCATTTCTTGTGGGCTGAGTTAGAAAAGCAAATCCAGTAAAGGGCTGGGGAGAGTTGGAGGGAGTGCATCAAGGGTTAAAGGGAAGTAATTCTTGTAAGAGGCTTGAAAAGACCAAAACATATGAGCTGGGGAGGGGGTGTGCATCGAGGCTTAAAGGGAAGTAATTCTTGTAAGAGGCTAGAAAAGACCAAAACATGACCTACTACGCCCCTATTTTCTTAAATGTGTGCCCATTTTAAGTCATATCTGGCATGTGTGGATGGCAGTTTGCCAAGGACTGCACAGCAGCCTTTAAAGAAAACTTTAAATCCTCTTTTATGCCGTTTTTTTACTGTTTTAAATCGATAAATTAGGGCGCCATTTTGGAGCTCTCTGATTGGCTGTTGAAATTTCTAAAGTCTTCTCTGATTGGCTGTTGGTTTTCATTCTGATTTCCTTAAAGCTTCTCTGATTGGATAATTTCAGGGAGGGAAGAGATTTGATTGGCTGATGGGAGGGGGGGGAATATCTGTTTATTCTTATTATCCTTTTACCGCACAATGAAGCCTTTTAACACCCCTGAAAGAGAAGGCTTTTGAAAATAATCTGAGGAAAGGAGACAATGCAGGTTACCAGCATTTTCTCCTTTTCCCACAATGTTTTCTACCCTATCAAAGAAGCAATTTATTTTTAGTTATTCTTACATCTTATTGTATCTTTATTGCCTACTTCTAGTTTTTTTTATCGGAAAAAGTTTTTCGCAACAGCAATCGGTTGCTTCTGAATTTTATATTTTTGCGCAGTGATTAAACATAAAATTGACTTTTGACTCGCGCGGTCGTCAAAATTCGTTCAATGTTTTCATGACCCTGGTAAGAAAACAGGGAAAAATTGTGTTTACCTGTCCTTGAATTGTACAATAGGTATCAGTTGCCTCCGAAAGTGTTGAAGTTCATTTTACGATTTTATGCGCAGCACGTAACAGTCACGTATGGGTTAGATGGTCACCGTAACCAAATCAATGGCCCTAGTGAGAGAAAAAGAAAAAGAAAAATCCCTATAATTGACTTAAGCAACAGTTGGCGTCTGCTATAAAGTATTCCGTAAGTCGATTTTTCATGTTTTTGCGGATATGTAAGTGGCACCTGCGAGACAACAGACAACCTAAAAGGGTTTGTTGTCACAGTTAAAAAAAGATTGCAGAAGTAAAAAACAGGTATAAGAAATTAAGTTCCCAATATTTGACCTATTAAGCAACAGGTGTCGTCTGCTAAGAAACGTTCTGTAAGTCGATTTTCGCGGGTACGTAACAGGCACCTATGAGACGGTAGTCAATGTAAATGGATTTGTCGTCACGGTATAATGAGACTGGAGAAAAAACACATAGATTGAAAATTTAGGTCCTTTTGTTTGATTTATGCAATAAGAAGCAGTTGCTACTGAAAGAGCCTTCAGTCTTTTTTTAGCCACTTGTCGCATTATTTTCTGGGGTTTTTGTATGGGCGTAGCTGGCACGTATGAGACGGTAGTCAACGTAACTGGGCTTCTTGTTGGTGTTTGAAGAAATTAGAAATATTACACTTCAGTTGCCATTGTTTGATATATGCAATAGGAAGTAACCGAAAGAGTTTTCAGTCTTTTTTTAGCCACTTGTCACATTAATTTCTGGGTTTTTTTTACACTGTACATGGATCACTTTGGTCTATTGAAAGTTTCAATGTGCAGCATTTCTTGTGGGCTGAGTTAGAAAAGCAAATCCAGTAAAGGGCTTGGGAGGGAGGGTGCATCGAGGGTTAAAGGGAAGTAATTCTTGCAAGAGGCATGAAAAGACCAAAACATATGAGACAGTAGTCAACGTAACTGTGTTTCTTATTGCAGATTGAAGAGATTAAAGAAATTACACTTCAGTTGCCATTGTTTGATATAATTATGCAATAGGAAGTAACTGAAAGAGTTTTCAGTCTTTTTTTTAGCCACTTGTCGCATTAATTTCTGTTTGTTTTTATTTACACTGTACATTGATCACTTTGGTCTATTGACATTGTCAATGTGCACGCAGCATTTCTTGTGGGCTGAGTTAGAAAAGCAAATCCAGTAAAGGGCTGGGGAGGGTTGCTGGGAGTGCATCGAGGGTTAAAGGGAAGTAATTCTTGTAAGAGGCTTGAAAGGACCAAAACATATGAGCTGGGGAGGGGGTGTGCATCGAGGCTTAAAGGGAAGTAATTCTTGTAAGAGGCTAGAAAAGACCAAAACATGGCCTACTACGCCCCTATTTTCTTAAATGTGTGCCCATTTTAAGTCATATCTGGCATGTGTGGATGGCAGTTTGCAAAGGACTGCACAGCAGCCTTTAAAGAAAACTTTAAATCCACTTTTATGCCGTTTTTTTACTGTTTTAAATCGATAAATTAGGGCGCCATTTTGGAGCTCTCTGATTGGCTGTTGAAATTTCTAAAGTCTTCTCTGATTGGCTGTTGGTTTTCATTCTGATTTCCTTAAAGCTTCTCTGATTGGATAATATCAGGGAGGGAAGAGATTTCATTGGCTGATGGGAGGGGGGGAATATCTGTTTATTCTTATTAACCTTTTACCGCACAATGAAGCCTTTTAACACCCCTGAAAGAGAAGGCTTTTGAAAATAATCTGATGAAAGGAGACAATGCAGGTTACCAGCATTTTCTACTTTTCCCACAATGTTTTCTACCCTATCAAAGAAGCAATTGATTTTTAGTTATTCTTACATCTTATTGTATCTTTATTGCCTACTTCTAGTTTTTTTTATCGGAAAAAGTTTTCGCAACAGCAATCGGTTGCTTCTGAATTTTATATTTTTGCGCAGTGATTAAACATAAAATTGACTTTTGACTCGCGCGGTCGTCAAAATTGGTTCAATGTTTTCATGACCCTGGTAAGAAAACAGGGAAAAATTTTGTTTACCTGTCCTTGAATTGTACAATAGCTATCAGTTGCCTCCGAAAGTGTTGAAGTTGATTTTACGATTTTATGCGCAGCACGTAACAGTCACGTATGGGTTAGATGGTCACCGTAACCAAATCAATGGCCCTAGTGAGAGAAAAAATAAAAGAAAAATCCCTATAATTGACTTAAGCAACAGTTGGCGTCTGCTATAAAATATTCCGTAAGTCGATTTTTCATGTTTTTGCGGATTCGTAAGTGGCACCTGCGAGACAACAGACAACCTAAAAGGGTTTGTTGTCACGGTTAAAAAAAGATTGCAGAAGTAAAAAACAGGTATAAGAAACTAAGTTCCCAATATTTGACCTATTAAGCAACAGGTGTCGTCTGCTAAGAAATGTTCTGTAAGTCGATTTTCGCGGGTAAGTAACCGGCCCCTATGAGACGGTAGTCAATGTAAATGGATTTGTCGTCACGGTATAATGAGACTGGAGAAAAAAAATATACATTAAAAATTAAGGTCCTTTTGTTTGATTTATGCAATAAGAAGCTGTTGCTACTGAAAGAGCCTTCAGTCTTTTTTTAGCCACTTGTTGCATTATTTTCTGGGGTTTACGTATGGGCGCAGCTGGCACATATGAGACGGTAGTCAACGTAACTGGGCTTCTTGTTGTTGTTTGAAGAAATCAGAAATATTACACTTCAGTTGCCATTGTTTGATATATGCAATAGGAAGTAACCGAAAGAGTTTTCAGTCTTTTTTTAGCCACTTGTCACATTAATTTCTCGGTTTTTTTTACACTGTACATGGATCACTTTGGTCTATTGAAAGTTTCAATGTGCAGCTTTGCTTGTGGGCTGAGTTAGAAAAGCAAATCCAGTAAAGGGCTTGGGAGGGAGGGTGCATCGAGGGTTAAAGGGAAGTAATTCTTGCAAGAGGCATGAAAAGACCAAAACATATGAGACAGTAGTCAACGTAACTGTGTTTTTATTGCGGATTGTAGAGATTAAAAAAATTACACTTCAGTTGCCATTGTTTGATATAATTATGCAATAGGAAGTAACTGAAAGAGTTTTCAGTCTTTTTTTTAGCCACTTGTCGCATTAATTTCTGTTTGTTTTTATTTACACTGTACATTGATCACTTTGGTCTATTGACATTGTCAATGTGCACGCAGCATTTCTTGTGGGCTGAGTTAGAAAAGCAAATCCAGTAAAGGGCTGGGGAGGGTTGGAGGGAGTGCATCGAGGGTTAAAGGGAAGTAATTCTTGTAAGAGGCTTGAAAAGACCAAAACATATGAGCTGGGGAGGGGGTGTGCATCGAGACTTAAAGGGAAGTAATTCTTGTAAGAGGCTAGAAAAGACCAAAACATGGCCTACTACGCCCCTATTTTCTTAAATGTGTGCCCATTTTAAGTCATATCTGGCATGTGTGGATGGCAGTTTGCAAAGGACTGCACAGCAGCCTTTAAAGAAAACTTTAAATCCACTTTTATGCCGTTTTTTTACTGTTTTAAATCGATAAATTAGGGCGCCATTTTGGAGCTCTCTGATTGGCTGTTGAAATTTCTAAAGTCTTCTCTGATTGGCTGTTGGTTTTCATTCTGATTTCCTTAAAGCTTCTCTGATTGGATAATTTCAGGGAGGGAAGAGATTTGATTGGCTGATGGGAGGGGGGGATATCTGTTTATTCTTATTAACCTTTTACCGCACAATGAAGCCTTTTAACACCCCTGAAAGAGAAGGCTTTTGAAAATAATCTGAGGAAAGGAGACAATGCAGGTTACCAGCATTTTCTCCTTTTCCCACAATGTTTTCTACCCTATCAAAGAAGCAATTGATTTTTAGTTATTCTTACATCTTATTGTATCTTTATTGCCTACTTCTAGTTTTTTTTATCGGAAAAAGTTTTCGCAACAGCAATCGGTTGCTTCTGAATTTTATATTTTTGCGCAGCGATTAAACATAAAATTGACTTTTGACTTGCGCGGTCGTCAAAATTCGTTCAATGTTTTCATGACCCTGGTAAGAAAACAGGGAAAAATTTTGTTTACCTGTCCTTGAATTGTACAATAGGTATCAGTTGCATCCGAAAGTGTTGAAGTTCATTTTACAATTTTATGCGCAGCACGTAACAGTCACGTATGGGTTAGATGGTCACCGTAACCAAATCAATGGCCCTAGTGAGAGAAAAAGAAAAAGAAAAATCCCTATAATTGACTTAAGCAACAGTTGGCGTCTGCTATAAAATATTCCGTAAGTCGATTTTTCATGTTTTTGCGGATATGTAAGTGGCACCTGCGAGACAACAGACAACCTAAAAGGGTTTGTTGTCACGGTTAAAAAAAGATTGCAGAAGTAAAAAACAGGTATAAGAAACTAAGTTCCCAATATTTGACCTATTAAGCAACAGGTGTCGTCTGCTAAGAAATGTTCTGTAAGTCGATTTTCGCGGGTACGTAACCGACACCTATGAGACGGTAGTCAATGTAAATGGATTTGTCGTCACGGTATAATGAGACTGGAGAAAAAAATATACATTGAAAATTTAGGTCCTTTTGTTTGATTTATGCAATAAGAAGCAGTTGCTACTGAAAGAGCCTTCAGTCTTTTTTTAGCCACTTGTCGCATTATTTTCTGGGGTTTACGTATGGGCGTAGCTGGCACATATGAGACGGTAGTCAACGTAACTGGGCTTCTTGTTGTTGTTTGAAGAAATTAGAAATATTACACTTCAGTTGCCATTGTTTGATATATGCAATAGGAAGTAACCGAAAGAGTTTTCAGTCTTTTTTTAGCCACTTGTCACATTAATTTCTCGGTTTTTTTTACACTGTACATGGATCACTTTGGTCTATTGAAAGTTTCAATGTGCAGCATTTCTTGTGGGCTGAGTTAGAAAAGCAAATCCAGTAAAGGGCTTGGGAGGGAGGGTGCATCGAGGGTTAAAGGGAAGTAATTCTTGCAAGAGGCATGAAAAGACCAAAACATATGAGACAGTAGTCAACGTAACTGTGTTTCTTATTGCGGATTGAAGAGATTAAAGAAATTACACTTCAGTTGCCATTGTTTGATATAATTATGCAATAGGAAGTAACTGAAAGAGTTTTCAGTCTTTTTTTTAGCCACTTGTCGCATTAATTTCTGTTTGTTTTTATTTACACTGTACATTGATCACTTTGGTCTATTGACATTGTCAATGTGCACGCAGCATTTCTTGTGGGCTGAGTTAGAAAAGCAAATCCAGTAAAGGGCTGGGGAGGGTTGGAGGGAGTGCATCGAGGGTTAAAGGGAAGTAATTCTTGTAAGAGGCTTGAAAAGACCAAAACATATGAGCTGGGGAGGGGGTGTGCATCGAGGCTTAAAGGGAAGTAATTCTTGTAAGAGGCTAGAAAAGACCAAAACATGGCCTACTACGCCCCTATTTTCTTAAATGTGTGCCCATTTTAAGTCATATCTGGCATGTGTGGATGGCAGTTTGCCAAGGACTGCACAGCAGCCTTTAAAGAAAACTTTAAATCCACTTTTATGCCGTTTTTTTACTGTTTTAAATCGATAAATTAGGGCGCCATTTTGGAGCTCTCTGATTGGCTGTTGAAATTTCTAAAGTCTTCTCTGATTGGCTGTTGGTTTTCATTCTGATTTCCTTAAAGCTTCTCTGATTGGATAATTTCAGGGAGGGAAGAGATTTGATTGGCTGATGGGAGGGGGGGGATATCTGTTTATTCTTATTGACCTTTTACCGCACAATGAAGCCTTTTAACACCCCTGAAAGAGAAGGCTTTTGAAAATAATCTGAGGAAAGGAGACAATGCAGGTTACCAGCATTTTCTCCTTTTCCCACAATGTTTTCTACCCTATCAAAGAAGCAATTGATTTTTAGTTATTCTTACATCTTATTGTATCTTTATTGCCTACTTCTAGTTTTTTTTATCGGAAAAAGTTTTCGCAACAGGAATCGGTTGCTTCTGAATTTTATATTTTTGGGCAGTGATTAAACATAAAATTGACTTTTGACTCGCGCGGTCGTCAAAATTCGTTCAATGTTTTCATGACCCTGGTAAGAAAACAGGGAAAAATTTTGTTTACCTGTCCTTGAATTGTACAATAGGTATCAGTTGCCTCCGAAAGTGTTAAAGTTCATTTTACAATTTTATGCGCAGCACGTACAGTCACGTATCGGTTAGATGGTCACCGTAACCAAATCAATGGCCCTAGTGAGAGAAAAAGAAAAAGAAAAATCCCTATAATTGACTTAAGCAACAGTTGGCGTCTGCTATAAAATATTCCGTAAGTCGATTTTTCATGTTTTTGCGGATATGTAAGTGGCACCTGCGAGACAACAGACAACCTAAAAGGGTTTGTTGTCACAGTTAAAAAAAGATTGCAGAAGTAAAAAACAGGTATAAGAAACTAAGTTTCCAATATTTGACCTATTAAGCAACAGGTGTCGTCTGCTAAGAAATGTTCTGTAAGTCGATTTTCGCGGGTACGTAACCGGCACCTATGAGACGGTAGTCAATGTAAATGGATTTGTCGTCACGGTATAATGAGACTGGAGGAAAAAAATATACATTGAAAATTTAGGTCCTTTTGTTTGATTTATGCAATAAGAAGCAGTTGCTACTGAAAGAGCCTTCAGTCTTTTTTTAGCCACTTGTCGCATTATTTTCTGGGGTTTTCGTATGGGCGTAGCTATCACATATGAGACGGTAGTCAACGTAACTGGGCTTCTTGTTGTTGTTTGACGAAATTAGAAATATTACACTTCAGTTGCCATTGTTTGATATATGCAATAGGAAGTAACCGAAAGAGTTTTCAGTCTTTTTTTAGCCACTTGTCACATTAATTTCTGGGGTTTTTTTACACTGTACATGGATCACTTTGGTCTATTGAAAGTTTCAATGTGCAGCATTTCTTGTGGGCTGAGTTAGAAAAGCAAATCCAGTAAAGTGCTTGGGAGGGAGGGTGCATCGAGGGTTAAAGGGAAGTAATTCTTGCAAGAGGCATGAAAAGACCAAAACATATGAGACAGTAGTCAACGTAACTGTGTTTCTTATTGCGGATTGAAGAGATTAAAGAAATTACACTTCAGTTGCCATTGTTTGATATAATTATGCAATAGGAAGTAACTGAAAGAGTTTTCAGTCTTTTTTTTAGCCACTTGTCGCATTAATTTCTGTTTGTTTTTATTTACACTGTACATTGATCACTTTGGTCTATTGACATTGTCAATGTGCACGCAGCATTTCTTGTGGGCTGAGTTAGAAAAGCAAATCCAGTAAAGGGCTGGGGAGAGTTGGAGGGAGTGCATCAAGGGTTAAAGGGAAGTAATTCTTGTAAGAGGCTTGAAAAGACCAAAACATATGAGCTGGGGAGGGGGTGTGCATCGAGGCTTAAAGGGAAGTAATTCTTGTAAGAGGCTAGAAAAGACCAAAACATGACCTACTACGCCCCTATTTTCTTAAATGTGTGCCCATTTTAAGTCATATCTGGCATGTGTGGATGGCAGTTTGCCAAGGACTGCACAGCAGCCTTTAAAGAAAACTTTAAATCCTCTTTTATGCCGTTTTTTTACTGTTTTAAATCGATAAATTAGGGCGCCATTTTGGAGCTCTCTGATTGGCTGTTGAAATTTCTAAAGTCTTCTCTGATTGGCTGTTGGTTTTCATTCTGATTTCCTTAAAGCTTCTCTGATTGGATAATTTCAGGGAGGGAAGAGATTTGATTGGCTGATGGGAGGGGGGGGAATATCTGTTTATTCTTATTATCCTTTTACCGCACAATGAAGCCTTTTAACACCCCTGAAAGAGAAGGCTTTTGAAAATAATCTGAGGAAAGGAGACAATGCAGGTTACCAGCATTTTCTCCTTTTCCCACAATGTTTTCTACCCTATCAAAGAAGCAATTTATTTTTAGTTATTCTTACATCTTATTGTATCTTTATTGCCTACTTCTAGTTTTTTTTATCGGAAAAAGTTTTTCGCAACAGCAATCGGTTGCTTCTGAATTTTATATTTTTGCGCAGTGATTAAACATAAAATTGACTTTTGACTCGCGCGGTCGTCAAAATTCGTTCAATGTTTTCATGACCCTGGTAAGAAAACAGGGAAAAATTGTGTTTACCTGTCCTTGAATTGTACAATAGGTATCAGTTGCCTCCGAAAGTGTTGAAGTTCATTTTACGATTTTATGCGCAGCACGTAACAGTCACGTATGGGTTAGATGGTCACCGTAACCAAATCAATGGCCCTAGTGAGAGAAAAAGAAAAAGAAAAATCCCTATAATTGACTTAAGCAACAGTTGGCGTCTGCTATAAAGTATTCCGTAAGTCGATTTTTCATGTTTTTGCGGATATGTAAGTGGCACCTGCGAGACAACAGACAACCTAAAAGGGTTTGTTGTCACAGTTAAAAAAAGATTGCAGAAGTAAAAAACAGGTATAAGAAATTAAGTTCCCAATATTTGACCTATTAAGCAACAGGTGTCGTCTGCTAAGAAACGTTCTGTAAGTCGATTTTCGCGGGTACGTAACAGGCACCTATGAGACGGTAGTCAATGTAAATGGATTTGTCGTCACGGTATAATGAGACTGGAGAAAAAACACATAGATTGAAAATTTAGGTCCTTTTGTTTGATTTATGCAATAAGAAGCAGTTGCTACTGAAAGAGCCTTCAGTCTTTTTTTAGCCACTTGTCGCATTATTTTCTGGGGTTTTCGTATGGGCGTAGCTGGCACGTATGAGACGGTAGTCAACGTAACTGGGCTTCTTGTTGTTGTTTGAAGAAATTAGAAATATTACACTTCAGTTGCCATTGTTTGATATATGCAATAGGAAGTAACCGAAAGAGTTTTCAGTCTTTTTTTAGCCACTTGTCACATTAATTTCTGGGTTTTTTTTACACTGTACATGGATCACTTTGGTCTATTGAAAGTTTCAATGTGCAGCATTTCTTGTGGGCTGAGTTAGAAAAGCAAATCCAGTAAAGGGCTTGGGAGGGAGGGTGCATCGAGGGTTAAAGGGAAGTAATTCTTGCAAGAGGCATGAAAAGACCAAAACATATGAGACAGTAGTCAACGTAACTGTGTTTCTTATTGCGGATTGAAGAGATTAAAGAAATTACACTTCAGTTGCCATTGTTTGATATAATTATGCAATAGGAAGTAACTGAAAGAGTTTTCAGTCTTTTTTTTAGCCACTTGTCGCATTAATTTCTGTTTGTTTTTATTTACACTGTACATTGATCACTTTGGTCTATTGACATTGTCAATGTGCACGCAGCATTTCTTGTGGGCTGAGTCAGAAAAGCAAATCCAGTAAAGGGCTGGGGAGGGTTGGAGGGAGTGCATCGAGGGTTAAAGGGAAGTAATTCTTGTAAGAGGCTTGAAAAGACCAAAACATATGAGCTGGGGAGGGGGTGTGCATCGAGGCTTAAAGGGAAGTAATTCTTGTAAGAGGCTAGAAAAGACCAAAACATGGCCTACTACGCCCCTATTTTCTTAAATGTGTGCCCATTTTAAGTCATATCTGGCATGTGTGGATGGCAGTTTGCCAAGGACTGCACAGCAGCCTTTAAAGAAAACTTTAAATCCACTTTTATGCCGTTTTTTTACTGTTTTAAATCGATAAATTAGGGCGCCATTTTGGAGCTCTCTGATTGGCTGTTGAAATTTCTAAAGTCTTCTCTGATTGGCTGTTGGTTTTCATTCTGATTTCCTTAAAGCTTCTCTGATTGGATAATTTCAGGGAGGGAAGAGATTTCATTGGCTGATGGGAGGGGGGGATATCTGTTTATTCTTATTAACCTTTTACCGCACAATGAAGCCTTTTAACACCCCTGAAAGAGAAGGCTTTTGAAAATAATCTGAGGAAAGGAGACAATGCAGGTTACCAGCATTTTCTCCTTTTCCCACAATGTTTTCTACCCTATCAAAGAAGCAATTGATTTTTAGTAATTCTTACATCTTATTGTATCTTTATTGCCTACTTCTAGTTTTTTTTATCGGAAAAAGTTTTCGCAACAGCAATCGGTTGCTTCTGAATTTTATATTTTTGCGCAGCGATCAAACATAAAATTGACTTTTGACTCACGCGGTCGTCAAAATTTGTTCAATGTTTTCATGACCCTGGTAAGAAAACAAGGAAAAATTTTGTTTATCTGTCCTTGAATCGTACAATAGGTATCAGTTGCCTCCGAAAGTGTTGAAGTTCATTTTACAATTTTATGCGCAGCACGTAACAGTCACGTATGGGTTAGATGGTCACCGTAACCAAATCAATGGCCCTAGTGAGAGAAAAAGAAAAAGAAAAATCCCTATAATTGACTTAAACAACAGTTGGCGTCTGCTATAAAATATTCCGTAAGTCGATTTTTCATGTTTTTGCGGATATGTAAGTGGCACCTGCGAGACAACAGACAACCTAAAAGGGTTTGTTGTCACGGTAAAAAAAAGATTGCAGAAGTAAAAAACAGGTATAAGAAACTAAGTTCCCAATATTTGACCTATTAAGCAACAGGTGTCGTCTGCTAAGAAATGTTCTGTAAGTCGATTTTCGCGGGTACGTAACCGGCACCTATGAGACGGTAGTCAATGTAAATGGATTTGTCGTCACGGTATAATGAGACTGGAGAAAAAGCACATAGATTGAAAATTTAGGTCCTTTTGTTTGATTTATGCAATAAGAAGCAGTTGCTACTGAAAGAGCCTTCAGTTTTTTTTTAGCCACTTGTCGCATTATTTTCTGGGGTTTTCGTATGGGCGTAGCTGGCACGTATGAGACGGTAGTCAACGTAACTGGGCTTCTTGTTGGTGTTTGAAGAAATTAGAAATATTACACTTCAGTTGCCATTGTTTGATATATGCAATAGGAAGTAACCGAAAGAGTTTTCAGTCTTTTTTTAGCCACTTGTCACATTAATTTCTGGTTTTTTTTTACACTGTACATGGATCACTTTGGTCTATTGAAAGTTTCAATGTGCAGCATTTCTTGTGGGCTGAGTTAGAAAAGCTAATCCAGTAAAGGGCTTGGGAGGGAGGGTGCATCGAGGGTTAAAGGGAAGTAATTCTTGCAAGAGGCATGAAAAGACCAAAACATATGAGACAGTAGTCAACGTAACTGTGTTTCTTATTGCGGATTGAAGAGATTAAAAAAATTACACTTCATTTGCCATTGTTTGATATAATTATGCAATAGGAAGTAACTGAAAGAGTTTTCAGTCTTTTTTCTAACCACTTGTCGCATTAATTTCTGTTTGTTTTTATTTACACTGTACATTGATCACTTTGGTCTATTGACATTGTCAATGTGCACGCAGCATTTCTTGTGAGCTGAGTTAGAAAAGCAAATCCAGTAAAGGGCTGGGGAGGGTTGGAGGGAGTGCATCGAGGGTTAAAGGGAAGTAATTCTTGTAAGAGGCTTGAAAAGACCAAAACATATGAGCTGGGGAGGGGGTTTGCATCGAGGCTTAAAGGGAAGTAATTCTTGAAAGAGGCTAGAAAAGACCAAAACATGGCCTACTACGCCCCTATTTTCTTAAATGTGTGCCCATTTTAAGTCATATCTGGCATGTGTGGATGGCAGTTTGCCAAGGACTGCACAGCAGCCTTTAAAGAAAACTTTAAATCCACTTTTATGCCGTTTTTTTACTGTTTTAAATCGATAAATTAGGGCGCCATTTTGGAGCTCTCTGATTGGCTGTTGAAATTTCTAAAGTCTTCTCTGATTGGCTGTTGGTTTTCATTCTGATTTCCTTAAAGCTTCTCTGATTGGATAATTTCAGGGAGGGAAAAGATTTCATTGGCTGATGGGAGGGGGGGATATCTGTTTATTCTTATTAACCTTTTACCGCACAATGAAGCCTTTTAACACCCCTGAAAGAGAAGGCTTTTGAAAATAATCTGAGGAAAGGAGACAATGCAGGTTACCAGCATTTTCTCCTTTTCCCACAATGTTTTCTACCCTATCAAAGAAGCAATTGATTTTTAGTTATTCTTACATCTTATTGTATCTTTATTGCCTACTTCTAGTTTTTTTTATCGGAAAAAGTTTTCGCAACAGCAATCGGTTGCTTCTGAATTTTATATTTTTGCGCAGCGATTAAACATAAAATTGACTTTTGACTCGCGCGGTCGTCAAAATTCGTTCAATGTTTTCATGACCCTGGTAAGAAAACAGGGAAAAATTTTGTTTATCTGTCCTTGAATTGTACAATAGGTATCAGTTGCCTCCGAAAGTGTTGAAGTTGATTTTACGATTTTATGCGCAGCACGTAACAGTCACGTATGGGTTAGATGGTCACCGTAACCAAATCAATGGCCCTAGTGAGAGAAAAAGAAAAAGAAAAATCCCTATAATTGACTTAAGCAACAGTTGGCGTCTGCTATAAAATATTCCGTAAGTCGATTTTTCATGTTTTTGCAGATATGTAAGTGGCACCTGCGAGACAACAGACAACCTAAAAGGGTTTGTTGTCACGGTTAAAAAAAGATTGCAGAAGTAAAAAACAGGTATAAGAAATTAAGTTCCCAATATTTGACCTATTAAGCAACAGGTGTCGTCTGCTAAGAAATGTTCTGTAAGTCGATTTTCGCGGGTACGTAACCGGCACCTATGAGACGGTAGTCAATGTAAATGGATTTGTCGTCACGGTATAATGAGACTGGAGAAAAAACACATACATTGAAAATTTAGGTCCTTTTGTTTGATTTATGCAATAAGAAGCAGTTGCTACTGAAAGAGCCTTCAGTCTTTTTTTAGCCACTTGTCGCATTATTTTCTGGGGTTTTCGTATGGGCGTAGCTGGCACATATGAGACGGTAGTCAACGTAACTGGGCTTCTTGTTGTTGTTTGAAGAAATTAGAAATATTACACTTCAGTTGCCATTGTTTGATATATGCAATAGGAAGTAACCGAAAGAGTTTTCAGTCTTTTTTTAGCCACTTGTCACATTAATTTCTGTTTTTTTTTTACACTGTACATGGATCACTTTGGTCTATTGAAAGTTTCAATGTGCAGCATTTCTTGTGGGCTGAGTTAGAAAAGCAAATCCAGTAAAGGGCTTGGGAGGGAGGGTGCATCGAGGGTTAAAGGGAAGTAATTCTTGCAAGAGGCATGAAAAGACCAAAACATATGAGACAGTAGTCAACGTAACTGTGTTTCTTATTGCGGATTGAAGAGATTAAAGAAATTACACTTCAGTTGCCATTGTTTGATATAATTATGCAATAGGAAGTAACTGAAAGAGTTTTCAGTCTTTTTTTTAGCCACTTGTCGCATTAATTTCTGTTTGTTTTTATTTACACTGTACATTGATCACTTTGGTCTATTGACATTGTCAATGTGCACGCAGCATTTCTTGTGGGCTGAGTTAGAAAAGCAAATCCAGTAAAGGGCTGGGGAGGGTTGGAGGGAGTGCATCGAGGGTTAAAGGGAAGTAATTCTTGTAAGAGGCTTGAAAAGACCAAAACATATGAGCTGGGGAGGGGGTGTGCATCGAGGCTTAAAGGGAAGTAATTCTTGTAAGAGGCTAGAAAAGACCAAAACATGGCCTACTACGCCCCTATTTTCTTAAATGTGTGCCCATTTTAAGTCATATCTGGCATGTGTGGATGGCAGTTTGCCAAGGACTGCACAGCAGCCTTTAAAGAAAACTTTAAATCCACTTTTATGCCGTTTTTTTACTGTTTTAAATCGATAAATTAGGGCGCCATTTTGGAGCTCTCTGATTGGCTGTTGAAATTTCTAAAGTCTTCTCTGATTGGCTGTTGGTTTTCATTCTGATTTCCTTAAAGCTTCTCTGATTGGATAATTTCAGGGAGGGAAAAGATTTCATTGGCTGATGGGAGGGGGGGATATCTGTTTATTCTTATTAACCTTTTACCGCACAATGAAGCCTTTTAACACCCCTGAAAGAGAAGGCTTTTGAAAATAATCTGAGGAAAGGAGACAATGCAGGTTACCAGCATTTTCTCCTTTTCCCACAATGTTTTCTACCCTATCAAAGAAGCAATTGATTTTTAGTTATTCTCACATCTTATTGTATCTTTATTGCCTACTTCTAGTTTATTTTATCGGAAAAAGTTTTCGCAACAGCAATCGGTTGCTTCTGAATTTAATATTTTTGCGCAGTGATTAAACATAAAAAAGACTTTTGACTCGCGCGGTCGTCAAAATTGGTTCAATGTTTTCATGACTCTGGTAAGAAAACAGGGAAAAATTTTGTTTACCTGTCCTTGAATTGTACAATAGGTATCAGTTGCCTCCGAAAGTGTTGAAGTTGATTTTACGATTTTAAGCGCAGCACGTAACAGTCACGTATGGGTTAGATGGTCACCGTAACCAAATCAATGGCCCTAGTGAGAGAAAAAGAAAAAGAAAAATCCCTATAATTGACTTAAGCAACAGTTGGCGTCTGCTATAAAATATTCCGTAAGTCGATTTTTCATGTTTTTGCGGATTCGTAAGTGGCACCTGCGAGACAACAGACAACCTAAAAGGGTTTGTTGTCACGGTTAAAAAAAGATTGCAGAAGTAAAAAACAGGTATAAGAAATTAAGTTCCCAATATTTGAACTATTAAGCAACAGGTGTCGTCTGCTAAGAAATGTTCTGTAAGTCGATTTTCGCGGGTACGTAACTGGCACCTATGAGACGGTAGTCAATGTAAATGGATTTGTCGTCACGGTATAATGAGACTGGAGAAAAAGCACATAGATTGAAAATTTAGGTCCTTTTGTTTGATTTATGCAATAAGAAGCAGTTGCTACTGAAAGAGCCTTCAGTCTTTTTTTAGCCACTTGTCGCATTATTTTCTGGGGTTTTCGTATGGGCGTAGCTGGCACATATGAGACGGTAGTCAACGTAACTGGGCTTCTTGTTGTTGTTTGAAGAAATTAGAAATATTACACTTCAGTTGCCATTGTTTGATATATGCAATAGGAAGTAACCGAAAGAGTTTTCAGTCTTTTTTTAGCCACTTGTCACATTAATTTCTGGGTTTTTTTTACACTGTACATGGATCACTTTGGTCTATTGAAAGTTTCAATGTGCAGCATTTCTTGTGGGCTGAGTTAGAAAAGCAAATCCAGTAAAGGGCTTGGGAGGGAGGGTGCATCGAGGGTTAAAGGGAAGTAATTCTTGCAAGAGGCATGAAAAGACCAAAACATATGAGACAGTAGTCAACGTAACTGTGTTTCTTATTGCGGATTGAAGAGATTAAAGAAATTACACTTCAGTTGCCATTGTTTGATATAATTATGCAATAGGAAGTAACTGAAAGAGTTTTCAGTCTTTTTTTTAGCCACTTGTCGCATTAATTTCTGTTTGTTTTTATTTACACTGTACATTGATCACTTTGGTCTATTGACATTGTCAATGTGCACGCAGCATTTCTTGTGGGCTGAGTTAGAAAAGCAAATCCAGTAAAGGGCTGGGGAGGGTTGGAGGGAGTGCATCGAGGGTTAAAGGGAAGTAATTCTTGTAAGAGGCTTGAAAAGACCAAAACATATGAGCTGGGGAGGGGGTGTGCATCGAGGCTTAAAGGGAAGTAATTCTTGTAAGAGGCTAGAAAAGACCAAAACATGGCCTACTACGCCCCTATTTTCTTAAATGTGTGCCCATTTTAAGTCATATCTGGCATGTGTGGATGGCAGTTTGCAAAGGACTGCACAGCAGCCTTTAAAGAAAACTTTAAATCCACTTTTATGCCGTTTTTTTACTGTTTTAAATCGATAAATTAGGGCGCCATTTTGGAGCTCTCTGATTGGCTGTTGAAATTTCTAAAGTCTTCTCTGATTGGCTGTTGGTTTTCATTCTGATTTCCTTAAAGCTTCTCTGATTGGATAATTTCAGGGAGGGAAGAGATTTGATTGGCTGATGGGAGGGGGGGGATATCTGTTTATTCTTATTAACCTTTTACCGCACAATGAAGCCTTTTAACACCCCTGAAAGAGAAGGCTTTTGAAAATAATCTGATGAAAGGAGACAATGCAGGTTACCAGCATTTTCTCCTTTTCCCACAATGTTTTCTACCCTATCAAAGAAGCAATTGATTTTTAGTTATTCTTACATCTTATTGTATCTTTATTGCCTACTTCTAGTTTTTTTTATCGGAAAAAGTTTTCGCAACAGCAATCGGTTGCTTCTGAATTTTATATTTTTGCGCAGCGATTAAACATAAAATTCACTTTTGACTTGCGCGGTCGTCAAAATTCGTTCAATGTTTTCATGACCCTGGTAAGAAAACAGGGAAAAATTTTGTTTACCTGTCCTTGAATTGTACAATAGGTATCAGTTGCCTCCGAAAGTGTTGAAGTTCATTTTACAATTTTATGCGCAGCACGTAACAGTCACGTATGGGTTAGATGGTCACCGTAACCAAATCAATGGCCCTAGTGAGAGAAAAAGAAAAAGAAAAATCCCTATAATTAACTTAAGCAACAGTTGGCGTCTGCTATAAAATATTCCGTAAGTCGATTTTTCATGTTTTTGCGGATATGTAAGTGGCACCTGCGAGACAACAGACAACCTAAAAGGGTTTGTTGTCACGGTTAAAAAAAGATTGCAGAAGTAAAAAACAGGTATAAGAAACTAAGTTCCCAATATTTGACCTATTAAGCAACAGGTGTCGTCTGCTAAGAAATGTTCTGTAAGTCGATTTTCGCGGGTACGTAACCGGCACCTATGAGACGGTAGTCAATGTAAATGGATTTGTCGTCACGGTATAATGAGACTGGAGAAAAAGCACATAGATTGAAAATTTAGGTCCTTTTGTTTGATTTATGCAATAAGAAGCAGTTGCTACTGAAAGAGCCTTCAGTCTTTTTTTAGCCACTTGTCGCATTATTTTCTGGGGTTTTTGTATGGGCGTAGCTGGCACGTATGAGACGGTAGTCAACGTAACTGGGCTTCTTGTTGGTGTTTGAAGAAATTAGAAATATTACACTTCAGTTGCCATTGTTTGATATATGCAATAGGAAGTAACCGAAAGAGTTTTCAGTCTTTTTTTAGCCACTTGTCACATTAATTTCTGGGTTTTTTTTACACTGTACATGGATCACTTTGGTCTATTGAAAGTTTCAATGTGCAGCATTTCTTGTGGGCTGAGTTAGAAAAGCAAATCCAGTAAAGGGCTTGGGAGGGAGGGTGCATCGAGGGTTAAAGGGAAGTAATTCTTGCAAGAGGCATGAAAAGACCAAAACATATGAGACAGTAGTCAACGTAACTGTGTTTCTTATTGCAGATTGAAGAGATTAAAGAAATTACACTTCAGTTGCCATTGTTTGATATAATTATGCAATAGGAAGTAACTGAAAGAGTTTTCAGTCTTTTTTTTAGCCACTTGTCGCATTAATTTCTGTTTGTTTTTATTTACACTGTACATTGATCACTTTGGTCTATTGACATTGTCAATGTGCACGCAGCATTTCTTGTGGGCTGAGTTAGAAAAGCAAATCCAGTAAAGGGCTGGGGAGGGTTGCTGGGAGTGCATCGAGGGTTAAAGGGAAGTAATTCTTGTAAGAGGCTTGAAAGGACCAAAACATATGAGCTGGGGAGGGGGTGTGCATCGAGGCTTAAAGGGAAGTAATTCTTGTAAGAGGCTAGAAAAGACCAAAACATGGCCTACTACGCCCCTATTTTCTTAAATGTGTGCCCATTTTAAGTCATATCTGGCATGTGTGGATGGCAGTTTGCAAAGGACTGCACAGCAGCCTTTAAAGAAAACTTTAAATCCACTTTTATGCCGTTTTTTTACTGTTTTAAATCGATAAATTAGGGCGCCATTTTGGAGCTCTCTGATTGGCTGTTGAAATTTCTAAAGTCTTCTCTGATTGGCTGTTGGTTTTCATTCTGATTTCCTTAAAGCTTCTCTGATTGGATAATATCAGGGAGGGAAGAGATTTCATTGGCTGATGGGAGGGGGGGAATATCTGTTTATTCTTATTAACCTTTTACCGCACAATGAAGCCTTTTAACACCCCTGAAAGAGAAGGCTTTTGAAAATAATCTGATGAAAGGAGACAATGCAGGTTACCAGCATTTTCTACTTTTCCCACAATGTTTTCTACCCTATCAAAGAAGCAATTGATTTTTAGTTATTCTTACATCTTATTGTATCTTTATTGCCTACTTCTAGTTTTTTTTATCGGAAAAAGTTTTCGCAACAGCAATCGGTTGCTTCTGAATTTTATATTTTTGCGCAGTGATTAAACATAAAATTGACTTTTGACTCGCGCGGTCGTCAAAATTGGTTCAATGTTTTCATGACCCTGGTAAGAAAACAGGGAAAAATTTTGTTTACCTGTCCTTGAATTGTACAATAGCTATCAGTTGCCTCCGAAAGTGTTGAAGTTGATTTTACGATTTTATGCGCAGCACGTAACAGTCACGTATGGGTTAGATGGTCACCGTAACCAAATCAATGGCCCTAGTGAGAGAAAAAATAAAAGAAAAATCCCTATAATTGACTTAAGCAACAGTTGGCGTCTGCTATAAAATATTCCGTAAGTCGATTTTTCATGTTTTTGCGGATTCGTAAGTGGCACCTGCGAGACAACAGACAACCTAAAAGGGTTTGTTGTCACGGTTAAAAAAAGATTGCAGAAGTAAAAAACAGGTATAAGAAACTAAGTTCCCAATATTTGACCTATTAAGCAACAGGTGTCGTCTGCTAAGAAATGTTCTGTAAGTCGATTTTCGCGGGTAAGTAACCGGCCCCTATGAGACGGTAGTCAATGTAAATGGATTTGTCGTCACGGTATAATGAGACTGGAGAAAAAAAATATACATTAAAAATTAAGGTCCTTTTGTTTGATTTATGCAATAAGAAGCTGTTGCTACTGAAAGAGCCTTCAGTCTTTTTTTAGCCACTTGTTGCATTATTTTCTGGGGTTTACGTATGGGCGCAGCTGGCACATATGAGACGGTAGTCAACGTAACTGGGCTTCTTGTTGTTGTTTGAAGAAATCAGAAATATTACACTTCAGTTGCCATTGTTTGATATATGCAATAGGAAGTAACCGAAAGAGTTTTCAGTCTTTTTTTAGCCACTTGTCACATTAATTTCTCGGTTTTTTTTACACTGTACATGGATCACTTTGGTCTATTGAAAGTTTCAATGTGCAGCTTTGCTTGTGGGCTGAGTTAGAAAAGCAAATCCAGTAAAGGGCTTGGGAGGGAGGGTGCATCGAGGGTTAAAGGGAAGTAATTCTTGCAAGAGGCATGAAAAGACCAAAACATATGAGACAGTAGTCAACGTAACTGTGTTTTTATTGCGGATTGTAGAGATTAAAAAAATTACACTTCAGTTGCCATTGTTTGATATAATTATGCAATAGGAAGTAACTGAAAGAGTTTTCAGTCTTTTTTTTAGCCACTTGTCGCATTAATTTCTGTTTGTTTTTATTTACACTGTACATTGATCACTTTGGTCTATTGACATTGTCAATGTGCACGCAGCATTTCTTGTGGGCTGAGTTAGAAAAGCAAATCCAGTAAAGGGCTGGGGAGGGTTGGAGGGAGTGCATCGAGGGTTAAAGGGAAGTAATTCTTGTAAGAGGCTTGAAAAGACCAAAACATATGAGCTGGGGAGGGGGTGTGCATCGAGACTTAAAGGGAAGTAATTCTTGTTAGAGGCTAGAAAAGACCAAAACATGGCCTACTACGCCCCTATTTTCTTAAATGTGTGCCCATTTTAAGTCATATCTGGCATGTGTGGATGGCAGTTTGCAAAGGACTGCACAGCAGCCTTTAAAGAAAACTTTAAATCCACTTTTATGCCGTTTTTTTACTGTTTTAAATCGATAAATTAGGGCGCCATTTTGGAGCTCTCTGATTGGCTGTTGAAATTTCTAAAGTCTTCTCTGATTGGCTGTTGGTTTTCATTCTGATTTCCTTAAAGCTTCTCTGATTGGATAATTTCAGGGAGGGAAGAGATTTGATTGGCTGATGGGAGGGGGGGATATCTGTTTATTCTTATTAACCTTTTACCGCACAATGAAGCCTTTTAACACCCCTGAAAGAGAAGGCTTTTGAAAATAATCTGAGGAAAGGAGACAATGCAGGTTACCAGCATTTTCTCCTTTTCCCACAATGTTTTCTACCCTATCAAAGAAGCAATTGATTTTTAGTTATTCTTACATCTTATTGTATCTTTATTGCCTACTTCTAGTTTTTTTTATCGGAAAAAGTTTTCGCAACAGCAATCGGTTGCTTCTGAATTTTATATTTTTGCGCAGCGATTAAACATAAAATTGACTTTTGACTTGCGCGGTCGTCAAAATTCGTTCAATGTTTTCATGACCCTGGTAAGAAAACAGGGAAAAATTTTGTTTACCTGTCCTTGAATTGTACAATAGGTATCAGTTGCATCCGAAAGTGTTGAAGTTCATTTTACAATTTTATGCGCAGCACGTAACAGTCACGTATGGGTTAGATGGTCACCGTAACCAAATCAATGGCCCTAGTGAGAGAAAAAGAAAAAGAAAAATCCCTATAATTGACTTAAGCAACAGTTGGCGTCTGCTATAAAATATTCCGTAAGTCGATTTTTCATGTTTTTGCAGATATGTAAGTGGCACCTGCGAGACAACAGACAACCTAAAAGGGTTTGTTGTCACGGTTAAAAAAAGATTGCAGAAGTAAAAAACAGGTATAAGAAACTAAGTTCCCAATATTTGACCTATTAAGCAACAGGTGTCGTCTGCTAAGAAATGTTCTGTAAGTCGATTTTCGCGGGTACGTAACCGACACCTATGAGACGGTAGTCAATGTAAATGGATTTGTCGTCACGGTATAATGAGACTGGAGAAAAAAATATACATTGAAAATTTAGGTCCTTTTGTTTGATTTATGCAATAAGAAGCAGTTGCTACTGAAAGAGCCTTCAGTCTTTTTTTAGCCACTTGTCGCATTATTTTCTGGGGTTTACGTATGGGCGTAGCTGGCACGTATGAGACGGTAGTCAACGTAACTGGGCTTCTTGTTGGTGTTTGAAGAAATTAGAAATATTACACTTCAGTTGCCATTGTTTGATATATGCAATAGGAAGTAACCGAAAGAGTTTTCAGTCTTTTTTTAGCCACTTGTCACATTAATTTCTCGGTTTTTTTTACACTGTACATGGATCACTTTGGTCTATTGAAAGTTTCAATGTGCAGCATTTCTTGTGGGCTGAGTTAGAAAAGCAAATCCAGTAAAGGGCTTGGGAGGGAGGGTGCATCGAGGGTTAAAGGGAAGTAATTCTTGCAAGAGGCATGAAAAGACCAAAACATATGAGACAGTAGTCAACGTAACTGTGTTTCTTATTGCGGATTGAAGAGATTAAAGAAATTACACTTCAGTTGCCATTGTTTGATATAATTATGCAATAGGAAGTAACTGAAAGAGTTTTCAGTCTTTTTTTTAGCCACTTGTCGCATTAATTTCTGTTTGTTTTTATTTACACTGTACATTGATCACTTTGGTCTATTGACATTGTCAATGTGCACGCAGCATTTCTTGTGGGCTGAGTTAGAAAAGCAAATCCAGTAAAGGGCTGGGGAGGGTTGGAGGGAGTGCATCGAGGGTTAAAGGGAAGTAATTCTTGTAAGAGGCTTGAAAAGACCAAAACATATGAGCTGGGGAGGGGGTGTGCATCGAGGCTTAAAGGGAAGTAATTCTTGTAAGAGGCTAGAAAAGACCAAAACATGGCCTACTACGCCCCTATTTTCTTAAATGTGTGCCCATTTTAAGTCATATCTGGCATGTGTGGATGGCAGTTTGCCAAGGACTGCACAGCAGCCTTTAAAGAAAACTTTAAATCCACTTTTATGCCGTTTTTTTACTGTTTTAAATCGATAAATTAGGGCGCCATTTTGGAGCTCTCTGATTGGCTGTTGAAATTTCTAAAGTCTTCTCTGATTGGCTGTTGGTTTTCATTCTGATTTCCTTAAAGCTTCTCTGATTGGATAATTTCAGGGAGGGAAGAGATTTGATTGGCTGATGGGAGGGGGGGATATCTGTTTATTCTTATTAACCTTTTACCGCACAATGAAGCCTTTTAACACCCCTGAAAGAGAAGGCTTTTGAAAATAATCTGAGGAAAGGAGACAATGCAGGTTACCAGCATTTTCTCCTTTTCCCACAATGTTTTCTACCCTATCAAAGAAGCAATTGATTTTTAGTTATTCTTACATCTTATTGTATCTTTATTGCCTACTTCTAGTTTTTTTTATCGGAAAAAGTTTTCGCAACAGCAATCGGTTGCTTCTGAATTTTATATTTTTGCGCAGCGATTAAACATAAAATTGACTTTTGACTTGCGCGGTCGTCAAAATTCGTTCAATGTTTTCATGACCCTGGTAAGAAAACAGGGAAAAATTTTGTTTACCTGTCCTTGAATTGTACAATAGGTATCAGTTGCCTCCAAAAGTGTTGAAGTTCATTTTACAATTTTATGCGCAGCACGTAACAGTCACGTATGGGTTAGATGGTCACCGTAACCAAATCAATGGCCCTAGTGAGAGAAAAAGAAAAAGAAAAATCCCTATAATTGACTTAAGCAACAGTTGGCGTCTGCTATAAAATATTCCGTAAGTCGATTTTTCATGTTTTTGCGGATATGTAAGTGGCACCTGCGAGACAACAGACAACCTAAAAGGGTTTGTTGTCACGGTTAAAAAAAGATTGCAGAAGTAAAAAACAGGTATAAGAAACTGAGTTCCCAATATTTGACCTATTAAGCAACAGGTGTCGTCTGCTAAGAAATGTTCTGTAAGTCGATTTTCGCGGGTACGTAACCGGCACCTATGAGACGGTAGTCAATGTAAATGGATTTGTCGTCACGGTATAATGAGACTGGAGAAAAAGCACATAGATTGAAAATTTAGGTCCTTTTGTTTGATTTATGCAATAAGAAGCAGTTGCTACTGAAAGAGCCTTCAGTCTTTTTTTAGCCACTTGTCGCATTATTTTCTGGGGTTTTCGTATGGGCGTAGCTGGCACGTATGAGACGGTAGTCAACGTAACTGGGCTTCTTGTTGGTGTTTGAAGAAATTAGAAATATTACACTTCAGTTGCCATTGTTTGATATATGCAATAGGAAGTAACCGAAAGAGTTTTCAGTCTTTTTTTAGCCACTTGTCACATTAATTTCTGGGTTTTTTTTACACTGTACATGGATCACTTTGGTCTATTGAAAGTTTCAATGTGCAGCATTTCTTGTGGGCTGAGTTAGAAAAGCAAATCCAGTAAAGGGCTTGGGAGGGAGGGTGCATCGAGGGTTAAAGGGAAGTAATTCTTGCAAGAGGCATGAAAAGACCAAAACATATGAGACAGTAGTCAACGTAACTGTGTTTCTTATTGCGGATTGAAGAGATTAAAAAAATTACACTTCAGTTGCCATTGTTTGATATAATTATGCAATAGGAAGTAACTGAAAGAGTTTTCAGTCTTTTTTTTAGCCACTTGTCGCATTAATTTCTGTTTGTTTTTATTTACACTGTACATTGATCACTTTGGTCTATTGACATTGTCAATGTGCACGCAGCATTTCTTGTGGGCTGAGTTAGAAAAGCAAATCCAGTAAAGGGCTGGGGAGGGTTGGAGGGAGTGCATCGAGGGTTAAAGGGAAGTAATTCTTGTAAGAGGCTTGAAAAGACCAAAACATATGAGCTGGGGAGGGGGTGTGCATCGAGGCTTAAAGGGAAGTAATTCTTGTAAGAGGCTAGAAAAGACCAAAACATGGCCTACTACGCCCCTATTTTCTTAAATGTGTGCCCATTTTAAGTCATATCTGGCATGTGTGGATGGCAGTTTTCCAAGGACTGCACAGCAGCCTTTAAAGAAAACTTTAAATCCACTTTTATGCCGTTTTTTTACTGTTTTAAATCGATAAATTAGGGCGCCATTTTGGAGCTCTCTGATTGGCTGTTGAAATTTCTAAAGTCTTCTCTGATTGGCTGTTGGTTTTCATTCTGATTTCCTTAAAGCTTCTCTGATTGGATAATTTCAGGGAGGGAAGAGATTTCATTGGCTGATGGGAGGGGGGGATATCTGTTTATTCTTATTAACCTTTTACCGCACAATGAAGCCTTTTAACACCCCTGAAAGAGAAGGCTTTTGAAAATAATCTGATGAAAGGAGACAATGCAGGTTACCAGCATTTTCTCCTTTTCCCACAATGTTTTCTACCCTATCAAAGAAGCAATTGATTTTTAGTTATTCTTACATCTTATTGTATCTTTATTGCCTACTTCTAGTTTTTTTTATCGGAAAAAGTTTACGCAACAGCAATCGGTTGCTTCTGAATTTTATATTTTTGCGCAGTGATTAAACATAAAATTGACTTTTGACTTGCGCGGTCGTCAAAATTCGTTCAATGTTTTCATGACCCTGGTAAGAAAACAGGGAAAAATTTTGTTTACCTGTCCTTGAATTGTACAATAGGTATCAGTTGCCTCCGAAAGTGTTGAAGTTGATTTTACGATTTTATGCGCAGCACGTAACAGTCACGTATGGGTTAGATGGTCACCGTAACCAAATCAATGGCCCTAGTGAGAGAAAAAGAAAAAGAAAAATCCCTATAATTGACTTAAGCAACAGTTGGCGTCTGCTATAAAATATTCCGTAAGTCGATTTTTCATGTTTTTGCGGATATGTAAGTGGCACCTGCGAGACAACAGACAACCTAAAAGGGTTTGTTGTCACGGTTAAAAAAAGATTGCAGAAGTAAAAAACAGGTATAAGAAATTAAGTTCCCAATATTTGACCTATTAAGCAACAGGTGTCGTCTGCTAAGAAATGTTCTGTAAGTCGATTTTCGCGGGTACGTAACCGGCACCTATGAGACGGTAGTCAATGTAAATGGATTTGTCGTCACGGTATAATGAGACTGGAGAAAAAAAATATACATTGAAAATTTAGGTCCTTTTGTTTGATTTATGCAATAAGAAGCAGTTGCTACTGAAAGAGCCTTCAGTCTTTTTTTAGCCACTTGTCGCATTATTTTCTGGGGTTTACGTATGGGCGTAGCTGGCACATATGAGACGGTAGTCAACGTAACTGGGCTTCTTGTTGTTGTTTGAAGAAATTAGAAATATTACACTTCAGTTGCCATTGTTTGATATATGCAATAGGAAGTAACCGAAAGAGTTTTCAGTCTTGTTTTAGCCACTTGTCACATTAATTTCTGGGTTTTTTTTACACTGTACATGGATCACTTTGGTCTATTGAAAGTTTCAATGTGCAGCATTTCTTGTGGGCTGAGTTAGAAAAGCAAATCCAGTAAAGGGCTTGGGAGGGAGGGTGCATCGAGGGTTAAAGGGAAGTAATTCTTGCAAGAGGCATGAAAAGACCAAAACATAT
Source organism: Tridacna crocea (assembly GCA_943736015.1). Taxonomy (NCBI): domain Eukaryota; kingdom Metazoa; phylum Mollusca; class Bivalvia; order Cardiida; family Cardiidae; genus Tridacna; species Tridacna crocea. Next base: position 11,765,845 of record OX031057.1, on the reverse strand, counting down.
GAGACAGTAGTCAACGTAACTGTGTTTCTTATTGCAGATTGAAGAGATTAAAGAAATTCCACTTCAGTTGCCATTGTTTGATATAATTATGCAATAGGAAGTAACTGAAAGAGTTTTCAGTCTTTTTTTTAGCCACTTGTCGCATTAATTTCTGTTTGTTTTTATTTACACTGTACATTGATCACTTTGGTCTATTGACATTGTCAATGTGCACGCAGCATTTCTTGTGGGCTGAGTTAGAAAAGCAAATCCAGTAAAGGGCTGGGGAGGGTTGCTGGGAGTGCATCGAGGGTTAAAGGGAAGTAATTCTTGTAAGAGGCTTGAAAAGACCAAAACATATGAGCTGGGGAGGGGGTGTGCATCGAGGCTTAAAGGGAAGTAATTCTTGTAAGAGGCTAGAAAAGACCAAAACATGGCCTACTACGCCCCTATTTTCTTAAATGTGTGCCCATTTTAAGTCATATCTGGCATGTGTGGATGGCAGTTTGCAAAGGACTGCACAGCAGCCTTTAAAGAAAACTTTAAATCCACTTTTATGCCGTTTTTTTACTGTTTTAAATCGATAAATTAGGGCGCCATTTTGGAGCTCTCTGATTGGCTGTTGAAATTTCTAAAGTCTTCTCTGATTGGCTGTTGGTTTTCATTCTGATTTCCTTAAAGCTTCTCTGATTGGATAATATCAGGGAGGGAAGAGATTTGATTGGCTGATGGGAGGGGGGGAATATCTGTTTATTCTTATTAACCTTTTACCGCACAATGAAGCCTTTTAACACCCCTGAAAGAGAAGGCTTTTGAAAATAATCTGATGAAAGGAGACAATGCAGGTTACCAGCATTTTCTCCTTTTCCCACAATTTTTTCTACCCTGTCAAAGAAGCAATTGATTTTTAGTTATTCTTACATCTTATTGTATCTTTATTGACTACTTCTAGTTTTTTTTATCGGAAAAAGTTTTCGCAACAGCAATCGGTTGCTTCTGAATTTTATATTTTTGCGCAGCGATTAAACATAAAATTGACTTTTGACTCGCGCGGTCGTCAAAATTGGTTCAATGTTTTCATGACCCTGGTAAGAAAACAGGGAAAAATTTTGTTTACCTGTCCTTGAATTGTACAATAGGTTACAGTTGCCTCCGAAAGTGTTGAAGTTCATTTTACGATTTTATGCGCAGCACGTAACAGTCACGTATGGGTTAGATGGTCACCGTAACCAAATCAATGGCCCTAGTGAGAGAAAAAGAAAAAGAAAAATCCCTATAATTGACTTAAGCAACAGTTGGCGTCTGCTATAAAATATTCCGTAAGTCGATTTTTCATGTTTTTGCGGATATGTAAGTGGCACCTGCGAGACAACAGACAACCTAAAAGGGTTTGTTGTCACGGTTCAAAAAAGATTGCAGAAGTAAAAAACAGGTATAAGAAACTAAGTTCCCAATATTTGACCTATTAAGCAACAGGTGTCGTCTGCTAAGAAATGTTCTGTAAGTCGATTTTCGCGGGTACGTAACCGGCACCTATGAGACGGTAGTCAATGTAAATGGATTTGTCGTCACGGTATAATGAGACTGGAGAAAAAAAAGATACATTGAAAATTTAGGTCCTTTTGTTTGATTTATGCAATAAGAAGCAGTTGCTACTGAAAGAGCCTTCAGTCTTTTTTTAGCCACTTGTCGCATTATTTTCTGGGGTTTTCGTATGGGCGTAGCTGGCACGTATGAGACGGTAGTCAACGTAACTGGGCTTCTTGTTGGTGTTTGAAGAAATTAGAAATATTACACTTCAGTTGCCATTGTTTGATATATGCAATAGGAAGTAACCGAAAGAGTTTTCAGTCTTTTTTTAGCCACTTGTCACATTAATTTCTGTTTTTTTTTTACACTGTACATGGATCACTTTGGTCTATTGAAAGTTTCAATGTGCAGCATTTCTTGTGGGCTGAGTTAGAAAAGCAAATCCAGTAAAGGGCTTGGGAGGGAGGGTGCATCGAGGGTTAAAGGGAAGTAATTCTTGCAAGAGGCATGAAAAGACCAAAACATATGAGACAGTAGTCAACGTAACTGTGTTTCTTATTGCGGATTGAAGAGATTAAAAAAATTACACTTCAGTTGCCATTGTTTGATATAATTATGCAATAGGAAGTAACTGAAAGAGTTTTCAGTCTTTTTTTTAGCCACTTGTCGCATTAATTTCTGTTTGTTTTTATTTACACTGTACATTGATCACTTTGGTCTATTGACATTGTCAATGTGCACGCAGCATTTCTTGTGGGCTGAGTTAGAAAAGCAAATCCAGTAAAGGGCTGGGGAGGGTTGGAGGGAGTGCATCGAGGGTTAAAGGGAAGTAATTCTTGTAAGAGGCTTGAAAAGACCAAAACATATGAGCTGGGGAGGGGGTGTGCATCGAGGCTTAAAGGGAAGTAATTCTTGTAAGAGGCTAGAAAAGACCAAAACATGGCCTACTACGCCCCTATTTTCTTAAATGTGTGCCCATTTTAAGTCATATCTGGCATGTGTGGATGGCAGTTTGCCAAGGACTGCACAGCAGCCTTTAAAGAAAACTTTAAATCCACTTTTATGCCGTTTTTTTACTGTTTTAAATCGATAAATTAGGGCGCCATTTTGGAGCTCTCTGATTGGCTGTTGAAATTTCTAAAGTCTTCTCTGATTGGCTGTTGGTTTTCATTCTGATTTCCTTAAAGCTTCTCTGATTGGATAATTTCAGGGAGGGAAGCGATTTGATTGGCTGATGGGAGGGGGGGGAATATCTGTTTATTCTTATTAACCTTTTACCGCACAATGAAGCCTTTTAACACCCCTGAAAGAGAAGGCTTTTGAAAATAATCTGAGGAAAGGAGACAATGCAGGTTACCAGCATTTTCTCCTTTTCCCACAATGTTTTCTACCCTATCAAAGAAGCAATTGATTTTTAGTTATTCTTACATCTTATTGTATCTTTATTGCCTACTTCTAGTTTTTTTTATCAGAAAAAGTTTTCGCAACAGCAATCGGTTGCTTCTGAATTTTATATTTTTGCGCAGCGATCAAACATAAAATTGACCTTTGACTCGCGCGGTCATCAAAATTGGTTCAATGTTTTCATGACCCTGGTAAGAAAACAGGGAAAAATTTTGTTTACCTGTCCTTGAATTGTACAATAGGTATCAGTTGCCTCCGAAAGTGTTGAAGTTGATTTTACGATTTTATGCGCAGCACGTAACAGTCACGTATGGGTTAGATGGTCACCGTAACCAAATCAATGGCCCTAGTGAGAGAAAATGAAAAAGAAAAATCCCTATAATTGACTTAATCAACAGTTGGCGTCTGCTATAAAATATTCCGTAAGTCGATTTTTCATGTTTTTGCGGATATGTAAGTGGCACCTGCGAGACAACAGACAACCTAAAAGGGTTTGTTGTCACGGTTAAAAAAAGATTGCAGAAGTAAAAAACAGGTATAAGAAACTAAGTTCCCAATATTTGACCTATTAAGCAACAGGTGTCGTCTGCTAAGAAATGTTCTGTAAGTCGATTTTCGCGGGTACGTAACCGGCACCTATGAGACGGTAGTCAATGTAAATGGATTTGTCGTCACGGTATAATGAGACTGGAGAAAAAACACATACATTGAAAATTTAGGTCCTTTTGTTTGATTTATGCAATAAGAAGCAGTTGCTACTGAAAGAGCCTTCAGTCTTTTTTTAGCCACTTGTCGCATTATTTTCTGGGGTTTTCGTATGGGCGTAGCTGGCACGTATGAGACGGTAGTCAACGTAACTGGGCTTCTTGTTGTTGTTTGAAGAAATTAGAAATATTACACTTCAGTTGCCATTGTTTGATATATGCAATAGGAAGTAACCGAAAGAGTTTTCAGTCTTTTTTTAGCCACTTGTCACATTAATTTCTGGGTTTTTTTTACACTGTACATGGATCACTTTGGTCTATTGAAAGTTTCAATGTGCAGCATTTCTTGTGGGCTGAGTTAGAAAAGCAAATCCAGTAAAGGGCTTGGGAGGGAGGGTGCATCGAGGGTTAAAGGGAAGTAATTCTTGCAAGAGGCATGAAAAGACCAAAACATATGAGACAGTAGTCAACGTAACTGTGTTTCTTATTGCGGATTGAAGAGATTAAAGAAATTACACTTCAGTTGCCATTGTTTGATATAATTATGCAATAGGAAGTAACTGAAAGAGTTTTCAGTCTTTTTTTTAGCCACTTGTCGCATTAATTTCTGTTTGTTTTTATTTACACTGTACATTGATCACTTTGGTCTATTGACATTGTCAATGTGCACGCAGCATTTCTTGTGGGCTGAGTTAGAAAAGCAAATCCAGTAAAGGGCTGGGGAGGGTTGGAGGGAGTGCATCGAGGGTTAAAGGGAAGTAATTCTTGTAAGAGGCTTGAAAAGACCAAAACATATGAGCTGGGGAGGGGGTGTGCATCGAGGCTTAAAGGGAAGTAATTCTTGTAAGAGGCTAGAAAAGACCAAAACATGGCCTACTACGCCCCTATTTTCTTAAATGTGTGCCCATTTTAAGTCATATCTGGCATGTGTGGATGGCAGTTTGCCAAGGACTGCACAGCAGCCTTTAAAGAAAACTTTAAATCCACTTTTATGCCGTTTTTTTACTGTTTTAAATCGATAAATTAGGGCGCCATTTTGGAGCTCTCTGATTGGCTGTTGAAATTTCTAAAGTCTTCTCTGATTGGCTGTTGGTTTTCATTCTCATTTCCTTAAAGCTTCTCTGATTGGATAATTTCAGGGAGGGAAGAGATTTGATTGGCTGATGGGAGGGGGGGGGGAATATCTGTTTATTCTTATTAACCTTTTACCGCACAATGAAGCCTTTTAACACCCCTGAAAGAGAAGGCTTTTGAAAATAATCTGAGGAAAGGAGACAATGCAGGTTACCAGCATTTTCTCCTTTTCCCACAATGTTTTCTACCCTATCAAAGAAGCAATTGATTTTTAGTTATTCTTACATCTTATTGTATCTTTATTGCCTACTTCTAGTTTTTTTTATCGGAAAAAGTTTTCGCAACAGCAATCGGTTGCTTCTGAATTTTATATTTTTGCGCAGCGATCAAACATAAAATTGACCTTTGACTCGCGCGGTCATCAAAATTGGTTCAATGTTTTCATGACCCTGGTAAGAAAACAGGGAAAAATTTTGTTTACCTGTCCTTGAATTGTACAATAGGTATCAGTTGCCTCCAAAAGTGTTGAAGTTGATTTTACGATTTTATGCGCAGCACGTAACAGTCACGTATAGGTTAGATGGTCACCGTAACCAAATCAATGGCCCTAGTGAGAGAAAATGAAAAAGAAAAATCCCTATAATTGAGTTAATCAACAGTTGGCGTCTGCTATAAAATATTCCGTAAGTCGATTTTTCATGTTTTTGCGGATATGTAAGTGGCACCTGCGAGACAACAGACAACCTAAAAGGGTTTGTTGTCACGGTTAAAAAAAGATTGCAGAAGTAAAAAACAGGTATAAGAAATTAAGTTCCCAATATTTGACCTATTAAGCAACAGGTGTCGTCTGCTAAGAAATGTTCTGTAAGTCGATTTTCGCGGGTACGTAACCGGCACCTATGAGACGGTAGTCAATGTAAATGGATTTGTCGTCACGGTATAATGAGACTGGAGAAAAAACACATACATTGAAAATTTAGGTCCTTTTGTTTGATTTATGCAATAAGAAGCAGTTGCTACTGAAAGAGCCTTCAGTCTTTTTTTAGCCACTTGTCGCATTATTTTCTGGGGTTTTCGTATGGGCGTAGCTGGCACATATGAGACGGTAGTCAACGTAACTGGGCTTCTTGTTGTTGTTTGAAGAAATTAGAAATATTACACTTCAGTTGCCATTGTTTGATATATGCAATAGGAAGTAACCGAAAGAGTTTTCAGTCTTTTTTTAGCCACTTGTCACATTAATTTCTGGGTTTTTTTTACACTGTACATGGATCACTTTGGTCTATTGAAAGTTTCAATGTGCAGCATTTCTTGTGGGCTGAGTTAGAAAAGCAAATCCAGTAAAGGGCTTGGGAGGGAGGGTGCATCGAGGGTTAAAGGGAAGTAATTCTTGCAAGAGGCATGAAAAGACCAAAACATATGAGACAGTAGTCAACGTAACTGTGTTTCTTATTGCGGATTGAAGAGATTAAAGAAATTACACTTCAGTTGCCATTGTTTGATATAATTATGCAATAGGAAGTAACTGAAAGAGTTTTCAGTCTTTTTTTTAGCCACTTGTCGCATTAATTTCTGTTTGTTTTTATTTACACTGTACATTGATCACTTTGGTCTATTGACATTGTCAATGTGCACGCAGCATTTCTTGTGGGCTGAGTTAGAAAAGCAAATCCAGTAAAGGGCTGGGGAGGGTTGGAGGGAGTGCATCGAGGGTTAAAGGGAAGTAATTCTTGTAAGAGGCTTGAAAAGACCAAAACATATGAGCTGGGGAGGGGGTGTGCATCGAGGCTTAAAGGGAAGTAATTCTTGTAAGAGGCTAGAAAAGACCAAAACATGGCCTACTACGCCCCTATTTTCTTAAATGTGTGCCCATTTTAAGTCATATCTGGCATGTGTGGATGGCAGTTTGCCAAGGACTGCACAGCAGCCTTTAAAGAAAACTTTAAATCCACTTTTATGCCGTTTTTTTACTGTTTTAAATCGATAAATTAGGGCGCCATTTTGGAGCTCTCTGATTGGCTGTTGAAATTTCTAAAGTCTTCTCTGATTGGCTGTTGGTTTTCATTCTCATTTCCTTAAAGCTTCTCTGATTGGATAATTTCAGGGAGGGAAGAGATTTGATTGGCTGATGGGAGGGGGGGGGAATATCTGTTTATTCTTATTAACTTTTACCGCACAATGAAGCCTTTTAACACCCCTGAAAGAGAAGGCTTTTGAAAATAATCTGAGGAAAGGAGACAATGCAGGTTACCAGCATTTTCTCCTTTTCCCACAATGTTTTCTACCCTATCAAAGAAGCAATTGATTTTTAGTTATTCTTACATCTTATTGTATCTTTATTGCCTACTTCTAGTTTTTTTTATTGGAAAAAGTTTTCGCAACAGCAATCGGTTGCTTCTGAATTTTATATTTTTGCGCAGCGATCAAACATAAAATTGACCTTTGACTCGCACGGTCATCAAAATTGGTTCAATGTTTTCATGACCCTGGTAAGAAAACAGGGAAAAATTTTGTTTACCTGTCCTTGAATTGTACAATAGGTATCAGTTGCCTCCGAAAGTGTTGAAGTTGATTTTACGATTTTATGCGCAGCACGTAACAGTCACGTATGGGTTAGATGGTCACCGTAACCAAATCAATGGCCCTAGTGAGAGAAAATGAAAAAGAAAAATCCCTATAATTGACTTAATCAACAGTTGGCGTCTGCTATAAAATATTCCGTAAGTCGATTTTTCATGTTTTTGCGGATACTTAAGTGGCACCTGCGAGACAACAGACAACCTAAAAGGGTTTGTTGTCACGGTTAAAAAAAGATTGCAGAAGTAAAAAACAGGTATAAGAAACTAAGTTCCCAATATTTGACCTATTAAGCAACAGGTGTCGTCTGCTAAGAAATGTTCTGTAAGTCGATTTTCGCGGGTACATAACCGGCACCTATGAGACGGTAGTCAATATAAATGGATTTGTCGTCACGGTATAATGAGACTGGAGAAAAAAAATATACATTGAAAATTTAGGTCCTTTTGTTTGATTTATGCAATAAGAAGCAGTTGCTACTGAAAGAGCCTTCAGTCTTTTTTTAGCCACTTGTCGCATTATTTTCTGGGGTTTTCGTATGGGCGTAGCTGGCACATATGAGACGGTAGTCAACGTAACTGGGCTTCTTGCTGTTGTTTGAAGAAATTAGAAATATTACACTTCAGTTGCCATTGTTTGATATATGCAATAGGAAGTAACCGAAAGAGTTTTCAGTCTTTTTTTAGCCACTTGTCACATTAATTTCTGGGTTTTTTTTACACTGTACATGGATCACTTTGGTCTATTGAAAGTTTCAATGTGCAGCATTTCTTGTGGGCTGAGTTAGAAAAGCAAATCCAGTAAAGGGCTTGGGAGGGAGGGTGCATCGAGGGTTAAAGGGAAGTAATTCTTGCAAGAGGCATGAAAAGACCAAAACATATGAGACAGTAGTCAACGTAACTGTGTTTCTTATTGCGGATTGAAGAGATTAAAGAAATTACACTTCAGTTGCCATTGTTTGATATAATTATGCAATAGGAAGTAACTGAAAGAGTTTTCAGTCTTTTTTTTAGCCACTTGTCGCATTAATTTCTGTTTGTTTTTATTTACACTGTACATTGATCACTTTGGTCTATTGACATTGTCAATGTGCACGCAGCATTTCTTGTGGGCTGAGTTAGAAAAGCAAATCCAGTAAAGGGCTGGGGAGGGTTGGAGGGAGTGCATCGAGGGTTAAAGGGAAGTAATTCTTGTAAGAGGCTTGAAAAGACCAAAACATATGAGCTGGGGAGGGGGTGTGCATCGAGGCTTAAAGGGAAGTAATTCTTGTAAGAGGCTAGAAAAGACCAAAACATGGCCTACTACGCCCCTATTTTCTTAAATGTGTGCCCATTTTAAGTCATATCTGGCATGTGTGGATGGCAGTTTGCCAAGGACTGCACAGCAGCCTTTAAAGAAAACTTTAAATCCACTTTTATGCCGTTTTTTTACTGTTTTAAATCGATAAATTAGGGCGCCATTTTGGAGCTCTCTGATTGGCTGTTGAAATTTCTAAAGTCTTCTCTGATTGGCTGTTGGTTTTCATTCTGATTTCCTTAAAGCTTCTCTGATTGGATAATTTCAGGGAGGGAAGAGATTTGATTGGCTGATGGGAGGGGGGGGAATATCTGTTTATTCTTATTAACCTTTTACCGCACAATGAAGCCTTTTAACACCCCTGAAAGAGAAGGCTTTTGAAAATAATCTGAGGAAAGGAGACAATGCAGGTTACCAGCATTTTCTCCTTTTCCCACAATGTTTTCTACCCTATCAAAGAAGCAATTCATTTTTAGTTATTCTTACATCTTATTGTATCTTTATTGCCTACTTCTAGTTTTTTTTATCGGAAAAAGTTTTCGCAACAGCAATCGGTTGCTTCTGAATTTTATATTTTTGCGCAGCGATCAAACATAAAATTGACCTTTGACTCGCGCAGTCGTCAAAATTGGTTCAATGTTTTCATGACCCTGGTAAGAAAACAGGGAAAAATTTTGTTTACCTGTCCTTGAATTGTACAATAGGTATCAGTTACCTCCGAAAGTGTTGAAGTTGATTTTACGATTTTATGCGCAGCACGTAACAGTCATGTATGGGTTAGATGGTCACCGTAACCAAATCAATGGCCCTAGTGAGAGAAAATGAAAAAGAAAAATCCCTATAATTGACTTAATCAACAGTTGGCGTCTGCTATAAAATATTCCGTAAGTCGATTTTTCATGTTTTTGCGGATACGTAAGTGGCACCTGTGAGACAACAGACAACCTAAAAGGGTTTGTTGTCACGGTTAAAAAAAGATTGCAGAAGTAAAAAACAGGTATAAGAAATTAAGTTCCCAATATTTGACCTATTAAGCAACAGGTGTCGTCTGCTAAGAAATGTTCTGTAAGTCGATTTTCGCGGGTACGTAACCGGCACCTATGAGACGGTAGTCAATGTAAATGGATTTGTCGTCACGGTATAATGAGACTGGAGAAAAAACACATACATTGAAAATTTAGGTCCTTTTGTTTGATTTATGCAATAAGAAGCAGTTGCTACTGAAAGAGCCTTCAGTCTTTTTTTAGCCACTTGTCGCATTATTTTCTGGGGTTTTCGTATGGGCGTAGCTGGCACGTATGAGACGGTAGTCAACGTAACTGGGCTTCTTGTTGTTGTTTGAAGAAATTAGAAATATTACACTTCAGTTGCCATTGTTTGATATATGCAATAGGAAGTAACCGAAAGAGTTTTCAGTCTTTTTTTAGCCACTTGTCACATTAATTTCTGGGTTTTTTTTACACTGTACATGGATCACTTTGGTCTATTGAAAGTTTCAATGTGCAGCATTTCTTGTGGGCTGAGTTAGAAAAGCAAATCCAGTAAAGGGCTTGGGAGGGAGGGTGCATCGAGGGTTAAAGGGAAGTAATTCTTGCAAGAGGCATGAAAAGACCAAAACATATGAGACAGTAGTCAACGTAACTGTGTTTCTTATTGCGGATTGAAGAGATTAAAGAAATTACACTTCAGTTGCCATTGTTTGATATAATTATGCAATAGGAAGTAACTGAAAGAGTTTTCAGTCTTTTTTTTAGCCACTTGTCGCATTAATTTCTGTTTGTTTTTATTTACACTGTACATTGATCACTTTGGTCTATTGACATTGTCAATGTGCACGCAGCATTTCTTGTGGGCTGAGTTAGAAAAGCAAATCCAGTAAAGGGCTGGGGAGGGTTGGAGGGAGTGCATCGAGGGTTAAAGGGAAGTAATTCTTGTAAGAGGCTTGAAAAGACCAAAACATATGAGCTGGGGAGGGGGTGTGCATCGAGGCTTAAAGGGAAGTAATTCTTGTAAGAGGCTAGAAAAGACCAAAACATGGCCTACTACGCCCCTATTTTCTTAAATGTGTGCCCATTTTAAGTCATATCTGGCATGTGTGGATGGCAGTTTGCCAAGGACTGCACAGCAGCCTTTAAAGAAAACTTTAAATCCACTTTTATGCCGTTTTTTTACTGTTTTAAATCGATAAATTAGGGCGCCATTTTGGAGCTCTCTGATTGGCTGTTGAAATTTCTAAAGTCTTCTCTGATTGGCTGTTGGTTTTCATTCTGATTTCCTTAAAGCTTCTCTGATTGGATAATTTCAGGGAGGGAAGAGATTTGATTGGCTGATGGGAGGGGGGGGGAATATCTGTTTATTCTTATTATCCTTTTACCGCACAATGAAGCCTTTTAACACCCCTGAAAGAGAAGGCTTTTGAAAATAATCTGAGGAAAGGAGACAATGCAGGTTACCAGCATTTTCTCCTTTTCCCACAATGTTTTCTACCCTATCAAAGAAGCAATTGATTTTTAGTTATTCTTACATCTTATTGTATCTTTATTGCCTACTTCTAGTTTTTTTTATCGGAAAAAGTTTTCGCAACAGCAATCGGTTGCTTCTGAATTTTATATTTTTGCGCAGCGATCAAACATAAAATTGACCTTTGACTCGCACGGTCATCAAAATTGGTTCAATGTTTTCATGACCCTGGTAAGAAAACAGGGAAAAATTTTGTTTACCTGTCCTTGAATTGTACAATAGGTATCAGTTGCCTCCGAAAGTGTTGAAGTTGATTTTACGATTTTATGCGCAGCACGTAACAGTCACGTATGGGTTAGATGGTCACCGTAACCAAATCAATGGCCCTAGTGAGAGAAAATGAAAAAGAAAAATCCCTATAATTGACTTAATCAACAGTTGGCGTCTGCTATAAAATATTCCGTAAGTCGATTTTTCATGTTTTTGCGGATACTTAAGTGGCACCTGCGAGACAACAGACAACCTAAAAGGGTTTGTTGTCACGGTTAAAAAAAGATTGCAGAAGTAAAAAACAGGTATAAGAAACTAAGTTCCCAATATTTGACCTATTAAGCAACAGGTGTCGTCTGCTAAGAAATGTTCTGTAAGTCGATTTTCGCGGGTACATAACCGGCACCTATGAGACGGTAGTCAATGTAAATGGATTTGTCGTCACGGTATAATGAGACTGGAGAAAAAAAATATACATTGAAAATTTAGGTCCTTTTGTTTGATTTATGCAATAAGAAGCAGTTGCTACTGAAAGAGCCTTCAGTCTTTTTTTAGCCACTTGTCGCATTATTTTCTGGGGTTTTCGTATGGGCGTAGCTGGCACATATGAGACGGTAGTCAACGTAACTGGGCTTCTTGCTGTTGTTTGAAGAAATTAGAAATATTACACTTCAGTTGCCATTGTTTGATATATGCAATAGGAAGTAACCGAAAGAGTTTTCAGTCTTTTTTTAGCCACTTGTCACATTAATTTCTGGGTTTTTTTTACACTGTACATGGATCACTTTGGTCTATTGAAAGTTTCAATGTGCAGCATTTCTTGTGGGCTGAGTTAGAAAAGCAAATCCAGTAAAGGGCTTGGGAGGGAGGGTGCATCGAGGGTTAAAGGGAAGTAATTCTTGCAAGAGGCATGAAAAGACCAAAACATATGAGACAGTAGTCAACGTAACTGTGTTTCTTATTGCGGATTGAAGAGATTAAAGAAATTACACTTCAGTTGCCATTGTTTGATATAATTATGCAATAGGAAGTAACTGAAAGAGTTTTCAGTCTTTTTTTTAGCCACTTGTCGCATTAATTTCTGTTTGTTTTTATTTACACTGTACATTGATCACTTTGGTCTATTGACATTGTCAATGTGCACGCAGCATTTCTTGTGGGCTGAGTTAGAAAAGCAAATCCAGTAAAGGGCTGGGGAGGGTTGGAGGGAGTGCATCGAGGGTTAAAGGGAAGTAATTCTTGTAAGAGGCTTGAAAAGACCAAAACATATGAGCTGGGGAGGGGGTGTGCATCGAGGCTTAAAGGGAAGTAATTCTTGTAAGAGGCTAGAAAAGACCAAAACATGGCCTACTACGCCCCTATTTTCTTAAATGTGTGCCCATTTTAAGTCATATCTGGCATGTGTGGATGGCAGTTTGCCAAGGACTGCACAGCAGCCTTTAAAGAAAACTTTAAATCCACTTTTATGCCGTTTTTTTACTGTTTTAAATCGATAAATTAGGGCGCCATTTTGGAGCTCTCTGATTGGCTGTTGAAATTTCTAAAGTCTTCTCTGATTGGCTGTTGGTTTTCATTCTCATTTCCTTAAAGCTTCTCTGATTGGATAATTTCAGGGAGGGAAGAGATTTGATTGGCTGATGGGAGGGGGGGGAATATCTGTTTATTCTTATTAACTTTTACCGCACAATGAAGCCTTTTAACACCCCTGAAAGAGAAGGCTTTTGAAAATAATCTGAGGAAAGGAGACAATGCAGGTTACCAGCATTTTCTCCTTTTCCCACAATGTTTTCTACCCTATCAAAGAAGCAATTGATTTTTAGTTATTCTTACATCTTATTGTATCTTTATTGCCTACTTCTAGTTTTTTTTATTGGAAAAAGTTTTCGCAACAGCAATCGGTTGCTTCTGAATTTTATATTTTTGCGCAGCGATCAAACATAAAATTGACCTTTGACTCGCACGGTCATCAAAATTGGTTCAATGTTTTCATGACCCTGGTAAGAAAACAGGGAAAAATTTTGTTTACCTGTCCTTGAATTGTACAATAGGTATCAGTTGCCTCCGAAAGTGTTGAAGTTGATTTTACGATTTTATGCGCAGCACGTAACAGTCACGTATGGGTTAGATGGTCACCGTAACCAAATCAATGGCCCTAGTGAGAGAAAATGAAAAAGAAAAATCCCTATAATTGACTTAATCAACAGTTGGCGTCTGCTATAAAATATTCCGTAAGTCGATTTTTCATGTTTTTGCGGATACTTAAGTGGCACCTGCGAGACAACAGACAACCTAAAAGGGTTTGTTGTCACGGTTAAAAAAAGATTGCAGAAGTAAAAAACAGGTATAAGAAACTAAGTTCCCAATATTTGACCTATTAAGCAACAGGTGTCGTCTGCTAAGAAATGTTCTGTAAGTCGATTTTCGCGGGTACATAACCGGCACCTATGAGACGGTAGTCAATGTAAATGGATTTGTCGTCACGGTATAATGAGACTGGAGAAAAAAAATATACATTGAAAATTTAGGTCCTTTTGTTTGATTTATGCAATAAGAAGCAGTTGCTACTGAAAGAGCCTTCAGTCTTTTTTTAGCCACTTGTCGCATTATTTTCTGGGGTTTTCGTATGGGCGTAGCTGGCACATATGAGACGGTAGTCAACGTAACTGGGCTTCTTGCTGTTGTTTGAAGAAATTAGAAATATTACACTTCAGTTGCCATTGTTTGATATATGCAATAGGAAGTAACCGAAAGAGTTTTCAGTCTTTTTTTAGCCACTTGTCACATTAATTTCTGGGTTTTTTTTACACTGTACATGGATCACTTTGGTCTATTGAAAGTTTCAATGTGCAGCATTTCTTGTGGGCTGAGTTAGAAAAGCAAATCCAGTAAAGGGCTTGGGAGGGAGGGTGCATCGAGGGTTAAAGGGAAGTAATTCTTGCAAGAGGCATGAAAAGACCAAAACATATGAGACAGTAGTCAACGTAACTGTGTTTCTTATTGCGGATTGAAGAGATTAAAGAAATTACACTTCAGTTGCCATTGTTTGATATAATTATGCAATAGGAAGTAACTGAAAGAGTTTTCAGTCTTTTTTTTAGCCACTTGTCGCATTAATTTCTGTTTGTTTTTATTTACACTGTACATTGATCACTTTGGTCTATTGACATTGTCAATGTGCACGCAGCATTTCTTGTGGGCTGAGTTAGAAAAGCAAATCCAGTAAAGGGCTGGGGAGGGTTGGAGGGAGTGCATCGAGGGTTAAAGGGAAGTAATTCTTGTAAGAGGCTTGAAAAGACCAAAACATATGAGCTGGGGAGGGGGTGTGCATCGAGGCTTAAAGGGAAGTAATTCTTGTAAGAGGCTAGAAAAGACCAAAACATGGCCTACTACGCCCCTATTTTCTTAAATGTGTGCCCATTTTAAGTCATATCTGGCATGTGTGGATGGCAGTTTGCCAAGGACTGCACAGCAGCCTTTAAAGAAAACTTTAAATCCACTTTTATGCCGTTTTTTTACTGTTTTAAATCGATAAATTAGGGCGCCATTTTGGAGCTCTCTGATTGGCTGTTGAAATTTCTAAAGTCTTCTCTGATTGGCTGTTGGTTTTCATTCTGATTTCCTTAAAGCTTCTCTGATTGGATAATTTCAGGGAGGGAAGAGATTTGATTGGCTGATGGGAGGGGGGGGAATATCTGTTTATTCTTATTAACCTTTTACCGCACAATGAAGCCTTTTAACACCCCTGAAAGAGAAGGCTTTTGAAAATAATCTGAGGAAAGGAGACAATGCAGGTTACCAGCATTTTCTCCTTTTCCCACAATGTTTTCTACCCTATCAAAGAAGCAATTCATTTTTAGTTATTCTTACATCTTATTGTATCTTTATTGCCTACTTCTAGTTTTTTTTATCGGAAAAAGTTTTCGCAACAGCAATCGGTTGCTTCTGAATTTTATATTTTTGCGCAGCGATCAAACATAAAATTGACCTTTGACTCGCGCAGTCGTCAAAATTGGTTCAATGTTTTCATGACCCTGGTAAGAAAACAGGGAAAAATTTTGTTTACCTGTCCTTGAATTGTACAATAGGTATCAGTTACCTCCGAAAGTGTTGAAGTTGATTTTACGATTTTATGCGCAGCACGTAACAGTCATGTATGGGTTAGATGGTCACCGTAACCAAATCAATGGCCCTAGTGAGAGAAAATGAAAAAGAAAAATCCCTATAATTGACTTAATCAACAGTTGGCGTCTGCTATAAAATATTCCGTAAGTCGATTTTTCATGTTTTTGCGGATACGTAAGTGGCACCTGCGAGACAACAGACAACCTAAAAGGGTTTGTTGTCACGGTTAAAAAAAGATTGCAGAAGTAAAAAACAGGTATAAGAAATTAAGTTCCCAATATTTGACCTATTAAGCAACAGGTGTCGTCTGCTAAGAAATGTTCTGTAAGTCGATTTTCGCGGGTACGTAACCGGCACCTATGAGACGGTAGTCAATGTAAATGGATTTGTCGTCACGGTATAATGAGACTGGAGAAAAAACACATACATTGAAAATTTAGGTCCTTTTGTTTGATTTATGCAATAAGAAGCAGTTGCTACTGAAAGAGCCTTCAGTCTTTTTTTAGCCACTTGTCGCATTATTTTCTGGGGTTTTCGTATGGGCGTAGCTGGCACGTATGAGACGGTAGTCAACGTAACTGGGCTTCTTGTTGTTGTTTGAAGAAATTAGAAATATTACACTTCAGTTGCCATTGTTTGATATATGCAATAGGAAGTAACCGAAAGAGTTTTCAGTCTTTTTTTAGCCACTTGTCACATTAATTTCTGGGTTTTTTTTACACTGTACATGGATCACTTTGGTCTATTGAAAGTTTCAATGTGCAGCATTTCTTGTGGGCTGAGTTAGAAAAGCAAATCCAGTAAAGGGCTTGGGAGGGAGGGTGCATCGAGGGTTAAAGGGAAGTAATTCTTGCAAGAGGCATGAAAAGACCAAAACATATGAGACAGTAGTCAACGTAACTGTGTTTCTTATTGCGGATTGAAGAGATTAAAGAAATTACACTTCAGTTGCCATTGTTTGATATAATTATGCAATAGGAAGTAACTGAAAGAGTTTTCAGTCTTTTTTTTAGCCACTTGTCGCATTAATTTCTGTTTGTTTTTATTTACACTGTACATTGATCACTTTGGTCTATTGACATTGTCAATGTGCACGCAGCATTTCTTGTGGGCTGAGTTAGAAAAGCAAATCCAGTAAAGGGCTGGGGAGGGTTGGAGGGAGTGCATCGAGGGTTAAAGGGAAGTAATTCTTGTAAGAGGCTTGAAAAGACCAAAACATATGAGCTGGGGAGGGGGTGTGCATCGAGGCTTAAAGGGAAGTAATTCTTGTAAGAGGCTAGAAAAGACCAAAACATGGCCTACTACGCCCCTATTTTCTTAAATGTGTGCCCATTTTAAGTCATATCTGGCATGTGTGGATGGCAGTTTGCCAAGGACTGCACAGCAGCCTTTAAAGAAAACTTTAAATCCACTTTTATGCCGTTTTTTTACTGTTTTAAATCGATAAATTAGGGCGCCATTTTGGAGCTCTCTGATTGGCTGTTGAAATTTCTAAAGTCTTCTCTGATTGGCTGTTGGTTTTCATTCTGATTTCCTTAAAGCTTCTCTGATTGGATAATTTCAGGGAGGGAAGAGATTTGATTGGCTGATGGGAGGGGGGGGAATATCTGTTTATTCTTATTAACCTTTTACCGCACAATGAAGCCTTTTAACACCCCTGAAAGAGAAGGCTTTTGAAAATAATCTGAGGAAAGGAGACAATGCAGGTTACCAGCATTTTCTCCTTTTCCCACAATGTTTTCTACCCTATCAAAGAAGCAATTGATTTTTAGTTATTCTTACATCTTATTGTATCTTTTTTGCCTACTTTTAGTTTTTTTTATCGGAAAAAGTTTTCGCAACAGCAATCGGTTGCTTCTGAATTTTATATTTTTGCGCAGCGATCAAACATAAAATTGACCTTTGACTCGCGCAGTCGTCAAAATTGGTTCAATGTTTTCATGACCCTGGTAAGAAAACAGGGAAAAATTTTGTTTACCTGTCCTTGAATTGTACAATAGGTATCAGTTACCTCCGAAAGTGTTGAAGTTGATTTTACGATTTTATGCGCAGCACGTAACAGTCATGTATGGGTTAGATGGTCACCGTAACCAAATCAATGGCCCTAGTGAGAGAAAATGAAAAAGAAAAATCCCTATAATTGACTTAATCAACAGTTGGCGTCTGCTATAAAATATTCCGTAAGTCGATTTTTCATGTTTTTGCGGATACGTAAGTGGCACCTGCGAGACAACAGACAACCTAAAAGGGTTTGTTGTCACGGTTAAAAAACGATTGCAGAAGTAAAAAACAGGTATAAGAAACTAAGTTCCCAATATTTGACCTATTAAGCAACAGGTGTCGTCTGCTAAGAAATGTTCTGTAAGTCGATTTTCGCGGGTACGTAACCGGCACCTATGAGACGGTAGTCAATGTAAATGGATTTGTCGTCACGGTATAATGAGACTGGAGAAAAAACACATACATTGAAAATTTAGGTCCTTTTGTTTGATTTATGCAATAAGAAGCAGTTGCTACTGAAAGAGCCTTCAGTCTTTTTTTAGCCACTTGTCGCATTATTTTCTGGGGTTTTCGTATGGGCGTAGCTGGCACATATGAGACGGTAGTCAACGTAACTGGGCTTCTTGCTGTTGTTTGAAGAAATTAGAAATATTACACTTCAGTTGCCATTGTTTGATGTATGCAATAGGAAGTAACCGAAAGAGTTTTCAGTCTTTTTTTAGCCACTTGTCACATTAATTTCTGGGTTTTTTTTACACTGTACATGGATCACTTTGGTCTATTGAAAGTTTCAATGTGCAGCATTTCTTGTGGGCTGAGTTAGAAAAGCAAATCCAGTAAAGGGCTTGGGAGGGAGGGTGCATCGAGGGTTAAAGGGAAGTAATTCTTGCAAGAGGCATGAAAAGACCAAAACATATGAGACAGTAGTCAACGTAACTGTGTTTCTTATTGCGGATTGAAGAGATTAAAGAAATTACACTTCAGTTGCCATTGTTTGATATAATTATGCAATAGGAAGTAACTGAAAGAGTTTTCAGTCTTTTTTTTAGCCACTTGTCGCATTAATTTCTGTTTGTTTTTATTTACACTGTACATTGATCACTTTGGTCTATTGACATTGTCAATGTGCACGCAGCATTTCTTGTGGGCTGAGTTAGAAAAGCAAATCCAGTAAAGGGCTGGGGAGGGTTGGAGGGAGTGCATCGAGGGTTAAAGGGAAGTAATTCTTGTAAGAGGCTTGAAAAGACCAAAACATATGAGCTGGAGAGGGGGTGTGCATCGAGGCTTAAAGGGAAGTAATTCTTGTAAGAGGCTAGAAAAGACCAAAACATGGCCTACTACGCCCCTATTTTCTTAAATGTGTGCCCATTTTAAGTCATATCTGGCATGTGTGGATGGCAGTTTGCCAAGGACTGCACAGCAGCCTTTAAAGAAAACTTTAAATCCACTTTTATGCCGTTTTTTTACTGTTTTAAATCGATAAATTAGGGCGCCATTTTGGAGCTCTCTGATTGGCTGTTGAAATTTCTAAAGTCTTCTCTGATTGGCTGTTGGTTTTCATTCTGATTTCCTTAAAGCTTCTCTGATTGGATAATTTCAGGGAGGGAAGAGATTTGATTGGCTGATGGGAGGGGGGGAATATCTGTTTATTCTTATTAACTTTTACCGCACAATGAAGCCTTTTAACACCCCTGAAAGAGAAGGCTTTTGAAAATAATCTGAGGAAAGGAGACAATGCAGGTTACCAGCATTTTCTCCTTTTCCCACAATGTTTTCTACCCTATCAAAGAAGCAATTCATTTTTAGTTATTCTTACATCTTATTGTATCTTTATTGACTACTTCTAGTTTTTTTTATCGGAAAAAGTTTTCGCAACAGCAATCGGTTGCTTCTGAATTTTATATTTTTGCGCAGCGATCAAACATAAAATTGACCTTTGACTCGCGCAGTCGTCAAAATTGGTTCAATGTTTTCATGACCCTGGTAAGAAAACAGGGAAAAATTTTGTTTACCTGTCCTTGAATTGTACAATAGGTATCAGTTACCTCCGAAAGTGTTGAAGTTGATTTTACGATTTTATGCGCAGCACGTAACAGTCACGTATGGGTTAGATGGTCACCGTAACCAAATCAATGGCCCTAGTGAGAGAAAATGAAAAAGAAAAATCCCTATAATTGACTTAATCAACAGTTGGCGTCTGCTATAAAATATTCCGTAAGTCGATTTTTCATGTTTTTGCGGATACGTAAGTGGCACCTGCGAGACAACAGACAACCTAAAAGGGTTTGTTGTCACGGTTAAAAAAAGATTGCAGAAGTAAAAAACAGGTATAAGAAACTAAGTTCCCAATATTTGACCTATTAAGCAACAGGTGTCGTCTGCTAAGAAATGTTCTGTAAGTCGATTTTCGCGGGTACGTAACCGGCACCTATGAGACGGTAGTCAATGTAAATGGATTTGTCGTCACGGTATAATGAGACTGGAGAAAAAACACATACATTGAAAATTTAGGTCCTTTTGTTTGATTTATGCAATAAGAAGCAGTTGCTACTGAAAGAGCCTTCAGTCTTTTTTTAGCCACTTGTCGCATTATTTTCTGGGGTTTTCGTATGGGCGTAGCTGGCACGTATGAGACGGTAGTCAACGTAACTGGGCTTCTTGTTGTTGTTTGAAGAAATTAGAAATATTACACTTCAGTTGCCATTGTTTGATATATGCAATAGGAAGTAACCGAAAGAGTTTTCAGTCTTTTTTTAGCCACTTGTCACATTAATTTCTGGGTTTTTTTTACACTGTACATGGATCACTTTGGTCTATTGAAAGTTTCAATGTGCAGCATTTCTTGTGGGCTGAGTTAGAAAAGCAAATCCAGTAAAGGGCTTGGGAGGGAGGGTGCATCGAGGGTTAAAGGGAAGTAATTCTTGCAAGAGGCATGAAAAGACCAAAACATATGAGACAGTAGTCAACGTAACTGTGTTTCTTATTGCGGATTGAAGAGATTAAAGAAATTACACTTCAGTTGCCATTGTTTGATATAATTATGCAATAGGAAGTAACTGAAAGAGTTTTCAGTCTTTTTTTTAGCCACTTGTCGCATTAATTTCTGTTTGTTTTTATTTACACTGTACATTGATCACTTTGGTCTATTGACATTGTCAATGTGCACGCAGCATTTCTTGTGGGCTGAGTTAGAAAAGCAAATCCAGTAAAGGGCTGGGGAGGGTTGGAGGGAGTGCATCGAGGGTTAAAGGGAAGTAATTCTTGTAAGAGGCTTGAAAAGACCAAAACATATGAGCTGGGGAGGGGGTGTGCATCGAGGCTTAAAGGGAAGTAATTCTTGTAAGAGGCTAGAAAAGACCAAAACATGGCCTACTACGCCCCTATTTTCTTAAATGTGTGCCCATTTTAAGTCATATCTGGCATGTGTGGATGGCAGTTTGCCAAGGACTGCACAGCAGCCTTTAAAGAAAACTTTAAATCCACTTTTATGCCGTTTTTTTACTGTTTTAAATCGATAAATTAGGGCGCCATTTTGGAGCTCTCTGATTGGCTGTTGAAATTTCTAAAGTCTTCTCTGATTGGCTGTTGGTTTTCATTCTGATTTCCTTAAAGCTTCTCTGATTGGATAATTTCAGGGAGGGAAGAGATTTGATTGGCTGATGGGAGGGGGGGGGAATATCTGTTTATTCTTATTATCCTTTTACCGCACAATGAAGCCTTTTAACACCCCTGAAAGAGAAGGCTTTTGAAAATAATCTGAGGAAAGGAGACAATGCAGGTTACCAGCATTTTCTCCTTTTCCCACAATGTTTTCTACCCTATCAAAGAAGCAATTGATTTTTAGTTATTCTTACATCTTATTGTATCTTTATTGCCTACTTCTAGTTTTTTTTATCGGAAAAAGTTTTCGCAACAGCAATCGGTTGCTTCTGAATTTTATATTTTTGCGCAGCGATCAAACATAAAATTGACCTTTGACTCGCACGGTCATCAAAATTGGTTCAATGTTTTCATGACCCTGGTAAGAAAACAGGGAAAAATTTTGTTTACCTGTCCTTGAATTGTACAATAGGTATCAGTTGCCTCCGAAAGTGTTGAAGTTGATTTTACGATTTTATGCGCAGCACGTAACAGTCACGTATGGGTTAGATGGTCACCGTAACCAAATCAATGGCCCTAGTGAGAGAAAATGAAAAAGAAAAATCCCTATAATTGACTTAATCAACAGTTGGCGTCTGCTATAAAATATTCCGTAAGTCGATTTTTCATGTTTTTGCGGATACTTAAGTGGCACCTGCGAGACAACAGACAACCTAAAAGGGTTTGTTGTCACGGTTAAAAAAAGATTGCAGAAGTAAAAAACAGGTATAAGAAACTAAGTTCCCAATATTTGACCTATTAAGCAACAGGTGTCGTCTGCTAAGAAATGTTCTGTAAGTCGATTTTCGCGGGTACATAACCGGCACCTATGAGACGGTAGTCAATGTAAATGGATTTGTCGTCACGGTATAATGAGACTGGAGAAAAAAAATATACATTGAAAATTTAGGTCCTTTTGTTTGATTTATGCAATAAGAAGCAGTTGCTACTGAAAGAGCCTTCAGTCTTTTTTTAGCCACTTGTCGCATTATTTTCTGGGGTTTTCGTATGGGCGTAGCTGGCACATATGAGACGGTAGTCAACGTAACTGGGCTTCTTGCTGTTGTTTGAAGAAATTAGAAATATTACACTTCAGTTGCCATTGTTTGATATATGCAATAGGAAGTAACCGAAAGAGTTTTCAGTCTTTTTTTAGCCACTTGTCACATTAATTTCTGGGTTTTTTTTACACTGTACATGGATCACTTTGGTCTATTGAAAGTTTCAATGTGCAGCATTTCTTGTGGGCTGAGTTAGAAAAGCAAATCCAGTAAAGGGCTTGGGAGGGAGGGTGCATCGAGGGTTAAAGGGAAGTAATTCTTGCAAGAGGCATGAAAAGACCAAAACATATGAGACAGTAGTCAACGTAACTGTGTTTCTTATTGCGGATTGAAGAGATTACAGAAATTACACTTCAGTTGCCATTGTTTGATATAATTATGCAATAGGAAGTAACTGAAAGAGTTTTCAGTCTTTTTTTTAGCCACTTGTCGCATTAATTTCTGTTTGTTTTTATTTACACTGTACATTGATCACTTTGGTCTATTGACATTGTCAATGTGCACGCAGCATTTCTTGTGGGCTGAGTTAGAAAAGCAAATCCAGTAAAGGGCTGGGGAGGGTTGGAGGGAGTGCATCGAGGGTTAAAGGGAAGTAATTCTTGTAAGAGGCTTGAAAAGACCAAAACATATGAGCTGGGGAGGGGGTGTGCATCGAGGCTTAAAGGGAAGTAATTCTTGTAAGAGGCTAGAAAAGACCAAAACATGGCCTACTACGCCCCTATTTTCTTAAATGTGTGCCCATTTTAAGTCATATCTGGCATGTGTGGATGGCAGTTTGCCAAGGACTGCACAGCAGCCTTTAAAGAAAACTTTAAATCCACTTTTATGCCGTTTTTTTACTGTTTTAAATCGATAAATTAGGGCGCCATTTTGGAGCTCTCTGATTGGCTGTTGAAATTTCTAAAGTCTTCTCTGATTGGCTGTTGGTTTTCATTCTGATTTCCTTAAAGCTTCTCTGATTGGATAATTTCAGGGAGGGAAGAGATTTGATTGGCTGATGGGAGGGGGGGGAATATCTGTTTATTCTTATTAACCTTTTACCGCACAATGAAGCCTTTTAACACCCCTGAAAGAGAAGGCTTTTGAAAATAATCTGAGGAAAGGAGACAATGCAGGTTACCAGCATTTTCTCCTTTTCCCACAATGTTTTCTACCCTATCAAAGAAGCAATTGATTTTTAGTTATTCTTACATCTTATTGTATCTTTTTTGCCTACTTTTAGTTTTTTTTATCGGAAAAAGTTTTCGCAACAGCAATCGGTTGCTTCTGAATTTTATATTTTTGCGCAGCGATCAAACATAAAATTGACCTTTGACTCGCGCAGTCGTCAAAATTGGTTCAATGTTTTCATGACCCTGGTAAGAAAACAGGGAAAAATTTTGTTTACCTGTCCTTGAATTGTACAATAGGTATCA
The DNA here is from genome assembly GCA_943736015.1 of Tridacna crocea. NCBI lineage: Eukaryota > Metazoa > Mollusca > Bivalvia > Cardiida > Cardiidae > Tridacna > Tridacna crocea. Next base: position 11,742,313 of record OX031057.1, on the reverse strand, counting down.
GTTACCTCCGAAAGTGTTGAAGTTGATTTTACGATTTTATGCGCAGCACGTAACAGTCATGTATGGGTTAGATGGTCACCGTAACCAAATCAATGGCCCTAGTGAGAGAAAATGAAAAAGAAAAATCCCTATAATTGACTTAATCAACAGTTGGCGTCTGCTATAAAATATTCCGTAAGTCGATTTTTCATGTTTTTGCGGATACGTAAGTGGCACCTGCGAGACAACAGACAACCTAAAAGGGTTTGTTGTCACGGTTAAAAAACGATTGCAGAAGTAAAAAACAGGTATAAGAAACTAAGTTCCCAATATTTGACCTATTAAGCAACAGGTGTCGTCTGCTAAGAAATGTTCTGTAAGTCGATTTTCGCGGGTACGTAACCGGCACCTATGAGACGGTAGTCAATGTAAATGGATTTGTCGTCACGGTATAATGAGACTGGAGAAAAAACACATACATTGAAAATTTAGGTCCTTTTGTTTGATTTATGCAATAAGAAGCAGTTGCTACTGAAAGAGCCTTCAGTCTTTTTTTAGCCACTTGTCGCATTATTTTCTGGGGTTTTCGTATGGGCGTAGCTGGCACATATGAGACGGTAGTCAACGTAACTGGGCTTCTTGCTGTTGTTTGAAGAAATTAGAAATATTACACTTCAGTTGCCATTGTTTGATGTATGCAATAGGAAGTAACCGAAAGAGTTTTCAGTCTTTTTTTAGCCACTTGTCACATTAATTTCTGGGTTTTTTTTACACTGTACATGGATCACTTTGGTCTATTGAAAGTTTCAATGTGCAGCATTTCTTGTGGGCTGAGTTAGAAAAGCAAATCCAGTAAAGGGCTTGGGAGGGAGGGTGCATCGAGGGTTAAAGGGAAGTAATTCTTGCAAGAGGCATGAAAAGACCAAAACATATGAGACAGTAGTCAACGTAACTGTGTTTCTTATTGCGGATTGAAGAGATTAAAGAAATTACACTTCAGTTGCCATTGTTTGATATAATTATGCAATAGGAAGTAACTGAAAGAGTTTTCAGTCTTTTTTTTAGCCACTTGTCGCATTAATTTCTGTTTGTTTTTATTTACACTGTACATTGATCACTTTGGTCTATTGACATTGTCAATGTGCACGCAGCATTTCTTGTGGGCTGAGTTAGAAAAGCAAATCCAGTAAAGGGCTGGGGAGGGTTGGAGGGAGTGCATCGAGGGTTAAAGGGAAGTAATTCTTGTAAGAGGCTTGAAAAGACCAAAACATATGAGCTGGAGAGGGGGTGTGCATCGAGGCTTAAAGGGAAGTAATTCTTGTAAGAGGCTAGAAAAGACCAAAACATGGCCTACTACGCCCCTATTTTCTTAAATGTGTGCCCATTTTAAGTCATATCTGGCATGTGTGGATGGCAGTTTGCCAAGGACTGCACAGCAGCCTTTAAAGAAAACTTTAAATCCACTTTTATGCCGTTTTTTTACTGTTTTAAATCGATAAATTAGGGCGCCATTTTGGAGCTCTCTGATTGGCTGTTGAAATTTCTAAAGTCTTCTCTGATTGGCTGTTGGTTTTCATTCTGATTTCCTTAAAGCTTCTCTGATTGGATAATTTCAGGGAGGGAAGAGATTTGATTGGCTGATGGGAGGGGGGGGAATATCTGTTTATTCTTATTAACTTTTACCGCACAATGAAGCCTTTTAACACCCCTGAAAGAGAAGGCTTTTGAAAATAATCTGAGGAAAGGAGACAATGCAGGTTACCAGCATTTTCTCCTTTTCCCACAATGTTTTCTACCCTATCAAAGAAGCAATTCATTTTTAGTTATTCTTACATCTTATTGTATCTTTATTGACTACTTCTAGTTTTTTTTATCAGAAAAAGTTTTCGCAACAGCAATCGGTTGCTTCTGAATTTTATATTTTTGCGCAGCGATCAAACATAAAATTGACCTTTGACTCGCGCAGTCGTCAAAATTGGTTCAATGTTTTCATGACCCTGGTAAGAAAACAGGGAAAAATTTTGTTTACCTGTCCTTGAATTGTACAATAGGTATCAGTTACCTCCGAAAGTGTTGAAGTTGATTTTACGATTTTATGCGCAGCACGTAACAGTCACGTATGGGTTAGATGGTCACCGTAACCAAATCAATGGCCCTAGTGAGAGAAAATGAAAAAGAAAAATCCCTATAATTGACTTAATCAACAGTTGGCGTCTGCTATAAAATATTCCGTAAGTCGATTTTTCATGTTTTTGCGGATACGTAAGTGGCACCTGCGAGACAACAGACAACCTAAAAGGGTTTGTTGTCACGGTTAAAAAAAGATTGCAGAAGTAAAAAACAGGTATAAGAAACTAAGTTCCCAATATTTGACCTATTAAGCAACAGGTGTCGTCTGCTAAGAAATGTTCTGTAAGTCGATTTTCGCGGGTACGTAACCGGCACCTATGAGACGGTAGTCAATGTAAATGGATTTGTCGTCACGGTATAATGAGACTGGAGAAAAAACACATACATTGAAAATTTAGGTCCTTTTGTTTGATTTATGCAATAAGAAGCAGTTGCTACTGAAAGAGCCTTCAGTCTTTTTTTAGCCACTTGTCGCATTATTTTCTGGGGTTTTCGTATGGGCGTAGCTGGCACATATGAGACGGTAGTCAACGTAACTGGGCTTCTTGTTGTTGTTTGAAGAAATTAGAAATATTACACTTCAGTTGCCATTGTTTGATATATGCAATAGGAAGTAACCGAAAGAGTTTTCAGTCTTTTTTTAGCCACTTGTCACATTAATTTCTGGGTTTTTTTTACACTGTACATGGATCACTTTGGTCTATTGAAAGTTTCAATGTGCAGCATTTCTTGTGGGCTGAGTTAGAAAAGCAAATCCAGTAAAGGGCTTGGGAGGGAGGGTGCATCGAGGGTTAAAGGGAAGTAATTCTTGCAAGAGGCATGAAAAGACCAAAACATATGAGACAGTAGTCAACGTAACTGTGTTTCTTATTGCGGATTGAAGAGATTAAAGAAATTACACTTCAGTTGCCATTGTTTGATATAATTATGCAATAGGAAGTAACTGAAAGAGTTTTCAGTCTTTTTTTTAGCCACTTGTCGCATTAATTTCTGTTTGTTTTTATTTACACTGTACATTGATCACTTTGGTCTATTGACATTGTCAATGTGCACGCAGCATTTCTTGTGGGCTGAGTTAGAAAAGCAAATCCAGTAAAGGGCTGGGGAGGGTTGGAGGGAGTGCATCGAGGGTTAAAGGGAAGTAATTCTTGTAAGAGGCTTGAAAAGACCAAAACATATGAGCTGGAGAGGGGGTGTGCATCGAGGCTTAAAGGGAAGTAATTCTTGTAAGAGGCTAGAAAAGACCAAAACATGGCCTACTACGCCCCTATTTTCTTAAATGTGTGCCCATTTTAAGTCATATCTGGCATGTGTGGATGGCAGTTTGCCAAGGACTGCACAGCAGCCTTTAAAGAAAACTTTAAATCCACTTTTATGCCGTTTTTTTACTGTTTTAAATTGATAAATTAGGGCGCCATTTTGGAGCTCTCTGATTGGCTGTTGAAATTTCTAAGGTCTTCTCTGATTGGCTGTTGGTTTTCATTCTGATTTCCTTAAAGCTTCTCTGATTGGATAATTTCAGGGAGGGAAGAGATTTGATTGGCTGATGGGAGGGGGGGGAATATCTGTTTATTCTTATTAACCTTTTACCGCACAATGAAGCCTTTTAACACCCCTGAAAGAGAAGGCTTTTGAAAATAATCTGAGGAAAGGAGACAATGCAGGTTACCAGCATTTTCTCCTTTTCCCACAATGTTTTCTACCCTATCAAAGAAGCAATTCATTTTTAGTTATTCTTACATCTTATTGTATCTTTATTGACTACTTCTAGTTTTTTTTATCGGAAAAAGTTTTCGCAACAGCAATCGGTTGCTTCTGAATTTTATATTTTTGCGCAGCGATCAAACATAAAATTGACCTTTGACTCGCGCAGTCGTCAAAATTGGTTCAATGTTTTCATGACCCTGGTAAGAAAACAGGGAAAAATTTTGTTTACCTGTCCTTGAATTGTACAATAGGTATCAGTTAACTCCGAAAGTGTTGAAGTTGATTTTACGATTTTATGCGCAGCACGTAACAGTCATGTATGGGTTAGATGGTCACCGTAACCAAATCAATGGCCCTAGTGAGAGAAAATGAAAAAGAAAAATCCCTATAATTGACTTAATCAACAGTTGGCGTCTGCTATAAAATATTCCGTAAGTCGATTTTTCATGTTTTTGCGGATACGTAAATGGCACCTGCGAGACAACAGACAACCTAAAAGGGTTTGTTGTCACGGTTAAAAAAAGATTGCAGAAGTAAAAAACAGGTATAAGAAACTAAGTTCCCAATATTTGACCTATTAAGCAACAGGTGTCGTCTGCTAAGAAATGTTCTGTAAGTCGATTTTCGCGGGTACGTAACCGGCACCTATGAGACGGTAGTCAATGTAAATGGATTTGTCGTCACGGTATAATGAGACTGGAGAAAAAACACATACATTGAAAATTTAGGTCCTTTTGTTTGATTTATGCAATAAGAAGCAGTTGCTACTGAAAGAGCCTTCAGTCTTTTTTTAGCCACTTGTCGCATTATTTTCTGGGGTTTTCGTATGGGCGTAGCTGGCACATATGAGACGGTAGTCAACGTAACTGGGCTTCTTGCTGTTGTTTGAAGAAATTAGAAATATTACACTTCAGTTGCCATTGTTTGATGTATGCAATAGGAAGTAACCGAAAGAGTTTTCAGTCTTTTTTTAGCCACTTGTCACATTAATTTCTGGGTTTTTTTTACACTGTACATGGATCACTTTGGTCTATTGAAAGTTTCAATGTGCAGCATTTCTTGTGGGCTGAGTTAGAAAAGCAAATCCAGTAAAGGGCTTGGGAGGGAGGGTGCATCGAGGGTTAAAGGGAAGTAATTCTTGCAAGAGGCATGAAAAGACCAAAACATATGAGACAGTAGTCAACGTAACTGTGTTTCTTATTGCGGATTGAAGAGATTAAAGAAATTACACTTCAGTTGCCATTGTTTGATATAATTATGCAATAGGAAGTAACTGAAAGAGTTTTCAGTCTTTTTTTTAGCCACTTGTCGCATTAATTTCTGTTTGTTTTTATTTACACTGTACATTGATCACTTTGGTCTATTGACATTGTCAATGTGCACGCAGCATTTCTTGTGGGCTGAGTTAGAAAAGCAAATCCAGTAAAGGGCTGGGGAGGGTTGGAGGGAGTGCATCGAGGGTTAAAGGGAAGTAATTCTTGTAAGAGGCTTGAAAAGACCAAAACATATGAGCTGGGGAGGGGGTGTGCATCGAGGCTTAAAGGGAAGTAATTCTTGTAAGAGGCTAGAAAAGACCAAAACATGGCCTACTACGCCCCTATTTTCTTAAATGTGTGCCCATTTTAAGTCATATCTGGCATGTGTGGATGGCAGTTTGCCAAGGACTGCACAGCAGCCTTTAAAGAAAACTTTAAATCCACTTTTATGCCGTTTTTTTACTGTTTTAAATCGATAAATTAGGGCGCCATTTTGGAGCTCTCTGATTGGCTGTTGAAATTTCTAAAGTCTTCTCTGATTGGCTGTTGGTTTTCATTCTCATTTCCTTAAAGCTTCTCTGATTGGATAATTTCAGGGAGGGAAGAGATTTGATTGGCTGATGGGAGGGGGGGGAATATCTGTTTATTCTTATTAACTTTTACCGCACAATGAAGCCTTTTAACACCCCTGAAAGAGAAGGCTTTTGAAAATAATCTGAGGAAAGGAGACAATGCAGGTTACCAGCATTTTCTCCTTTTCCCACAATGTTTTCTACCCTATCAAAGAAGCAATTCATTTTTAGTTATTCTTACATCTTATTGTATCTTTATTGACTACTTCTAGTTTTTTTTATCAGAAAAAGTTTTCGCAACAGCAATCGGTTGTTTCTGAATTTCATATTTTTGCGCAGCGATCAAACATAAAATTGACCTTTGACTCGCGCAGTCGTCAAAATTGGTTCAATGTTTTCATGACCCTGGTAAGAAAACAGGGAAAAATTTTGTTTACCTGTCCTTGAATTGTACAATAGGTATCAGTTACCTCCGAAAGTGTTGAAGTTGATTTTACGATTTTATGCGCAGCACGTAACAGTCACGTATGGGTTAGATGGTCACCGTAACCAAATCAATGGCCCTAGTGAGAGAAAATGAAAAAGAAAAATCCCTATAATTGACTTAATCAACAGTTGGCGTCTGCTATAAAATATTCCGTAAGTCGATTTTTCATGTTTTTGCGGATACGTAAGTGGCACCTGCGAGACAACAGACAACCTAAAAGGGTTTGTTGTCACGGTTAAAAAAAGATTGCAGAAGTAAAAAACAGGTATAAGAAATTAAGTTCCCAATATTTGACCTATTAAGCAACAGGTGTCGTCTGCTAAGAAATGTTCTGTAAGTCGATTTTCGCGGGTACGTAACCGGCACCTATGAGACGGTAGTCAATGTAAATGGATTTGTCGTCACGGTATAATGAGACTGGAGAAAAAACACATACATTGAAAATTTAGGTCCTTTTGTTTGATTTATGCAATAAGAAGCAGTTGCTACTGAAAGAGCCTTCAGTCTTTTTTTAGCCACTTGTCGCATTATTTTCTGGGGTTTTCGTATGGGCGTAGCTGGCACGTATGAGACGGTAGTCAACGTAACTGGGCTTCTTGTTGTTGTTTGAAGAAATTAGAAATATTACACTTCAGTTGCCATTGTTTGATATATGCAATAGGAAGTAACCGAAAGAGTTTTCAGTCTTTTTATAGCCACTTGTCACATTAATTTCTGGGGTTTTTTTACACTGTACATGGATCACTTTGGTCTATTGAAAGTTTCAATGTGCAGCATTTCTTGTGGGCTGAGTTAGAAAAGCAAATCCAGTAAAGGGCTTGGGAGGGAGGGTGCATCGAGGGTTAAAGGGAAGTAATTCTTGCAAGAGGCATGAAAAGACCAAAACATATGAGACAGTAGTCAACGTAACTGTGTTTCTTATTGCGGATTGAAGAGATTAAAGAAATTACACTTCAGTTGCCATTGTTTGATATAATTATGCAATAGGAAGTAACTGAAAGAGTTTTCAGTCTTTTTTTTAGCCACTTGTCGCATTAATTTCTGTTTGTTTTTATTTACACTGTACATTGATCACTTTGGTCTATTGACATTGTCAATGTGCACGCAGCATTTCTTGTGGGCTGAGTTAGAAAAGCAAATCCAGTAAAGGGCTGGGGAGGGTTGGAGGGAGTGCATCGAGGGTTAAAGGGAAGTAATTCTTGTAAGAGGCTTGAAAAGACCAAAACATATGAGCTGGGGAGGGGGTGTGCATCGAGGCTTAAAGGGAAGTAATTCTTGTAAGAGGCTAGAAAAGACCAAAACATGGCCTACTACGCCCCTATTTTCTTAAATGTGTGCCCATTTTAAGTCATATCTGGCATGTGTGGATGGCAGTTTGCCAAGGACTGCACAGCAGCCTTTAAAGAAAACTTTAAATCCACTTTTATGCCGTTTTTTTACTGTTTTAAATCGATAAATTAGGGCGCCATTTTGGAGCTCTCTGATTGGCTGTTGAAATTTCTAAGGTCTTCTCTGATTGGCTGTTGGTTTTCATTCTCATTTCCTTAAAGCTTCTCTGATTGGATAATTTCAGGGAGGGAAGAGATTTGATTGGCTGATGGGAGGGGGGGGGAATATCTGTTTATTCTTATTATCCTTTTACCGCACAATGAAGCCTTTTAACACCCCTGAAAGAGAAGGCTTTTGAAAATAATCTGAGGAAAGGAGACAATGCAGGTTACCAGCATTTTCTCCTTTTCCCACAATGTTTTCTACCCTATCAAAGAAGCAATTCATTTTTAGTTATTCTTACATCTTATTGTATCTTTATTGCCTACTTCTAGTTTTTTTTATCGGAAAAAGTTTTCGCAACAGCAATCGGTTGCTTCTGAATTTTATATTTTTGCGCAGCGATCAAACATAAAATTGACCTTTGACTCGCACGGTCATCAAAATTGGTTCAATGTTTTCATGACCCTGGTAAGAAAACAGGGAAAAATTTTGTTTACCTGTCCTTGAATTGTACAATAGGTATCAGTTGCCTCCGAAAGTGTTGAAGTTGATTTTACGATTTTATGCGCAGCACGTAACAGTCACGTATGGGTTAGATGGTCACCGTAACCAAATCAATGGCCCTAGTGAGAGAAAATGAAAAAGAAAAATCCCTATAATTGACTTAATCAACAGTTGGCGTCTGCTATAAAATATTCCGTAAGTCGATTTTTCATGTTTTTGCGGATACGTAAGTGGCACCTGCGAGACAACAGACAACCTAAAAGGGTTTGTTGTCACGGTTAAAAAAAGATTGCAGAAGTAAAAAACAGGTATAAGAAACTAAGTTCCCAATATTTGACCTATTAAGCAACAGGTGTCGTCTGCTAAGAAATGTTCTGTAAGTCGATTTTCGCGGGTACATAACCGGCACCTATGAGACGGTAGTCAATGTAAATGGATTTGTCGTCACGGTATAATGAGACTGGAGAAAAAAAATATACATTGAAAATTTAGGTCCTTTTGTTTGATTTATGCAATAAGAAGCAGTTGCTACTGAAAGAGCCTTCAGTCTTTTTTTAGCCACTTGTCGCATTATTTTCTGGGGTTTTCGTATGGGCGTAGCTGGCACATATGAGACGGTAGTCAACGTAACTGGGCTTCTTGCTGTTGTTTGAAGAAATTAGAAATATTACACTTCAGTTGCCATTGTTTGATATATGCAATAGGAAGTAACCGAAAGAGTTTTCAGTCTTTTTTTAGCCACTTGTCACATTAATTTCTGGGTTTTTTTTACACTGTACATGGATCACTTTGGTCTATTGAAAGTTTCAATGTGCAGCATTTCTTGTGGGCTGAGTTAGAAAAGCAAATCCAGTAAAGGGCTTGGGAGGGAGGGTGCATCGAGGGTTAAAGGGAAGTAATTCTTGCAAGAGGCATGAAAAGACCAAAACATATGAGACAGTAGTCAACGTAACTGTGTTTCTTATTGCGGATTGAAGAGATTAAAGAAATTACACTTCAGTTGCCATTGTTTGATATAATTATGCAATAGGAAGTAACTGAAAGAGTTTTCAGTCTTTTTTTTAGCCACTTGTCGCATTAATTTCTGTTTGTTTTTATTTACACTGTACATTGATCACTTTGGTCTATTGACATTGTCAATGTGCACGCAGCATTTCTTGTGGGCTGAGTTAGAAAAGCAAATCCAGTAAAGGGCTGGGGAGGGTTGGAGGGAGTGCATCGAGGGTTAAAGGGAAGTAATTCTTGTAAGAGGCTTGAAAAGACCAAAACATATGAGCTGGGGAGGGGGTGTGCATCGAGGCTTAAAGGGAAGTAATTCTTGTAAGAGGCTAGAAAAGACCAAAACATGGCCTACTACGCCCCTATTTTCTTAAATGTGTGCCCATTTTAATTCATATCTGGCATGTGTGGATGGCAGTTTGCCAAGGACTGCACAGCAGCCTTTAAAGAAAACTTTAAATCCACTTTTATGCCGTTTTTTTACTGTTTTAAATCGATAAATTAGGGCGCCATTTTGGAGCTCTCTGATTGGCTGTTGAAATTTCTAAAGTCTTCTCTGATTGGCTGTTGGTTTTCATTCTGATTTCCTTAAAGCTTCTCTGATTGGATAATTTCAGGGAGGGAAGAGATTTGATTGGCTAATGGGAGGGGGGGGAATATCTGTTTATTCTTATTAACCTTTTACCGCACAATGAAGCCTTTTAACACCCCTGAAAGAGAAGGCTTTTGAAAATAATCTGAGGAAAGGAGACAATGCAGGTTACCAGCATTTTCTCCTTTTCCCACAATGTTTTCTACCCTATCAAAGAAGCAATTCATTTTTAGTTATTCTTACATCTTATTGTATCTTTATTGCCTACTTCTAGTTTTTTTTATCGGAAAAAGTTTTCGCAACAGCAATCGGTTGCTTCTGAATTTTATATTTTTGCGTAGCGATCAAACATAAAATTGACCTTTGACTCGCGCAGTCGTCAAAATTGGTTCAATGTTTTCATGACCCTGGTAAGAAAACAGGGAAAAATTTTGTTTACCTGTCCTTGAATTGTACAATAGGTATCAGTTGCCTCCGAAAGTGTTGAAGTTGATTTTACGATTTTATGCGCAGCACTTAACAGTCACGTATGGGTTAGATGGTCACCGTAACCAAATCAATGGCCCTAGTGAGAGAAAATGAAAAAGAAAAATCCCTATAATTGACTTAATCAACAGTTGGCGTCTGCTATAAAATATTCCGTAAGTCGATTTTTCATGTTTTTGCGGATACGTAAGTGGCACCTGCGAGACAACAGACAACCTAAAAGGGTTTGTTGTCACGGTTAAAAAAAGATTGCAGAAGTAAAAAACAGGTATAAGAAACTAAGTTCCCAATATTTGACCTATTAAGCAACAGGTGTCGTCTGCTAAGAAATGTTCTGTAAGTCGATTTTCGCGGGTACATAACCGGCACCTATGAGACGGTAGTCAATGTAAATGGATTTGTCGTCACGGTATAATGAGACTGGAGAAAAAAAATATACATTGAAAATTTAGGTCCTTTTGTTTGATTTATGCAATAAGAAGCAGTTGCTACTGAAAGAGCCTTCAGTCTTTTTTTAGCCACTTGTCGCATTATTTTCTGGGGTTTTCGTATGGGCGTAGCTGGCACATATGAGACGGTAGTCAACGTAACTGGGCTTCTTGCTGTTGTTTGAAGAAATTAGAAATATTACACTTCAGTTGCCATTGTTTGATATATGCAATAGGAAGTAACCGAAAGAGTTTTCAGTCTTTTTTTAGCCACTTGTCACATTAATTTCTGGGTTTTTTTTACACTGTACATGGATCACTTTGGTCTATTGAAAGTTTCAATGTGCAGCATTTCTTGTGGGCTGAGTTAGAAAAGCAAATCCAGTAAAGGGCTTGGGAGGGAGGGTGCATCGAGGGTTAAAGGGAAGTAATTCTTGCAAGAGGCATGAAAAGACCAAAACATATGAGACAGTAGTCAACGTAACTGTGTTTCTTATTGCGGATTGAAGAGATTAAAGAAATTACACTTCAGTTGCCATTGTTTGATATAATTATGCAATAGGAAGTAACTGAAAGAGTTTTCAGTCTTTTTTTTAGCCACTTGTCGCATTAATTTCTGTTTGTTTTTATTTACACTGTACATTGATCACTTTGGTCTATTGACATTGTCAATGTGCACGCAGCATTTCTTGTGGGCTGAGTTAGAAAAGCAAATCCAGTAAAGGGCTGGGGAGGGTTGGAGGGAGTGCATCGAGGGTTAAAGGGAAGTAATTCTTGTAAGAGGCTTGAAAAGACCAAAACATATGAGCTGGGGAGGGGGTGTGCATCGAGGCTTAAAGGGAAGTAATTCTTGTAAGAGGCTAGAAAAGACCAAAACATGGCCTACTACGCCCCTATTTTCTTAAATGTGTGCCCATTTTAAGTCATATCTGGCATGTGTGGATGGCAGTTTGCCAAGGACTGCACAGCAGCCTTTAAAGAAAACTTTAAATCCACTTTTATGCCGTTTTTTTACTGTTTTAAATCGATAAATTAGGGCGCCATTTTGGAGCTCTCTGATTGGCTGTTGAAATTTCTAAAGTCTTCTCTGATTGGCTGTTGGTTTTCATTCTGATTTCCTTAAAGCTTCTCTGATTGGATAATTTCAGGCAGGGAAGAGATTTGATTGGCTGATGGGAGGAGGGGGAATATCTGTTTATTCTTATTAACGTTTAACCGCACAATGAAGCCTTTTAACACCCCTGAAAGAGAAGGCTTTTGAAAATAATCTGAGGAAAGGAGACAATGCAGGTTACCAGCATTTTCTCCTTTTCCCACAATGTTTTCTACCCTATCAAAGAAGCAATTGATTTTTAGTTATTCTTACATCTTATTGTATCTTTATTGCCTACTTCTAGTTTTTTTTATCGGAAAAAGTTTTCGCAACAGCAATCGGTTGCTTCTGAATTTTATATTTTTGCGCAGCGATCAAACATAAAATTGACCTTTGACTCGCGCGGTCATCAAAATTGGTTCAATGTTTTCATGACCCTGGTAAGAAAACAGGGAAAAATTTTGTTTACCTGTCCTTGAATTGTACAATAGGTATCAGTTACCTCCGAAAGTGTTGAAGTTGATTTTACGATTTTATGCGCAGCACGTAACAGTCATGTATGGGTTAGATGGTCACCGTAACCAAATCAATGGCCCTAGTGAGAGAAAATGAAAAAGAAAAATCCCTATAATTGACTTAATCAACAGTTGGCGTCTGCTATAAAATATTCCGTAAGTCGATTTTTCATGTTTTTGCGGATACGTAAGTGGCACCTGCGAGACAACAGACAACCTAAAAGGGTTTGTTGTCACGGTTAAAAAAAGATTGCAGAAGTAAAAAACAGGTATAAGAAACTAAGTTCCCAATATTTGACCTATTAAGCAACAGGTGTCGTCTGCTAAGAAATGTTCTGTAAGTCGATTTTCGCGGGTACGTAACCGGCACCTATGAGACGGTAGTCAATGTAAATGGATTTGTCGTCACGGTATAATGAGACTGGAGAAAAAACACATACATTGAAAATTTAGGTCCTTTTGTTTGATTTATGCAATAAGAAGCAGTTGCTACTGAAAGAGCCTTCAGTCTTTTTTTAGCCACTTGTCGCATTATTTTCTGGGGTTTTCGTATGGGCGTAGCTGGCACATATGAGACGGTAGTCAACGTAACTGGGCTTCTTGCTGTTGTTTGAAGAAATTAGAAATATTACACTTCAGTTGCCATTGTTTGATATATGCAATAGGAAGTAACCGAAAGAGTTTTCAGTCTTTTTTTAGCCACTTGTCACATTAATTTCTGGGTTTTTTTTACACTGTACATGGATCACTTTGGTCTATTGAAAGTTTCAATGTGCAGCATTTCTTGTGGGCTGAGTTAGAAAAGCAAATCCAGTAAAGGGCTTGGGAGGGAGGGTGCATCGAGGGTTAAAGGGAAGTAATTCTTGCAAGAGGCATGAAAAGACCAAAACATATGAGACAGTAGTCAACGTAACTGTGTTTCTTATTGCGGATTGAAGAGATTAAAGAAATTACACTTCAGTTGCCATTGTTTGATATAATTATGCAATAGGAAGTAACTGAAAGAGTTTTCAGTCTTTTTTTTAGCCACTTGTCGCATTAATTTCTGTTTGTTTTTATTTACACTGTACAATGATCACTTTGGTCTATTGACATTGTCAATGTGCACGCAGCATTTCTTGTGGGCTGAGTTAGAAAAGCAAATCCAGTAAAGGGCTGGGGAGGGTTGGAGGGAGTGCATCGAGGGTTAAAGGGAAGTAATTCTTGTAAGAGGCTTGAAAAGACCAAAACATATGAGCTGGAGAGGGGGTGTGCATCGAGGCTTAAAGGGAAGTAATTCTTGTAAGAGGCTAGAAAAGACCAAAACATGGCCTACTACGCCCCTATTTTCTTAAATGTGTGCCCATTTTAAGTCATATCTGGCATGTGTGGATGGCAGTTTGCCAAGGACTGCACAGCAGCCTTTAAAGAAAACTTTAAATCCACTTTTATGCCGTTTTTTTACTGTTTTAAATCGATAAATTAGGGCGCCATTTTGGAGCTCTCTGATTGGCTGTTGAAATTTCTAAAGTCTTCTCTGATTGGCTGTTGGTTTTCATTCTCATTTCCTTAAAGCTTCTCTGATTGGATAATTTCAGGGAGGGAAGAGATTTGATTGGCTGATGGGAGGGGGGGGAATATCTGTTTATTCTTATTAACCTTTTACCGCACAATGAAGCCTTTTAACACCCCTGAAAGAGAAGGCTTTTGAAAATAATCTGAGGAAAGGAGACAATGGAGGTTACCAGCATTTTCTCCTTTTCCCACAATGTTTTCTACCCTATCAAAGAAGCAATTGATTTTTAGTTATTCTTACATCTTATTGTATCTTTATTGCCTACTTCTAGTTTTTTTTATCGGAAAAAGTTTTCGCAACAGCAATCGGTTGCTTCTGAATTTTATATTTTTGCGCAGCGATCAAACATAAAATTGACCTTTGACTCGCGCGGTTATCAAAATTGGTTCAATGTTTTCATGACCCTGGTAAGAAAACAGGGAAAAATTTTGTTTACCTGTCCTTGAATTGTACAATAGGTATCAGTTGCCTCCAAAAGTGTTGAAGTTGATTTTACGATTTTATGCGCAGCACGTAACAGTCACGTATGGGTTAGATGGTCACCGTAACCAAATCAATGGCCCTAGTGAGAGAAAATGAAAAAGAAAAATCCCTATAATTGACTTAATCAACAGTTGGCGTCTGCTATAAAATATTCCGTAAGTCGATTTTTCATGTTTTTGCGGATATGTAAGTGGCACCTGCGAGACAACAGACAACCTAAAAGGGTTTGTTGTCACGGTTAAAAAAAGATTGCAGAAGTAAAAAACAGGTATAAGAAACTAAGTTCCCAATATTTGACCTATTAAGCAACAGGTGTCGTCTGCTAAGAAATGTTCTGTAAGTCGATTTTCCCGGGTACGTAACCGGCACCTATGAGACGGTAGTCAATGTAAATGGATTTGTCGTCACGGTATAATGAGACTGGAGAAAAAACACATACATTGAAAATTTAGGTCCTTTTGTTTGATTTATGCAATAAGAAGCAGTTGCTACTGAAAGAGCCTTCAGTCTTTTTTTAGCCACTTGTCGCATTATTTTCTGGGGTTTTCGTATGGGCGTAGCTGGCACGTATGAGACGGTAGTCAACATAACTGGGCTTCTTGTTGTTGTTTGAAGAAATTAGAAATATTACACTTCAGTTGCCATTGTTTGATATATGCAATAGGAAGTAACCGAAAGAGTTTTCAGTCTTTTTTTAGCCACTTGTCACATTAATTTCTGGGTTTTTTTTACACTGTACATGGATCACTTTGGTCTATTGAAAGTTTCAATGTGCAGCATTTCTTGTGGGCTGAGTTAGAAAAGCAAATCCAGTAAAGGGCTTGGGAGGGAGGGTGCATCGAGGGTTAAAGGGAAGTAATTCTTGCAAGAGGCATGAAAAGACCAAAACATATGAGACAGTAGTCAACGTAACTGTGTTTCTTATTGCGGATTGAAGAGATTAAAGAAATTACACTTCAGTTGCCATTGTTTGATATAATTATGCAATAGGAAGTAACTGAAAGAGTTTTCAGTCTTTTTTTTAGCCACTTGTCGCATTAATTTCTGTTTGTTTTTATTTACACTGTACATTGATCACTTTGGTCTATTGACATTGTCAATGTGCACGCAGCATTTCTTGTGGGCTGAGTTAGAAAAGCAAATCCAGTAAAGGGCTGGGGAGGGTTGGAGGGAGTGCATCGAGGGTTAAAGGGAAGTAATTCTTGTAAGAGGCTTGAAAAGACCAAAACATATGAGCTGGGGAGGGGGTGTGCATCGAGGCTTAAAAGGAAGTAATTCTTGTAAGAGGCTAGAAAAGACCAAAACATGGCCTACTACGCCCCTATTTTCTTAAATGTGTGCCCATTTTAAGTCATATCTGGCATGTGTGGATGGCAGTTTGCCAAGGACTGCACAGCAGCCTTTAAAGAAAACTTTAAATCCACTTTTATGCCGTTTTTTTACTGTTTTAAATCGATAAATTAGGGCGCCATTTTGGAGCTCTCTGATTGGCTGTTGAAATTTCTAAAGTCTTCTCTGATTGGCTGTTGGTTTTCATTCTGATTTCCTTAAAGCTTCTCTGATTGGATAATTTCAGGGAGGGAAGAGATTTGATTGGCTGATGGGAGGGGCGGGGAATATCTGTTTATTCTTATTAACCTTTTACCGCACAATGAAGCCTTTTAACACCCCTGAAAGAGAAGGCTTTTGAAAATAATCTGAGGAAAGGAGACAATGCAGGTTACCAGCATTTTCTCCTTTTCCCACAATGTTTTCTACCCTATCAAAGAAGCAATTGATTTTTAGTTATTCTTACATCTTATTGTATCTTTATTGCCTACTTCTAGTTTTTTTTATCGGAAAAAGTTTTCGCAACAGCAATCGGTTGCTTCTGAATTTTATATTTTTGCGCAGCGATCAAACATAAAATTGACCTTTGACTCGCGCGGTCATCAAAATTAGTTCAATGTTTTCATGACCCTGGTAAGAAAACAGGGAAAAATTTTGTTTACCTGTCCTTGAATTGTACAATAGGTATCAGTTGCCTCCGAAAGTGTTGAAGTTGATTTTACGATTTTATGCGCAGCACGTAACAGTCACGTATGGGTTAGATGGTCACCGTAACCAAATCAATGGCCCTAGTGAGAGAAAATGAAAAAGAAAAATCCCTATAATTGACTTAATCAACAGTTGGCGTCTGCTATAAAATATTCCGTAAGTCGATTTTTCATGTTTTTGCGGATATGTAAGTGGCACCTGCGAGACAACAGACAACCTAAAAGGGTTTGTTGTCACGGTTAAAAAAAGATTGCAGAAGTAAAAAACAGGTATAAGAAATTAAGTTCCCAATATTTGACCTATTAAGCAACAGGTGTCGTCTGCTAAGAAATGTTCTGTAAGTCGATTTTCGCGGGTACGTAACCGGCACCTATGAGACGGTAGTCAATGTAAATGGATTTGTCGTCACGGTATAATGAGACTGGAGAAAAAACACATACATTGAAAATTTAGGTCCTTTTGTTTGATTTATGCAATAAGAAGCAGTTGCTACTGAAAGAGCCTTCAGTCTTTTTTTAGCCACTTGTCGCATTATTTTCTGGGGTTTTCGTATGGGCGTAGCTGGCACGTATGAGACGGTAGTCAACGTAACTGGGCTTCTTGTTGTTGTTTGAAGAAATTAGAAATATTACACTTCAGTTGCCATTGTTTGATATATGCAATAGGAAGTAACCGAAAGAGTTTTCAGTCTTTTTTTAGCCACTTGTCACATTAATTTCTGGGTTTTTTTAACACTGTACATGGATCACTTTGGTCTATTGAAAGTTTCAATGTGCAGCATTTCTTGTGGGCTGAGTTAGAAAAGCAAATCCAGTAAAGGGCTTGGGAGGGAGGGTGCATCGAGGGTTAAAGGGAAGTAATTCTTGCAAGAGGCATGAAAAGACCAAAACATATGAGACAGTAGTCAACGTAACTGTGTTTCTTATTGCGGATTGAAGAGATTAAAGAAATTACACTTCAGTTGCCATTGTTTGATATAATTATGCAATAGGAAGTAACTGAAAGAGTTTTCAGTCTTTTTTTTAGCCACTTGTCGCATTAATTTCTGTTTGTTTTTATTTACACTGTACATTGATCACTTTGGTCTATTGACATTGTCAATGTGCACGCAGCATTTCTTGTGGGCTGAGTTAGAAAAGCAAATCCAGTAAAGGGCTGGGGAGGGTTGGAGGGAGTGCATCGAGGGTTAAAGGGAAGTAATTCTTGTAAGAGGCTTGAAAAGACCAAAACATATGAGCTGGGGAGGGGGTGTGCATCGAGGCTTAAAGGGAAGTAATTCTTGTAAGAGGCTAGAAAAGACCAAAACATGGCCTACTACGCCCCTATTTTCTTAAATGTGTGCCCATTTTAAGTCATATCTGGCATGTGTGGATGGCAGTTTGCCAAGGACTGCACAGCAGCCTTTAAAGAAAACTTTAAATCCACTTTTATGCCGTTTTTTTACTGTTTTAAATCGATAAATTAGGGCGCCATTTTGGAGCTCTCTGATTGGCTGTTGAAATTTCTAAAGTCTTCTCTGATTGGCTGTTGGTTTTCATTCTCATTTCCTTAAAGCTTCTCTGATTGGATAATTTCAGGGAGGGAAGAGATTTGATTGGCTGATGGGAGGGGGGGGAATATCTGTTTATTCTTATTATCCTTTTACCGCACAATGAAGCCTTTTAACACCCCTGAAAGAGAAGGCTTTTGAAAATAATCTGAGGAAAGGAGACAATGGAGGTTACCAGCATTTTCTCCTTTTCCCACAATGTTTTCTACCCTATCAAAGAAGCAATTGATTTTTAGTTATTCTTACATCTTATTGTATCTTTATTGCCTACTTCTAGTTTTTTTTATCGGAAAAAGTTTTCGCAACAGCAATCGGTTGCTTCTGAATTTTATATTTTTGCGCAGCGATCAAACATAAAATTGACCTTTGACTCGCACGGTCATCAAAATTGGTTCAATGTTTTCATGACCTTGGTAAGAAAACAGGGAAAAATTTTGTTTACCTGTCCTTGAATTGTACAATAGGTATCAGTTGCCTCCGAAAGTGTTGAAGTTGATTTTACGATTTTATGCGCAGCACGTAACAGTCACGTATGGGTTAGATGGTCACCGTAACCAAATCAATGGCCCTAGTGAGAGAAAATGAAAAAGAAAAATCCCTATAATTGACTTAATCAACAGTTGGCGTCTGCTATAAAATATCCCGTAAGTCGATTTTTCATGTTTTTGCGGATACGTAAGTGGCACCTGCGAGACAACAGACAACCTAAAAGGGTTTGTTGTCACGGTTAAAAAAAGATTGCAGAAGTAAAAAACAGGTATAAGAAACTAAGTTCCCAATATTTGACCTATTAAGCAACAGGTGTCGTCTGCTAAGAAATGTTCTGTAAGTCGATTTTCGCGGGTACATAACCGGCACCTATGAGACGGTAGTCAATGTAAATGGATTTGTCGTCACGGTATAATGAGACTGGAGAAAAAAAATATACATTGAAAATTTAGGTCCTTTTGTTTGTTTTATGCAATAACAAGCAGTTGCTACTGAAAGAGCCTTCAGTCTTTTTTTAGCCACTTGTCGCATTATTTTCTGGGGGTTTCGTATGGGCGTAGCTGGCACATATGAGACGGTAGTCAACGTAACTGGGCTTCTTGCTGTTGTTTGAAGAAATTAGAAATATTACACTTCAGTTGCCATTGTTTGATATATGCAATAGGAAGTAACCGAAAGAGTTTTCAGTCTTTTTTTAGCCACTTGTCACATTAATTTCTGGGTTTTTTTTACACTGTACATGGATCACTTTGGTCTATTGAAAGTTTCAATGTGCAGCATTTCTTGTGGGCTGAGTTAGAAAAGCAAATCCAGTAAAGGGCTTGGGAGGGAGGGTGCATCGACGGTTAAAGGGAAGTAATTCTTGCAAGAGGCATGAAAAGACCAAAACATATGAGACAGTAGTCAACGTAACTGTGTTTCTTATTGCGGATTGAAGAGATTAAAGAAATTACACTTCAGTTGCCATTGTTTGATATAATTATGCAATAGGAAGTAACTGAAAGAGTTTTCAGTCTTTTTTTTAGCCACTTGTCGCATTAATTTCTGTTTGTTTTTATTTACACTGTACATTGATCACTTTGGTCTATTGACATTGTCAATGTGCACGCAGCATTTCTTGTGGGCTGAGTTAGAAAAGCAAATCCAGTAAAGGGCTGGGGAGGGTTGGAGGGAGTGCATCGAGGGTTAAAGGGAAGTAATTCTTGTAAGAGGCTTGAAAAGACCAAAACATATGAGCTGGGGAGGGGGTGTGCATCGAGGCTTAAAGGGAAGTAATTCTTGTAAGAGGCTAGAAAAGACCAAAACATGGCCTACTACGCCCCTATTTTCTTAAATGTGTGCCCATTTTAATTCATATCTGGCATGTGTGGATGGCAGTTTGCCAAGGACTGCACAGCAGCCTTTAAAGAAAACTTTAAATCCACTTTTATGCCGTTTTTTTACTGTTTTAAATCGATAAATTAGGGCGCCATTTTGGAGCTCTCTGATTGGCTGTTGAAATTTCTAAAGTCTTCTCTGATTGGCTGTTGGTTTTCATTCTCATTTCCTTAAAGCTTCTCTGATTGGATAATTTCAGGGAGGGAAGAGATTTGATTGGCTGATGGGAGGGGGGAATATCTGTTTATTCTTATTAACCTTTTACCGCACAATGAAGCCTTTTAACACCCCTGAAAGAGAAGGCTTTTGAAAATAATCTGAGGAAAGGAGACAATGGAGGTTACCAGCATTTTCTCCTTTTCCCACAATGTTTTCTACCCTATCAAAGAAGCAATTGATTTTTAGTTATTCTTACATCTTATTGTATCTTTATTGCCTACTTCTAGTTTTTTTTATCGGAAAAAGTTTTCGCAACAGCAATCGGTTGCTTCTGAATTTTATATTTTTGCGCAGCGATCAAACATAAAATTGACCTTTGACTCGCGCAGTCGTCAAAATTGGTTCAATGTTTTCATGACCCTGGTAAGAAAACAGGGAAAAATTTTGTTTACCTGTCCTTGAATTGTACAATAGGTATCAGTTGCCTCCGAAAGTGTTGAAGTTGATTTTACGATTTTATGCGCAGCACGTAACAGTCATGTATGGGTTAGATGGTCACCGTAACCAAATCAATGGCCCTAGTGAGAGAAAATGAAAAAGAAAAATCCCTATAATTGACTTAATCAACAGTTGGCGTCTGCTATAAAATATTCCGTAAGTCGATTTTTCATGTTTTTGCGGATACGTAAGTGGCACCTGCGAGACAACAGACAACCTAAAAGGGTTTGTTGTCACGGTTAAAAAAAGATTGCAGAAGTAAAAAACAGGTATAAGAAACTAAGTTCCCAATATTTGACCTATTAAGCAACAGGTGTCGTCTGCTAAGAAATGTTCTGTAAGTCGATTTTCGCGGGTACGTAACCGGCACCTATGAGACGGTACTCAATGTAAATGGATTTGTCGTCACGGTATAATGAGACTGGAGAAAAAACACATACATTGAAAATTTAGGTCCTTTTGTTTGATTTATGCAATAAGAAGCAGCTGCTACTGAAAGAGCCTTCAGTCTTTTTTTAGCCACTTGTCGCATTATTTTCTGGGGTTTTCATATGGGCGTAGCTGGCACGTATGAGACGGTAGTCAACGTAACTGGGCTTCTTGTTGTTGTTTGAAGAAATTAGAAATATTACACTTCAGTTGCCATTGTTTGATATATGCAATAGGAAGTAACCGAAAGAGTTTTCAGTCTTTTTTTAGCCACTTGTCACATTAATTTCTGGGTTTTTTTTACACTGTTCATGGATCACTTTGGTCTATTGAAAGTTTCAATGTGCAGCATTTCTTGTGGGCTGAGTTAGAAAAGCAAATCCAGTAAAGGACTTGGGAGGGAGGGTGCATCTAGGGTTAAAGGGAAGTAATTCTTGCAAGAGGCATGAAAAGACCAAAACATATGAGACAGTAGTCAACGTAACTGTGTTTCTTATTGCGGATTGAAGAGATTAAAGAAATTACACTTCAGTTGCCATTGTTTGATATAATTATGCAATAGGAAGTAACTGAAAGAGTTTTCAGTCTTTTTTTTAGCCACTTGTCGCATTAATTTCTGTTTGTTTTTATTTACACTGCACATTGATCACTTTGGTCTATTGACATTGTCAATGTGCACGCAGCATTTCTTGTGGGCTGAGTTAGAAAAGCAAATCCAGTAAAGGGCTGGGGAGGGTTGGAGGGAGTGCATCGAGGGTTAAAGGGAAGTAATTCTTGTAAGAGGCTTGAAAAGACCAAAACATGGCCTATTACGCCCCTATTTTCTTAAATGTGTGCCCATTTTAAGTCATATCTGGCATGTGTGGATGGCAGTTTGCAAAGGACTGCACAGCAGCCTTTAAAGAAAACTTTAAATCCACTTTTATGCCGTTTTTTTACTGTTTTAAATCGATAAATTAGGGCGCCATTTTGGAGCTCTCTGATTGGCTGTTGAAATTTCTAAAGTCTTCTCTGATTGGCTGTTGGTTTTCATTCTGATTTCCTTAAAGCTTCTCTGATTGGATAATTTCAGGGAGGGAAGAGATTTGATTGGCTGATGGGAGGTGGGGGATATCTGTTTATTCTTACTAATCTTTTACCGCACAATGAAGCCTTTTAACACCCCTGAAAGAGAAGGCTTTTGAAAATAATCTGAGGAAAGGAGACAATGCAGGTTACCAGCATTTTCTCCTTTTCCCACAATGTTTTCTACCCTATCAAAGAAGCAATTAATTTTTAGTTATTCTTACATCTTATTGTATCTTTATTGCCTACTTCTAGTTTTTTTTAATCGGAAAAAGTTTTCGCAACAGCAATCGGTTGCTTCTGAATTTTATATTTTTGCGCAGCGATTAAACATAAAATTGACTTTTGACTCGCGCGGTCGTCAAAATTCGTTCAATGTTTTCATGACCCTGGTAAGAAACCAGGGAAAAATTTTGTTAACCTGTCCTTGAATTGTACAATAGGTATCAGTTGCCTCCGAAAGTGTTGAAGTTCATTTTACAATTTTATGCGCAGCACGTAACAGTCACGTATGGGTTAGATGGTCACCGTAACCAAATCAATGGCCCTAGTGAGAGAAAAAGAAAAACAAAAATCCCTATAATTCACTTAATCAACAGTTGGCGTCTGCTATAAAATATTCCGTAAGTCGATTTTTCATGTTTTTGCGAATATGTAAGTGGCACCTGCGAGACAACAGACAACCTAAAAGGGTTTGTTGTCACGGTTAAAAAAAGATTGCAGAAGTAAAAAACAGGTATAAGAAACTAAGTTCCCAATATTTGACGTATTAAGCAACAGGTGTCGTCTGCTAAGAAATGTTCTGTAAGTCGATTTTCGCGGGTACGTAACCGGCACCTATGAGACGGTAGTCAATGTAAATGGATTTGTCGTCACGGTATAATGAGACTGGAGAAAAAACACATAGATTGAAAATTTAGGTCCTTTTGTTTGATTTATGCAATAAGAAGCAGTTGCTACTGAAAGAGCCTTCAGTCTTTTTTTAGCCACTTGTCGCATTATTTTCTGGGGGTTTCGTATGGGCGTAGCTGGCACGTATGAGGTGGTAGTCAACGTAACTGGGCTTCTTGTTGTTGTTTGAAGAAATTAGAAATATTACACTTCAGTTGCCATTGTTTGATATATGCAATAGGAAGTAACCGAAAGAGTTTTCAGTCTTTTTTTAGCCACTTGTCACATTAATTTCTGGTTTTTTTTTTACACTGTACATGGATCACTTTGGTCTATTGAAAGTTTCAATGTGCAGCATTTCTTGTGGGCTGAGTTAGAAAAGCAAATCCAGTAAAGGGCTTGGGAGGGAGGGTGCATCGAGGGTTAAAGGGAAGTAATTCTTGCAAGAGGCATGAAAAGACCAAAACATATGAGACAGTAGTCAACGTAACTGTGTTTCTTATTGCGGATTGAAGAGATTAAAGAAATTACACTTCAGTTGCCATTGTTTGATATAATTATGCAATAGGAAGTAACTGAAAGAGTTTTCAGTCTTTTATTTAGCCACTTGTCGCATTAATTGCTGTTTGTTTTTATTTACACTGTACATTGATCACTTTGGTCTATTGACATTGTCAATGTGCACGCAGCATTTCTTGTGGGCTGAGTTAGAAAAGCAAATCCAGTAAAGGGCTGGGGAGGGTTGGAGGGAGTGCATCGAGGGTTAAAGGGAAGTAATTCTTGTAAGAGGCTTGAAAAGACCAAAACATATGAGCTGGGGAGGGGGTGTGCATCGAGGCTTAAAGGGAAGTAATTCTTGTAAGAGGCTAGAAAAGACCAAAACATGGCCTACTACGCCCCTATTTTCTTAAATGTGTGCCCATTTTAAGTCATATCTGGCATGTGTGGATGGCAGTTTGCCAAGGACTGGACAGCAGCCTTTAAAGAAAACTTTAAATCCACTTTTATGCCGTTTTTTACTGTTTTAAATCGATAAATTAGGGTGCCATTTTGGAGCTCTCTGATTGGCTGTTGAAATTTCTAAAGTCTTCTCTGATTGGCTGTTGGTTTTCATTCTGATTTCCTTAAAGCTTCTCTGATTGGATAATTTCAGGGAGGGAAGAGATTTGATTGGCTGATGGGAGGGGGGGGAATAATTGTTTATTCTTATTAACCTTTTACCGCACGATGAAGCCTTTTAACAACCCTGAAAGAGAAGGCTTTTGAAAATAATCTGAGGAAAGGAGACAATGCAGGTTACCAGCATTTTCTCCTTTTCCCACAATGTTTTCTACCCTATCAAAGAAGCAATTGATTTTTAGTTATTCTTACATCTTATTGTATCTTTATTGCCTACTTCTAGTTTTTTTTATCGGAAAAAGTTTTCGCAACAGCAATCAGTTGCTTCTGAATTTTATATTTTTGCGCAGCGATCAAACATAAAATTGACTTCTGACTATCGCGGTCGTCAAAATTTGTTCAATGTTTTCATGACCCTGGTAAGAAAACAGGGAAAAATTTTGTTTACCTGTCTTTGAATTGTACAATAGGTATCAGTTGCCTCCGAAAGTGTTGAAGTTGATTTTACGATTTTATGCGCAGCACGTAACAGTCACGTATGGGTTAGATGGTCAGTGTAACCAAATCAATGGCCCTAGTGAGAGAAAAAGAAAAAGAAAAATCCCTATAATTGACTTAAGCAACAGTTGGCGTCTGCTATAAAATATTCCGTAAGTCGATTTTTCATGTTTTTGCGGATATGTAAGTGGCACCTGCGAGACAACAGACAACCTAAAAGGGTTTGTTGTCACGGTTAAAAAAAGATTGCAGAAGTAAAAAACAGGTATAAGAAATTAAGTTCCCAATATTTGACCTATTAAGCAACAGGTGTCGTCTGCTAAGAAATGTTCTGTAAGTCGATTTTCGCGGGTACGTAACCGGCACCTATGAGACGGTAGTCAATGTAAATGGATTTGTCGTCACGGTATAATGAGACTGGAGAAAAAACACATACATTGAAAATTTAGGTCCTTTTGTTTGATTTATGCAATAAGAAGCAATTGCTACTGAAAGAGCCTTCAGTCTTTTTTTAGCCACTTGTCGCATTATTTTCTGGGGTTTTCGTATGGGCGTAGCTGGCACATATGAGACGGTAGTCAACGTAACTGGGCTTCTTGTTGTTGTTTGAAGAAATTAGAAATATTACACTTCAGTTGCCATTGTTTGATATATGCAATAGGAAGTAACCGAAAGAGTTTTCAGTCTTTTTTTAGCCACTTGTCACATTAATTTCTGGGTTTTTTTTACACTGTACATGGATCACTTTGGTCTATTGAAAGTTTCAATGTGCAGCATTTCTTGTGGGCTGAGTTAGAAAAGCAAATCCAGTAAAGGGCTTGGGAGGGAGGGTGCATCGAGGGTTAAAGGGAAGTAATTCTTGCAAGAGGCATGAAAAGACCAAAACATATGAGACAGTAGTCAACGTAACTGTGTTTCTTATTGCGGATTGAAGAGATTAAAGAAATTACACTTCAGTTGCCATTGTTTGATATAATTATGCAATAGGAAGTAACTGAAAGAGTTTTCAGTCTTTTTTTTAGCCACTTGTCGCATTAATTTCTGTTTGTTTTTATTTACACTGTACATTGATCACTTTGGTCTATTGACATTGTCAATGTGCACGCAGCATTTCTTGTGGGCTGAGTTAGAAAAGCAAATCCAGTAAAGGGCTGGGGAGGGTTGGAGGGAGTGCATCGAGGGTTAAAGGGAAGTAATTCTTGTAAGAGGCTTGAAAAGACCAAAACATATGAGCTGGGGAGGGGGTGTGCATCGAGGCTTAAAGGGAAGTAATTCTTGTAAGAGGCTAGAAAAGACCAAAACATGGCCTACTACGCCCCTATTTTCTTAAATGTGTGCCCATTTTAAGTCATATCTGGCATGTGTGGATGGCAGTTTGCCAAGGACTGCACAGCAGCCTTTAAAGAAAACTTTAAATCCACTTTTATGCCGTTTTTTTACTGTTTTAAATCGATAAATTAGGGCGCCATTTTGGAGCTCTCTGATTGGCTGTTGAAATTTCTAAAGTCTTCTCTGATTGGCTGTTGGTTTTCATTCTGATTTCCTTAAAGGTTCTCTGATTGGATAATTTCAGGGAGGGAAGAGATTTGATTGGCTGATGGGAGGGGGGGGGAATATCTGTTTATTCTTATTAACCTTTTACCGCACATTGAAGCCTTTTAACACCCCTGAAAGAGAAGGCTTTTGAAAATAATCTGAGGAAAGGAGACAATGCAGGTTACCAGCATTTTCTCCTTTTCCCACAATGTTTTCTACCCTATCAAAGAAGCAATTGATTTTTAGTTATTCTTACATCTTATTGTATCTTTATTGCCTACTTCTAGTTTTTTTTATCGGAAAAAGTTTTCGCAACAGCAATCGGTTGCTTCTGAATTTTATATTTTTGCGCAGTGATTAAACATAAAATTGACTTTTGACTCGCGCGGTCGTCAAAATTCGTTCAATGTTTTCATGACCCTGGTAAGAAAACAGGGAAAAATTTTGTTTACCTGTCTTTGAATTGTACAATAGGTATCAGTTGCCTCCGAAAGTGTTGAAGTTGATTTTACGATTTTATGCGCAGCACGTAACAGTCACGTATGGGTTAGATGGTCACCGTAACCAAATCAATGGCCCTAGTGAGAGAAAAAGAAAAAGAAAAATCTCTATAATTGACTTAAGCAACAGTTGGCGTCTGCTATAAAATATTCCGTAAGTCGATTTTTCATGTTTTTGCGGATATGTAAGTGGCACCTGCGAGACAACAGACAACCTAAAAGGGTTTGTTGTCACGGTTAAAAAAAGATTGCAGAAGTAAAAAACAGGTATAAGAAATTAAGTTCCCAATATTTGACCTATTAAGCAACAGGTGTCGTCTGCTAAGAAATGTTCTGTAAGTCGATTTTCGCGGGTACGTAACCGGCATCTATGAGACGGTAGTCAATGTAAATGGATTTTTCATCACGGTATAATGAGACTGGAGAAAAAACACATACATTGAAAATTTAGGTCCTTTTGTTTGATTTATGCAATAAGAAGCAGTTGCTACTGAAAGAGCCTTCAGTCTTTTTTTAGCCACTTGTCGCATTATTTTCTGGGGTTTTCGTATGGGCGTAGCTGGCACGTATGAGACAGTAGTCAACGTAACTGGACTTCTTGTTGTTGTTTGAAGAAATTAGAAATATTACACTTCAGTTGCCATTGTTTGATATATGCAATAGGAAGTAACCGAAAGAGTTTTCAGTCTTTTTTTAGCCACTTGTCACATTAATTTCTGGGTTTTTTTTACACTGTACATGGATCACTTTGGTCTATTGAAAGTTTCAATGTGCAGCATTTCTTGTGGGCTGAGTTAGAAAAGCAAATCCAGTAAAGGGCTTGGGAGGGAGGGTGCATCGAGGGTTAAAGGGAAGTAATTCTTGCAAGAGGCATGAAAAGACCAAAACATATGAGACAGTAGTCAACGTAACTGTGTTTCTTATTGCGGATTGAAGAGATTAAAAAAATTACACTTCAGTTGCCATTGTTTGATATAATTATGCAATAGGAAGTAACTGAAAGAGTTTTCAGTCTTTTTTTTAGCCACTTGTCGCATTAATTTCTGTTTGTTTTTATTTACACTGTACATTGATCACTTTGGTCTATTGACATTGTCAATGTGCACGCAGCATTTCTTGTGGGCTGAGTTAGAAAAGCAAATCCAGTAAAGGGCTGGGGAGGGTTGGAGGGAATGCATCGAGGGTTAAAGGGAAGTTATTCTTGTAAGAGGCTTGAAAAGACCAAAACATATGAGCTGGGGAGGGGGTGTGCATCGAGGCTTAAAGGGAAGTAATTCTTGTAAGAGGCTAGAAAAGACCAAAACATGGCCTACTTCGCCCCTATTTTCTTAAATGTGTGCCCATTTTAAGTCATATCTGGCATGTGTGGATGGCAGTTTGCCAAGGACTGCACAGCAGCCTTTAAAGAAAACTTTAAATCCACTTTTATGCCGTTTTTTTACTGTTTTAAATCGATAAATTAGGGCGCCATTTTGGAGCTCTCTGATTGGCTGTTGAAATTTCTAAAGTCTTCTCTGATTGGCTGTTGGTTTTCATTCTGATTTCCTTAAAGCTTCTCTGATTGGATAATTTCAGGGAGGGAAGAGATTTGATTGGCTGATGGGAGGGGGGGGAATATCTGTTTATTCTTATTAACCTTTTACCGCACAATGAAGCCTTTTAACACCCCTGAAAGAGAAGGCTTTTGAAAATAATCTGAGGAAAGGAGACAATGCAGGTTACCAGCATTTTCTCCTTTTCCCACAATGTTTTCTACCCTATCAAAGAAGCATTTGATTTTTAGTTATTCTTGCATTTTATTGTATCTTTATTGCCTACTTCTAGTTTTTTTTATCGGAAAAAGTTTTCGCAACAGCAATCGGTTGCTTCTGAATTTTATATTTTTGCGCAGCGATCAAACATAAAATTGACTTTTGACTCGCGCGGTCATCAAAATTGGTTCAATGTTTTCATGACCCTGGTAAGAAAACAAGGAAAAATTTTTGTTTACCTGTCCTTGAATTGTACAATAGGTATCAGTTGCCTCCGAAAGTGTTGAAGTTGATTTTACGATTTTATGCGCAGCACATAACAGTCACATATGGGTTAGATGGTCACCGTAACCAAATCAATGGCCCTAGTGAGAGAAAATGAAAAAGAAAAATCCCTATAATTGACTTAATCAACAGTTGGCGTCTGTTATAAAATATTCCGTAAGTCGATTTTTCATGTTTTTGCGGATATGTAAGTGGCACCTGCGAGACAACAGACAACCTAAAAGGGTTTGTTGTCACGGTTAAAAAAAGATTGCAGAAGTAAAAAACAGGTATAAGAAACTAAGTTCCCAATGTTTGATCTATTAAGCAACAGGTGTCGTCTGCTAAGAAATGTTCTGTAAGTCGATTTTCGCGGGTACGTAACTGGCACCTATGAGACGGTAGTCAATGTAAATGGATTTGTCGTCACGGTATAATGAGACTGGAGAAAAAACACATAGATTGAAAATTTAGGTCCTTTTGTTTGATTTATGCAATAAGAAGCAGTTGCTACTGAAAGAGCCTTCAGTCTTTTTTTAGCCACTTGTCGCATTATTTTCTGGGGTTTTCGTATGGGCGTAGCTGGCACATATGAGACGGTAGTCAACGTAACTGGGCTTCTTGTTGTTGTTTGAAGAAATTAGAAATATTACACTTCAGTTGCCATTGTTTGATATATGCAATAGGAAGTAACCGAAAGAGTTTTCAGTCTTTTTTTAGCCACTTGTCACATTAATTTCTGGGTTTTTTTTACACTGTACATGGATCACTTTGGTCTATTGAAAGTTTCAATGTGCAGCATTTCTTGTGGGCTGAGTTAGAAAAGCAAATCCAGTAAAGGGCTTGGGAGGGAGGGTGCATCGAGGGTTAAAGGGAAGTAATTCTTGCAAGAGGCATGAAAAGACCAAAACATATGAGACAGTAGTCAACGTAACTGTGTTTCTTATTGCGGATTGAAGAGATTAAAGAAATTACACTTCAGTTGCCATTGTTTGATATAATTATGCAATAGGAAGTAACTGAAAGAGTTTTCAGTCTTTTGTTTAGCCACTTGTCGCATTAATTTCTGTTTGTTTTTATTTACACTGTACATTGATCACTTTGGTCTATTGACATTGTCAATGTGCACGCAGCATTTCTTGTGGGCTGAGTTAGAAAAGCAAATCCAGTAAAGGGCTGGGGAGGGTTGGAGGGAGTGCATCGAGGGTTAAAGGGAAGTAATTCTTGTAAGAGGCTAGAAAAGACCAAAACATGGCCTACTACGCCCCTATTTTCTTAAATGTGTGCCCATTTTAAGTCATATCTGGCATGTGTGGATGGCAGTTTGCCAAGGACTGCACAGCAGCCTTTAAAGAAAACTTTAAATCCACTTTTATGCCGTTTTTTTACTGTTTTAAATCGATAAATTAGGGCGCCATTTTGGAGCTCTCTGATTGGCTGTTGAAATTTCTAAAGTCTTCTCTGATTGGCTGTTGGTTTTCATTCTGATTTCCTTAAAGCTTCTCTGATTGGATAATTTCAGGGAGGGAAGAGATTTGATTGGGTGATGGGAGGGGGGGGGGGGAATATCTGTTTATTCTTATCAACCTTTTACCGCACAATGAAGCCTTTTAACACCCCTGAAAGAGAAGGCTTTTGAAAATAATCTGAGGAAAGGAGACAATGCAGGTTACCAGCATTTTCTCCTTTTCCCACAATGTTTTCTACCCTATCAAAGAAGCAATTGATTTTTAGTTATTCTTACATCTTATTGTATCTTTATTGCCTACTTCTAGTTTTTTTTATCGGAAAAAGTTTTCGCAACAGCAATCGGTTGCTTCTGAATTTTATATTTTTGCGCAGCGATCAAACATAAAATTGACTTTTGACTTGCGCGGTCGTCAAAATTGGTCCAATGTTTTCATGACCCTGGTAAGAAAACAGGGAAAAATTTTTGTTTACCTGTCCTTGAATTGTACAATAGGTATCAGTTGCCTCTGAAAGTGTTGAAGTTGATTTTACGATTTTATGCGCAGCACGTAACAGTCACGTATGGGTTAGATGGTCAGTGTAACCAAATCAATGGCCCTAGTGAGAGAAAAAGAAAAAGAAAAATCCCTATAATTGACTTAAGCAACAGTTGGCGTCTGCTATAAAATATTCCGTAAGTCGATTTTTCATGTTTTTGCGGATATGTAAGTGGCACCTGCGAGACAACAGACAACCTAAAAGGGTTTGTTGTCACGGTTAAAAAAAGATTGCAGAAGTAAAAAACAGGTATAAGAAATTAAGTTCCCAATATTTGACCTATTAAGCAACAGGTGTCGTCTGCTAAGAAATGTTCTGTAAGTCGATTTTCGCGGGTACGTAACCGGCACCTATGAGACGGTAGTCAATGTAAATGGATTTGTCGTCACGGTATAATGAGACTGGAGAAAAAACACATACATTGAAAATTTAGGTCCTTTTGTTTGATTTATGCAATAAGAAGCAGCTGCTACTGAAAGAGCCTTCAGTCTTTTTTTAGCCACTTGTCGCATTATTTTCTGGGGTTTTCATATGGGCGTAGCTGGCACGTATGAGACGGTAGTCAACGTAACTGGGCTTCTTGTTGTTGTTTGAAGAAATTAGAAATATTACACTTCAGTTGCCATTGTTTGATATATGCAATAGGAAGTAACCGAAAGAGTTTTCAGTCTTTTTTTAGCCACTTGTCACATTAATTTCTGGGTTTTTTTTACACTGTTCATGGATCACTTTGGTCTATTGAAAGTTTCAATGTGCAGCATTTCTTGTGGGCTGAGTTAGAAAAGCAAATCCAGTAAAGGACTTGGGAGGGAGGGTGCATCGACGGTTAAAGGGAAGTAATTCTTGCAAGAGGCATGAAAAGACCAAAACATATGAGACAGTAGTCAACGTAACTGTGTTTCTTATTGCGGATTGAAGAGATTAAAGAAATTACACTTCAGTTGCCATTGTTTGATATAATTATGCAATAGGAAGTAACTGAAAGAGTTTTCAGTCTTTTTTTTAGCCACTTGTCGCATTAATTTCTGTTTGTTTTTATTTACACTGCACATTGATCACTTTGGTCTATTGACATTGTCAATGTGCACGCAGCATTTCTTGTGGGCTGAGTTAGAAAAGCAAATCCAGTAAAGGGCTGGGGAGGGTTTGAGGGAGTGCATCGAGGGTTAAAGGGAAGTAATTCTTGTAAGAGGCTTGAAAAGACCAAAACATGGCCTATTACGCCCCTATTTTCTTAAATGTGTGCCCATTTTAAGTCATATCTGGCATGTGTGGATGGCAGTTTGCAAAGGACTGCACAGCAGCCTTTAAAGAAAACTTTAAATCCACTTTTATGCCGTTTTTTTACTGTTTTAAATCGATAAATTAGGGCGCCATTTTGGAGCTCTCTGATTGGCTGTTGAAATTTCTAAAGTCTTCTCTGATTGGCTGTTGGTTTTCATTCTGATTTCCTTAAAGCTTCTCTGATTGGATAATTTCAGGGAGGGAAGAGATTTGATTGGCTGATGGGAGGTGGGGGATATCTGTTTATTCTTACTAATCTTTTACCGCACAATGAAGCCTTTTAACACCCCTGAAAGAGAAGGCTTTTGAAAATAATCTGAGGAAAGGAGACAATGCAGGTTACCAGCATTTTCTCCTTTTCCCACAATGTTTTCTACCCTATCAAAGAAGCAATTGATTTTTAGTTATTCTTACATCTTATTGTATCTTTATTGCCTACTTCTAGTTTTTTTTAATCGGAAAAAGTTTTCGCAACAGCAATCGGTTGCTTCTGAATTTTATATTTTTGCGCAGCGATTAAACATAAAATTGACTTTTGACTCGCGCGGTCGTCAAAATTCGTTCAATGTTTTCATGACCCTGGTAAGAAACCAGGGAAAAATTTTGTTAACCTGTCCTTGAATTGTACAATAGGTATCAGTTGCCTCCGAAAGTGTTGAAGTTCATTTTACAATTTTATGCGCAGCACGTAACAGTCACGTATGGGTTAGATGGTCACCGTAACCAAATCAATGGCCCTAGTGAGAGAAAAAGAAAAAGAAAAATCCCTATAATTGACTTAATCAACAGTTGGCGTCTGCTATAAAATATTCCGTAAGTCGATTTTTCATGTTTTTGCGAATATGTAAGTGGCACCTGCGAGACAACAGACAACCTAAAAGGGTTTGTTGTCACGGTTAAAAAAAGATTGCAGAAGTAAAAAACAGGTATAAGAAACTAAGTTCCCAATATTTGACGTATTAAGCAACAGGTGTCGTCTGCTAAGAAATGTTCTGTAAGTCGATTTTCGCGGGTACGTAACCGGCACCTATGAGACGGTAGTCAATGTAAATGGATTTGTCGTCACGGTATAATGAGACTGGAGAAAAAACACATAGATTGAAAATTTAGGTCCTTTTGTTTGATTTATGCAATAAGAAGCAGTTGCTACTGAAAGAGCCTTCAGTCTTTTTTTAGCCACTTGTCGCATTATTTTCTGGGGGTTTCGTATGGGCGTAGCTGGCACGTATGAGGCGGTAGTCAACGTAACTGGGCTTCTTGTTGTTGTTTGAAGAAATTAGAAATATTACACTTCAGTTGCCATTGTTTGATATATGCAATAGGAAGTAACCGAAAGAGTTTTCAGTCTTTTTTTAGCCACTTGTCACATTAATTTCTGGGTTTTTTTTTACACTGTACATGGATCACTTTGGTCTATTGAAAGTTTCAATGTGCAGCATTTCTTGTGGGCTGAGTTAGAAAAGCAAATCCAGTAAAGGGCTTGGGAGGGAGGGTGCATCGAGGGTTAAAGGGAAGTAATTCTTGCAAGAGGCATGAAAAGACCAAAACATATGAGACAGTAGTCAACGTAACTGTGTTTCTTATTGCGGATTGAAGAGATTAAAGAAATTACACTTCAGTTGCCATTGTTTGATATAATTATGCAATAGGAAGTAACTGAAAGAGTTTTCAGTCTTTTATTTAGCCACTTGTCGCATTAATTTCTGTTTGTTTTTATTTACACTGTACATTGATCACTTTGGTCTATTGACATTGTCAATGTGCACGCAGCATTTCTTGTGGGCTGAGTTAGAAAAGCAAATCCAGTAAAGGGCTGGGGAGGGTTGGAGGGAGTGCATCGAGGGTTAAAGGGAAGTAATTCTTGTAAGAGGCTTGAAAAGACCAAAACATATGAGCTGGGGAGGGGGTGTGCATCGAGGCTTAAAGGGAAGTAATTCTTGTAAGAGGCTAGAAAAGACCAAAACATGGCCTACTACGCCCCTATTTTCTTAAATGTGTGCCCATTTTAAGTCATATCTGGCATGTGTGGATGGCAGTTTGCCAAGGACTGGACAGCAGCCTTTAAAGAAAACTTTAAATCCACTTTTATGCCGTTTTTTCACTGTTTTAAATCGATAAATTAGGGTGCCATTTTGGAGCTCTCTGATTGGCTGTTGAAATTTCTAAAGTCTTCTCTGATTGGCTGTTGGTTTTCATTCTGATTTCCTTAAAGCTTCTCTGATTGGATAATTTCAGGGAGGGAAGAGATTTGATTGGCTGATGGGAGGGGGGGAATAATTGTTTATTCTTATTAACCTTTTACCGCACGATGAAGCCTTTTAACAACCCTGAAAGAGAAGGCTTTTGAAAATAATCTGAGGAAAGGAGACAATGCAGGTTACCAGCATTTTCTCCTTTTCCCACAATGTTTTCTACCCTATCAAAGAAGCAATTGATTTTTAGTTATTCTTACATCTTATTGTATCTTTATTGCCTACTTCTATTTTTTTTTATCGGAAAAAGTTTTCGCAACAGCAATCGGTTGCTTCTGAATTTTATATTTTTGCGCAGTGATTAAACATAAAATTGACTTTTGACTCGCGCGGTCGTTAAAATTGGTTCAATGTTTTCATGACCCTGGTAAGAAAACAGGGAAAAATTTTGTTTACCTGTCCTTGAATTGTACAATAGGTATCAGTTGCCTCCGAAAGTGTTGAAGTTGATTTTACGATTTTATGCGCAGCACGTAACAGTCACGTATGGGTTAGATGGTCACCGTAACCAAATCAATGGCCCTAGTGAGAGAAAATGAAAAAGAAAAATCCCTATAATTGACTTAAGCAACAGTTGGCGTCTGCTATAAAATATTCCGTAAGTCGATTTTTCATGTTTTTGCGGATATGTAAGTGGCACCTGCGAGACAACAGACAACCTAAAAGGGTTTGTTGTCACGGTAAAAAAAAGATTGCAGAAGTAAAAAACAGGTATAAGAAATTAAGTTCCCAATATTTGACCTATTAAGCAACAGGTGTCGTCTGCTAAGAAATGTTCTGTAAGTCGATTTTCGTGGGTACGTAACCGGCACCTATGAGACGGTAGTCAATGTAAATGGATTTGTCATCACGGTATAATGAGACTGGAGAAAAAACACATAGATTGAAAATTTAGGTCCTTTTGTTTGATTTATGCAATAAGAAGCAGTTGCTACTGAAAGAGCCTTCAGTCTTTTTTTAGCCACTTGTCGCATTATTTTCTGGGGTTTTCGTATGGGCGTAGCTGGCACATGTGAGACGGTAGTCAACGTAACTGGGCTTCTTGTTGTTGTTTGAAGAAATTAGAAATATTACACTTCAGTTGCCATTGTTTGATATATGCAATAGGAAGTAACCGAAAGAGTTTTCAGTCTTTTTTTAGCCACTTGTCACATGAATTTCTGGGTTTTTTTACACTGTGCATGGATCACTTTGGTCTATTGAAAGTTTCAATGTGCAGCATTTCTTGTGGGCTGAGTTAGAAAAGCAAATCCAGTAAAGGGCTTGGGAGGGAGGGTGCATCGAGGGTTAAAGGGAAGTAATTCTTGCAAGAGGCATGAAAAGACCAAAACATATGAGACAGTAGTCAACGTAACTGTGTTTCTTATTGCGGATTGAAGAGATTAAAGAAATTACACTTCAGTTGCCATTGTTTGATATGATTATGCAATAGGAAGTAACTGAAAGAGTTTTCAGTCTTTTTTTTAGCCACTTGTCGCATTAATTTCTGTTTGTTTTTATTTACACTGTACATTGATCACTTTGGTCTACTGACATTGTCAATGTGCACGCAGCATTTCTTGTGGGCTGAGTTAGAAAAGCAAATCCAGTAAAGGGCTGGGGAGGGTTGGAGGGAGTGCATCGAGGGTTAAAGGGAAGTAATTCTTGTAAGAGGCTTGAAAAGACCAAAACATATGAGCTGGGGAGGGGGTGTGCATCGAGGCTTAAAGGGAAGTAATTCTTGTAAGAGGCTAGAAAAGACCAAAACATGGCCTACTACGCCCCTATTTTCTTAAATGTGTGCCCATTTTAAGTCATATCTGGCATGTGTGGATGGCAGTTTGCCAAGGACTGCACAGCAGCCTTTAAAGAAAACTTTAAATCCACTTTTATGCCGTTTTTTTACTGTTTTAAATCGATAAATTAGGGCGCCATTTTGGAGCTCTCTGATTGGCTGTTGAAATTTCTAAAGTCTTCTCTGATTGGCTGTTGGTTTTCATTCTGATTTCCTTAAAGCTTCTCTGATTGGATAATTTCAGGGAGGGAAGAGATTTGATTGGCTGATGGGAGGGGGGGGGAATATCTGTTTATTCTTATTAACCTTTTACCTCACAATGAAGCCTTTTAACACCCCTGAAAGAGAAGGCTTTTGAAAATAATCTGAGGAAAGGAGACAATGCAGGTTACCAGCATTTTCTCCTTTTCCCACAATGTTTTCTACCCTATCAAAGAAGCAATTGATTTTTAGTTATTCTTACATCTTATTGTATCTTTATTGCCTACTTCTAGTTTTTTTTATCGGAAAAAGTTTTCGCAACAGCAATCGGTTGCTTCTGAATTTTATATTTTTGCGCAGCGATCAAACATAAAATTGACTTTTGACTCGCGCGGTCGTCAAAATTGGTTCAATGTTTTGATGACCCTGGTAAGAAAACAGGGAAAAATTTTGTTTACCTGTCCTTGAATTGTACAATAGGTATCAGTTGCCTCCGAAAGTGTTGAAGTTCATTTTACAATTTTATGCGCAGCACGTAACAGTCACGTATGGGTTAGATGGTCACCGTAACCAAATCAATGGCCCTAGTGAGAGAAAAAGAAAAAGAAAAATCCCTATAATTGACTTAAGCAACAGTTGGCGTCTGCTATAAAATATTCCGTAAGTTGATTTTTCATGTTTTTGCGGATATGTAAGTGGCACCTGCGAGACAACAGACAACCTTAAAGGGTTTGTTGTCACGGTTAAAAAAAGATTGCAGAAGTAAAAAACAGGTATAAGAAACTAAGTTCCCAATATTTGACCTATTAAGCAACAGGTGTCGTCTGCTAAGAAATGTTCTGTAAGTCGATTTTCGCGGGTACGTAACCGGCACCAATGAGACGGTAGTCAATGTAAATGGATTTGTCGTCACGGTATAATGAGACTGGAGAAAAAAAACATACATTGAAAATTTAGGTCCTTTTGTTTGATTTATGCAATAAGAAGCAGTTGCTACTGAAAGAGCCTTCAGTCTTTTTTTAGCCACTTGTCGCATTATTTTCTGGGGTTTTCGTATGGGCGTAGCTGGCACGTATGAGACGGTAGTCAACGTAACTGGGCTTCTTGTTGGTGTTTGAAGAAATTAGAAATATTACACTTCAGTTGCCATTGTTTGATATATGCAATAGGAAGTAACCGAAAGAGTTTTCAGTCTTTTTTTAGCCACTTGTCACATTAATTTCTGTTTTTTTTTTACACTGTACATGGATCACTTTGGTCTATTGAAAGTTTCAATGTGCAGCATTTCTTGTGGGCTGAGTTAGAAAAGCAAATCCAGTAAAGGGCTTGGGAGGGAGGGTGCATCGAGGGTTAAAGGGAAGTAATTCTTGCAAGAGGCATGAAAAGACCAAAACATATGAGACAGTAGTCAACGTAACTGTGTTTCTTATTGCGGATTGAAGAGATTCAAAAAATTACACTTCAGTTGCCATTGTTTGATATAATTATGCAATAGGAAGTAACTGAAAGAGTTTTCAGTCTTTTTTTTAGCCACTTGTCGCGTTAATTTCTGTTTGTTTTTATTTACACTGTACATTGATCACTTTGGTCTATTGACATTGTCAATGTGCACGCAGCATTTCTTGTGGGCTGAGTTAGAAAAGCAAATCCAGTAAAGGGCTGGGGAGGGTTGGAGGGAGTGCATCGAGGGTTAAAGGGAAGTAATTCTTGTAAGAGGCTTGAAAAGACCAAAACATATGAGCTGGGGAGGGGGTGTGCATCGAGGCTTAAAGGGAAGTAATTCTTGTAAGAGGCTAGAAAAGACCAAAACATGGCCTACTACGCCCCTATTTTCTTAAATGTGTGCCCATTTTAAGTCATATCTGGCATGTGTGGATGGCAGTTTGCCAAGGACTGCACAGCAGCCTTTAAAGAAAACTTTAAATCCACTTTTATGCCGTTTTTTTACTGTTTTAAATCGATAAATTAGGGTGCCATTTTGGAGCTCTCTGATTGGCTGTTGAAATTTCTAAAGTCTTCTCTGATTGGCTGTTGGTTTTCATTCTGATTTCCTTAAAGCTTCTCTGATTGGATAATTTCAGGGAGGGAAGAGATTTGATTGGCTGATGGGAGGGGGTGGGAATATCTGTTTATTCTTATTAACCTTTTACCGCACAATGAAGCCTTTTAACACCCCTGAAAGAGAAGGCTTTTGAAAATAATCTGAGGAAAGGAGACAATGCAGGTTACCAGCATTTTCTCCTTTTCCCACAATGTTTTCTACCCTATCAAAGAAGCAATTGATTTTTAGTTATTCTTACATCTTATTGTATCTTTATTGCCTACTTCTAGTTTTTTTTATCGGAAAAAGTTTTCGCAACAGCAATCGGTTGCTTCTGAATTTTATATTTTTGCACAGTGATTAAACATAAAATTGACTTTTGACTCGCGTGGTCGTCAAAATTCGTTCAATGTTTTCATGACCCTGGTAAGAAAACAGGGAAAAATTTTGTTTACCTGTCCTTGAATTGTACAATAGGTATCAGTTGCCTCCGAAAGTGTTGAAGTTCATTTTACGATTTTATGCGCAGCACGTAACAGTCACGTATGGGTTAGATGGTCACCGTAACCAAATCAATGGCCCTAGTGAGAGAAAAAGAAAAAGAAAAATCCCTATAATTGACTTAAGCAACAGTTGGCGTCTGCTATAAAATATTCCATAAGTCGATTTTTCATGTTTTTGCGGATATGTAAGTGGCACCTGCGAGACAACAGACAACCTAAAAGGGTTTGTTGTCACGGTTAAAAAAAGATTGCAGAAGTAAAAAACAGGTATAAGAAATTAAGTTCCCAATATTTGACCTATTAAGCAACAGGTGTCGTCTGCTAAGAAATGTTCTGTAAGTCGATTTTCGCGGGTACGTAACCGGCACCTATGAGACGGTAGTCAATGTAAATGGATTTGTCGTCACGGTATAATGAGACTGGAGAAAAAACACATACATTGAAAATTTAGGTCCTTTTGTTTGATTTATGCAATAAGAAGCAGTTGCTACTGAAAGAGCCTTCAGTCTTTTTTTAGCCACTTGTCGCATTATTTTCTGGGGTTTTCGTATGGGCGTAGCTGGCACGTATGAGACGGTAGTCAACGTAACTGGGCTTCTTGTTGGTGTTTGAAGAAATTAGAAATATTACACTTCAGTTGCCATTGTTTGATATATGCAATAGGAAGTAACCGAAAGAGTTTTCAGTCTTTTTTTAGCCACTTGTCACATTAATTTCTGTTTTTTTTTTACACTGTACATGGATCACTTTGGTCTATTGAAAGTTTCAATGTGCAGCATTTCTTGTGGGCTGAGTTAGAAAAGCAAATCCAGTAAAGGGCTTGGGAGGGAGGGTGCATCGAGGGTTAAAGGGAAGTAATTCTTGTAAGAGGCTAGAAAAGACCAAAACATGGCCTATTACGCCCCTATTTTCTTAAATGTGTGCCCATTTTAAGTCATATCTGGCATGTGTGGATGGCAGTTTGCCAAGGACTGGACAGCAGCCTTTAAAGAAAACTTTAAATCCACTTTTATGCCGTTTTTTTACTGTTTTAAATCGATAAATTAGGGCGCCATTTTGGAGCTCTCTGATTGGCTGTTGAAATTTCTAAAGTCTTCTCTGATTGGCTGTTGGTTTTCATTCTGATTTCCTTAAAGCTTCTCTGATTGGATAATTTCAGGGAGGGAAGAGATTTGATTGGCTGATGGGAGGTGGGGGATATCTGTTTATTCTTATTAACCTTTTACCGCACAATGAAGCCTTTTAACACCCCTGAAAGAGAAGGCTTTTGAAAATAATCTGAGGAAAGGAGACAATGCAGGTTACCAGCATTTTCTCCTTTTCCCACAATGTTTTCTACCCTATCAAAGAAGCAATTGATTTTTAGTTATTCTTACATCTTATTGTATCTTTATTGCCTACTTCTAGTTTTTTTATCGGAAAAAGTTTTCGCAACAGCAATCGGTTGCTTCTGAATTTTATATTTTTGCGCAGCGATCAAACATAAAATTGACTTTTGACTCGCGCGGTCGTCAAAATTCGTTCAATGTTTTCATGACCCTGGTAAGAAAACAGGGAAAAATTTTGTTTACCTGTCCTTGAATTGTACAATAGGTATCAGTTGCCTCCGAAAGTGTTGAAGTTCATTTTACAATTTTATGCGCAGCATGTAACAGTCACGTATGGGTTAGATGGTCACCGTAACCAAATCAATGGCCCTAGTGAGAGAAAAAGAAAAAGAAAAATCCCTATAATTGACTTAATCAACAGTTGGCGTCTGCTATAAAATATTCCGTAAGTCGATTTTTCATGTTTTTGCGGATATGTAAGTGGCACCTGCGAGACAACAGACAACCTAAAAGGGTTTGTTGTCACGGTTAAAAAAAGATTGCAGAAGTAAAAAACAGGTATAAGAAACTAAGTTCCCAATATTTGACCTATTAAGCAACAGGTGTCGTCTGCTAAGAAATGTTCTGAAAGTCGATTTTCGCGGGTACGTAACCGGCACCTATGAGACGGTAGTCAATGTAAATGGATTTGTCGTCACGGTATAATGAGACTGGAGAAAAAACACATACATTGAAAATTTAGGTCCTTTTGTTTGATTTATGCAATAAGAAGCAGTTGCTACTGAAAGAGCCTTCAGTCTTTTTTTAGCCACTTGTCGCATTATTTTCTGGGGTTTTCGTATGGGCGTAGCTGGCACGTATGAGACGGTAGTCAACGTAACTGGGCTTCTTGTTGTTGTTTGAAGAAATTAGAAATATTACACTTCAGTTGCCATTGTTTGATATATGCAATAGGAAGTAACCGAAAGAGTTTTCAGTCTTTTTTTAGCCACTTGTCACATTAATTTCTGGGTTTTTTTTTACACTGTACATGGATCACTTTGGTCTATTGAAAGTTTCAATGTGCAGCATTTCTTGTGGGCTGAGTTAGAAAAGCAAATGCAGTAAAAGGCTTGTTAGGGAGGGTGCATCGAGGGTTAAAGGGAAGTAATTCTTGCAAGAGGCATGAAAAGACCAAAACATATGAGACAGTAGTCAACGTAACTGTGTTTCTTATTGCGGATTGAAGAGATTAAAAAAATTACACTTCAGTTGCCATTGTTTGATATAATTATGCAATAGGAAGTAACTGAAAGAGTTATCAGTCTTTTTTTTAGCCACTTATCGCATTAATTTCTGTTTGTTTTTATTTACATTGTACATTGATCACTTTGGTCTATTGACATTGTCAATGTGCACGCAGCATTTCTTGTGGGCTGAGTTAGAAAAGCAAATCCAGTAAAGGGCTGGGGAGGGTTGGAGGGAGTGCATCGAGGGTTAAAGGGAAGTAATTCTTGTAAGAGGCTAGAAAAGACCAAAACATGGCCTACTACGCCCCTATTTTCTTAAATGTGTGCCCATTTTAAGT
Organism: Tridacna crocea; assembly: GCA_943736015.1. Lineage (NCBI taxonomy): Eukaryota > Metazoa > Mollusca > Bivalvia > Cardiida > Cardiidae > Tridacna > Tridacna crocea. Next base: position 11,700,917 of record OX031057.1, on the reverse strand, counting down.
CATATCTGGCATGTGTGGATGGCAGTTTGCCAAGGACTGCACAGCAGCCTTTAAAGAAAACTTTAAATCCACTTTTATGCCGTTTTTTTACTGTTTTAAATCGATAAATTAGGGCGCCATTTTGGAGCTCTCTGATTGGCTGTTGAAATTTCTAAAGTCTTCTCTGATTGGCTGTTGGTTTTCATTCTGATTTCCTTAAAGCTTCTCTGATTGGATAATTTCAGGGAGGGAAGAGATTTGATTGGGTGATGGGAGGGGGGGGGAATATCTGTTTATTCTTATTAACCTTTTACCGCACAATGAAGCCTTTTAACACCCCTGAAAGAGAAGGCTTTTGAAAATAATCTGAGGAAAGGAGACAATGCAGGTTACCAGCATTTTCTCCTTTTCCCACAATGTTTTCTACCCTATCAAAGAAGCAATTGATTTTTAGTTATTCTTACATCTTATTGTATCTTTATTGCCTACTTCTAGTTTTTTTTATCGGAAAAAGTTTTCGCAACAGCAATCGGTTGCTTCTGAATTTTATATTTTTGCGCAGCGATCAAACATAAAATTGACTTTTGACTTGCGCGGTCGTCAAAATTGGTCCAATGTTTTCATGACCCTGGTAAGAAAACAGGGAAAAATTTTTGTTTACCTGTCCTTGAATTGTACAATAGGTATCAGTTGCCTCTGAAAGTGTTGAAGTTGATTTTACGATTTTATGCGCAGCACGTAACAGTCACGTATGGGTTAGATGGTCACCGTAACCAAATCAATGGCCCTAGTGAGAGAAAAAGAAAAAGAAAAATCCCTATAATTGACTTAAGCAATAGTTGGCGTCTGCTATAAAATATTCCGTAAGTCGATTTTTCATGTTTTTGCGGATATGTAAGTGGCACCTGCGAGACAACAGACAACCTAAAAGGGTTTGTTGTCACGGTTAAAAAAAGATTGCAGAAGTAAAAAACAGGTATAAGAAATTAAGTTCCCAATATTTGACCTATTAAGCAACAGGTGTCGTCTGCTAAGAAATGTTCTGTAAGTCGATTTTCGCGGGTACGTAACCGGCACCTATGAGACGGTAGTCAATGTAAATGGATTTGTCGTCACGGTATAATGAGACTGGAGAAAAAACACATACATTGAAAATTTAGGTCCTTTTGTTTGATTTATGCAATAAGAAGCAGTTGCTACTGAAAGAGCCTTCAGTCTTTTTTTAGCCACTTGTCGCATTATTTTCTGGGGTTTTCATATGGGCGTAGCTGGCACGTATGAGACGGTAGTCAACGTAACTGGGCTTCTTGTTGTTGTTTGAAGAAATTAGAAATATTACACTTCAGTTGCCATTGTTTGATATATGCAATAGGAAGTAACCGAAAGAGTTTTCAGTCTTTTTTTAGCCACTTGTCACATTAATTTCTGGGTTTTTTTTACACTGTACATGGATCACTTTGGTCTATTGAAAGTTTCAATGTGCAGCATTTCTTGTGGGCTGAGTTAGAAAAGCAAATCCAGTAAAGGGCTTGGGAGGGAGGCTGCATCGAGGGTTAAAGGGAAGTAATTCTTGCAAGAGGCATGAAAAGACCAAAACATATGAGACAGTAGTCAACGTAACTGTGTTTCTTATTGCGGATTGAAGAGATTAAAGAAATTACACTTCAGTTGCCATTGTTTGATATAATTATGCAATAGGAAGTAACTGAAAGAGTTTTCAGTCTTTTTTTTAGCCACTTGTCGCATTAATTTCTGTTTGTTTTTATTTACACTGTACATTGATCACTTTGGTCTATTGACATTGTCAATGTGCACGCAGCATTTCTTGTGGGCTGAGTTAGAAAAGCAAATCCAGTAAAGGGCTTGGGAGGGTTGGAGGGAGTGCATCGAGGGTTAAAGGGAAGTAATTCTTGTAAGAGGCTTGAAAAGACCAAAACATATGAGCTGGGGAGGGGGTGTGCATCGAGGCTTAAAGGGAAGTAATTCTTGTAAGAGGCTAGAAAAGACCAAAACATGGCCTACTACGCCCCTATTTTCTTAAATGTGTGCCCATTTTAAGTCATATCTGGCATGTTTGGATGGCAGTTTGCCAAGGACTGGACAGCAGCCTTTAAAGAAAACTTTAAATCCACTTTTATGCCGTTTTTTTACTGTTTTAAATCGATAAATTAGGGTGCCATTTTGGAGCTCTCTGATTGGCTGTTGAAATTTCTAAAGTCTTCTCTGATTGGCTGTTGGTTTTCATTCTGATTTCCTTAAAGCTTCTCTGATTGGATAATTTCAGGGAGGGAAGAGATTTGATTGGCTGATGGGAGGGGGGGAATAATTGTTTATTCTTATTAACCTTTTACCGCACGATGAAGCCTTTTAACACCCCTGAAAGAGAAGGCTTTTGAAAATAATCTGAGGAAAGGAGACAATGCAGGTTACCAGCATTTTCTCCTTTTCCCACAATGTTTTCTACCCTATCAAAGAAGCAATTGATTTTTAGTTATTCTTACATCTTATTGTATCTTTATTGCCTACTTCTAGTTTTTTTTATCGGAAAAAGTTTTCGCAACAGCAATCGGTTGCTTCTGAATTTTATATTTTTGCGCAGTGATTAAACATAAAATTGACTTTTGACTCGCGCGGTCGTTAAAATTGGTTCAATGTTTTCATGACCCTGGTAAGAAAACAGGGAAAAATTTTGTTTACCTGTCCTTGAATTGTACAATAGGTATTAGTTGCCTCCGAAAGTGTTGAAGTTGATTTTACGATTTTATGCGCAGCACGTAACAGTCACGTATGGGTTAGATGGTCACCGTAACCAAATCAATGGCCCTAGTGAGAGAAAAAGAAAAAGAAAAATCCCTATAATTGACTTAATCAACAGTTGGCGTCTGCTATAAAATATTCCGTAAGTCGATTTTTCATGTTTTTGCGGATATGTAAGTGGCACCTGCGAGACAACAGACAACCTAAAAGGGTTTGTTGTCACGGTAAAAAAAAGATTGCAGAAGTAAAAAACAGGTATAAGAAATTAAGTTCCCAATATTTGACCTATTAAGCAACAGGTGTCGTCTGCTAAGAAATGTTCTGTAAGTCGATTTTCGTGGGTACGTAACCGGCACCTATGAGACGGTAGTCAATGTAAATGGATTTGTCATCACGGTATAATGAGACTGGAGAAAAAACACATAGATTGAAAATTTAGGTCCTTTTGTTTGATTTATGCAATACGAAGCAGTTGCTACTGAAAGAGCCTTCAGTCTTTTTTTAGCCACTTGTCGCATTATTTTCTGGGGTTTTCGTATGGGCGTAGCTGGCACATGTGAGACGGTAGTCAACGTAACTGGGCTTCTTGTTGTTGTTTGAAGAAATTAGAAATATTACACTTCAGTTGCCATTGTTTGATATATGCAATAGGAAGTAACCGAAAGAGTTTTCAGTCTTTTTTTAGCCACTTGTCACATGAATTTCTGGGTTTTTTTACACTGTGCATGGATCACTTTGGTCTATTGAAAGTTTCAATGTGCAGCATTTCTTGTGGGCTGAGTTAGAAAAGCAAATCCAGTAAAGGGCTTGGGAGGGAGGGTGCATCGAGGGTTAAAGGGAAGTAATTCTTGCAAGAGGCATGAAAAGACCAAAACATATGAGACAGTAGTCAACGTAACTGTGTTTCTTATTGCGGATTGAAGAGATTAAAGAAATTACACTTCAGTTGCCATTGTTTGATATGATTATGCAATAGGAAGTAACTGAAAGAGTTTTCAGTCTTTTTTTTAGCCACTTGTCGCATTAATTTCTGTTTGTTTTTATTTACACTGTACATTGATCACTTTGGTCTATTGACATTGTCAATGTGCACGCAGCATTTCTTGTGGGCTGAGTTAGAAAAGCAAATCCAGTAAAGGGCTGGGGAGGGTTGGAGGGAGTGCATCGAGGGTTAAAGGGAAGTAATTCTTGTAAGAGGCTTGAAAAGACCAAAACATATGAGCTGGGGAGGGGGTGTGCATCGAGGCTTAAAGGGAAGTAATTCTTGTAAGAGGCTAGAAAAGACCAAAACATGGCCTACTACGCCCCTATTTTCTTAAATGTGTGCCCATTTTAAGTCATATCTGGCATGTGTGGATGGCAGTTTGCCAAGGACTGCACAGCAGCCTTTAAAGAAAACTTTAAATCCACTTTTATGCCGTTTTTTTTACTGTTTTAAATCGATAAATTAGGGCGCCATTTTGGAGCTCTCTGATTGGCTGTTGAAATTTCTAAAGTCTTCTCTGATTGGCTGTTGGTTTTCATTCTGATTTCCTTAAAGCTTCTCTGATTGGATAATTTCAGGGAGGGAAGAGATTTGATTGGCTGATGGGAGGGGGGGGAATATCTGTTTATTCTTATTAACCTTTTACCTCACAATGAAGCCTTTTAACACCCCTGAAAGAGAAGGCTTTTGAAAATAATCTGAGGAAAGGAGACAATGCAAGTTACCAGCATTTTCTCCTTTTCCCACAATGTTTTCTACCCTATCAAAGAAGCAATTGATTTTTAGTTATTCTTACATCTTATTGTATCTTTATTGCCTACTTCTAGTTTTTTTTATCAGAAAAAGTTTTCGCAACAGCAATCGGTTGCTTCAGAATTTTATATTTTTGCAAAGCGATTAAACATAAAATTGACTTTTGACTCGCGCGGTCGTCAAAATTGGTTCAATGTTTTGATGACTCTGGTAAGAAAACAGGGAAAAATTTGGTTTACCTGTCCTTGAATTTTACAATAGGTATCAGTTGCCTCCGAAAGTGTTGAAGTTCATTTTACAATTTTATGCGCAGCACGTAACAGTCACGTATGGGTTAGATGGTCACCGTAACCAAATCAATGGCCCTAGTGAGAGAAAAAGAAAAAGAAAAATCCCTATAATTGACTTAAGCAACAGTTGGCGTCTGCTATAAAATATTCCGTAAGTCGATCTTTCATGTTTTTGCGGATATGTAAGTGGCACCTGCGAGACAACAGACAACCTAAAAGGGTTTGTTGTCACGGTTAAAAAAAGATTGCAGAAGTAAAAAACAGGTATAAGAAACTAAGTTCCCAATATTTGACCTATTAAGCAACAGGTGTCGTCTGCTAAGAAATGTTCTGTAAGTCGATTTTCGCGGGTACGTAACCGGCACCTATGAGACGGTAGTCAATGTAAATGGATTTGTCGTCACGGTATAATGAGACTGGAGAAAAAAAACATACATTGAAAATTTAGGTCCTTTTGTTTGATTTATGCAATAAGAAGCAGTTGCTACTGAAAGAGCCTTCAGTCTTTTTTTAGCCACTTGTCGCATTATTTTCTGGGGTTTTCGTATGGGCGTAGCTGGCACGTATGAGACGGTAGTCAACGTAACTGGGCTTCTTGTTGGTGTTTGAAGAAATTAGAAATATTACACTTCAGTTGCCATTGTTTGATATATGCAATAGGAAGTAACCGAAAGAGTTTTCAGTCTTTTTTTAGCCACTTGTCACATTAATTTCTGTTTTTTTTTTACACTGTACATGGATCACTTTGGTCTATTGAAAGTTTCAATGTGCAGCATTTCTTGTGGGCTGAGTTAGAAAAGCAAATCCAGTAAAGGGCTTGGGAGGGAGGGTGCATCGAGGGTTAAAGGGAAGTAATTCTTGCAAGAGGCATGAAAAGACCAAAACATATGAGACAGTAGTCAACGTAACAGTGTTTCTTATTGCGGATTGAAGAGATTAAAAAAATTACACTTCAGTTGCCATTGTTTGATATAATTATGCAATAGGAAGTAACTGAAAGAGTTTTCAGTCTTTTTTTTAGCCACTTGTCGCATTAATTTCTGTTTGTTTTTATTTACACTGTACATTGATCACTTTGGTCTATTGACATTGTCAATGTGCACGCAGCATTTCTTGTGGGCTGAGTTAGAAAAGCAAATCCAGTACAGGGCTGGGGAGGGTTGGAGGGAGTGCATCGAGGGTTAAAGGGAAGTAATTCTTGTAAGAGGCTTGAAAAGACCAGAACATATGAGCTGGGGAGGGGGTGTGCATCGAGGCTTAAAGGGAAGTAATTCTTGTAAGAGGCTAGAAAAGACCAAAACATGGCCTACTACGCCCCTATTTTCTTAAATGTGTGCCCATTTTAAGTCATATCTGGCATGTGTGGATGGCAGTTTGCCAAGGACTGCACAGCAGCCTTTAAAGAAAACTTTAAATCCACTTTTATGCCGTTTTTTTACTGTTTTAAATCGATAAATTAGGGCGCCATTTTGGAGCTCTCTGATTGGCTGTTGAAATTTCTAAAGTCTTCTCTGATTAGCTGTTGGTTTTCATTCTGATTTCCTTAAAGCTTCTCTGATTGGATAATTTCAGGGAGGGAAGAGATTTGATTGGCTGATGGGAGGGGGGGGTGGAATATCTGTTTATTCTAATTAACCTTTTACCGCACAATGAAGCCTTTTAACACCCCTGAAAGAGAAGGCTTTTGAAAATAATCTGAGGAAAGGAGACAATGCAGGTTACCAGCATTTTCTCCTTTTCCCACAATGTTTTCTACCCTATCAAAGAAGCAATTGATTTTTAGTTATTCTTACATCTTATTGTATCTTTATTGCCTACTTCTAGTTTTTTTTATCGGAAAAAGTTTTCGCAACAGCAATCGGTTGCTTCTGAATTTTATATTTTTGCGCAGTGATTAAACATAAAATTGACTTTTGACTCGCGCGGTCGTCAAAATTGGTTCAATGTTTTCATGACCCTGGTAAGAAAACAGGGAAAAATTTTGTTTACCTGTCCTTGAATTGTACAATAGGTATCAGTTGCCTCCGAAAGTGTTGAAGTTGATTTTACGATTTTATGCGCAGCACGTAACAGTCACGTATGGGTTAGATGGTCACCGTAACCAAATCAATGGCCCTAGTGAGAGAAAAAGAAAAGGAAAAATCCCTATAATTGACTTAAGCAACAGTTGGCGTCTGCTATAAAATATTCCGTAAGTTGATTTTTCATGTTTTTGCGGATATGTAAGTGGCACCTGCGAGACAACAGGCAACCTAAAAGGGTTTGTTGTCACGGTTAAAAAAAGATTGCAGAAGTAAAAAACAGGTATAAGAAATTAAGTTCCCAATATTTGACCTATTAAGCAACAGGTGTCGTCTGCTAAGAAATGTTCTGTAAGTCGATTTTCGTGGGTACGTAACCGGCACCTATGAGACGGTAGTCAATGTAAATGGATTTGTCGTCACGGTATAATGAGACTGGAGAAAAAACACATACATTGAAAATTTAGGTCCTTTTGTTTGATTTATGCAATAAGAAGCAGTTGCTACTGAAAGAGCCTTCAGTCTTTTTTTAGCCACTTGTCGCATTATTTTCTGGGGTTTTCGTATGGGCGTAGCTGGCACGTATGAGACGGTAGTCAACGTAACTGGGCTTCTTGTTGTTGTTTGAAGAAATTAGAAATATTACACTTCAGTTGCCATTGTTTGATATATGCAATAGGAAGTAACCGAAAGAGTTTTCAGTCTTTTTTTAGCCACTTGTCACATTAATTTCTGGGGTTTTTTTTACACTGTACATGGATCACTTTGGTCTATTGAAAGTTTCAATGTGCAGCATTTCTTGTGGGCTGAGTTAGAAAAGCAAATCCAGTAAAGGGCTTGGGAGGGAGGGTGCATCGAGGGTTAAAGGGAAGTAATTCTTGCAAGAGGCATGAAAAGACCAAAACATATGAGACAGTAGTCAACGTAACTGTGTTTCTTATTGCGGATTGAAGAGATTAAAGAAATTACACTTCAGTTGCCATTGTTTGATATAATTATGCAATAGGAAGTAACTGAAAGAGTTTTCAGTCTTTTTTTTAGCCACTTGTCGCATTAATTTCTGTTTGTTTTTATTTACACTGTACATTGATCACTTTGGTCTATTGACATTGTCAATGTGCACGCAGCATTTCTTGTGGGCTGAGTTAGAAAAGCAAATCCAGTAAAGGGCTGGGGAGGGTTGGAGGGAGTGCATCGAGGGTTAAAGGGAAGTAATTCTTGTAAGAGGCTTGAAAAGACCAAAACATATGAGCTGGGGAGGGGGTGTGCATCGAGGCTTAAAGGGAAGTAATTCTTGTAAGAGGCTAGAAAAGACCAAAACATGGCCTATTACGCCCCTATTTTCTTAAATGTGTGCCCATTTCAAGTCATATCTGGCATGTGTGGATGGCAGTTTGCCAAGGACTGCACAGCAGCCTTTAAAGAAAACTTTAAATCCACTTTAATGCCGTTTTTTTACTGTTTTAAATCGATAAATTAGGGCGCCATTTTGGAGCTCTCTGATTGGCTGTTGAAATTTCTAAAGTCTTCTCTGATTGGCTGTTGGTTTTCATTCTGATTTCCTTAAAGCTTCTCTGATTGGATAATTTCAGGGAGGGAAGAGATTTGATTGGCTGATGGGAGGGGGGGGATATCTGTTTATTCTTATTAACCTTTTACCGCACAATGAAGCCTTTTAACACCCCTGAAAGAGAAGGCTTTTGAAAATAATCTGAGGAAAGGAGACAATGCAGGTTACCAGCATTTTCTCCTTTTCCCACAATGTTTTCTACCCTATCAAAGAAGCAATTGATTTTTAGTTATTCTTACATCTTATTGTATCTTTTTTGCCTACTTTTAGTTTTTTTTATCGGAAAAAGTTTTCGCAACAGCAATCGGTTCCTTCAGAATTTTATATTTTTGCGCAGCGATCAAACATAAAATTGACTTTTGACTCGCACGGTCGTCAAAATTGGTTCAATGTTTTCATGACCCTGGTAAGACAACAGGGAAAAATTTTTGTTTACCTGTCCTTGAATTGTACAATAGGTATCAGTTGCCTCCGAAAGTGTTGAAGTTGATTTTACGATTTTATGCGCAGCACGTAACAGTCACATATGGGTTAGATGGTCACCGTAACCAAATCAATGGCCCTAGTGAGAGAAAAAGAAAAAGAAAAATCCCTATAATTGACTTAATCAACAGTTGGCGTCTGCTATAAAATATTCCGTAAGTCGATTTTTCATGTTTTTGCGGATACGTAAGTGGCACCTGCGAGACAACAGACAACCTAAAAGGGTTTGTTGTCACGGTTAAAAAAAGATTGCAGAAGTAAAAAACAGGTATAAGAAACTAAGTTCCCAATATTTGACCTATTAAGCAACAGGTGTCGTCTGCTAAGAAATGTTCTGTAAGTCGATTTTCGCGGGTACGTAACCGGCACCTATGAGACGGTAGTCAATGTAAATGGATTTGTCGTCACGGTATAATGAGACTGGAGAAAAAAAATATACATTGAAAATTTAGGTCCTTTTGTTTGATTTATGCAATAAGAAGCAGTTGCTACTGAAAGAGCCTTCAGTCTTTTTTTAGCCACTTGTCGCATTATTTTCTGGGGTTTTCGTATGGGCGTAGCTGGCACGTATGAGACGGTAGTCAACGTAACTGGGCTTCTTGTTGTTGTTTGAAGAAATTAGAAATATTACACTTCAGTTGCCATTGTTTGATATATGCAATAGGAAGTAACCGAAAGAGTTTTCAGTCTTTTTTTAGCCACTTGTCACATTAATTTCTGGGGTTTTTTTACACTGTACATGGATCACTTTGGTCTATTGAAAGTTTCAATGTGCAGCATTTCTTGTGGGCTGAGTTAGAAAAGCAAATCCAGTAAAGGGCTTGGGAGGGAGGGTGCATCGAGGGTTAAAGGGAAGTAATTCTTGCAAGAGGCATGAAAAGACCAAAACATATGAGACAGTAGTCAACGTAACTGTGTTTCTTATTGCGGATTGAAGAGATTAAAGAAATTACACTTCAGTTGCCATTGTTTGATATAATTATGCAATAGGAAGTAACTGTAAGAGTTTTCAGTCTTTTTTTTAGCCACTTGTCGCATTATTTTCTGTTTGTTTTTATTTACACTGTACATTGATCACTTTGGTCTATTGACATTGTCAATGTGCACGCAGCATTTCTTGTGGGCTGAGTTAGAAAAGCAAATCCAGTAAAGGGCTGGGGAGGGTTGGAGGGAGTGCATCGAGGGTTAAAGGGAAGTAATTCTTGTAAGAGGCTTGAAAAGACCAAATCATATGAGCTGGGGAGGGGGTGTGCATCGAGGCTTAAAGGGAAGTAATTCTTGTAAGAGGCTAGAAAAGACCAAAACATGGCCTATTACGCCCCTATTTTCTTAAATGTGTGCCCATTTCAAGTCATATCTGGCATGTGTGGATGGCAGTTTGCAAAGGACTGCACAGCAGCCTTTAAAGAAAACTTTAAATCCACTTTTATGCCGTTTATTTACTGTTTTAAATCGATAAATTAGGGCGCCATTTTGGAGCTCTCTGATTGGCTGTTGAAATTTCTAAAGTCTTCTCTGATTGGCTGTTGGTTTTCATTCTGATTTCCTTAAAGCTTCTCTGATTGGATAATTTCAGGGAGGGAAGAGATTTGATTGGCTGATGGGAGGGGGGGGGGATATCTGTTTATTCTTATTAACCTTTTACCGCACAATGAAGCCTTTTAACACCCCTGAAAGAGAAGGCTTTTGAAAATAATCTGAGGAAAGGAGACAATGCAGGTTACCAGCATTTTCTCCTTTTCCCACAATGTTTTCTACCCTATCAAAGAAGCAATTGATTTTTAGTTATTCTTACATCTTATTGTATCTTTTTTGCCTACTTTTAGTTTTTTTTATCGGAAAAAGTTTTCGCAACAGCAATCGGTTCCTTCTGAATTTTATATTTTTGCGCAGCGATCAAACATAAAATTGACTTTTGACTCGCGCGGTCGTCAAAATTGGTTCAATGTTTTCATGACCCTGGTAAGAAAACAGGGAAAAAATTTTGTTTACCTGTCCTTGAATTGTACAATAGGTATCAGTTGCCTCCGAAAGTGTTGAAGTTGATTTTACGATTTTATGCGCAGCACGTAACAGTCACGTATGGGTTAGATGGTCACCGTAACCAAATCAATGGCCCTAGTGAGAGAAAATGAAAAAGAAAAATCCCTATAATTGACTTAATCAACAGTTGGCGTCTGCTATAAAATATTCCGTAAGTCGATTTTTCATGTTTTTGCAGATACGTAAGTGGCACCTGCGAGACAACAGACAACCTAAAAGGGTTTGTTGTCACGGTTAAAAAAAGATTGCAGAAGTAAAAAACAGGTATAAGAAACTAAGTTCCCAATATTTGACCTATTAAGCAACAGGTGTCGTCTGCTAAGAAATGTTCTGTAAGTCGATTTTCGCGGGTACGTAACCGGCACCTATGAGACGGTAGTCAATGTAAATGGATTTGTCGTCACGGTATAATGAGACTGGAGAAAAAAAATATACATTGAAAATTTAGGTCCTTTTGTTTGATTTATGCAATAAGAAGCAGTTGCTACTGAAAGAGCCTTCAGTCTTTTTTTAGCCACTTGTCGCATTATTTCTGGGGTTTTCGTATGGGCGTAGCTGGCACATATGAGACGGTAGTCAACGTAACTGGGCTTCTTGTTGTTGTTTGAAGAAATTAGAAATATTACACTTCAGTTGCCATTGTTTGATATATGCAATAGGAAGTAACCGAAAGAGTTTTCAGTCTTTTTTTAGCCACTTGTCACATTAATTTCTGGGGTTTTTTTACACTGTACATGGATCACTTTGGTCTATTGAAAGTTTCAATGTGCAGCATTTCTTGTGGGCTGAGTTAGAAAAGCAAATCCAGTAAAGGGCTTGGGAGGGAGGGTGCATCGAGGGTTAAAGGGAAGTAATTCTTGCAAGAGGCATGAAAAGACCAAAACATATGAGACAGTAGTCAACGTAACTGTGTTTCTTATTGCGGATTGAAGAGATTAAAGAAATTACACTTCAGTTGCCATTGTTTGATATAATTATGCAATAGGAAGTAACTGAAAGAGTTTTCAGTCTTTTTTTTAGCCACTTGTCGCATTAATTTCTGTTTGTTTTTATTTACACTGTACATTGATCACTTTGGTCTATTGACATTGTCAATGTGCACGCAGCATTTCTTGTGGGCTGAGTTAGAAAAGCAAATCCAGTAAAGGGCTGGGGAGGGTTGGAGGGAGTGCATCGAGGGTTAAAGGGAAGTAATTCTTGTAAGAGGCTTGAAAAGACCAAAATATATGAGCTGGGAAGGGGTGTGCATCGAGGCTTAAAGGAAAGTAATTCTTGTAAGAGGCTAGAAAAGACCAAAACATGGCCTACTACGCCCCTATTTTCTTAAATGTGTGCCCATTTTAAGTCATATCTGGCATGTGTGGATGGCAGTTTGCCAAGGACTGCACAGCAGCCTTTAAAGAAAACTTTAAATCCACTTTTATGCCGTTTTTTTACTGTTTTAAATCGATAAATTAGGGCGCCATTTTGGAGCTCTCTGATTGGCTGTTGAAATTTCTAAAGTCTTCTCTGATTGGCTGTTGGTTTTCATTCTGATTTCCTTAAAGCTTCTCTGATTGGATAATTTCAGGGAGGGAAGAGATTTGATCGGCTGATGGGAGGGGGGGGGAATATCTGTTTATTCTTATTGACCTTTTACCGCACAATGAAGCCTTTTAACACCCCTGAAAGAGAAGGCTTTTGGAAATAATCTGAGGAAAGGAGACAATGCAGGTTACCAGCATTTTCTCCTTTTCCCACAATGTTTTCTACCCTATCAAAGAAGCAATTGATTTTAGTTATTCTTACATCTTATTGTATCTTTATTGCCTACTTCTAGTTTTTTTTATCGGAAAAAGTTTTCGCAACAGCAATCGGTTGCTTCTGAATTTTATATTTTTGCGCAGCGATCAAACATAAAATTGACTTTTGACTTGCGCGGTCGTCAAAATTGGTCCAATGTTTTCATGACCCTGGTAAGAAAACAGGGAAAAATTTTTGTTTACCTGTCCTTGAATTGTACAATAGGTATCAGTTGCCTCCGAAAGTGTTGAAGTTGATTTTACGATTTTATGCGCAGCACGTAACAGTCACGTATGGGTTAGATGGTCACCGTAACCAAATCAATGGCCCGAGTGAGAGAAAATGAAAAAGAAAAATCCCTATAATTGACTTAATCAACAGTTGGCGTCTGCTATAAAATATTCCGTAAGTCGATTTTTCATGTTTTTGCGGATACGTAAGTGGCACCTGCGAGACAACAGACAACCTAAAAGGGTTTGTTGTCACGGTTAAAAAAAGATTGCAGAAGTAAAAAACAGGTATAAGAAACTAAGTTCCCAATATTTGACCTATTAAGCAACAGGTGTCGTCTGCTAAGAAATGTTCTGTAAGTCGATTTTCGCGGGTACGTAACCGGCACCTATGAGACGGTAGTCAATGTAAATGGATTTGTCGTCACGGTATAATGAGACTGGAGAAAAAAAATATACATTGAAAATTTAGGTCCTTTTGTTTGATTTATGCAATAAGAAGCAGTTGCTACTGAAAGAGCCTTCAGTCTTTTTTTAGCCACTTGTCGCATTATTTTCTGGGGTTTTCGTATGGGCGTAGCTGGCACATATGAGACGGTAGTCAACGTAACTGGGCTTCTTGTTGTTGTTTGAAGAAATTAGAAATATTACACTTCAGTTGCCATTGTTTGATATATGCAATAGGAAGTAACCGAAAGAGTTTTCAGTCTTTTTTTAGCCACTTGTCACATTAATTTCTGGGGTTTTTTTACACTGTACATGGATCACTTTGGTCTATTGAAAGTTTCAATGTGCAGCATTTCTTGTGGGCTGAGTTAGAAAAGCAAATCCAGTAAAGGACTTGGGAGGGAGGGTGCATCGAGGGTTAAAGGGAAGTAATTCTTGCAAGAGGCATGAAAAGACCAAAACATATGAGACAGTAGTCAACGTAACTGTGTTTCTTATTGCGGATTGAAGAGATTAAAGAAATTACACTTCAGTTGCCATTGTTTGATATAATTATGCAATAGGAAGTAACTGAAAGAGTTTTCAGTCTTTTTTTTAGCCACTTGTCGCATTAATTTCTGTTTGTTTTTATTTACACTGTACATTGATCACTTTGGTCTATTGACATTGTCAATGTGCACGCAGCATTTCTTGTGGGCTGAGTTAGAAAAGCAAATCCAGTAAAGGGCTGGGGAGGGTTGGAGGGAGTGCATCGAGGGTTAAAGGGAAGTAATTCTTGTAAGAGGCTTGAAAAGACCAAAATATATGAGCTGGGAAGGGGTGTGCATCGAGGCTTAAAGGAAAGTAATTCTTGTAAGAGGCTAGAAAAGACCAAAACATGGCCTACTACGCCCCTATTTTCTTAAATGTGTGCCCATTTTAAGTCATATCTGGCATGTGTGGATGGCAGTTTGCCAAGGACTGCACAGCAGCCTTTAAAGAAAACTTTAAATCCACTTTTATGCCGTTTTTTTTACTGTTTTAAATCGATAAATTAGGGCGCCATTTTGGAGCTCTCTGATTGGCTGTTGAAATTTCTAAAGTCTTCTCTGATTGGCTGTTGGTTTTCATTCTGATTTCCTTAAAGCTTCTCTGATTGGATAATTTCAGGGAGGGAAGAGATTTGATTGGCTGATGGGAGGGGGGGGAATATCTGTTTATTCTTATTAACCTTTTACCTCACATTGAAGCCTTTTAACACCCCTGAAAGAGAAGGCTTTTGAAAATAATCTGAGGAAAGGAGACAATGCAGGTTACCAGCATTTTCTCCTTTTCCCACAATGTTTTCTACCCTATCAAAGAAGCAATTGATTTTTAGTTATTCTTACATCTTATTGTATCTTTATTGCCTACTTCTAGTTTTTTTTATCGGAAAAAGTTTTCGCAACAGCAATCGGTTGCTTCTGAATTTTATATTTTTGCGCAGTGATTAAACATAAAATTGACTTTTGACTCGCGCGGTCGTCAAAATTGGTTCAATGTTTTCATGACCCTGGTAAGAAAACAGGGAAAAATTTTGTTTACCTGTCCTTGAATTGTACAATAGGTATCAGTTGCCTCCGAAAGTGTTGAAGTTGATTTTACGATTTTATGCGCAGCACGTAACAGTCACGTATGGGTTAGATGGTCACCGTAACCAAATCAATGGCCCTAGTGAGAGAAAAAGAAAAAGAAAAATCCCTATAATTGACTTAAGCAACAGTTGGCGTCTGCTATAAAATATTCCGTAAGTCGATTTTTCATGTTTTTGCGGATATGTAAGTGGCACCTGCGAGACAACAGACAACCTAAAAGGGTTTGTTGTCACGGTTAAAAAAAGATTGCAGAAGTAAAAAACAGGTATAAGAAATTAAGTTCCCAATATTTGACCTATTAAGCAACAGGTGTCGTCTGCTAAGAAATGTTCTGTAAGTCGATTTTCGCGGGTACGTAACCGGCACCTTTGAGACGGTAGTCAATGTAAATGGATTTGTTGTCACGGTATAATAAGACTGGAGAAAAAACACATACATTGAAAATTTAGGTCCTTTTGTTTGATTTATGCAATAAGAAGCAGTTGCTACTGAAAGAGCCTTCAGTCTTTTTTTAGCCACTTGTCGCATTATTTTCTGGGGTTTTCGTATGGGCGTAGCTGGCACGTATGAGACGGTAGTCAACGTAACTGGGCTTCTTGTTGTTGTTTGAAGAAATTAGAAATATTACACTTCAGTTGCCATTGTTTGATATATGCAATAGGAAGTAACCGAAAGAGTTTTCAGTCTTTTTTTAGCCACTTGTCACATTAATTTCTGGGTTTTTTTTACACTGTACATGGATCACTTTGGTCTATTGAAAGTTTCAATGTGCAGCATTTCTTGTGGGCTGAGTTAGAAAAGCAAATCCAGTAAAGGGCTTGGGAGGGAGGGTGCATCGAGGGTTAAAGGGAAGTAATTCTTGCAAGAGGCATGAAAAGACCAAAACATATGAGACAGTAGTCAACGTAACTGTGTTTCTTATTGCGGATTGAAGAGATTAAAAAAATTACACTTCAGTTGCCATTGTTTGATATAATTATGCAATAGGAAGTAACTGAAAGAGTTTTCAGTCTTTTTTTTAGCCACTTGTCGCATTAATTTCTGTTTGTTTTTATTTACACTGTACATTGATCACTTTGGTCTATTGACATTGTCATTGTGCACGCAGCATTTCTTGTGGGCTGAGTTAGAAAAGCAAATCCAGTAAAGGGCTGGGGAGGGTTGGAGGGACTGCATCGAGGGTTAAAGGGAAGTAATTCTTGTAAGAGGCTTGAAAAGACCAAAACATATGAGCTGGGGAGGGGGTGTGCATCGAGGCTTAAAGGGAAGTAATTCTTGTAAGAGGCTAGAAAAGACCAAAACATGGCCTATTACGCCCCTATTTTCTTAAATGTGTGCCCATTTCAAGTCATATCTGGCATGTGTGGATGGCAGTTTGCCAAGGACTGCACAGCAGCCTTTAAAGAAAACTTTAAATCCACTTTTATGCCGTTTTTTTACTGTTTTAAATCGATAAATTAGGGCGCCATTTTGGAGCTCTCTGATTGGCTGTTGAAATTTCTAAAGTCTTCTCTGATTGGCTGTTGGTTTTCATTCTGATTTCCTTAAAGCTTCTCTGATTGGATAATTTCAGGGAGGGAAGAGATTTGATTGGCTGATGGGAGGGGGGGATATCTGTTTATTCTTATTAACCTTTTACCGCACAATGAAGCCTTTTAACACCCCTGAAAGAGAAGGCTTTTGAAAATAATCTGAGGAAAGGAGACAATGCAGGTTACCAGCATTTTCTCCTTTTCCCACAATGTTTTCTACCCTATCAAAGAAGCAATTGATTTTTAGTTATTCTTACATCTTATTGTATCTTTTTTGCCTACTTTTAGTTTTTTTATCGGAAAAAGTTTTCGCAACAGCAATCGGTTGCTTCTGAATTTTATATTTTTGCGCAGCGATCAAACATAAAATTGACTTTTGACTCGCGCGGTCGTCAAAATTGGTTCAATGTTTTCATGACCCTGGTAAGAAAACAGGGAAAAATTTTTGTTTACCTGTCCTTGAATTGTACAATAGGTATCAGTTGCCTCCGAAAGTGTTGAAGTTGATTTTACGATTTTATGCGCAGCACGTAACAGTCACGTATGGGTTAGATGGTCACCGTAACCAAATCAATGGCCCTAGTGAGAGAAAATGAAAAAGAAAAATCCCTATAATTGACTTAATCAACAGTTGGCGTCTGCTATAAAATATTCCATAAGTCGATTTTTCATGTTTTTGCGGATACGTAAGTGGCACCTGCGAGACAACAGACAACCTAAAAGGGTTTGTTGTCACGGTTAAAAAAAGATTGCAGAAGTAAAAAACAGGTATAAGAAACTAAGTTCCCAATATTTGACCTATTAAGCAACAGGTGTCGTCTGCTAAGAAATGTTCTGTAAGTCGATTTTCGCGGGTACGTAACCGGCACCTATGAGACGGTAGTCAATGTAAATGGATTTGTCGTCACGGTATAATGAGACTGGAGAAAAAAAACATACATTGAAAATTTAGGTCCTTTTGTTTGATTTATGCAATAAGAAGCAGTTGCTACTGAAAGAGCCTTCAGTCTTTTTTTAGCCACTTGTCGCATTATTTTCTGGGGTTTTCGTATGGGCGTAGCTGGCACATATGAGACGGTAGTCAACGTAACTGGGCTTCTTGTTGTTGTTTGAAGAAATTAGAAATATTACACTTCAGTTGCCATTGTTTGATATATGCAATAGGAAGTAACCGAAAGAGTTTTCAGTCTTTTTTTAGCCACTTGTCACATTAATTTCTGGGTTTTTTTTACACTGTACATGGATCACTTTGGTCTATTGAAAGTTTCAATGTGCAGCATTTCTTGTGGGCTGAGTTAGAAAAGCAAATCCAGTAAAGGGCTTGGGAGGGAGGGTGCATCGAGGGTTAAAGGGAAGTAATTCTTGCAAGAGGCATGAAAAGACCAAAACATATGAGACAGTAGTCAACGTAACTGTGTTTCTTATTGCGGATTGAAGAGATTAAAGAAATTACACTTCAGTTGCCATTGTTTGATATAATTATGCAATAGGAAGTAACTGAAAGAGTTTTCAGTATTTTTTTTAGCCACTTGTCGCATTAATTTCTGTTTGTTTTTATTTACACTGTACATTGATCACTTTGGTCTATTGACATTGTCAATGTGCACGCAGCATTTCTTGTGGGCTGAGTTAGAAAAGCAAATCCAGTAAAGGGCTGGGGAGGGTTGGAGGGAGTGCATCGAGGGTTAAAGGGAAGTAATTCTTGTAAGAGGCTTGAAAAGACCAAAACATATGAGCTGGGGAGGGGGTGTGCATCGAGGCTTAAAGGGAAGTAATTCTTGTAAGAGGCTAGAAAAGACCAAAACATGGCCTACTACGCCCCTATTTTCTTAAATGTGTGCCCATTTTAAGTCATATCTGGCATGTGTGGATGGCAGTTTGCCAAGGACTGCACAGCAGCCTTTAAAGAAAACTTTAAATCCACTTTTATGCCGTTTTTTTACTGTTTTAAATCGATAAATTAGGGCGCCATTTTGGAGCTCTCTGATTGGCTGTTGAAATTTCTAAAGTCTTCTCTGATTGGCTGTTGGTTTTCATTCTGATTTCCTTAAAGCTTCTCTGATTGGATAATTTCAGGGAGGGAAGAGATTTGATTGGCTGATGGGAGGGGGGGGAATATCTGTTTATTCTTATTAACCTTTTACCGCACAATGAAGCCTTTTAACACCCCTGAAAGAGAAGGCTTTTGAAAATAATCTGAGGAAAGGAGACAATGCAGGTTACCAGCATTTTCTCCTTTTCCCACAATGTTTTCTACCCTATCAAAGAAGCAATTGATTTTTAGTTATTCTTACATCTTATTGTATCTTTATTGCCTACTTCTAGTTTTTTTTATCGGAAAAAGTTTTCGCAACAGCAATCGGTTGCTTCTGAATTTTATATTTTTGCGCAGTGATTAAACATAAAATTGACTTTTGACTCGCGCGGTCGTCAAAATTGGTTCAATGTTTTCATGACCCTGGTAAGAAAACAGGGAAAAATTTTGTTTACCTGTCCTTGAATTGTACAATAGGTATCAGTTGCCTCCGAAAGTGTTGAAGTTGATTTTACGATTTTATGCGCAGCACGTAACAGTCACGTATGGGTTAGATGGTCACCGTAACCAAATCAATGGCCCTAGTGAGAGAAAAAGAAAAAGAAAAATCCCTATAATTGACTTAAGCAACAGTTGGCGTCTGCTATAAAATATTCCGTAAGTCGATTTTTCATGTTTTTGCGGATACGTAAGTGGCACCTGCGAGACAACAGACAACCTAAAAGGGTTTGTTGTCACGGTTAAAAAAAGATTGCAGAAGTAAAAAACAGGTATAAGAAATTAAGTTCCCAATATTTGACCTATTAAGCAACAGGTGTCGTCTGCTAAGAAATGTTCTGTAAGTCGATTTTCGCGGGTACGTAACCGGCACCTATGAGACGGTAGTCAATGTAAATGGATTTGTCGTCACGGTATAATGAGACTGGAGAAAAAACACATACATTGAAAATTTAGGTCCTTTTGTTTGATTTATGCAATAAGAAGCAGTTGCTACTGAAAGAGCCTTCAGTCTTTTTTTAGCCACTTGTCGCATTATTTTCTGGGGTTTTCGTATGGGCGTAGCTGGCACGTATGAGACGGTAGTCAACGTAACTGGGCTTCTTGTTGTTGTTTGAAGAAATTAGAAATATTACACTTCAGTTGCCATTGTTTGATATATGCAATAGGAAGTAACCGAAAGAGTTTTCAGTCTTTTTTTAGCCACTTGTCACATTAATTTCTGGGTTTTTTTTACACTGTACATGGATCACTTTGGTCTATTGAAAGTTTCAATGTGCAGCATTTCTTGTGGGCTGAGTTAGAAAAGCAAATCCAGTAAAGGGCTTGGGAGGGAGGGTGCATCGAGGGTTAAAGGGAAGTAATTCTTGCAAGAGGCATGAAAAGACCAAAACATATGAGACAGTAGTCAACGTAACTGTGTTTCTTATTGCAGATTGAAGAGATTAAAAAAATTACACTTCAGTTGCCATTGTTTGATATAATTATGCAATAGGAAGTAACTGAAAGAGTTTTCAGTCTTTTTTTTAGCCACTTGTCGCATTAATTTCTGTTTGTTTTTATTTACACTGTACATTGATCACTTTGGTCTATTGACATTGTCAATGTGCACGCAGCATTTCTTGTGGGCTGAGTTAGAAAAGCAAATCCAGTAAAGGGCTGGGGAGGGTTGGAGGGAGTGCATCGAGGGTTAAAGGGAAGTAATTCTTGTAAGAGGCTAGAAAAGACCAAAACATGGCCTACTACGCCCCTATTTTCTTAAATGTGTGCCCATTTTAAGTCATATCTGGCATGTGTGGATGGCAGTTTGCCAAGGACTGCACAGCAGCCTTTAAAGAAAACTTTAAATCCACTTTTATGCCGTTTTTTTACTGTTTTAAATCGATAAATTAGGGCGCCATTTTGGAGCTCTCTGATTGGCTGTTGAAATTTCTAAAGTCTTCTCTGATTGGCTGTTGGTTTTCATTCTGATTTCCTTAAAGCTTCTCTGATTGGATAATTTCAGGGAGGGAAGAGATTTGATCGGCTGATGGGAGGGGGGGGGAATATCTGTTTATTCTTATTAACCTTTTACCGCACAATGAAGCCTTTTAACACCCCTGAAAGAGAAGGCTTTTGAAAATAATCTGAGGAAAGGAGACAATGCAGGTTACCAGCATTTTCTCCTTTTCCCACAATGTTTTCTACCCTATCAAAGAAGCAATTGATTTTAGTTATTCTTACATCTTATTGTATCTTTATTGCCTACTTCTAGTTTTTTTTATCGGAAAAAGTTTTCGCAACAGCAATCGGTTGCTTCTGAATTTTATATTTTTGCGCAGCGATCAAACATAAAATTGACTTTTGACTCGCGCGGTCGTCAAAATTGGTCCAATGTTTTCATGACCCTGGTAAGAAAACAGGGAAAAATTTTTGTTTACCTGTCCTTGAATTGTACAATAGGTATCAGTTGCCTCCGAAAGTGTTGAAGTTGATTTTACGATTTTATGCGCAGCACGTAACAGTCACGTATGGGTTAGATGGTCACCGTCACCAAATCAATGGCCCTAGTGAGAGAAAATGAAAAAGAAAAATCCCTATAATTGACTTAATCAACAGTTGGCGTCTGCTATAAAATATTCCGTAAGTCGATTTTTCATGTTTTTGCGGATACGTAAGTGGCACCTGCGAGACAACAGACAACCTAAAAGGGTTTGTTGTCACGGTTAAAAAAAGATTGCAGAAGTAAAAAACAGGTATAAGAAACTAAGTTCCCAATATTTGACCTATTAAGCAACAGGTGTCGTCTGCTAAGAAATGTTCTGTAAGTCGATTTTCGCGGGTACGTAACCGGCACCTATGAGACGGTAGTCAATGTAAATGGATTTGTCGTCACGGTATAATGAGACTGGAGAAAAAAAATATACATTGAAAATTTAGGTCCTTTTGTTTGATTTATGCAATAAGAAGCAGTTGCTACTGAAAGAGCCTTCAGTCTTTTTTTAGCCACTTGTCGCATTATTTTCTGGGGTTTTCGTATGGGCGTAGCTGGCACATATGAGACGGTAGTCAACATAACTGGGCTTCTTGTTGTTGTTTGAAGAAATTAGAAATATTACACTTCAGTTGCCATTGTTTGATATATGCAATAGGAAGTAACCGAAAGAGTTTTCAGTCTTTTTTTAGCCACTTGTCACATTAATTTCTGGGGTTTTTTTACACTGTACATGGATCACTTTGGTCTATTGAAAGTTTCAATGTGCAGCATTTCTTGTGGGCTGAGTTAGAAAAGCAAATCCAGTAAAGGGCTTGGGAGGGAGGGTGCATCGAGGGTTAAAGGGAAGTAATTCTTACAAGAGGCATGAAAAGACCAAAACATATGAGACAGTAGTCAACGTAACTGTGTTTCTTATTGCGGATTGAAGAGATTAAAGAAATTACACTTCAGTTGCCATTGTTTGATATAATTATGCAATAGGAAGTAACTGAAAGAGTTTTCAGTCTTTTTTTTAGCCACTTGTCGCATTAATTTCTGTTTGTTTTTATTTACACTGTATATTGATCACTTTGGTCTATTGACATTGTCAATGTGCACGCAGCATTTCTTGTGGGCTGAGTTAGAAAAGCAAATCCAGTAAAGGGCTGGGGAGGGTTGGAGGGAGTGCATCGAGGGTTAAAGGGAAGTAATTCTTGTAAGAGGCTAGAAAAGACCAAAACATGGCCTACTACGCCCCTATTTTCTTAAATGTGTGCCCATTTTAAGTCATATCTGGCATGTGTGGATGGCAGTTTGCCAAGGACTGCACAGCAGCCTTTAAAGAAAACTTTAAATCCACTTTTATGCCGTTTTTTTACTGTTTTAAATCGATAAATTAGGGCGCCATTTTGGAGCTCTCTGATTGGCTGTTGAAATTTCTAAAGTCTTCTCTGATTGGCTGTTGGTTTTCATTCTGATTTCCTTAAAGCTTCTCTGATTGGATAATTTCAGGGAGGGAAGAGATTTGATCGGCTGATGGGAGGGGGGGGGAATATCTGTTTATTCTTATTAACCTTTTACCGCACAATGAAGCCTTTTAACACCCCTGAAAGAGAAGGCTTTTGAAAATAATCTGAGGAAAGGAGACAATGCAGGTTACCAGCATTTTCTCCTTTTCCCACAATGTTTTCTACCCTATCAAAGAAGCAATTGATTTTAGTTATTCTTACATCTTATTGTATCTTTATTGCCTACTTCTAGTTTTTTTTATCGGAAAAAGTTTTCGCAACAGCAATCGGTTGCTTCTGAATTTTATATTTTTGCGCAGCGATCAAACATAAAATTGACTTTTGACTCGCGCGGTCGTCAAAATTGGTCCAATGTTTTCATGACCCTGGTAAGAAAACAGGGAAAAATTTTTGTTTACCTGTCCTTGAATTGTACAATAGGTATCAGTTGCCTCCGAAAGTGTTGAAGTTGATTTTACGATTTTATGCGCAGCACGTAACAGTCACGTATGGGTTAGATGGTCACCGTAACCAAATCAATGGCCCTAGTGAGAGAAAATGAAAAAGAAAAATCCCTATAATTGACTTAATCAACAGTTGGCGTCTGCTATAAAATATTCCGTAAGTCGATTTTTCATGTTTTTGCGGATACGTAAGTGGCACCTGCGAGACAACAGACAACCTAAAAGGGTTTGTTGTCACGGTTAAAAAAAGATTGCAGAAGTAAAAAACAGGTATAAGAAACTAAGTTCCCAATATTTGACCTATTAAGCAACAGGTGTCGTCTGCTAAGAAATGTTCTGTAAGTCGATTTTCGCGGGTACGTAACCGGCACCTATGAGACGGTAGTCAATGTAAATGGATTTGTCGTCACGGTATAATGAGACTGGAGAAAAAAAATATACATTGAAAATTTAGGTCCTTTTGTTTGATTTATGCAATAAGAAGCAGTTGCTACTGAAAGAGCCTTCAGTCTTTTTTTAGCCACTTGTCGCATTATTTCTGGGGTTTTCGTATGGGCGTAGCTGGCACATATGAGACGGTAGTCAACGTAACTGGGCTTCTTGTTGTTGTTTGAAGAAATTAGAAATATTACACTTCAGTTGCCATTGTTTGATATATGCAATAGGAAGTAACCGAAAGAGTTTTCAGTCTTTTTTTAGCCACTTGTCACATTAATTTCTGGGTTTTTTTTACACTGTACATGGATCACTTTGGTCTATTGAAAGTTTCAATGTGCAGCATTTCTTGTGGGCTGAGTTAGAAAAGCAAATCCAGTAAAGGGCTTGGGAGGGAGGGTGCATCGAGGGTTAAAGGGAAGTAATTCTTGCAAGAGGCATGAAAAGACCAAAACATATGAGACAGTAGTCAACGTAACTGTGTTTCTTATTGCGGATTGAAGAGATTAAAGAAATTACACTTCAGTTGCCATTGTTTGATATAATTATGCAATAGGAAGTAACTGAAAGAGTTTTCAGTCTTTTTTTTAGCCACTTGTCGCATTAATTTCTGTTTGTTTTTATTTACACTGTACATTGATCACTTTGGTCTATTGACATTGTCAATGTGCACGCAGCATTTCTTGTGGGCTGAGTTAGAAAAGCAAATCCAGTAAAGGGCTGGGGAGGGTTGGAGGGAGTGCATCGAGGGTTAAAGGGAAGTAATTCTTGTAAGAGGCTTGAAAAGACCAAAATATATGAGCTGGGAAGGGGTGTGCATCGAGGCTTAAAGGAAAGTAATTCTTGTAAGAGGCTAGAAAAGACCAAAACATGGCCTACTACGCCCCTATTTTCTTAAATGTGTGCCCATTTTAAGTCATATCTGGCATGTGTGGATGGCAGTTTGCCAAGGACTGCACAGCAGCCTTTAAAGAAAACTTTAAATCCACTTTTATGCCGTTTTTTTACTGTTTTAAATCGATAAATTAGGGCGCCATTTTGGAGCTCTCTGATTGGCTGTTGAAATTTCTAAAGTCTTCTCTGATTGGCTGTTGGTTTTCATTCTGATTTCCTTAAAGCTTCTCTGATTGGATAATTTCAGGGAGGGAAGAGATTTGATCGGCTGATGGGAGGGGGGGGAATATCTGTTTATTCTTATTAACCTTTTACCGCACAATGAAGCCTTTTAACACCCCTGAAAGAGAAGGCTTTTGGAAATAATCTGAGGAAAGGAGACAATGCAGGTTACCAGCATTTTCTCCTTTTCCCACAATGTTTTCTACCCTATCAAAGAAGCAATTGATTTTAGTTATTCTTACATCTTATTGTATCTTTATTGCCTACTTCTAGTTTTTTTTATCGGAAAAAGTTTTCGCAACAGCAATCGGTTGCTTCTGAATTTTATATTTTTGCGCAGCGATCAAACATAAAATTGACTTTTGACTTGCGCGGTCGTCAAAATTGGTCCAATGTTTTCATGACCCTGGTAAGAAAACAGGGAAAAATTTTTGTTTACCTGTCCTTGAATTGTACAATAGGTATCAGTTGCCTCCGAAAGTGTTGAAGTTGATTTTACGATTTTATGCGCAGCACGTAACAGTCACGTATGGGTTAGATGGTCACCGTAACCAAATCAATGGCCCGAGTGAGAGAAAATGAAAAAGAAAAATCCCTATAATTGACTTAATCAACAGTTGGCGTCTGCTATAAAATATTCCGTAAGTCGATTTTTCATGTTTTTGCGGATACGTAAGTGGCACCTGCGAGACAACAGACAACCTAAAAGGGTTTGTTGTCACGGTTAAAAAAAGATTGCAGAAGTAAAAAACAGGTATAAGAAATTAAGTTCCCAATATTTGACCTATTAAGCAACAGGTGTCGTCTGCTAAGAAATGTTCTGTAAGTCGATTTTCGCGGGTACGTAACCGGCACCTATGAGACGGTAGTCAATGTAAATGGATTTGTCGTCACGGTATAATGAGACTGGAGAAAAAAAATATACATTGAAAATTTAGGTCCTTTTGTTTGATTTATGCAATAAGAAGCAGTTGCTACTGAAAGAGCCTTCAGTCTTTTTTTAGCCACTTGTCGCATTATTTTCTGGGGTTTTCGTATGGGCGTAGCTGGCACATATGAGACGGTAGTCAACATAACTGGGCTTCTTGTTGTTGTTTGAAGAAATTAGAAATATTACACTTCAGTTGCCATTGTTTGATATATGCAATAGGAAGTAACCGAAAGAGTTTTCAGTCTTTTTTTAGCCACTTGTCACATTAATTTCTGGGTTTTTTTTACACTGTACATGGATCACTTTGGTCTATTGAAAGTTTCAATGTGCAGCATTTCTTGTGGGCTGAGTTAGAAAAGCAAATCCAGTAAAGGGCTTGGGAGGGAGGGTGCATCGAGGGTTAAAGGGAAGTAATTCTTGCAAGAGGCATGAAAAGACCAAAACATATGAGACAGTAGTCAACGTAACTGTGTTTCTTATTGCGGATTGAAGAGATTAAAGAAATTACACTTCAGTTGCCATTGTTTGATATAATTATGCAATAGGAAGTAACTGAAAGAGTTTTCAGTCTTTTTTTTAGCCACTTGTCGCATTAATTTCTGTTTGTTTTTATTTACACTGTACATTGATCACTTTGGTCTATTGACATTGTCAATGTGCACGCAGCATTTCTTGTGGGCTGAGTTAGAAAAGCAAATCCAGTAAAGGGCTGGGGAGGGTTGGAGGGAGTGCATCGAGGGTTAAAGGGAAGTAATTCTTGTAAGAGGCTTGAAAAGACCAAAACATATGAGCTGGGAAGGGGTGTGCATCGAGGCTTAAAGGAAAGTAATTCTTGTAAGAGGCTAGAAAAGACCAAAACATGGCCTACTACGCCCCTATTTTCTTAAATGTGTGCCCATTTTAAGTCATATCTGGCATGTGTGGATGGCAGTTTGCCAAGGACTGCACAGCAGCCTTTAAAGAAAACTTTAAATCCACTTTTATGCCGTTTTTTTACTGTTTTAAATCGATAAATTAGGGCGCCATTTTGGAGCTCTCTGATTGGCTGTTGAAATTTCTAAAGTCTTCTCTGATTGGCTGTTGGTTTTCATTCTGATTTCCTTAAAGCTTCTCTGATTGGATAATTTCAGGGAGGGAAGAGATTTGATTGGCTGATGGGAGGGGGGGGGAATATCTGTTTATTCTTATTAACCTTTTACCTCACATTGAAGCCTTTTAACACCCCTGAAAGAGAAGGCTTTTGAAAATAATCTGAGGAAAGGAGACAATGCAGGTTACCAGCATTTTCTCCTTTTCCCACAATGTTTTCTACCCTATCAAAGAAGCAATTGATTTTTAGTTATTCTTACATCTTATTGTATCTTTATTGCCTACTTCTAGTTTTTTTTATCGGAAAAAGTTTTCGCAACAGCAATCGGTTGCTTCTGAATTTTATATTTTTGCGCAGTGATTAAACATAAAATTGACTTTTGACTCGCGCGGTCGTCAAAATTGGTTCAATGTTTTCATGACCCTGGTAAGAAAACAGGGAAAAATTTTGTTTACCTGTCCTTGAATTGTACAATAGGTATCAGTTGCCTCCGAAAGTGTTGAAGTTGATTTTACGATTTTATGCGCAGCACGTAACAGTCACGTATGGGTTAGATGGTCACCGTAACCAAATCAATGGCCCTAGTGAGAGAAAAAGAAAAAGAAAAATCCCTATAATTGACTTAAGCAACAGTTGGCGTCTGCTATAAAATATTCCGTAAGTCGATTTTTCATGTTTTTGCGGATATGTAAGTGGCACCTGCGAGACAACAGACAACCTAAAAGGGTTTGTTGTCACGGTTAAAAAAAGATTGCAGAAGTAAAAAACAGGTATAAGAAATTAAGTTCCCAATATTTGACCTATTAAGCAACAGGTGTCGTCTGCTAAGAAATGTTCTGTAAGTCGATTTTCGCGGGTACGTAACCGGCACCTTTGAGACGGTAGTCAATGTAAATGGATTTGTTGTCACGGTATAATAAGACTGGAGAAAAAACACATACATTGAAAATTTAGGTCCTTTTGTTTGATTTATGCAATAAGAAGCAGTTGCTACTGAAAGAGCCTTCAGTCTTTTTTTAGCCACTTGTCGCATTATTTTCTGGGGTTTTCGTATGGGCGTAGCTGGCACGTATGAGACGGTAGTCAACGTAACTGGGCTTCTTGTTGTTGTTTGAAGAAATTAGAAATATTACACTTCAGTTGCCATTGTTTGATATATGCAATAGGAAGTAACCGAAAGAGTTTTCAGTCTTTTTTTAGCCACTTGTCACATTAATTTCTGGGTTTTTTTTACACTGTACATGGATCACTTTGGTCTATTGAAAGTTTCAATGTGCAGCATTTCTTGTGGGCTGAGTTAGAAAAGCAAATCCAGTAAAGGGCTTGGGAGGGAGGGTGCATCGAGGGTTAAAGGGAAGTAATTCTTGCAAGAGGCATGAAAAGACCAAAACATATGAGACAGTAGTCAACGTAACTGTGTTTCTTATTGCGGATTGAAGAGATTAAAAAAATTACACTTCAGTTGCCATTGTTTGATATAATTATGCAATAGGAAGTAACTGAAAGAGTTTTCAGTCTTTTTTTTAGCCACTTGTCGCATTAATTTCTGTTTGTTTTTATTTACACTGTACATTGATCACTTTGGTCTATTGACATTGTCATTGTGCACGCAGCATTTCTTGTGGGCTGAGTTAGAAAAGCAAATCCAGTAAAGGGCTGGGGAGGGTTGGAGGGAGTGCATCGAGGGTTAAAGGGAAGTAATTCTTGTAAGAGGCTTGAAAAGACCAAAACATATGAGCTGGGGAGGGGGTGTGCATCGAGGCTTAAAGGGAAGTAATTCTTGTAAGAGGCTAGAAAAGACCAAAACATGGCCTATTACGCCCCTATTTTCTTAAATGTGTGCCCATTTCAAGTCATATCTGGCATGTGTGGATGGCAGTTTGCCAAGGACTGCACAGCAGCCTTTAAAGAAAACTTTAAATCCACTTTTATGCCGTTTTTTTACTGTTTTAAATCGATAAATTAGGGCGCCATTTTGGAGCTCTCTGATTGGCTGTTGAAATTTCTAAAGTCTTCTCTGATTGGCTGTTGGTTTTCATTCTGATTTCCTTAAAGCTTCTCTGATTGGATAATTTCAGGGAGGGAAGAGATTTGATTGGCTGATGGGAGGGGGGGATATCTGTTTATTCTTATTAACCTTTTACCGCACAATGAAGCCTTTTAACACCCCTGAAAGAGAAGGCTTTTGAAAATAATCTGAGGAAAGGAGACAATGCAGGTTACCAGCATTTTCTCCTTTTCCCACAATGTTTTCTACCCTATCAAAGAAGCAATTGATTTTTAGTTATTCTTACATCTTATTGTATCTTTTTTGCCTACTTTTAGTTTTTTTATCGGAAAAAGTTTTCGCAACAGCAATCGGTTGCTTCTGAATTTTATATTTTTGCGCAGCGATCAAACATAAAATTGACTTTTGACTCGCGCGGTCGTCAAAATTGGTTCAATGTTTTCATGACCCTGGTAAGAAAACAGGGAAAAATTTTTGTTTACCTGTCCTTGAATTGTACAATAGGTATCAGTTGCCTCCGAAAGTGTTGAAGTTGATTTTACGATTTTATGCGCAGCACGTAACAGTCACGTATGGGTTAGATGGTCACCGTAACCAAATCAATGGCCCTAGTGAGAGAAAATGAAAAAGAAAAATCCCTATAATTGACTTAATCAACAGTTGGCGTCTGCTATAAAATATTCCATAAGTCGATTTTTCATGTTTTTGCGGATACGTAAGTGGCACCTGCGAGACAACAGACAACCTAAAAGGGTTTGTTGTCACGGTTAAAAAAAGATTGCAGAAGTAAAAAACAGGTATAAGAAACTAAGTTCCCAATATTTGACCTATTAAGCAACAGGTGTCGTCTGCTAAGAAATGTTCTGTAAGTCGATTTTCGCGGGTACGTAACCGGCACCTATGAGACGGTAGTCAATGTAAATGGATTTGTCGTCACGGTATAATGAGACTGGAGAAAAAAAACATACATTGAAAATTTAGGTCCTTTTGTTTGATTTATGCAATAAGAAGCAGTTGCTACTGAAAGAGCCTTCAGTCTTTTTTTAGCCACTTGTCGCATTATTTTCTGGGGTTTTCGTATGGGCGTAGCTGGCACATATGAGACGGTAGTCAACGTAACTGGGCTTCTTGTTGTTGTTTGAAGAAATTAGAAATATTACACTTCAGTTGCCATTGTTTGATATATGCAATAGGAAGTAACCGAAAGAGTTTTCAGTCTTTTTTTAGCCACTTGTCACATTAATTTCTGGGTTTTTTTTACACTGTACATGGATCACTTTGGTCTATTGAAAGTTTCAATGTGCAGCATTTCTTGTGGGCTGAGTTAGAAAAGCAAATCCAGTAAAGGGCTTGGGAGGGAGGGTGCATCGAGGGTTAAAGGGAAGTAATTCTTGCAAGAGGCATGAAAAGACCAAAACATATGAGACAGTAGTCAACGTAACTGTGTTTCTTATTGCGGATTGAAGAGATTAAAGAAATTACACTTCAGTTGCCATTGTTTGATATAATTATGCAATAGGAAGTAACTGAAAGAGTTTTCAGTCTTTTTTTTAGCCACTTGTCGCATTAATTTCTGTTTGTTTTTATTTACACTGTACATTGATCACTTTGGTCTATTGACATTGTCAATGTGCACGCAGCATTTCTTGTGGGCTGAGTTAGAAAAGCAAATCCAGTAAAGGGCTGGGGAGGGTTGGAGGGAGTGCATCGAGGGTTAAAGGGAAGTAATTCTTGTAAGAGGCTTGAAAAGACCAAAACATATGAGCTGGGAAGGGGTGTGCATCGAGGCTTAAAGGAAAGTAATTCTTGTAAGAGGCTAGAAAAGACCAAAACATGGCCTACTACGCCCCTATTTTCTTAAATGTGTGCCCATTTTAAGTCATATCTGGCATGTGTGGATGGCAGTTTGCCAAGGACTGCACAGCAGCCTTTAAAGAAAACTTTAAATCCACTTTTATGCCGTTTTTTTACTGTTTTAAATCGATAAATTAGGGCGCCATTTTGGAGCTCTCTGATTGGCTGTTGAAATTTCTAAAGTCTTCTCTGATTGGCTGTTGGTTTTCATTCTGATTTCCTTAAAGCTTCTCTGATTGGATAATTTCAGGGAGGGAAGAGATTTGATTGGCTGATGGGAGGGGGGGGGGGAATATCTGTTTATTCTTATTAACCTTTTACCTCACATTGAAGCCTTTTAACACCCCTGAAAGAGAAGGCTTTTGAAAATAATCTGAGGAAAGGAGACAATGCAGGTTACCAGCATTTTCTCCTTTTCCCACAATGTTTTCTACCCTATCAAAGAAGCAATTGATTTTTAGTTATTCTTACATCTTATTGTATCTTTATTGCCTACTTCTAGTTTTTTTTATCGGAAAAAGTTTTCGCAACAGCAATCGGTTGCTTCTGAATTTTATATTTTTGCGCAGTGATTAAACATAAAATTGACTTTTGACTCGCGCGGTCGTCAAAATTGGTTCAATGTTTTCATGACCCTGGTAAGAAAACAGGGAAAAATTTTGTTTACCTGTCCTTGAATTGTACAATAGGTATCAGTTGCCTCCGAAAGTGTTGAAGTTGATTTTACGATTTTATGCGCAGCACGTAACAGTCACGTATGGGTTAGATGGTCACCGTAACCAAATCAATGGCCCTAGTGAGAGAAAAAGAAAAAGAAAAATCCCTATAATTGACTTAAGCAACAGTTGGCGTCTGCTATAAAATATTCCGTAAGTCGATTTTTCATGTTTTTGCGGATATGTAAGTGGCACCTGCGAGACAACAGACAACCTAAAAGGGTTTGTTGTCACGGTTAAAAAAAGATTGCAGAAGTAAAAAACAGGTATAAGAAATTAAGTTCCCAATATTTGACCTATTAAGCAACAGGTGTCGTCTGCTAAGAAATGTTCTGTAAGTCGATTTTCGCGGGTACGTAACCGGCACCTTTGAGACGGTAGTCAATGTAAATGGATTTGTTGTCACGGTATAATGAGACTGGAGAAAAAACACATACATTGAAAATTTAGGTCCTTTTGTTTGATTTATGCAATAAGAAGCAGTTGCTACTGAAAGAGCCTTCAGTCTTTTTTTAGCCACTTGTCGCATTATTTTCTGGGGTTTTCGTATGGGCGTAGCTGGCACGTATGAGACGGTAGTCAACGTAACTGGGCTTCTTGTTGTTGTTTGAAGAAATTAGAAATATTACACTTCAGTTGCCATTGTTTGATATATGCAATAGGAAGTAACCGAAAGAGTTTTCAGTCTTTTTTTAGCCACTTGTCACATTAATTTCTGGGTTTTTTTTACACTGTACATGGATCACTTTGGTCTATTGAAAGTTTCAATGTGCAGCATTTCTTGTGGGCTGAGTTAGAAAAGCAAATCCAGTAAAGGGCTTGGGAGGGAGGGTGCATCGAGGGTTAAAGGGAAGTAATTCTTGCAAGAGGCATGAAAAGACCAAAACATATGAGACAGTAGTCAACGTAACTGTGTTTCTTATTGCGGATTGAAGAGATTAAAAAAATTACACTTCAGTTGCCATTGTTTGATATAATTATGCAATAGGAAGTAACTGAAAGAGTTTTCAGTCTTTTTTTTAGCCACTTGTCGCATTAATTTCTGTTTGTTTTTATTTACACTGTACATTGATCACTTTGGTCTATTGACATTGTCATTGTGCACGCAGCATTTCTTGTGGGCTGAGTTAGAAAAGCAAATCCAGTAAAGGGCTGGGGAGGGTTGGAGGGAGTGCATCGAGGGTTAAAGGGAAGTAATTCTTGTAAGAGGCTTGAAAAGACCAAAACATATGAGCTGGGGAGGGGGTGTGCATCGAGGCTTAAAGGGAAGTAATTCTTGTAAGAGGCTAGAAAAGACCAAAACATGGCCTATTACGCCCCTATTTTCTTAAATGTGTGCCCATTTCAAGTCATATCTGGCATGTGTGGATGGCAGTTTGCCAAGGACTGCACAGCAGCCTTTAAAGAAAACTTTAAATCCACTTTTATGCCGTTTTTTTACTGTTTTAAATCGATAAATTAGGGCGCCATTTTGGAGCTCTCTGATTGGCTGTTGAAATTTCTAAAGTCTTCTCTGATTGGCTGTTGGTTTTCATTCTGATTTCCTTAAAGCTTCTCTGATTGGATAATTTCAGGGAGGGAAGAGATTTGATTGGCTGATGGGAGGGGGGGATATCTGTTTATTCTTATTAACCTTTTACCGCACAATGAAGCCTTTTAACACCCCTGAAAGAGAAGGCTTTTGAAAATAATCTGAGGAAAGGAGACAATGCAGGTTACCAGCATTTTCTCCTTTTCCCACAATGTTTTCTACCCTATCAAAGAAGCAATTGATTTTTAGTTATTCTTACATCTTATTGTATCTTTTTTGCCTACTTTTAGTTTTTTTATCGGAAAAAGTTTTCGCAACAGCAATCGGTTGCTTCTGAATTTTATATTTTTGCGCAGCGATCAAACATAAAATTGACTTTTGACTCGCGCGGTCGTCAAAATTGGTTCAATGTTTTCATGACCCTGGTAAGAAAACAGGGAAAAATTTTTGTTTACCTGTCCTTGAATTGTACAATAGGTATCAGTTGCCTCCGAAAGTGTTGAAGTTGATTTTACGATTTTATGCGCAGCACGTAACAGTCACGTATGGGTTAGATGGTCACCGTAACCAAATCAATGGCCCTAGTGAGAGAAAATGAAAAAGAAAAATCCCTATAATTGACTTAATCAACAGTTGGCGTCTGCTATAAAATATTCCGTAAGTCGATTTTTCATGTTTTTGCGGATACGTAAGTGGCACCTGCGAGACAACAGACAACCTAAAAGGGTTTGTTGTCACGGTTAAAAAAAGATTGCAGAAGTAAAAAACAGGTATAAGAAACTAAGTTCCCAATATTTGACCTATTAAGCAACAGGTGTCGTCTGCTAAGAAATGTTCTGTAAGTCGATTTTCGCGGGTACGTAACCGGCACCTATGAGACGGTAGTCAATGTAAATGGATTTGTCGTCACGGTATAATGAGACTGGAGAAAAAAAACATACATTGAAAATTTAGGTCCTTTTGTTTGATTTATGCAATAAGAAGCAGTTGCTACTGAAAGAGCCTTCAGTCTTTTTTTAGCCACTTGTCGCATTATTTTCTGGGGTTTTCGTATGGGCGTAGCTGGCACATATGAGACGGTAGTCAACGTAACTGGGCTTCTTGTTGTTGTTTGAAGAAATTAGAAATATTACACTTCAGTTGCCATTGTTTGATATATGCAATAGGAAGTAACCGAAAGAGTTTTCAGTCTTTTTTTAGCCACTTGTCACATTAATTTCTGGGTTTTTTTTACACTGTACATGGATCACTTTGGTCTATTGAAAGTTTCAATGTGCAGCATTTCTTGTGGGCTGAGTTAGAAAAGCAAATCCAGTAAAGGGCTTGGGAGGGAGGGTGCATCGAGGGTTAAAGGGAAGTAATTCTTGCAAGAGGCATGAAAAGACCAAAACATATGAGACAGTAGTCAACGTAACTATGTTTCTTATTGCGGATTGAAGAGATTAAAGAAATTACACTTCATTTGCCATTGTTTGATATAATTATGCAATAGGAAGTAACTGAAAGAGTTTTCAGTCTTTTTTTTAGCCACTTGTCGCATTAATTTCTGTTTGTTTTTATTTACACTGTACATTGATCACTTTGGTCTATTGACATTGTCAATGTGCACGCAGCATTTCTTGTGGGCTGAGTTAGAAAAGCAAATCCAGTAAAGGGCTGGGGAGGGTTGGAGGGAGTGCATCGAGGGTTAAAGGGAAGTAATTCTTGTAAGAGGCTTGAAAAGACCAAAACATATGAGCTGGGGAGGGGGTGTGCATCGAGGCTTAAAGGGAAGTAATTCTTGTAAGAGGCTAGAAAAGACCAAAACATGGCCTACTACGCCCCTATTTTCTTAAATGTGTGCCCATTTTAAGTCATATCTGGCATGTGTGGATGGCAGTTTGCCAAGGACTGCACAGCAGCCTTTAAAGAAAACTTTAAATCCACTTTTATGCCGTTTTTTTACTGTTTTAAATCGATAAATTAGGGCGCCATTTTGGAGCTCTCTGATTGGCTGTTGAAATTTCTAAAGTCTTCTCTGATTGGCTGTTGGTTTTCATTCTGATTTCCTTAAAGCTTCTCTGATTGGATAATTTCAGGGAGGGAAGAGATTTGATTGGCTGATGGGAGGGGGGGATATCTGTTTATTCTTATTAACCTTTTACCGCACAATGAAGCCTTTTAACACCCCTGAAAGAGAAGGCTTTTGAAAATAATCTGAGGAAAGGAGACAATGCAGGTTACCAGCATTTTCTCCTTTTCCCACAATGTTTTCTACCCTATCAAAGAAGCAATTGATTTTTAGTTATTCTTACATCTTATTGTATCTTTATTGCCCACTTCTAGTTTTTTTTATCGGAAAAAGTTTTCGCAACAGCAATCGGTTGCTTCTGAATTTTATATTTTTGCGCAGTGATTAAACATAAAATTGACTTTTGACTCGCGCGGTCGTCAAAATTGGTTCAATGTTTTCATGACCCTGGTAAGAAAACAGGGAAAAATTTTGTTTACCTGTCCTTGAATTGTACAATAGGTATCAGTTGCCTCCGAAAGTGTTGAAGTTGATTTTACGATTTTATGCGCAGCACGTAACAGTCACGTATGGGTTAGATGGTCACCGTAACCAAATCAATGGCCCTAGTGAGAGAAAAAGAAAAAGAAAAATCCCTATAATTGACTTAAGCAACAGTTGGCGTCTGCTATAAAATATTCCGTAAGTCGATTTTTCATGTTTTTGCGGATACGTAAGTGGCACCTGCGAGACAACAGACAACCTAAAAGGGTTTGTTGTCACGGTTAAAAAAAGATTGCAGAAGTAAAAAACAGGTATAAGAAATTAAGTTCCCAATATTTGACCTATTAAGCAACAGGTGTCGTCTGCTAAGAAATGTTCTGTAAGTCGATTTTCGCGGGTACGTAACCGGTACCTTTGAGACGGTAGTCAATGTAAATGGATTTGTTGTCACGGTATAATGAGACTGGAGAAAAAACACATACATTGAAAATTTAGGTCCTTTTGTTTGATTTATGCAATAAGAAGCAGTTGCTACTGAAAGAGCCTTCAGTCTTTTTTTAGCCACTTGTCGCATTATTTTCTGGGGTTTTCGTATGGGCGTAGCTGGCACGTATGAGACGGTAGTCAACGTAACTGGGCTTCTTGTTGTTGTTTGAAGAAATTAGAAATATTACACTTCAGTTGCCATTGTTTGATATATGCAATAGGAAGTAACCGAAAGAGTTTTCAGTCTTTTTTTAGCCACTTGTCACATTAATTTCTGGGTTTTTTTTACACTGTACATGGATCACTTTGGTCTATTGAAAGTTTCAATGTGCAGCATTTCTTGTGGGCTGAGTTAGAAAAGCAAATCCAGTAAAGGGCTTGGGAGGGAGGGTGCATCGAGGGTTAAAGGGAAGTAATTCTTGCAAGAGGCATGAAAAGACCAAAACATATGAGACAGTAGTCAACGTAACTGTGTTTCTTATTGCGGATTGAAGAGATTAAAAAAATTACACTTCAGTTGCCATTGTTTGATATAATTATGCAATAGGAAGTAACTGAAAGAGTTTTCAGTCTTTTTTTTAGCCACTTGTCGCATTAATTTCTGTTTGTTTTTATTTACACTGTACATTGATCACTTTGGTCTATTGACATTGTCATTGTGCACGCAGCATTTCTTGTGGGCTGAGTTAGAAAAGCAAATCCAGTAAAGGGCTGGGGAGGGTTGGAGGGAGTGCATCGAGGGTTAAAGGGAAGTAATTCTTGTAAGAGGCTTGAAAAGACCAAAACATATGAGCTGGGGAGGGGGTGTGCATCGAGGCTTAAAGGGAAGTAATTCTTGTAAGAGGCTAGAAAAGACCAAAACATGGCCTATTACGCCCCTATTTTCTTAAATGTGTGCCCATTTCAAGTCATATCTGGCATGTGTGGATGGCAGTTTGCCAAGGACTGCACAGCAGCCTTTAAAGAAAACTTTAAATCCACTTTTATGCCGTTTTTTTACTGTTTTAAATCGATAAATTAGGGCGCCATTTTGGAGCTCTCTGATTGGCTGTTGAAATTTCTAAAGTCTTCTCTGATTGGCTGTTGGTTTTCATTCTGATTTCCTTAAAGCTTCTCTGATTGGATAATTTCAGGGAGGGAAGAGATTTGATTGGCTGATGGGAGGGGGGGATATCTGTTTATTCTTATTAACCTTTTACCGCACAATGAAGCCTTTTAACACCCCTGAAAGAGAAGGCTTTTGAAAATAATCTGAGGAAAGGAGACAATGCAGGTTACCAGCATTTTCTCCTTTTCCCACAATGTTTTCTACCCTATCAAAGAAGCAATTGATTTTTAGTTATTCTTACATCTTATTGTATCTTTTTTGCCTACTTTTAGTTTTTTTTATCGGAAAAAGTTTTCGCAACAGCAATCGGTTGCTTCTGAATTTTATATTTTTGCGCAGCGATCAAACATAAAATTGACTTTTGACTCGCGCGGTCGTCAAAATTGGTTCAATGTTTTCATGACCCTGGTAAGAAAACAGGGAAAAATTTTTGTTTACCTGTCCTTGAATTGTACAATAGGTATCAGTTGCCTCCGAAAGTGTTGAAGTTGATTTTACGATTTTATGCGCAGCACGTAACAGTCACGTATGGGTTAGATGGTCACCGTAACCAAATCAATGGCCCTAGTGAGAGAAAATGAAAAAGAAAAATCCCTATAATTGACTTAATCAACAGTTGGCGTCTGCTATAAAATATTCCATAAGTCGATTTTTCATGTTTTTGCGGATACGTAAGTGGCACCTGCGAGACAACAGACAACCTAAAAGGGTTTGTTGTCACGGTTAAAAAAAGATTGCAGAAGTAAAAAACAGGTATAAGAAACTAAGTTCCCAATATTTGACCTATTAAGCAACAGGTGTCGTCTGCTAAGAAATGTTCTGTAAGTCGATTTTCGCGGGTACGTAACCGGCACCTATGAGACGGTAGTCAATGTAAATGGATTTGTCGTCACGGTATAATGAGACTGGAGAAAAAAAACATACATTGAAAATTTAGGTCCTTTTGTTTGATTTATGCAATAAGAAGCAGTTGCTACTGAAAGAGCCTTCAGTCTTTTTTTAGCCACTTGTCGCATTATTTTCTGGGGTTTTCGTATGGGCGTAGCTGGCACATATGAGACGGTAGTCAACGTAACTGGGCTTCTTGTTGTTGTTTGAAGAAATTAGAAATATTACACTTCAGTTGCCATTGTTTGATATATGCAATAGGAAGTAACCGAAAGAGTTTTCAGTCTTTTTTTAGCCACTTGTCACATTAATTTCTGGGGTTTTTTTACACTGTACATGGATCACTTTGGTCTATTGAAAGTTTCAATGTGCAGCATTTCTTGTGGGCTGAGTTAGAAAAGCAAATCCAGTAAAGGGCTTGGGAGGGAGGGTGCATCGAGGGTTAAAGGGAAGTAATTCTTGCAAGAGGCATGAAAAGACCAAAACATATGAGACAGTAGTCAACGTAACTGTGTTTCTTATTGCGGATTGAAGAGATTAAAGAAATTACACTTCAGTTGCCATTGTTTGATATAATTATGCAATAGGAAGTAACTGAAAGAGTTTTCAGTCTTTTTTTTAGCCACTTGTCGCATTAATTTCTGTTTGTTTTTATTTACACTGTACATTGATCACTTTGGTCTATTGACATTGTCAATGTGCACGCAGCATTTCTTGTGGGCTGAGTTAGAAAAGCAAATCCAGTAAAGGGCTGGGGAGGGTTGGAGGGAGTGCACCGAGGGTTAAAGGGAAGTAATTCTTGTAAGAGGCTAGAAAAGACCAAAACATGGCCTACTACGCCCCTATTTTCTTAAATGTGTGCCCATTTTAAGTCATATCTGGCATGTGTGGATGGAAGTTTGCCAAGGACTGCACAGCAGCCTTTAAAGAAAACTTTAAATCCACTTTCATGCCGTTTTTTTACTGTTTTAAATCGATAAATTAGGGCGCCATTTTGGAGCTCTCTGATTGGCTGTTGAAATTTCTAAAGTCTTCTCTGATTGGCTGTTGGTTTTCATTCCGATTTCCTTAAAGCTTCTCTGATTGGATAATTTCAGGGAGGGAAGAG
Organism: Tridacna crocea; assembly: GCA_943736015.1. NCBI lineage: Eukaryota > Metazoa > Mollusca > Bivalvia > Cardiida > Cardiidae > Tridacna > Tridacna crocea. The sequence continues at coordinate 11,662,208 of OX031057.1, read as the reverse complement.
AATTGATCGGCTGATGGGAGGGGGGGGAATATCTGTTTATTCTTATTAACCTTTTACCGCACAATGAAGCCTTTTAACACCCCTGAAAGAGAAGGCTTTTGAAAATAATCTGAGGAAAGGAGACATTGCAGGTTACCAGCATTTTCTCCTTTTCCCACAATGTTTTCTACCCTATCAAAAAAGCAATTGATTTTTAGTTATTCTTACATATTATTGTATCTTTATTGCCTACTTCTAGTTTTTTTTATCGGAAAAAGTTTTCGCAACAGCAATCGGTTGCTTCTGAATTTTATATTTTTGCGCAGCGATCAAACATAAAATTGACTTTTGACTCGCGCGGTCGTCAAAATTGGTCCAATGTTTTCATGACCCTCCCTGGTAAGAAAACAGGGAAAAATTTTTGTTTACCTGTCCTTGAATTGTACAATAGGTATCAGTTGCCTCCGAAAGTGTTGAAGTTGATTTTACGATTTTATGCGCAGTACGTAACAGTCACGTATGGGTTAGATGGTCACCGTAACCAAATCAATGGCCCTAGTGAGAGAAAATGAAAAAGAAAAATCCCTATAATTGACTTAATCAACAGTTGGCGTCTGCTATAAAATATTCCGTAAGTCGATTTTTCATGTTTTTGCGGATACGTAAGTGGCACCTGCGAGACAACAGACAACCTAAAAGGGTTTGTTGTCACGGTTAAAAAAAGATTGCAGAAGTAAAAAACAGGTATAAGAAACTAAGTTCCCAATATTTGACCTATTAAGCAACAGGTGTCGTCTGCTAAGAAATGTTCTGTAAGTCGATTTTCGCGGGTATGTAACCGGCACCTATGAGACGGTAGTCAATGTAAATGGATTTGTTGTCACGGTATAATGAGACTGGAGAAAAAAAATATACATTGAAAATTTAGGTCCTTTTGTTTGATTTATGCAATAAGAAGCAGTTGCTACTGAAAGAGCCTTCAGTCTTTTTTTAGCCACTTGTCGCATTATTTTCTGGGGTTTTCGTATGGGCGTAGCTGGCACATATGAGACGGTAGTCAACGTAACTGGGCTTCTTGTTGTTGTTTGAAGAAATTAGAAATATTACACTTCAGTTGCCATTGTTTGATATATGCAATAGGAAGTAACCGAAAGAGTTTTCAGTCTTTTTTTAGCCACTTGTCACATTAATTTCTGGGTTTTTTTTACACTGTACATGGATCACTTTGGTCTATTGAAAGTTTCAATGTGCAGCATTTCTTGTGGGCTGAGTTAGAAAAGCAAATCCAGTAAAGGGCTTGGGAGGGCGGGTGCATCGAGGGTTAAAGGGAAGTAATTCTTGCAAGAGGCATGAAAAGACCAAAACATATGAGACAGTTGTCAACGTAACTGTGTTTCTTATTGCGGATTGAAGAGATTAAAGAAATTACACTTCAGTTGCCATTGTTTGATATAATTATGCAATAGGAAGTAACTGAAAGAGTTTTCAGTCTTTTTTTTAGCCACTTGTCGCATTAATTTCTGTTTGTTTTTATTTACACTGTACATTGATCACTTTGGTCTATTGACATTGTCAATGTGCACGCAGCATTTCTTGTGGGCTGAGTTAGAAAAGCAAATCCAGTAAAGGGCTTTGGAGGGTTGGAGGGAGTGCATCGAGGGTTAAAGGGAAGTAATTCTTGTAAGAGGCTTGAAAAGACCAAAACATATGAGCTGGGGAGGGGGTGTGCATCGAGGCTTAAAGGGAAGTAATTCTTGTAAGAGGCTAGAAAAGACCAAAACATGGCCTACTACGCCCCTATTTTCTTAAATGTGTGCCCATTTTAAGTCATATCTGGCATGTGTGGATGGCAGTTTGCCAAGGACTGCACAGCAGCCTTTAAAGAAAACTTTAAATCCACTTTTATGCCGTTTTTTTACTGTTTTAAATCGATAAATTAGGGCGCCATTTTGGAGCTCTCTGATTGGCTGTTGAAATTTCTAAAGTCTTCTCTGATTGGCTGTTGGTTTTCATTCTGATTTCCTTAAAGCTTCTCTGATTGGATAATTTCAGGGAGGGAAGAGATTTGATTGGCTGATGGGAGGGGGGGGAATATCTATTTATTCTTATTAACCTTTTACCTCACAATGAAGCCTTTTAACACCCCTGAAAGAGAAGGCTTTTGAAAATAATCTGAGGAAAGGAGACAATGCAAGTTACCAGCATTTTCTCCTTTTCCCACAATGTTTTCTACCCTATCAAAGAAGCAATTGATTTTTAGTTATTCTTACATCTTATTGTATCTTTATTGCCTACTTCTAGTTTTTTTTATCGGAAAAAGTTTTCGCAACAGCAATCGGTTGCTTCTGAATTTTATATTTTTGCGCAGTGATTAAACATAAAATTGACTTTTGACTCGCGCGGTCGTCAAAATTGGTTCAATGTTTTCATGACCCTGGTAAGAAAACAGGGAAAAATTTTGTTTACCTGTCCTTGAATTGTACAATAGGTATCAGTTGCCTCCGAAAGTGTTGAAGTTGATTTTACGATTTTATGCGCAGCACGTAACAGTCACGTATGGGTTAGATGGTCACCGTAACCAAATCAATGGCCCTAGTGAGAGAAAAAGAAAAAGAAAAATCCCTATAATTGACTTAAGCAACAGTTGGCGTCTGCTATAAAATATTCCGTAAGTCGATTTTTCATGTTTTTGCGGATACGTAAGTGGCACCTGCGAGACAACAGACAACCTAAAAGGGTTTGTTGTCACGGTTAAAAAAAGATTGCAGAAGTAAAAAACAGGTATAAGAAATTAAGTTCCCAATATTTGACCTATTAAGCAACAGGTGTCGTCTGCTAAGAAATGTTCTGTAAGTCGATTTTCGCGGGTACGTAACCGGCACCTATGAGACGGTAGTCAATGTAAATGGATTTGTCGTCACGGTATAATGAGACTGGAGAAAAAACACATACATTGAAAATTTAGGTCCTTTTGTTTGATTTATGCAATAAGAAGCAGTTGCTACTGAAAGAGCCTTCAGTCTTTTTTTAGCCACTTGTCGCATTATTTTCTGGGGTTTTCGTATGGGCGTAGCTGGCACGTATGAGACGGTAGTCAACGTAACTGGGCTTCTTGTTGTTGTTTGAAGAAATTAGAAATATTACACTTCAGTTGCCATTGTTTGATATATGCAATAGGAAGTAACCGAAAGAGTTTTCAGTCTTTTTTTAGCCACTTGTCACATTAATTTCTGGGTTTTTTTTACACTGTACATGGATCACTTTGGTCTATTGAAAGTTTCAATGTGCAGCATTTCTTGTGGGCTGAGTTAGAAAAGCAAATCCAGTAAAGGGCTTGGGAGGGAGGGTGCATCGAGGGTTAAAGGGAAGTAATTCTTGCAAGAGGCATGAAAAGACCAAAACATATGAGACAGTAGTCAACGTAACTGTGTTTCTTATTGCAGATTGAAGAGATTAAAAAAATTACACTTCAGTTGCCATTGTTTGATATAATTATGCAATAGGAAGTAACTGAAAGAGTTTTCAGTCTTTTTTTTAGCCACTTGTCGCATTAATTTCTGTTTGTTTTTATTTACACTGTACATTGATCACTTTGGTCTATTGACATTGTCAATGTGCACGCAGCATTTCTTGTGGGCTGAGTTAGAAAAGCAAATCCAGTAAAGGGCTGGGGAGGGTTGGAGGGAGTGCATCGAGGGTTAAAGGGAAGTAATTCTTGTAAGAGGCTAGAAAAGACCAAAACATGGCCTACTACGCCCCTATTTTCTTAAATGTGTGCCCATTTTAAGTCATATCTGGCATGTGTGGATGGCAGTTTGCCAAGGACTGCACAGCAGCCTTTAAAGAAAACTTTAAATCCACTTTTATGCCGTTTTTTTACTGTTTTAAATCGATAAATTAGGGCGCCATTTTGGAGCTCTCTGATTGGCTGTTGAAATTTCTAAAGTCTTCTCTGATTGGCTGTTGGTTTTCATTCTGATTTCCTTAAAGCTTCTCTGATTGGATAATTTCAGGGAGGGAAGAGATTTGATCGGCTGATGGGAGGGGGGGGAATATCTGTTTATTCTTATTAACCTTTTACCGCACAATGAAGCCTTTTAACACCCCTGAAAGAGAAGGCTTTTGAAAATAATCTGAGGAAAGGAGACAATGCAGGTTACCAGCATTTTCTCCTTTTCCCACAATGTTTTCTACCCTATCAAAGAAGCAATTGATTTTAGTTATTCTTACATCTCATTGTATCTTTATTGCCTACTTCTAGTTTTTTTTATCGGAAAAAGTTTTCGCAACAGCAATCGGTTGCTTCTGAATTTTATATTTTTGCGCAGCGATCAAACATAAAATTGACTTTTGACTTGCGCGGTCGTCAAAATTGGTCCAATGTTTTCATGACCCTGGTAAGAAAACAGGGAAAAATTTTTGTTTACCTGTCCTTGAATTGTACAATAGGTATCAGTTGCCTCCGAAAGTGTTGAAGTTGATTTTACGATTTTATGCGCAGCACGTAACAGTCACGTATGGGTTAGATGGTCACCGTAACCAAATCAATGGCCCTAGTGAGAGAAAATGAAAAAGAAAAATCCCTATAATTGACTTAATCAACAGTTGGCGTCTGCTATAAAATATTCCGTAAGTCGATTTTTCATGTTTTTGCGGATACGTAAGTGGCACCTGCGAGACAACAGACAACCTAAAAGGGTTTGTTGTCACGGTTAAAAAAAGATTGCAGAAGTAAAAAACAGGTATAAGAAACTAAGTTCCCAATATTTGACCTATTAAGCAACAGGTGTCGTCTGCTAAGAAATGTTCTGTAAGTCGATTTTCGCGGGTACGTAACCGGCACCTATGAGACGGTAGTCAATGTAAATGGATTTGTCGTCACGGTATAATGAGACTGGAGAAAAAAAATATACATTGAAAATTTAGGTCCTTTTGTTTGATTTATGCAATAAGAAGCAGTTGCTACTGAAAGAGCCTTCAGTCTTTTTTTAGCCACTTGTCGCATTATTTTCTGGGGTTTTCGTATGGGCGTAGCTGGCACATATGAGACGGTAGTCAACGTAACTGGGCTTCTTGTTGTTGTTTGAAGAAATTAGAAATATTACACTTCAGTTGCCATTGTTTGATATATGCAATAGGAAGTAACCGAAAGAGTTTTCAGTCTTTTTTTAGCCACTTGTCACATTAATTTCTGGGGTTTTTTTTACACTGTACATGGATCACTTTGGTCTATTGAAAGTTTCAATGTGCAGCATTTCTTGTGGGCTGAGTTAGAAAAGCAAATCCAGTAAAGGGCTTGGGAGGGAGGGTGCATCGAGGGTTAAAGGGAAGTAATTCTTGCAAGAGGCATGAAAAGACCAAAACATATGAGACAGTAGTCAACGTAACTGTGTTTCTTATTGCGGATTGAAGAGATTAAAGAAATTACACTTCATTTGCCATTGTTTGATATAATTATGCAATAGGAAGTAACTGAAAGAGTTTTCAGTCTTTTTTTTAGCCACTTGTCGCATTAATTTCTGTTTGTTTTTATTTACACTGTCCATTGATCACTTTGGTCTATTGACATTGTCAATGTGCACGCAGCATTTCTTGTGGGCTGAGTTAGAAAAGCAAATTCAGTAAAGGGCTGGGGAGGGTTGGAGGGAGTGCATCGAGGGTTAAAGGGAAGTAATTCTTGTAAGAGGCTTGAAAAGACCAAAATATATGAGCTGGGAAGGGGTGTGCATCGAGGCTTAAAGGAAAGTAATTCTTGTAAGAGGCTAGAAAAGACCAAAACATGGCCTACTACGCCCCTATTTTCTTAAATGTGTGCCCATTTTAAGTCATATCTGGCATGTGTGGATGGCAGTTTGCCAAGGACTGCACAGCAGCCTTTAAAGAAAACTTTAAATCCACTTTTATGCCGTTTTTTTACTGTTTTAAATCGATAAATTAGGGCGCCATTTTGGAGCTCTCTGATTCGCTGTTGAAATTTCTAAAGTCTTCTCTGATTGGCTGTTGGTTTTCATTCTGATTTCCTTAAAGCTTCTCTGATTGGATAATTTCAGGGAGGGAAGAGATTTGATTGGCTGATGGGAGGGGGGGGAATATCTGTTTATTCTTATTAACCTTTTACCTCACAATGAAGCCTTTTAACACCCCTGAAAGAGAAGGCTTTTGAAAATAATCTGAGGAAAGGAGACAATGCAGGTTACCAGCATTTTCTCCTTTTCCCACAATGTTTTCTACCCTATCAAAGAAGCAATTGATTTTTAGTTATTCTTACATCTTATTGTATCTTTATTGCCTACTTCTAGTTTTTTTTATCGGAAAAAGTTTTCGCAACAGCAATCGGTTGCTTCTGAATTTTATATTTTTGCGCAGTGATTAAACATAAAATTGACTTTTGACTCGCGCGGTCGTCAAAATTGGTTCAATGTTTTCATGACCCTGGTAAGAAAACAGGGAAAAATTTTGTTTACCTGTCCTTGAATTGTACAATAGGTATCAGTTGCCTCCGAAAGTGTTGAAGTTGATTTTACGATTTTATGCGCAGCACGTAACAGTCACGTATGGGTTAGATGGTCACCGTAACCAAATCAATGGCCCTAGTGAGAGAAAAAGAAAAAGAAAAATCCCTATAATTGACTTAAGCAACAGTTGGCGTCTGCTATAAAATATTCCGTAAGTCGATTTTTCATGTTTTTGCGGATATGTAAGTGGCACCTGCGAGACAACAGACAACCTAAAAGGGTTTGTTGTCACGGTTAAAAAAAGATTGCAGAAGTAAAAAACAGGTATAAGAAACTAAGTTCCCAATATTTGACCTATTAAGCAACAGGTGTCGTCTGCTAAGAAATGTTCTGTAAGTCGATTTCGCGGGTACGTAACCGGCACCTATGAGACGGTAGTCAATGTAAATGGATTTGTCGTCACGGTATAATGAGACTGGAGAAAAAACACATACATTGAAAATTTAGGTCCTTTTGTTTGATTTATGCAATAAGAAGCAGTTGCTACTGAAAGAGCCTTCAGTCTTTTTTTAGCCACTTGTCGCATTATTTTCTGGGGTTTTCGTATGGGCGTAGCTGGCACGTATGAGACGGTAGTCAACGTAACTGGGCTTCTTGTTGTTGTTTGAAGAAATTAGAAATATTACACTTCAGTTGCCATTGTTTGATATATGCAATAGGAAGTAACCGAAAGAGTTTTCAGTCTTTATTTAGCCACTTGTCACATTAATTTCTGGGTTTTTTTTAAACTGTACTTGGATCACTTTGGTCTATTGAAAGTTTCAATGTGCAGCATTTCTTGTGGGCTGAGTTAGAAAAGCAAATCCAGTAAAGGGCTTGGGAGGGAGGGTGCATCGAGGGTTAAAGGGAAGTAATTCTTGCAAGAGGCATGAAAAGACCAAAACATATGAGACAGTAGTCAACGTAACTGTGTTTCTTATTGCGAATTGAAGAGATTAAAAAAATTACACTTCATTTGCCATTGTTTGATATAATTATGCAATAGGAAGTAACTGAAAGAGTTTTCAGTCTTTTTTTTAGCCACTTGTCGCATTAATTTCTGTTTGTTTTTATTTACACTGTACATTGATCACTTTGGTCTATTGACATTGTCAATGTGCACGCAGCATTTCTTGTGGGCTGAGTTAGAAAAGCAAATCCAGTAAAGGGCTGGGGAGGGTTGGAGGGAGTGCATCGAGGGTTAAAGGGAAGTAATTCTTGTAAGAGGCTAGAAAAGACCAAAACATGGCCTACTACGCCCCTATTTTCTTAAATGTGTGCCCATTTTAAGTCATATCTGGCATGTGTGGATGGAAGTTTGCCAAGGACTGCACAGCAGCCTTTAAAGAAAACTTTAAATCCACTTTTATGCCGTTTTTTTACTGTTTTAAATCGATAAATTAGGGCGCCATTTTGGAGCTCTCTGATTGGCTGTTGAAATTTCTAAAGTCTTCTCTGATTGGCTGTTGGTTTTCATTCCGATTTCCTTAAAGCTTCTCTGATTGGATAATTTCAGGGAGGGAAGAGAATTGATCGGCTGATGGGAGGGGGGGGAATATCTGTTTATTCTTATTAACCTTTTACCGCACAATGAAGCCTTTTAACACCCCTGAAAGAGAAGGCTTTTGAAAATAATCTGAGGAAAGGAGACAATGCAGGTTACCAGCATTTTCTCCTTTTCCCACAATGTTTTCTACCCTATCAAAAAAGCAATTGATTTTTAGTTATTCTTACATCTTATTGTATCTTTATTGCCTACTTCTAGTTTTTTTTATCGGAAAAAGTTTTCGCAACAGCAATCGGTTGCTTCTGAATTTTATATTTTTGCGCAGCGATCAAACATAAAATTGACTTTTGACTCGCGCGGTCGTCAAAATTGGTCCAATGTTTTCATGACCCTCCCTGGTAAGAAAACAGGGAAAAATTTTTGTTTACCTGTCCTTGAATTGTACAATAGGTATCAGTTGCCTCCGAAAGTGTTGAAGTTGATTTTACGATTTTATGCGCAGCACGTAACAGTCACGTATGGGTTAGATGGTCACCGTAACCAAATCAATGGCCCTAGTGAGAGAAAATGAAAAAGAAAAATCCCTATAATTGACTTAATCAACAGTTGGCGTCTGCTATAAAATATTCCGTAAGTCGATTTTTCATGTTTTTGCGGATACGTAAGTGGCACCTGCGAGACAACAGACAACCTAAAAGGGTTTGTTGTCACGGTTAAAAAAAGATTGCAGAAGTAAAAAACAGGTATAAGAAACTAAGTTCCCAATATTTGACCTATTAAGCAACAGGTGTCGTCTGCTAAGAAATGTTCTGTAAGTCGATTTTCGCGGGTATGTAACCGGCACCTATGAGACGGTAGTCAATGTAAATGGATTTGTTGTCACGGTATAATGAGACTGGAGAAAAAAAATATACATTGAAAATTTAGGTCCTTTTGTTTGATTTATGCAATAAGAAGCAGTTGCTACTGAAAGAGCCTTCAGTCTTTTTTTAGCCACTTGTCGCATTATTTTCTGGGGTTTTCGTATGGGCGTAGCTGGCACATATGAGACGGTAGTCAACGTAACTGGGCTTCTTGTTGTTGTTTGAAGAAATTAGAAATATTACACTTCAGTTGCCATTGTTTGATATATGCAATAGGAAGTAACCGAAAGAGTTTTCAGTCTTTTTTTAGCCACTTGTCACATTAATTTCTGGGTTTTTTTTACACTGTACATGGATCACTTTGGTCTATTGAAAGTTTCAATGTGCAGCATTTCTTGTGGGCTGAGTTAGAAAAGCAAATCCAGTAAAGGGCTTGGGAGGGAGGGTGCATCGAGGGTTAAAGAGAAGTAATTCTTGCAAGAGGCATGAAAAGACCAAAACATATGAGACAGTAGTCAACGTAACTGTGTTTCTTATTGCGGATTGAAGAGATTAAAAAAATTACACTTCATTTGCCATTGTTTGATATAATTATGCAATAGGAAGTAACTGAAAGAGTTTTCAGTCTTTTTTTTAGCCACTTGTCGCATTAATTTCTGTTTGTTTTTATTTACACTGTACATTGATCACTTTGGTCTATTGACATTGTCAATGTGCACGCAGCATTTCTTGTGGGCTGAGTTAGAAAAGCAAATCCAGTAAAGGGCTTTGGAGGGTTGGAGGGAGTGCATCGAGGGTTAAAGGGAAGTAATTCTTGTAAGAGGCTTGAAAAGACCAAAACATATGAGCTGGGGAGGGGGTGTGCATCGAGGCTTAAAGGGAAGTAATTCTTGTAAGAGGCTAGAAAAGACCAAAACATGGCCTACTACGCCCCTATTTTCTTAAATGTGTGCCCATTTTAAGTCATATCTGGCATGTGTGGATGGCAGTTTGCCAAGGACTGCACAGCAGCCTTTAAAGAAAACTTTAAATCCACTTTTATGCCGTTTTTTTACTGTTTTAAATCGATAAATTAGGGCGCCATTTTGGAGCTCTCTGATTCGCTGTTGAAATTTCTAAAGTCTTCTCTGATTGGCTGTTGGTTTTCATTCCGATTTCCTTAAAGCTTCTCTGATTGGATAATTTCAGGGAGGGAAGAGATTTGATTGGCTGATGGGAGGGGGGGGAAATATCTATTTATTCTTATTAACCTTTTACCTCACAATGAAGCCTTTTAACACCCCTGAAAGAGAAGGCTTTTGAAAATAATCTGAGGAAAGGAGACAATGCAGGTTACCAGCATTTTCTCCTTTTCCCACAATGTTTTCTACCCTATCAAAGAAGCAATTGATTTTTAGTTATTCTTACATCTTATTGTATCTTTATTGCCTACTTCTAGTTTTTTTTATCGGAAAAAGTTTTCGCAACAGCAATCGGTTGCTTCTGAATTTTATATTTTTGCGCAGTGATTAAACATAAAATTGACTTTTGACTCGCGCGGTCGTCAAAATTGGTTCAATGTTTTCATGACCCTGGTAAGAAAACAGGGAAAAATTTTGTTTACCTGTCCTTGAATTGTACAATAGGTATCAGTTGCCTCCGAAAGTGTTGAAGTTGATTTTACGATTTTATGCGCAGCACGTAACAGTCACGTATGGGTTAGATGGTCACCGTAACCAAATCAATGGCCCTAGTGAGAGAAAAAGAAAAAGAAAAATCCCTATAATTGACTTAAGCAACAGTTGGCGTCTGCTATAAAATATTCCGTAAGTCGATTTTTCATGTTTTTGCGGATATGTAAGTGGCACCTGCGAGACAACAGACAACCTAAAAGGGTTTGTTGTCACGGTTAAAAAAAGATTGCAGAAGTAAAAAACAGGTATAAGAAATTAAGTTCCCAATATTTGACCTATTAAGCAACAGGTGTCGTCTGCTAAGAAATGTTCTGTAAGTCGATTTTCGCGGGTACGTAACCGGCACCTATGAGACGGTAGTCAATGTAAATGGATTTGTCGTCACGGTATAATGAGACTGGAGAAAAAACACATACATTGAAAATTTAGGTCCTTTTGTTTGATTTATGCAATAAGAAGCAGTTGCCAGTTAGAAATATTACACTTCAGTTGCCATTGTTTGATATATGCAATAGGAAGTAACCGAAAGAGTTTTCAGTCTTTATTTAGCCACTTGTCACATTAATTTCTGGTTTTTTTTTAAACTGTACTTGGATCACTTTGGTCTATTGAAAGTTTCAATGTGCAGCATTTCTTGTGGGCTGAGTTAGAAAAGCAAATCCAGTAAAGGGCTTGGGAGGGAGGGTGCATCGAGGGTTAAAGGGAAGTAATTCTTGCAAGAGGCATGAAAAGACCAAAACATATGAGACAGTAGTCAACGTAACTGTGTTTCTTATTGCGGATTGAAGAGATTAAAAAAATTACACTTCATTTGCCATTGTTTGATATAATTATGCAATAGGAAGTAACTGAAAGAGTTTTCAGTCTTTTTTTTAGCCACTTGTCGCATTAATTTCTGTTTGTTTTTATTTACACTGTACATTGATCACTTTGGTCTATTGACATTGTCAATGTGCACGCAGCATTTCTTGTGGGCTGAGTTAGAAAAGCAAATCCAGTAAAGGGCTGGGGAGGGTTGGAGGGAGTGCATCGAGGGTTAAAGGGAAGTAATTCTTGTAAGAGGCTAGAAAAGACCAAAACATGGCCTACTACGCCCCTATTTTCTTAAATGTGTGCCCATTTTAAGTCATATCTGGCATGTGTGGATGGCAGTTTGCCAAGGACTGCACAGCAGCCTTTAAAGAAAACTTTAAATCCACTTTTATGCCGTTTTTTTACTGTTTTAAATCGATAAATTAGGGCGCCATTTTGGAGCTCTCTGATTCGCTGTTGAAATTTCTAAAGTCTTCTCTGATTGGCTGTTGGTTTTCATTCTGATTTCCTTAAAGCTTCTCTGATTGGATAATTTCAGGGAGGGAAGAGATTTGATTGGCTGATGGGAGGGGGGGGAATATCTGTTTATTCTTATTAACCTTTTACCGCACAATGAAGCCTTTTAACACCCCTGAAAGAGAAGGCTTTTGAAAATAATCTGAGGAAAGGAGACAATGCAGGTTACCAGCATTTTCTCCTTTTCCCACAATGTTTTCTACCCTATCAAAAAAGCAATTGATTTTTAGTTATTCTTACATCTTATTGTATCTTTATTGCCTACTTCTAGTTTTTTTTATCGGAAAAAAGTTTTCGCAACAGCAATCGGTTGCTTCTGAATTTTATATTTTTGCGCAGCGATCAAACATAAAATTGACTTTTGACTCGCGCGGTCGTCAAAATTGGTCCAATGTTTTCATGACCCTCCCTGGTAAGAAAACAGGGAAAAATTTTTGTTTACCTGTCCTTGAATTGTACAATAGGTATCAGTTGCCTCCGAAAGTGTTGAAGTTGATTTTACGATTTTATGCGCAGCACGTAACAGTCACGTATGGGTTAGATGGTCACCGTAACCAAATCAATGGCCCTAGTGAGAGAAAATGAAAAAGAAAAATCCCTATAATTGACTTAATCAACAGTTGGCGTCTGCTATAAAATATTCCGTAAGTCGATTTTTCATGTTTTTGCGGATACGTAAGTGGCACCTGCGAGACAACAGACAACCTAAAAGGGTTTGTTGTCACGGTTAAAAAAAGATTGCAGAAGTAAAAAACAGGTATAAGAAACTAAGTTCCCAATATTTGACCTATTAAGCAACAGGTGTCGTCTGCTAAGAAATGTTCTGTAAGTCGATTTTCGCGGGTATGTAACCGGCACCTATGAGACGGTAGTCAATGTAAATGGATTTGTTGTCACGGTATAATGAGACTGGAGAAAAAAAATATACATTGAAAATTTAGGTCCTTTTGTTTGATTTATGCAATAAGAAGCAGTTGCTACTGAAAGAGCCTTCAGTCTTTTTTTAGCCACTTGTCGCATTATTTTCTGGGGTTTTCGTATGGGCGTAGCTGGCACATATGAGACGGTAGTCAACGTAACTGGGCTTCTTGTTGTTGTTTGAAGAAATTAGAAATATTACACTTCAGTTGCCATTGTTTGATATATGCAATAGGAAGTAACCGAAAGAGTTTTCAGTCTTTTTTTAGCCACTTGTCACATTAATTTCTGGGTTTTTTTTACACTGTACATGGATCACTTTGGTCTATTGAAAGTTTCAATGTGCAGCATTTCTTGTGGGCTGAGTTAGAAAAGCAAATCCAGTAAAGGGCTTGGGAGGGCGGGTGCATCGAGGGTTAAAGGGAAGTAATTCTTGCAAGAGGCATGAAAAGACCAAAACATATGAGACAGTTGTCAACGTAACTGTGTTTCTTATTGCGGATTGAAGAGATTAAAGAAATTACACTTCAGTTGCCATTGTTTGATATAATTATGCAATAGGAAGTAACTGAAAGAGTTTTCAGTCTTTTTTTTAGCCACTTGTCGCATTAATTTCTGTTTGTTTTTATTTACACTGTACATTGATCACTTTGGTCTATTGACATTGTCAATGTGCACGCAGCATTTCTTGTGGGCTGAGTTAGAAAAGCAAATCCAGTAAAGGGCTTTGGAGGGTTGGAGGGAGTGCATCGAGGGTTAAAGGGAAGTAATTCTTGTAAGAGGCTTGAAAAGACCAAAACATATGAGCTGGGGAGGGGGTGTGCATCGAGGCTTAAAGGGAAGTAATTCTTGTAAGAGGCTAGAAAAGACCAAAACATGGCCTACTACGCCCCTATTTTCTTAAATGTGTGCCCATTTTAAGTCATATCTGGCATGTGTGGATGGCAGTTTGCCAAGGACTGCACAGCAGCCTTTAAAGAAAACTTTAAATCCACTTTTATGCCGTTTTTTTACTGTTTTAAATCGATAAATTAGGGCGCCATTTTGGAGCTCTCTGATTGGCTGTTGAAATTTCTAAAGTCTTCTCTGATTGGCTGTTGGTTTTCATTCTGATTTCCTTAAAGCTTCTCTGATTGGATAATTTCAGGGAGGGAAGAGATTTGATTGGCTGATGGGAGGGGGGGGAATATCTATTTATTCTTATTAACCTTTTACCTCACAATGAAGCCTTTTAACACCCCTGAAAGAGAAGGCTTTTGAAAATAATCTGAGGAAAGGAGACAATGCAGGTTACCAGCATTTTCTCCTTTTCCCACAATGTTTTCTACCCTATCAAAGAAGCAATTGATTTTTAGTTATTCTTACATCTTATTGTATCTTTATTGCCTACTTCTAGTTTTTTTTATCGGAAAAAGTTTTCGCAACAGCAATCGGTTGCTTCTGAATTTTATATTTTTGCGCAGTGATTAAACATAAAATTGACTTTTGACTCGCGCGGTCGTCAAAATTGGTTCAATGTTTTCATGACCCTGGTAAGAAAACAGGGAAAAATTTTGTTTACCTGTCCTTGAATTGTACAATAGGTATCAGTTGCCTCCGAAAGTGTTGAAGTTGATTTTACGATTTTATGCGCAGCACGTAACAGTCACGTATGGGTTAGATGGTCACCGTAACCAAATCAATGGCCCTAGTGAGAGAAAAAGAAAAAGAAAAATCCCTATAATTGACTTAAGCAACAGTTGGCGTCTGCTATAAAATATTCCGTGAGTCGATTTTTCATGTTTTTGCGGATATGTAAGTGGCACCTGCGAGACAACAGACAACCTAAAAGGGTTTGTTGTCACGGTTAAAAAAAGATTGCAGAAGTAAAAAACAGGTATAAGAAATTAAGTTCCCAATATTTGACCTATTAAGCAACAGGTGTCGTCTGCTAAGAAATGTTCTGTAAGTCGATTTTCGCGGGTACGTAACCGGCACCTATGAGACGGTAGTCAATGTAAATGGATTTGTCGTCACGGTATAATGAGACTGGAGAAAAAACACATACATTGAAAATTTAGGTCCTTTTGTTTGATTTATGCAATGTTTTATTTAGGTATCAGTTGCCTCCTAAAGTGTTGAAGTTGATTTTACAATTTTATGCGCAGCACGTAACAGTCAGGTATGGGTGAGATGGTCACTGTAACCGAATCAATGGCCCTAGTGAGAGAAAAAGAAAAAGAAAAATCCCTATAATTGACTTAAGCAACAGTTGGCGTCTGCTATAAAATATTCCGTAAGTCGATTTTTCATGTTTTTGTGGATACGTAAGTGGCACCTTCGAGACAACAGACAACCTAAAAGGGTTTGTTGTCACGGTTAAAAACAGATTGCAGAAGTAAAAAACAGGTATTAGAAACTAAGTTCCCAATATTTGACCTATTAAGCAACAGGTGTCGTCTGCTATGAAATGTTCCGTAAGTCGATTTTCGCGGGTACGTAACCGGCACACATGAGACGGTAGTCAACGTAAATGGATTTGTCGTCACGGTATAATGAGATTGGAGAAAAAAATATACATTGAAAATTTAGTTCCGTTTGTTTGATTTATGCAATAAGAAGCAGTTGCTACTGAAAGAGCCTTCAGTCATTTTTTAGCCACTTGTCGCATTATTTTCTGGGGTTTTCGTATGGGCGTAGCTGGCACGTATGAGACGGTAGTCAACGTAACTGGGCTTCTTGTTGTTGTTTGAAGAAATTAGAAATATTACACTTCAGTTGCCATTGTTTGATATATGCAATAGGAAGTAACCGAAAGAGTTTTCAGTCTTTTTTTAGCCACTTGTCACATTAACTTCTGGGGTTTTTTTACACTGTACATGGATCACTTTGGTCTATTGAAAGTTTCAATGTGCAGCATTTCTTGTGGGCTGAGTTAGAAAAGCAAATCCAGTAAAGGGCTTAGGAGGGAGGGTGCATCGAGGGTTAAAGGGAAGTAATTCTTGCAAGGGGCATGAAAAGACCAAAACATATGAAACAGTAGTCAACGTAACTCGGTTTCTTGTTGTGGATTGAAGAGATTAAAAAAATTACACTTCAGTTGCCATTGTTTGATATAATTATGCAATAGGAAGTAGTCCTCTTTCCATAATTCTATTTCCAGCTCGACAAATAACAGGAAGTGTAGCTTTTTCATCCTGTTAAAACTGATATCACCGGTCTCACGAAAGGCGACATTATCAAGTTTGACGGCATAATGGTCAATGACGGAAACGCCTATGACTTCAATACGGGTATCTTCACGGCACCACGGGATGGGCTCTATCTTTTCTCTTACTTTGTTGAAGATTACACCGATCAGGATCTTTGGGTTTTCCTTCGACAAGACGATTATGTCCGTTCACAGGCTGTAGCCGAGCCTTATACTGACCATCAAAACATTAGGGAGGAAACGTTGTTCTCCTTCATGTCACGGCAGGATCAAGAATTTGGATTTCCATCGATGTAGGAACTAGAGTCCAGAGCGACCTGTCCACATTTTCTGGGATGTTTCTACATTAGGTCAATTGCAAATGTCGAAAAAGAAACATGCAGAAAATTGCATGATGTCTTAAAGCCGATGTAGTTATTTCTGTGCAGTCAAATGACAATTAAACAATTAACACTGAAAAGGCCATGCCTGTTAAAGCAAGTTCCGTAATGGTACATTGTTTTTCTTTAAACAATAAAACGCATATAAACCACTCTTAAGACCACTTTTAACTCTTTACCACACAATCCCGACTTCTAACAACCCTGAGAAAAAGACATTTTGAAAAAACATTGTGGGAAAAGGAGAAAATGATGGTAACCAGCATTTTCTCCTATTCCCACAATGTTTTCAACCCTTCCCAAATCCATTTTCGTTTTTTTTTTTCAGAAACATTTTTTTTTTCGTCTAAAAAATGCTGTCAAGTAGGACCAGTCTATAAATTTGTTGTTTGGTAAAGAGTTAAATCACTTCCAGCTTCATACTGACCTACTATTCTTGGCGAAAAGGGAGTTTCACCCTTAACCACACAATGACTATTTCTAAAGCCCCTGAAAGAGAAAGCTTTTAAAAGCATTGTAGGAAAAGGAGAAAATGTTGGTTACTAGCATTTTCTCCTTTTCCCACAATGTTTTCAAACATATGAGCTGGGGAGGGGGGTGCATCGAGGATTAAAGGGAAGTAATTCTTGCAAGAGGCCTGAAAAGACCAAAACATGGCCTTCTACGCCCCTATTTTCTTAAATGTGTGCCCATTTTCAGTGAAATCTGGCATGTGTGGATGGCAGTTTGCCAAGGACTGCACAGCAGCCTTTAAAGACTTTAAATCCACTTTTATGCCGTTTTTTTTTTACTGTTTTAAATCGATAAATTAGGGCGCCATTTTGGAGCTCTCTGATTCGCTGTTGAAATTTCTAAAGTCTTCTCTGATTGGCTGTTGGTTTTCATTCTGATTTCCTTAAGGCTTCTCTGATTGGATAATTTCAGGGAGGGAAGAGATTTGATTGGCTGATGGGCGGGGGGGAATATCTGTTTATTCTTATTAACCTTTTACCGCACAATGAAGCCTTTTAACAGCCCTGAAAGAGAAAGCTTTTGAAAATAATCTGAGGAAAGGAGACAATGCAGGTTACCAGCATTTTCTCCTTTTCTCACAATGTTTTCTACCCTATCAAAGAAGCAATTGATTTTTAGTTATTCTTACATCTTATTGTATCTTTATTGCCTACTTCTAGTTTTTTTTATCGAAAAAAGTTTCTGCAACAGCAATCGGTTGCTTCTGAATTTTAAATTTTTGCGCAGCGATTAAACATAAAATTGACTTTTGACTCGCACGGTCGTCAAAATTGGTTCAATGTTTTCATGACCCTGGTAAGAAAACAGGGAAAAATTTTGTTTACCTGTCTTTTCATTGTACAATAGGTATCAGTTGCCTCCGAAAGTGTTAAAGATGATTTTACGATTTTATGCGCAGCACGTAACAGTCACGTATGGGTGAGATGGTCACAGCAACCGAATCAATGGCCCTAGTGAGAGAAAAAGAAAAAGAAAAATCCCTATAACTGACTTAAGCAACAGTTGGCGTCTGCTATAAAATATTCCGTAAGTCGATTTTTCATGTTTTTGCGGATACGTAAGTGGCACCTGCGAGACAACAGACAACCTAAAAGGGTTTGTTGTCACGGTTAAAAAAAAATTGCAGAAATAAAAAACAGATATTAGAAACTAAGTTCCTTATATTTGACCTATTAAGCAACAGGTGTCGTCTGCTATGAAATGTTCCGTAAGTCGATTTTCGCGGGTACGTAACTGGCACCTATGAGACGGTAGTCAACGTAAATGGATTTGTCGACACGGTATAATGAGATTGGCGAAAAAAAATATACATTGAAAATTTAGTTCCTTTTGTTTGATTTATGCAATAAGAAGCAGTTGCTACTGAAAGAGCCTTCAGTCATTTTTTAGCCACTTGTCGCATTATTTTCTGGGGTTTTCGTATGGGCGTAGCTGGCATGTATGAGACGGTAGTCAACGTAACTGGGCTTCTTGTTGTGGTTTGAAGAAATTAGAAATATTACACTTCAGTTGCCATTGTTTGATATATGCAATAGGAAGTAACCGAAAGAGTTTTCAGTCTTTTTTTAAGCCACTTGTCGCATTAATTTTTTTTTTTATACTATACATGGATCACTATGGTCTATTGAAAGTTTCAATGTGCAGCATTTCTTGTGGGGCGAGTTAGAAAAGCAAATCCAGTAAAGGGCTTGGCATAAATAATAAAATTCTTATTGAAGCAGCTGGTCAGCTGGCACCACATTTATGCGATCTATTTAATTACTCATTGAATACCAGTACTGTCCCATCTTCGTGGAAAATATCCAATGTATGTCCCATATTTAAGTCGGGTGACCCTTCTCTGCCTTCCAACTACAGACCAGTTTCATTACTAAATAACATAGAAAAAGTCTTAGAACGAATCATATTCAAGCATGTCTATAATTATCTAAAGGATACAGATTTTTTTACTGCATATCAGTCTGGTTTTATGCCAGGTGATTCTACTGTTAATCAGGTAACTTGTCTATATAACACCATATGCAAAGCTTTAGATGATGGGTTGGAATTCAGAGCAGTATTCTTTGACATAAGCAAAGCATTTGATAAAGTCTGGCATAAGGGCTTGTTATTCAAGATGCGAAGAGCCGGTATTAGAGGTAAATTATTGTCCTGGTTTTCTGAATATCTTTTAAATCGTTTTCAACGAGTTCTTATACCAGGTGGTATCTCTGACTTACGCCACGTGCAGGCAGGTGTGCCCCAAGGATCTATTTTAGGACCTCTTTTGTTCTTAATATATATTAATGATATTGTTGATGATATTCGGGCAAACATTAATCTCTTTGCAGATGATACCAGTCTATCGATGGTTGTATCTGACCCAGCTGCCGCTGGAACTGTATTACAAACAGATATCGATACAATTTCTCGTTGGGCGCAGAAGTGGTTGGTCAAGTTCAATCCAGCAAAATCAGAATCCTTAGTTATATCTCGAAAACGTTTTAAGACTAACCACCCTGGTCTGTTTATGTCGAATACCGAAATTCCACCTGTCACTAGTCATAAACATTTAGGCATATTTCTTTCTAGCGGCGGGTCTTGGGACTCTCATATTAGTAATTCTATCAAAAAGGCATGGAAAAGAATTGGAGTCATGCGTCATCTGAAAACCCGCCTTGATCGACTTTCACTCCAAATTATGTACTTTTCTTTTATTCGACCTATTCTTGAATATGGTGATGTCATATGGGATAATGTTTCTCAAGGGTTGAAAGATCAACTGGATAAAGTACAAAATGAGGCTGCACGGATCGTTACCGGCTGTACTAAATTAGTTTCTATCATTGATCTATACCAAGAGTCTGGTTGGGAAACATTAAGCCATCGACGGCGTAAGCACAAACTCATCCTTTTCTATAAAATGGTCAACGGACTTACCCCATATTATCTTAATACTCTTGTTCCGTCTACGGTTGGCAATTCTTGCAGTTACAATCTTCGTAGGCCCAACAATTTGAGAAACATTACTTGTAGAACGAGCTTGTACAGTGCTTCATTTTTGCCATCTGTGATTAATGATTGGAATTCACTTTCAGATGATACTAAGAATGCAGAATCATTGTCAGCTTTTAAATATCGTTTAAACATGGTTAAACCTTGTCCACGGAGGCTTTATTTTTTTGGCGAAAGGAAACTTCAAGTTATACATGCCAGATTACGCAACAGATGCAGCAGTCTTAATGAACATCTGTACTTAAAAAAACTAGTGGAATCCCCGCTCTGTAGATGTGGTGCGGTTGAATCGACTAAGCACTTCTTTTTAGAATGTCCATTTTATAATAGCCAAAGAATTAGTCTTAGTTTTAGTGTAAACGCTATAACAAACTTAACACTCCAAACCATTTTATATGGGGATGAAAATCTTAATTTGTTTGATAACCAAAGATTATTTGCCGCCGTGCACATCTATATCCGTGATAGTAAAAGATTTACCAAGTGATATGTAATTCTTATGTTTCCTATGTAACAGTTGATTTTATACCCGATCTGTTGTATAAATTCAAATCATTTCATTACCTTTTCTTTTAAACTTAAATATTGGTTTGGACCACTTGAGTACGACTTGCTAACATCCTTATACGATTTTAGTTCCCTTAGTTTAGAGCAATCACTAGTTCTGTCATTTGTTTGGTCAATCTGGAGGTTTCTATAGCTAGTAAATAGGTGTCTTCAATTAAAATCTTCACCAATACCACTCCACACCGTTTGGATATTCACTATGTTTTACAACTTTTTCTTTCAATTGTGTTCTTTGTCAGTGATTAGTAAGGATATGCTAATATAGTAACCTTAAGCCGAATCTAGGAGAAGAACTTTATAAGCTTAGCTTCCGTTCTTATCCTTTTCCTCAGTATATTTATCATATATTAGTATTTCCTCTTGTTTTGTAAAATTTGTATCTAATACTGATGAATAAAATATGTTTAAACTAAGGGCTTAGGAGGGAGGGTGCATCGAGGGTTAAAGGGAAGTAATTCTTGCAAAAGGCATGAAAAGACCAAAACATATGAGACAGTAGTCAACGTAACTGGGTTTCTTGTTGCGGATTGAAGAGATTAAAAAAATTACACTTAACTTGCCATTGTTTGATATAATTATGCAATAGGAGGTAACTGAAAGAGTTTTCAGTCTTCTTTTAGCCACTTGTCGCATTAATTTCTGGGGTTTTTTTACACTGTACATGGATCACTTTGGTCTATTGAAAGTTTCAATGTGCAGCATTTCTTGTGGGCTGAGTTAGAAAAGCAAATCCAGTAAAGGGCTTAGGAGGGAGGGTGCATCGAGGGTTAAAGGGAAGTAATTCTTGCAAGAGGCATGAAAAAACCAAAACATATGAGACAGTAGTCAACGTAACTGGGTTTCTTGTTGCGGATTGAAGAGATTAAAAAAATTACACTTCACTTGCCATTGTTTGATATAATTATGCAATAGGAAGTAACTGAAAGAGTTTTCAGTCTTTTTTTAGCCACTTGTCGCATTAATTTCTCTTCGTTTTTTTTTACACTGTACATTGATCACTTTGGTCTATTGACATTGTCAATGTGCACGCAGCATTTCTTGTGGGCTGAGTTAGAAAAGAAAATCCAGTAAAGGGCTGGGGAGGGGGAAAGGGAGTGCATCGAGGGTTAAAGGGAAGTAATTCTTGCAAGAGGCTGGAAAAGACCAAAACATAGCCTTCTGGCCTTCGTCAAAATTGGTTCAATGTTTTCATGACCCTGGTAAGAAAACAGGGAAAAATTTTGTTTACCTGTCCTTGAATTGGACGTAGCTGGCACGTATGAGACGGTAGTCAACGTAACTGGGCTTCTTGTTGTGGTTTGAAGAAATTAGAAATATTACACTTCAGTTGCCATTGTTTGATATATGCAATAGGAAGTAACCGAAAGAGTTTTCAGTCTTTTTTTAGCCACTTGTCGCATTAAGTTCTGGGTTTTTTTAACACTGTACATGGATCACTATGGTCTTTTGAAAGTTTCAATATGCAGCATTTCTTGTGGGCTGAGTTAGAAAAGCAAATCCAGTAAAGGGCTTGGGAGGGAGGGTGCATCGAGGGTTAAAGGGAAGTAATTCTTGCAAGAGGCATGAAAAGACCAAAACATATGAGACAGTAGTCAACGTAACTGGGTTTCTTGTTGCGGATTGAAGAGATTAAAAAAAATACACTTCAGTTGCCATTGTTAGATATAATTATGCAATAGGAAGTAACTGAAAGAGTTTTCAGTCTTTATTTAGCCACTTGTCGCATTAATTTCTCTTTGTTTTTTTTTTACTCTGTACATTGATCACTTTGGTCTATTGACATTGTCAATGTGCACGCAGCATTTCTTGTGGGCTGAGTTAGAAAAGCAAATCCAGTAAAGGGCTGGGGAGAGGGGAGGGAGTGCATTGAGGGTTAAAGGGGAATAATTCTTGCAAGAGGCTTGAAAAGACCAAAACATATGAGATGGGGAGGGGGGTGCATCGAGGGTTAAAGGGAAGTAATTCTTGTAAGAGGCTGGAAAAGACCAAAACATGGCTTTCTACGCCCCTATTTTCTTAAATGTGTGCCCATTTTAAGTCATATCTGGCATGTGTGGATGGCAGTTTGCCAAGGACTGCACAGCAGCCTTTAAATCCACTTTTATGCCGTTTTTTTACTGTTTTAAATCGATAAATTAGGGCGCCATTTTGGAGCTCTCTGATTCGCTGTTGAAATTTCTAAAGTCTTCTCTGATTGGCTGTTGGTTTTCATTCTGATTTCCTTAAAGCTTCTCTGATTGGATAATTTCAGGGAGGGAAGAGATTTGATTGGCTGATGGGAGGGGGGAATATCTGTTTATTCTTATTACCTTTTACCGCACAATGAAGCCTTTTAACACCCCTGAAATAGAAGGCTTTTGAAAATAATCTGGGGAAAGGAGACAATGCAGGTTACCAGCATTTTCTCCTTTTTCCACAATGTTTTCTACCCTATCAAAGAAGCAATTGATTTTAAGTTATTCTTACATCTTATTGTATCTTTATTGCCTACTACTAGTTGTTTTTTATCGGAAAAAGTTTCCGCAACAGCAATCGGTTGCCCCTGAATTTTATATTTTTGCGCAGCAATTAAACATAAAATTGACTTTTGACTCGCGCGGTCGTCAAAATTGGTTCAATGTTTTCATGACCCTGGTAAGAAAGCAGGGAAAAATTTTGTTTACCTGTCCTTGAATTGTACAATAGGTATCAGTTGCCTCCGAAAGTGTTGAAGTTGATTTTACGATTTTATGCGCAGCACGTAACAGTCAGGTATGGGTGAGATGGTCACCGTAACCAAATCAATGGCCCTAGTGAGAGAAAAAGAAAAAGAAAAATCCCTATAATGGACTTAAGCAACAGTTGGCGTCTGCTATAAAATATTCCGTAAGTCGATTTTTCATGTTTTTGCGGATATGTAAGTGGCACCTACGAGACAACAGACAACCTAAAAGGGTTTGTTGTCACGGTTAAAAAAAGATTGCAGAAATAAAAAACAGATATTAGAAACTAAGTTTCCTATATTTGACCTATTAAGCAACAGGTGTCATCTGCTATGAAATGTTCCGTAAGTCGATTTTCGCGGGTACGTTACCAGCACCTATGAGACGGTAGTCAACGTAAATGGATTTGTCGACACGGTATAATGAGATTGGAGAAAAAAAATATACACTGAAAATTTAGTACCTTTTGTTTGATTTATGCAATAAGAAGCAGTTGCTACTGAAAGAGCCTTCAGTCTTTTCTTAGCCACTTGTCGCATTATTTTCTGGGGTTTTCGTATGGGCGTAGCTGGCACGTATGAGACGGTAGTCAACGTAACTGGGCTTCTTGTTGTGGTTTGAAGAAATTAGAAATATTACACTTCAGTTGCCATTGTTTGATATATGCAATAAGAAGTAACCGAAAGAGTTTTTAGTCTTTTTTTAGCCACTCGTCGCATTAATTTCTGGGTTTTTTTTACACTGTACATGGATCACTTTGGTCTATTGAAAGTTTCAATATGCAGCATTTCTTGTGGGCTGAGTTAGAAAAGCAAATCCAGTAAAGGGCTTGGGAGGGAGGGTGCATCAAGGGTTAAAGGGAAGTAATTCTTGCAAGAGGCATGAAAAGAACAAAACATATGA
This sequence comes from Tridacna crocea, assembly GCA_943736015.1. Lineage (NCBI taxonomy): Eukaryota > Metazoa > Mollusca > Bivalvia > Cardiida > Cardiidae > Tridacna > Tridacna crocea. Next base: position 11,638,196 of record OX031057.1, on the reverse strand, counting down.
GACAGTAGTCAACGTAACTGGGTTTCTTGTTGCGGATTGAAGAGATTAAAAAAATTACCCTTCAGTTGCCATTGTTTGATATAATTATGCAATAGGAAGTAGTCCTCTTTCCATAATTCTATTTCCAGCTCGACAAATAACAGGAAGTGTAGCTTTTTCATCCTGTTAAAACTGATATCACCGGTCTCACGAAAGGCGACGTTATCAAGTTTGACGGCATAATGGTCAATGAAGGTATGACTTCAATACGGGTATCTTCACGGCACCACGGGATGGGCTCTATCTTTTCTCTTACTTTGTTGAAGATTACACCGATCAGGATCTTTGGGTTTTTCTTCGACAAGACAATTATGTCCGTTCACAGGCTGTAGCCGAGCCTCATGCTGAGCATCAAAACATTATGGGAGGAAACGTTGTTCTCCTTCATGTCACGGCAGGATCAAGAATTTGAATTTTTTCCATCGATGTAGGAACTAGAGTCCAGAGCGACCTGTCCACATTTTCTGGGATGTTTCTACATTAGGTCAATTGCAAATGTCGAAAAAGAAACATGCAGAAAATTGCATGATGTCTTAAAGCCGATGTAGTTATTTCTGTGCAGTCAAATGACAATCAACACTGAAAAGGCCATGCCTGTTAAAGCATGTTCCGTAATGGTACATTGTTTTTCTTTAAACAATAAAACGCATATAAACCACTCTTAAGACCACTTTTAACTCTTTACCACACAATCCCGACTTTTAACAACCCTGATAAAAAGGCATTTTGAAAAAACATTGTGGGAAAAGGAGAAAATGATGGTAACCAGCATTTTCTCCTATTCCCACAATGTTTTCAACCCTTCCCAAATCCATTTTCGTTGTTTTTTTTTTTTTTTTTCAGTCACATTTTTTTTCGTCTGAAAATGCTGTCAAGTAGGACTAGTCTATAAATTTGTTGTTTGGTAAAGAGTTAAATCACTTCCAGCTTCATACTGACCTACTATTCTTGGCGAAAAGGGAGTTTCACCCTTAACCACACAATGACTACTTTTAAAGCCCCTGAAAGAGAAAGCTTTTAAAAGCATTGTAGGAAAAGGAGAAAATGTTGGTAACTAGCACTTTCTCCTTTTCCCACAATGTTTTCAAAAGGCCTTTTTTTCAGGGTTGTTAAAAGTCGAGATTGTGCGATAAAGAGTTAAGGGTGGTCTTGAGAGTGGTCTACAAACGTTTTATTGTTTTTACCCTATCAAAGAAAAATCTTTTTGGTCTGAGCCACATCGAAACTGTCATCTGCAAATGCTTTCAAATCAGACTGGTTTAAAATTTCGTTGTGTGGTAAAGGGTTAGTGTATCTCCGTGATTCATTATAGCCCGCAACTTGTCACTGAATCATTGATCTATGAAACCAATTTTTTCTGACAACTGACTGAATCCTGCGGTAGAATGGTCCTCATACAATTACCAAAATAAAAAAGTATCGATCCAGGTCAGTCCAAGAGGACTCATCTTCGCAAGCCAAGGGTTACGATCAACTACGCTACTCTACCCTTGGCGGATTGAGCTTGTTTCGACAATCACCCGATACGCATTTTCATTGGTTGCAGCTTGCTCTAAATGCATCAAATCAAATCGCCCGTAGCATTTCATCTTGATGAAAAAAGAACACGGTCGCCATAAAAAAAGAAGGTAAAGATGTGTTCGGGATCTGTAATGACTTATTACCGAAGAAAACATAGAAGAACAATATTTACATAAAGTTTCAATGTGACCAATCAATGATCAGATGTTTTAGGCTATATATCAGCACCTGACCATGGAATGTCGAAGTACCTTTGTGGTTATTGCTTCATGTTGAATTATTGTATTCGTAAGCGTTTTCTAAAACGATATTTCATTGACTGTAAGAAATATATTGTTAAGGGAGATAATAAGCAGCATCCAATAGGGGGCGTGTCGCGGGAATGTCGAAACCGGGCTCGATCCGCCAAGGTAAGATCCACGAAGTGATTGAAACCTTGGCTCGCGAAGATGTAGCTGAAGAGGAAACACAATCTCGAAACCCGGCTCGATCCGCCAAGGTAAGATCCAGGTAGTGATCGTAACCTTGGCTCGCGAAGATGAAGCGGACTCTGCATTCTGACCTAGGTCGATTTTTTTTTTTGGCAGACACAACCAACCCCCTTTCACAGAGCATACCTCATGTAGGTTGTGTTCATTCTCAATTTTAAGAGTGGTCATTTGATTGATCTACAGTTTTTGTCTTGGCCAATCAGGTAGACAGTCTTGAAATTTAGTTAAGAATGGTCCGTGGAATAGGGCTCTGATCTTGTTAACCCTTTACCAAACAATACCTGGTTTTACGACCATGAGATAGAAGTCTTTAGAAAACATTGTTGGAAAAGGAGGCAATGCTGGTAACCAGCACTGTCTCCTTTTCCTACAATGCTTTCTACCCTGCTTGAAACAAATATCAAATTTTGAATTACGTTTATATTTTCATGTGCAAGTGCTTTCAATTTGGACCAGTCTGAAATTTTGTCGTGTAGTAAAGAGTTAATACTGTACCTGTGCTTCATATATCTGTGGTCCATATATCTGAATCTTGACCTAGTGGTTGCATTATGATACCCAGTTGAGACAGACTTTCTTTCCGGCAATTGTTCGCCCCTCACCTCTGATGCATGTGGGAAAAGCAGACAGTGAATTGGATAGAAAGTTGAGTCAGTACTGGTATGAGAAAGCCAGGAAACACATGTGTAGATGCACCGACTAACGTGATATGACCTTAGCTATTAAAGACGGCGTACAACTGGTATTAAATCATTTCTTTGTTTGTGATGTCATCATTGTCAAAGATATCAAAGAACGGCAACTTTGGTTAAATCAACTCGCAATTTCCTGTCTCGGGGAGATTCAAGGTACGGTACAGATAAGGTGTCGCTCCCAAATGAACTACTTCCGGATCGTATTAATTAAAACTAACAACAAGGCCATGCTGGTCTTGTATCGCTCCACTGGTTTTTTAACCCTTAACCACACAAATCGAAGCGTTAATGTCCCCGAAAGAGAAGGTTTTCAAAAACATTGTGAGAAAAGGACAACATGTCAGCCAATATATTCTCCCTTTCCCACAACCTTTCCTAACCTATCAAAGACAGAAATAGCCATTTAAGCTACATTCAATTGGTGTTTTTGCAATGGCTTTAAACTTGGTAGAGTAAAGAAATGTAATTTCCTGAAGACTAAAATTCACGAATCTTGCGCTTAATTGGCATTGACAGAGACATACAGCATTAAAAGTCTGTATGCTTATAAACTTACTTTGAAAACATAACCTCCACCCTGACCGCCAAACAAAAATAGTCATTTTTTTATTATGCAAAGATAATGTCAATGAATACAAGAGGTGTTTTTTTTCATTATCACGAAAGGTAAAGGTCTGAAAAAATTTGAGTGATAGAAACCATACTTTAAATTAAACATTCCATTCATGTGTGCATAACCATTAGCATCAAAATAAATCACTCTCCCTTAAGAAAGAACATTTCCTGTCGAAAAAAACTTGAAAACCAGACTCCAGTGATACATAAGTGCGGTTTGATAATCAAGGGAGATGAATAGTAACAAATTTTATCTTGTATAACCGGAGTTATAACCCTTGATTATTATTTTAAATTACAGTCATTATATAAGCCAATGTTATACTTATGATCTCCGGGGCAGAGCCAATTTTGACACAAGGGCTATAATATGAAGGAATTTGATAGAAGTCCATTAGATAAAGCTAATGCCAAATTTCGTTGCCCTGGGCCGTATGTTTTCAGACAAGAGGATTTTCAAAGATGACAACCAGAGTTTTTGAAGGAATCTAATTCTTTCCAGAAATTCTAAAGAGCACCATGGCAAGATCATTTCTGTGCAGTTTCGTCAAATTTGGAAGTTTCAGAGAAGTTTGAAAAAAATAAAGTTAACTCTAGCACGCACGCACGGAAGGATGCACGCACGACGGACACCCGGCCATGACATAAGCCCACTGGCTTACGGTCACTGGAGCTAAAAAGCAATCTCGTTTTTTTAATAGGACATTAAGCAAATCTGCTGCTTTTTCTCATTAAGATAAAACGGAGGCACATGTCTAACATTTGTTTCTACCACTGATACTGCGATTTATGTTAAAAAAATGGTATAACCGTGATACTTTCCGTGAACAAATCGATGCGTGTAACTACGTAGTTTAACTCTACATCTATGTTCTGCGAAAAGGCGTTAAATGCATCTCTGAAAAATAGTACTACGCAGTACTCGCAGACTGACCTGGATCGAAGATTTTGTCATCGATCTTCTGGGTCCTATTCACCAACCATTTTTAAGAACATTCGTTGTCTTAAATTTCAAGATTGTCTGACTGTGAAAGTAACAGAACTTATTGGCTAAACCAAATGGTTTAGCCAATCAGAAGTTCTGTTACTTTCACACTGACAAAATTCTGAAGAATAAGATTTAGAATATTCTTAAGAATGCTTGGTGAATACCGACTCATGTTTCTGCATGGTTTCGTTCCTGATTCAGTCGGGTTGATAGACAAATTGGATCTTGTAGATCTAAAACAGTATGATGAACTGCATTGTGTAGTACATCACAGAGATTCATAAAAACCCTCCTGTTCTGGTGCGCCTCTCACTTTTATTTTCCAAAATTGGCTGTAATTGAGGAGGAATAGGTAAAGTCACAATTTAACTCATTACCAGTCGACAACATTTTAGGTTTGTCCAAATCGAAAGCATTTATAGACGACAAAATAAAAGTGACTGAAAATTCAAAATTTGTTTTGTGAAGGGTAGAAAACATTGACATTGACAATGTTTTCTAAAGGCTTCTTTCTGAGGGTCGTCAAAAGTAGGGATTGTGTTGTAATGGGTTAGTAAGCATTTTCTCCAACCTGTTTGTGCAGGAAATTGAAATGTACTTCATAGAATGAAATCTTAAATATATTGCTTTTGCAGCGAAGGGTCAGCAAAGGGTCATAAGTAGGGATTGTGTTGTAAATCTAAAATTTATTGCTTTTGCAGCGAAGGGGTAGCAAAGGGTCAAAAGTAGGGATTGCGTTGTAAATCTTAAATCTATTGCTTTTGCAGGGAAGGGGTAGCAAAGGGCCAAAAGTAGGGATTGTGTTGTAAATCTTAAATCTATTGCTTTTGCAGGGAAGGGGTAGCAAAGGGTCAAAAGTAGTGGATCTGATACTATTTTGAACCTAGCAGAAACGCTGATGAGCGAAATCACAAGCAATCGAAATGAATCGTTTAATAATTTATGTTTGGCTGACAAAACGAGTTAATGAATTTTAAACAATAACCTTTTACAATATTGAACTTTTTAAAGGGCCGGGACAAGACAAGTTAACAGGTATTCCTTTTCACTATATACATGTGTTTTTCATGGTTGAATAAAACCATATATATTCGTCTTACTCTGTACAAAACATTTCATAGCAAAGGTAAAAGGGCTTTTCAAAGTAAAGTGGAAAAGCAGGGGTATTGGCAATCAGCATTTCTCTTTTTCATAGTGTAGACTGTAGAGTACCGGTGTCGTATCTTAGCTTCACTATCCTGTCATTTACATGAATGTAAGGCGAAGGTCGTACGAATGGATAAGCGGCAAGTCAAAAAATTGCGTTTTCTGTCCATCGTAATCTATGCAATCTCGCAAATGCCAGGTGTAATATTTGGTATGAAGCTACAAGAATGACTGTAGTTTGATAAAATATCGAAGAGATGGATTGTATTTGGCTTTAAAATAAGTAAATGGGTATCTTTACAATATTGCGGAAAAAGACGAAATCGGCAACAACTAGTATTTTCTCCCTTGTATACATTTTCAACTATTAGGCTACTAAGTGCGCCTCACTAACCTTTTGCGGACAATGTAGATCAAGATCAGACTGCAGAGAACGTGCAGTCTCGTGTTGGATATACACTGTCGAATAAGGAGATATCAGTTTTTCCCCAAATACCTTTCAAATAGCAAAAGATTGGTTTCCACTATAGGTTTGAAAATTGCAAGTCACTTATGTAGCAAGAAAAAGGTTAATCTAAATTAAACAACCCAAATAATTCGAGTCACGTGGAATTTGTAATGTCTAATGTCTTAATGTGTACAAATCTTAAACCTTGTTGTCTGTCAAACGCTTTCTTATCAGAGACTCGAAGACAAAACAAGGTCACATATTATTGTGCTTTCTAGTAAGATTTTATATTCACCTGTACAAAGTTGTTTAGTTCAGGCTAGGCCAGGAGTGAGCATGGTTGTTGTACTGGCTTTATCACTATTCTTTTACTGCATTAACACCGGGAATGGAATATTTATGAGAGAGGATATCGGTAAAGAAGCCTTTGTGACGAGAGATGAATTTAATACGTTGATCGGCGAACTCCGTGGAAAAGTGAATACGATGCAGATACGCGTTTCGAACTTGGAACACTCTTTGTTGGAAAAGAATAAGTTGAACTCTGCTTTGAAGAATCGTATTAATGAATTAGAAAAAGAAAATGTTAAGATGAAAATAAGGATAACTAATATTGAGAAGACGTCCAAATCATCTGAAGATAGACTCGAGAATTTTCAGCCAAAAGAAGGACAATCACGACTGCTTTCCCAAATAGAAATCGTGGAACTTTTCGATGAAAAATTATCGTCTACCAGGAAACAGGCAAATCGGCCATTGCTGCCAAAACATGATAATGACAAAGAGGAGATAGATGATGATGCAATTGCTCCAAACAGAACATCGAATGATGTAAATGAAGGAAACAATTCAAGAACAAAACCTGGTATACCACTAAAGCAAGCTACACTACAGGCTGACAGTCACGGCGTATATGACAATTTACATGAACTACGAGGTATGTCTTTAGCATCCCGTCCGACATAAACTTACCACGAAAGGACTAAATATGGCTTGTAACATGCGAAAAGGGGCATTCGGAAAAAAATCGTAAAGTATCGTTTCAGATCACCCTGTGCAGTCCGTGCAGGCGAGTCCAAGACGGCATTTACGACTACATAAGATTTTGTGCTACAGAAGACTTGCGCAAAACAGAAAATGACATAAAAATGGAATGTGTCATCTCTGATAAGCCTGTGTGGATTGCGCAAGCTGATCCGAGGCGACACTTTACGCAAATGTCCGAATGCCCCTTTTCGCTGGTTGCAGTCCATATAAGACTTTTCAACATTGAAAGTGTTTGTAGAAGACAAAAAAGTGTTGCTTGACTGATGGTATTTGTCTTCGAATAGGTAAAAACATTGTCGGTAAAAGAAATGACGAAGACTAGCATTTTCTTCATTTACAATGTTTTCAAAAGCTTCCCTCATCAAGTTCGTTGGAACTCGAGATTGTGTGAAATAAGGTTATGTACAACAGCTTGTTTGAAGTTTTTATCTATCACATAAATACCCTTTCGCTGGCTTGCAAATTCTTTTCCAATGATGATACTCATTGCGACAGTATTTCTAACTTTCTAATTGCTGAGTACTGTTTCGACGATGGTCATTTGGGAAAGTAGCTAATGTTTGCAGAAGAATATTGTGGTAAGTAATAGTAAAAGAAACTCCAAGAAAGCAAGGATATGTGAATTTGCCGCGAAATTGGCTAAACTGAAATAACGAAAATGGCGTTAAACACCATTCCGAAAAACAAAAGCTAATTTAATAAGTAATAACACCAAAAACCAAACATTACAATACTTGGCCAATTTGTTTCAAACTCTGGAGACATACTAAGTTTTTTCTATAAAATCCGAGAAAGTTATGACCCTCAAGGCAAAGCCACAAAGCTATAATAACTTGAATCCTGCTGGAGGTCCACACGATAAAGCCTCATACCAAATAATACAGGTCTGGAATGTGTGGTTATAAACAAGAAGATTTTCAAAGTTTCCTCAATAAAAGGCCTTGTAAAAATCAGACCCATGAGGCAGGGCTACATTTAGTAGCCCCAAGTCTTATTACGGTTACTAAACCTTATGGCAAGGTACAAGTAGATTCTTTAAGTTTTCCTAATATAAGCCCCTGTGAAACTTGTGACCCCATGGGATGGGGCCAAGTTTGATCCCAGGGCTACAATTTGAGCACCCGTTGTAGAAACCCACTAGATAAAGCTACATACCAAATTTGGTAGTTCTAGGCCTTATCGCTAGGTAATAGAAGATTTTAAAATTTTTCCCTATATAAGCCCATTATAAAACTCGTGACACCCGGGCCAGGCCAAATTTGATCCCAGGGCTATTATTTTAAGGAACTTGGTTAGGGTCCACTAGATAAAGATACATGCAAAATTTGGTAGCCCCAGGCCTTATCGTTTCAGACAAGAAGATTTTTAAAGATTTTCAATATTTTTCAGTTTTGTTGCCATGGCAACCAGAGTTTTTAAAGGAATCAGATCTTTTCAAGGAATTCTAAAAAGGACAATGACATGATCATTTCTGTGAAGTTTCATCAAAATTGGATGGGTAGTTTCAGAGAAAAAGATGTTTGAAATAAAAGTTAACGCACGCACGGACCGGCGCATGGACGGACACCGGACCATGGCATAAGCCCGCTGGCCTTCGGCCAGTGGAGCTAATAAATATCGTTTCAATGTTGTGACGAATTTTATTAAAAACCCATCTGGGACAAGGGAATAATGCAAACACGTTAAAGCTTTATAATTATATGCCTTCTTTTATATTTCTTTCGCTGGAAAGAAATTAAGCGTCCCGTTTTATCTGATCCTCATTTTAGAAAGACTATTTGAATAGGGCTTGGCAGATTGAGGGCTCTTCTCATCTGTTCATGTTTTCTACTTTTTGTTTTACATTTTAGTAAAGAATCCCTTTGGTTATTCTTAACTTGTCCGAGATTTCTTACTTTGCACTACCCTTTGAATTTTTCCTTTGTCCAAGCCAATTCCTACTTTGCGCACACGTCATTCCTGACCATTATACGATATGGCTTGCAACACACGCAAAGGGGCATTCGGACATTTGCGTACAGTTCCGTCGCGGATCACCCAGCGTAGGCTTATCCGAAACGACACTTTCTGTATTTTATGTAATTCCCTGTCTTGTGCAAGTCTACTGTAGCACAAGATCTAGTGGTAAAGTGCCGTCTTGGATCAGCCTGCGCGGACCGCGCAGGCTGATCCGAGACGACACTTTACGTAAATGTCCAAATGTCCCTTTTCGCATGTTGCAGACCAATTCATATGTCCCTTGTGCAATTCTAGAATTGTCCGGCACAATTCCGTATTGACGGACAAAGTAGGATTTGCGAACGACAATTTCTTGACTGTACCGATTTTTACTTTGCAGCGAACATCTACAGTTTCATTCGGTACAAGATGACAAGGGTCTTCTGATAACCTACAGGCATGCATATTGGTTGAACGTTTTACACTACATACCAGTGTAAAATGACCCCTAGTGTTGTGTCTATTTTTATAGTGTTAAAGTTCGCTTTCTTATTTTCTTTTTAAATCATTTCGCAGCGCTACCGCTTAATTACGAAAAAGCTCGTCTGAAGTTTTCTTAACGAGAACTTCGCCCTCGTACTGAGGTAGCAAGTTGTTTAGCTTACCAATTTTAAGTAGCCTTTTCTCTTTCTTAGATAGACAGATTACGGAGCCGAACGAAAGTGTAGCATTCTCTGTGTTTATCAACCACGATGACATTACGGGCCTGGCAAAATCGGAAGTAATCAAGTTTAACGGCGTCATTTTGAATGACGGAAACGGATACGACGTAACCACCGGTATCTTTACAGCGCCACGTGGCGGACTGTACCTGTTTTCCTTCTTTATTGAAGACTACCACGATCAGGACCTTTGGGTTGAACTCCTCCAGGATAACGTGATTCGAGCCCAAGCCGTGGCCGAGCCATACACTGAAACTCAGAACACAATGGGTGGCAATACGGTCCTACTTCACGTTAAGGAGGGTTCCAGTGTTTGGCTGTCTATTTACCGCGGGGACAGGGTTCAAAAACTTTTGTCTACTTTTTCTGGAGTTCTTTTGCACTGACCAGTGTAAATTTTACAACATTTTATTGTAGCATACCTAGATAGGTAGACGTGTCACATTCAATATGAGTACATGGAAACAGTTAATTTAGGGTGACCATGTGAGGGTGCCAACCTTGATATTTCAGAAGGAGGTTTCCAAAAGTATGCTAAAATGTGCTCACGCTTAGATTTTCCGTTTATTTGTTGCCATGGATAAACCAGTTATTGCAGCCTCTTGTGATGTATTTAGCATACCATGTCTGGAAAAAAGGGTTAGCATATAAGCTTTACTCATAAAAAGTTGTATAGGATTCGAAAGAGGAATTTTGGGTATTTATTTTGATACAGAATTGAATTGAATTCTTGATTTTTTTTTGATTTTTTTTCTATTTAGAATCAATTTATTACTCCAAAATTCACAAAAAGTGAAAAATGAAATTAAATGTGAAATTCAAGGGTTAAGAACCCAACCGTGGAAGTCTTATTTCATAAGAAATGTAATCCTTGCGAGATAACTTTCATCTGGTACCAAAGACAAGATTACCGGACATGGTCAAGGTCAAATATCAAGGTCACATTTCTCCAAAAATACTTAATAATTTGGCTTAACTTTTTAATGGTAAGTGATAGGACTTTCATATTTGATATGTACATTTTTTGTGGTAACAACTTTAATCTGGTACCAAGGTCAAGGTCATCTGACAAGATCAAGGTAAAATATCAGGTCACATTCCTGCAAAAAAATGTAATGTTGTGTATAACTTTCTAATGGTAAATGATAGGTCTTTCATATTTCACATGTGTATTTTGTAGTGACACCTTTCATCTGGTATTAACGTCAAAGTCATCTGACAATTTTAAAATTAAATATCAAAGTCAAAGCTAGGGTGAAACTTGTAAATGAAAGAACTTTCATATTTTACATCTGCATATTTATGGTAAACCCTTTTACCTGTTGTCAAACCTATCTGCCAGAGTCAATGTCGCATTGAAATGTAATTGAAGTAATAATAATGCATTACTGACGATGATTTCTAGCTATGTCTTCTTGGTTTGTAAGTAAGGATTTTTACCAAAATAATACTTTTGAACGCTCTTAACAGATCAGAAATTCCTTTGATGTCTATTCCTACAAATAAATGATAGCTGAAATACAAACTAAGCTAAATCACTATCACTAAGCTAAAGAGATATCTCCCTTACGCAGGTATTGTTAGGTATTGTATTTAAATCGGGACGAAGCCATGCATGAAGGAGTGGTCTCCCGTAACACTATCTTGAAATTATTTGTTGATACTTTTGTTAGTTTCCTGAAAAAGGGAGCTAATTATCTCCCTTTGTGATGAGAATATAATGATTTTAGGTTTATTAATGGTAACTCTAAGAAGGAAAAAGTCCCTCAATTAAAGTGTTACAATAATACTCACTTTTGATCATAGACAATTTGTAGGATACTATTATACTGGAAACAGCTTAAAAGTAATATTATACTGGAAACAGCTTAAAAGTAATTTTAAGCTCGGCTGAGCAGGAAGTCTTCAAGACGACCTTTTGTGATGATGTTGTGTCCCATCATACGTGTTCCAAGCAATGGCATTTACCTTGTGGGCACGCTAGATGCCACATTTTCAGTCTGATACTAATGAAACTTAGGACTCAATGCTCTTGAAAGCTGGTCAGGATATTTGTCTATAAGGTATGTTGAGTATGCGTCCGAAAATGGGTCATATGGGGAAAAAAGGGTCACAGCCTTAAATCTTAGAACAAAAAACTTATATGCTCTCTAGAGTCCAATTTTTGGCCTGATGCTCTTCACAGTTTGCCAAGATGTTTGTCTTAGATAGTTTGAAATTGGGTAAGGCCAGGTCTGAAAGTCGGACATAGGGCTAAATCCTAGAAAAGGCTTGCTTGCACTGTAGATGCGACATTGTCAGCCTTACACTCATGAAGCTCAGTCAGAATGTTTTGTCTTGATTATATCTTAAGTTTGAAATTGGGTCACTTTTGGTCCAAAAATAGGTCACTTGTCCAAATCAGAAACTCTGTATGCACTTTAAATGCTACGTTTTCTGCCTGACACTTTGAAACTTAGTCAGAAAGTTTTTCTTTTTTTAATCTCAGGTTGATTTGGAATTTGATCACCAACACATTAACCCATTACCACACAATCCCTACTTTTGACGACCCTGAGAAAAAAGTATTTAGAAAACATTGTGGGAAAAGGAAAAAAAATGCTGGTAGCCAGCATTTTCTCCTTTTCCCACTATCTTTTCTACCCTTCACAAAACAAATTTCAAATTTCCAGTCACTTTTATTTTGTCGTCTGCAAATGCTTTCGATTTGGACAAACCTAAAATTTTGTCGTTTGGTAATGAGTTAAACAAGAGGGTCAAGATGGCCCTGGACCGCTCACCTGAATTTTTGAGAGGACCATAGCCAATTTTTTTTCAAAATCTAATCAGCCATTTCAGAAAAGAATTTTTAAGAATTTCTTCATGTCTGTATAGTGTAAATAGCCCACAGCCATCAGAGCCATGTTTCTTGATGGATCAAAATTTCTCGAGCAATTTTTGAAAAAGGGTCAGCTAAGGTACATTTCTGTGAAATTATATCAAAATCTGACCAGCCCTTTGAGAGAAGGATAATTTTAAAGAATTTCTTCATGGCCATAATTGCAAGTAGCCCCCATTCACCAGAGCCATGTTTATTGACGGATCAAAATTTCGCGAACACTTCTTGAAAAGGTTCATCCAAGGAACATTTCTGTGAAATTATTTTAAAATCTCAGTGTGGACTAATCTTGAATCATGTTATACGGTAAAAATTTGAATAAAATCTTGATGTCGTCTTACTTTTGACTGTCTGTCTATGAAGTTATGTGTAGCATATTTTGCGAAATCTAAGTGTAAAATATGTATAAGCGCGCTGTTTCCGCGTAATGGCTGAACTAATGTTGAAAGCGGTGTAAAACAAAATTCATTCAATCAATATTTCCCCAACAAATTACAATACTGTTCAAATACCTTAAGCCTCTCTTTTTACTCAAACCTGCTAACCAACATATTCTTTTGGTTACGTTCAGTTTGCTATTTGAGACACATTTCACTAACATTAATCCATTACAACACGGCAAAATTTAGCCTATCCAATTTGAAAGCATTTGTAGACAATTTCAAAGAGGCTCAAATGATGCAAATGATGTCTTTAATGATTGCACATATCGTCGTTAGTTTTCCATAATCTGTCAATATTTCATTAAGTATTTAGAGTGTCATCAAATCAATTATTAACTTCGGTAATATACATATTGACGCATTTAATTCTCATGGTATGTTTTGTAACAGTTGTATATACATTTTTTCTCATTTTTCTTCGTTTCAAATTTGCATTAACATAGATATAACCTATACAGTAGGTGGTGGTGCAGGGGGTCAGTTGGCAAATATTACATATGAATGCTTATGCTTCGAAATGCTTGTTCTGAGGAATACATGGGACGGCGTCGTGCTGGAACCGTTAAGCCTTTAGGTACATGCAATGAAAGTTAAGAGTAGTTTAAGGCCGATATACCGTCCCTGTTTCAATTTCAACATAAGCATAACCGTAGTAATGTTTCTTGCAGTACTTACCTGTATTTTGAATGCCTTTTCATTGTTACTTAGTTTCGAATTATACCCTTCTAACTTCAGAGCAAACATAAAGAATAGAAAAGTACCGATTTATGATCGACACAGAGAAAACTTTAAACTGATTCTGAATATGTTCTTCAGTTTGTTGGCCTGTAACACTTCGTGCACGCTTATCATTATTTTATATTTGATCCTTATCTCTGGTGATATTCATCCCAACCCAGATTCTAATTTTGATGTCCCGTCGAGTTCATCCTGCTCTAATGACTTGTACAATTTCTTGAATCTACCAAACCATCTTTCCACAATACACTATAATGTTCAGAGCATATTCAACAAGGTGGATACGCTTATCTCAGAATTTTCTTGTTTCGACGTTTTATCTTTTACTGAAACTTGGTTAAATGAATTGCATTCCTCGGATGATATACTTTTTCCATCATTTCAATTTCCAGAACGGAAAGATCGAATAGGTGATAGACATGGCGGGGTAATATTATATGTAAAAAACAATGTAGTGTACAAGCGTAGATATGATTTAGAACTAAATAGATTGGAAAACATTTGGGTTGAAATAAAATTATCCAATAGTAGAAATGTTTTATACGGAGTGTTCTATAGACCTCCAAATGCAGACTCGGTATACAATTCTCTTATCTGTAATTCTGTAAGTCTTGCGGTTGACACTGGTATATCTGATATTATCATAATGGGGGATTTCAATTGGAATTCTTTACATAATCAGTCCAAACGTAAAATTGAATCGATATGGAACCAATTTAATTTAGTACAGTGTATAGAAGAACCTACACATTTCACAGAAAATTCTTCTTCAATTATAGATTTACTTTTTGTTACAAATAAGGATTCAATTTTAACGTCAGGTGTTGGTGAACCATGTCTAGATTTAAGTATACGTTATCATTGCCCTATATTTGGCGTATTTAATTTCTTAAAGCCTAAATATAAATCAATCAAACGGAAAATCTGGCAATACCAAAACGGAAATTATGATCAATTGCGACAAAATTTGTCAGAAATTGATTGGGACAGTAAGTACAGCGACGATCCAGATAAAAACGCCGAAAGTATTACTAATATCATTATTGAAAATGTATCGAATACTATCCCTAATAAGACAATTACCATAAATCCTCATGAACCCGCTTGGATGACACTTGAAATAAAACGAAAAATTCGACAAAGAAAACGCTATTACCGTAAAGCTAAACGAACAAATTCAGCTCAACACTGGTCTAAATTTAAAAAGCTTAGAAATGAAATTATCTCGTGTATAAGAAATACCAAAAAAGAATATTTTGAGCGCATGATTCTTAAACTGAGAGCTGGTAATTTAAGCCCGAAAGACTGGTGGAAAGCTTTAAAATCATTTGTTTCTCCATCTAAAAATTCTTCGAAATCACTTCCACCAATCGTTGATCCTGTAAGTGATCAATTTGTAGTAGACGAGGACGAAAAGGCTAATGTTTTCAATGCTTTTTTTGCCAGTCAATCAGCTATTGACGATTCTTCGCACTGCCTCCCTTCCGAATATCCAAAATTTGAAGGCTTATCCTTGAACAATATACACATTACTCATACAGATGTTTTAGATGTTTTGCGTACGCTCTCTGTCGGTAAAGCTTCTGGACCCGATGGCATTGACAATAGAATACTGGTCGAAGCTGCTTCACAACTGGTCAATCCGCTTTGTCGCTTATTCAATCTCTGTCTGGACAAAAGCGCTCTACCGTCATCTTGGAAAAGATCTCACGTTTGTCCAATTCTAAAAAAGGGTGATCCATCTATTCCTTCAAATTATAGACCAGTTTCACTTTTAAATACTATGGAAAAGGTCTTTGAGCGCATAATTTTTAAATACGCTTACAATCATTTGCATGTGCATAGATTTTTTACTCCATCTCAGTCGGGTTTTATACCGGGAGATTCAACTGTCAATCAACTAACTTTTTTGTATGATAAAATCTGCAGAGCGCTTGATAATGGCTTAGAGACTCGTGCTGTTTTCTTCGATATAAGCAAGGCCTTCGACAAGGTTTGGCACCGTGGTCTTATATTTAAGTTAGAATCAGCTGGAATAAACGGCAATCTTTTACGATGGTTCCAAGACTATCTATCAAATAGATATCAGAAAGTCATTATTCCAGGTGGCTCATCAGATTTATGTGCTTTAAAAGCAGGCGTTCCTCAAGGTTCTATTCTCGGCCCTCTGTTGTTCTTAGTATATATCAATGATACTGTGAATGATATTGAATCGGATATAAATTTATTTGCAAATGACACAAGCCTCATCAAAATAGTAGAAAATCCTACTGTTACATCTGAAGTTTTACAATCCGACATCAACAAAATACAAATTTGGGCTGAAAAATGGCTGGTACAATTTAATCCTTCGAAATCCGAATCTTTGATTATTTCCAGGAAATGGAACAAACGTGCACACCCAATTCTGAGTATGTCTAATGTGGAAATACCATCCTTAGATAATCATAAACATTTAGGTATTTACCTTTCTAATAATGGTACCTGGGATCTTCATCTCCGATCTATAATTGAAAAAGCGTGGCAAAGAATCGGTATTTTACGTCATTTGAAATACAAACTTGATTTTAATTCTCTTCAGACCACTTATTTTGCATTTATCAGACCTCTTCTTGAATATGGGGATGTGGTGTGGGATAATCTATATCAGTATCAAAAGGATGAACTCGACAAGATTCAGAACGAGGCAGCTAGAATTGTTACAGGTTGTACCCAACTCGTTTCTATTGTAGATCTTAATAAAGAATCGGGATGGGAATCACTGGGTGAAAGAAGACGTAAACACAGACTTATATTATTCTACAAAATGGTGAATGGCCTTGCTCCAGAATATCTGTCTTCTCTCGTCCCGATGGCTAATCGCCCAGTATATAATTTACGGAATACTCAAAACTTACAAAATATTGCTTGTAGGACAAATCTGTATAAGAATTCTTTTTTACCTGCAACAACGAATGAGTGGAATAATCTACCACAAAACGTAAGAAATGCTGAATCCTTATCCTGTTTTAAACGTCAAATTAACATTGATAAACCAGTCCCAAACAAACTGTTTCAATTTGGCGAGAGGGGAATCCAAATTATTCATACCCAACTTAGAAACAACTGTAGTTCATTAAATCAACATCTTTTCTTCAAAAATATCGTTGACTCACCACTTTGTCATTGTGGAAAGATAGAATCTAATAAGCATTTTTTTCTCGAATGTGGATTGTACCAACGCACAAGACAAATATTGAGAAGAGCTATCTCTGAAATTGCGACATTTAATCTTAGAACTATTCTGTTTGGTGTTGAAGATTTATCATTTGAAGAAAACAAAAATATATTTACAGCAGTACACGAATTCATAAAGGAAAGTGGACGCTTTTGATTATTTATAACCATGTAACTAGAGTCAGTAACTATATTGTCTCTATGTTTGACCTTTAATTAAACTTGATGCTGTACTGCAAAAAAAAAAAAACTTTTTGAAAGTCGCCGTATACCCATCTCCACCACCCTACTAATTGTTTCCAATCTAAATAAACTGTTTATTTCCCTCTTTGTTAATTTCATATATTTAATTCTATTACTTACCTTTAACCCATTACCACACAATCCCTGCTTTTGACGCCCCTGAGAAAGAAGCCTTTTGAAAACACTGTAGGAAAAGGAGAAAATGCTGGTAACCAGCATTTTCTCCTTTTCCCAGTGTTTTCTACCCTTCCCGGAACAATTTTCAATTTTTCAGTCAACTTTATTTTGTCGTCTGCAGATGCTTTCAATTTGGACCGGTCTAAAATTTTGTCGTGTGGTAAAGAATTAACTGTTCATATGTATGTCAAAATAGTACAAAAAGACTTCATTTAATGATGTAACCGTCAACTGGAGAGGAACTATATAAGCTATAAGCTTACGTTCTAATCCTTTTCTTATTCAAATTTATGTCAATCTAGTCTTTGTAAATTATATGAATAAACTATGTTTAAACTAAAATATTTTAAGTAAATTAGTGGTTAACAAAATAGTGAGGCGGTTTAGACCCAAAATAGAGCCAAGATGCTCACTTCTGAAAGAAAGCACCAAAACTTGCATATAAGTAGTATGTAGAATCCAAAAAGTTAATGATCCAAGTGATTGGAAAAGGGGATCTTAAAAAAATTGGGGCCCAAAAGGGGGTACCCTAATATGAATTATTTTCATTTTTTGCTGTAACATTTCTGAAAGATTTTTTGTATACACATGCAAAAGAGACGAAATTATAATTCAAAATAAAAAGGATGAATAAAAACCACCATAAATTAATAAAGCAACACTAATAAAACCTAGTTTGTTATTTTCTTCAGCAAAAAAAAACATGTTAGCATTTAAGTATGGCCGATTCTTCAGAAAGGGGTACTTAATGAGTAGTTTTTTTTTTTTTCTTGCATGTTCATACATGTAAAGAATACTTTTAACTAGTAGACCCCTAATGGAAAACGGCTATTTCCACAATAATATTATCCTACAAGATTTGCTATGATTAAAAAAGAGTGTTATTATATTGCTTTAACCAAGCCACTTTTCCCTTTTTGTCTTTTCTAGAATTATCATTTATGAATCTAAAACCACTATATTTTCATTACAAAGAGAGATAGTAATTACCTCCCTTTTCTGAAAATTAAAAAAATATCTACAAATAATTTCAAGATAGGCATGAAGAAATTTCTAGTGCGTTAAAAATGTGCAAAAGTATTATTCCTGTATAAATCCGTATTTATTAACTATCAGGGAAACTTTATGCAATTCAGCACTAGAGCTATTAGGGATCTACTACCTTAAATGCATTTATCAAGCAAAAGAGTAATATTGTGCTCTACAAGTACAAACATAAATAACATATTATACGTGTACATATGTAAAGCACCGAGGCATAAACAAAGACGGCCTTGGACATGGGACACAGCATCCACACTTAAAAGCGACCGAAATAAAATATACACAAGTTCTATGGATATGAAATGCTCAGTTTTTTTCTAGTACTATATTAAATGCCAGGGTAATAAGCTGCAAAAAAGTAAAGAATCATATCAGATGAAGAAACAAATGAACCGTTCAGACGGAAACCCGCTCATTCAAGGCCTCTTTGTAATTAGTCATCGGTCTTCAGTATGTGCAGTACACTAAATGGGAATTGTGCTTCCAATTTGGATTGTAGATTTGTATACTTTTTATGTAACTTATTCCAATCTGAAGTCTAAATTAGCCTGCATTAAATGTGTGTACAAAACAAACACGTAGTAAGGAGTTTTCGCAAGACAGCTCAAATGATTTACGATCATCCATACCTAACAAAACTTTGCACCCAAATACGGTTTTTAAGTGGGCCCTGTAAGTTGCTATAATCGCAGACTAGGATAGATTATAGCAATTCTACCCACATACTTCATTGGAATGAAATGGATACAAACAACGAATAAGAGTGAGGGAGGGGGGTTTGAGGGGCCCCCTCCCTCTAGAATGATTAAAGTATCCGCCGTCTGCCTGAAATCTTTCCCAGATACAGTATGAGCGTGCCGCCGTCTGCCTGAAATCTTTACCAATTATGAGCGTACATGTAAATTCTAGACCATTTCTTTGCTTAGGCTTTCAAGTAAAAGTGTTCGCAGATCTGTATACTATTCTACCTACACCGACTAAAAATAAAAAGATTTTATGCAGGTGCAAATTTGGATATGTATATGATGATCTATTCGATTTTCCGGACCAAATTCCGGAACAAATTTGAACTTAGGGCTGCAATTTGAAGAAACGTGATAGAGACCCACTGGATAAAGCTACAGTAAGTGCCATACTTGGTAAGCCTAGCCCTAATAGTTTCAGAGAAAAATATTTCAAAGATTTCCATTATGTGTGTGTGTGTTTTTTTTTAGTTTTGTTACAATGGTAATCAGAGCTTTTGGAGAATTCAAATTCTTTCATAATATTTCGAAGAGGACCATGGCAGGATCATTTCTGTGACATTTCATCGAAATCGGAAAGGTAGTTTCAGGAAAGTTTTATAAATAAAGTTAATGCACAGAGGGACAGACGTGCAGACATTATGTGGTTTTCTGACATTTAAACTCGTTAAGTCTTAAAATTATTAATCCATTTCTATTTCTTTATCTTGCCTCTTTAAATTTGAAAAATTCTCAAAATTGTACTTCAGTCCATGCAGCATATCATGTGATACTGACACAGGAATAATGTGCAGGCTTTTTTTTTTTCATGCCCAAATTTTGCATGTTCCACCTGAAAGCAATAAGAGCGCCACTTAACCCTTCTCAACTTAGACTGTTTTTAAAATTGAGGACATTTGGTTACTTAAACCAGGCTGAAAATAAAGCAAAGTTCTCCTTCATGAGCATTCTGCTTTAGTTTCAGACTGCTTAACTTTTTACCAGTCACAACTTTTAAGACCATTCAAGCAGAAGGCCTTTGAAGGAAGTGAACACAGGAAAAGAAAATACTGGTGAGCAGCTTTTTCTTTTCTCAAATTGCTCTCCACCCTTTGAAAAACTGGTTTTATATTTTGAGTAACAATGAATTTGTTGTCTGCAATGACTTTAAAATTTGGATTTTGACCAAGCTAAACTGATGTTTCGTGAAGAGTTAATCCTTTAAATTGTTGGATGCAAAGAAAATTAAAACATTTCAAAACTCTTCCCAACAACATGAACGTTCTTTTTTTGTGGAGCGGCATGTCAAAACGCTAGAACCTGTGTGATAATAAAGCAAAGTTCTCCTTTTGGAGCATTCTGCTTTACTTTTCAGCCTGGTTCTTCACAAATTGATTGACATTTTGAAAAACACTTAAGTCAACTCTGAATTTCAATTGATAAAATGTTTTGTGCGCAATAAAATATGATGAAGTTAATTGCTGAAAGCTTGCAAATCTAGCCAGTGAGCTATATGCACTGTTTTTGTAAATCATAATGAAGCATTTTAGTTTAGTTGGAACATATTCATTAAATTGAAACTAAATTAAAATGCTCCATCGCCACATAATGTCCAAATTACTTGGTGTTTTTCAAAACGTCAACCAATTCTCTGAAGAGTACCATCTTTTCTTTGTGCCGTTCATCTTTTTTTAGCTTGCTCTTTCTCATGTCTGCCATTCAAAGATTGAGTAACGTTCTACAAATATGAAGTAGCAGCAGTGGCCCGAGTTTTTCTTACTTTACAAACAGCTGTATTACCCTCAGATTCCGCATCACTATTGCTCCGTTTCCCTGTTTTTTCGTTCATCTGTGGCTGTTTGGCCTATTCCTTTGGCTGGCTGGGAGTGGTACTGGCAACAAATCTGGGCTCAATGTTTGGTCTTGCTAAATATATTTCGTCTAGCTCAGTTTCATAAATGTAATTTTTTCTCTCATTGCCACTTTTAGCATTATGATCTTCAACTTGTATATATGCTCTTGTGATTGTTTTCATACGTCCAATGCATTGTTCAGCCCTGAAACTGTAACCTGTTGTAATTCATTACTGATCTCTTCAAAAGCTTTGTTCTTCCTCATTTTCCCAGTATTTATCATTTCAATCCTGTCTTTGTACTCTCCTATTAGCAACAGTGTGGCTTGCCTGGACCAAACAAATGATCCTTCCTTGCAGTGTTATTTGCTTGCCTGCTTCTACTTTGTTGTGGTATGGTCAACATTTATCGTGGCATATTCTAATTTGTCAACTGTGTCAGTGGGTACATTTTGTGGAATACAAGTTAGGCAAGAATTGAAGCGTATTACCATACAAAGTATGACGTCATTCATTCTTATAACGATTTCATTGGTCTTTTGAGGCTGAACAGTTTATGAGAAACACCTCTACGTCAATCTTAAATGTTAATTTTATCTTTGTACGTGTACATGTGAGTAAAGCCAGGGTTACACCAGAACCGAATTCTCCCGAATAAATTCGGACCGATTCTGCCCGAATATGGCCTGTATCGGATGGATTCGGTTGATTCGGAACTTATTCGTCTCTGATTCGGGAAGCTTCCTGAATCAGAGACGAATAGCTCCCGATTAGGTTCTGAATTAAGCAGAATCGCCAAGAATTGACCTGAATCGATTTTGGGCATCCCGAATAAAGTCGAAGGGCAACCCGAATAGAGGCCAGAATCAAGCCAAATGTGACCAGAATTGAGCCCAATTTGGCCCGATTACATCAGAATAATGACCCGAATGTCGACCCGATTCGGGACGAATATGGCCGAATACGCCACCGAATTACCCGAATTCGCCACAGAATCATTGGATTTTGGCTAAAATTTGGACCGAATTATGTCCGAATTAAAGAAAACATGATATTCCTTGAGGTATATATGGGTGTGCAGGAGCTGTGTGCATCTCACATGCACCTTGCCATGTGCAAGGTGCAGAACCATCGTTCTGTGCACACCATGGAAAATCACAATCTTCTCATTGCTACCCAACTGCTGCTGGATGATGACATTTTGCAAAACGAGGCAATTGCAATAGATATGTCTACAGACAGTAATAGCGATATGGATCGAACGACGAGTGGAGTATGGCCAACATAACGCACTGATGCGGGAACTCGAGCTTGAAGACGTCCAATCGTTCCAGAACTTCTTACGATTTGATCCAGATCAGCTCGAAGAGATCCTTGCCAGGGTTGGTCCAGCACTCAAAAAGAGAAGAACCAACTACCGCGACACTTTGCATCACGGGACAGCCGGGTATGGCAAAAACAAAGATCTTATCTCGTTGTATGCTACAGGAGCAATGAGGCAGAGACATCCCTGCACAATCTGTCTACATTCGCGAGGCTATTCGGGTTTATTCTGGCCCCTCATTCGGAGCTATTCGTCTGCCATTCGGCTGTATTCTGACCTATTTGGCTTATTCGCCTGTATTCTGCTCTATATTCGGATGGCGATTCAGATGGATTCTGGGAGCTATTCGGGACATTCTGGGCAGATTCGGCTCTATTCGTGTTGTTCGGGTCTATTTGGCTTGATGATTCGATCGTTCCATCCCTTAGGATACGAATAACACCGAATCTGCCAAGAACGCCTCGAATGCGGCCGAATTCCATCCGAATATGTTCCGAATATGGCCCGAATGAAATCTGTCGGGGCCACATTCGGGACCTTTTTTAGGGCATTCGGTTGGTTTTGAACATTTCAAAACAAGCCGAATCCCTCCACGAATGTTTCAGAATACCTCCCGAATTTTCGCCCATTCGGGGAGGAAGAACAGAATGCTCCCGAATCTACCCGAATTAAAAAATTCGGGTGTATTCGCAGATGATTCGGTTCCGGTGTAACCGAGGCTTAAAGGCAGAATGTAAACTTTATCAACGTGTATCGTAAAGGAATATTAAATTTTAAGGTTTAGTTAATCGTACATTCGATCTTGTGAACTGAAGAATTTTGATGGACTGATCTGGTCTATAAGACACGTCCATCGGACCGACGGTGTTTCGGAAAGAATTTTCTCAGTTACCTAGCTGTTCGTAAATCTCTCCAATTTGACCTACTAAGCCCTCGTTTGTCTCAAAGGTGGCCCTTCAGAATTTGGGACGAAAATTTTTCAAAAATACAAAAATATCATCCTTATACTCCCAAAGCCTTATAGTCGTCATTCATAAAACCCCAGTAGTACTCGAAATTACATAGAAAAATGAAAAATGTCACTTGCATTGTGTTGCATAGCAACAGAAGT
Organism: Tridacna crocea; assembly: GCA_943736015.1. Classification (NCBI taxonomy): domain Eukaryota; kingdom Metazoa; phylum Mollusca; class Bivalvia; order Cardiida; family Cardiidae; genus Tridacna; species Tridacna crocea. Next base: position 11,614,798 of record OX031057.1, on the reverse strand, counting down.
TTTTCCATAGAAACCAGGTTTTCAAACTTCCAAGTTTGAACATTTTCAAACCAAATTATCTTCTAACAGCAAAGGTGCATATGAAAAATACATATAGTGCCTAAATGAGCAACATCTGATTTTTCAAAGCCAACAATAAAAAACTAAAAATGTCTTTAATTTTTGTAACCATAGAAACAAAACTATTGACCCGTCAGTCATTTTGCGAAAAGGTGGCAATTTCAACGCAAATTAATTCCCTTCTGCAAAGAGAAATATTTACTGTGTATTTATGTATTAAATGATGTACATCTGTGCAACCAATAAAGACAAAATTAAGTTCTGCAACAATCCAAATATTAGTTACCATGGCAACCAAACTAACAAACAGTTCGCGATTTTAGCAAAAATCACCACATTCAAAGTAAACTACTGCCTGTTTAGATTATCTATACTACTACTTATGTCAGAAGGACGGCATGAGTAGAACTCGAAATTACATATGAAAATATAGAAAAATATAAAATAGCACTTGCATTGTGTTTCATAGCAACAGAAGTTCAGTCATAGAAACAAGTTTTTCAAACGTCCAATTTTGAGGATTTTCAAGCCAAATTATCTTCTAACAGCAAAGGTGCATATGAAAAATACATCTAGTGCCTAAACGATGAACATCTGATTTTTCACAGCCAACAATAAAAAAAAAAAACTCAAAATGTTAATAATTTTTGTAACCATGGCAACAAAACTATTGACCCATCAGTGATTTTACAAAAAAGTGGCAATTTCAGAGCAAATTATCTCCCTTCTGGTAGGAGAAATATTTACAGTGTATTTACGTATTAAATGGATCCACATCTGTTCAATCAATACAGAAAAAATTAAGTTCCGCAACAATCCAATATTAGTTACCATGGCAACCAAACTATCCAACAGTTTGCAATTTTAACAAATTTCATGTCGTTTCCTTAAAGGAAAGAGAAGTTACTTTCACACTTTCATTTCAATCTTTTTAGCTCACCTGAGCACAACGTGCTCAAAAGGAGCTTTTAGGATCACCCGGTGTCCGTCGTGCGTCGTCAACAATTCTTTAAACATCGACTCCTCCTAAACCGGAAGGCCAATTTGGACCAAACTTGACTGGATTGTTCCTTGGGAGGTCTTCTTTAAAAACTTTTCGCAGAATTTGATTTCATCAAAAACTCTGGTTGCCATGGCAACCAAATGGAATTTTCTAATAAATTCTTCTTCTCTGAAACCGCTGGCCAGATTTTAAAATGATTTCACAGGGATGTTCCTTGGGTGACTCTCTTCAAAAATTGTTCGCGAAATTTTGATCCGTCAAGAAACATGGCTCTGGTGAATGGGGGCTACTTGCACTATACAGAGATGAAGAAATTCTTAAAAAAATCTTCTCCGAAACCGCTGCTTAGAATTTTATATAATTTCTCAGGGATGTACTTTGGGTGACCCTTTTCAAAAACTGTTCGCGAAACTTTGATATGTCGAGAAACATGGCTCTGGTGAATGGGGGCTACTCGCACTTTACAGAAATGAAGAAATTCTTGAAAATTCTTCTTCTCTGAAACGGCAGGTCAGATTTTAAAATAATTTCACAGAGATATTCCTTGGGTGACCCTTTTCAAAAATTGTGCGTGAAATTTTGATCCGTTATGAAACGTGGCTCTGGTGAATAGGGGCTACTCGCACTATATGGAAATGAAGACGTTCTTGAAAATTCTTCTTCTCTGAAACCGCCGGTCAGATTTTAGAATAATTTCACAGCAATGTACCTTGGGTGACCCTTTTCAAAAATTGTTCGCGAAATTTTGATCTGTCGAGAAACATGGCTCTGGTGAATGTGGGCTACTTCCACTATATAGACATGAAGAAGTTATTGAAGATTCTTCTTCTCTGAAACCGCTGGCCACATTTTAAAATAATTTCACAGGGATGTTACTTGAATGACCCATTTCAAAAAATTTGCTAAATTGTGATCCATCAAGAAACATGGCTCTGGTGAATGGGGGCTACTTGCACTGTACAGAAATGAAGAAATTCTTTTCTGAAACTGATTGTCAGTTTTTGAAATGACTTTTACAGGTAACCTTTTGAAAATTGCTTGGCAAAATAATGATTTTGTTTCCAATGTTTCAATACCTCAAAAAAAATTGGCTATGGTCCCCTAAAAAATTCAGGTGATCGATCTAGGGCCATCTTGGCCCTCTTGTTTTAACATGTCGGCTATTATTTTGATTTGTTTATATATTTCAAACGTCCACGAACTGGCGTCATTTTGAATTCGGTTATGAACCAAACATTCTGCGTTCTTTTCAAAGATACGAGACCAGGGCCCACATTGACAAAATTCTGAAGAATAAGACAAAGAATGTTCTTAAGAATGGTTGGTAAATACGGGCCCAGCCCTCTGACTGGCTGAGACATGCCCTCTGAACCCTTTCCCTGTTAAAAAGTAAAATACTGTCAAGCCGGTACTACGAAACAGTCTCATGGGAACTTCTCATGGAAAATATCTCCTTTTGGACACTGTATATCTTCAAACAGACTAAATGTTCTATGCTATCAAATCTTGATCTAAACTAACCGCAAAAGGTATTTGAGTGGCGCTTAGCAGCGCAAAGGTTAAAAAATACTTCCTTTAAAAAAGTTTCGGAGTTTTAGTGACCCTATAGAAAAGTGCTTTTCAAAACATTCCGGGGGGGGGGGGGGGGGGAGAGAAACTGCTGGTAAGCAGTATTTTCACTCTATTTTCTACCCTTTGAAAGGCAAATCCCATTTTAGAATCGTATTTCCATTGTGCACTGTTAAACGTGTTCAGTTTGGACAGGACTCACATTGTGTCGTCTGGCACAGAGCCTGACCTTCGTCCGTATTCACAAAACGTTTTCCAACCGGCCAAAATTAAGGCTTGTCCAAATTGGAAGCATTTGCAGACGAAAAAATTAATGTGACCCAAAAATCGAAATTTGTTTTGGGAAGGGAAGAAAACGTGGGAAAAGAAGAAAATGCTTGTTTCCAAAATTATTTGGGAAGCGGAGAAAATGCTGGTGACCAGAATTTTGTCCTTTTCCCCATGCACAATCTTTTAAGAAGGCTCTATGATCGGGAAAACCAGAGACAGTATGGTAAAGGGTTCTACCATGTCTTAGTCTAATCCTAGCATTAGAAGTGGTGCAACTTTTGTTAAGTTACGCCATTTCGTGTTGCCAATCAAAAATATGTTAGACTTTCAAATACATGAAAAATTGAGAATGTTCTTGGTAACATTTAGTCAATACGGGTCATGACCTAATTTCACGAAGAAAGCTTAAAAGCCCAGTAAAGGCAAAAGTATCAAAGCACGTGTCTAAATCGAAATACCATTTAAAAGTATGGCAAATATTGTAGAGATGAAAATCTGTTATCGTGTGGTTAGGCCATATGTTACCCCCCGGTCTCACAGACCCCGATTTAATCACGATTTCAAAAATTTCAAAATCGGCGCGAAATCGGCTAGCTTCGGGAGAGTCGTAGTGCCTCCTGACCCAAATCGGCATCAATTCGGGATCAAAAATAAATCGGGACAAAAATTTCAACATGCGCAAATTTTTCTCCCGATTTGGAAAATCGTACCGAAATCGGCGCACCTCGGTGTACGTCGTACTAAGTCGTCGTTGTTCGTAGTAAGCAAATCGGCGTTATTCGCTCCTATTTCGGCGTACCTATGTCGGCGATGAACCCCGAATAACGCCGATATACTACGAGTAATTCCCGATTCTCGCCGATGAACTACGACGAGATACGCGACTAGCATCACGAGCTACACCGACCTACACCGAATAACTACGAACTGCTAAGATATCATACCGTAGTACTACGAAGTACCCCGAATTCCGATTGGTATAAAAAGGCGAATCAACTTTGAAAACAATTCATTTGCAGAGTTTTTCCAAACCTTTTGAACGAGACGCTTCCCTAGACTTCGATACAATGAGACCAAAAACATACAGACGAACATAAACATTTAAAGGCAGGCTGATTCAAGTGTACCCCCAAAAACATTCGTTTTGCGGGGGCATAACAAGACTATTTATAAAGTTTTCACCACAAAAGCCAATGTAAAACTTGTGACCCCTGTGTTAGGACAAACTTGACCTCAATACTATCATTTGGGCCCTCTTAGTAGATGCAAACTAGATAAAAGCTACATGCAAAATTTGGTAGTCCGAGGCCTTATGGCTAGGTAATAGATGCTTTTTTAAGTTTTCCCTATATAAGCCTATATAAAACCTTGTGATCCCCGGGACCAGGCCAAATTTAACCCAAGGGCTATAATTTGGGCTTGATTGGTAGATACCTACTTGATAAAGATACGTTCCAGATTTGGTACTCCAAGGCCATATGGCTAGGAACCAGAGGGACTTTAAAGTTTTCCATACATAAGCCCATATAAAACTTGGGACCCCTGGAACGGAGCTAATTTCGATCCCATGGCTATCATTTGAAGGAACTTGGTAGAGGTCCATTAGATACAGCTACATGCAAAATTTGGTAGCCCTTATCGTTTCAGACAAGAAGACTGTCAAAGATTTTCAATGTTTTTCAGTTTTGTTGCAATGGCAACCAGTTTTTGAAGGAATCAAATTCTTTCAAGGAATCCTAAAGAGGTCCATGGCAGGATCATTTCTGTGAGGTTTCATCGAAATTGGATGGATGGTTTCAGAGATGTTTGGAATAAAAGTTAATGCACGCACAGACGGACGCACGGCGGACACCAGGCAATGACATAAGCCTGTTGACCTTCGGCCAGTGGAGCTAAATACATAGTGATAGCATTTGGATAGGTGTAGAAAAATTGTCTTTTCTCCCATTAACTCCGAGCTGCAACACCTATGGAAGTTTTAAAGGAGCACTAGGGCATAGTCCTTTTTTCATACTTTTTTACAACATCTTCAAGACTTCATATTAGCTCTACTTGCTGAAAGCCAACAGAGCTTATGTTATGATTTGGTTGCCGTCGTCTGTCCATCTGACTACTAGGTTTCTTTTTGTTTATGCGATAAAATTTCCTTGAACTCGGATTTTCGTCGAAGTTGCTCAGTTTGTTTATCTCATCAGTAGCTTGAACCCCAATAGTTTTCAAGAAAATGTCAATATTGATCTGGGATAAATAACTGTTTGAAGTTGAAAATTCCCATTTCTTATTTATATGGTGAATTCTGCATTTGTGACCAGATTTTCGTGAATTTTGCAATTTGTTTACTACATTAATAGCTTGAACCCTATTGGGTTTAAAATATATTTGACAATCCGTAATAGTAAAGTAGTCATACAAAGTTGAAAATTTCCATGTTTTGTTTACACGAAAAAGCCTGCTTTTGTTTTCAGCTTTTCTGAAAACTTGCATGTAGTTCATTTCATCAATAAATTGAATCATACTGTTTATGAACAAAAAAATTAACAAACGGTATGGGAAAAGTACCCATTTACAGTAGAAGACTTCTATTTCTAGTTACGCAATTAATTAAGTCGATATTTGTGGTCAAATTTTAGCTCACGTAAGCGCAACGTGCTCAAGGGGAGCTTTTAGGATCACTCTGTGTCCGTCGTGCGTCGACAATTTCTTTAAACATCTTCTCCTCCCAAACCGCTGGGCCGATTTGGACCTAACTTGGCTGGAATGGTCCTCTTTAGAAAATTTTCACAATTTCATTCCATCAAACACTCTGGTAAACGTTTTACAATCGCCATGAGGGAAGGGGTCAGTCAAGGAGCTCAATCAACCAACCAACACTTGAGAAAAGAAAAGTATCACTGAAGGTAAATGTTGTTCTTCTTTACCTTAATTATTAAGAGATCTTAAAATGCACTGAACTTTTTTTCAGAGTGTAGAGAATGGATACCCTTCATTATGTTAAATTTTATTTCATGCATCTGCCTTCTGATATTGCTTCATGTAAATCTCCCTCCACCGAGGACAGAGAAACTTGAAACTTTCGTTTAATTAAAACTTCGATAGCTAATATATGGACCTCTGACAGCACACAGAGGTAAGCCTTTTAAATACTTGACTGTGTATGGCTCTTTTCTTCACATTATTTCTTGGCAGCAATTAGTCCTCAAATTATTGTCATACTTAAACTTTTGTGCATCAGTATTTAAAATTGATGTTGCTTAGCACAAACAAATGAAAAAAGTGCAGTTTTTCATAAGCGCTTAGATATTAAATCATAGGCGGCTAAATAAGGGGGCTTTTTTCAAAATCATTATTAATAATTAAAAACACTAAACACACTGTCTCTAACCCTATAATCATAAAAAAAATGGCAACATGGTTTTGATTGTTACAAAAAAAAAAAAACCCACAAGATAATCATCATAAAGCACATAAATTTCTCCGTCATTTCTTAGGTACTATGCAACTATTTATATGAGATAAACGAGCACATGAAAGTACAAAGTATGAGACTCTAAACGGCCTTTTAATACAGTATGTATGAACATGCCGGGAAAATACCAGTAGAAGGTAGACAGGATTTATGATCCTGTCCATATTTTTATAATCCTGACCTCGGTCACTCAGAAAAGTTCTTGGCAAAGCACTTCACTGATTAAAGCATACATTTGAAGCAGGAAGCACATGAATAAGTGAAAATAGCTGTGATATCACTGGCATAATTTTGATAGTGATATGTAACTGAAATAATTCGTAACTGCAGACAGAGGTTTCGTCTCTCACCCGAGATAAGATAGCAGAGATACTTCTGTGCTTTGTGGAGTTGAACCCTAGAGTACTTTTAGTGTATTGTGTTATGGGAGACCACTCCTTCCTGCATGGCATACTCCCGATTTAAATACAATACCTGGCTACTGCGTCAGAGAGATATCTCTTTGGCTCAGTGGTTAGGGTATTGGCTTTGCGTCCGGGAGTTCGGAGTTCGAATCCCGCTCCGATCCTTATTTCTGCCATGCATTTATTCATTTGTTTCTTTGTTACGGACTTCGTTCGTAAGATGGGGGCTCGTCCGGGATAGGCCATTGAGCCATTAATCCCATTTGTTGTCCAAAATCGGACTTCCTGCCTAATAAGGCTTCGAGTCATCAATAAATGATGACTTTAAGAGGGGGTGTGTTATGGGAGACCACTCCTTCCTGCATGGCATACTCCCGATTTAAATACAATACCTGGCTACTGCGTCAGAGAGATATCTCTTTGGCTCAGTGGTTAGGGTATTGGTCTTGTGTCCGGGAGTTCGGAGTTCGAATCCCGCTCCGATCCTTATTTCTGTCATGCATTTATTCATTTGTTTCTTTGTTACGGACTTCGTTCGTAAGAATTGAGACCATCATCTAGGCCAGGACTTGTGGTGGATAACATCCAGACCCCAGTTATCAATCCCCAGAATGGTGTACATGTGGGTAATGTAGGGATATGCCCATGGAACAAGAGAGAGTGTGTTATCGTAAGCAACACTGACACTGTGTTTAAAGAACACGAGTGTAAAAGTAAAGCTACAATTTAACAACAGTAAAATGAATGGTTCTTTTTTAACTTCTCAATTTGTACAGACACATTTGAGAGGCCATTTTGTAGCATACACATTTAACAACTATGTTTAATTTGGTTAAAATCACCATTGAAGCTAAGCTTTGTGTAGCTACGAAGTCAATTGTCCCCTTTACTCAATAATCCCGTGCTTTAGCAGTTGTATTGAAGAAAAGGTTTTTGAAAACAATGGAAAAAGTAAATGATGCGTTCTTCTGCCATATCCTTTGTAAATGTTGTTCTTTTTCATTATATAATTTTTTTCATTTGTGGCAAAGAAATAGTGTTTATTTGTGGCAAAGAAATAGTGTTATGTATATCTTTTTTATCACAGCAAATGAGAAAGCTCACCAAGCCAGTCAAATTTACTATGTAACTGTTTTACCCAGAAGTTTTATATCGTCTGTCGATTTCCTGCATTTGAAAGGACCATTTCAACTCATTGTTGGGTTAGATGTAAGAGAAAGTCGATTTTATGGATCTCTCATTATGTGGTTATTTGCTTGGTACAATGCATTACAGAGGTGCATTAAGCCGCTTTTGCCAGAACTTAGGTTATGTATATGTGTAGTTTTTTCCGACGATTTGAAACACTTGTATTAGATGAGGGAGTCCTGGCCATGGGCAGGCTTTTAAGACGAGATATTGTATTTTTCCAGACGAGAACCTAGGGGAGGATCGGGATGACATAAATGAAGCAAACAGATTTTACACATACACATTTCACTCTGGGTACATTAGCGTCTTGGCGCTGGAAATCGTATCCCGATTCCATCGTGTGGCGGCTAATGAACAAGTTTCCCACGACAGTATGTTGGTTTTATATCTACCCGTTTACAAATCGGAATCTATGGAAAAATACTATCGGAAACGGGGAAAATAAAGATCATCATAACATTTAAGTAAATTTTATACATATATTTCATGCAAGTTAAATAGGTTTAACAAAACTTTTATCAAAAGCGTAACAGTCATGCGATTTCATTTTTCAACTTTTAGTGCCTGTTATTGTTAAATTAGTTTTTTGAGTTAAATTTTGCACCAAACGACAAGATTAGCCATGTTGAGCTGGGAAAGAAGCAATATTTGAAAATGATGAGATTCACGCAGAGCAATGAATGAATGAATGGACGGTGTTTTATGAATGAATGAATGTTATTTTATGGCGCATCGACAGCTTGGGTCATTCAGCGCGCATATCCGTGTCAAAAGATTTCAATAGTGGAAGGTTTAAACTGAAAAGTGTTTGAATATATTAATGAAAAAAAAAAATTGGATTAATAGGGATCAAGGATAGAGTATTTTTGGATAAAATTTGGTAAATTGAGTCACAGGGCAGTCCCCATGTGCATAAATCATGATATTGAGTGGCTGGACGTCCCTGCCTACTCTAAACTTTTAGATTAAAAGGTAAGACTGAAAAAAATATTTTCCTTGGAAATGAGTGTTAAAACTGCTAAAGATTGAAACCTCTAATGGGATCAGTATACTCCCATTAAAGAGGTCTTGTCTCCAATGAGATAAGATGCCCTCAAGAGGGCTAATCCTCCCATTAAGGAGATGTAAATTGAATATTAAAAGGATAAAAGAATGTTGTAAAAAAGATGGGTAAGAATCTTAATAGTAAATATCACAGTTTATAGTAAATGCCAATCTCCTTTATGTAAGCGATAATAGAATCAACACTGACAGATTCAAAAAGATTTTTTAAACTATCGACGTTGAAATATTTTGAACGAACTGGCTGAAAGTCAATGCAATCTAGCAGGACATGTTTCACAGAAAAGGATGCATTGCATGGAATACATTCAGGGGCATCGTTTCTAGTCAAGAGCCAGGAATGTGTCATGCGTGAATGGCGAATTCGAAGTCTTGCAATTATCACTTCTTCTCGACGAACAGACCTGTAAACGGGGTACCATTCACCAAGGGATGGTTTAACTGAATGCAGTTTATTGAAAACATCAGCATCCCACTGGGATTGCCAAGAAGATTGGATATGTGTTAGAACGGAGGATTTAAAACCAGTGTGTGGAACTTTTGAATCTGAAATGGGAAGGTTAAGTGCAGATTTGGCAGCCCTATCGGCATTTTCATTGCCTTTGATGCCTACATGACTTGGAAGCCAGCAGAACACCAATCTATTAATGGAAGATATTTGTGAGATCCTTTCAAGCAAAGTCCAGATTAAAGGATTCTCAAGTCGTTGATTTGAGAGGGCCTGTAATGTTGACAAAGAGTCGGAAAAGATAATAAAAAGATTGGAATTAGAATGTTCAGCTAGATTAAGGGCAAGATCAGTTGCTTTAACTTCGGCAGAGAAGATAGAGGAGTTGTTTGGAAGGCGGCACTTTAAGTTCCTTTGTCCATAAACAGCGGCAGCTGCTACAGAATTGCCTTCTTTAGATCCATCTGTATAGATGGGTTTGAAGGAAAACTAATGCTCCTTTATCTCGTTGTATCTAGCATGAAACACAGTTCTATCCGTGACCGACTTTTTGTCAGATGCAAGGTCAAATCTGAATTCTGCACTGTTTAGTGTCCATGGAGGGATTTCAAAGATTTTATAGTCGGCAATGGACTCGGTGTCTATGCCAAGGTTATCTACAATGGGCTCCATGCGGATACCAAATGGAGAAATAACATTTGGTTTCCTGTCAAAAAGATCTTAATATTGAGGTTTAAAAACAACTTCATGAGTTGGATTAAAACGGTTCGACTTAAGTTTTAAAAGGTATTGAAGTGAGAGTTTTTCCCTACTGTAAGAAAGAGAAGGTTCATTAGCCTCAACATAGAGACTATTAACAGGAGAAGTTCTGAAAGCTCCAAGTACAAGACGACGACCTTCGTTGTGAATAGAATCGAGAATTTTCAAGTAAGATTTACGGGCAGATCCGTATAAATCGATCCATAGTCTAATTTGGAGCGAACTAAAGACCGATAAAGCCGCAAGAGGACTTTACGGTCTGCTCCTCATTCAGAATGGGCAACAACCTTAAGAAGATTAAGAGCCTTCTTGCACTTCTTTTTAAGTGCAGTGATGTGAGGAAGGAAGGAAAGCTTTCTGTCAAAGATGACTCCAAGAAATTTAAACTCGGAAACGACTTCAATTTTAGTTCTGTCCAAATACAGCTCAGGGTCTGGATGAACAGCTCGTAGATTGCAAAGGTGCATGCACTTAGTTTTGGACTTGGAAAATTTGAAGCCATTTTCATCAGACCACGTTGAAGTTGTCTCTCAATAATATTCATATTTCGAGATCTGAAGCATATAACAAAGTCATCAACATAAAGGGAACAGTGTACACCAGGACAGATAGCTTTGACAATACTGTTTATTTTTACACTGAAAAGTCTAACGGACAGAATACATCCTTGGGGTACACCCATCTCCTGTTCACGAGCTCCCGAGACAATATTACCAACTCGGACGTGGAAAAGACGTTTATCCAAGAAGGCTGAAATAAAAAGAGGAAGACGGCCTCAAAGACATGCAAGTCTTTAAGAATTCCGTATTTCCAAGTCGTATCATAAGCGCTTTCAAGGTCGAAAAAGAGAGATACTACATGCTGTTTATTAATAAAGGTTTCTCTGACAAAGGTTTCAAAGCGGACCAGGTGATCTATAGTGCCACGCTGGCGCCGAAATCCACTCTGTACATCAACGATGAGGTTGTTCTTCTCTAAATACCATAAGCCTGTCGTTGTTCATACGTTCTAAGGTCTTGCAGAGACAACTAGTAAGAGCTATTGGACGATAGTTAGCGGGGTCACCAGCATCCTTGCCAGGTTTTGGGTTAGGAATGACTAGTGCCTCTCGCCAGGATGTAGGAAAATCACCTGATTGCCAGATATCATTAAAAATGTCAAGTAAAACTGAGAGAGAAGTAAAAGGTAAGTGTTTTAAAAACTGGTAATGAACTTTACCTTGGCCAGGACAAGAATCGTGAGCTTTATTCAGAGCAGATTTTAATTCTTTAAAGGTGAAGAGTTTATTATAATGCTCTGAATTTGGAGAATTGAAATTAAGCTTTTTCTTTTCTTCTCGGGCTTTATTCCTCTGAAACCTTTCAGAATAGTTTACAGAGGAAGACTTTTTGCAAAAGGTGTCCGCTAGAGCATCAGCTATATCTTTGGGTGATTCCAACGAAGTATTGTTAACTTCAAGGTGATTAAGAGGGGGCTGGCCTTTGCCATTGATCTTTCTGACCATGTCCCAAGTTTTTTTTGTAGTAGTTCTACTATTTAATTTAGAGACATATTGTCTCCAAGCCTTGCGCTTACTTTCTCTAATGGTTCGACGAGCCTTTGCTCTGGAAATACGGAAAAGATTTTGATTTTCTTTGGTAGGTCTGATGTTAAACTTTCTAAGGGCTTGTTTTCTGTCTTTGACAGCCTGTTTACAATCATCATTGTACCAAGGCTTGTCAGGACGTTTTGGATTTGTCGAGGTCTGAGGGATGGATTGTTTTGCTGCATCAATCAATAGGGAAGTAAAAAGTTTTGCGGGATCATCGCAATCTCTAAATTTGTCATGTGTAATGGTTTGTTCACAAAGGGTTTCAAATTTGTTCCAATTGGCTTTCGAAAGCTTCCATTTCTGTGATCGTACACTGCTGGATGGGAAAGTGATCACTTCCGCACAAATCCTCAGTCACTTTCCAGGTGAAATTCGGAAGTAAGACTGGGCTGCATAAGGTCAAGTCAATGGAAGAGTAAGATCCAGTTGCTGGATGCAAGTAGGTTTTGGAATTGTTATCATTCATGAAAGACAAAGAATTGTTCGAAATGAAGTTTTCCAACTGTAAACCTCTCTGGTTCGTGTCATCGCAACCCCACATAAGATTGTGACCATTAAAATCTCCAGCAAGAATATAGGGGGATAGTAATTGCGAAATGAGATCATTCAGATTAGTCTCATTGATAGCAGTATTCGGGGGCAGATATAAAGAACACAGTGTAACAGCACTGTGTAAAGATAACCTAATGGCAACAGCTTGCAAGTTTGTATTAAGAGAGATAACTTAATGAGGAATGTTGTTGTTAACAATATCAGAAACACCTCCTCTGGCTTTTTCGCCTTCGGTAACGGCTTTATTGTAAATCGAATGATATTTAATGGAAATATCATCCTCCTGTTTAAGGAAGGTTTCTTGCAGACAAACAGCAACTGGTTTGTGATCATTTATTAAAAGGGAAAGTTCGTCAAAATTTGACTTTATACCTCGACAATTCCATTGGATTATGGTATCCATAGTGCATGATGAAAGTATAAAAATTGAGTAAAGTAGCGGCCGCAAACCAATGCAAAAGGCAGTAAAAATAGAAGTATGTTGATCTTCATTTTGGTTTACATGTGTGTCTTTTCAATACTTTTGGTTTCGGGAGTCGAGTTTTGCCATGAGTCAAGGTCTTTGTTCCATTCAGACCTATGGTTACCCCAAAGAGATTCGCAGTCCGAGCCATCAGACTCTTCCTCCTCCATCTCCTCTTCACTTTTTTCCTCCCCTGGCACTTTATCGTCTGTGATTTCTTTAAGTTTTTTCAAATTTATTCGAAAGAGAGACAGACCGTTGACCAATGTTGACTGTTATTTTACGTTCACGGGCTTTACGGTTTTTCTTTTTACCCGGTAGTGATTTGTCAGAATCGACGAGTTCCGAGATCTCTGTGTCGGATACTCGGGTTTCAAAGACTTCTTCGTCCGATTTTATCGGCTTTTTTCTATAGGTAGAGGCCGAAGGCAAATCTTTAGTTAACTGAACCCGAGTGCGTGGTTGGGATAGATTTTTAGGAGAATTATTGTTAAATTTTGTGGATTTCGGCATACTAGGTTTTGTATTAGAAACGGGAGGTTTTGACAAAGAGGAAGATGATTTAGGAGGGGAATTCACTTTTTCTGTAAGTGTAGAGTTTATAGATTTATCAGATGGCCGAGATGTCTTATGAGGATTGAGGATTTCAAAGGTAGATTTGGGAAGAATGGCTTTTAAATCATTTGTCATCTCAGGAAATTTGGTTAAAATGAGTTTAGCGAGGACGACACAAGTGTGACAGTCCTCTTTTGCAGGGGATGTCACATTGGCATAGCTCGCAGAGAAAGAATTTGGTTGATCAGCTGTGCGCTGTTTGACAAGCTGTCGAGCTTCTGGAAAACTTAAGTTTTTGGTATATTTCACGTTCAAAATTTCTTTCTCTTCTTTCCAGAGAGGACAATCTCTTGAGAAAGCCGCATGGGCACCGTTGCAGTTTACACATTTTAGAGGACTTGAACATGTCTCGAAATTGTGGTTTTCTTCCTCTGTTCCGCATTTTGCACAAACAGGATTTCGAGGGCACTTACTTATGTGATGCCCGTACTGTTGACATTTAAAACAGCGCAAAGGATTTGGGATATACATCTCAACCTTTGCCGAGATGTATCCAATTTTTACCGACTGAGGAAGAACTGCTGACGAGAACGTTAGAATATATGTGTTAGTTGTCCTCATTTCGCCATTTCTTTTCACAGAAATGCGGGTAACACCTGTGACACCCTGTGATTTTAAACCCTTCTCAATTTCTGAGATGGAACACAAGGAAAGTTCCTTACACCTCACGATTCCCTTACTAGAATTCAGAGTTTTGTGAGGGTAAATGTTTACTTCCAGCTGAAAAAACTTGTTGTGTTTCAAAAGATTCTCAGATTGTTGTCTTGTGAACACCTCAACTAATATAGTGTTGTTCCTCAGTTTTTTCACAGATTTTTGAGTACCCAAAATACTATGAAGCTGTTTTTCCACAACAAAAGGTGATAATTTTGTTACTGGGTTTGAAGGGTATTTGGACTCAACTACAATAAAAGTTGGAAAATGCAGTGAGAAAGATGAGTATGATTCGGCCTCCGAGTCAGAATCAGATTCTGAATGGGGCCTTTTTCCTCCAGGGTGGTTTTTCTCTTGAAGCTTGGCCTTTTTTCCGAGTTGTCATAGTGTTTTCTTTTCCTTCAGCACCAATGCTCCCCACCCGCCTCGGAGTCCAACAAGGGGACATGTCCTGGGGAAACCTAACACAGGACAAGTCAGGGATACATTGATGGTATACTCAAGTGAAGTGGCTAAACTAGACAAATGCCTTCCTGTCAAACGCTACACCAAGCTTTATATAACATTGTCGAGGGCATTGCATCTGCCAGTCAAATACCTATACTTTCACTTGATTGACCCTTGAGCCACCGCCTTCTAAGGCAAATGGGTACAAATAAGGGATATAAATTTATTTACAGATAAAGACGAGACCAAAGATGGTTATGAAGTGCCAAAAATGAGTGCCCTAGGGCTTGGCATGACCAGCCGATTAATTAGGTCGGGCCCACCTGACCCCCTGTTAAACTCAACTCCAGGCCAAAGTCGTGTGTTTCAACCACCAGGACCCCTTCATCAAGTGACACAGGTCGCAGCTCACGGCAAACGAGCAGGCACATTGGTGAGGTTCTACCATCCTGTAGTGCGACAGCTAGGCTATTTCTATACCCCCGCCCAGCTGGGGTTAAATGGACGGTGTTTTATGGCACGTCGACAACTTGGGTCAAATTGGGCGCACTTGCGTATTAAATCATGCATCTCCTTTAAGTTACACTGTGAAACATAATAGTAATAATAAAGAAGCAACCTTGTTTACAGGGTAAAAAGTTAACTTTGAATAGGTCAATAGGCCTTAGGAGCGATCCTTCAAATAAAGAGAATAAATTATTCGCTATCAAGCCAAATACAAGTGAATGGCTCCCGGGCTTACGTTCAAACCGTCGAGAGGAAGTTATTTTGGCCCGTTTGAGAATAGGTTATACCCACATGACGCACTCATTTCTTCTCAAAGGAGAAGAGCCTCCTGTATGTATCCCGTGCAATACATTTTCTTCTGTCAAGCATTTACTGATAGAGTGCACAGATCTTGCAACGTACGGGGATAAATACTTTCATGTTGATGGTTAAAAAACTTTGTTTGATACTGTGAAATTAGAATCACTATTTGACTTTCTGAAAGAAGTTAACCTTTTTAAGAAGATTTAGTTTTATTTTTTTGACATTTCACTTTTTACTGACGATCTTAAACAAACAGTGATTATCCTCCTTTCAGGGAGTTCTATTTAAATGTTTAAGTAAATAGGGAAGCCCTGTTTCTCAATATTTATTTTGTTTTTTTATTTATAAGTGTTACATTTTAAGGCCTATTGACCTATTCAAAGTTAAATTTTTACCCTGTAAACAAGGTTGCTTCTTTATTATTTCTCATCTGTTTCAATGTTTCACAGTATAACTTAAAGTAGATGCATGATTTTATATGTTAGTGCGCCCAATATGACCCAAGTTGTCGACGGGCCATATTCATTCATTCATTCATTCATTCATTCATTCATTCAATAGGCCTTAAAATCTAACACTTATAGGCTAAACAACAACAACAAAAAATATTGAGAAACAGGGCTTTCCTATTTACTCAGAAATTGTAATAGACGGAGCAAGAACCCCCTTAAAGGAGGATAAACACTGTTTGCTTAAGACCGTAAGTAAAAGGAGAAATGTCAAAAAGGTTAAACTAAATATTTTTAAGGAAGTTAACTTCCTTCAGAAAACCCAATAGTGATTCTAACTTCACAGTATCAAACAAAGTTTTTAAACTGTCAACATGAAAGCACTTATCCCTGTACAGTGCAAGATCTGTTCACTCCATCAGTAAATGCTGGACAGAAAAAAAATGTATCGCACGGGATACATTCAGGACGGTCTTCTCCTTTGAGAAGATATGAGTGCGTCATGTCAGTATGACCTATGCTCAAACGGGCCAAAATAATTTCAGCTAGACGGTTTTGGCCATTCACTTCTATTTGGCTTGATAGCGAATATCTTTTTCACTCGAAAGATCTTTGTCAAACACCATGAATAAAACTATTAGTAAGCGGTTTAAAATCACTAAAAGGAACTTTAAAAGGTAAAATTTCTAGTAATAATGCGTCCTTGGTAGCTTTATCTCCCTCTTCATTACCACTAATACCAATATGGCTTGGGAGCCAGCAAAAAATATATATCGGTACTTTTGCATAATCTGGACAACTTCTCGAGGAGATTGACTACAATGGATTATCCGTTTTCTCGCCCTCATGTGCTTGCATAACTGATAAAGAATCACTATATAAAATGTATCGCTAATTGGCGTCTTTTTCAATATGGTCAAGGGCAAGGTCAATCGCTTTTAGCTCCGTAGAGAAGATAAACGAATTATCAGGTAACCGGAACCGATACAATTCACCGTAAAGGATGGCAGCTGAAGCAACTTTTCCCCCATCTTTTGAACCATGAGTATAATATTGTTCTTTGACTTCAAGGGATGAATGAATGAATGATGATTTATGGCGCATCGACAGCTTAGGTCATTTAGCGCGCATATCTGTGTTAAAAGATTGTAAAAGAGGATTTTTTCAAACTGAAAAAATGTTTGAATACATTAATGAGGGTAAAAGGCTGAATTAAGAAGGATCAAGGATAAAGAGTATTATTGAACAAAATTTGGTGAATTGAGTCAGGGCAATCCCTATAACTCAATTTTTTTGTGATATAGTAAACAATGTGAACAAAATGTTGGATGAATAGTTAGAAATTTTTAAACGAGGAAGATGAGTCATTTTTTATGTGCATAGAATATGATATTGAGTGGCTTGGCGTCCCTGCCTACTCCAAACTTTTAGATTAAAAAGTATGACTGAGAATATTTCTTTTCCTTGGAAAAGAGTGTTAAAACTGGTAAAAATTGGAGGCTCTTTACAAATCTTCTCTGAAACCGCTGGCCCGATTTTAAAATAATTTCACAGAGATGTTCCTTGGGCGACCCTTTTCAAAAATTGTTCGTGAAATTTCGATCCGTCTACAGATTAAAAAACCAACATTGACAACCATTGAATAAAGCAGTAAATTGTGAAAACTGGAAAGCATTTTTACTTGTCAGAGTTTTTGTTTATTACAGATTGTTCAAAAAGCTTTGGAAATCCTTCAAACCTTCCCATTTTTTCATCATGTTGTTTTCTTATTTCATTGACAATTTCTTTGTTTTGCTGCTCGAACTTTCCACAATCGCAACACTTGGCGACTTTTGTTTGACTTTTGCTACTTTGTACTGGCTTTTTTTCTGTTTCTTTGATAATTCTACAGAGGCAGAGTGGCTGTCTGTGTCAGAAATGAGTTACTGTTTATTACCAGTGTCAAAAACTACCATGGGTTTGATTGACGCCCTATTTCCGTTGATTCTGTTGAAATCTTCAAAGAACTTGATTTGAGCAGTATTATTTCCAGTATTGTTGTTCTCGTCGACTGCTTTCCGATAATCCTTTTTAGATTTGTTTTATTTCTTTTTCACCTACAAATTTGTCACACTTATGCCCAAACTAATCATTTGCTTGGTAACCTCCTTCCATCAGACACCTCGACGTCGATTCTTATTTAAGTCTTCATCAAACTTTCCTCTGACACTTATACGAGTTTTCTCTCCACTTGATATCCACAGGTGAATTAGCTATAAATAAAAAAAAAAAAAAAAAACAGGTATATTTGACCACTTAAAGTAAATAATCATATAATAGAGATCAGTCAATCAAAGTATTCAGAACTATATTTCTCTATATCCATATCGAAGACACTGTTTTTCGTTAATTCAAATTAAATAGATATTTGTTTGTTAAAATCCATTCATATATGTCTTCAGATATTTTTACCAAAGAAAAATAGATAGCAATAACTTGTGCTTACTTTTGTTTCTAATTCTGGATGTGATATATTATGTCAATGTTTGTACTACTTATTTTGAAGAGCATTACACATCTATAATTCCCATTTTTAAACGGCCACAGAGTTTTCATTTTTGACTTAACCACGAATATAGCTATGGTTGACGGTTGGGAATATGAATGGTTTCTGAGATACCAGCCCTTATATGAAGTGAAAGGGATGCGAGTATATCCGAGGGGATTCCAAGTCTGTGTAATTTTGATGAGTCTTATCATACTCAACCACTTTAATGAACAATGAATGAATAGTGTTTTAAGGCCCGTCGACAGATAAGGTCATATTGGGCGCATTTACAAATATACTAGTGCGTTGGAACTTGATGTATAAAACAGTAACAATGAGGTAGCAACCTTGCTTGAAAAATAATAAATAAAAACTTCGAATAGGCCAATAGGCCCTAAAATCTTATCACATTTAAATCGAAACAACCTCTAGTGGAGGAAAAAATCTCCCCACTAAAGCGGTAATATAATTGTGTGTAAAGAGTTGTTAAAAGACAAGGCAGGACACGTAAGATTAAACCTTCTTAAAAAGGTTAACTACCTTCAGGAAATTCAAAGTGATTCCAACTTTACAGCATCAAAGAGTGTTTTTAAATTGTTAACCTGAAAGTACCTGTCCCTGATAGGTGCACACTCGATCAGTAAATGTTTGACAGTGATAGTGGTGTTACATGGGATACACTGAGAAGCTGCCTCTCCTTTGAGAAGGTATGAATGCGTAATGTGTGTATGCCCCATTCGTAGGCGAGCCATAACAACTTCTCTGCGGTTTGAACACGTGCTTGGGAGCCATTCATCTGTATACAGCTTGATAGCAAATAATTTCTTGTGCTTATTTATTGAATCACTCTAAGATCTTTGCCAGGCATTTTTAATAAAATTATGAATAAGACGTTTAAAATCGTTGGTACTTTCAAAGGTAAAACTTCAAGGATAATGATACATCCTTGGTAGCTTTATCTGCCTCCTCATTAAGACGAATGCCAATATAACTGGTAAGCAAGCGGAACACATTATCATCCGTTTCACAGATGTTGGATAACTTATCTAAAAGATTAGTAATTATCGAATTTGTCAGTTTTCTCGTGTTCAAGTGCCTGCATTGCTGAGAGCGAATCAGTAAAAATGATATACCGCCAGTAACCGTCGTCTTTTATATGGTGAAGAGCAAGGTCTATTGCCTACAGCTCTGCAGAAAAAATGGCAGTTTTATCTGGAAGACGAAACTGATATAATTCACCGTCTAGCACGGCAGCTGCAGCAACCCTGTCGTCGTCTTTTGAATCATCTGTATAAATGGGCTCATAAATGTAGTATTGCCTATTTATTTCAAGGTATTTGCTTTTAAAAATCATGGAATCTGTAGTCGCTTTTCGGTGTGATGCCAGATCATATACGAATGTCGGACTATTTAGGGTCCATAAAGGAATACTATTATGTTCCGCAATATCATCTAAATCAAATTCAAGACTTCGTATGTATGCATCGCAACGAAGACTGAAAGAATAACCCTGACTTTCTTTAAAAAATCGTCTTTATACAGAGGTTAAAAAACAACCTTAAGAGTTGCGTTCTTACGGTTTGACTTCCAATTTCAGATAGTATTGCAAAGAAAGTTTCTTTCGCATTAGGCTTAACGAAGGTTCATTTTGCTTCAGCATACAGACTATTGATTGGAGAAGCCTTAAATGCACCTAATGCAAGGCGCAGGCCTTGATTATTAATATATCAAGTTTGCGTAAATATGATTGCCGTGCTGACCCGTATACCGCGCAACAGAGTCAAGTTTAGATCTTACTAATGATCTATAAAATCTTAATAGTACTTTTTTTTTTATCTGCTCCCCAGTCCATACTGGAAACAACACGTAAAAGATTCAGATCTTTTTGGCATTTGTTGCTCAAATATTTCATATGTGGGATGAAAGTGGGTTTAGGGTAAAATATAAGACCTAAAAAATTGAATTCTGGAACAATCTCAAAGCGGACACCATCTAGTGTCTGGGTCGAGGTGAAGTTTCATCGACTAACAAAAATGCATACATTTGGTCTTGGTTTTCGAAAATTTGAAACCGTTTTCGTTTTACCATGCATTCAAATTATTTAAGACCTGCTGAAACTGTCTGTCGATCGTATGCATATGCTTTGACCGATAAAAAATGCATAAGTCATCAACATAAAGAAAGCATTCATCACCAGGACAGATTTATGAATATTGTTAATTTTAACACTGAAAATTGTAAGCGAGAGGATACTTCCCTGGGGAACGCCCATTTCCTGTTCATGGTGACTAGAAAATGTGCTTCCAACCCTGACTCTACACTGGCGTTCATCTAACAGAGCAGAAATGAAATAAGCAAGGCGATCTCGAATACCAAAATCATAGAGGTCGTTCATAATACCATGCTTCCAGGTGGTATCATAAGCACTTTCCAAGTAAAAAAAGACACAAACAACATGTTCTTTCTTTATAAAAGCTACGCGTATGAAAGTCTCAAAGCGAATTAGGCAATAAAGGGTGCTTCTTTGTTTACGAAATCCGCACCCTTTTTTGAATATTAATTTATTTTTCTCTAAAAACCAAACAAGGCGGTCATTCACCATTCTCTCAATGGTTTTACAAATACAACTAGTCAAGGTTATAGGGCGGTAATTATTAGGATTTGTCGAGTCTTTGCCAGGCTTTGCTATGGGTATAACTATAGCTTCCTTCCAGGAGTCTGGAAGAATCCATCTCTTCCAGATTTTATCAAAATTTGGAGTAAACAATGGAGGGTACGATACGATAAGTGTATAAGGAACTGATAATGGATATCATTAGAGCCAAATGAAGTGTCTTGAGACTTTTTAGGGCTTTTCTTAGCTCTTTAATAGTAAAGTCTTTATTATAGTATTCCATACTATCAGATTTAAAATTCAGTTTGGATTTCTCTTTAGCAGTCTGAAATTTTTGGAACGAAGATGAATACTAGCCGGAGATACTACATACCGAATATTAAATCTCTGGGCTTTCTGATTTCAGACAAGTAGAGTCGAAATATGTAAATTTTCCCTTTTTTGTTACCATGGCAATCAGACTTAATGGGTTAATTCAATTCTTTTAAAAAAAAACTTTGGTAGAGCTTCACCCTAGGAACATGCCTGCCAAGTTTCAAGTTGATTGGCTGACCGGTTTAGGAGATGTTTATAGGAATTGTGGACAGACGGGTAGTTGGACGCCGGACAGTGACCGATCACAATACTTCACCTGAGCACTTCGTGCTCAGGTGAACTAAATATTTAAACGTGTACTCTGTAGAGGGTTTACTCTACTTGTTATTTCTCTCTGCTTGTATACAAGCTTGTATGACTGTGTTTGCTGGTGGTTTGCCTATTTGGGGCTTATTGCTAGATATTAGTCAATGCTATATGCAAATTAGATACCTTACTAACAGATTTATTGGAAACAGATATATTGCAAAGATAAATTGGAAACAGATATATTGCAAAGATAAAATCGTCAAGTTGCTGATTCCTCTGATTAGCTAACAGATTTCACTTGTCTTCGGACTGCCATTTGGGGGGTGGGGAGAGGTTCTTGTTTCACTAAGGTCCAGTCTTTAATCACATTTCTCTTCTAAGAAATGCATCCATAGTCGTAAGAAAATTCTGTTTTATTGAATAATATTTATTCTCGACGTACCTCTTGTTCTTTCATTTTTTCCTTTAGAAAAATATGAATCTGGTAACCTTGCTCCTGCATTTGGACAAGACAAATTAGACGTTTTGGGTTGCTTATAAGTAGCAGTCCCGTTATATTGTCCTTTATTTACAGATAGTTTTATGACTTCTTCTTTATTACCTTGATTTCATATTTATTATGATCCCATTTAATTCAAAAATTTTCTTAGTGCAGTCATTTCATGACGATCGATTACAGTGCTATCAGTCCTTTGATTACAATCTGGCGCTAAGATATTCTTGGCCTATTGTAGAAATGTGTACGAAAAGTGGGGCATTATCGTAAATTTCGTTTACCGGTGATATTAATAGCGCAAAACGCTTGACTAACAACTTAGATTCGTGTTCGACCTATATCATGCTCGATGTACATCCTTGTGACCTCTAATGATTCTGAAAAGCGTGAATGAAATCATTCAGTCGGCAGAATTTTTGTCCTGCAAAAATTAAGAGTTTAATTGCATTAGTCAGTATACCGATACTTTAACGGTAACTTGTGAGAGTCTGTGCAATGCAGCGTTTATTTTGCCTTGTGCAATTCACCGAGCAAGAGAACACGTTAACATTCAAGTTGAGTGTTAACTTCTTATATAGAGTCTCAATATGTTTCACAGAAAAGGATGCATTACATAGTACTTTCAGGGACATCTTCTCTGGTCAAGACCCAGAAATTTCTTGAATCTTACCAATTTCTCTCGTTAAATGATTATCAATTTCTGTTACTCTGCAATTGCTCAGATGCCTACATGAATGTAGGCAAAGCCTAAAGGCGAGAAACGATACAAGTTTACAAATTCGATGGAAGTAATACTTAATAAATTGCAACAAGTTGAGTTAACTCGGGTATGTCCTAGAAATACCGAATTTCACATAAACCGAGTAACACCTCTGTAAGGTGAGTAAAGCATATTATTCAGTTTTGAATTTGCACCTTTAATATCATTGTTGTTTCTGTATATATTAAGAGGATTTAGTTTAAGGCTTGCTGTTTATCATGTTTATCATTTTCAAAGATATTGAGATAAAGTCGCCAACCGATTTACACAAGTCGTGAATACTTAAATTACGTGAAATTATACCGAATTACACCTTTGGAAGTGGAGTAAAGCATATAATTCTGCCTTGATTTTGCAAGTTTGAACCATTGTTGTTTCTGTATGTATCCGAGGATTTGGTCTAAGGATTGCTCGTTATAATTCAAAGAAAGAAAGAAAAAGTGGCCAACCGAATTACACAAGTCGTACTCTAAATATTGGTGAATTTGAATTACACGCCAATATATTAACAATATATAAATCAATGCCTTGAGAATCCCTTAATCTGTAATTCACTCGAAAGGGCCTCACAAATTTCTTCTATGAATAGATTGGTGTTCTTTTGGCTTCCAAGTCATGTAAGCATCAAAGGCAATGAAAATACCGATAGGTCTGCCAAAGCTGCACTAAACCTTCCCATTTCAGATTTTAAAGTTCCTCACAGTGACTTTTAAATCCTTCGTTTAAACACATACCAATTTTTCTGGGCAATCCCGATTGGATGCAGTCGTTTTCATTCAACTGCATTCAGTTAAACCGTCCATTGGTGCATGGTACCGCATTTACAAGTCTGTTCATCGAGAAGTGATAATTGCACGACTTCGACTTGGTTATTCACACATTACACATTTCGGGCTCTTTACAAGAGACGATGCCCCTGAATGTATTCCATGCCATGCATCCTTTTTTGTGAAACATATCCTGCTTGTTTGCATGTGACTTTCAGCTAGTTCAGAATGTTTCAACGTCGATAGTTTAAAAAATCTTTTTTGATTCTGTCAGCATTTAATATATTATCGCTTAGATAAGGAAAATGACATGTACAATAAACTAATATTATTTACTCTAGTTGTATAGCATTATTTATTACTTTAATATTCGGTTTGCATCTCCTTAATGGCAGGATAAACACTCTTAGGAGCATTTTATCTCGTTGGAGACAGGGCCTCATTAATGAGAGTATACTGGTCCCCTAGGAGGCTCCAATCCTTACCTGTTTTAACACTTATTTCCATGGAAAAGAAATATTCTTAGTTGGATCTTTTAATCTAAAATCGTTGGGGTAGGCAGGAACGCCCAGCCACTCGATGTCATATTTTATGCACATTAAAAATAATACATATTTCTTCCTCATTTAAAAATTTAGTACTATTAATCCACCATTGTGTTCAACTATTTTGATCACATTGTTAACTATATATATATATATATATGAGTAGATCGGGATTGCCCTGCAAATCAATATACCAAATTTTACTCATTAATACTCCTTATCCTTAGTCGCCCTGTTTCTCAATACTTATTTCATTGTTTAAGTTATAAGTATTACATTTTAATGCCTATTGACCTATTTAAAGTTTTAACTTTTTACCCTGTAAACAAGGTTGCTTTTTTATTATTTCTCATATGTTTCAATGTTTCACAGTATAACTTAAAGCAGATGCATGATTTTATGTTTGTGCGCCCAATATGACCTAAGTTGTCGACGGGCCATAAAACACCATTCATTCATTCATTAATTCATTCATTTATTCATTCATCTGTCTTAATTTAGATTTTACCATAAAACAACATTCGTTCATTCATGAGAGAACACTTGACAACCGAATTACACTTATTTTACCACTCATGTTGCACGTGTAATGAGGAAAATCAAACCGGAATAAAATATCATAATTGTCAATATTTTACATGCATTTTTTCTCGAAATTAGAGTTTTAGTACGGGGGATTTCGAAATCGTTGTAAGAAATGGAGAATAACGGCAACCTAATTATACTAATCACCACCGAGGAGTATGATAATCATTGCAACAAGATTGATCCCTCTCTAGTTTCGATCATGTTTATGTTAGAAAGAAGCAATTGTGCGGAGTACATGAAAGCATAGATAGTTGGTGTGGCCGCATCGATACAATTATTAACTAGTTAAATGTAGTACACGACGTTAAACAATATACGTTCAAAACAAAACATAGTTCTAGGGAGAAATGCAGGTAATAGAGTTAGCGAATCTAAATTTATTTTCCCCAGTTTTGTATGCTCCTGCAAATGAACTGTAACGGAAGCGAATTACAATTTTTATTGCTAACACTAGACGTGACTAATCTTTGCATGAAAACCATACTTTTTCCTTAATGACATTTCGCCTTTACTTACCGTCTGAAACAGTGTTTATCCTCCTTTAAGCGGGTTTTTGTTCCATCCATTACGGTTTTGAGTAAATAGAGAAGCCCTGTTTCTCAATAATTAGTTTTGTTGTTTAGTTTATAATTGTTAGAATTTAAAGCCTATTGACTTATGCAAAGTTAACTTTTTACCATGTAAATAAGGTTGCTTCTTTATCATTACCATTCTGTTTCAATGTTTTAAAGTATAACTTAAAAGTAGATGCATGATTTGATACGCAAGTGCGCCCAATGTGACCCAAATTGACCCCCAGCTGGACGGGGGGTAGAATTCGCCGGCTGCCGTCCTGCAGAGTGGTAAGACCCCACCAATGGACCCGCCTGTTTGCCGTGGGTGGAGACTCGTAAGCCGGAAGAGAGGGTCCTGGCAGTTGAGGGGAGCCCAGGGATCTCCAGCTCTTCCAACACACTGCTTCGGCCTCGGCTTCGGTGTAAACGAGAGCCTAGATGGGCCCGGTCTAGAGCAATCGGCTGGTCGTTTTTAGATATGGGCAATATAAGTTTATACCCAGACTTGGTAAATACCTCGAATGGTTTCAAAATCTATGCTCACTGCACGAACTTGAAAAGTTCTTTTTCATGCTGCATGTATCCTAAGCACTCTAAGTTATTGCATGTATTCATACGCTGTCAATTTGTTCAAACAGGTTTTAGTCCCTAGTCTAATATAGGCTCATGGGCTAATTGGGTGGTACGGATTTCGTGATTGAGGCAGTAGCTTCCATGACCTTTCTCTGATTCCCAGGAATTGGTCATGTCTGCTGTTTGTCGCCTTGCCTTATCCTTGCTGTCCGAGTATATCATCTGGGTAACCCTGGCGTGGGGAGCTGGATATCCGCTCCGTACCCCATGCCCCCTAGTTGGGCTCCGCGGTGGGCGGGGACCACGGATGATGAACATTAAAAACCCAAACATGGATCACCAAAACAAAAAACGAACCCGTGATCAACTAGATGCAGACCTGGAAAGTGTTCAAACGACAAATACAACGTTTCCTCGCTTCTTGATTATTGAGTCAACCGTACCCGATCAGCCACTTTCCAAATTATCTCCTTTTGTGATTGAAAAAGTTTTAGTTGGACTTGCTGGATCGCCAAAATCAGTGAAAAAGTTGAAATCAGGTAATCTTCTCGTCGAAGTTGAAAAAGGTATTTCTGAACAAGAAATTACGTCAGAACTTTCAGACCAAAATGTTACGGCTGCTAGACGAATTACAATTTTCAGAGATGGAATCAGGAAACCTACCAACACAATAGTACTAACTTTCAACACGGCTATCCTGCCTAAATATTTAAAGGTAGGATATCTTAAAGTTGCAGTGGACCTATATATACCCAATCCACTTCAGTGCTATTGTTTTTTCAAATTCGGGCATCATGAGAGTAAATGCAAATACAATCAAGGTGAAGAATTTGCCGACAATGTGGCAATTCAAACCTGGTGCACCCAAGCGAAAAATGTGAATTTGGCATTTCTTGCAAGAACTGCAAAGGAGAGCATGTTGCCACGTCAAGGTCATGTCCTGTATGGAAGAAAGAAAAAGAAATTGTAACCGTCAAATACACTGAAGGTCTCTCTTTTCCTGAAGCGAGGAAAATTGTAGAAGCTAGAAATAACATGGTAGTTTCATATGCGTCAGTATCAAAAGCAAATACACAAAAACTTGTGCAGCGCAGGGATGCTCATACCCAAACAACTGATACTGGTGTACAAACAATAGAAAAATCGTCTACCAGTAATGAAAATGTGCAAGAGAAGTCTACAACATCTAGCAAAACCAACCAGAATACTGCATCCAGCCAAAGTGTAACAAAAAAGTCAAATATTGCACCGGCAAAGGCTTCAAGCAGCCCTAGCCAAAGAAGAAATAAATCTCCACAGGTCTCATCAGATCGCCTTCCAAAGGGATCTGATGACCCAATTCAACTGCATAACCGCTTCCAATGTCTTGATGAAGACATGGAAGCGGAAGACTCGCAATCAGAGTCAAATACAAATAGGCAAGGCCGAATCATCAAACTGAATAACAAAAAATGAACATACACATACTTACAAAACTCTGTGGTATTTTCCTAATTCTCAATTTTCTTATGACTAACAATATTCTGCAATGGAATTGTCGAAGCGTTAAAGCTAACATGGAGGAATTAAATCTCTTAACTAACGAACAACAGCCAGTAGCGCTTTGTTTACAGGAAACATTTCTTAAAGACTCGGACAAGTTTTCTTTGAAGTATCACTCTTGTTACTTGAAAAACTTTACTGATAACGATAAAGCTTCAGGAGGTGTTGCTGTCATTGTGAAAAACAGTGTCCCACACCATAGTGTAACCCCTAACACTACCTTACAAGCCGTTGCGGTAAACATTACTCTCAACAAGACCATTACTTTGTGTTCCATTTATCTTCCACCTAGTTTACCAATAGACGTCAGAAAACTTGATGATCTTGTGGCTCAATTACCAAAGCCTTCATTTTAATGGGCGATTTTAATTTCCATCATACATTATGGGGATGTTGAGATATTAATGGCAAGGGTCATACTATTGAGGATTTTATCACGAAGCACGACTTTGTTCTGCTAAATGATAAGTCCTCAACCTACCTTCATCCTGCTACTGGTTGTTACTCATCATTGGATTAACAATATGCAGCCCTGGAATTGTTTCAGATTTTAACTGGAAGGTTTGTGATGACCTTCATGGAAGTGATCACTTCCCTATAAAAGTATCAGAAGTAGGACCTTCAGTTCAACAACGTCCTCAACGCTGGCAGCTTCATAAAGCGAATTGGGAACAATTCAGAATTTTTTGCGAACAAACAATTCATCCCGGTGCTTTTTGAAGATTTTGAAAATCCTGCTGAGCTCTTCACTTCCTTGATTTATACGGCTGCTGAAAAGTCAATTCCTCGAACTTCGACAAATCCTAAGCACCCAAACAAGCCATGGTTTAATGATGATTGCAAAAAGGCTATAAGAGAAAGAAAATCTGTTCTCAGACAATTTAACCTGAGACCAACCCAGGAAAATCTTTCAAAGTTTAAAATTGCTCGTGCAAAACCACGTCGGACTATCAAGGAAAGTAAACGTGTTTCTTGGCGACAGTACGTGTCTAGATTAAATTCTAGATCGTCTGTCAAAAAGACATGGGACATGATCCGGAAAATTAACGGCAAAAACTCCTCATTAAATGTTGGACACTTAAATGTTGGTGATGATGTCGTCACCTCCAAAGCAGACATTGCAGATGTCTTAGCTGACACCTTTGCAGAGAAATCCTCTTCTTCAAATTATTCGATAGCATTTCAGAAATTTCAAAACACTAAAGAAAAAACAAAGCTAAATTTTAAGTGGAATAACAATGAACATTACAATAAAGATTTCACTGTAAAAGAATTGAAGAAAGCATTAAAGAAGTGTCATGACAGTGCTGTTGGATGTGACGACGTCCACTACCAGTTCTTGAAACATTTACCATTTCGATCCCTCGACTGTTTACTTCGCATATTTAATCAAGTCTGGCATACTGGTATTCTCCAAAATTCCTGGAAAGAGGCTATTGTAATTCCAATACCAAAAGCGGGTAAAGACTCAACGAATCCTGCCAATTATCGCCCTATAGCCTTAACAAGTTGTATTTGTAAAACCATGGAAAGGATGGTCAATGACCGGCTTCTTTGGTTTTTGCAACCGCACAGAGCGGGTTTCGTAAACAAAGAGGCACTCTCGATCATTTAGTTCGCTTCGAAACATTTATTCGCGAAGCTTTTATAAAAAAGGAACATGTTTCCGTATTTTTCGACCTCGAAAGTGCTTACGATACCACATGGAAGTATGGAATCATGAACGAGCTCCATGATTTCGGTGTAAGAGGTCGCCTTGCTTATTTCATTTCGGCATTTTTGAATGAACGTCAATTTAGAGTCCGGGTTGGAGATACTCTCTCAAACCCTCATGAACAAGAAATGGGCGTTCCCCAGGGAAGCATTCTCTCTGTTACACTGTTCAGTGTCAAAATCAACAATATTGTGAAGTCTGTGTGCCCTGGCGTAGAATGCTTTTTGTATGTTGACGACTTCTGTATTTGCTATAGATCCAAGCATATGCATACAATAGAGCGGCAGTTACAGCAAGTGCTGAATAATTTAAGTAAGTGGTCAAAAGAAAATGGTTTTAAATTTTCTAAAACCAAGACCAAATGCATGCATTTCTGCCAATCAAGAAAATTACACTTGGATCCTGAACTTACATTAGATGGGGTACAAATTGAAGTCGTTCCTGAATTCAAATTTTTAGGTCTTTTATTTGATTCTAAACTGTCGTTTATTCCACACATCAATTACTTAAGTAATAAATGCCAAAAAGCTCTTAATCTTTTACGAGTTGTCTCCAGCATGGACTGGGGAGCCGACAGGAAAGTCTTACTAAGACTATATAGATCACTTGTCCGTTCCAAGTTAGATTACGGCTGTATCGTATATGGCTCAGCCCGACAATAGTACCTTCGGAAGTTGGATTCTATCCACAACCAAGGTTTACGATTAGCACTTGGCGCTTTCAGGACATCTCCCATCAATAGCTTATATGCTGAAGCTAATGAACCATCTCTAAATTTACGCAGGAAGAAACTCTTCTTGCAATATTACTTAAAATTAAAATCAAACTCTGACAACCCAACTCATGAAGTAGTATTTGAACCATTGTACAAGGATGAATTTTTAAAAAGAGAGAAAGTTATACCTCCGTTTAGTTTACGCTGTGAAGCGGATATTAATTGCCTTGATTGTGATCTTGAAGATGTGGCAAGCCATAAGATTTCTGAAGTTCCTTTATGGACTTGCAAAAGTCCAACTTATATTTACAGTCTTGCTTCAGATAAAAAAGCTACTACAGATCCAATGATTTTCAAAACTAAATTCCTTGAAG
The DNA here is from genome assembly GCA_943736015.1 of Tridacna crocea. Taxonomy (NCBI): domain Eukaryota; kingdom Metazoa; phylum Mollusca; class Bivalvia; order Cardiida; family Cardiidae; genus Tridacna; species Tridacna crocea. The sequence continues at coordinate 11,584,592 of OX031057.1, read as the reverse complement.
TCAAAGAACAATATTATACTCATGAAGAAATCTACACGGATGGTTCAAAAGATGGGGAAAAAGTTGCTTCAGCTGCCGTCCTAGACGGTGAATTGTATCAGTTCCGGTTACCTAATAATTCGTCTATCTTCTCTGCGGAGTTAAAAGCCATTGACCTTGCCCTCAACCATATTGAACAAGACGGCTATTGGCGATACATTATATATACTGATTCTTTATCAGTTATGCAAGCACTTGAGGGCGAGAAAACGGATAATCCGCTTGTAATCAATCTCCTTGAGAAATTATCCAGATTATGCGAAAGAGCTGATATAGTTTTCTGCTGGCTCCCCAGCCATATTGGTATTAGTGGTAATGAAGAGGCAGATAAAGCTGCCAAGGACGCATTATCGCTAGAAATTTTACCGTTTAAAGTTCCTTTTAGTGATTTTAAACCTCTTATTAATAGTTTTATTCATGGTGTTTGGCAAAGATCTTGGAGTGATCCTTCAAATCAAGGAAACAAATTATTCAATATCAAGCCAAATACAAGTGAATGGCTCCCTGGCTTGCGGTCAAACCGTCGAGAGGAAGTTATTTTGGCCCGTTTGAGAATAGGTCATACCCATATGACGCACTCATATCTTCTCAAAGGAGAAGAGCCTCCTGTATGTATCCCATGCAATACATTATTTACTGATAGAGTGCACAGATCTTGCACCGTACAGGGATAAATACTTTCATGTTGACAATTTAAAAACTTTGTTTGATACTGTGAAATTAGAATCACTATTCGAGTTTCTGAAAGAAGTTAACCTTTTTAAGAAGATATAGTTTTACTTTTTTGACATTTCAATTTTTACTGACGGTCTTAAACAGTGTTTATCCTCCTTTAAGGGGGTTCTATTGAAATATTTGAGTAAATAGGGAAGCCCCGTTTCTCAACATTTATTTTGTTGTTTAATTCATAAATATTACATTTTAAGGCCTATTGACCTATTCAAAGTTAATTTTTTATCTTGTAAACAAGGTTGCTTCTTTGTTATTTCTCATCTGTGTCAATGTTTCACAGTATAACAAAGTAGATGCATGATTTTATATGTAAGTGCGCCCAATATGACCTAAGTTGTCGACGGGCCATAAAACACCATTCATTCATTCATTCATTCATTCAAAAATTATTTCAGTTAATGACATGTTTCTTCATACGTGGATAGATTTTATTGTGGGGGAATGCATTGTACAAGAATGATAACTCTGCTTTTTATGATTTTTGAGTTATTATGTAATGAAATCCTGTGCCATGGAACAAGGGAGCTTAATGTATAATTTTATCATGGACTAATAACAAAAAGGCCACATGTACATGCAAAACACAATACCTTTTGCACGTTTGTATCAAAACAGGTCTATTTCGGCGGGGGATATCATTTCAACGAAATTGCTTGTTGATCTTGTTTGACGTCGCCTTTTTGGATGTGTTGATGTATGTGGGGCTCCTGAAAGTAATACTGTTGTTACGTTGACTTTTGCCAATGTACATGATACATGTTTGGAGCATAATTGCCAAACAGATCACGAGAAGTGTCTTTGCAGTATTATTGTCGTTTTCTTAGTCGCCTTTTTTGATGTGTTGATGTATGTGGGGCTCCTTAAAGCAACACTGTTTTCACGTTGGCTTTTGCCAATGTACATGATACATGTTCGAAGCATAATTTCCAATCAGATCACGAGAAATTTCTTAGCAGTATTATTGTCTTTTTCTTAGTCGGGAAAGACTTGGTCTAAGAATAAGCCTACACACATAAACTAGAGCTGTCACTATGTGACTTGATACCCCCGCCAGCGCTTTTACTAGTATTTTGTACACGGACGGACGGACAAACGGACAGACAGGCTGATTCAAGCATATCTCGAAAAACATTCATTGCACTATACAGAAATGAAGGATAGGGGTTACTTGCACTATAGCGAAATGAAGAAAATCTTAAAAATTCTTATCTCGACCGGCTAGTCAGATTTTGAAAAGATTTCACTGAGATGTTCATTGGGTGACCCTTTTTAAAAATTGTTCGTGAAATTTTGATTCGTCAAGAAACGGCTCTGGTGAATGGGGGCTACTTGCACTATAATGGAAATGAAGAAATTCTTCTCTGAAACCCGTGGTCAGATTTTAGAACAATTTCAAAGAGATGTTCCTTTGGTGACTGTTCAACATTTATTCGCGAAATTTTGATCCGTCAAGAAACATGGCTCTGGTGAATGGGGGCTACTTGCACTATATGGATATGAAGAAATTCTTTAAAATTCTTCTCTGAAACGGCTGGTCAGATTTTAAAATGATTTCATAGAAATGTACCTTGAATGACCTTGTTATCTCACCTGAGCACAACGTGTTTAAGGGGAGCTTTTAGGATCACCAGGTGTCCGTCGTGCGTCAACAATTCTTTAAACATCAACTCCTCCTAAAGTGCTGGGCACCCCAGCCGGACGGGGGGTAGAATTCGCCGGCTGCTGTCCTGCAGAGTGGTAAGACCCCACCAATGGTCCCGCCTGTTTGCCGTGGGTGGAGACTCGTAAGCCGGAAAAAAGGGTCCTGGCAGTTGAGGGAAGCCCAGGGATCTCCAGCTCTTCAACACACTGCTTCGGCCTCGGCTTCGGTGTAAACGAGAGCCTAGATGGGCCCGGTCTAGAGCAATCGGCTGGTCGTCTTTAGATTTGGGCATTATAAGTTTTTACCCAGACTTAGTAAATACCTCGAATGGTTTCAAAATCTATGCTCACTGCACGAACTTGAAAAGTTCTTTTTCATGCTGCATGTATCCTAAGCACTCTAAGTTATTGCATGTATTCATACGCTGTCAATTTGTTCAAATTACCAGTTTTTACTTTGTTTAACAGGTTTTAGTCCCTAGTCTAATATAGGCTCATGGGCTAATTGGGTGGTACGGATTTCGTAATTGAGGCAGTAGCTTCCATGACCTTTCTCTGATTCCCAGGAATTGGTCATGTCTGCTGTTTGTCGCCTTGCCTTATCCTTGCTGTCCGAGTATATCATCTGGGTAACCCTGGCGTGGGGAGCTGGATATCTGCTCCGTACTCCATGCCCCCTAGTTGGGCTCCGCGGTGGGCGGGGACCACGGATGATGAACATTAAAAACCCAAACATGGATCACCAAAACAAAAAACGAATCCGTGATCAACTAGATGCAGACCTGGAAAATGTTCAAACGACAAATACAACGTTTCCTCGCTTCTTGATTATTGAGTCAACCGTACCCGATCAGCCACTTTCCAAATTATCTCCTTTTGTGATTGAAAAAGTTTTAGTTGGACTTGCTGGATCGCCAAAATCAGTGAAAAAGTTGAAATCAGGTAATCTTCTCGTCGAAGTTGAAAAGGCTGTTCATGCTTAAACCCTTCTTAAAATCAAGCACTTTTTTAAAATCCCTGCCAAGTGTGTCCCTCACAACAGTTTAAATACATCAAAGGGCATCATACGTTGCCCAGACCTTGCAGGTATTTCTGAACAAGAAATTACGTCAGAACGTTCAGACCAAAATGTTACGGCTGCTAGACGAATTACAATTTTCAGAGATGGAATTAGGAAACCTACCAACACAATAGTACTAACTTTCAACACGGCTATCCTGCCTAAATATTTAAAGGTAGGATATCTTAAAGTTGCAGTGGACCTATATATACCCAATCCACTTAAGTGCTATTGTTGTTTCAAATTCGGGCATCATGAGAGTAAATGCAAATACAATCAAGGTGAAGAATTTTACCGACAATGTGGCAATTCAAACCTGGTGCACCCAAGCGAAAAATGTGAATTTGGCATTTCTTGCAAGAATTGCAAAGGAGAGCATGTTGCCACGTCAAGGTCATGTCCTGTATGGAAGAAAGAAAAAGAAATTGTAACCGTCAAATACACTGAAGGTCTCTCTTTTCCTGAAGCGAGGAAAATTGTAGAAGCTAGAAATAACATGGGTGTTTCATATGCGTCGGTATCAAAAGCAAATACACAAAAACTTGTGCAGCGCAGGGATGCTCATACCCAAACAACTGATACTGGTGTACAAACAATAGAAAAATCGTCTACCAGTAATGAAAATGTGCAAGAGAAGTCTACAACATCTAGCAAAACCAACCAGAATACTGCATCCAGCCAAATTGTAACAAAAAAGTCAAATATTGCACCGGCAAAGGCTTCAAGCAGCCCTAGCCGAAGAAGAAATAAATCTCCACAGGTCTCATCAGATCGCCTTCCAAAGGGATCTGATGACCCAATTCAACAGCATAACCGCTTCCAATGTCTTGATGAAGACATGGAAGCGGAAGACTCGCAATCAGAGTCAAATACAAATAGGCAAGGCCGAATCATCAAACTGAATAACAAAAAATGAACAAACACATACTTCCAAAACTCTGTGGTATTTTCCTAATTCTCAATTTTCTTATGACTAACAATATTCTGCAATGGAATTGTCGAAGCGTTAAAGCTAACATCGAGGAATTAAATCTCTTGACTAACGAACAACAGCCAGTAGCGCTTTGTTTACAGGAAACATTTCTTATAGACTCGGACAAGTTTTCTTTGAAGTATCACTCTTGTTACTTGAAAAACTTTACTGATAACGATAAAGCTTCAGGAGGTGTTGCTGTCATTGTGAAAAACAGTGTCCCACACCATAGTGTAACCCTTAACACTACCTTACAAGCCGTTGCGGTAAACATTACTCTCAACAAGACCATTACTTTATGTTCCATTTATCTTCCACCTAGTTTACCAATAGACGTCAGAAAACTTGATGATCTTGTGGCTCAATTGCCAAATCCTTTCATTTTAATGGGCGATTTTAATTCCCATCATACATTATGGGGATGTTCAGATATTAATGGCAAGGGTCATACTATTGAGGATTTTATCACGAAGCACGACTTTGTTCTGCTAAATGATAAGTCCTCAACCTACCTTCATCCTGCTACTGGTTGTTGCTCATCATTGGATCTAACAATATGCAGCCCTGGAATTGTTTCAGATTTTAACTGGAAGGTTTGTGATGACCTTCATGGAAGTGATCACTTCCCTATAAAAGTATCAGAAGTAGGACCTTCAGTTCAACAACGTCCTCAACGCTGGCAGCTTCATAAAGCGAACTGGGAACAATTCAGAATTTATTGCGAACAAACAATTCATCTCGGTGCTTTTGAAGATTGTGAAAATCCTGCTGAGCACTTCACTTCCTTGATTTATACGGCTGCTGAAAAGTCAATTCCTCGAACTTCGACAAATCCTAACCACCCAAACAAACCATTGTTTAATGATGATTGCAGAAAGGCTGTAAGAGAAAGAAAATCTGTTCTCAGACAATTTAACCTGAGACCAACACAGGAAAATCTTTCAAAGTTTAAAATTGCTCGTGCAAAAGCACGTCGGACTATCAAGCAAAGTAAACGTGTTTCTTGGCGACAGTACGTGTCTAGATTAAATTCTAGATCGTCTGTCAAAAAGACATGGGACATGATCCGGAAAATTAACGGCAAAAACTCTTCATTTAATGTTGGACACTTAAATGTTGGTAATGATGTCGTCACCTCCAAAGCAGACATTGCAGATGTCTTAGCTGACACCTTTGCAGAGAAATCCTCTTCTTCAAATTATTCGACAGCATTTCAGAAATTTCAAAAACCTACGGAAAAAACAAAGCTTAATTTTAAGTCGAATAACAATGAACATTACAATAAAGATTTCACTGTAAAAGAATTGAAGAAAGCATTAAAGAAGTCGAATAACAATGAACATTACAATAAAGATTTCACTGTAAAAGAATTGAAGAAAGCATTAAAGAAGTGTCATGACACTGCTGTTGGATGTGACGACATCCACTACCAGTTCTTGAAACATTTACCATTTCGATCACTCGACTGTTTACTTCGCATATTTAATCAAGTCTGGCATACTGGTATTCTCCCAGATTCCTGGAAAGAGGCTATTGTAATTCCCATACCAAAACCGGGTAAAGACTCAACGAATCCTGCCAATTATCGCCCTATAGCCTTAACAAGTTGTATTTGTAAAACCATGGAAAGGATGGTCAATGACCGGCTTGTTTGGTTTTTGGAAAAAAACAAACTTATTGCAACCACCCAGAGCGGGTTTCGTCAACAAAGAGGCACTCTCGATCATTTAGTTCGCTTCGAAACATTTATTCGCGAAGCTTTTATAAAAAAGGAACATGTTGTTTCCGTATTTTTCGACCTTGAAAGTGCTTATGATACCACATGGAAGTATGGAATCATGAACGACCTCCATGATTTCGGTGTAAGAGGTCGCCTTGCTTATTTCATTTCGGCATTTTTGAATGAACGTCAATTTAGAGTCCGGGTTGGAGATACTCTCTCAAACCCTCATGAACAAGAAATAGGCGTTCCCCAGGGAAGCATTCTCTCTGTTACACTGTTCAGTGTCAAAATCAACAATATTGTGAAGTCTGTGTGCCCTGGCGTAGAATGCTTTTTGTATGTTGACGACTTCTGTATTTGCTATAGATCCAAGCATTTGCATACAATAGAGCGGCAGTTACAGCAAGTGCTGAATAATTTAAGTAAGTGGTCAAAAGAAAATGGTTTCAAATTTTCTAAAACCAAGACCAAATGCATGCATTTCTGCCAATCAAGAAAATTACACTTGGATCCTGAACTTATATTAGATGGGGTACAAATTGAAGTCGTTCCTGAATTCAAATTTTTAGGTCTTTTATTTGACTCTAAACTGTCGTTTATTCCACACATCAATTACTTAAGTAATAAATGCCAAAAAGCTCTTAATCTTTTACGAGTTGTCTCCAGCATGGACTGGGGAGCCGACAGGAAAGTCTTACTAAGACTACATAGATCACTTGTCCGTTCCAAGTTAGATTACGGCTGTGTCGTATATGGCTCAGCGCGACAATCTTACCTTCGGAAGTTGGATTCTATCCACAACCAAGGTTTAAGATTAGCACTTGGCGCTTTCAGGACATCTCCCGTCAATAGCTTATATGCTGAAGCTAATGAACCATCTCTAAATTTACGCAGGAAGAAAATTAAAATCAAATCCTGACAATCCAACTCATGAAACAGTATTTAAACCATTGTATAAAGATGAATTTTTAAAAAGAGAGAAAGTTATACCTCCTTTTAGTTTACGCTGAGAAGCGGATATTAATTGCCTTGATTGTGATCTTGAGGATGTAGCATGCCATAACATTTCTGAAGTTCCTTTATGGACTTCCAAAAGTCCAACTTATCTTTACAATCTTGCTTCAGATAAGAAAGCTACTACAGATCCGATGATTTTCAACTCTAAATTCCTTGAAGTCAAAGAACAATATTATACTCATGAAGAAATCTATACAGATGGTTCAAAAGATGGGGAAAAGGTTGCTTCAGCTGCCGTCCTAGACGGTGAATTGTATCAGTTCCGATTACCTAATAATTCGTCTATCTTCTCTGCGGAGCTAAAAGCGATTGACCTTGCCCTCAACCATATTGAACAAGATGACTATTGGCGATACATTATATATACTGATTCTTTATCAGTTATGCAAGCACTTGAGAGCGAGAAAACGGATAATCCGCTTGTAGTCAATCTCCTTGAGAAATTATCCAGATTATGCGAAGGAGCTGATATAGTTTTCTGCTGGCTCCCCAGCCATATTGGTATTAGTGGTAATGAAGAGGCAGATAAAGCTGCCAAGGACGCATTATCACTAGAAATTTTGCCTTTTAAAGTTCCTTTTAGTGATTTTAAACCTCTTATTAATAGTTTTATTCATGGTGTTTGGCAAAGATCTTGGAGCGATCCTTCAAATCAAGAGAATAAATTACTCGCTATCAAGCCAGATGTAACTGAATGGCTCCCTGGCTTACGGTCAAACCGTCGAGAGGAAGTTATTTTGGCCCGTTTGAGAATAGGTCATACCCATATGACGCACTCATATCTTCTCAAAGGACAAGAGCCTCCTGCATGTATCCCATGCAATACATTTTTTTCTGTCAAGCATTTACTGATAGAGTGCACAGATCTTGCACCGTACAGGGATAAATACTTTCATGTTGACAGTTTAAAAACTTTGTTTGATACTGTGAAATTAGAATCACTATTCGATTTAATGAAAGAAGTTAACCTTTTTAAGAAGATATAGTTTTACTTTTTGACATTTCAATTTTTACTGATGGTCTTAAACAGTGTTTATCCTCCTTTAAGGGGGCTCTATTAAAATGTTTGAGTAAATAGGGAAGCCCTGTTTCTCAGTATTTATTTTGTTGTTTAATTTATAAGTATTACATTTTAAGGCCTATTGACCTATTCAAAGTTAACTTTTTATCTTGTAGACAAGGTTGCTTCTTTGTTTTTTGTCATCTGTGTCAATGTTTCACAGTATAACTTAATGCATGATTTTATATGCAAGTGCGCCCAATATGACCTAAGTTGTCGACGGGCCATAAAACACCATTCATTCATTCATTCATTCTGGTGAATGGGGGCTATCTACACTATACAGAAATGAAAAAAAAATTCTCGAAAACTCTTCTTCTTTGAAACCCCTGGTCAGAGCAATGTGAAATTTTTTTCAAAAATTGTTAATATAATTTTCATCCGTCAAGAAACATAGCTCTGGTGATTTGGAGCTACCTACACTATACGGAAATGAAAAAAATCTTGAAAATTCTTCTCTGAAACCCCTGGTCGGATATTAAAACGAATTTCTCAGCGATGTTCCTTAGATGACCCTTTTCAAAACTTGTTTGTAAAATTTTGATCCGTCAAGAAACATGGCTCTCATCAAACTACAGGGGTACCAGGACTTATATGGAAATGAAGAATTCTTAAAAATTGTTCTTTCTGAAACTGATGGTCAGATTTTGAAATGACTATTACCGGTGACCTTTCAAAAATTGCTTGGCAAAATAATAATTTTGTTTCCAATCTTTCAATACCTAAAAAAAAGGCTATGGTTAAAAAAATGTCCGTGAAATTTTGATTTGTCAAGAAACATGTCTCTGGTGAATGGGGGTTACTTGCACTATAGGAAAATGAAGAAACTCCTATAAATTCTTCTCCTCTCGAACGGCTAGTCAGATTTCGAAATAATTTTACCGAGATTTTCCTTAAGAAACCCTTTCAAAAAAGTGTTCGTGAAATTTTGATTTGTCAAGAATTATGGCTCTGGTGAATGAGGGCTACTTGCACTAAATGGAAATTAAGAAATTCTTTGAATTTCTTAATCTCTGAAACCCGTGGTCATATTTTAAAATAATTTCACAAAGATGTTCGTGAAATTTAGATCCGTTAAGACGCATGGCTCTGGTGAATGGGGGCTACTCGCACTATATGGAAATGAAATTCTTAAAAATTCTTGTTCTCTGAAACCGCTGGTCAGATTTTAAAATGTGATGTTCCTTGGGTGACCCTTTTCAAAAATTGTTCGCGTTATTTTGATCTGCCAAATATAGCTCTGGTGAATCGGGGCTACTCGCACTATACAGACATGAAATTTTTGAAAATTCTTCTCTGAAACGGCTTGTAAGATTTTAAAGGTGGGTATTTAGAATTTTCGCATGACACCAAACTAAAAAATATACATATCATCGAAATTTATATGAAAAAACAATACAAATCATCAATGATTAAGAATCATAAAATTACAAAAAAAAATTTTTTTGGTGGTATTCCCTTAAAAGGCTACGTAGCCACTTAAGCTATATTTAGATTTCGCGCCAAAAATCAATAAAGCATTGTGGGAATGTCAAGTGACTGGCACGTGACTAATAACGCATAAATTCCATAACAAAACGAACATGTAATAATTATTTTCCATAATGTCTTCTTTGGACCCTATGTTTGAAACTCAATCTGTGTATTCCTGTATGTAGATGAGTGAATTGATCATCTAAAAATAGAACGTGTCTCCCGTCCGTGTCGACCTGGGCTGTAGTAAATCTCTAATTTCTCGTGTTGTCAGACGGTGTTCGACTACTGGCGTTTTATGAATGAAAATTAAAAGGCTTTGGGAGTAAAAGGATGATTTTTTGCACTTTTGTACAATTTTCGTCCCAAAATCTGAAGGGCCACCTTTAACACTTTCACAGAAATATCACGCGAATTTTGATCCATCAAGAAACATGGTTCTGGTGAATGGGGGCTATTTGCACTATACAAATTTTTTAAAAAAAATATTCTTTTCTGATACTAATGGTCAGATTCTGAAATTACTTTTACAGCTTAACCTTTTGAAAATTTCTTGGCAAAATAATTTTGTTTCCAATCTTTCAATACCTCAAAAGAAAGAAAGAAAAAAAAAAAGGCTATGGTCCTCTCAAAAAATCAGGTGAGCGATCCAGGGCCAACTTGGCCCTCTTGTAAGAAAACGTAGTTTTAGTAGTTTTACGTTCCTTGACTTTTCACCTTTTAATGATGCTCTTCGATACTGTAAAGACCGAGTCCGTTTTTGATTTTCTGAAAGAGATACAGCTCTATAAAAAGATATAACTTTAGGTTCTTTTGACTGTTCTTGTTTTAGATGCTTCGATTTAGATTACCTGTAATTTTAGTGTTTTCACAACTTAGATTTTATTATTTCATAATACCTTTGTTTGATCGATTTGCATTGCATTACTTGTAGGTGCGCCCAACATGACCACTGTTGTCGACGGGCCGTGAAAATCCATTCATTCATTTTTAATGATGCTCTTAACACGCTTTTCTGCCTCTCTGACGGAAAGATTCTTACTCAGTTACATGTTTTGTTTTGAAATTGCGAAGATTTCACGGCTTATTGCCGTTGCAAAGTTCACTTTTAGTAAAACAGTGTCACTTCCGAAAAGTTACTGCTCTAAACATCACGCTTTGGCATCTCACGGTATTTGAGGAACTTTAGGCTTGGTTAATATGTAAATGAGCTTAGCCGTCGAAAGGCCACAAAACGCTAATCATTCATTCATTCATTATTTTGAAGCTCGGATGAAAAAACGACTTGAAGTGCATTTACAATGTTTGTCTAATCTCTGTACGCTCTAGATGACTGAACAATATTTAACGCTGTCTTTCACATGAAATACTCTCAAATTTTCAAACAAAAAAGTTAAACATATTATAATATTCAAACATTACGAAGGACCTAATAATAAGATCTGTATTTCAGACATGAAAACTTACAAGAAAAAAAAGTGATGGAACAGAATAAAATTACGTTAAAGAAATCTGGAAACAAAGGATAATATATGCAGATTGCATGTCAAGTTGTGGAAGCTTGAAAAACAAAGAGCACTGCAAGTAGGTGCTAAAATTGACTGCAGTCAAAAAAGGGATGTAAATCTTAACAAAAAAGCATTGAGTTAACTCCCTTTGTTATAGGTAGCTGTTTTATAGTAACTAAATCTAGGATAATCCATGTGTTACTTTCTCAAACTTCATCTAACAAAAAACTGAATGAGTGGTTTTCCATAAAAGTTTAGCTTATATCTAATTGTTCACACTGAAATCAAGAGATTGCCTTTTGAGAGTTTAAAGCAAAAGAAAAAGCTGAGTACCTCTTCAAATTTTCCTTCGACAGAGGACCTTTGTGGGCTTCTCAACGCTAAATTTATGCTTCTTTTTGAATTTGAAGGTGGTTCTTCCCTGGTAAGACAGCAGTTGTTGTAAATTCACCAACCCCCCTCTGAGCCAAAAAGGCAATTTCACTTGTTGAAACAATCCAGCATTCCTCTCCTTTGACAATATCAATGAATTTGAAAGATCTGCCTGGTCTTATCATTGTTAATCTTCCATAGCATTTAAGTGTGATCATTTTGTTTTTATCTACTGCCACAATGTTGAAGTTGGTCGTCACTTTTTGTGCTTTTGTACTTCTGGAGCTCTTTTGACACTTACATGCATGATGTTCCTTCGGCATCAGTCTTAAAAATAGATTTTTTACACCATTATACTGTATAAGAAAATACAATAATAACTGACTATCAATCAAGTAAGTTTTCATGTTGCTTTACCTTTTTCCCAAACAACTGGTGTTTACAGCACTGACATAAAACATAAATGAAAAGATGATGTAAAAAGGAGACATTGTTTGTAACAAGCAATTTTTCCTCTACCCCATAAAAAAAAATTCATTGACTTCGAATTGTTGTCTGCAACTTCTTACAGTTTTGACAGATGTAAAATTTTGTCATCTAGAAATTGGTTAACCCTTTCCCAGACAACAAAAATTTATCCTTGTCCAAATGCAAAGTATTTCGAGATAGCAAATTAAATATTGGTAAAAATCTCCAATTTTTTTGTAATATGGTCTGAAACGGTATTGGAAAAAGAGAAAATGCTGGTTATAAGCATTTTTCTCCTTTGCTAACAATGTTTTCATTGTCAGGATTGTTTCGGAAAGGGTTAAAGCATTCAACAATATTTTTCCTTATCTTTAAATATTACTGCTTACAGGCACACAATAACCTAAAAAAACTACGAAATAAAACAACGATGAAACAATGTCAACACACGCACCAAAAATATGAGATAAACAGACACCGTACAATAAAATTCCTACAATCTATTTTTTAACTACTGTTTTGGAGGTGTAGTATAATGCTCACCACAAAATTTACAGGAACCTTTCCCAAAAAGTTCTTGTTTTTAGGTGTCTGCAAAACAAGTGTTACGGAAAAAAAAGACGTTGCTTGTACCGAACTTTTCTGCTTTTTCCACAATGTTTTCTACTCTTTTGGAAAACTTTCTGCCATTTTCAAATTCAAAATTGTCGTCTGCAAACTCTTTCAGTTTGATAAAATCTTAACATTTGTCATTTGGGAAGGGTTTAACAACCCGAAAATGGCTACATTGAACATATTATATTTGCTCAAAGTCTGTATCATACTATCGTTATTTTTATCTTGAAACATTAAAATGTGTTAATAAAGCAAATGAGTACATGTGTACTATTGCATACTTGTATTTAACTGAGCTTCAGAAAAAAACGTTAAAAAAATTCCACTCTTTCATAATAAACAACAATAAAATCATGCATTTACCATAACAAGCTGTCAAAATTTATAAAGTATACCGTAGTCGTGACTATTCATGTGAAAAATCATGTATACAAATATATATCGTATTTGGACCTGCGAAAAGCTTCTATCCTTGTCATTCTGCTCAATTTAACCAGAGCAAGATATTTTGCTTATATGAGATTTTAAATTAAAAAAAAAGGCAAGTCTATCTTACTTTATGGAGTAAATGAAATATTTACTGTTTCTAGACAACACTAGCTTAAATTTCTCCTTTAGTCAAGTTTCTTTAATTGTTTTCCAATGTTGACTCTCTCCGCATGACTGGTCTCAATAACTCTACCACTCAACCCCGACATATAACGATCCTGAAAAGTAACCTTCGAAAACATTTTGGGAAAAGGAGGAGAATATACTAGCAACCAGCATTTTCTCCTTTTCACAATGTTTTCTATCCTTCCCAAAGCAATTTTTAGTCACATTTGTTGTCTGTAAATGCTTTCCATTTGGACCAGTCAAAGATATCCATTCGATTGGTGAAGGGTTAAGAAGAAAAGTGCATTTACACTAAAGCAAACTATTATACACTTCATTTTCTGATCTTTTCCAAACACAAAGTTTTCACCGCTTTGCAATATAATATCTGTGAAAACATTGAGAGGAGATAATTATGTTAATATTACATGTCACACACAATTTTCTTTCACGAAATACTTAATCTTATATATTTAATCTCCTTTTTAAATTTCATTCAAAGTATAGCATGCATTGTTTTTATACTTTTCAAAAGCGACAAGCATTTACTAATAGAGTGTATAGATTTAGCACCTGTCAGAGACAAGTATTTTCAGGCTGACAGTTTGGAAAGACTTTTTGACTGTGAATTTGGAGTTGCTTTTCGAATTTTTCAAGGAAGTTTTCAAGAAAATGTAGTTTTACGTTCCTCGGCTTTTCACCTTTTGATTATAGTCTACACATTTTTCTGTCTCTGATGGTAAGATTCTTACTCAATTAGAGGTCCTTTTGTTTTAAAATTGCCAAGATTTAAGGGCTTAATTGGCCCTTGCAAAGTTCTTTTTTAGTGAAACAAGGTCACTTCCGCATAGTTACTACTCTAAACATCAGGCTTCGGCATCTCACAGTATTTGAGGAACTTTAGGCATGGATAATATATAAATGCGCCCAATATCACCTTAGCCGTCGAAATCTAAAAATATCTTAAGAGGCTACGTAGCCTTTTAAGGGAACACCATCAATTTTTTTTTTTTTTTTTTTTTTGTAATCAATCAATCAATTATTTGAAATTAATGCAAACTTGTACTATTAAAAATGTACTGCAGTTATATGTAGATTATAGAAATGAGATGTTTTTAGAAAACATTGTTTAAAAAATACTGAAAAAAATTACTCTTTTTAAGTTCCTCAGCCTATCATATTCTTCTAAAACCTCATCACACGGCTTTACAGCAAAAGAGTCAAAATCAAAGTAGGTGCAAATATAACAAACCTCTACTTAAAGGTGGACCTTCAGATTTTGGGACGAAAATCTTACAAAAATACAACTCATTCTTATACTCCCAAAGCCTTATAATTTTCATTCATAAAACCCCAGTAGCCGAAAACCATCTGACAACACGAGAAATTAAGAGATTTACTACGGTTTAGGTTGATACCAACGGGAGACACATTCTATTTTTAGATGATCAATTCGCTTATTTACATACAGGAATACACAGTCGGAGTTTCAAACATAGCGTCCGAAGAAGACATTATGGAAAATGATAACATGTTTGTTACATAATGGAATTTAAGCGTTGAGTCACGTGCCAGTCACTTGATATTCCCAAAATGCTGTATTGATTTTTGGCGCGAAATCTAAAAATATCTTAAGAGGCTACGTAGCCTTTTAAGGGAACACCATCAATTTTTTTTTTTTTTGTAATTTTATGAATCTTAATTATTGATGATTTGTATTATTTTTTCATATGAATTTTAGTGATATATATATTTTTTTGATTTGGTGAGATGTAAAAATTCTAAATACCCACCTTTAAGGCGACATACGCATTTTCTCTTTGAAAAACAGTTGTTCCTATGTCAATAACAATGTTATCCATTGATAATCCCCGTTCCTTATGAATACCGCAAGCCAATGCCAAAGATAAAGGATACTGTGAACGTACAATGAGTCTTCCACCAGAAAAAAATGTATGTTCAACACGTTGAATTGGTACTGCATTATCTTTTGAAGAAATTTGTAAAAATGTCCTACTTCATCTCCATTAAAGACAAAAGAATGCACAGTACCCATTGCTCCATTCACAAGGCCATGTCTGGTGCAGATGTTACGAATAACTCTAGATTCTTCTGATAAATAAAGACAGTTATGTAAGCTTCCAGCATCATTTTCATCCTTTGGAATTGGATCAACAGGAACATTAGATCCTGGTTCACAATCACTGGTAGCAAAATAGTTTAGTACATTGATTGTATAGCAATTCCTGAATTTGGCATGCATTTTTAAGTTGTGCTCACTTACATCTTTTAATATAGGAAATACGTGTAGTATCATTGTTCAAAGGAGTTGAAAGAAGATTTATGTCTGTGTCATTGAGGCATCAAAGTCTTGCTTGATGATTTAAACATTTGCATTTTCTCAGTGATTTTTTGGCACATATTTTCATTTAAAAACGTAGGATGAAACAAATTCCAAAGCAACGCATTACGAAAAGCAAATTGTCCGTTTACTGATTTTAGTTGAAGGAAATATCCTACTATTATGACTTTCACATTTCCAATCGTATTGTTATTATTCTTTATGTCTGATAAACGTCTGCTAATGTAAGTAAGCATTATATAACTTACCCTACTGATTTCATCAATGATGACTGCATATGCAAATTGTCTTTGTAACTTTATAACAAGCAATCCATGTATATTTCTTGCTGCTGTTCCAGTTGGTGCACAAATGGCAACTAGAGATGTTCCAATGGAAGAACTGGTAAAAAGTTGGATGTATGCATTTAACATTTCTATCAAAAAGCTTTTTTCCCACTTAGGCTCCTCCAGTAAAAAATGAATGCATTTTTTTCAGAATGGTCTTTTGCCTTTGAAAAGTGCTTTACATATTCCACAACTTTTAGTTGACATATAGACATCAGATTAACCATTCCGTTAAATTCATCAAGAGGCGCGATACTGCATCTCAGACTATGTAAATGCACAGCATCCGAGTCAGTGAACCTATAGATGTTTGCGCTGCACCTTCTTCGCAACAAGGACTTGTTTACTCCTTGGTAGGCATGGAGAATGTTGAAAGATCATCATTTTCTGTGTTAATATCTAAATCAGTGGGAGCAAAAAGCTCATTTTCGCACATCCTAATTCTAGGCATAGCATTCTCAATTTGATCTGTTAGTGAAAAATACAATTGGTTAATATTTACATGACACAGATTGCGCTTTTGATGAAAGGCTTCCCCTAGATTGTCATATCCATTAAACAATTTATGTTCGTTCTTATGAGGAACATGTAACAGAAGCGTACTATAATAATAAACATAGCTGCCAAAAGGAAATTTTGAAATTTTATTTCCTATTTTTTCTTAAACATTGTAGTTTGGACAAAAGTATCTCACTTCCATCACAATGTTTTGGTATTTTAAAGAACCAAGAACCAAACCTTGCTGGCTCCCCAGCCATATTGGTATTAGTGGTAATGAAGAGGCAGATAAAGCTGCATTATCGCTAGAAATTTTACCGTTTAAAGTTCCTTTTAGTGATTTTAAACCTCTTACTAATAGTTTTATTCATGGTGTTTGGCAAAGATCTTAGAGTGATCCTTCAAATCAAGAAAACAAATTATTCAATATCAAGCCAAATACAAGTGAATGGCTCCCTGGCTTACGGTCAAACCGTCGAGAGGAAGTTATTTTGGCCCGTTTGAGAGTAGGTCATACCCATATGACGCACTCATATCTTCTCAAAGGAGAAGAGCCTCCTGTATGTATCCCATGCAATACATTTTTTTCTGTCAAGTATTTACTGATAGAGTGCACAGATCTTGCACCGTACAGGGATAAATACTTTCATGTTGACAGTTTAAAAACTTTGTTTGATACTGTGAAATTAGAATCACTATTCGAGTTTCTGAAAGAAGTTAACCTTTTTAAGAAGATTTAGTTTCAATTTTTACTGACGGTCTTAAAAGTGTTTATCCTTCTTTAAGGGGGTTCTATTAAAATATTTGAGTAAATAGGGAAGCCCTGTTTCTCAACATTTATTTTGTTGTTTAATTTATAAGTATTACATTTTAAGGCCTATTGACCTATTCAAAGTTTAACTTTTTATCTTGTAAACAAGGTTGCTTCTCATCTGTGTCAATGTTCCACAGTATAACTTAAAGTAGATGCATGATTTTATATGTAAGTGCGCCCAATATGACCTAAGTTGTCGACGGGCCATAAAACACCATTCATTCATTCAAGAACCAAACCTGAATAAACTATAAATCTGTAAGGAGACTGGACGGCTAGAACGGTGCTGTAAGTGTAAAACAGCTGGTAGGATTTGGCTCAGGCAATATAGGATGCCCAACAGATATGTCTGAGACATTAATATCTGGAACATTGGTGGCATGAACTAAGGTGTTAAGTGCTGTTGCAAACGCCCTTTGTATCGCGCCTGTCCAGTCACCGTCAGCATTAGTATTATCCAGTTTCGTTTGTAATGTGTCTACTTTCTCCGTCAAGACTTTTTTTCTGTTTCTAAACCATTGATTCTCTGGTCTTGTAACTTGATATCGTTTTCCAGTTTCTGAATTAGCAAGACCTGCTCTTGTATTTTGGTGTCACAGACTCTAACAGATTCTGTATTTCTCACGAACTGAGTTTTCAAACGAAATTCAAGTTCCTTTTTGAATGCCCCAATTTATTGAAAACTGACGTCACTGGGAACTGACGTTCAGTGAGGTACATAAACATGTAGTCTGGTAATCGATCGACGCTTTGCAGTATATTAAAGCATTAAGACTCGCCGAAGTAGGTTGATTATCTAGAACGTGTGTGATTCCTCAACAAACTTAGTACAAGAAGGGCTTTGGCTAGACAGCCAATTATTAAACACTGTTAGCAGAACGGGTGATCAAGTTACAAATGAATTATTACACAGTGAAATGTAATTGCGTCTTCCATTGTTCTTTTACCCTCTTACTGTGATCGTTAATAATGTGACGGTAACTCTGGGTAACATACTTGAATATTTTTATTCAAAACCGTTAACCCACGAAAGCCCATTTTGTCTGAGAAGTAAATCCTTAAAGCTGTACTCACTATGACCCTGTCTGGCAACTGTAATTTAAGAAGAGAACCCTTTAACCTATACACACTAAAACCCATTTTGACAACTGCAGATCCAGAACCCGCACGAGAACCAACACAAAAACCTACTCGAAATGATCTCGCAAATTTCTTCAATGAATATATTGGTGTTCTGCTGGCTTCAAAGTTACGTAGTTATCAAAGGCAATGAAAATGCCGATATAACCTTCCCATTTCAGATTTTAAAGTTCCACACACTGATTTTAAATCCTCCGCTCCAACACGTATCCAGTGGGATGCTGATGTTTTCAATAAAATGCATTCCGTTAAACCGTTCCTCGGTGAATGGTACCCCGTTTACAGTTCGTCGAGAAGGAAGTGATAATTGCACGACTTTGAATTGGCCATTCCCGCATCACACATTCCTGGCTATTGACCAGAGACGATGCCCCTGAATGTATTGCATGCAATGCATCCTTTTCTCTGAAAGAGATCCTGCTAGATTGCATTGACTTTTAGCAAGTTTGTTCAAAATATTTCAAATTGTGAGTGACTATATCATTTTATCTAAAGTTATGTTCATGGCTGTAATTCTGCTCCAACTAAGTTAAAGCGCCCAATATGACCTTTGATGTCGATGGGCCGTAAAACATTCATTCATTCAAAATATTTCAACGTCGATAGTTCAAAAGATATTTTTGATTCTGTCAGTGTTGAATCTACTATCGCTTACATAAAGGATATTGACATTTACATTAAACAGTCGTATTTACTTTTGAGTTCCTTACCCATCTTTTTACAACATTCTTTATTCCTTTAATGCCCGTCGGCGAACTATATCAATTTCGTCTTCCGGACAAATCTTCAATATTTTCTGCAGAGTTAAAAACATTAGACCTTGCCCTTAATGGTATAAAAAATTACGGTTACTGGTGATATATATTCTCTGATTCACTGTCTGCCATACAAGCGCTTGAACACGAGAAAACCGATAGTCCAATTATTGTTAACCTTTTGGATAAGCTATCTGACATCTGAGGAAATAGTGACGTTGTTTTCTGTTGGCTTCCCAGCCATATAGGTATCGCCAGTAATGAGGAGGCGGGCAGAGCTGCCAAGGACGCATTATCGCTTGGTATTTTACCTTTTAGAGTACCTTATACGGATTTTAAGCCTTCAATAAATGCCTTTATTCATTCATTCTGTATGGAATTCTTCGTGGAGCCAACCACTCAACCAACAAAATAAATTATTTGCTATTAAGCCAACTGTTAGAGAATGGCTTCCAGGATCGAGGACTTGTAGCTGCAAAGAAACTGTTTTGGCCCGTCTGCTTATCGGTCACACACATCTTACACAATCGTATCTCCTTTAAGGAGAGGAGGCACCGCAATTTAATCCATGCTCTGCTGCTCTTACAGTCAAACACATGTTACTCGAATGCGTTGACCTAGCGCAAGTGCGACAAAGATTTCATAAAGTTGACACCCCCAGCCGGACGGGGCTAGAATTCGCCGGCTGCCGTCCTGCGGAGTGGTAAGACCGCACTAATGGACCCGCCTTTTTGCCGTGGGTGTATACTCGTAAGCAGGAAAAGAGGGTCCTGGAAGTTGAGAGCTCCAGCTCTTCAACACACTGCTTGTGATGGCAGTGGAGATCCACACATGCCAGTATTAGACATACTTCCTCAAATTTCAGTTTCATGCCTACATAGACAATACATGATAATAGCTGGTCGACGGAATAGTGTCTGACATCGACGTACATGTACACTCCTCGCGGATTGTGCTCAAGTCCGCGTGCCGCGATGGACCAATTTGTCCGCGGCAAATCTGCTGTACAGGTATCGGCCGCGGAAACGCGGCGGACGTGTCACCGCGGCCTCAGAAAATATCGGGCAACTTCACAGCAGGAGGTAAACGCGGTGGATCGCGGCGACTGTGCGAGGGATCGCGGGGGAAAATTCGCCAGGATGACTGTAAATTTTTATACATAAATATCTGTAATTTTCCCCACTGTTTTGGGAACCAGAAACTAATTCTTCCATTACGACCGCAACATTTTCGTACCTTTAAATGCGGATATAAGCTTTGCCAACAGGGATTACTTAAGTTAGGATGCCACGAAACGTTATATATCATTTTAATCAGCTCTTCGCTAAGTTACAAATTTGTAGGCCTATCCCATATTTAGTGTTGGCGATATGAAATTTCGAATTTCGGATTAAAAGTGCAATTTCATTCTGGATTCCCCAAACACCGAAAACCAAAGTTACTACTTCTTGATTGTTTGTGACTCACAAGCGTGTACTTAAAAGAGGAAAAACTCCGACTGGAATCCCAATTAATAACTTAACCCATAGAGCGCCGAAAATGCATAACATAATCTATAATTTAATTTGAAAAAAAAAAAGAAACCCAAGAACAATGAAAAAATTATGCTACCCTGTACGTGTATGTTATCACACTGTTTATCCTCATTTTCTCAGTCTCTGGATGTAAGGAAACCAAAGGGTAACGAATAGAACTGTACATATATTCATCTTTTTCAAAATACAGGCTGGTTCGTCAGAAAAACAAAACATCGGTCCACATTCTGAACTAAAATGATCCTCTTGTTCTCTTAACCCTTTCCCAAATGACAAATTTTAGACTCTTCCAAACTGAAAGAGTTTGCAGACGACAATTTTAACTTTTATAACAATGGCAGAAAATTATCTGAACGGGCAGAAAACACTGTGGGAAAAGGAGAAATTGCTCGTTACGAGCAATTTCTCCTTTTCCCACATTGTTTGCAAAAGACATGTACTGCAGACATGTAAAAACAAGGGCTTGTTTGGGAAAGGGTTAAATGAAAACCCGCTCTTTTCATTGCCTTTTAACCCTTTACAAAAACATTCCCTTTTTTATAAGACGCTGAGGTAGAAGCATTTTGAAAACATTGTGGGCTAAGGAGAAAATGCTGGTAACCAGAATTTCTCATATTTTCCCACAATGTTTTCTACTCTGCTAGAAACAAATTTCAATTTTTGAGTAACATTTATTTTGTCCGTCTGCAAGTGCATTCAATTTGGACCAGTCTAAACTCTTGTCCTTTGATAAAGGGTAAAATAACATATGCTAACTTAACACAAAGGAGAGGCAAGGGTTAACTCGATATTCCTTTGATGTTGGGTATACCACTCCGGCAGTGTGAAGTACTGTCCCAGTTGTTAGTTCCATATGCACGTGTCATACTAAACCGACTAACACTTTTCTATACGACCTTATCTAACCCTTCTTAAATATTTACGACTTAGATTCCGATGATGGATTACCACTTCATTTGGTAAGTCAAAATAACTATAGATCTGTTTAATTTTCTATAAGACATTAAAAAATATTCGAATAGCAGCGAATGTCTAGAAATATGTCGCTTAAAATGTTCGGAATATTTTCTCCCATTTTTTTCACCAAAGTTATTTTTAAACCGAAAAAACGGTTACATCTCCATTTTGCTGCCATTAGGCCTAGATATTGGCGGATCCCATCCCATCAACTTTGCTGAACTTGAAGGTTATCCCGGCTAGAATATCTCGCCATACCGTAACAGATTTAACTCGTTACCAAATGACAAAATTTGAGGTTTGACCAAATCGAAAGCATTTGCAGACGACAAAATAAAAGTGGCAGAAAATTTGAAATTTGTTCTGTGAAGGGTAGAAAACATTGCGGGAAAAGGAGGCAATGCTGGTTAACAGCATTTTCTCCTTTTCCCAAAATGTTTTCTAAAAGCTTGTTTCTCGGGAGCGTCAGAAGTAGGGATTGTGTGTTAATGGGTTAACTTTCGGCACTTTGGTAGTTTTCCAAAACGAGACTGAGGTTCTCTTCAGCATCTCAAACCTTTCAGCATAAAGCTGCTTTTGCAGAGAAGACCAAGATCAGAAAACGTCATGCGTTCACATCTTGGAACTTAACTGTCTGAGATTATGAAAGACTTTTTTATTATATTCAAGTTCCCAGAAGGCATATGAAAGACTTTTTTTTATTATATTCAAGTTCCCAGATGGCAGATTCGAGAGAGATTAACTCGTTTCTCAATCGATATAAAATAAATATGTTTAACAGGCAATTAAAGAAGAAGGAAATGGGTTAAAATGTCTACTAAAAGGAGTGAATTCAATTAGATACACAATATTATTTCTATTTCATCATCATTTTTGGGAAAAAGAAAACTACATGTATATGAAATTAATATGTCAATAGAAATTGTAACAACTAAAGAGAAAATTACCATTACACTAAAATATTATAGTTCACGTCAGGATTTTTTTTATGATACTGTTCACGTTATAAGTAGCTTTTCATATTAAAATAGTTCTATCATGAATACTGGTGTAATTT
Organism: Tridacna crocea; assembly: GCA_943736015.1. Lineage (NCBI taxonomy): Eukaryota > Metazoa > Mollusca > Bivalvia > Cardiida > Cardiidae > Tridacna > Tridacna crocea. The sequence goes on along the minus strand of OX031057.1, from coordinate 11,561,873 downwards.
GAAAGGAGAGAGAGAGAGAGTAAATCAAATATGCCGTATAACTTGCAGAATCTTATAACATGCAGAATTTATTTAGATAACCAGATATTATAAATTAACTTATGCATTTATTAACCATCATAATGAAGCCGTCTATCTTCGAACTGGTAATCGGCTGACCTACGAAAACAACCATACAATGAGTTATTTTCTCGTTGAGTGCAACCTGAATGAGCCATACTCTGTGAAAAATGGTTCTTATGCATATCCGTGACGCACCAAGCAAGCCATCACAAAACATGGATCCATTTTATTTAACAACCGACCGAGTCATGAGGTAGAATGACATGCTGAAAATTGACCAAAGAGCAAAATGTTTCGACACAGGTAAGCCTGTACGTTCTGTGCAGGGTTACCGGAGTTGATACTGTCTGTAGACACAACAAACCAATATTTCACAGAGCATGGCTCAAATGGAATCGACATTAACCGTAGGCAAGGGTTGCATAAATAAATTGTAGAATCAGGCTGTTTGGATAACTCTGACACTAGTATGCGGACAGTGATCTATTAAAGATCAGACATTGCGTGATGCGTTGTCTGATCTCAATCCACGATGTCTGTAAAAATCGTAACAGGCACTTTAAATGAGTACCAGTTGTTTTGACTGCATTCGAGTGCTGTAGGTAATAATGTTTGCCGAAGTAAACAAAGCTGGTGTTAAAATGCATTTAAAAGAGTGAAAATTATGAAGATGACAATCTGTTATTGCATGGTTGTGCCAGGGATCTTGTATATAAGATCCCTGGTTTGCCAACTGTTTGTCGCTGGATATTAATACAAAAATTAGGTTAAAAGTTGGCAAGTCTTAAGTTTACTTTTTGCCTGATTTTGACATGATTTGGTCTGCCTGCAACTTGCATTCGGACAAAATACACAGATTGTCATCCTCGGAATATTTTCCATACCTTTAGGTTGAAGCCTATGCTATTCGTATCCTACATCTGAATAAGGCGACAAATTTTTAGACTTGTTCAATTTGTATGCATTTGCAGACGAGAAATTTAGTGTGTATCATAATTATGATTATGTTTCTCTTTGAAAAGTAGACAATATTGTGGAACAATGGTGGTATATTGCTTTACAGAATTTTCTCCTTTCCCAACATTGTTTTCAAAACCTTATTACCTGGGCTCCCTAGATTGCTGATACAGGCTTTACCCTAGTTTATCCTAAACTAATACAAAAAATAACTCCACCATACAAATAACAAAGAATTTAAAGCTTTTAATCTTGTCTTGGCTAGAAAAGCTCACAGTGCATATAGTTGTAAGAGATAGTGCAGCACGATCTTCATCTACATCGTCTGTAAACGATACTGAAAGGAATTTAAGCTGCAATCGGTGCGTTTAGCGTTTACCGAATAATACTATTCGGCTTTTGAAAACATTGAGGAAAAAGGAGAATGCAGGTGACTAGCAATTTATCTTTTTACTCTGATATTCTAAGACATGTTCTAACTCAAAACAATAGTGAAAAGTTCATAATCGTCGTCTTCTACACATACGTTTCAGCTCCATTTATTTATTGCTGTATGGACTAAGGGTTAAAGCTTATATTACACCCCGACTACCAAATTTGGCAATAAAAACCGGCGGGGGGTCGTCCGTTTATTGTTAACCCTTTACCAAATAATCATGGCCCAAGTTTCAAGAGCCTCGAGAAACCATAGTAGGAGAAGAAAATGTGCTGATATCAGCAGCTGCTTCTCTTCCGACAACGTCTTCACCCAAAAGACAAGTTACGTTGTTTGAATTACATTTGGTAATCTGCAAATGTTATAGAATTGGATATGGGTAAAATCTGGAGGTCTGGTAAAGAGTTAACACGTGTCATTTGTGTATGAAATCCTAACCCTTTATTTTTTAGAACATGACGGAATGTTGTCTCGTAGGAAAAAATAAGATAATAGGTCGTAATCATAAATATACCAGTCTTCAAGAACGAAAACAATTATCATATACTCCTCATTTTATCACATGTACATGGAGACAAGCACAACCACTTACATTGCAGAGATATTATTTTTCCCTACTGGTTAAGCTATTACAACACAAGACCCAGTCTGAACGGTCCCAAGACAATAAGCTAAGTGGGTAAAGGAAAAATGTTAACAACATTTTCCCACAAAGTATCCCAACCTTTTTAAGACAACTTCTCTCATTTCAGCAAAAATGCTTTTAATATGGATGAGTTTAATATTTTGTCGTCTGTTGAATGGATAAAGGTCGAGTTTACCTATCGTCCAACTTTAGAACAAGATCAGCCAAATATGGGGATTGACAATCTTTATTTTGCAAAATGCACGCCTCTTTTGTTAATTAAACCCTTGTATCCCTTAACAGTTTTGAAAGTTTAACCCTTTGCCAAACAATGGCTGTTTTTTACGGCCCTGACAGAGAAAACTTTTGAAAACATCGTGAGAAAAGGAGAAAATGCTGGTAACCAGCATTTCCTCTTCTTCCCACAATATTTTCTTCCCTGCCAGAAACAAATTTTGCTTTTTGAGTAACATAAATTTTGTCGTCTGCAAGTGCTTTCAAAATGGACCAGTCTAAAATTTTGTCGTTTGGGAAAGGGTTAACACGCTAAAATTTAGTTTACAAACCGAACCCTTTTCCCGCTGATCTGCAAGTCCTCTCCCATGATATTTAAGAACGTGATATCCAATCTTGAAAGTTAGCTAGTAATGCAGGCTTATGACGCGGGATCCAAGATATGCAAAACTGGTTTCGAGGATTGATATTGGTCATTACGAAAAGATTCATTCTTCTCTGACAACTGAGCATTTTGCTACGATTTGTGTTTAAAGTAGCAATCAGTGTCTTCATCGTCTTGAAAAATAATTTTACAAAGTGTGGAAAAGAGATGCAGATGCACTAACTGGCAGCCTTGAGCTGGCTGAAATCACGTTGAGAATAGTGCTCAATACTATACATGTAATGATTTTATCTACTCATTTGGAAGAAGTCTTCATTGTGAGGAGAGAAAACCGTGATCGTATAGCCAGCATTTTCTCCTTGTCCCAGAATGTTTTCTATCATATTGAAGACAAATGCCACGTTTGCTACTTTTAGTCGTCGTCTGCATATGCTTTCAGTTTTGGAAATTTTTGCGACTTTGTAAAGAGTTGATTTTTAACCAAAACCCTCACGGAGGAACCAGGGACTTTGATTTTATGTATTCAGTCCTACGAGATTCATTAATCTAATTTTGTAACGAACATGTGGAGATAACTTTATCAATTTGTAAAAATAACATTTTGTTTGCTAGTGATCGTTATCGCTGGTAGAAAAAAAAAATAAGCTCAAGAGTCAAGACCTAATAGGCCTAAGAGCCGCTCGTGAACTATTTCTCCTTGACGGTACATGCCGGTGTAATGCAGAAAAATGACCCCCATTACAAAATGACCCCCGGGTCATTTGTCGACGTAGAGGAATGACCCATTGGTCATTTTTCAACGTAGAAAAATGACCCATGGGTAATTATTCTACGTTGAGAAATAACCGTAGGCCATTTTGTAATGTGGGTCATTTCTCTGCATTACACCGGCGCTGTCATTATGCCTCAAACCAGCATTTTCTTCCTTTTTCCGCAATGGACTCACCTAACAAAAAACACGTTTTATATTTTGAGTAAGATTCAAAATTTCGCTTGCAAATGTTTTATTCAATTTGGACAAATTTTGTCGTTTGGTAAAGAGTTCAGGAAATATGAACATCACTCGTAATATATATTGTCGAAGAGTGTTTGACAAGGTAGATAAACATTGCGTAAGAGAAAATACTGGTCGCCGGCCTATTCATTTTTTCCTACAATGTTTTCGCAACCCTTGTTCTTCAAGGCACTTTAAACTCATGATGTGTGGTTAAAGATTTATGTGTTTCGATTCTATAACCTATTAATTCAGTGCCCGTTGAATAATTTGCTTGGCAATGATGACTGCTTATCATCTTTTTTCTTTCTGATATAAAAAATTATCGTGGAGATACATACGTGTAATATGACTTTGTAAAACAGTAAAATGGTGCGTAACTTCATTCATTCTTGAATCATTTGCTACACTGAAAAGAAACTTACCTGTCTGATCGCGGCGGAGTCATCGCGTCGTTTTAATTGCGTAATCAGACCGCCGCGGTCCGCCAGGGATCGCCGCGTTTAAAAAGCGCTCCGGGTTAGTCCGCGTTCACCTGTGTTGTAAAATCGCCGCGTTGGGTCCGCGCTAAATACATCGCGGACAGCGAAAATAGCAAAATCCGCGAGGAGTGTACATGTAAAATAAGCGTAGCCTTTGGCTTATAGCTTAATGCAGAGTAAAAAAGTAGAAATTAACAAGGCTGGTTACAAAAACTTGTTACTATAATAACCTGTAATAGATTTCGCCAACTCCTTCTGTCACATCTAGCGCTGTCTCCTTCACCTATAACTTTCTCTTTGTAGGAAAACAAGGTCGGCCGGTAATTCTCGTCGCTTGGATCGTCACTGTGCCAGCCATCTTGAAAATGACATGAAGAAAACCTGCTATATTCGTTTAGCACCAGTCAGCTGTGTTAATGGCTTTCACCCACGCCCTTCTCTTTCTGCTGTCTTTTTGAAAGCGGAAAAAAACTGATACCCTTTTCTTTTGCGGCTTCGTTTTGTCTATTAGAATAACGGAAGACGACAACCCGAATAGCCATGTTTGACAGTTGTAAATGTAAACATATTTTGGTTGCCGTCTGGAAGTGTTTCTGCGCATGTGCGAGATACCGAAAGAGAAAAAAAACACGAAAAAGTCTTATTTGACTGACGTCCGACAACTATAATATTTCGACGAGCAAACTTAATTAGGAATATCCCTTGTAAATGTTATTTCGCCATGGAAAGGCAATAAACTTGTCAGTGTGTCATTTAAAACTGTGGCTAGTTCAATTAGAGAAAGGCAAAACCAAAGCATTGAAAAAATTAAATATTAGAAGATACAGAGCAGTGATATTCACCTGTAATATGGCTACTTTTACCCTGTCAAAGAAAATGCATATTACTCCTGGAGAGAAAATTCAAAATATAAAATTAACATTTTTTTTTAAAGAATTCAATATATTATGTAAGTTACACTTACAGATACTACTTTTCCTTTCACTGAAATCATTGTTTTAATTGGTGACGTCTTTGCCAGCTTAATTGGAAGGCATTCTGGAGGACGCCGATTTGCTATTCTTGCTGCCACCTTCTTGAACATTTCTTCAACCTCTAAGCTTGAAGTCATCATTACCTTGGTTTTATTTCTTATGACTATAGTTAGCCAAGGATCGGACTTGTAAATTTAGTGCAGAATCATTATCGCAGAACCAACTCTACATACACTCAGGATCTTTTTTATCATACACAATCGCTTTTGTCGCCCCTGTTTTATCTGCCAGTCCAATGTCAGTGCACTCCTTAGCCTCCCCCTTATCGGTGGTGTACTGGGATGTTGTACCCACTCCACAAAATTTCACTTTTAGTTGAGTAGGGTACGGTTTTTATCCTTTCGTGGCTTTCAGTTTTGCTGGGTTCATCATCTTAAAGAAAAAAAAAATAACAGGATATTTACTATTTATTATAAACTGAAATGCATTTAATGTTATGTCACCTATTATGTCATAATTTGCGTGAGACACACGAATAGGGACATTCGGACACCTGCGTAAAGTGTCGTCTCGGATCACCCTGCGCAGTCCACGCAGGCTAATCCGAGACGACACTTTACGTTTTTATGTAATTTTCTGTTTTGCGCAAGTCTACTGTAGCACAAAATCTAATGTAGTCTGACAGTGCCGTCTCAGAATAGCCTGCACAGGCTGATTCGAGACGACACTTTACGCAAATGTCTGAATGTCCCTTTTCGGGCGTTGCAGGCCATATAAATGAGGCTAGGTGGTTAACTCCGTAAATACCCAAGATAACAGCACTAATCTTTAAGTAGTATATGTTAATCTTATAGTTATACCAAACAATCCCTGGTTTTATGACCCTCAGGGAGAAGCCTTTTGGAAGCATTGCAGAAAAAGGAGAATATACTGGTACCAGCATTTTCTCCTTTACCGCAATATTTTCTACCCTTCTCAACAAAACAAATTTCGATCTTTGAGTTGCGTTATTTTGTCGAAACCGTAGTACCCAGATTTTCCTCCTTTACCCGGAATGTTTTCTATCCTGCTCTAAACAAATTTCAATTTTTAGCACACCTGAGCATGAAGTGCTCATGGTGAGCTTTTGTGATTGCCCAATGTCCGTCGTGCGTCGTCCACAATTTCTTTAAACATCTTCTTCTCCTAAACCACTGGGCCAACCTTCATGAAAATTGGCAAGGATGTTCCTTGGGTGACGGTCTACTAAAGTTGCTCAAGAGCTTGAATTCCACCCATAAATCTGGCTGCCATGGCAACCAAAAGGAAAAAAAAATGGCAAAATCTTTGAAAATCTTCTTCTCTGAAAGTAGAAGGTGTAGAGTTTTGAAATTTGATATGTAGCATCTTTTAGTAGACCTCTACCAAGACTGTTCATAAGATGCCCCTGAGGTCAAAACTGGCCACGCCCCGGGGGTCACAAGTATGAAACATAAGAACAAAGAAGGAAAACTTTAAAATTCTTCTTCTCTAAAATTAGATGGTGCAGAGCGTTGATATTTGGTATGTAGCATCTCGTTGTGGACCTCTACCAAGATTGTTCATATGATGTCCCTGGGGTTAAAACTAGCCCTGCCGCGGGGGTCACAAGTTTACAGAAGGAAAATTTTAAAATTCTTCTACTCTGAAACAAGGAGGCGTAGAGCTTTGATATTTGGTATGTAGCATCGCCTAGTGAACCTCTACCAAGATTGTGCATTTGATGCCCCTGCCATCAAATCTGGCCCCGCCCCGGGGGTCACAAGTTTGAAACATAGGAACAAAGAAGGAAAACTTCAAATTTTTTTCTTCTCTGAAACTAGAAGGCGTAGAGTTTTGATATTTGGTATGTAGCATCTCCTAGTAGACCTCTACCGAGATTATTCATGTTATGCCCCTGGGGTCAAAACTAGCCCCGTCCCGGGTGTCACAAGTTTGAAACAAAGGAACAAAGAATGAAAACTTTAATTTTTTTTCTCTGAAACTAGAAAGTGCAGCGTTTTGATATTTGGTATGTCGTATCTGGTGGACCTCTACCAAGACTGTTAAAATTCCACTTCTCTGAAACTAGAAGGTGTAGAGCTTTGATATTTCGTAAGTAGCATCTCCTAGTAGACCTCTACCAAGTTTTTTTCTTAGGATGCCCCTGGGGTCAAAACTGGTCCCACCCCAGGGGTCACAAGTTCGATTTTACAGCTTAGTATTCAGATGACCGATATAGGACCATCATGGTCCTCTTGGTTAGGTGCGTTATTTTGTTGTCTGCAAGTACTTTCAATTTGGACTTGTCTAAAATTTTGTCGTTTGGTTAGGATTCAAGCAATTCATCGTTTGAACTCTTTACCCAACGAAAGAAATAGAATGGTCCAAATTGAAAACCTACAGCATTTGATACTGTTTTGGTGAACAGATTGTAATTTGTTAAGATTTACATGTATATGATTATCAATGTCTAATCTGTTAGAGCTAATTCCAGGAATTATCGGGGTGGGGGGGGGTTAAGGGGAAGGGCACCACTATGGCCAATATTAGGGTCAAAATTGAAATTAGCCCTGTGAAATAATATTGGTTTATGATCATAGTAATAAGACTCCGATGTCCCCCATTCGTATAGTTCAGCCCGCCCGCGTGGCTCAGTGGTGAGCGTGTCAGACTCATGACCTGGTATCCCGGTTGAGGCGAACTTTCTTTCCGGCGTATTTTCGCCTCTCACCTCTGTTGAAGCATGTGAGAAAAGTAGTCGGTGGCTTTGGAAAGAAAGCAGTGTTAGTACTGGTATGAGAAAGCCAGGAAACACATGTGCGTCACCGACCGCCATGATATGACCTTAGCTGTTAAAGTGGCATTAAACCCCAACCAACCAACCAACCAACCAATCGTATAGTTCATCCTAAGCAACATTTGTAAAAACTTGTTCAAGAGTTGAGCCAGAGTGTCTTGTACATAATGTTTTTAGGTACTGCAAACCATACTCTTCTCACTTGAATTCGATAAAATCCGATGAAATTCAAATTCAAATGTATTTATAACGGTAATAAACAAAACAATAATAACATACATTATTATGGCTACTTGGAAAAAAAACAAACCAAAAATAAGAATAAATAATTTTATATTCGAGCGATATTAAGACATTTGAAATTAGAAATGGTCAGTGTTATTCTAGAATGAAAACATGCCACTTAAAATGTTTATCTCGATCAACACCAACCGACGTGAATTTCAGTATAAGCTAGATGCATTAAAATGCTACAAATACAAAGGGTGAGTATCCGATAATTGTTGAATCATAACTACAAAATAAATGAAAACAGTGTTTTCCAAAAACTGCGAAAATCAGTGTTATAGAGTCCAAGGTGAATTCACAAAGAAAAGTACCAATTCACACAGGGTGGTTATCGGCTCAGACTGCACATATTGTGCTGTCTGATCTTGAAGTACACCACACGCAAAAAATTTCTGCGTCACGCTAGGGACCGTTGGGTTACAGTATTGCAAAATTGTGATCGAGTAAAAAGAAAAATATACGTAATAAATCAGGTGCTATTAATTCCGGATTTGGATAATTTTATGCACAAATTTGCAGATATTTAATAATTTAGCCTCATTTTGTTCTGAAATAAATCTGTGGAACGATTCAATGTTTTCTAATATAGATACTCCTATAATGATCGAATTGTTTACATTAAAAGAATACATGACATTCATCGTCTGTTACTTCAATGGATGATTGTTCATAGCAAAAACTACTTGTGACGACCAAGTTCAATATTTAATCTATGGTTCGAACACCTGAATTTTGCAAAAGCTTTCCTCAGATAAAATGGAAAGTTATATGACCTATAACATTCAACATTTAGGAGGGATTTATATTGCAAATACTTTTGTCCTTTAGAAGAAATGCCTAATTGACCATGCCACTCTTGCAGTAGAATATCTTTTAACCTTAATTTGACATGAGAGATAAAGATTTATATTGCAAATACTTTTGTCCTTTAGAAGAAAGGCCTAATTGACCATGCCACTCTTGCAGCAGAATATCTTTGAACCTTAATTTGACATGAGAGATAAAGAAATCAGTATTACCCACATCTTGTGATATCCATACAAAACTAAAACCGTTTGAAAATAAAAGATTTCTAACATTAGTTGCATATGTATGTTTATCAATATCGTCCAGATTTTTTTTAACATTAAGTAACATTGCTTTGGATATCTGTGTTCGGGCATTTGTATTATTTTACACCAATACAGAAATTTCACAAAGTAGTCTAGACAAGGTGGATAGCTTCCGCATTCACCTAAAGCCATATAATTGCTAGTGAATTTACCTACTTCAAGAAATTGTTTACAAGCTACGATATGATTCTTCTTTACAGATTCTCTATAAGTGTACCCCCACCATATAGAAGTATTGGCTTAACAATTGTGTCAAATATTATGAAAGAAAAACTCCATGATTTAAAGACCCAAACCTCTGACTGAAAGACCTTAAAGCACTTAAGGACTTTGTTGCTTGAGCTGCAAGCACAGATTAGGCCTTAGTCCGTGTGTCCGTCCCGGCAAGTATCTCCAATACAATTGGATGGAATTTCGTGAAACTTTATACATGTGTACAATAACCCATTCTGCCGAGAATCTTTTTTTTTTTTTTTTTTTTTTATTCGATGCAAAATGGCCGACTGAGAGCGATTTTATGTTTCATTTCAGTTACACTTACGTACACTTTTGATGTTTGGAATGAATGAATGGTGTTTTATGGCCCGTCGACAACTTTGGTCGTGTTGGGCGCAAATACACATAATATGCATCTACTTAAAGTCATACTGTGAGACATTGAAATAGATGAGAAATAATAAAGAAGCAACCTTGTTTACAGGGTAAAAAGCTAACAGTGAATAGGCCAATAGGCCTTAAAAATGCAATACTTATAAACTAAACAACAAAATAAATATTGAGAAACAGGGCTTCCCTATTTACTCAAACATTTTAATAGACATCCCCCCTTAAAGGAGGATAAACACTGTTTAAGACCGTTAGTAAAAAGTGAAATGACAAAAAAGTAAAACTAAATCTTAAAAAGGTTAACTTCTTTCAGAAAATTGAAAAATGATTATAATATCACAGTATCAAATAAAGTTTTTAAACTGTCAACATGAAAGTATCCCTGTACGGTGCATGATCTGTGCACTCTATCAGCAAATGCTTAACAGAAAAAAATGTATTACACGGGATATATTACACGGGATACATATAGGAGGCTCTTCTCCTTTGAGAAGATATGAGTGCGTCATATGGGTATAACCTATTCTCAAACGGGCCAAAGTAACTTGCTCTCGACGGTTTGACCGTAAGCCAGGGAGCCATTCACTTGTATTTGGCTTGATAGCGAATAATTTATTCTCTTGATTTGAACGATTGCTCCAAGATCTATGCCAAACACCATGAATAAAACTATTAATAAGAGGTTTACAATCTCTGAAAGGAACTTTAAAAGGTAAAATTTCTAGTGATAATGCGTCCTTGGCAGCTTTATCTGCCTCTTCATTACCACTAATACCAATATGGCTGGGGAACCAGCAGAAAACTTTATCAGCTCCCTCGCATGATCTGGAAAATTTCTCAAGGAGATTGACTACAAGCGGATTATCCGTTTTCTTGCCCTCAAGTGCTTGCATAACTGATAAAGAATAAGTATATATAATTGTATCTCCAATAGCTATCTTGTTCAATATGGATAAGGGCAAGGTCAATCGCTTTTAGCTCCGCAGAGAAGATAGATGAATTATTAGGTAATCGGAACTGATACAATTCAAATCAAGAGAATATATTATTCGCTATCAAGCCAAATACAAGTGAATGGCTCCCTGGCTTACGGTCAAACCGTCGAGAGGAAGTTATTTTGGCCCGTTTGAGAATAGGTCATACCCATATGACGCACTCATATCTTCTCAAAGGAGAAGAGCCTCCTGTTTGTATCCCGTGCAATACATTTTTTTCTGTCAAGCGTTTACTGATAGAGTGCACAGAACTTGCACCGTGCAGGGATAAGTACTTTCATGTTGACAATTTTGTTTGATACTGTGAAATTAGAATCACTATTCCAGTGTCTGAAAGAAGATTTAGTTTTACTTTTTTCACATTTCAATTTTTACTGACGGTCTTAAACAGTGTTTATCCTCCTTTAAGGGGGTTCTATTAAAATATTTGAGAAAATAGGGAAGCCCTGTTTCTCAATATTTATTTTGTTGTTTAATTTATAAGTATTACATTTTAAGGCCTATTGACCAATTCAAAGTTAACTTTTTATCTTGTAAACAAGGTTGCTTCTTTGTTATTTCTCATCTGTGTCAATGCTTCACAGTATAACTTAAAGTAGATGCATGATTTTATATGTAAGTGCGCCCAATATGACCTAAGTTGTCGACGGGCCATAATACACCATTCATTAATTCATTCATTCTTTCTTCAATTCTTTTATAGTGAAATCTTTATTATAATGTTCATTGTTATTCGACTTAAAATTTAGCTTTGTTTTTTCTTTAGTATTTTGAAATTTCTGAAATGCTGTCGAATAATTTAGAAGAGGACTTCTCTGCAAAGGTGTCAGCTAAGACATCTGCAATGTCTGCTTTGAAGGTGACGACACCATCACCAACATTTAAGTGTCCAACATTTAATGTAATGAGTTTTTGCCGTTAATTTTTCGGATCATGTCCCACGTCTTTTTGACAGACGATCTAGAATTTAAGCTATACACGTACTGTCGCCAAGACGCACGTTTACTTTGCTTGATAGGCAGGATGAAGGCAAGTAGAAGATTTATCGTTTAGCAGAACAAGATCATGCTTCTTAACAAATTCGTAACAAATTCTTCAATAGTTCTACCCTTATCATTCGTGTCTGTACACCCTCATAACTTAAGGTGGGAATCAAAATCGCCCATAAGAATAACTGGTTTAGGCAGTTGATCTAAAAAAGGTGATCAAGCTTTCTAATATCAATTGGTGAGCAAGGGGTAAGATAAATGGAGCACAATGTGATACTCTTATTAAAAGAAACGTTTACCGCAACTGCTTGAAGAGTAGTGGGATTCTGTTGTTTACAAACAGAGCAACACCTCCAGAAGCTTTATTGTTATCGTTGAAGTGTTTAAAGTAACATGAATGATATTTTAAAGTAAACTTGTCGGAGTCTTTCAGGAATCTTTCATGTAGACAAACTATCACTGGTTTTTGTTCATTGATAAAAAGGTTTAATTCCTCAAAGTTGGATTTGATACTACGACAGTTCCATTGCAGAATGTTATTGCTCATTACTGAATATAAAGTAAAGATGATAACCACAAAGCAATGGATGTATGTATTTATTCATCTTTTGCTGATGAGTTTGATAACTCGACCTTGCTTATTAGTGTTTGACTCTGCTTGGGAGTCTTCTGCTTCCATGTCTGCATCAAGACATTAGAAGCGATTATGTTGTTTGATTTGGTCATCAGATCCCTTTGGAAGGCGATCTGAGAGGACCTTATTGGGGGATTTATTTCTTTTTTGACTGGGGCTGCTTGGAGCCTTTGCCTGTACTGTGCTGTTGTTTGATTTTCTTGTGATACGCTGGCTAGACGCAAAATCTTCAGAATTACTTTGATCGCTTGGATTAGAGTTTATTGGCTTCTGTTGCACTATTGTTCCGGAATTTGTTGCTTTATCTTGTATAGTTTGGGTAGAAGCATCAACCGTTTGAGTTTGAGCATCCTTGCGATGAATCAGATTTGCAGGTGTGGCTTTAGTAGCATACGAAACGCCCAAATTATGCCTCGCCCCTACGATTTTCCTCGCTTCTGGAAAAGAGAGTCCTTCGTAGTATTTTACTGTTACAACTTCTTTTTCCTTCTTGCAGAAGGGGCAGGATCGGGAAGTTGCAGCATGTTCACCTTTGCAGTTGATGCATCGGATATCAAAATCGCAGGTGTCATCCAATTTGTGAACAAGATTTGAATTTCCACAACGGCGGCATAATTCTTCTCCTTGGTTAAACTTGCAGTTTCTCTCATGGTGTCCAAATTTATAACAACAGTAGCATTGGATGGGGTTTGGTATATACATGTCTACAGCTACTTTCAAATATCCTACTTTCAGATATCTAGGCAAGATAGCCGTGTTAAAAGTCAACACAATTGTGTTGGTGGGCCTCCTCACTCCGTCTCTAAATACTGTAATTCGCCGTGCAGCTGTTACATTTTGATCAGCCAGTTCCACTGTTATCTCTTCCTCATAAATATCTGAAAGGTCTGGGCAACAAATTATTCCTTTTGATGTATTGAGATTACCGTGTGGGACACACTTAGCTGGTATTTTGAAGAAGTTTTTGATTTTGATGAGATTTCTGGCATGTATAGCTTTTTCTACCTCAATCAAAAGGCCCCCTGATTTTAATTTTTTAACGGACTTAGGAGTTCCAGCGAGACCACTAAAACCTTTTCTATGACAAATGGGGATAATTTTGAAAGTGGCTGGTCAGGTACAGTAGATTCAATAATTAAGAAGCGAGGAAAGGGCGTTATCTAAGTCGGCATCAAGCTGGTCACGATTTCTTTTTTTGTTTTGATGATCCATGATTGATTTTTTAACATTCATCATCCGCAGTACCCGCCCACCACGGAGCCCAACTGAGGGGACATGATAATTAGAGCGGTCATCCAGCTCTTCATGTCGGGATTACTCAGATGATTTACTCGGGCGGTACAGATAAAGAAGAGCGACAAAGAGCAGACATGGTTAATTCTGCCATGGAAGCCAATGCCTCATCCGCGAAATCCATACCACCCAATTAGCCCATGAGCCTATATTAGACTAGGGACTTAAAACATAACAGTGAAATAAAAAGGTAAGGTATAGACAGTGATAGCATTTGAATACATGCAAAAAGTCGGATAAATGAAATAGCGGATATATGCAATTATTTGAAAACATTTCAAGTTCATGCAGATATTATATCTTTTGGTACATTGTGTGTACATAAGCAAAATTTCTGTATGTATCAATGATGCCCAAATCTAAAAGCGACCAGCCGATTGCACTAGACCGGGCCCATGTAGGCTCTCGTTTACGCCGAGGCCGAAGCAGTGTGATGAAGAACTGGAGACCCCTGGGCTCCCCTCAACTGCGAGGACCCTCTTTTCCGGCTTACGAGTCTCCACCCACGGCAAACACCACGGGTCCATTGGTGGGGTCTTACCATTCTGCAGGACGGCAGCCGGCGAATTCTACCCCCCGTCCGGCTGGGGGAAGATAAGATGACGTAATGATGACATTCTAAAGTTTCTCATTAAAACCCTATCTTGTGGGTACTTATACAGACGTCAAATGAGTACTCACAACATAGGGTAAATATAGTATAATTGAATTTTTCCTAAATTTAAAGTCAGAATTACTCTTTATATCTGACAAATGACTGGTTTCTACATGGTGAAACATTTCCATTGAAATTGCGTTTGTATCTCTTGTCTCCCTTTCTCCAATGTCTTCATATAAAGCATCTGATTTATTGAAAGCATCTGAGTTAGTGTCAGACGATGCAAATACATATGTCCTTACAGGGTTTAAATATTCTTCTTCATTGGTGTTTACTGATGGTGGCCCGTGGACTTGTCGATATAAATGTCGTACAACCTTTTGAATTCTATGCATATGCTTTCTCAGATAAAGAGCAGATATAAATAATATAATGATAGGTCTAGGTGGTGCAGCAGACGTGGTTGTTGTGACAGGAGAGGGCGACATTGTTGTTGACTTTAGGATGGATGTTGGGGCGACTGTTGCTGTTGACTTCAGGATAGGTGTCGGGGAGACTTTTGCTGTTGACTTCAGGATAGGCGTTGGGGCGACTGTTGCTGTTGACTTTAGAATGGGTGTCGGGGCGACTGTTGCTGTTGACTTGAGGATGGGTGTTGGGGTGGATGTTGGTTGCTATGGGTTTTGTAGAAGTTTGCTGTTGAATCTGCAAAAGTTAAGAAAGAAACATGTAATAATATATTAATGAAAGAAAAAAAACATTCCTGCAATGATTTCTTGTAAACTCAAAATATAATTTAGGTTAAAACAAGAGCACCACTTTGGGTGTCCCAATGCTCGGCTGTTGGGTGCTGGATAATGGATAAAAAAGTAAAAAAAGGGGCATAATTCTTACAAAAATGCTTTTAGAATTATCTCTCTTGAAAGCTTGTGATAGGGCCTGTTCTACTCAGTCCGATTTTTGTGCTTGTTTATGCGGTGGTCAACCTCACAATCGACAGGCCTACTACAAGAAAATCGTTCAAAAGCAGACGGTCTGCCTAGCCGGTTACAAGCGAGTGTGCCGTGGAAGCAAACTGGCTCAGAATTAAATAGACCCCTAGATTAGTAAACACATGTCACATTTCAAGAAAATAATTATAGTTTTGAAATGAGATGTAAGCAAGGGAAAATTTTGCAAAGTACTCTAGGGCTATTGCTAGCACCAAAGGATGCCAGGACTTGTTTCAAAGCTGTCAAAATATTATAAGATCAACGAAGTTATAAAACAGCTAGCCTTACACAACACGTTGAATTTCTCTGTTCCAACCAAACAGTTTAATTCATTTTTCCACATGTGAGGATCACGTCACAAATTTCATTAATTTCGTGGTACTGCTCGAACTTGATTTGAAGGAAATTGACATAAGGAGATGCAGTCAAGTTCCATTGTGATTTAGGAAATCTTTCAATCTCAATTCTTGTTGTTATGAGGTTTGGTATGGCAAAGCTGTGAATTCCAGGTTTTATGTATGATATCATGCATGACCGTCCACATGCCCGCGCTACCTCACACATTTTTCACTTAGTGTAAGAGTTATCACAAGTAGTAAACACTGTGCTAGTAAATACGCCATGGCGAAGAATGTCTTTTTTCAAGTAGTCCACTACCAAATTTGTCATATCTATGTATAGAACGACAATATAGTGGTATGTAACCATAAAATAGCAGATCAACGGTAGGAAAATAACGTCACCTCTCCCTCCCATTCGCGCATTATTTGTACGGTGTGTATTGTAGAAATCACATTAGTCGTGAAAATCACACTAAAAATGCAATTCCGTCCGATTAGTGATTCGTTCCTAACCTGTTCATTTATGAAAGAGATTTGCAAAAATAACCATATAGACTTCACTACTTGTTTGACACTAATCTTTTATAATCCATCTATTTGGCCAATGCGAACACTCATGTGTCACATTTTTTTTTATAAAGGGTAAAACATGTATAACTTGAATTTCAAAAAATCAAAGTACTGAAAACGCCGAATGTGCACCGCGTACGTTCTGTTCCCATTAAAAAATACGATACAAGTTTTACCCAACTCAAAACTGTAGATTATTTTTAAAATGTGATGGAACGTATTTTTTCGATGGTGGAGTCTTCAGGTTTAAATCCTTTCACCATGTTCAGCAATGTATATCCGCTTAGAATCTTTTCAGCCTATTATCCCGATTTGCGCTAAATGCAGATGCAAGAAGAAATTTTGCATTTTCATTGCACGTTTTTACTACATACCACAACTTACACAAATCAGCATTTCCTTTAATGCTATAATAAACAAAAGATCTCATATGTAACGGAATTCCATTAGGGCCGTCACTGAGGACGATTGAGTACCTACATCTGTTGTTTCAATCATGCTTTCCAGTAAAATACTGAAACTATCAATGGATCTGGTACAGCACTGAACAAAGGAAAGCAACCCTCAAACCGAAGTGAAACCGTAACCGGATCGAACCGAAATCGCAAATTTATAAAAATAAAGCTGTGTCAAAACGTTAAAAAGTCTGATAGAATGGAAAATAGACCGTAATAAACTTAATAAAACATTATGAAATAAATGTCATTGCTCATACGAGTAATGGCTTCTTTTCTCACAATGTTTTCCATTTCATTAATACAGCATGGAATGCACCGAAATCGGACAGGAACCTCTAAGAACGTTGCTTTTATAAGTTTCAGTACTGTAATCAGTCTGTCTGTAGGATAAATTGTCTATAGCGACGGACCCAACGGAATTCCATAACAGTTTCATTACTTAAAAAAAATTCAAAGTCACTCATTTTCATCAAACATTGCAGAGTTAAGTACACCTTCTAATTCTGAGCTTAAAGCTTCCTTTTCCTTCATCTTCCTCACTTTCTCACTTTCCTATTCTGTCCCTTTATCTTGTCCTGTAGGTACGACATGAAGTCCGACACTCCTTCTGGAGTCCAATCCCGGGTCCAGAATCCACCTAGTTCCCCTGCACGTAACAACTTTTGAGCGTCATCCCGTTTGCCTAAAAATAAATGGAAAACAGTATTAGTTGTTACTGCACCTCTGGGATCTTCTGTGGCCGAGTGGTTCAGTTGGGAGGCCACGGTTCGATCCCCACCCGAAACGGTCAACTGATGGCTGGATAATCAGATTCTGCTCATTTTCGAAAGGAACCGAGCTTTCATGGATATCAAGAGATTGTGCAAGTTCGATTAAGATTGAGTAAAAATAAACCATCTATGCTCTGAACAATGTCAAAAATGCTGGATTGTTTTTAATTCAACGGCACACAACTCCCCACCCAATGATTCGATTTTGCTCAGATTCGAACTGAAGCGAGCTCTCATAGATGTCAGTAGACTGTGCGACTTTCATTAAGATTACATGAAAAAAATAAAGGTTCTGTGCTCTTAACAAGCTAACAGTCAATGCCTACAACATACCATTCCATAAAAACTAAAAATGACTAACTGCGCTCAAAGAAAACGGACGGCCGCACGGACATTCATCGATCTTATAAGCTCACCATGACCACCTCGTGGTCAGGTGAGCTAAACAGTTGAAAAACATGTTTGAAACCACCTACCGGTCAACGGGGAATTGCTCTCGAACCAATGCAGGAAAAAAGCGAGCTGTGCTTGGGTTAATTTCTCCTTTTTGTCGAGTATCAACCACTCATGTTTCTTCAACTTCTCTTTCCATATAGGGTCCTGTATTTCGTGAACCTTGGATGGTAACACGGTTTCCTTCACCTTTTTCGACGTCCCCTGAAAAACTGGGAAAGTATTTTCCCAGTTAGTTAACCCTAACTTTCTGGCACATTGAACAGGCTATATAATTTTTTTCCTCCGTAAGTTATGCAAGTAAAGTCATTGAATTTGTCTTTGAAAGGATAATACAGTTGTGAAAAAGAAAAGAAATTGGTTTCATGTGAATAAGCTTTTCTTCTTTTTTTGACTTTTTTTTTTTTGTAAAAAAGACATGTTTCTAAATGTATTTGAAAATCATACATGTATGATAAAGGGTTTTAAAACTGTTTTTCCCAATATTAGCCTTGATGTTTGCTAAGAACATAATGAGGTAATGTCAAAGCTGGGTTGTTGCTAACATATGCATCATATGTATCAGCAATGAAATAACTTTAATATTTTCTCATATCTTTCTTAGTACTACAGAGATTTACTTCAAATTTGGGATGCTTATCTAACAGGTAAACCATTACAAAGAGCAGTTTCTCAAAACATTTTTGGCATTGCCATACCCCTTTTCTCAACTAAGAATTTCTAAAAGAGAATCCATTGCAGCTTGGCATTGGCACCCACAATAAGGTTATCCTGTTTTTGCTGTTGAATAATTATGTGGTAAAGATAGATGTGGCAGGTATAGTTTTTCATTTCTACTCTTAAACTAAATGTTTTTTTTTTTTTATATTGAATTAGATTAACAGTGAATGAATTTGAATATTTAGGTGAAAAGCAATTACATTTATAACTAGCATATTTTGTTGTTTATACTCATTCAAACCCATCTGGCAGTAACTTTGGTCAAAGAAAATCACTTTCCAACTACTGCAGTACAAATAAACTTAACTCTTTACCTCACAATTATGATTTTAATAGTCCTGAGGAAGAAGCTTTTAAAAAATACTGTGGGTAAAAAAAGTTGGAAAAGAAGAAATTGCTGGTAACAAGCATTTTCTCCTTTTCTCAAAACCTTTTCTTTCCTATCAAAGATAAACATCATCAATTTAGCAATGTTTATATTGCCATCTGCATATGCCGCCTTCAAATTGGACAAATCTAGAATTTAAATATTTGCTAAAGAGTGGAATATTCCTGAGTTGTCGCAGGGAAAAAAAGGTCTCGCAGGGAAAAAAAGGTCTTTTAGGCCTGTACGCCTATGCCTCTGTTTCCTTGCTTTCTTACACCTGTACACACACAAATATCTCTCAAAGCAACTGACCACTTTTTTCACAAGTGTCAGTTGTGAGAGGCAAAATTCACTAGAAAGGGAGTGAAACCATATATCAAACTTGCAATCAACACGTCACAAGTCCAGTACATTAACCACTGAGGCACCTATATGGGCTTCAGGAGAAAGAGGCATTTGAAAACACCACCACCAAAAAGGAAACCTACAAAGCGGCAATTTCTCACTTTACTACAATCATTTTTTACAGTTTCAAAGAGAAATTTAATCTGATTTTGGCTAATTTAAATATCTTATGCAAGTGCCTTAAATGTGAAAAAGTCAGATTTCGATACTTTCGAAACAGTTAATAAATGTCTGAAAGCAATTAAGAACTGTCTGACATCCGTACATGCTCATGAATTCCCTGACTTAAAAGTCAGTTACAATTACAGAATGAAATAGAGTACTTAGTGTTTTGTAATTATATTATTTTCATCACACCAACCTTCGGGTTCACTAAGTATGGTCTGAGGAGATAACCTGAATCTCCCAACAGCCAGCCCTGGTTTGCTGCTTGCAGCCATTCTTTGAGTCCACGGTTATCAAATATGACACTATCATGTGTTCCTACAGGCCACTGACATACTACATCTGTGAACCTTGAACATAAAGAGGTATCTTTTAAAAAAATGATTGACAGTACAAGAAAAAAAGTAAAACAGAGCAAAGGCATCAATTTCCTCATTTTGTTGAAAAGAGGACTTTTAACCCTTTTCCAACGACAAATTTATAGACTGGTCCAAATTGAAAGCATTTGCAGATGACAAAATAAATGTGATCGTTAAGTCAGATTTGATTTGGGAAGGGTAGGAAACATTCTGGGAAAAGGAGAAAATTCTGGTGACCAGCATTTTCTGCTTTTCACACAATCTTTTCAAAAGACTTCTACCTCGAGGTCGTCAAAAGTCGTCATTGTGTGGTAAAGGGTTAAATAGATCAGACACAGTATGCAAATAAGATGTCTTTCTGCACTTGATGTTGTAGCGAACTTGTTAGGGACGATCTGGCATTGTAAGACAAGAAAAGTTGTCTCCCTTTATTTAATAGACGACATTCAGGCACAGATAGATCTACACAACGCATTTGTCATTTTCGGTGAGTAGATTTCTCATTCTGATTGCAACAGTAATTTATCTGGGTGATATGGAAAGACATTCCTTTTTAATATTGTATATATTAACTCTACACGCCTGTCCGTTTCTTTGTAATGTGTATTTTAGAAGCCTAAGTTAATCATTAAATCTGCAATCTCCAGACGCTCATGTAATTGAATTTTTGGTTCGACTATGTTCGTAAGGCAGAGGTCGGCAGTGTCCGTATGTCCGCTAGGTGGCGTATTTAAGGTAGGTGGCGCTCCATATGCCGCAGGGTATATATACTGACACATTGCAGAAACTCAGAGTTCGGCAATAGACGTTCAGTGAAGAACTCTGCTACAACAACAACCTTTGAAGTTTGGGCAATTAGACTCCTACGAATGCCTTCTTTCTCTGTTAAAATCTAACGGAAATCAAGGAACGTTCTGTAGTCGTGCTGCTCGATTGAAACGTTGGAAGTTGTAGAAAATTACTTTGAAGCTGAGTAAAGCCTTTTGAAGCTGCGGGAGCGATTTGAGGCTGTCTAAGAAACTTCATTGAAGTTAACCTAGGGCCTCATAGAGTCGACGTCAGCGTGTCTGGAGAAAGACTGTACATACCTTAGTTCTCCATTTTTTTTGTGTTCTTTTGTTCTTCACATTGTTTTACCATTATTTTTGAAGTCAGCCCAGCGAGGCACGTTACAACTGGTGGCAGAGGTGGGATTCATTGACAATATCCCCATTGTCAGACCCTTACTTTGAAGATGGCTTCAATGGGTAATGAAGAAGAACTTATGAGGCGCTTAAGAAAGCTTGAATACGAAAATGCCCAACTTAGGATACAGTGTGAAATCACTGACTTAGAGCAACAACTGAATAACAGGATAGAGCAAGATCCTGGAACAACACATGTTATACCAGACCGTAGTAGTATTTTGCCTAAAAGTAGCACCCCCCGTGTTGAAGCAGGAAGGAACAGGATGTTTACTCCGCGTTTTGACCAACGTGAAGTATCTGGAAGTCCAGTGAACTCAAGAAGTTGTCTAATGAAGCCTGCTACATATGACGGAAGTACATCGTGGCTGGACTACAAAGCTCACTTTCAGACATGTGCAGAAATAAATAATTGGAGCTATGTAGACAAAGGTAGATACTTAGCTGTATCCCTACGAGGTCAAGCACAAGGCGTGTTTGGCAATTTGTCATCAAATTCCAGGGACTATGACGTCTTGGAGAAAGCTCTAGAAGAACGGTTTGCTCCCCCAAACCAGACGGAACTGTACAGAGTTCAACTGAGGGAAAGACGACAAAAAGCTTCAGAATCTCTATCAGAACTTGGTCAGGAGATCAGACGACTAACAAATCTTGCATACCCATCTGCCCCTGCTGACATACGGGAGACCCTTGCAAAGGAACAATTTATAGATGCCCTTTACCATGTTGACATGCGTTTAAGAGTCAAACAAGCGCGACCTACAGACCTTAACGACGCCATACGTCATGCCGTGGAATTCTTCAGTAGCCTTCAGTAGGGCAGAGAGATCAAAACTTGAAGGGCAGGGTATCATAGGTTCAACCAGTGCTCTAGACGAAAAAGCACCTAACATTAATGTCACGGGAACAGCCATGAAAAGCCTTCAGGAAAGCATAAAGAAGCTTGAAGAGCAAATATCACGTCTACAGTATGACAGAAGGAAAGATAGAAGGAAAAGTAACTCGGGTCAAAGACTTTGCTACATCTGCGGCTCAAAGTTTCATTTGCGTGCCAAATGCCCGTCACAACAGTCAGGAAACTTGAATGCTACAGAGGAATCAAAGGCAGAGGAAAACAAGAAGACAAAGCTTCAGGAAGTTGTCACTTCTAGTGCTTGTTCCGTTGGGAATGGCCTTTTTATACCTGTGGAATTTTGTGGCCAAACTCTTGATTGCCTTGTTGATACTGGTGCCACACTAACCATACTGTCCTCTCGTGTCTGGGAAGCATCGTCACTAAGTAGGAAATGTGCTTTGGAAAAATATGATAGAACATTGATATCTGCTTCGGGAAACCCTCTAGATGTGAAAGGCAAATTTCGTGTTGTCCTAGGTCTGGGTGGAGATCAGTATGAAGCTGAAGTTGTTATAGCGGATATTGAGTGTGACCTCATGATGGGTCTTGACTTCTTGCAGACACAGAAATGTGTCGTAGATGTCGCTAAGAATGCTTTGAGGATGCATGACAAGTTGATTTACTTAAACTGCCGAGGATCAGTTGGCTGTTTCAGGGTTACAGCTCCAAAGGATATCACTATTCCACCAAGATCTGAGATCATTACATATGGAAAAGTCATTGACAAATCAAAGCCATGCTCTGGGACATTTCTGATGGAACCCTCTGACCGTTTGAAGCAGAATGGAAAGGGATTATTGGCCAAGATGTTAGTTGATGGATCAACTGAGGTACCATTGAGGCTAATGAACGTCAGTGAGTCAGAAACCGTATTACCAAAAGGATCTCATATAGGAACTTTGAATCCCGTGAGCACAGTAAAGAAAAGCCTTTCGCCGAAAGCCTCAGAAAATATCCCTGAACATCTAAGAGACTTGTATGAAAGAACAATAGTTGGCATGACGTCAAAGCAGTCAAGTGAAGTTTTTAAACTTCTGATGAAATATTCTTCTGTCTTTTCAAGGTCTGATGAAGATATTGGCAGAACGGGAATCGCGAGGCATGAAATCGACACTGCTAATGCACATCCGATCAAGCAGCCTCTGAGAAGGAATCCTGTACATATGAATCCTGAAATAGATAAGCAAATAGATGACATGTTATCTAAGGACGTCATTCAGCATTCATCCAGTCCTTGGAGTAGTGGCATAGTTCTGGTTACAAAGAAGGACGGAACAAAACGGTTCTGCATTGATTATAGAAAGCTGAACGATGTAACAGTAAAGGACTCGTATCCTCTACCAAGGATAGATGATTCCCTCGAACAACTTTCTGGGGCACAGTGGTTCTCTTGCTTAAATCTTAATGCGGGATATTGGCAGGTGGAAGTAGCAGAAGAAGATCGGCCTAAAACAGCTTTTAATTCCAGACGGGGTCTTTTTGAATTCAAAGTGATGCCTTTCGGCCTGTGTAACGCACCGGCTACCTTCGAGAGGTTAATGGAAACTGTACTAAGTGGCCTCAACTGGCAAATTTGTCTGATATATCTTGATGATATAATTGTCCATGGACGCACTTTTGAGGAGATGATACAAAATTTAGAAAGCGTTCTTGCTAGATTGCAGAATGCAGGCCTGAAGCTAAAGCCTAGAAAATGTCAGCTGTTTTGTAAAAAAGTTTCATATCTGGGGCATATCGTGACTGCAGAAGGCATAAAAACGGATCCGTCGAAGACACGAACAATTTGGGATTGGCCTGTTCCAAGAAATGTCACAGAAGTCAGATCATTCTTGGGGCTTTGTAGCTATTACAGGAGATTTATTCAAGGTTTTGCAACTACAGCAAAACCATTACACAGACTAACAGAAAAGTCTGTGCCATTTGAATGGACTTCAGAAAGTCAAGAAGCCTTTGAGAACCTGAAGAAGAAACTGTGCGATGATCCTATTCTCGCTCACCCAGATTTTACAAAGGAATTCATACTAGATACGGATGCCAGTGACTTTGGAATCGGAGCAGTGTTATCTCAACGGATAGACATTCAGGAAAGAGTCATTGCATTTGCTAGCAAAACACTAACAAAAGCTGAAAAGAGGTACTGTGTGACGAGAAAGGAACTATTTGCCCTCGTGCACTTTGTGAAGTACTTTCGTCATTACTTATATGGGAAGTCCTTTACAGTGAGAACTGATCATGGATCGCTTCGCTGGCTTATGAACTTCAAGAATCCCGAAGGGCAACTTGCAAGATGGATCGACGTTTTGTCAACCTATGATATGAAGATCACACACAGAGCTGGAAGAAGACATACTAATGCTGATGGGCTGAGTAGACGGCCATGTAAGCAGTGCGGTTTGGCTGACCAGATCAGTGAAATAGAATCTCCAGTCAATGAGGTTAAAAGAAAGGACACACCAAATCCAATAAGCCTCAAAGACGCGCAGGAAGCAGATGTAGACTTAATTAAGCTCAGACGGTGGCTTGAAGAAGGAAAGAAGCCAGACCAAAAAGAAAGAGGAAGTGAGAGTCTATATCTAAAATCACTCCTTTGCCAATGGGAAAGACTTGATATAAAAGAGAACATCGTAGTTAGGCGCTGGGAAACTCTTGGTGCAAATCTGGTTTACTGGCAAGGAATTGTGCCTTTATCAAAAAGAAGAGAGGTTTTGCGGTTCTGTCATGACATCAGAGCTTCGGGACACCTGGGAGCAAAGAAAACACTTAGCCGGGCAAGGCAAAACTATTATTGGCCAGGCATGAAAAACGATGTCAAATTGTATGTCAGCGGCTGTGAAGCCTGCACTAAACGCAAAGATCCCTGTCCAAACAAGAGAGCACCTATGGAAATAGTGCGTACTGGATTCCCCATGGAGAGAATTGCCATCGACATTTTGGGCGAGTTACCCGAGACAGATAGAGGAAACAGATATATCCTGGTGATAGGCGACTATTTCACCAAATGGACAGAATGCCATGCCATGCCCAACATGGAAACAAAAACTGTAGCCACACTTTTGATTGAACAAGTCATTTCACGCTTTGGTGTTCCCTATCGCATTCATTCGGACCAGGGGCGTCAGTTCGAAAGCCAATTGTTTACAGAAATGTGTAGCTTGCTTCAAATAGAAAAAAACAAGAACTACACCCTATCATGCAATGTCTGACGGAATGGTGGAACGATTTAATAAGACCCTTGAGGCAATGCTTAGTGCGTTCGTAAATGAAAATCATACGGATTGGGATGAACACCTACAGTTGATTATGATGGCATATAGGTCCACAGAACACGAGACAACGGGCTTCACACCAAACGTATGTATGTTAGGTAGGGAAACAAATTGTCCTCTGGATATGATGTATGAGATGCCGAGAGCCATAAAGCAGGTACCAATCAACCAATGGGTATGGGAACTACAGGAAAAGTTGGAAAATGCTCGCAGAACTGTGAGGCAGAATACAGGTGAGGCCATGAAACGACAGAAAACATATCATGACCAAAAGCTCTCATTTGAGACATTTGATGCCGGCGAGAAAGTATATGTATACTTTCCAATTAAAAGAGTTGGCTGTTCTGCGAAGCTGACGTCATATTGGAGAGATGTCTGATGTACTCTACAAGGTAAATTGTGGCCGGTTAAACAACATTCAGGTAATCCATTGTAATCGCATGCGAAAGTGTAAGAAACAGATACTTTTGGGTGAACAGCCTCCAGAAGACAAGAAGGCTCCTGAGGTCATACCCGAGATACCAGAGCCTGATTTTGAGGTAAGCTTTCATAAAGCTAAAAGAGAAAGGCGTAAACCGACATGGTTGAGTGATTATGTGCTCTTTTTTTCCAGGAATCCCTTGATGCCTAACACAAAGATGACAGAACGAAAGGCCAAGTTAATATGCCCGACTTGTAAGGAAGCCAAGCCACAGGAAGAATACCAGTATCACCTAGAGTTGTGCGTTATGAAGCTGGTTGGTTGTGACCCATGTCGTAAGACCTTCAAATCCCGGAAGAGCTACTTACAACACGTGCGGAGGAAGCATCAAGACAAGAGTAACGATGCTAGTGATAAGGGCTCAGAGGCAAATGACAATGAGAGTGATTGGGAACTGCAGTCTGAGTGCGAAGTAGATGACAGCATTGAGGCAGGACGGACTGTCAGCAAAAGGACCAGTCCATCGCCAGTCTTCGCACCAAAAAGACGCAAGACAGAAGAAGAGCCTGAGGATCAAGGAAAGGAGAAAAAGAAAGTTGAGAAGAGAGACGCCATGACACAGGTCACAGATAGACCAGCCACGAAATTTGGCGTAGTGTGTCGGGTACAAAAAGAGAATGATCTGACCAGGCAGAGTATGGTCATCAATGACGAAGTTGGAGAATTTTACTCCTCTAGCGCTTCATTCAGAGACGACAGGGTTCGGGACACCGAGTTCAGACTCCTAGATCTACTACCAGAGGGTCAGATACACATGCCAAGTGTAATTTTGAAGCTCAGGGCAGATGGATCGATATCCCTGGACTTTGACCTAATGTAGGAACCAAGAAGTTTGTTGAAAGACTGTTCAGATATTTTTTTTTATACATTCTTGGACTGTTGAAGTATTTTTGTTTTCTTAATCGTAAATCAGAACGGACTTCTGATAATATGCTTTATGGTGGTTTTTTTTTTTTTTTATGTACTGTTAGTTAACATGTGCCTCAGTTTATAAGGATCTCAGGAAAATTATTCCTTGTACATAAGGTTTTGTCATATAGTTATGTTGTGTTTTGTTCTTGTGATTCCCTTAAATCTATGTTATTCCGATAATTTTGGCATGCGGGACGCATGTTAATCGGAGGCGTGGGTAGTGTAGCGAACTTGTTAGGGACGATCTGGCATTGTAAGATAAGAAAAGTTGTCTCCCTTTATTTAATAGACGACATTCAGGCACAGATAGATCTACACAACGCATTTGTCATTTTCGGTGAGTAGATTTCTCATTCTGATTGCAACAGTAATTTATCTGGGTGATATGGAAAGACATTCCTTTTTAATATTGTATATATCTACTCTACACGCCTGTCCGTTTCTTTGTAATGTGTATTTTAGAAGCCTAAGTTAATCATTAAATCTGCAATCTCCAGACGCTCATGTAATTGAATTTTTGGTTCGACTATGTTCGTAAGGCAGAGGTCGGCAGTGTCCGTATGTCCGCTAGGTGGCGTATTTAAGGTAGGTGGCGCTCCATATGCCGCAGGGTATATATACTCACACATTGCAGAAACTCAGAGAGTTCGGCAATAGACGTTCAGTGAAGAACTCTGCTACAACAACAACCTTTGAAGTTTGGGCAATTAGACTCCTACGAATGCTTTCTTTCTCTGTTAAAATCTAACGGAAATCAAGGAACGTTCTGTAGTCGTGCTGCTCGATTGAAACGTTGGAAGTTGTAGAAAGTTACTTTGAAGCTGAGTGAAGCCTTTTGAAGCTGCGGGAGCGATTTGAGGCTGTCTAAGAAACTTCATTGAAGCCAACCTAGGGCCTCATAGAGTCGACGTCAGCGTTTCTGGAGAAAGACTGTACATACCTTAGTTCTCCATTTTTTTGTGTTCTTTTGTTCTTCACATTGTTTTACCATTATTTTTGAAGTCAGCCCAGCGAGGCACGTTACAATGTTATCTAAGACATTTACTATGTCCATTTTTCAAATGCAGACGAGCAACAAGACAGCTACTTTAATCATAATCTGGAGGCCACAGACAATACACAAATGGTAAATGCTTAATGGATCTGGATAAACAGTAAACACACTGATCAACGTGAGCCATGGACACCATGTGTTCTCGGTACACCAGATCGGATTTTCCATGGAAGAACCGGAGGTGGTGAAAGTATTTTCATTTTTATGGACCCGATTTACCTAGATAGAAATGTTGATTTACAGCAATGTCAAGACGAATGATTGATCTGTTTACATACATACTAAGGAATAATAATACAATCATCTAAGCGAGCTGTGGCTTTATGAGCAACTGGAGTCTTATTGATTTTAAGTTTATTGCCGAATTTTGGACAAAATCCCAAACCATTGTTCATTTTACAAGTTTGTATGGTAAGATAAATGTATTCCCTAAAGGAACACAAAATTTCACTTGGAAATGTCCATCCAAAGCGAAGATATACGCTTTTGAATGGACCTGGGTAGAGGAAAATATGCTAACAAGACACCAATTTTATTTTCAATGTATGCACATGGACACCAGATCAGAAAACGCTTGCGATAACTGGACACCAACCTTTAAATCATTAATATTTCTGCCTGAAACTCGATGCATGGGCTGTATACGAAGATTATTTTTGTAAACATTATGTCACTACGGTCCAATACCTGATAAAGAGCATGTTCAACTCAATTTCATTACTTCTAGCACTTGCTTTTTTGAAATATTTTCAATATTACGGCAATTTACGAAGTAGACCTACGATGCTTGATCACAATTGACTGGTCATTGTCTCTAATGTTGGTGCAAAACATGTTCCTTGTTTACAGCGTTTCAGTTTAATGAATGGCGTATTAACCCATTAACCACGCAATCACAAGCTTTAATATACCTGGGAAAGATGGCTTAGAAAAACATTGTCCATAAAGAAAAACCATAGCCTATTAACTAATACAGTATGTACATTATTTACCACATTTGGCCTGATTATTAGTTTAAATAATTTTCAAATCCGCTTGGCCAACTGTTAGAATGGCGTTATACTCTTCGTACATTTACATGCACGTGAGTTTGTTCGTCTACGTGTTTGTTTCTAAAACTTTAATTAATAGACTTCTCTTCAGAAACCACCAAGTGGAAATCAACAAAAATCAACGTGGATGATTCCATAAATTTCTTTCGAGATACTTCGATCCATTAAAAAAACATGGCTTATGTGGAAGAAGCTTGTTTTCCGTGTACGGCGCGTTGTGAAAATTGTAAAATTTGTCCTTCTAAAGAACTCAATCACGAGATTGGCATTGGGTAGTTTTCTATCACACTCCTTCAATAAATTTTGATCTGTTGAAAAACATGGCTTTTGTTGGTGGGGCTTATTTTCTCTTAGTGTCATAAAGCGGAAGTACTTGCAGCTCTTTAAATTCATTGATAATAAATATATGTACATGTATTTAATAACACAGATGATCTCTGATGTTTCATTTTATCCAATATGCTGGGTGATCATGATATATGAGATATTAATCTTTATTGTTACAAACTTACATAGTTCTTGGAATTGCAGCATTATAGTGCTCAGATATAGTTACAGTTAAACCTATATTAATCAATTACCAAAGGGACGGTCGAAAGAACTTGCCAAAGGTAGGTGCTTGCTTGATATAGGTGAATGTCTGTGCATTGCTATTTGTCGGGAACTACATGTATGCTTGTTTATTTAGGTTGCTTGCTTAATATAGGTGGCCAACATGCCAGGTTTTACTGTATTTCGTATCGCTGAAATTTATTGGTGAGGTCATCAGACCTCTAACAGTGGTGATTTTGAAATTCAGACTGCTAGAGAATTTGATAATTCTATATCTTTGTTAATTGTTATGATACACAGTCTGTTTCGTCATAGTTTTGTAAATAAAGCGAAAACAAAAAACGAAACAGGATATACAGACGTGGTTTATTTTTATAAATGACGAATTTCAGAAAAGATTTAATTTAGTAATTTGCCATGGCTGCAATTAACCTCTCTAATAATTTCCTAGCACACTAGGTACCTCTGAGCGATATAAATTTAACGTGATTCTGTTCCCTCTTTTTATCCATGCAGAAATCTTTAGTTGGTTCTAGAGCATCGAGAGGTAGTATCAAACTCAAAGTGAAAATTGTTCAAGTGAAAAAAATGTCAGTAATCAAGTTGCTGAGAAATTTCAAAAACAAATTCACCTCTTTATCAGTACTCGAATGTTTACAAATATGTCTATATGTGTTATGCATTACCTTGAAGATAATTAATTTTCATAGTCCCATTCGGCATATAGCGTGTTCTACTAAAACGTTTTTAATACTATCAAGAATGAAAGAACTGAACATTTTCGGTGTATGTACAATCTAACGTCAAAGCCGGCAATCCAACGTATACATACGTTGGCCAGTGTGACCAATTCTTGACTCAAAGTAATGAACACGAATTACAAATTCTTTGGATTAGTTAACAGGGACAATGTTTTTCTAAGCCGTCTTTCCCAGGGACATTAAAGCTCGTAATTGCCTGGTAATGGGTTAATACGACATTCATAAAACTGAAACGCTGTAAACAAGGAACATGTCTTGCACCAACATTGGAGACAATGACCGGTCAATTGTGATCAAGCATCGTAGGTCAACTTCGTAAATTGCCGTAATGTTGAAAATATTTCAAAAAAGCAAGTGCTAGAAGTAATGAAATTGAGTTGAACATGGTCTTTATCAGGTATTGGACCGTAGTGACATAATGTTTACAAAAATAGTCTTCGTATACAGCCCATGCATCGAGTTTCAGGCAGAAATATTGATGATTTAAAGGTTGGTGTCCAGTTACCGCAAGCGTATTCTGATCTGGTGTCCATGTGCAAACATTGAAAATAAAATTGGTGTCTTGTTAGCATATTTTCCTCTACCCAGGTCCATTCAAAAACGTGTATCTTCCCTTTGGATAGACATTTCTAAGTGAAATTTTGTGTTCCTTTAGGGAATACATTTATCTTACCATACAAACTTGTAAAACGAACAATGGTTTGGGATTTTGTCCAAAATTCGGCAATAAACTTCAAAACAATAAGACCCCAGTTGCTCATAAAGCCACAGCTCGCTTAGATGATTGTATTATTATTCCCTAGTATGTATGTAAACAGATCAATCATTCGTCTTGACATTGCTGTAAATCAACATTTCAGTCTATGTAAATCAGGTCCATACAAATGAAAATACTTACACCATCTCCGGTTCTTCCATGGAATATCTACGGTGGCACAAAAGTGACATGGAAGATATATTTTATACTACGTGCGCACGCAGTAGTTAATACGTGCCCACGTAATAACTAATACGTGCGCACGTAATACTATTGCGTGCGCACGTATTAGCTAATACGTGCGCACGTATTAACTAATACGTGCGCACGCAGTAGCTAGTACGTGCGCACGCAGTAGCTAATACGTGCGCACGTAATAACCAATACGTGCGCACGTAATACTATTGCGTGCGCACGTATTAGCTAATACGTGCGCACGTATTAACTAATACGTGCGCACGTAATAACTATTACGTGCCCACGTATTAATCGACCAATCAGACCTCTACCCCTATGACGTCACTCTGGTAAACAAATATCAGTCGCGCTGCATTGTCACAATGCCTCGAGTAAATTATTGTGTTCCTTTGTGTACTGCCGAATCTAAAGGTAACCTACCTTTTTATCGGCTTCCCAAGAAAGGAACGCGTGAAAGACAGACTTGGATAAGGCTGATTCGGAACGAAAACTTGCGAACGGAGTCTCAATGGACCAGCGTGTGCAGTCTCCACTTTGTTAATGGACGCAAGACATATGATGACTCTTGTCCTACAATCTTTCCATGGTCGCAAGATTGGGAGAAAGTAATTTACACGTATAACAACAGATCTGACACTGCAAGACCGAAATTCAGATCACTCAAAATGGTTCAGCCTCAGTCTTACAGGAAAAGACAGAAAACTGGTGAAGACGGAAGTACAGCAAGAGAAAAGAGGATGAGAAAAAGACTTTTTGATACACAGGTATACCATATTCTTTTAAATCAATAGATGCAAATGGATGCATATTTTGGACAATAACCAACCAATCATTTTTTTTTTACCAAACGAGCCCGACTTTAAAACGACCATGTGAAAGAAACATTTTGAAAAGATTATAGTAACCAACAATTTTTCCTTAACCCACAATGTTTTCATACCTGTCAGTGACAAATATGTCATCGGCAAAGTTGGATGTGTCAGATATTGTCTGTTGTTTGGTCAAGGGTTAAAATCACAACCCGTAACTTACTAAGATTAAAGTTCAATCAAACAAACTAACAGCAAATCAGCTTAGTTCTTTACCAAACAACAAAGTTTTTAAATGGACCACATTCGAAGCATTTGCAGACAAGACATCATACCAAATGATGATTTCTGTTGCCTATAGAAAACAGTGTGAGAAAAGGAGAAAATGCTGTTTAACAGCATTTCTCCTTTTCCCATCTGGTTTTCAAAATGCTTCTTCCATATGGTTGTTAAAAGCTGGTATTGGCTTAACTCTTTACCACACAATCCTATCTTTTAACGACCCAACGAAGGCATGGGCGGCTCCAGAGGGGGGAACTGGGGGTCCGGACACTCCTGGAATTTTGGCAAAAATGCGGTTGCCGGATTCGTGAAATGGTACTGGTTTAATATTGCACAGCATTTATGTAAAATACAGCCGTAACTTTAAAAAAGAAAGGTTCTAAATGTGGACACTTCCTCATGGTTAGAACTGGAAACATTGACTTTTCTTGTAAACGGCTTACATCCACTGAAATCCGGAAACCAAAGTATCATATAATAAGACGAGTGTGTTTTCGGTGGGCGGTGGGAACCCCCCCCCCCCGAGAAAGATATCTGGATCCGTGCTTGGAAGGGGTGTTGTCGAAAGATTTTGAATGCTGGTTACCGGCATATTCTCCTTTTCCCAAAAGGTTTTCCACCTTTCCCAAAACAATTTTGATTTTTTAGTCACCTTTAATTTGTCATCTGCAAGTGCTTTGAATTTGGACTAGTTTAAAGAGGGTAGTCCACTGGCCTAACATTGAAAGGATTCAGTCTGTCTCTTGCTATTTCACAATATTTGGTCTAACATATTACCCTTGATCTTGATGGTGTAGTTTACTTGTTTGAAGGATTGTTTAACTGGTATCACATATTCATGTATTTCCTAGGTTTCTGTAGTACAAGGCTGGTGCCCTGAAGTGTCTAGCCCAGGACACTCCAATAAAAAACATAGTGTATCCAGTGACGCTTTAACTCGGAGCATCCACTATCTTTTGGTCCACATGAAGGTGTATTTTTTTCTTTCCATACTGTATTGTCTATTTCAGGCAAATATCAGTACCTTAAATGTGGAGAGAACATCATATACAGTAAGCTTGGATGAATCTACAATCGCAGATGAAAATCATTTGTTGTTAGAGACAGTCGGACAGCCAAATGCTCAGGTTATAATACTGTCTTTTTCTTAACTCTTTACCAGGCAAGAAATTTTTATGAAAGAGTCTGTAGATAACAGTTAAAATGTTACACAAAATATGCATCTTGTAGGGTTGAAAACTTTGTGGTCACTGGTACATGTATTTTTGTCTTTTCCCAAAGTTAACTTTAAATTGTCAATGTTTTAAGATTTAGAATAAATTTTGTAACATTTATAACCCATGATGTTATTTTGCATTGTGGTTGAGAAAAACTGGCAAGACTGTAGCATAGCATTTCAGAGCCCTAGCATCGAACAAAGTTTTAGTTTTGGTTGCAGATTACAAATGTTATCAAAAGTATGAAGTTTGTTTCTCCTACTGGAGAAAGAAGTATGGAAAAAGGAGGAAATACAGAACACAAGCATTTTCTCCCTTTTTCACTCCTCAGTTTTTGATAGGTTCATAATAGACCTGCGTTCTTTGATTTGGCAAGATGAACAAATACCTAAAAAAACAGCTGGTTAACCCTTTACCCCATAAGGCATTTCTGTGGTATTTCTAATTGACCCTAAATAACAACAAGGATGAAGCCGTTTCTTATGTGTATATGTTACCTTTTGACAGCATAGAAAACATTGTGACAAAAGGTGAAATTGCTTGTCAGGAGCAATTTCACCTTTTGCCACAATGTTTTCCATAGGCTCCTGCAAGCAATGAGTAGAAATGAGTATCTATGGAGTAAAGGGTTAAGGAACAAAATCAAGTCAAAAAGACTTGTGCCTTTATGACTATCATATTCCAAATCATATTTTTGTATTTCAGGAAAAAGCCTGCAAAAACCAAAAGGGTAGTACGGTAATAGTAAAAGACGAACTTCAACAGCTGCTCCAAAGTATTCTAAACAAATTATCCTCCCAAGATTCTGACCCTGATCCAAACAGTATAAGGGAATTACAAGCCCTGCTGATTGTTGTGACCAAATTGCTTATGAATGTGAAAGAGCAGTTGGACTGTGTGGTTGAGTTGAGACATTATGACAGATTTTTCCTAAAAAGGTTTGAGGGAAGTGATTTGGACATTAGGTTTTTGGACAGGATTTTACTCCTACCAGGCTTTGATGACATTCTATCATAATATGCTGGAGCAGGAGGCAAA
This sequence comes from Tridacna crocea, assembly GCA_943736015.1. NCBI lineage: Eukaryota > Metazoa > Mollusca > Bivalvia > Cardiida > Cardiidae > Tridacna > Tridacna crocea. Next base: position 11,527,353 of record OX031057.1, on the reverse strand, counting down.
GTGTTTACAGTACTGGGGCGCAAATAACTCAACCACTAAAGATGGAGACAGTTTGAAATGTGGCAGAAAGAGAACACTTATTCCAATGGATGAAATGTTCATGACCCTAGTGAAACTAAGGCAAGGCTCTGCCAACTTGGATCTGGCAGAGAGGTTTGGTATTAGTGAAATCCATGTGTCACGCATATTTATTACATGGGTGAACTTTATGCACAGTGTCTTGTGCAGTTTAGACATTTGGATGTCAAGGAGAAAAATAAGGCGTAACAGTCCAAATATATTCAAGGAAATTTACCAGGATGTACGGATTATAATTGACTGTACAGAAATATCACTGGAAAGACCATCTGACTTTGAGGTACAGGCAGCAACTTACTCCACGTACAAGAGTTGCAACACGTTGAAAGGCCTCATTGGTATAAGTCCAAATGGAATTCCGACATTCGTTTCAGATCTTTTCGAAGGGAGTATTTCTGACAATCAGATAATTTTTGATAGTGGATTGGTTGAAAAACTTCAGGAGGGAGATGCCATCATGGCAGACCGTGGATTTACTGGACGGGAGTCTCTTGCAAAACATAAAATTAGACTTGTAATCCACATTTCTTGAGCGATAAAGACCAAATGCAAATACAGAATCTTGTTGAATCTGTTTCTAATGCTCGTGTCAGAACTCATGTTGAAAGGCTCACGGGGCGCTTGAAGCAGTGGGTCATTTTGTCTTCTAAAGTGCCTATCACTTTTTGGAAGCACATTAATCACATCTTCCAGTTGTGTGTAATGTTGGTTTTATTTTGGCCCCCATTAGTAGATAAGGACTCTGAGTAAATTGATGAGTGAGTGCAGAACCATTCTAAGTGCCTATACATGTACATTGTATAGGCACTTAGAATGGTATTGAACTCATCCAACAAAATGGTCATGATACATGTACTTTTCAACAGAATTATGAATGCAGAGCAGTCATTATTTAACAAAGTGAACTTGTCATCTACAGATACAATTTTGACAAAGGTCTGAAATTTTATCGTCTGGTAAAGATTTGAACCTTTATCCTGCAATGCCAACTGTCAACTCCTCTTGGAAATAATGCATTTGAAAACTTTAAAGTTTTAATTAACCCTTTCCCAAACAAGCTCTGGTTTCTACTTGTCTGCCATACAAATCTTTTGAAAATACTGTGGGAAAGGAGAAATTGCTTGTAATGAGTGAAACTTAAAATTATCGTCTGCAAGCCCTTTCAATTGAGAAGAGTCTAAAATTTGTCGTTTGGGACAGGGTTAATAATTAATCTTTCTGTGCAAATGTGTTCCACTTTTACCCACCTATTACTTGTCAGTAAAACAAATGTTAGCTATTAAAGGTTTCTCTGGAAAAGGGAAAAGCATCCACCTTGATAAATCTGACTGCAGGCTAACCAGAGTCTAAATTTTTCACTTACATTTTATTTCCATTTTCATCAGGACAAATGTTTTGAAGAAGTAACAATTACTAAATTTCAAAATTTTTTATTAAAATGGCACATTTTATAAACATGGTAAGTGTTGTGAATTTCAATCTATTACCACACAGTCCTGAATTAAGCATTCCACTATAAGAAACTTTTGAAAACATTGTGGAAAGATAGAAAAAATGCTGGTAACCAGCATTTTCTCCCTTTCCAAGTTTCCTTTCTTTAGATGAGAGACAAATTTCATATTTCATTGACATTTTATTTGTGATCTGCTAATGCTTTCAAAGTGAGTAAGTCTACAATTCTGTCATCTAGTAAAATAAATTATGTGTCAACTTTCCTTAGTCTTTTTTACATAATACATGTATTTTATGTTTATCAGTGAAAGTCTTAAATGGAAGAAAAAATGCATAATTGTAGACATTGTGGACATCTTAAATTAACACATTACCAAACAACCTTGAGTTTTAATTATCATAAGAAAGAAAGCTCTTGAAAACTTTGTGAGAAAAGGAGGAAATGCTGGTTACCAGTAGTTTCTATTTTCTCACAAGTGCTCTGGGTTTTTCCAAACAACAAATTTTTAGATTTGTCCAAATTCAAAGCATTGGCAGACGACAATATAAACATGATTCAAAAACTAAAACTTGACTTTAGATGTGTAGAAAAAATTTTGGGAAAAGGAGAAAATGCTGGTTACCAGCATTTTCTCCTTTTCCTGCGATGTTTTCAGAGGGCTGCTTCCTCTGTGTTGTAAAAACCAGGGATTGTTTGGTAGAGGGTTAAATGCAAATTCTTTGTTCTAACACATAGCATACAATCCCATCTTTTAACACTCCTTAGAAAAAAGGCTTTTCGAATAAATTGTAGGAAAAGGAAAAAGTAATGGAAACATTTTCTCCTTTTCCCACAATGTTTTCTACCACTCAAGACCTATTTTCATCCTTTTTTTATAAAACCCCTGAGCTACCAAAGTAGGTACAATGTTCATTGTGTGGAAGTCCAACAACTTTTCTTTCACTTTTTCCAAAAAACTTGGATCAAAGTTCACACGTAGTATCAAAACTTCCTCATCTTCTTTAGTGAAAAGAACAAAGTCACACCATCTTCGTTTCGTCACTCCCATTTGCATTTGAATTTAATAGTAATGATAATGGCTTTCTTTCATAATGATTGTTTCTCCAACTGCTTTAAGTGAAAACTGGCTAGAAACCTTTTTCTTTCAATGGCTTCTTTAGGAGAAATATCTCTACAAGAATAAATACACTTAATTTCAACCAATCCATGTGGATCTTTCTCTGAAGGATCTGTAATCAGGCCATCAGGACTAGCAGCAAGCTGCCCAATTTCAAAATCAACAAACAAACCACACCCACAGACTGTTATATTTACACCTTGTGCTGCTTTCTGCTGCTTGTATTTAAGGACAACAACTTCATTATCTATCCCATATTTGACAGCTGGAATGGATGTCAATTTTGGTTTTCTTATCTGAATAATATCTTTAACTAGGGTTCCAATATCTCCCTTTCCGACAAACTTTTTGGCCTTGCTTGCTGTAATCCTGCCTTTCTTGTGCCTGAACCACAATGGGTTTTTTACTTGTCCACGAGTTTCCGGCCCCCAGCTGTGCGGGGGGATAGAAATAGCTCAGCTGTCGCACTATAGCAGGGGTAAGACCCCCCCACTGTGCCTGCCTGTTTGCCGTGGGCTGCAACTCGTGTCGTTCGATGACGGGATCCTGCTGGTTGAGTGGATTCAGAGTATGGCCCTTTGATAGCTCTGTTTTTGCAACACACCACTTTGGCCTTGAACTGAACTAAACGAGGGGTCGGGAAGGCCCATCCTGATCAATCGGCTGGTCACGCCGAGCCCTAGGGTGTTTCTCTGTCTCTGTTTTCTTATAAAAGTACATACACATAATAATAAAATTCATGTCTCTTCTCTACCATCAGTAGCTGTATGTCAAAACCCTAGAAGGCGGTGGCTCATGGGCTAATCGGGTGAAAGAATGGTGTTTGGTTGACACTTGTAAATGCCCAAAGACAGTCAATGCTTGGTGTGACATTCTGCGGGCCTACATTTGTCCAGTCTAGCCCTTTCACTTCGAGTATATCACCGATGTATCCTTGTCATGATCTGAGTTGGGTTTCCCCAGATCATGTCCCCTTGTTGGGCTCCGGGGCGGGTGGGGAACATCGGTGATGAACCCTATCAAATAAACATGGCAACACAAAAGAAAGCCAAGCGTGTTCTTTCTGACTCTGATTCAGAGTCAGACATATCATTCAATATAAACACAACATTTGCTCGTTTTATTGTAGTAGAGGCAGTTGATCCAACCAAGCCCATCTCAAAACTTTCTCCATTTGTTATAGAGAAGACAGTTTCTTCCATTTTAGGCACACCAAAATCTGTGAAAAAACTAAAAAATGACACTCTGCTTGTTGAATGTCATTCTCAACAGCAAGCCAAAAATCTCCTAGGTCATAAAAGATTTCACAATTTGGATGTAAAAGTGTACCCTCACAAAACTCTTAACACCAGTAAAGGAGTCATCAGATGTAAGGAACTATCCTACTGTGACTCGGTGGAAGAGATTAAAAGTAACCTGAAATCTCAGGCTGTGTCTGAGGTCAAACGGATCTCTATTTTCAGGAATGGTATGCGTAGAGATACAAATACCTATATCCTTACCTTTTGTACACCAGTTCTTCCTGCTTCCATCAAAATAGGATTTCAATCTGTGAAGGTTGATGTGTATGTGCCAAACCCTCTGCGCTGTTATAAATGCCAGAGGTATGGCCATCACGAAACTAATTGCAAAAGCACACCTGTCTGTCCAAAATGTGCTTTTGAGGGCTTTGACCATGAGCCTAATACTTGCAATAACCCTGTTCTATGTTTTAATTGCAAGTCCAATCATCCAGTCTTTTCAAAAGAGTGTTCAGTCTGGAAGGATGAAAAAGAAATCCTATCCTTAAAATATAAAGAAAATATTCCTTTTGTGGAAGCACGAAAGATCATTGAAAAACGCAGAAATGACCAAACATTGTTGAATTGTTCAACATCCTATGCAAAAGTGTCTTCTGCAACATCTGGAAAGGAACATTGCTCAACTTGTGAACTCTTGGCAAAGAAACTTCTTGAAAAGTTTCCAGAAATGGCCAATGAGTTAAAGAGCTTAGTTCCTGATATTCAACCTTCCGTACCTCCAAAGCCGCCAAAACAGACACAGCCTACTCCCAAACCCACCACTTCATCCACTACACTAAAAACACCATCTACCCCTTCTCAAAGTATTTCTTCAAAAAAACCTTCAAAGACATCTACCTCTATGCAAAACATCTCACAAAAAGCTTCAAAACCATCTCCCCCTTCACAACAGACACCAAAGAAACCACAAACTCCATCTTCAGAGTCTACAACCAAATCCATCTCATCTAAAGACAATCCTAATCATACACCCCGACCTCCAAAAAGGTCTTCTTCCAAATCTAAACAACAATCTAAAGATAACCAAGGATCTTGTGAAATCACAGTCAAAGTAAATGATCCTGTCCCTACCTCCAACAGATTTTCGGAGCTAGAGGACATGGATGCAGATACTGAAAATCTGGAAGGTGAGGCTTCAGATTCAGAAGCCTCTATCTGGTCCACTTCCAAAGATCTTTGGAACAAGGATTTTGACGCATGGCAATCATCCAAAGCTGAGACATCTGTAATTAAATCTTAACCAGTCTATTTTAAAATGCACTGGTTTACGGCCTCGTTTTTTACTTTAGTCTTTATACTTTCCTCATGCACTATGGATACCATAATCCAGTGGAATTGTCGAGGTCTGAAGTCAAACTTTGACGAACTTTCACTTTTAATCAATGAGCACAAACCAGTTGCTGTTTGTCTGCAAGAAACCTTCCTTAAACGGGAGGATGATATCACTATCAAATATCATTCTGTTTACAACAAGATTTTTATCGAAGGTGAAAAAGCCAGAGGAGGTGTTTCTATTATTGTAAACAACAACATTCCTCACAAAGTTATCTCTTTAAATACAAACTTGCAAGCTGTTGCCGTCAGGTTATCTTTACACAGTGCTATTACACTGTGTTCTGTATACCTTCCCCCAAGCACACCTATCAATGAGACCAATCTGAATGATCTCATTTCACAATTGCCATCCCCCTATATTCTAGCTGGGGACTTTAATGGTCACAATGTTATGTGGGGTTGCAATGACACCAACCAGAGAGGTCTACAGTTAGAAAACTTCATTTCGAACAACTCTCTGTCTTTCATGAATGATAACAAATCCAAAACCTACTTGCATCCAGCAACTGGATCTTACTCTTCCATTGATTTAACATTATGCAGCCCAGTCTTACTTCCCAATTTTACTTGGAAAGTGACTGAGGATTTGTGTGGAAGTGATCACTTCCCCATTATCTTTTCATCTACACAACCGTCCAGCAGTGTACGACCACAGAAATGGAAGCTTTCCAAAGCCAATTGGAATAAATTTGAAACCCTATGTGAACAGACCATTACACATGATAAATTTGGAAATTGCGATGATCCTGCAAAACTTTTTACTTCCCTATTAATTGATGCAGCTAAACAGTCCATCCCTCAGACCTCGACAAACCCAAAACGACCTGACAAGCCTTGGTACAATGATGATTGTAAACAGGCTGTCAGAGACAGAAAACAGGCCCTTAGAAAATTTAACCTCAGGCCTACCAAAGAAAATCTCAACTTATTCCGTATTTCCAGGGCAAAAGCCCGTCGTACCATTAGAGAAAGTAAGCGTAAGGCTTGGAGACAGTATGTCTCTAAATTAAATAGTAGAACTACTACTAAAAAAACCTGGGACATGATCAGAAAGATCAATGGCAAAGGCCAGTCCCCTCTTAGTCACCATGAAGTTAACAATACTTCATTGGAATCTCCCCAGGTTATAGCTGATGCTCTTGCTGACACCTTTTGCAAAAAGTCTTCCTCTGCAAACTATTCAGAAAAGTTTCAGAGGAATAAAGCTAGAGAAGAAAAGAAAAAGCTTAATTTCAAGTCTTCGAATTCAGAGCATTATAATAAACTCTTCACTTTTAAAGAATTAAAATCTGCTCTGAATAAAGCTCATGATTCTTCTCCTGATCCAGATAAAGTTCATTACCAGTTTTTAAAGCACTTACCTTTTACTTCCCTCTCAGTTTTACTTGATATTTTTAATGATATCTGGCAGTCAGGTGATTTTCCTGCATCCTGGCGGGAGGCACTTGTCATTCCTATCCCAAAACCTGGCAAAGATGCTAGTGACCCGGCTAACTATCGGCCAATAGCTCTTACTAGTTGTCTCTGCAAGACCCTAGAACGTATTGTCAACGACAGGCTTGTCTGGTTTTTAGAAAAACACCACCTCATTGTTGATGTACAGAGTGGATTTCGTCGCCAGCGTGGCACCATAGATCATCTTGTCCGCTTTGAAACCTTTGTTAGAGAAGCCTTTATCAATAGACAGCATGTAGTATCTGTCTTTTTCGACCTTGAAAGTGCTTACGATACAACTTGGAAATACGGAATTATGAAAGACTTGCATGACTTTGGTCTTCGAGGCCGTCTTCCTCTTTTTATTTCAACCTTCTTGGATGAACGTCTTTTCCGTGTCCGAGTTGGTAATACTGTCTCGGGAGCCCGTGAACAGGAGATGGGTGTACCCCAAGGATGTATTCTCTCTGTTACACTTTTCAGTGTAAAAATAAACAGTATAGTTAAAGCTATCTGTCCTGGTGTAGACTGTTCCCTCTATGTTGATGACTTCGTTATATGCTTCAGATCTCGAAATATGAATATTATTGAGAGACAACTTCAGCAATGTCTCAACAAATTGCAAACATGGTCTGATGAAAATGGCTTCAGATTTTCAAAGTCCAAAACTAAGTGCATGCACCTCTGTAATCTACGAGGTGTTCACCCAGATCCTGAACTGTATTTGGACAAAACTAAAATTGAAGTCGTGTCCGAGTTTAAATTTCTTGGAGTCATCTTTGACAGAAAGCTTTCCTTCCTTCCTCACATCACTGCACTTAAAAAGAAGTGCAAGAAGGCTCTTAATCTTCTTACGGTTGTGGCCCATTCTGAATGGGGAGCAGACCGTAAAGTCCTCTTGCGACTTTATCGGTCTTTAGTTCGCTCCAAATTAGACTATGGATCTGTTGTATACGGATCGGCCCGTAAATCCTATCTAAAAATCCTCGATTCTATACACCACGAAGGTCTGCGTCTTGTACTTGGAGCCTTTAGAACTTCTCCCGTCAATAGCCTCTATGTTGAGGCTAATGAACCTTCCCTTTCTTACAGGAGAGAAAAACTATCACTTCAATATATTTTAAAACTTAAATCGAATCGTTTTAATCCAACTCATAACGTTGTCTTTAAACCTGAGTATAAACGTCTTTTTGAAAGGAAACCAAATGTTATTCCTCCATTTGGTATCCGCATGGAGCCTATTGTGGATAACCTTGGCATAGACACTGAGTCTATTGCCAACTATAAAATCTCTGAAATCCCTCCATGGACGCTAAACAGTGCAGAATTCAGATTTGACCTTGCATCTGACAAAAAGTCTGTCACGGATAGAACTGTATTTCATGCTAGATACAATGAGATAAAGGAGCATTATTTTTCCTTCAAACCCATCTATACAGATGGATCTAAAGAAGGCAATTCTGTAGCAGCTGCCGCTGTTTATGGACAAAGGAGCTTAAAATGCCGCCTTCCAAACAACTCCTCTATCTTCTCTGCTGAAATTAAAGCAGTAGATCTTGCCCTTAATCTAGTTGAAAGTTCTAATTCCAACCGTTTTATTATCTTTTCAGACTCTTTGTCAACATTACAGGCCCTTTCAAATCAACGACTTGAGAATCCTTTAATCTGCAGTTTACTTGAAAGGATCTCACAAATTTCTTCTAAGAATAGACTGGTGTTCTGCTGGCTTCCAAGTCATGTAGGCATCAAAGGCAATGAAAATGCCGATAGGTCTGCCAAATCTGCACTTAACCTTCCCATTTCAGATTTTAAAGTTCCACACACTGATTTTAAATCCTCCGTTTTATCACGTATCCAATCTTCTTGGCAATCCCAGTGGGATGCTGATATTTTCAATAAACTGCATTCAGTTAAACCATCCCTTGGTGAATGGTATCCCGTTTACAGATCTGTTCGTCGAGAAGAAGTGATAATTGCACGACTTCGAATTGGCCATTCACGCATCACACATTCCTGGCTCTTGACAGGAGATGATGCCCCTGAATGTATACCATGCAATGCAACCTTTTCTGTAAAACATATCCTACTAGATTGCATTGACTTTCAGCCAGTTCGTTCAAAATATTTCAACGTTGATAGTTTGAAAAATCTTTTTGATTCTGTCAGTGTTGAATCTATTATCGCTTTCATAAAGGAGATTGGCATTTACAATAAACTGTGATATTTACTCTGGAGTTTCTTACCCATCTTTTTACAACATTCTTTGCTTCATTAATATTAAGTTTGCATCTCCTTAATGGGAGGATTGGCTCTCTTGGAGACATCTTATCTCATTGGAGACAGGACCTCTTTAATGGGAGTATCTTATCCCATTGGAGGCCCCAATCTTTATCAGTTTTAACCTCATTTCCAAGGAAAAACAATATTATCAATCTTACCTTTTAACCTAAAGCTTTGGAGTAGGCAGGGACACCCAGCCACTCAATATCATATTTTATGCACATTATAAATGACACATATTTTTTTCATTTAAAAAACTTCTTTTTATCAAACCAGCATTGAGTTTAAACCTTTTTATCACATTCTTAAATCTTATCATTTAAAACTTTTGAGTATAAAGGGATTGCCCTGTAACTCGATAATGCCCTTTATGCATTCTTCTTAATTCAGTTCTTATCATTTAAAACATTTGAGTATATAGGGATTGCCCTGTAACTCGATGATGCCCTTTATGCATTGAATTTTCTTAATTCAATTCTTTTATTGTCATTCAAACTTTATTCAGTTTAAACAACTCCACGTTTATCTATCTTTTAACATAGATATGCGCTAAATGACCAAAGTTGTCGATGCGCCATAAAACAACATTCATTCATTCATTCCACGAGTTTGTTTTTCGATTTCTTTCTGTCATGCCTCTGTGACCTATAAAGGCAATAAATTAGCTGTTATCATTTATCAACTGCTTTCAAGTTAACTCTTTATCACACAATCCCGACTTTTAATGACCCTGAGAAAGAAACCTTTTAGAAAACCCTATGGGAAAAGGAGAAAATGCTGGTAACCAGCATTTCATCCTTTTCACACACTGTTTTTGACCCTGTTGGAAAAAAAATCAACCTTTTTCTTTCTTTACTAAACCTAATGTAAAATATTGCAGATGAAAAATGTTGCTTGCTTAAAGATTTGATCTCTTTAACCCTTTACCAAACAATCCCTGGTTTTCAGGACTCCAGAGGCAGAAGTTGTTTGAAAACATTGTGGGAAAAGAAGAAAATGCTGGTAACCAGCATTTTCTCCTTTTCCGACAATGTTTTCTACCCTTCACAAATTAAATTTCATTTTTTGTGTCACATTAATTTTGTTGTCTGCAAAAGCTTTCAATTTGGACAAGTCTAAAACTTTGTCGTTCCGTAAGGAGTTAACAGAACTTTATGTTAACTTTCTTACTGAGGTCATTTAATCCATTACCACACTATCCCTACTTTCGACGATCCTGAGAAAGAAGCCTTTAGAAAACATTGTGGGAAAAGGAGAAAATGCTGGTTACCAGCATTTTCTCCTTTTCCCACAATGTTTTCTACCCTTCACAACACAAATTTCAAATTTTCAGTCATTTTTATTTTGTTGTCTGCAATTGCTATCGATTTGGACCAGCCTAAAATATTGTCCTTTTGTGATGAGTTAAACTGAGGTTGTTGATAAAAAATTATAAGATAAAGTCTTATATGTAAATACCTTAAGTTTTTGACAAACTATTCCCTCTGGAAGCTGATGAGTATTAATCCTCTCTTCTTCACTTTCACTAGCAGTATCAGTGCTTGAGTTAAGAATCTGAAGAAAATAAATTAAATAGTTTTTCATGTATGTTGGGTTATTTTTTATCCTTTTTATCCTTTGCTTTTCATTCTAACCTTCACAATGCTAAAATCAAGTAAACTTGCTTTTACCATCAGTGCAGATCAAGATCAGACTACACAGAGCATGCAGACTAATCTTTGATCTATATTGTCCAATACCTTACTACAGGTTATGGTTGAAACAACCTTGCACAATGTTTGAAAAAAGTTCATCATGTTTACCCAGCATTGTAAATGTTGACAAAAGTCAACGTAAATGTTAAAGAATACATTTGTCAACCACCTGAAAGATTGGCACAGTGCTGTCCCTGTGATTATTTTCAACAACGAAAAAGACACTGCATGTAAATGTTACTTATTTCAAAGAAGCTCCAAGAATGGTTTTCATCAATGTTGAAATTTTAGTGCTTACCATCAGCAAGTCTGTTTCATGAGGTAATTGCTTCAAGTCTTCTTTTAAGGCACTGGTATCTAAGATGGCCTTTTTCATTCGTACACTGTACCCATCATAGTTTTCAAGAGGTCTTTTTCGTCGTACAGAGCGTCCAAATACATGTTTTTGGACAACACGAACACCTGAAATGGGAGAATCAGATTTTTTGTAAAAATGTTAAAAGAACACAGTTTGATTAGCATGGATCTTTTGCTCACCAAACATTTTGGTTTCCATTCTTAGTCCAAGTTTATTTCCAAATGCATAACAGGGTTGGTGAGGCTCAGTGGTTAAAGCTTGTAATCTCAGACCTGTGAGGTATTGTGGTCACACTGATTGTGGTTCAAAGTTTCAAGTCCCAACAACAGACCTTCTGGTCACATGAGAAATATAAAATGAAAAAAAAATTGTCGAAAGCGGCAGCAAACATTATAAATACACTTCGAAAGCGATGCAAAGCATCACACAAATGTCACAAATTTTCAGAACAAATGGGGAAAGCTTCTGATGTTTGTTGTAGTACTGTACACATTGTATAATGAAAATGCACAAGACCTCTATTTTAACTCTACCACACAATCCCGAGTTTAAACAACCCAAACAAAGAAGCATTTTGAAAACATTGTGGGAAAAGGAGAAAATGCTGATAACCAGCATTTTCTCCATTTCCCGCATTGTTTTCTACCCTATCAAAGACATTTTATAGATTTCTTATCACAACTGGACAATGTAAAAAAAAATACCTGTTTTTATGGGTTTGGTTAGCTTCTTTGCTTTTCTTGAAGGCTGGTGCCATTTCTGTTCCTTGAAAGTGCAGCTTTCTGGTGCATCATTTAAAGATTCTTGAGAGTCCAATAGGCCAAAAAGTACAATGGCTATATGATTGCACTTTCCTCCAAGTCCTGCTGCACATTTGCACTTTCCTTTCATAACTTCACCAGTGCTGTTTTTTAAAACTAAATTTTTTTGAAATGTCTTGCTCTTGTATGATGACAACACCATTCCACTGACATGTGTGTAGTCTTCCAGTTTATTAAATTTTACATCACTCACATGACCAGATTTAAAAAAGTTAAAACCTTTCCTCAGTGGTTTCTGGGCAACAGGCAAATTTGTGATTGTAACAGAGTCTTCATTGTCAGAGTCTGCAGCATGAACTATCATTAATTTTCTTTTAACTAGATAGTCAACTATGCAAGCATAGTTGAAACCTCTTGGAATAGAACCTATATTTGTTGTCCAGTTTCTCAGTAATGGAAGTGGAAAATTAATATCTTTACGGATTCCGCAGTCTGCCTCAGTTAACACATTCTGACTACATTCTGATCCATCCAGGTCAACAACAAACTTTGAAAGTCCATTCTCTTGAAGATCTTTCACCCTGAAATATCAAACAATGCACAATATTTTAAAAGTTATTCTGTACATCAAGTGTAGAATGTTACTAGTCCTAGCTTCTATGCGATAGGCTTTTCAAGTTATAAGTATGCTAGCCTATATTTAGATATATTTATAAATAAATAAATCATTAATAAATGCCGTTTACAGGTGTTAAATTTATTAATAACAGCTGAATGGGAATCTAGTGCATATTGCTTAAGTTTGCATATGCTGAAGTCATCTTTTTCCACATTGGTTTGGACCGAATACAGAAAATATTCTTGTGAAAAATAACTAGAGGCGCTTGAGCGCCTGTATCGCTCCACAGGCCTGATTTTTCTGTAACGGTGAAGAGAAGTTTTTAACAATTACCATTCATTACTGCATTTTAAGAAAAAAGGCTATGAAAAACATTGTGAGAAAAGAAGAAAATAAAAGTAACCTGCATTTTCTTAGTTTTACACAATAATTTCTACCCTTTTTGATACAAGTTTTACTAATTTGAAGATTTATGTTGTCTGCAACATCTTTCAATTATGGCCAGTTATAAAGATTTTGTCGTCAGGTTAATTCATTACCAAACGACAACATTTTAGGGTTGCCCAAATGGAAAGCATTTGCAGATGAAAAAATAAAAGTGACTGAAAATTTGAAAGTTGTTTTGTGAAGGGTAGATAACATTGTGGGAAAAGGTTACCAGCATTTTCTCCTTTTCCCACAATCTTTTCTAAAGTCTTCTTTGTCAGGGATCAGTTTGACTGGATAACAAAATGCCTTATCACAACAGTAAAGCCCTGTCCCTCTTTGTACTAGGTCACCAGTAGGTCAACAAACCTTTACCAGAACTAATCAAAGTGCAGAGGTTCTCTTGTTTTATATGAAAAGGATTATAGATTATGTAAAGCAACCATCTTTAACTCTTTACCAAACGACAAAATTTGGGATGTGACCAAACTGAAAGCATTTGCAGACAACAAATTAAACATTGATGAAATGATTATTTCTCTCTTTGATGGAGTAGAAAACACTGAGGGAAAAGGAGAAAATGCTGATTACCAGCATTTTCTCCTTTTCCAAGAGTGTTTTCCAAAGACTTCTTCTTTAGGGTCGTTAAAAGTCAGGATTGTATGGTAAAGACTTACCACCATAGGAACTAACCTGCAATACAACAATGAAATCAAAACGAACAGTTTGAGAGAAGAAATTTTTCAAAGATTTTACTTTATACCATAAAAGGAAAATGAGTCTCCCATAAAAGCCATGTTTTTTGATGGATCTTTTTTTTTTTAAGGAATTCTGTAGACCTCTATCTAAGGAACATTCCTGCAAAATAGTGATGCTGTCCAATTAGTGGTTTGGGAGGAGAAGATTTTTAAAGGTTTTTTACTTTGGTTGCCATGGAAACCAGAATTATTCATGGAACACAGTTATTTGAAGAAATTTGAAAGAGGACCACCTAAGGAACATTCCTGTGAAATTTGGTAAAAAATCCAGTCAATAGTTTCTGAGAAGTTTTTTAAAGAAAAAGTTTACGGACGCACGCACGGACGAACGAACGGACAGACGAACGGACGGACGCATGACGGACACAACGCCATGACAATAGCTCGCTGGCCTTCGGCAAGTGGAGCTAAAAACCGCCAGCACATAGAAGGAAATGGATCTTAGGGGAACCCCGAATCGTAGGCCAAAACATCAAAGTTACGGACCCGTAACCATTGGAATTCCCTTTCAAAAGAATATCCACAACTTAGGCTTTGGATGCATGATAAACAGTTTAGTGTATAATCAGTCTATATGGGCGATGTCTGAAAAACATAAGGACGGCGATTCAAACTCGCTCAGAGTCACAGCTCGTCGCGCAAGTGGGCAAGATATTTCTCTTAATTTACCTGTTAATAAATCTTTTTTTTTTTAACAACTTGTGTTCGCCGCAAAGCCTCAACAATTCAGCCTTCTTGCGAGATCCTTTGCATCGTTGTCCTCAACAACTGGATCAGGTAGTACGGCGCCTTTTATATCTTCTTCTCATAGTTTCACTATTCTGTCCACCATATTCACGAATCAATAAATGTCTACTTCCATCTTGAAACAATGGCTTCCGTTCATGATTCTGATTGGTGGATTATTACGTGCGCACGTAATAACTAATACGTGCGCACGTATTAGCTACTGCGTGCGCACGCAGTAGCTATTACGTGCGCACGTATTAGTTAATACGTGCGCACGTATTAGCTACTGCGTGCGCACGTAATAACTAATACGTGCGCACGTATTAGCTACTGCGTGCGCACGTAGTATAAAATATATCTTCCATGTCACTTTTGTGCAACCGTAAATATCCGATCTGGTGTACCGAGAACACATGGTGTCCGCGGCCCACGTTGATCAGTGTGGTAAATGTATATGTTTAGGGTAAAATAAGTACTGATAATACCTCATACCAGCATTGACAGTAGCCTGCACATTGATACCGTAGTAGCCTTTCTTGCATACATAGCTGTCCACATTATGATACGGGGCTAAAATGGGTATATGGGTGCAACCAATTGCCCCTATACAGTTTGGAATCCCACTGATGCTGTGGAAATCACTGTTCGTCTCTGCAATTCTATCTGGTGTTGTTGGAAATTGTATGTTCATCAGTCGTTGATTAAAGACTGCAATAATCTACAGAAGATATACATTAAAATTCTAACTTTTGAATACATAATTATCAATTGCAAGCTTATCAACTGCACTGAAAGACATTGTAATTGTAGGAGTCCTCTGTGGATGAATGGTAGAGGTATTGGATTCATGGTTAGGTGCTTGGTTTGAAGGTTACTTGCACCTACCTGCATGAGGAAGTTTTCTTTGGCATTGAGATCTTAACTGGTTCATGTGAAGGCAGGAAAGACATGAAAATTAATACTGGTGCCGTGCTATATCTGTAATACTATTGAAATGTTTGTAAAACTGCATTCGAATATGCTGCAGATGTAATAAGATTAAGAAAAGGAAAAGACTTAAGTTTGTATATTTTTTTCATTAATGGGAGAATCTTTCAAAAATTACACTGTCAAATACAGTTAAACTTCATCAGACTTCAAAGGTTATTGTTTCCGCAGTTGAAAGAAAAAAAAATGGAGGGAAAGAGAAATGTTTACCTTTAACATTTTTTGTAGGGGTGTGTGCTCTTTGGTAAAATATAGGACCCTTGACCTCGAAGCACTAAATTTTTTGTGGAATGCCCTATGGCAAGAAACTTCAGAGCCCTAGTCTAGGACGGGTAAAATCCCAGTATATACACTGTGTAGTACAACATATAATTACACATTGAGCTGCCACCATGATATGAATATTATAATTTGAAAGCGGTGTTAAAGACCGTTTCGATCAATTCAGTGCCATTTTTTGGACATCAATTTTCAATAGAGGGATTATTCAACCAGAATGTAGAGGTATGCAACTCCTTTTTTCCTCTACTGGCACAGTATGGGTTAAAGTAGCCATTTCAAGTTGAAAATTTCGATTTCTTGTTTACCCGTTGAAGTCAGCATTTTTTGTTTTAATTTTTAGCTCCACTGGCCGAAGGCCAGCGAGCTATTGTCATGGCGTTGTGTCCGTCGTGCGTGCGTCCGTCCGCTTTCATGGGAGGGTAGTCCTGGGTTGCACTGTGGGTACAGCGCAGACTTGTGCTGATATTTGCTACTTGTGGGTTGCACAGCACAAGTGACACATCTAAACCCACTTGTATGGTCATTATATGCCCACAGAAATCAGACATGAAAATGCAACTCATAAATCACGGATAAATGGACGGACAACATTATGACGGCCAACATTAAAAATTCCGTATTATCGATCGTTTTTTTCTGTAACGGATCGGTAATTTCCGTGGCTACCATTTCCGTTAGTAAGGCGCGCGCACTTGTTTAGCGCATGCGCACGCATCTGTTTCGTGATTGCGCACTCGGCCACTTACCAACACGTGGGGTTATGTGAAAATCAAAAACGTAAGTATTTGCATTTTTTTTTTTTTTCGTTTTTTTTTTCAAGTTAAGCTTTTTTCAATAGTTTTTTTTTTCAGTTCATAGAACTACGTTTATTTCGTTTGCGTCGGAAAATAGTATTTTCCCACCAGCACTTGTGAGTTATAAATTCCACACATAGATCGCTTGAATACGACCAAAATGGCGGCGCCCATGAAGTTGGAGAAGGTACAAGTTTTGTCGTGTATGAAATAGGCATTTATATTAGTAGGCCAGTAACTAGGAACCAGTGTCAGGACTGAATTTCATAATTACAGCGATAATTTAATCTTAGAAACTTTTCCACTGTATAAACGTTTGAATTTGGTTGCTACAGTAATTCTATCCGAAAATGTTGACAATTTGGATGCAAGGTCAAAAGAAATATATTTATCATTGATTGTTATCAAAAAGCCAGCTAACGATGAAACAAATGCATTTAAAATTTCATCAGGGAGTCAAATAATTTGATAAATCTTGGGATGGGGCGGATATTACATGTTCCTGAAAAAGGGGAGGGCCCATATTCTCCTACAGATTGTATAACAATGAAATTTCTGGGTTGCACCTCAGAAAATATGCACAGGTCACCTCACAATTATTAGATGTATACATATATGTAAATGGCACATTACTTCACATTGTATAACAATGGAATTTCCCGGTTGCACCTCAGAAAATTTCTCACGCCAACGCCTACTACACCGACGACGACATAGGGATGACAATATCTTGACTTTTTGTTCCAAAACAGTCGAGCTAAATATATAAACAACTACCTGTATTAGAAGGAGTTTTATTTCATCGAAATTGTGGGCGTTCCTGTAATTGAGCTCGTAAAAAAGTTCGAATTGGCGAGTTTATATAACTTAGAGCAGCGAAAATTTGAAATATACGGCGATATCATGTGTCAACGAAATATCTCGAACAGTAAGCCAGATAGCAGCTGATAATTCGTGTTCTGTAAAAAGTATTATTTCCTAGTCGCAAGCTGCGCTTGCTTTGTACGAGTTTATATTTTCTGCAAAACATGTACTAAGTAATAGATTACCTCAGATTGCATAACGATCAAATTTATGGGTTGCACCTCAGAAAACGTGCACAGGTCAACTCACAACATGGACAATTTAGCTGAAATTCGATTTTCTTAAGTACACACTATGAGATTAATATACATATATAGACAAATATATGGGGTGTTTTGCAGCTCATTAAATGTGGACAGATTGAGCCACAGTTTAGATGGATAGATAAAAAATAATGGTATAATAGTATGATACAGTACAGTCGCCGTGAATCTTCCAGCGAATCTTCGAGAACTCGCGCATCACGCGCGAATCTTAAATTTTTCCGAATAGATTTCAGTAAAGTTTGGGGGGAAATAACGTTATCCACGAGCGAGATTATTTGGAAGTTATGCAGACTTTCGCGCGTGAATTCTGATGCTCTGCGCAAAGTTTGATATGTCTCAGCGCGGGAAGTTTTATCCATTGCGCAACGTTTCTATTCTTCACGCGCGACACCAAAGCCTAATGTTGAGCAAACATTTAAATGCACTGTACAACACGAGAGTTCACTTCGCAAGTTGATTGCTTAATTCAATTTATAGTAGACTATGTACATGTATAAAAAGTCACGTTGATTATTATGTAGGTACTGTTATTTTGCGAAATGTACATTGTTCACATCCAAGCAAATTAAATTTATTGTATTGTATTATGTTAATTTACGTGGACTTTACAATCTCGATTAACTAGGTTTTATCATGAGCTGTTTTCAGGGCAGATGTGATAACAGCCGAAAAGACAGAAGAGAAGCTAAAAAAGGACAATCAACGATGACCTATATGTGCCAGTATCCGGTAATACA
This sequence comes from Tridacna crocea, assembly GCA_943736015.1. Lineage (NCBI taxonomy): Eukaryota > Metazoa > Mollusca > Bivalvia > Cardiida > Cardiidae > Tridacna > Tridacna crocea. The sequence goes on along the minus strand of OX031057.1, from coordinate 11,509,080 downwards.
AAGTGCATGAACATTTTGAAGGGCAAACTAGTCTGCGTTTACTATTTACCAAAATCCCAGTTTTTTACGACCCTAAGATAAAAAACTTTTGAAAATGTTGTCGGAAAAAGGTGAAAATCCTGCCAACAACACCTTTTATTGTCCTCCCCAGTCAGTTCTTACAAAATACAGTAATGTGACCGTGAACAGAGCAATGTAGATTCGTAATCGCAGTTACTCAAAGCCTGCCCAGTTATGATATAAGGGCTCACGCTGGCACTAAATGTCTGCGTCTAGCTCTCTACATCAGCCTTGTCTTTGAGATTCGGATTACTTATTCATAAATTTAGTACGGTAGTATCGTGTCGTCAAGAAGTCTAACACGGGAATGGGAGTCAAGTTCTTTTTTGCGATTCTTTGAGGATGGAGAGGTTTTAGTTGTAAATAGGAGCAGAATATTCAAGGAGGGTAGGCTAAATTGGGGGACTAATCTAATGTGCAAGGGGGTAGAAACCCCGATAAAAGTGCCTAAGGTGAAATATTGGTTGATGGCAATTAGCCGACCTTATGAAGAAGAAAAAAAAGTTACTTCTCAAGTACAAAAGAAAAGGACCAGAGGAAGAAAACCAAACAATGAACCCACAATAAAAAAAAAAAAAAAAAAAATGAAATCGGGGCTTTTAATATCTTCTTCAGCTTTTGTCTATAACATCTGTGCGGTATGTGTAAGAAAGATAACGCACCATGCCCAGCACTGTTCTTGCAATCAATGTGTACATGAAATATAAGTCGGCCATTATCTGGCAAGATGGGGGCTTAGTACATCTCCAGGATCCAGTATTCAAACCAAGTCATTACATAAATAGGGATCACTGAATTCCACAAAGTCTAAATAATGACTGGATCTGTGGGAAAATAGGTCCGTTGACATATAGAAAACTGACTGATTGCAGATAGTTTTTGTCCAGGTCATCCTGCGCAGACTGTTGGCTGATCTGAAACGATACTTATCGCAGATGCACTAATCCCCCTTTTAACAGAGCATGGCTCAAGTATAATATGGTTTAGAGCAGGAAACTCAACCCTTCATCAAACGACAATTTTTTGACAGTTCGAAACCGAAAGAGTTTGCAGACGGCATTTTTTTTAATTTGATGAAAATGACATAAGTTCTCCGATGGTGTAGAAAATACTGTGGGGAAAGGAGACACTGCTCGTAACGTAATGTTTTCAAATGAGTTTTTCCGCAGACACGTAAAAAGAAGGGCTTGTTCGGGAAAAGGTAAAGATAGACATACATTTTAGGCGCTGGCTACGGGTATGGCAGCCGTACACCAAAATATACATTCTAGGGATACGACAGTCTTCTTGCGCAGTGCAATATCCGAACAATCATTGACATTTCATACGGCAGAAGACATACTCATGCGCGAAGACGTTCGTTTATTCCCGCGCTATGCCTTTGCAGTTTCATGCCAAAACTAACCCTAACCCAAACCTTTTCCTGAGTTTGGCACGGGCAGTCCCACTACCTGGGGAGGACGCCATTGGGCTGGCGGAAATGCAAGTTGCTGCACATGCACAAACACGATGCCGTATCTTTAGACTTTTTGATTATGAGTACGGCTGCCGTAGCTGTAGACATTTTGTATCTTTTAGTAAATTATGCACATGCTAAGGCATTACGCAGATTCATGTTAACAAATTAATAGGTCATCTCAGATGATAATCACATGTACTGACCCTGAACATCACGATCTCTGGTTTTAACAACTTTGAAAGAGATGGCTTTTGAAAACATAGTTGGAATATAAGAAATACTGATAACCCGGCAGCACTTCTTCTCTTACCAACATCAGACAAAAAAAAATAAATAAATAAAGTTGGCCGTGTAAGTAAGCAGCAGTAAGCTTTCAATTTGGTGTAGTCCAAAATTTAGTCCTAAAATTGTTGGATTCAACAATCAAATGCAATCACACGTGCGGAAAAAGATGGTCAATAAGCACGAACAAATGGGCCTTCTACCAAACAGTCCCTGCTTTTTACGACGCTGAGATAGAAGCCCATTGATAATACTAAGGGAAAAGGAGAAAATGCTGTTTAGGGGTAGACTACCATGTTGGACACAAATTTCAATTTTTGGAGTAATATTTTTTTTGTCGACTGCAAGTGCTTTCAAATTTAACCATTCTAAATTGCTGTCGTTTGTTAAAGGGTTAAGAGACCCTTAAGAAGACGTCACTCAAAACCAATTTGAGAAAAGGAGAAAATGTTGGTAAAATCGTGAATTTGAATTATGCAATCCGATCTTGATCAATGACGGACAACCACATGAACATGTGCCGTCGGCTTATCCTCTACTTTAAAAAAAAAATAAACAACATCTCTTAAAGCATCATCACGTATTCACACTATTCGAAACAATACCTACAAAATATTTTCTCGACCATAACATAGCTTAACTGCAAATTGTGTATAAGGCAAGGCTAAAATTCTGTTGACTGGTAAAGGAGTAATTGGGATAGTTCCGAAAAGTGTAAATACGTGATGATGCTTTAAGACATTTTTTTTTTCTTATTAAAACAGAACTGAAACTTTATTTCAACTGAAAATATTTGTATTTCAAATGAAAGAATATTGAATACGCAAGCCACAGGTATGTTTAAATCCTAGTTGTGTGGTCTATTTGGGAAATAATAAGAGTTCAAACTTGCGCACAAAATCTCTGCTGAACTTTCAACTGATTTTGTCCGGATTGTCTCTGTACCCAGAGGCGACCAGTCGAAAAGTAACATCGCCTTTGGAAACAGTTATCTGTACTATCGGCTAAACCTGTGCACGGAAACTTGTGTAAACACGGTGCCTATGCACAGATATGTAATACACGACTAAATAAAGTGAAGTATGCGTTTTCATTTAAAGTGCATGTCCAAAGAAATCCACTCTAAACATAGAGACTGTCGCCTTATAAAAACACTATTTTTTTTTCGGCTAATCCTGAGCAGTGATGAAAAGAAAAGTGTATCATCTTTCCTTGAGGTTTGAATTCAAAAAAAAACATGTGTATTGAGTCTAGAATATATATGCTTAAACGTCACAAGGCATCATCTGTGTTAGAGAACTCAAACTCAAAATTTTGGGTACATAGGTTATCCCTCGAAATCGTGTATGGGGTCGAAAAACGGAGGGGCGAATCTTCAAAATTGATGTAAAATCGTGTGCTACGTCATCAATTTTCGTGCACAAGCTTTCCTCATGGTTTCTGTTGAGGTAGGTCAAGTCAGTCAATGTTTGTGTTTGAATTGTCGTCCGTAATAAAGTCGCAACAACGATTTGATAGCGAACTACACAGTGTCAACGGGGTGTTAACTGTTTATGAATACTGAAATTATGTTTGATAGAGAGATTTATTTTAAAACGGGTCTGGAAGCCATTGAAAAATAAATGGACATAGAGCGACGTCCGGTAAATGATCTGCGCTTTTAAGAAATTCAATCTAGATCAATTGCTGAAAAAACGATTGAGAATATATAAGGGCGTATTCCATTCACCTGTACTGGCACATTGAACCTTTTTCCGCAATGCTCTTCTGGATCGGACGGGATGCGGTCAAAACGTACCCAAACCAAAACGTACCCAAAAAATAAGTCAAAACGTACCCAAAAGTTAAGTCAAAACGTACCCCAAATTTAAGTCTAAACGTACCCAAAGTAATTTTTTATTGAAATAATTTCAGTGTGAGTTATAGATTAAAAACTTCATGTATCTTACCTTCTAAGGATGTTTTAACTCCTGACTCACTTTATATCCTTTTAATTCTTCAAAAATGGTGTATGGTTTTAATCCTACGTTACATTCAATTCTGGGTGATGTGTATGTCAGGACTTATCAGGTGTAACAAACTAGTTGTCATTACCAGTTTTATTTTCATAAAAGATGATTTACAAACATTTGTACACTATGCTACATAGTACATTAATTATATATTCACCCCACAGCCCCTTTTCAAAGTTAACACAAATAAGTTAGATCTAGTCAATTTAAGTTTAAAATGAAAATGTTCAATGATATTTAGTCGAACATTTTTTTTTTCACCCACAAAAAGCATGGGCTACCTTTAATTACACAATCTGTAGTATGTACAATCCTTCTGAAAAATTTTCTACAACATTGTTACAACTTCCTCCCATTTCTCACAATGTTTTTTACCCTTCGAAGCCTTATATCATAACGTTTTCTTGCAAATGTCTTCAATCTGGAAGAGTCCAAGATTTTATTGAATGGTAAAGAATTAAGTTTACAGTATTTTCAGTGCAGAATAAGTCTTATAATATTCGCCCTCTAATTGTTAAAGTTTTAATTAATTGAAAAATTGTGTAAATATTCATACTTGTAATGATAAGAAGGTGTAACCATGTCACCACTCATAGACAACAGAATCTTTTACTTATGCATATTTAAGGAATTTCCAGATGATAAAAATGTTACAAAGAAGAACTTTCAAAGGGAAGAAAAGGAAAATATAAGAAAAATTTCCATCAACGCGTTTAATGAATTTAGAAAAAAAAAAAAAAATCAGCCCTTCAGTTTTTCATCTAAAACAAACTGCTTCTCAAATCATCAATATTTACAAAGCATTCAAATATATAATCAGCCAATATACAGCAGCTTTAATATCACTGTGAATAATTAAATTATTCGCCACATAATTATAGTTTATCACACACTTTTTGGGTGTGAAAATTGCACCTTTTGTTATCCAAACAATGTAATTAACTTATAGATCTCATTTTTATAAAAGTGCTAATTCTTATGAAGGTTTTTTTGTCCGATTTTTTTTTATGGATTAAAAATGTATTAATAATGATGGATAATGATATCAAGGTACATGTATGTGATGCTTTTTCCCTAATGTTAATTGTATTTGGCTAAAAAGAGATACAAACAGTGTAATTTTATCATGAAGCGTTTGATAGACTTAGCTACATATTCTGTGATATGCTTCATTATTTGTTTTAATCATGTAAGGCAAATTTGAAATAAAGCAGAATTAAAAATTATCATCATCAAGATGATGAAAACAATATTTCTATTAATGTGTGGAAAGATGGAAGATAAAAACACTATAAAAATCATGGGTACATTTTGACTTCACATTGGGTACGTTTTGACTCCACTTGGGTACGTTTTGACTTCAGTTGGGTACGTTTTGACTCCACTTGGGTACGTTTTGACTTGGGTACGTTTTGGTTTGGGTATGTTTTGACTGTAAACCGATCGGACGAAAGGGATTTTTTGAACAGCACATGCGCACTTAACAAAAGTGTGCAAAGGGGCAAAATTAGAGGTGATAGTAGATTTCTTTAATTTAAATAGAAGAAATTTACTTCAGCTTTCACAATGATGTTGAATAACAATCAACTATTTGGATTAGATAACGATAAAAAGGGGCACAATTTGCTGTTAATGGGCCCAGCTCGGACGGGTAAAAGTCACGTCATTACCGAAATTTATAAGTTGCTCACTGCAAATAGAAAAAATGTCACACTACACGATTTGTACAGTCTTATCTTGATCTATACTGTCCACAAAAGGCTGAGTTGCGCTATTCAGCCAAAGAGTTAAATAAAGAAGCCATTAAACTTTCGGCCTTTATAGCACAAACAGAATTTTTGAATGACAGGTTATGTACGCAAAATTTTGACCAACTGATCTTGGGTGTTACGTAGTCCAGTTTTAGCTCGAATGTTTTGGGACATCATCACCATGGCGTGTGAGAAATACCAGGAACCCATTGTCAGGTGATCCAGGCGCCACGATGTAACTGAAATAATATTGAAAGTGGCGTTAAGCCCCATACAAACAAATTTATTGTCCCGCCATTAGAAAAATAACCTTCTTTGCAAACAAGAAAATATATTCAAATACTGAGTGAATTGTCAGTTAATATCAACTTCAAGCTTGGTTACAATGTCAAATTGCTTAAACTATCAGAATATATTCTTTCCGAGAAAAAAGAACATGGGCTTGCTGCAGAAAATAAAAAAATCTGCGATATATTCAAATCAATTTACTTTTTTCAGAGCAACAAGTGATCTGTTAGAGAGGACTCAAGTCTCCAAGCTGCTTCTGCTACAGGATCAGGATCGCGTAGAGGAATTTAAGAACAAATGCATCGACGATATTCAGTTGCAAGGTTGGTATTTCACTCATTCTCAAAAATACGGGCAATTTCGCAGACCTATATTGTCAAAAATTAAGTATCTGCTAACATATGTTTGCCGATTTCATATCAATGTTGAATGTGTTGGGATACAATTTTTGTATAAGGGCATAACACATTTCTCGATTCCTGAGACTATTGTGGTGTCAAAGTGGCACACCGAAATTTGGAAAGTATTATACGTGACGCTGACGAGTTTGTTATCAACAGGGGCGTAAAATATGGCATAAAGAGAAAAGAATATCAGAACATTTCTTTATCAATTATACTGGATCATATAAAATCACAAAAGGTCAAACTTTTACCCCCAGCTGCATAAAAATAAACATTTCAGTCGATTTGAATTGACACCTGTATAAATTGTTTTCCCTATTTTCTGCTTAGAAAGTTAACACTATTTTTACAATGTATATTTGGGAATGTTGGTAGACATTACATATGGAGATTGTTTGCTTGAAAAGGGGCAAGATGCTCTAGAAAATATTTAATTTCCAATTTAATGATTTGTCAAGCATGTTTGTGAAATATTATCAATTTAGATGGTGTGAAAGATGTCAAGTAAATTACAAAAACTACCGTATCTGTGTAAAAACGTGTTGTGCTACTATTTTTATATCCTTTACAACTTATTTCAGATGTGATTTACATAGCACAATGGAATGAATCGGGTATGCCTGTTTACCTTGAAAAGCATTGATGAAATAGTAAAATACTCACTGATAGTACTTCATGTCACGTAAAATACTACAGCAGACATACTGCCAGTAAATTAATCAACAGAACCAACTGGACATCTCAGATGCACATGTTGCGTATAGAAACGTTATATTAAACAGCTATTCATATCTTTAACATTGACACAACTGTAATCAATAACTAGTTTAGCGTCACGTAAATTTCGCAATTCTTCAGACATTAGAGATTCCAGTTCTTTTCTGTCCTTCTCCGTCAGCTTAAACAGCCGTTTGGCCTTGCAGTTTTCAGCCAGGTACTATTTGGTAAAGCTTACTTTCTCTCTCTATACGCACCCTGACGTTCTGCATGCGATCTTGCCGTTCCTGGAAAAAAGTTATAAAATATATTATGGCTCCAAGCAATGTGAATAGAAGATGTACGGACCGTTGAAAGGAACATATTTCTACTTATAGTCCCTCTAGCATAATACTGGTTTCTAAACCAGGAAATATTACCCATTATTTGATATTTTGTATTGTATTTACAAAGTTTCATGAAGATCTGTTCAGAAACTTAGTCAGGAGTTGCTCTCACAAGAATTGGACGGACGTACAGCAGACGGAGAAGATATGACGCCAATACACGCCCGCCTCCTGCGGTGTATGAAAATGTGTGAAACTTGGCCTTTGCCCATTATGTTTAGCTAGGAGAGTTGGTGCTATGTCTGGGCCCCTCAGTTCTGGGTAAGTTCCTGGGATGGCACAGACCAACAAAAATCCCCGTATTACTATTATAGGGGCACTTTGCCTTAGACATACTCTCTGTTTCCTGGTCGGTAATTGCCCTAACAGCAGATGTTTCAGCAGCAGCCAGCTGTTGCTCCTGTTATTAACTAAAGCAGAGCTTTCACTCGTCTTTGGTTGCTGTACAACCATCCTTTCTGCCCTTCTCAAACTCTTCACACAGGTCCGTGTCGGTTAAACCATCCAGAATCTTCGCACTAGCAGCAATATGTATTTTACGTGACATTTGCTATATGTAATGTTTCATATTTCAAAAAATCGATGTACTCCTCTTTTTAACTTTCATTTTTTTGCTATTTGAATATATTAATCTATTTGGTATACAACAGTAATTGGAAGAAGTGTTCATGACCATTTATGAAAAATCACAAGTAGGGATTTTATTTTTCCCCCATAAAATTTCGGCTCCTCTGCAATATATCTGGACATCACTACAAATCCATTAATTATTAGTTTTATAATACATCATTGGCACAAATAGAGATACCTTAACTAAATAAAATACCTAATTCACTTGTTGAATTATGAATTTACTGCAAATTAACGGGGGAAAACGGGAAACTAAAACCTGAATTTTACGTGACACAGATGTGTCATTTACGTGACACAAGTATCTCACGCAATATGATTAACAGAACACGTGGATGGGATGATGCAATGTGTATTAAAGTAAACTGAATATCATATTTTCTGCATTGAAGAGGAAAAATGCAAAAAAGGTGCTTTATGAATCCTGTAAAACAAAACTAAATAGTTGAACTCACCGGATGTCCTCTGTCTATTCTCGAATTTACACAACGTTGATTTCAATTTCGAAACAAAATGGCGCATTAAACTTCCGTGTAGGTTAGGTAATACAAATAGACTATAGTATCGCGATCGTCTTGTAAATATGTGTAGGTAATATATAAACCGTCACTAAACTACGGTCACGTGAAATACATTTAAGCATTTGAACATACATTTTCCATACGTAATGTTTTATTAGGTTTGCCAGACTCAACTGAATATATGGTATTATCACAACGTAACAATGTATACTATTTAGCACTGTTTCATGGATCGAATACTGACTACAGAGTTGTCACGTAACAATACACGAAAAAATCCCTGTTAGGAATACATAAAATAATGACATAATTCTAACTTTTGATCATTTTCAGAACCAAGAATTGACATTCTACACAAGTTTAAAGTAGTAATGGCTTTCAAAATCAGACATAATTGATGTCAATATAATTTTGCTGGATTTACTAGTGGATGGTTAAAGTTTTCGTCACGTAAAATACACACATCCTGTGACAAAATTAGAAAACGGAGTTTGAACAAAAGAATAGGAAAACTTACATCTTTCTTGCGTTTTTGCAACATAAAAGCAAGGTATTGATTTAAGATAAGAGCATAACTTTAATATTTCGACCACTTATGAATATATATTTAGGCAAACGGAACAAAATTGCTTTGTGACAAGAAGAATTTAGGGGGGTACTTATTTTAAAAACCGCAAAATAAGCTTACAAAAGGACATCTGATCTTACTAAACCAGTACAAATATTTCAGAAACAGTTTCGTAAGATCACAAAAAGGGGACTTCGACTTACCTAAAAACAGAAAGTGTATTATAGCAATAAATACATGTGTGACACTGTTTTGGCCAGTATTTTGAGAATGAGTGATTTAGTCTTTGTAAAACTTGCATTGTAAAAATGGCATTTTATTTCAGTACTTCAGTAGAAACAAGTATCACCCTTAAAAGTTGGCACAGATTTAGATCTAGATATCAGATGGAACCTGGACTGTACAAATTGTTTCTAGGTTGAACCTAATGTATAAATTTTGGCGGAAAACCAATTAATTAACTTTTTAATATAAATAAAGAACAAAAACAACTGTTGTAAAATCCAAGATGAACACACTGCTCTTCACTTTGACTATTATGGTTGAACACACTGCTCTTCACTTTGACTATTATGGTAATTCTGCTATTTTCTGATCCGAGAGATAAATAAATCAAAGATTAATCAATTTTGTTATTTTGGACAATTGTATCACAGTATATGATATTTGGAATCTACGGCAAAGATTAATTACAGACAAAAGTGTATAATCCGTATACATTCTTGTTCATTACTTACTTTATCGGTTAAGTAAAATTCAACAGCCAGTGACCTTGCGCTGACTTGCCATATTCTGTCAACAATATTCTGTAGCATGCCATGGCCCATGACTTGTGTGTTGAACGTGCCCAATGACTTGTGTGTTGAACATTACCCATGACTTGTGTGTTTATAATGACCCATGACTTGTGCCTTAATCATGACCCCCAACGTGTTTGTTGAACATAACCCATGACGTGTGTTGAACAGAACCCACGAAATGTGGGTTGAACTTGACCGATGACTTGTGTGTTGAACATGGCTAAAGACTTGTGTGTTTATCATGAGCCACAACTTGTGTGTTGAACAGAACCCACGAAATGTGGGTTGAACTTGACCGAGGACGTGTGTGTTAAACATGGCTAAAGACTTGTGTGTTTATCATGAGCCACAACTTGTGTGTTGAACAGAACCCACGAAATGTTGGTTGAACTTGACCGATGACTTGTGTGTTGAACATGGCTAAAGACTTGTGTGTTTATCATGACCCACAACTTGTGTGTTGAATAGAACCCATGATTTGTGAGTTGAACTTGACCCATGACTTGCGTGTTGGAACATGACCAATGACTGTTGATCATGACCCATGACTTGTGTGTTGAACATGGCTGATGGCTTGTGTGTTGAACATGACCCATGACTTGGGTGTTGAACATGGCTGATGGCTTGTGTGTTGAACATGATCCATGCCTTGTGTGTTGAATAAAACCTATGATTTGTTTGTTAAACATGACAAATAACATATGTGTTGAACTTGGCCCAAACCTTCTGTGCAGAATGTCAACTTTGACTTGTTTGTGTTGAACATGAACTTAGATTTCACTTTATAGAATAATGACATTGCCAATATATATATATATCTCTTTTGCAGATGTGGTGTTTGATGAAAAGGTTGTACTTGATCATTCATCTACTAGTGGGATAACAGTAACAGACCTCATGGAGAGTGATACTGGCCTGACCTCGCCTAACCTTGTTATGGAAGCTCTTGATGAAGCAGAGGCATTCTTCCCAGATTCTGATGAACAATCAAATAGGAAATTTAGGAAACGGCCATCTCAGCCTGTGAAGAAAATATACTGGAGCAAGGAAGAGGAAATAAACAAACTTTTCAAAAGCTTTTTTGATACTAAGACATGGCCAAAGCCTTCTCACTGTCTTAAGGCAATTAAAAAAAGTAAATGAAATTCAGGGTTGGTTTGGAAGCAAAAGAAAGATAGATTTGTACCTTAACCCATTGCCACAAAATCTTTACTTTTGACACCCCTGAGAAAAAAGCCTACAGAAAACATTGTGGGAAAAGGAGAAAATGCTGGTAACCAGCATTTTATCCATTTCCTACAATGTTTTCTACCCTTCACAAAACAAATTTCAAATTTTCAGTCTCTTTTATTTTGTCGGCTGTAAATGCTTTCGATTTGGACAAACCTAAAATTTTGTCGTTTGGTAATGAGTTAAAAAAGAAAGCATTTAGGATGATTGACAAACTGTGAAAAAAATGTTTTTCATTTTTTTGTTTTTGAAGTATCTTTTCACTGTACTACTAAGGATTACCACAAACAGAAAATGTGTTCATTTAACTCTACCACACCATCCCCACTACCACACAATCCCAAATGATCGACCCTGAGACCGAGTGCTTTTGAAAACATTGTGGGAAAAGGAGAAAATGCTGGTAACCAGCATTTTCTCCTTTTCCCACAATGTTTTCTACCCTTGCCAAACCAAATTTCAATTTTTCATTTACATTTATGTCGTCTGCAAATGCTTTCAATTTCGACCAGTCTAAGATATTGTCGTTTGGTAAAGAGTTACGGACTTGTGCGGGAGTTTTCAGGGTGTATTGTCTTCTTTTTCATATGGGCATTAAAATAAACCCCTCCATATAATTTTTTTAAAATTTGCCTACTAGTAGATTACAAAAATTGTGGGTCACTAAACTCATTTTAAAGTCACCTGCCTAGTAGTGATTTTGCACACTTTTTGGTAATTTAAGGGTAGATAACTCTAGTAAACTACATCCTTAAAGTAGTTATTGTTAAAATACTTTTTCAGGTTCTTTTTTGTTGTTCACGTGTGTATTCCTTGTGGAAAGATCTTTCTGTAGGTGTCAAGGTCATTTCGGGCAAGACATGTCAGAGCCCCAATCTAGTACTGGTGATACCCAGGAAGCACATGAGTAAGTGAACTTCGCCATGATATAACTGAAAGATTGTTCAAAACGCCATAAAACCCCATTCAAACAATTGTCCGGAGCATACCTTCTATATTCATGAATAGGTTTCAAAATGACTTGGCACCATTTGCTCCCCGTGATGAGTACTATTGTCATACGGAAAGTTATTTCAGATAAGCCCAAGGTCAGCATCATAGTTCAAGGTCAAACATTTGCGGGTTCGACACACCCTGGACAACCATTCTAGTGTACATTTAATGCCCTAAATCTTTAGAAAATTGTTGAGTACTAAAGGGGCTCCCTGAATAGGGACTTGTTCTTCATTTTAGCTTAACTTCTCAAAGAAAAAAGTCTCTCTATCATAAGTCATAACATGGGCTCAGATATTTACTATCAAAATCTGCATTAAAAGAAATAATCCCCATTAATTTCTGACTTCCGACAGTTATTTCCAGTTAGAATTAGTATCCGAGATATTCTTTTTTTATAGTCATATTTCCAAGGCAATGTGTGCCAGTAGGCATCTATTATCCCTTTCCGGTACATCAAAATTTTGGACTTGTCCAAATTGAAAGGTGTTGCAGACTACAATAAAAAGAGTGGCTAAATGGGAAAACAACCATCTTACAGGTAGAAAACATTGTGGGAAAAGAAGAAATTGCTTGTGAAAGCAATGTCTCCTTTTCTCATGATGTTTTCTCAAGTGTAATATCACAGGGACATAAAACCAGGGATTGTACAGGAAAGGGTTTATAAACGTCTTGCTTTTTTTTTGAAAAATATCTCATTCTGTAAGTGTTTAGAGGGGCAGACTTAAGACTTGAGAGATGTCAAGGATCACGAGTTTGAATTCTGCCCGGGCCTCTCGTCAAATGGATATGTCCTTGGGCAAGAAATTTCAGATACCCAGGAAGCACATGAGTAGGTGAACTTCTACACAATATGACTGAAAAGTTGTTAAAAGTGGAGTAAATTCAATGCAAATATTAATTTTGGTAGATTGTAATATGTGAGAATAATACCTCAATAACAAATCGGAATAGTAAATTTTCATGAAAGCTCTATATGTATAAACTTTCATTCAATAAAACATTCCTAGACTAAAAAAAAAATGTTGTTTGATATATGAAATAAGTCTAAATTAACAGTAGACTAAAGAGAACATTTAGCTCAGCTGTTTAACCCTTTCCTGTACAGCAAAATCGTAGACTTGTCCAAATTGAAAGAGGTTGCAGGCAACAAGAAAAGGTATATCTAATTGGGACAAAAACCAACTTAAAAGGTATAAAACAATGTGGGAAAAGAAGAAATTGCTCGTCAAAAGCAATTTCTTCTTTTCCATTGATGTTTTCCCAAGTATAAAATCATGGACATAAAAAAACAGTGACTGTACAGTAAAGGGTTAAGAAGAAAAGCAGATATTTAGATAGATCAGGACATATCCATACCCCTAGCTCAAAGGTCAAGGTGATATTTGGACTTCAAAGCTTTTACTGGTGATACATTGTGTGCAGTCCATAAATCTGCCATTCACAAAAGGATTTTGATGCAAATTGGCAAGTGTTTATCCTATTGAAAGATATGTTTTAATCCTTTCCTGTGCAACAACATTTTAGACCAGTTCAAACTGAAAGAGATAGCAGACAACAATAAATAGCTGGAGCCATTTTAAAATAATTGTCCTACAGAATTGAAAACATTGTGGAAAGAAAGAAATTTCTTCTTTTTCCATGAAGCTTTCCCAAGTATAAAATCACGAGGGCATGAAAACCTACGATATATAGAAGAAAGCGTTTTGGAAAAAGAATAAAATGCTTTTTGTAAGCAATTGCCTTTTTACCTTATTGTTTTCCACCTTACATGATTCTTATTTTTCAATTTTCTTAATCCTTCAATTTGGACCAGTCAAACGTTTTGTCGTCTGGTAATAGGTTAAACAGTTTGTGACGGTTAAAAAGCAAGAGGTGTAAATTGTCTGAAATGTAATAAATGTATAGTGTTTATGCCTGTAATCTCACAAACGTGGACAACTTACCCCACATTGAGAACCGTCACCACATATCCATGGACATGAAGGTGCTACTCACAAGAACCATTTGTAAATAATTGCAACCCATAAGTCAAAATCAGCAAAAGTATACTCTCATGAATACGTCCGTCCGTTTGGTCGTTCGTTCGTCCGTGCGTGCGTCCGTAAACTTTTTCTTTAAAAAACTTCTCCTCAGAAACTATTGACTGGATTTTTAACAAATTTCACAGGAATGTTCCTAAGGTGGTCCTCTTTCAAATTCCTTCAAATAATTGTGTTCCATAAATAATTCTGGTTGCCATGGCAACCAAAGTAAAAAACCTTTAAAAATCTTCTCCTCCCAAACCGCTAATTGGATAGCATTATTATTTTGCAGGAATGTTCCTTAGGTAGAGGTCTACAGAATTCCTTAAAAATAAAAAAACAAAAAAGGATCCGTAAAAAAACATGGCTTTTATGGGAGACTCATTTTCCTTTCATGGTATAAAGTACAATTTTTGAACAATTTCTTCTCTCAAACTATTCGTTGGATTTCATTGTTGTATTGCAGGTTAGTTCCTATGGTGGTAAGTCTTTACCACACAATCCTGACTTAACATCCCTAAAAAAGAAGTCTTTGGAAAACACTCTTGGAAAAGGAGAAAGTGATGGTAATCAGCATTTTCTCCTTTTCTCTCCGTGTTTTCATCAAAGAGAAAAATCATCATTTCAATGTTTAATTTGTTGTCTGCAAATGCTTTCAGTTTGGTCACATCCTAAATTTTGTCGTTTGGTAAAGAGTTAAAGATGATTGCTTTACATAATCTATAATCCCTTTCATATAAAACAAGAGAACCTCTGCACTTTTATTAGTTCTGGTAAAGGTTTGTTGACCGACTGGTGACCTACTACAAAGAGGGACAGGGCTTTACTGTTGTGATAAGGCATTTTGTTATCCAATCAAACTGATCCTGCAACTTCAATAAAACAATTGCCACAATGCATATTTTTTTCTGTATTTTCATGTTCCCCCACCCAAAATGGTTTGTAACAAGACCCTCTTTAACCAGAAGACAAAATTTTTTTAACTGGTCATAATTGAGAGATGTTGCAGACAACAATAAATCTTCAAATTAGTAAAACTTTTATCAAAAAGGGTAGATATTATTGTGTAAAACTAAAAAATGTAGGTTACTATTATTTTCTTCTTTTCTCTCAATGTTTTTCATAGCTTTTTTTCTTTAGTGACGTAAAATGCAGGAATGAATGGTAATTGTTAAAAACTTTTCTTCACCGTTACAGAAAAATCAGGCCTGTGGAGCGATACAGGCGCTCAAGCTAATATAGAAAACCATCAAATTATGCATGTATTATAACTGTTTACCTGATACTCCGTCTATTATAACTTTTTACCTTATACTGCATATATCACAAATCCACTTGATCTCATATTTGCATGTATTCGCAAAGCATCAATTTGTCCATTTTAACTGTATATGTTTTGTATGTTTTAGTCCCTAGTCTAATATAGGCTCATGGGCTAATTGGGTTGTGTGGACTGAGTGGTTGGGTATTGATTTGCGTGGGTGCTTCCTGATCTGGGGTTGTTGCCACGCATCCTTCTTATCGGATTTTTGTGTTTACATGGTCAGGAGTATATAATTTGGGTAACCCTGACATGCAGATACTTCGCTCTACTTGCCATGTCCCCTAAGTAGGACCCAATGGTGGGTGGGGGCCACAAATGATGAATTTTAAATACCAAACCATAGATCACCCAAATAAAAAACGAACGCATGAACATATGGAAAACGACTCTGTTTCTGTTGAATCGACGTATGGCTTTTCCTGGTTTCTCGTGATTTAATCTTGATACACAGAACCACCTTCGACCAAGCTTTCACCATTTATTATTGAACAGATTTATTATTGAAAAAGTTTTAGTTTCGATTGCAGGATCACCGAAATCCATTAAAAAGCTGAGAACTGGTGGTCTTTTGGTCGAGGTAGAAAAACCTCAACATGCAAAAAATCTGCTCGGACTGAAGCAATTTCATAATATACATTCTAAGTGCTCTGCACATGGCTCTCTGAATTCATCAAGGGGTATTATTCGCTGTCCTGATTTAGCCGGTGTTGCAGAACAAGAAATTGTGTCCGAACTATCAAATCAAAATTTTGTCGAAGCTAGACGAATCCGTGTCTATCGTGATAACGTCGTCAGACGAAACATAAATTCAATCATTTTGAAATTTAACACGGCAATCCTACCAAAGATCTTGAAAATCGGATATATGAAAGTGCCAGTTGACGTTTATATTCCGAACCCCTTGCAATGTTACAAGTGCTTTAAGTTCGGAAACCATGAAATGCAATGTAACGCCGACGAACATTGTAAGCGATGCGGTGCAAATGAAGTCGAGACGTACCATCTTGATCCTTGTAACAAATTTATGAAATGCATGAACCGTGGTGAGGAGCATTACTCAACATCCCGCACTTGCAAAGTCTGGCAAAGAGAGAAGGAAATTATAACGATAAAACATCTAGAGAGCTTATCATTTGCAGAAGCACACAAGATTGTGAATGCACGTCATGCATTGGGAGCATCATACTCCAGCGTCACAAAATCTAATTCAGCAAAAACAGTCAATTTGAAAGACGCTCAAACACAAACAAATGAAACTTCAATGCAAACAGTTACACCACAGAAACAGAGTTCTGCACCTGCAAAAGCATCACAGAAACCAATGAATAACAAGAGGGGCAAGATGGCCCTGGATCGCTCACCTGAATTTTCGAGAGGACCATAGCCATTTCCTTTTTTTAAGGTATTGAAACACTAGAAACAAAATCATTATTTTGCCAAGCAATTTTTAAAAGGTCACCAGTAAAAGTACTTTCAAAATCTGACCAGCAGTTTCAGAAAAGAAGAATTTTTGTAGAGTTTCATAATTTCCGTACAGTGCAAGTAGCCCCCATTCACGAGAGCCATGTTTCTTGACCAATCAAAATTTCGCCAACGAATTTTGATGAAGGTCATTCAAGGAATCTTTACGTGAAATGATTTTAAAATCTGAGCAGCCGTTTCAGAGAAGAAGAATTTTCAAGAAATTCTTCATTTCCATATAGTGCAAATGAATGAATGAATGGTGTTTTATGGCCCGTCGACAACCAAGGTCATATTGGGCGCACTTACCTATACCATGTAGTGCAAGTAGCCCCTATTCACCAGAGCAATGTTTCTCGACAAGTAAACTTTCACGAACAATTTTTGAGAAAGGTCACCCAAGGAATATCTGTGAAAATTTTCCAAAATCTGACCAGCCGTTTCAGAGAAGAATAATTTTTAAAAATTTCTTCATTGCCGTATAGTGCAAGTAGCCCCAATTCACCAGAGCCATGTTTCTTGAATCAAAATTTCACAAACAAATTTTTGAAAAGGGTCACGCAAGGAACATCCCTGTGAAATTATTTGAAAATCTGATCAGTGGTTTCAGAGAGGAAGGATTCTTAAGAATTTCTTCATTGCCATATAGCGCAAGTAGCCCCCATTCACCAGAGCCATGTTTCTTGACGGATCAAAATTTCACGAACACTATTTGGAAAGGGTCACCCAAGGAACATATCTTTGAAATTATTTTAAAATCTGGCCAGCGGTTTCAGAGAAGAAGAATTTATAAGTATTCCTTCATTTCTGTATAGTGCAAGAAGCCCCCATTCACCAGAGCCATTTTTTTTGACGGATCAAAATTTCGCGAACAATTTTTGAAAAGGGTCACCCAAGGAACATGTCTGTGAAATTATTTTAAAATCTGGCCAGCGGTTTCAGAGAAGATTTTTAAAGAATTTGCTAAAAAATTACATTTCGTTACCATGGCAACCAGAGTTTTTGATGGAATCAAATTCTGTGAACGAGTTTTAAAGAGGACCTCCCAAGGAACATTCCAGCCAAGTTTGGTCCAAATTGGCCCAGCGGTTTAGGAGTTGGATGTTTAAAGAATTGTTGACGACGCACGACGGACACCGGGTGATCCTAAAAGCTCCCCTTGAGCACGTTGTGCTCAGGTGAGCTAAAAAGCAAGAAAAGCCTTTACCAGAAAGTCCAAGTAAAGTTCAAAACAAGGTTTCATCGGATCGCCTTCCAAAGGGATCCGATGACCAAATTCAACGGCACAATCGTTTCCAGTGTCTTGATGAAGACATGGAATGAATGAATGAATGATGTTTTACGGCCCGTCGACATCAAAGGTCATATTGGGCTCTAGAAATTATTTGAAGCAGTACTGCAGCCATGACAATAAAGTTAAAATACAGTCACTAACAATTTTCATGATGAAGCACTTACAATGAATTGAAGACGCGATAAAAAAACAGAGTAAAAAAGTATACCAATTATAAAACAAATTTATTGATGAACAGAAAAAATACTAAAACTTAATCAGATTTTAGTAAAAATTCTAATTTCTTTAAGAAACATAAAAAGTGTTTCCGGCAGAACAGACTCAAAGAGTTCTTTTGTACTCGAAATACTAAAATACTTGTCACGTATTGGCGCAACATCAACACAGTCTACAAATAAATGATGCACTGAAAGGGATGACGAACATGGCACACAAACAGGGGCCTCCTCTCCCTTCAGTAAGTACGGATGAGTTAAATATGTATGTCCAATACGTAAGCGGGCGAGTATAATTTCTTCACGACGGGATAATCTAAAACCTGGCAGCCAGTTACCAAGAACTGGTTTTATACAGCGTAATTTGTTATTGGAATTACCAGGATCATCCCACATGTTCTGCCAAACATTAAAAATAAAAGAATTAATTAAGGGTTTAAAATCTGAATGTGGTATATCAAAAGGTAAAATGTCTTGACTTAAAGCAGATCTCGCAGCTTGATCAGCTTTTTCATTTCCGCGAATTCCAATATGACTTGGGATCCAGCAGAAAACAACCTCGATGTGTTCACAGATGCGATCAAGTTTATTAAGCAATCTGTTGACCACTGGGTGTTCTAACTTTTCATTGCTGAGCGCCTGCATCGCAGAGAGCGAGTCAGTAAATATAATGTAGCGGAAATAGTTCTCAGATTCAATGTGGTCTATGGCAAGATCAATGGCCTTTAGTTCGGCAGTAAAAATAGATGCATTGTTAGGCAAGCGAAATGTAATGTCACCTTCATATGATACAAAATCACCATCAGGAATAGCTGCTGCAGCAGCCCTATTACCATCTTTAGACCCATCTGTGTAGATCGGTTCAAAGTAAAAATACCGATGCTTAATTTCATTGAATCTATTTCTAAATACCATTGGATCTATAAGTGCCTTTTTGTCAGATAACAATTCAAAAAGATATGCAGGTCTCCTCATAGTCCATGGTGGAGTGTCAAAAACTTCTTGACTTGCAACAGAATCGAGGTCCACATCAAGGTTTGCAACATCAGGGCCAAATCGCAGGCTAAACGGCGGTACTATTCGTGGCCTCTTGAGAAACAGTTCCTTGTACATAGGACTAAAAACAACCTCATGTGTCGGGTTTTCAGGATTTGACTTTAACTTGAGATAATATTGCATACCTAGTTTCTGCCTCCGTAGGCTCAAAGAAGGTTCATTGGCTTCAACATACAGACTGCTAATGGGAGATGTTCGAAAAGCTCCCAGTGACAGGCGTAAACCTTCATGGTGAATTGTATCAAGTGTCCGTAAGTAAGACTTACAAGCTGATCCATAAACAATGCATCCGTAATCTAGTTTAGATCGGATAAGAGACCGATACAAACGCAGGAGAACTTTCCGGTCCGCTCCCCAGTCCATGTGGGACACCACACGCAACAAGTTAAGACCTTTCTGGCATTTATCCTTTAGATAGTTTATATGTGGAATGAAAGTCAGTTTAGGATCAAACAACAATCCTAGAAATTTGTAATGTGGCACAACTTCAATGCGCATACCGTCTAATGTTAAATCAGGATCAGGGTGATGTTTTCTAAGTTGACAAAAATGCATGCATTTGGTCTGGCTTTTTGAAAATTTAAAGCCGTTTTCTTCAGACCATTTTTGAAGTTTGTTAAGAACTTGTTGCAATTTGCGTTCTATTGTATGCATATGTTTAGACCTATAAGAAATACAAAAGTCATCAACATACAGAAAACACTCCACTCCAGGACAAACAGCCTTGATGATGTTATTAATCTTGACGCTGAAAAGGGTCACAGAAAGGATGCAGCCTTGGGGGACTCCCATCTCTTGTGTGTGAGGAGTAGAGTAAGTATCACCAACACGAACCCTAAACTGACGATCATTTAAATATGCAGAAATAAAGTGAGCAAGGCGACCTCTTATACCAAAGTCATAGAGGTCGTTCAAAATTCCATACTTCCATGTTGTGTCATAAGCACTTTCCAAGTCGAAGAAAACAGAAACAACATGTTCTTTTGTAATGAAAGCTTCCCGCACAAAAGTTTCAAAACGAACAAGATGATCTATTGTGCCTCTGTGTTTACGGAAGCCAGATTGAAACGGTGTTATGAGTTTGTTCTTTTCAAGGAACCAAACAAGCCTGTCATTGACCATCCTTTCCATAGTTTTGCAGATGCAGCTGGTTAAGGTCTATAATTGCCTGGATTGGTAGAATCCTTGCCGGGCTTCGTAATGGGAATGACGATTGCCTCTTTCCAGGATTTTGGGAGATTTCCTGTCTCCCAAACCTTGTTATAAACATCAAGTAAACAAGATAAGGACTGGTAAGGTAAATGCTTTATAAGTTGATAATGTATATCATCTGAACCTGTAGCAGTGTCATGACACTTTTTAAGAGCCGTTTTTAATTCTTTTAAAGTAAAAAGTTTATTGTAAGACTCTTCATTTGTTGAGTTGAAATTAAGTTTTCTTTTCTCCTTCTGTTGCTTAAATTTCTGAAATGAAGGAGAATAATTTGAAGAGGAAGACTTTTTGGCAAAGGTGTCGGCTAATGAATTTGCAATATCTTGTTTTGAAGTAGATTTACCTTCTGGAGCATTCAGATGACCTACAACCACAGATGTTTGTTTACCTTGAATTTTCCTAATCATATCCTAGGTCTTTTTGACAGTTGATCTCGAATTTAAACGAGATACATACTGTCGCCAGGACGATCGTTTACTTTGTTTAATAGTTCTGCGAGCTTTAGAGCGAGCAATTTTAAACTTAACATGGTTTTCGCTTGTCGGTCTCAAATTGTAAGCCCTAAGTGCCGACTTACGATCTTTGACAGCCGTTTCACATTTCTCATCAAACCAAGGTTTGTTTGGATGTTTTGGATTTGTCGCAGTTCGAGGAATTGCCTCCTTTGCAGCCAGATAAATCAAAGAAGTGAAAAGTTTAGTAGGATCATCGCAATCTATGATAACTTTCGGCATAATGGATTGTTCACAGCGGATCTGAAAAAGGTTCCAATTGGCTTTATGAAGTTTCCACCGTCTTGGACGCTCCTGGACAGACGGTCCAGTTTCAGTGATTGTGATTGGGAAATGATCACTACCATGAAGGTCATCACAGACCTTCCATGTAAAACCAAGAAATAAGTCAGAGCTGCAAATAGCAAGGTCTAAAGCTGAGTATGAACGAGTAGCAGGGTGCAAGTAGGTGTTCGATTTATCATTCAAAATGCACAAATCATTCTCAGAGATGAATTCTTCCAACTGCCGGCCCTTCCGGTCAGTGTTTGCACACCCCCACAAACTATTGTGGGAATTGAAATCACCAACTAACAGAAAAGGTTGTGGAAGCTGAGAGACAAGCTTACTGAGCTGGTCAATTTCAAGTGGCATACTTGGTGGTAGGTAGACAGAACAAATTGTGATAGTTTTGTTCAAAGACAATTTTACCGCAGTAGCTTGAAGTGATGAATTGATTTCTACCGATTCCTGAGGTACGGAGTTGTTCACAAGAATGGCAACTCCACCACTAGCACGGTGACTCACAGACGATGCCGTGCAATAACTTGAATAATGTTTGAAGGTAAAGACATCACTTTCTTTAAGAAACGTTTCTTGTAAGCATACCGCTACTGGTTTGTGTTCATTGACTAGAAGGGACAATTCCTCAATGTTAGCCTTTAAGCCACGACAATTCCATTGCAGTAATGTATTACTCATCGGTAATATACAGACGAGTATGACAGAACACAGAAATTGAAGTATGGAAGTATTCATTTTTGTAAAGGTATTCTAATAATTTTACCTTGCTTACTTGACTCCGCAACGGGATCATCCACATCAATCTCTTCCTCTTCATCACTGAACTGGAAGCGATTGTGTAAAAGAATTGGGTTGTCGGATCCTTTAGGCAATCGGTCCGACTGGAATTCTTTCATAGTATTCTTTTTGTTTTTTGTTTTATTGCTTTTTACAGGACTCTTTTGACTCGATACTGAAGGTTGAACTGGTTTAACAGAATGCTTATTAGTATTTGATTTAGTGAGAGGTGTTCTGTTTTCCGTTTGAACTGCAACATCAGTTTGTGTCTGGGCATCTTTTAACTCGGGTATTTTTGCGTGTTTACCCTTTGCAGCCATAGCGTACGAACCTGGAAGTACAACCTTGCTACTAACTACCCTTCTGGCATCCTGAAAAGAAAGACCCTCTCTGTACTTAACAGAGACGATCTCCTTCTCCCGCTGCCAGATCGGACATGATCTTGAAGTTGCCATATGCTCGCCACCACAGATTATGCATTTTAAAGGCTTCTGGCAATCGTTTGCGCATGGACTTGGATGAGTACTTAAAAGCTCTCCACAGCGACGACATAATTTGCTGTCAGCACCAGAGCCACACTTGCTTTCATGATGTCCGAACTTAAAACATGTGTAACACTGCAGAGGGTTGGGAATGTATAGGTCTACAGGTACTTTCAGATAACCTACTTTCAACGATTTTGGAATGATTGCCGTTTGAAATGTTAGTATGATCGTGTTGGTTTCGCGTTTGACGCCATCTCTATAAACGGTGATTCTTCGAGCATTAGTAACATTCTGGTCTGCTAGTCCCTCGATTATATCTTCTGTGGACACTCCTGCAAGGTCGGGGCATCTAATAATACCCCGCGATGTGTTTAAAGAGGCGTGTGGCTTACATTGCGAGGGGATTGAGAAAAAAGTCTTGAGCTTTAGAAGTGACTCTACGTGTACTTTCTTGGTCATTTCGACTAGAAGAGCACCAGATTTCAACTTTTGGTAGGATTTTGGTGATGTCGCAATGGACGAAATACATTTCTCAATGACAAATGCAGAGAGTTTTGACAGCGGCCTGTTAGGATCAGTTGATTCGATGATTAAAAATCGAGGGTGCAGATTGGCGTTTCCAGTTTCGTTTTCCGAGTCAGAGTCCATTTGAGCACGTGTTCTTTTTTTGTTTTGGGGATCCATGGTTATAATTTGAGTGTTCATCATCCATGACCCCACCCACCGCGGAGTCCAACGAGGGGATACGGCTAATGGAGCGGATATCCAGCTCCCCATACCAGGGTTACACAGATGGTATACTCAGATGCCAAGAATAAGTCGGAGCGACAAGGAAAAACATGGATAGTCCCCCAGATCAGGGATTTACCATGGTAGTCAAAGTCTCAACGAAAAATCCAAATCACCCGATTAGCCCATAAGCCTATATAAGACCAGGACTTTAAAGTACATACTGAAATAAAAGGTAAAATGGGCTCATTTCAAGCAAACGTTAAATATATGGTATACAGTCTATTTCAGATTATTCCTTGCAGACTAAGGATTACATGAATTTACGTTCACACTTCAGAAAAAAGGTATTAAATATTCCAAGTTTGCTTCGGAATCAAGGTTTATGCATGTGTGAAGGTGTATCGCGGGACGCATGCAGGAAGGAGATATCTATACCCAGGATATAGATATCATCCCCCCATACAGGTCCCCCAATACAAAACATTTATACATAAAATACGCCCAATCTTAAAACGACCAGCCGATTGCACTAGACCGGGCCCATCTAGGCTCTCCTTTACACCGAAGCCGAGGCCAAAGCAGTGTGTTGAAGAGCTGGAGATCCCTGGGCTCCCCTCAACTGCCAGGACCCTCTTTTCCGGCTTACGAGTCTCCACCCACGGCAAACAGGCGGGTCCATTGGTGGGGTCTTACCACTCTGCAGGACGGCAGCCGGCGAATTCTACCCCCCGTCCGGCTGGGGGAGATGAAGACATGGAGGCGGAAGACTCCCTTGTGGAGCCAAATACAAAAAAGCAAGGTCATACTATAAAATTGAATAAACAAGAGCGGCAAACTGTCGCAAGATACGCCCGTCTTACCCCAAGTTGTAAAGCTGGGGAATGCACCAGACTAAATTAAAGTATGAAAAATGACAAAGGGCAGTAACTCAAAAATTAAGCGAGCAAGAGTTATGATTCCTGTGCACTGCACTCCCCCTTGATGAGATCTATCCACCCATGAAATTTCATAACCCTAGCTAGTATAGTTTTGGAGATATTCACCAGACAAAAATCAAGTATGAAAAACAACAAAAGGCAATAACTCAAAAATTACGCAAGCAAGAGTTATGATTCCTATGCATTGCACTCCCCCTTAATGAGATCTATCCACCCATGAAATTTCATAACCGTAGCTAGTATAGTTTTGGAGATATGCTCCAGACAAAAATCAAGTATGAAAAACGACAAAGGGCAATAACTGAAAAATTAAGCAAGCAAGAGTTATGGTTCTTATGCACTGCACTCCCCTTGATGAGATCTATCCACCTATGAAATTTCATAACCGTAGCTAGTATAGTTTTGGAGATATTCACCGGACAAAATTCAAGTATGAAAAACGACAAAGGGCAATAACTGAAAAATTAAGCAAGCAAGAGTTATGATTTCTGTGCACTGCACTCCCCCTTGACAAGATCTATCCACCCATGAAATTTCATAACCCTAGGTAGTATAGTTTTGGAGATAATCACCGGACAAAATTCAAGTATGAAAAAAGGACAAAGGGCAATAACTCAAAAATTAAGCAAGCAAGAGTTATGGTTCCTGTGCACTTCACTCCCCCTTAGTGAGATCTATTCACCCAAGAAATTTCATAACCCTGGCTAGTATAGTTTTGGAGATATGCTCCGGATAAAATTCAAGTATGAAAAAAGACAAAGGGCAATAACTCAAAAATTAAGCAAACAAGAGTTATAGTTCCTGTGCACTGCACTCCCCCTTGATGAGATCTATCCACCCATGAAATTTCATAACCCTAGGTAGAATAGTTTTGGAGATATGCTCCGGACAAAGAACTGGACGCCGCCCGCCCGCCACGGGTGATCCCATAATACGTCCCGTCTTCGACGGGCGTATAAAAATGAATCTATCCGTATTTCCATTGTTTTATGGTATCACATTTCTCCTCAACATAGCTATGTGTAATAACATTATACAATGGAATTGTCGTAGCATAAAAGCCAACCGCGAGGAATTAGACCTTCTAGTCGATGAGCAAAAACCAGTAGCAATTTGTTTACAGGAAACATTTCTTAAAGATTCTGACAAGTTTACTTTAAAATACCACTCCTGTTACTTTAAAGATGGGTATTTAGAATTTTACATCTCACCAAATTAAACAAGAGGGCCATTGGCCCTGGAACGCTCACCTTAGACTATAGCTTATGAATGAAATTCAATTATTTGAGCAACTTTGGTAAAGCTTCACCCAAGGAACATCCCTGCTAAGTTGCATCAAGATTGGCCCAGTGGGTTAGGAGAAGATGTTTAAAGAAATTGTTGACGGGCGACAGACGCCGGACATAGGGCAATCAAATATCATAAAGCTCTACACCTTCCAGTTTCAAAGAAGAATTTTATATTTTCCTTTTCTGTCCGATGTTCGAACTTGTGGTCCCCGGGGCTGGGTCAGTTTTAACCAAAGCAGCATCCTTGGAACAAACTTGGTAGAGGTCCACTCAAAGATGCTACATACCAAGTATCAAGGCTCTACACCTTCCCGTTTAAGACAAAAAGAAATTTAAAATTTTCCTTCTTTGTTCCTATGTTCGAACCTGTGACCTCCGGGGCAGGGCCGGTTTAAACGCCAGGGACATAATATGACCAAACTTGGTAGAGGTCCACTAGAAGATTCTGCATACCAAATATCAAAGCTCTGCACCTTCAAGTTTCAGAGAAGATTTCTAAAGTTTTCCTTCTTTGTTGCTATGTTCGAACCTGTGACCTCCCGAGGCAGAGCCAGTTTTGACCCCAAGGGCACAATATGAACAAACTTGGTAGAGATCCACTAGGAATTGCTACATGCCAAATATCATAGCTCTATGCTTTCTAATTATAGAGAAAAAGAATCTTAAAATTTTTTTTCATTGTTCCTATGTTCGAACTTGTGACCCCCGGGGCAGGGCCAGTTTTGACCCCACGGGCATGATTTGAACAAACTTGGTAGAGGACCACTAGGAGATGGCTGTGGCACTTTATGCTACCACAGTTAAAAAAACTCCAGGAAATAAATAAGTCGCGTTGTGTTCTGGTTTCTATAGTTTAATAATAACGTCTCATAGTTTCCATACTTCTAGGTTAAATAACCCAAATCAAAACTTCAAATTCAAGAATTCTTTCCAAAGATTCTTTCAAATATCTCCTCTTTAATTCTCTCCGAAATTCTTTTTTAAGAAAAATCCCATCCCAAGCGGTTCAGGCGGCTATTTTATGCTATAGTTGAATCATGGGATACGCCGCCCCGTCAGCCCAAATAAGTCAAAACGATTCCGGATCTTCTTGACCTCGTATCGTATGATTTACCTGACCAGTACTCATTCTCAGACAAGCTGGATCAGACACAGTGAAATTTACTATGGAATTTACGATATAGATATTTATGACCCGAGCGTGAGAATCTGTGGCTGTTAGCTTTTATGTTACATTCCTCCCGACCTAAGTCAGTAACATAATGATGGTACTGACAAAGAAAACCATAAACAAATCATAACAAGATACGACATAGCAAATACTTAGATGTCTGTATACTACACTTGGAAACTTCTCACCATTGGACATCAATCGCACATGTAAAACCTCTCAAGGCATTGATAACTCAAATTGTATACAGCACAGAAAAGTAAAAATTATACTACCTCTACATGAAGTCATGTGAAAAAAAAATCAATTGTATACTTTTCTAAAAAAAAAAATTGATTCAGAACTTTACGACAAAAGACTAAATCTATTCTACAATAATGAAATTCACTTTACTAAATATTGTCCAACGGTATGCTAGTAAGTCTATCACTAACTGAATATTCTTAACACACTATAGATATAAAACAAAACAAAACACACAAAGAAAAAAAAAACAAGAGGGCCAAGATGGCCCTGGATCGCTCACCTGAATTTTTGAGATGACCATAGTCTATTTTTTTTTTCTTTTTTAGCGTTGAAACATTGGAACCAAATTTATAATTTTGCCAAGCAATTTTCAAAAGGTCGCCTGTAAAAGTCATTTCGAAATTTGACCATCAGTTTCAAAAAGAAGAATTTTTAAGAATTCTTCATTTCTGTATAAGAGCAAGTAACCCCCATCCACGAGAGCCATGTTTCTTGATGGATCAAAATTTACGAACAAGTTTTGAAAAGGGTCACCCAAGGAACATCTCTTTGAAATTATTTCAAAATCTGACCAGGGGTTTCAGAGAAAGAGAATTTTAAACAATTTCATCATGTCCGTATAGTGCAAGTAGCCCCCATTCACAAGAGCCATGTTTCTTGACGGATCAAAATTATATGTACAGCTTTTGGAAAGGGTCACCCAAGGAACATCTCTGTCAGATTATTTTAAAATCTGACCACGGGTTTCAGAGAAGAAGAATTTTCAAGAATTTCCTCATTTCCATCTAGTGCAAGTAGCCCCCATTCACTAGAGCCATGTTTCTTGGCCAATCAAAATTTCGCGAACAATTTTAGAAAAGGGTCACCCAAGGAATATCTCTGTGAAATTATTTCAAAATCTGGCCAGCGGTTTCAGAGAAGAAGAATTTTTAAGAATTTCTTCATTTCTGTATAGTGCAAGAAGCCCCCATTCACCAGAGCCATGTTTCTTGACGGATCAAAATTTCGCGAACAATTTTTGAAAAGGGTCACCCAAGGAACATCTGTGTGAAATTATTTTAAAATCTGGCCAGCGGTTTCAGAGAAGAAAAATTTTTAAGAATTTCTTCATTTCTGTATAGTGCAAGTAGCCCCCATTCACCAGAGCCATGTTTCTCGACCAATCAAAATTTCGCGAACAATTTTTGAAAAGGGTCACCCAATGAACATCTCTGTGAAATTATTTCAAAATCTGACCAGCGGTTTCAGAGAAGAAGATTTTTTAAGAATTCCTTCATTGCTGTACAGTGCAAGAAGCCCCCATTCACCAGAGCCACATTTTTTGACCAATCAAAATTTCACGAACACTTTTTGAAAAGGGTCACCCAAGGAACATATCTGTGAAATTATTTCAAAATCCGACCAGCGGTTTCAGAGGAGAAGATTTTTAAAGAATTCCTTCATTTCTGTATGGTGCAAGAAGCCCCCATTCACCAGAGCCACATTTTTTGACGAATCAAAATTTCACGAACAATTTTTGAAAAGGGTCACCCAAGGAACATATCTGTGAAATTATTTTAAAATCCAACTAGCGGTTTCAGAGGAGAAGATTTTTAAAGAATTTGCTAAAAAATTCCATTTGGTTGCCATGGCAACCAGAGTTTTAGATGGAATCAAATTCTGTGAACAATTTTTAAAGAGGACCTCCCAAGGAACATTCCTGCCAAGTTTGGTCCAAATCCGCCCAGCGGTTTAGGAGGAGTTGATGTTTAAAGAATTGTTGACGACGCACGACGGACGACGGACGACGGACACCGGGTGATCCTAAAAGCTCCCCTTGAGCACGTTGTGCTCAGGTGAGCTAAAAACACTGTCTTCATTTTAATTCTTTTCTGTCCCTTTGGCTTTTTCCACTGTCGATGTGTGTCGTCTTGATGATGGACAGAGCTCTCTAAATCGTGGCAGCCGGCAGAGAGCATCGGCTGCCCCACAAGCCATCTGAGCAGCTGTCTGGGTGATTGTGGATGCATCCACGCAGTTTTCTAGCCTTTGGTGTATTATGTCCAAGTTTGAGTTGAGTAAAATGTAATATGTTTCGCTCCATTCGAGATTTGCCTTTATTTTCCGTTTGTTTCTCAATTGAACCTTGATTGGAAAATCAAAGTCCGAATCACAAATTCCACATAGCACTGGGTATTCAACCTTGTCTGATTTTTCGGGACAATGATGTCCCTGATTTACATAGTCTAGAACGGCATAACAACCGGCGCAGGTATAAAGAGTTTTAATTCCGCAGATTTCACAGCAGGGATAGTCGTAGAATTCCATGGTACTTTATTATTAACTTTTAGGATTCCGCGAATTTTGGTTTTCCAAACACAAGAGAAATATGCCGGTCTGGGGAAAAGTTCAGGAACTTACATGTAGGTGTTTGGACCCGGATATGGGCGTAAGTGTTAATGACGTAGATGGGTGGAATTCGGAACAACAGTCCAATTAAATGTAGTCAAACAGACGTATATCTCATAGTTTCTTATCAAAAGTCCATATTTGAAAAGACCATCACCAATTCGACAGTTAGTTGAGTGTTGATTCTGCATTCTTGCCGAATAGAATAGGATACAATTTGGGACAGTCTGAGTCGCTCGTAGGCGCTTCTATTGGGTTTACGGTAAGCGGGTTCTTTCCACCTGTCTCCAACTCTCGGAGCTCGATTTTCTCCATCGAACCGTTTTGTTTCCGTTTTTTCTGGAACTCCTTACGCATACAATTTGGCAGATATCTTACACATGAACATGTAGGGCACTTTTTACCCTTACAACAACAACAATATGAAATAAGAAGAATAGCTACCACCATAGTGAGACTGGGACTAACAAAAGACCAAATTGGCCGAGCTTTGAGCGCAGACGCGTTTGAATCAACATAGACGTCATAATTATGTTGATTCCATTTCTAGCATCAATTCGCTTAAAGTCATGTCTTTGACTGCCGACAAACGCTCAGGAAGTTTAAGTGTTGTATAATTTGAAAACTTCTCTTCGAACGGTTTCCAGACAACACCTTTCGAAAAGTTTGCAGCTTGAAGTATAAGCCTAGCATTTGTACTGGCCGATTTTCCCATAATATAGGGAGAGGATAACGCAAAGTGTTTATTTGAGGCCGTGCATCCGTCTTTTACCTGAATCATAGACACGGGGGATTTGGTTTTCTTCTCGCCGTGTACTCGCGAATTACACACGAGGGCGAAGGTTAAGTCCTCACGTGCAATTACAACCCAATTGATATCGAAAAGGTAAATAGCAGTGGGCAACATTTGGTTAGATATTTGTGTTACACACGAAGTAACGTCATCATTCTCTCTCGACATGAATAATTCAATCATGCAACTTTTGGTTAAGGCTACCGAAAATACAGGGTTTCGAACTGTACAGAAACGAACCGAAGCTCTACTGCAACTACTTAACTCTGCCATTGTCAAAAGTTGATATTGTGTCCGGGACTTATCTATTAAGAATCCCGCACCGTCAAGATGATACTGAGCTAACAAGTTAGTGTACTGATTTTCGGAATTTATTATAGTTTTTTGAGATAAGGTTGGAACGGCGATCGCTTTATAGACTTCGAATTTCCTGTCTAAACGTACAAGCGGAATAACAAGGATTGTAATTATTTTACCGTCCATAAAATAAGTTGAACAGGTGAGATATTTATAAAAAGACCACAATTCACGTTTCGGGTCGGCTATTAAGGAGATAAGATCCGGTGTATTGTCTTGAATTTCTAGCAAAAGGGTTTTTAGAGTAATCGGGCTTATGACATCGGTAGATATTTTGCCAAGTGAAAGGTATCCCAACTTAGATTTTAAATCGACTAGGTAGAACCTTGCGTCTCTTAATAAGAACTTTATTTCTTCCATAACCAATACTAATCGTGCATAAACTTTAAGGACGTATCGATTTGTGCTAATTTGATTTTCAAAATCACGTTTAATTTCTTTCATCGTTAATTCTAATTTTCTGATACTCCCGACGATTTCGATGATTGATTGTCGATTTTCGTGAATAAGAGCCCGAGATTCGTTGATCAGGGATAATTCTTTCTCAACAACATGTATGATTCGCTTTTGGTTAAGTGCTAAATTATTCACCTGAAATCGAATTTCATTAAGATCTCGATCAGACACTACGCCAAATAACCAAGATAATCCTTCTCCTACAAAAGGAAGTAATGATTTTTTTGAACGATGTTGTTGTGAACTATTATGTACTTGATGCATGATTTGCGTTACTTCAATTTCAACATTCTCCTTCAGGGTTCGAAGATATTTAGTTTCTTCTCTCAAACCCTCGAAAACATTCCTTAATGCCTCAATTTTAGTATCATTTATCTTAAATGAATTTAGACTCACGTCTAATCCTGCTTCAATTCTATCTATGTCTTTTTCGACTAAAGACATAAAATTACTAAACTCGGCAAAGTCCGACACAATGGTAGCTAGCCATTTCGCTCTAGTAGTCGAAATTTCATTAGTCTTACGAAAAATCACATTGTCTCTTATTTCGATGGGGCGTGCTAAATGTAGTACAACAGAAAATGCTGCCAAAATGTATAACGTTTGCCGGTACATTTTCCTCTGAAACGATATATAAAAAAAAATAAATAGGTGAATATTTACACACACACAAAAAAAAATGAAGCCTTTTCCAAAACAGGAAAATTCGCTAAGTTCATGGTATCACGTGGATACTCATGGCGCAAAACCGTGGTCGGTTAATTTATTCAAAGACCTTCGCATGTGATACGATTTCAGTGAAACAAGCATGACCCCCGCCTTATTTGGGGGAGGGGGGACGACTTGTCGTCTGACTCAGAGTCTGAAAAGTAGGACTCGGTCGAAGTATCATATTCTACAGGTATATGCTTATCTTCATACTTAAGCCTGGCCTGTCGTGACCTTATTCTATTTTGCAACTCAGCCAACGGAATATTGTCTTCTGATTGGCTGCTTTCTCTGTCTCTACTAATTTATTTGACCTCGTTTTATCTACGTCACTCTCACTCTCTGAGCTAGGGTCAAGAGGTGGAACTACATACTGTGCAGGACGCAACCTTTTTCCAGTCTGATCTTTAGGAATTTCCCATTCATCTAAGTCAGCATATCTCAAGTGTTCTGCGTGCACTTTTGTCGTTGAGCCATCAAGAGTGTGTTTTAT
Organism: Tridacna crocea; assembly: GCA_943736015.1. Lineage (NCBI taxonomy): Eukaryota > Metazoa > Mollusca > Bivalvia > Cardiida > Cardiidae > Tridacna > Tridacna crocea. The sequence goes on along the minus strand of OX031057.1, from coordinate 11,476,766 downwards.
TATAAAAGTTACTGGTGATGTTTGTTCAATAATACGATAGTAAGGTTGCCATTTTATGTCTAACTTAAATTTAGGTTTATGGTTTCTGTAGTACACGGGATCTCCAACCTTGAGTTCGACTTTAGATGACCTTGTTTTATTTATTCGTTCATTTTGTATTGAAGAAATTTCCGAGGAATTAAAAGCTTTGATAGAAACTAAAGGTAGTCCCTTTTTTAGTGAAATAAATTTGTTCGTGGTGTTTACCACCATAACAGGAATTTTGCGATTTTGTGCCAATTTACAAATCGAATTTGGTACTAATAGTCCAGGTTCATTAATCAAGGTGTTTGTTTCTATGGGCGACACTTCATACTCTTTTTTATACGGGAAACCAGGGTGTTTCCAAACAGTAACCTGGCAGATATGAGCACTCTGAGGGGAAATTTTGACCTAGTGTCTTGTTCTAGCAATCGACGCTACGTGCATATCATCTATTAAAGGGATATAAGTTTCATGGACTCGGATGCACGAGAGATCGTGATACACACGTACACCTCGTGATTTTAACCAGTCAAGACCAATAATTACATTCCTATTCAAATTCTGTACTACATAAAATTTATGGCTCATTTTTAATCCACCAAGGGTAAAGGTTAATTCAGAAAATCTATCTACATGCATAGGTGTATTTGCAGCAGTCAACAGATTCAAACTATGCTTGAACAATTTCGGTTTTATTTTGAAAGAATCATATACTCGCCTACTTATTAATGATACTTCTGCACCAGAATCCAACAAAGCTCTGTACTTTTGTTTTTCAAATTTTATCAATAAAGAATTCGGACCTTTGGGAATAGAATTAATTTTGATAATGCGTTTTTCCTGCTTTATCCCTCTTCTCGAAACGGCTTCTAATTTCGAGAAGGGTTTGCGTTTAAAGCTTGCCCAGATTTCTGATTAACCTCAGTTTTAAAAGTTTCACATTCATTTGCATAGTGGCCTAACTTAGAACATTTGTAACAGACAAGTTTCTTTCGCCGCGCCTGATCAACTTCAGAAATGTTCGCGCGTAAGTCTCGTTTCCTAACACATGGTGTCTCGCACATGGTGACCTTTCTTCTTGCAATAGTGACATGCACCTTTTGGCCTGGCATGACTCACTTCCATAGGTTCGTATTCTCCTTGACGAGAAACACCTGGCTCAATAGATTTTTGAGAGGAGACGGCATCAGAATTTTGGGTCCTTAACTGAAAACGTTTCGTTAGATTTTGTTCTCTAGTCGCAATCATTACAGCGTCATCAAAACGAAGGGGGTTCTCCCTCATGACTTTTAATTTCATTTGATCTTTATACAATCCATCAATAAAAAATCCAACCATTTGCCTCTCGACGAATTCGTCGCCGATTCCTTCGAAGGCATCCTCGCCCAAAGCTAGGAGTCGTTCGGCAAAAACTTGAATGGTTTCATTCGGCTTCTGCCTTACTTTTCGAAGCAAAAGGAGAGCGTGCTGCGAGTCGACTACTTCGCCAAAACACGACCGCAACTCGGCCTTCACCCTTCGCCAATTTTCCTCTGGGTTGCGAGACAAATAGCGCTTTAGAAAATCGCTTACGGGGCCTTTGCTAGCCTGATAAGCGACAAATTTAACTCTTTCATTTTCGACTTGGGTTAACGTTACGAATTTCTCTATGCTTTTAATCCAGTCTTTAAACTCTTTGGGATTGGAGCCATCGAAACTTGGTACAATTTTTGCGATTCCCTGAGCCCCCATGGTAGTAGCTAAACGTCCCATTTGTTCTTGTACAGACCTGACCATAGTTGCAAAAGGTAACGGATCGACTGGTTCTGCCATCTTGTACACAAAGAGAAACAGAAATAGAAAACAACTTACGGTTTACTGCCTGTTCCAAGCTCCGGATGTATTTCCAAACCACAATAAGACTGAAATGTCCACGGTCAGCACTATCACATTGCCCCCGCAATAATCCCAGGTTCGAGATGCAAAGTGAAAAAATCCAGTTTACATCCTGGTCACGGCACCAAATCGGTTTATGTGGCACTTCATGCTACCACAGTTAAAAGAACTCCAGGAAATAAATAAGTCGCGTTGTGTTCTGGTTTCTATAGTTTAATAATAACGTCTCATAGTTTCCATACTTCTAGGTTAAATAACCCAAATCAAAACTTCAAATTCAAGAATTCTTTCCAAAGATTCTTTTCAAATATCTCCTCTTTAATTCTCTCCGAAATTCTTTTTTAAGAAAAATCCCATCCCGAGCGGTTCAGGCGGCTATTTTATGCTATAGTTGAATCATGGGATACGCCGCCCCGTCAGCCCAAATAAGTCAAAACGATTCCGGATCTTCTTGACCTCGTATCGTATGATTTACCTGACCTGTACTCATTCTCAGACAAGCTGGATCAGACACAGTGAAATTTACTATGGAATTTACGATATAGATATTTATGACCCGAGCGTGAGAATCTGTGGCTGTTAGCTTTTATGTTACAATGGCACAAACCAAATATCAAAGCTCTATGCCATCTAGTTTCAGAGAAGAAGAAATTTAAAGTTTTCCTTCTTTGTTCCTATGTTCAAACTAGTGACCCCCGGGGTGGGGCCAGATTTGACCCCAGGGACATTATTTGAATAAACTTGGTAGAGGTCCACTAGGAGATACAACAGACCAAATATCAAAGCTCTATGCTTTCTAGTTTCTGAGGAAAAGAATTTTAAAGTTTTCCTTCTTTGTTCCAATGCTCAAACTTGTGATCCCCGGGGTGGGACCAGTTTTGACCCCAGGGACATAATTTGAACAAACTTGGTAGAGGTCCACTAGGAGATACAACAGACCAAATATCAAAGCTCTACGCCTTCAAGTTTCAGAGGAGAAGATTTTTAAAGTTTTCCTTCTTTGTTCCCATGCTCAAACTTGTGACCCCTGGGGTGGGGCGAGTTTTGACCCCAGGGACATAATTTGAACAATCTTGGTAGAGGTCCACTAGGAGATGCTACATACCAAATATCAAAGCTCTACCCCTTCAGGTTTCAGAGGAGAAGATTTTTAAAGTTTTCCTTCTTTGTTCCTATGCTCAAATGCGCTAAAACGCGTTATCCCCCGGGGCGGGGCCAGTTTTGACCCTATGGGCATAATTTGAACAAACTTGGTAGAGGTCCATTGGGAGATGCTACATACCAAATACCAAAGCTCTACCCCTTCTACTTTCAGAGGAGAAGATTTTCAAAGATTTCGTTTTGTTTTCGTTTTGTTGCCATGGCAACCAGAGTAATGGGTGGAATTAAATTCTTTGAACAAGTTTGGTAGAGCTTCACCCAAGAAACATTCCTGCCAAGTTTCATGAAGATTGGCCCAGTGGTTTAGGAGGAGAAGATGTTTAAGGAAATTGTTGACGGACGCCGGACATTGGACGATCACAATAGCTCACCTTTAGCACTTTGTATGAATGAATGAATGAATGGAGTTTTAAGGCCCGTCGACAACAGTGGTCATGTTGGGCGCACTTACAGGAAATGCAATGCAAAGTGATAGAACAAAAGTATTATGAAATCATAAAATCTAAATTGTGAAAACACTAAAATTACAGGTAGAAAGTAAGCATCTAAAACAAGAAAGGTCAAAAGAACCTAAAATTATATCGTTTTATAGAGACGTATCTCTTTCAAAAAATCAAAAACGGATTCGATCTTTACAGTATCGAACAAGGTCTTCATGCTGTCGACATCAAAAACCTTTGTCTTATAGGTGCAAGATCTACACAGTCGACAAGTATATGTTTAATAGTAAAAGGTGCATTGCAGGGTATACATAGAGGCTCATCTTCTCCTTTCAGAAGATAAGAGTGCGTTATATATGAATGTCCAATGCGAAGACGGGCCAAGATAATTTCTTCGCGGCGATTTGTCCGCAACCCTGGAAGCCATTCGCCAAGTCCTGGTTTAATGTTGAAAAGTTTGTTGTTTTGATTGGCTGGATCGCTCCAGGATTGCAGCCACACATTTTGAATAAAGATATTGATTAATGGTTTAAAATCGTTAAAAGGAACTTTAAAATGTAAAATTTCTAGTGATAATGCGTCCTTGGCAGCTTTATCTGCCTCTTCATTACCACTTATCCCAATATGGCTGGGAAGCCAGCAAAAAACTATATCAGCTCTCTCGCAGAGTCTAGACAATTTTTCAAGGAGATTGACAATTAGCGGGTTATCGGTTTTCTCACCCTCAAGAGCTTGCATGACTGACAACGAATCAGTAAATATGATGTATCGCCAATAGCCGTCCTGTTCAATATGGTTGAGGGCAAGGTCAATCGCCTTTATCTCCGCAGAAAAAATGGAAGAGTTATTAGATAGGCGGAACTGATATAGTTCACCATCAAGGATGGCAGCTGAAGCTACTTTTTCACCAACTTTCGAACCATCTGTATAAATCTCTTCATGGGTATAATATTGTTCTTTAATTTCCAATAGTTTATTCTTAAAAATCATAGGATCGGTTGTAGCTTTGTGCTAAGGTGAGCTAAACACATATATATCACTAAAATTTATCTGTAAAAATAATATAAATCATCAATAAGTAAGACTCATAATATTACAAAAAAAAAAAAACATTTTTGATGGTGTTCCCTTAAAAGGCTACGTAACCTCTTAAGGTATTTTTAGATTTCCCGCCAAAAATCAATAAAGCATTTTGGGAATGTTAAGTCACTGGCACGTCACTTATAACGCTTAAATTCCATTACATAATATACATGTAATAATTATTTTCCATCATGTTTTCTTCGGACCATATATTTGAAACTTTGTCTGTGTATTCCTGTATATAAATGACCAAATTGATCACCTAAAAATAGAACGTGTCTCCCGTTGGTGTCTACCTGGGCCATAGTAAATCTGTAATTTCTCGTGCTGTCGGATGATTTTCGACTACTGGGCTTTTATGAAGGCAAATTAAAAGGCTTGGGGAGTATAAGGATGATTTTTTTTTTGCATTTTTTAAAAATTTTCGTCCGAAGATCTGAAGGGCCACTTTACTTTAAACACTTTATTGGTAATGATAAAGCTTCAGGAGATGTTGGCGTGATTGTTAACGACAGTGTTCCACACCATTCTGTAAAGCTTGATATTACTCTTCAAGCTGTCGCGGTAAACATTTCTTCAAATAAAAACCTTTACTTTGTGCTCCATTTATCTGCCCCTAAGCTCACCAATTAATGTCAAAAAACTTGATCATATTATAGATCAATTGCCAAAGCCATTTATGTTAATGGGAGATTTTAATTCCCACCAAACGTTATGGGGATGCACAGACACGAATGACAAAGGTAGAACTATTGAGGAATTTATCACAAAGCATGACCTTGTTCTGCTGAATGATCAATCTTCAACCTATCTTCATCCTTCTACTGGTTCTTACTCATCTTTACACCTTACAATATGCAACCCTGGAATTGTTCCAGATTTTGACTGGAAGGTTTGCGATGACCTTCATGGAAGTGATCACTTCCCGATAAAAGTATCGGAAGTAGGACGTTTAGTACAACAACGTCCTCTACGTTGGCAACTCCACAAAGCCAATTGGGAACAATTCAGAATTCATTGTGAACAGACAATTCATCCCAAGCTTTTTGAAGATTGAGAAAATCCTGCTGATATCTTCACTTCCTAAATTTATTCGGCTGCTGAGAAGTCAATTCCTCGAACATCGACAAATCCAAAGCACCCAAACAAGCCATGCTTTAATGATGATTTCAATAGGCTATAAGAGAAAGAAAATATGTTCCCAGAGAATTTAACCCGAGACCAACCCCGGAAAATCTTTCAAAGTTTAAAATTGCTCGTGCAAAAGCACGTCGGACTATCAAGCAAAGTAAACGTGTTTCTTGGCGACAGTACGTGTCTAGATTAAATTCTAGATCGTCGGTCAAAAAGACATAGGACATGATCCGGAAAATTAACGGCAAAAACTCCTCATTAAACGTTGGACACTTAAATGTTGGTGATGATGTCGTCACCTCCAAAGCAGACATTGCAGATGTCTTCGCTGACACCTTTGCAGGGAAATCCTCTTCTTAAAATTATTCGACAGCATTTCAGAAATTTCAAAACACTAAAGAAAAAACAAAGCTTAATTTTAAGTCGAATAACAGTGTACATTACAATAAAGATTTCACTGTAAAAGATTTGAAGAAAGCATTAAAGAAGTATCATGACACTGCTGTTGGATGTGACGACATCCATTACCAGTTTTTGAAACATTTACCATTTCGATCCCTCGACTGTTTACTTCGCATATTTAATCAAGTCTGGCATACTGGTATTCTCCCAGATTCCTGGAAAGAGGCTATTGTAATTCCCATACCAAAACTGGGTAAAGACTCAACGAATCCTGCCAATTATCGCCCTACAGCCTTAACAAGTTGTATTTGTAAAACCATGGAAAGGATGGTCAATGACCGGCTTGTTTGGTTTTTGGATAAAAACAAACTTATTGCAACCGCCCAGAGCGGGTTTCGTAAACGAAGAGGCACTCTCGACCATTTAGTTCGCTTCGAAACATTTCTTCACGAAGCTTTTATAAAAAAGGAACATGTTGTTTCCGTATTCTTCGACCTCGAAAGTGCTTACGATACCACATGGAAGTATGGAATCATGAACGACCTCCATGATTTCGGTGTAAGAGGTCGCCTTGCTTATTTCATTTCGGCATTTTTGAATGAACGTCAATTTAGAGTCCGGGTTGGAGATACTCTCTCAATGAATGAATGAATGAATGTTGTTTTATGGCGCATCGACAGCTTAGGTCATTTAGCGCGCATATCCGTGTTAAAAGATGTCAATAGTGAAAGGTTTAAACTGAAGTGTTTGAATACATTAATGAAAAAAGGTTGGATTAAGAAGGATCAATGAATGAATGAATGTTATTTTATGGCGCATCGACAGCTTTGGTCATTTAGCGCGCATATCTATGTTAAAAGATAAGAAACGAAGGGTTATTTAAACTGAATAAAGTTTAAATGACAATAAAAGAATTGAATTAAGAAAACTTAATGCATACAGGGCATCATCGAGGTACAGGGCTATCCCTATATACTCAAAAGTTTTAAATGATAAGAACTGAATTAAGAAGTATACATAAAGGGCATTATCGAGTTACAGGGCAATCCCCATATACTCAAAAGTTTTAAATGATAAGACCTAAGAATGCGACAAAAAAGGTTTAAACTCAATGCTGGTTTGATAAAAAGAAGTTTTTAAATGAAAAAAAATGTGTCATTTATAATGTGCATAAAATATGATATTGAGTGGCTGGGCGTCCCTGCCTACTCCAAAGCTTTAGGTTAAAAGGTAAGACTGATAATATTGTTTTTCCTTGGAAATGAGGTTAAAACTAGTAAAGATTGGAGCCTCTATGGGATCAAATACTCCCGTTAAAGAGTTCCTGTCTCCAATGAGATAAGATGTCTCCAGGAGAGCCAATCCTCCCATTAAGGAGATGCAAACTGAATATTAATGAAGTAAAGAATGTTGTAAAAAGATGGGTAAGAAACTCAAGAGTAAATATCACAGTTTATTGTAAATGCCAATCTCCTTTATGAAAGCGATAATAGATTCAACGCTGACAGAATCAAAAAGATTTTTCAAACTATCGACGTTGAAATATTTTAAACGAACTGGCTGAAAGTCAATGCAATCTAGTAGGATATGTTTTACAATGAATGAATGAATGATGAATGAATGTTGTTTTATGGCGCATCGACAGCTTTGGTCATTTAGCGCGCATATCTATGTTAAAAGATAATAAACGTGGAGTTGTTTAAACTGAATAAAGTTTGAATGACAATAAAAGAATTGAATTAAGAAAATTTAATGCATAAAGGGCATCATCAAGTTACAGGGCAATCCCTATATACTCAAATGTTTTAAATGATAAGAAGAATGCATAAAGGGCATTATCGAGTTACAGGGCAATCCCTATATACTCAAAAGTTCTAAATGATAAGATTTAAGAATGTGATAAAAAGGTTTAAACTCAATGCTGGTTTGATAAAAAGAAGTTTTTTAAATGAAAAAGAAATATGTGTCATTTATAATGTGCATAAAATATGATATTGAGTGGCTGGGCATTCCCTGCCTACTCAACAGTTTTAGATATCGAGTTACAGGGAAATCCCTATATACTCAAAAGTTTTAAATGATAAGATTTAAGAATGTAATAAAAAGGTTTAAACTCAATGCTGGTTTGATAAAAAGAAGTTTTTTAAATGAAAAAGAAATATGTGTCATTTATAATTCGCATAAAATATGATATTGAGTGGCTGGGCATTCCCTGCCTACTCTACAGTTTTAGATTAAAAGGCAAGACCGATAATATTGTTTTTCCTTGGAAATGAGGTTAAAATTGATAAAGATTGGAGCCTCCAATGGGATAAGATACTCCCATTAAAGAGGTCCTGTCTCCAATGGGATAAGATGTCTCCAAGAGAGCCAATCCTCCCATTAAGGAGATGTAAACTGAATATTAAAGGAATTAAAAATGTTGTAAAAAGATAGGTAAGAAATTCAATAGTAAATATCACAGTTTATTGTAAATGCCAATCTCCTTTATGAAAGCGATAATAGATTCAACGCTGACAGAATCAAAAAGATTTTTCAAACTATCAACGTTGAAATATTTTAAACGAACTGGCTGAAAGTCAATGCAATCTAGTAGGATATGTTTTACAGAAAAGGTTGCATTGCATGGTATACATTCAGGGGCATCATCTCTTGTCAAGAGCCAGGAATGTGTGATGCGTGAATGGCCAATTCGAAGTCGTGCAATTATCACTTCTTCTCGACGAACGGATCTGTAAACGGGATACCATTCATCAAGGGATGGTTTAACTGAATGCAGTTTATTGAAAATATCAGCATCCCACTGGGATTGCCAAGAAGATTGGATATGTGATAAAACGGAGGATTTAAAATCAGTGTGTGGAACTTTAAAATCTGAAATGGGAAGGTTAAGTGCAGATTTGGCAGACCTATCGGCATTTTCATTGCCTTTGATGCCTACATGACTTGGAAGCCAGCAGAACACCAATCTATTCTTAGAAGAAATTTGTGAGATCCTTTCAAGTAAACTGCAGATTAAAGGATTCTCAAGTCGTTGATTTGAAAGGGCCTGTAATGTTGACAAAGAGTCTGAAAAGATAATAAAACGGTTGGAATTAGAACTTTCAACTAGATTAAGGGCAAGATCTACTGCTTTAATTTCAGCAGAGAAGATAGAGGAGTTGTTTGGAAGGCGGCATTTTAAGCTCCTTTGTCCATAAACAGCGGCAGCTGCTACAGAATTGCCTTCTTTAGATCCATCTGTATAGATGGGTTTGAAGGAAAAATAATGCTCCTTTATCTCGTTGTATCTAGCATGAAATACAGTTCTATCCGTGACAGACTTTTTGTCAGATGCAAGGTCAAATCTGAATTCTGCACTGTTTAGTGTCCATGGAGGGATTTCAGAGATTTTATAGTCGGCAATAGACTCGGTGTCTATGCCAAGGTTATCTACAATGGGCTCCATGCGGATACCAAATGGAGGAATAACATTTGGTTTCCTTTCAAAAAGACGTTTGTATTCAGGTTTAAAGACAACGTTATGAGTTGGATTAAAACGATTCGACTTAAGTTTTAAAATATATTGAAGTGAGAGTTTTTCTCTCCTGTACGAAAGGGAAGGTTCATTAGCCTCAACATAGAGACTATTGACGGGAGAAGTTCTGAAAGCTCCAAGTACAAGACGTAGACCTTCGTGGTGTATAGAATCGAGAATTTTCAGATAGGATTTACGGGCCGATCCGTATACAACAGATCCATAGTCTAACTTGGAGCGAACTAAAGACCGATAAAGCCGCAAGAGGACTTTACGGTCTGCTCCCCATTCAGAATGAGCCACAACCTTAAGAAGATTAAGAGCCTTCTTGCACTTCTTTTTAAGTGCAGTGATGTGAGGAAGGAAAGAAAGCTTTCTGTCAAAGATGACTCCAAGAAATTTAAATTCAGAAACGACTTCAATTTTAGTTTTGTCCAGATAAAGTTCAGGATCTGGATGAACACCTCGTAGATTACAGAGGTGCATGCACTTAGTTTTGGACTTTGAAAATTTGAAGCCATTTTCATCAGACCATGTTTGCAATTTGTTGAGACATTGCTGAAGTTGTCTCTCTATAATGTTCATATTTCGAGATCTGAAGCATATGACGAAGTCATCAACATAGAGGGAACAGTCTACACCAGGACAGATAGCTTTGACTATACTGTTTATTTTCACACTGAAAAGTGTAACAGAGAGAATACATCCTTGGGATACATCCGTCTCCTGTTCATGGGCTCCCGAGACAGTATTACCAACTCGGACGCGGAAAAGACGTTCATCCAAGAAGGCTGAAATAAAAAGAGGAAGACGGCCTCGAAGACCAAAGTCATGCAAGTCTTTCAGAATTCCGTATTTCCAAGTTGTATCGTAAGCGCTTTCAAGGTCGAAAAAGACAGATACTACATGCTGTCTATTAATAAAGGCTTCTCTGACAAAGGTTTCAAAGCGGACAAGATGATCTATGGTGCCGCGCTGGCGACGAAATCCACTCTGTACATCAACGATGAGGTTGTTCTTCTCTAAAAACCAGACAAGCCTGTCGTTGACCATACGTTCTAGGGTCTTGCAGAGACAACTAGTTAGAGCTATTGGCCGATAGTTAGCCGGGTCACTAGCATCTTTGCCAGGTTTTGGGATAGGAATGACAAGTGCCTCCCGCCAGGATGCAGGAAAAACACCTGACTGCCAGATATCATTAAAAATATCAAGTAAAACTGAGAGGGAAGTAAAAGGTAAGTGTTTTAAAAACTGGTAATGAACTTTATCTGGGCCAGGAGAAGAATCATGAGCTTTATTCAGAGCAGATGTTAATTCTTTAAAAGTGAAGAGTTTATTATAATGCTCTGAATTCGAAGACTTGAAATTAAGCTTTTTCTTTTCTTCTCTAGCTTTATTCCTCTGCAATTTTTCTGAATAGTTTGCAGAGGAAGACTTTTTGCAAAAGGTGTTAGCAAGAGCATCAGCTATATCCTGGGGAGATTCCAACGAAGTATTGTTAACCTCAAGGTGACTAACAGGGGTCTGGCCTTTGCCATTGATCTTTCTGATCATATCCCAGGTTTTTTTAGTAGTAGTTCTACTATTCAACTTAGAGACATATTGTCTCCAGGCCTTGCGCTTACTTTCTTTAATGGTACGACGGGCTTTTGCCCTGGAAATACGGAGTAAGTTAAGATTGTCTTTGGTAGGCCTGAGATTAAATTTTCTAAGGGCCTTTTTTCTGTCTCTGACAGCCTGTTTACAATCATCATTGTACCAAGGCTTGTCAGGTCGTTTTGGGTTTGCCGAGGTCTGAGGGATGGACTTTTCAGCTGCATCAATTAATAGGGAAGTGAAAAGTTTTGCAGGATCATCGCAATTTCCAAATTTATCATGTGTAATGGTCTGTTCACAAAGGGTTTCAAATTTATTCCAATTGGCTTTGGAAAGCTTCCATTTCTGCGGTTGTACACTGCTGGACGGTTGTGTAGATGAAAAGATAATGGGGAAGTGATCACTTCCACACAAATCCTCAGTCACTTTCCAAGTAAAATTGGGAAGTAAAACTGGGCTGCATAATGTTAAATCAATGGAAGAGTAAGATCCAGTTGCTGGATGCAAGTAGGTTTTGGATTTGTTATCATTCATGAAACCTAGAGAGTTGTTCGAAATGAAGTTCTCCAACTGGAGACCTCTCTGGTTGGTGTCATTGCAACCCCACATTACGTTGTGACTATTAAAGTCTCCAGCAAGAATATAGGGGGATGGCAATTGTGAAATGAGATCATTCAGATTGGTCTCATTGATAGGTATGCTTGGCGGGAGATATAAAGAACACAGTGTAACAGCACTGTGTATAGATAACCTGACAGCAACAGCTTGCAGGTTTGTATTTAAAGAGATAACTTTGTGAGGAATGTTGTTGTTTACAATAATAGAAACACCTCCTCTGGCTTTTTCACCTTCGGTAAAAATCTTGTTGTAAACAGAATGATATTTGAAAGTGATATCATCCTCCCGTTTAAGGAAGGTTTCTTGCAGACAAACAGCAACTGGTTTGTGCTCATTGATTAAAAGTGAAAGTTCGTCAAAGTTTGACTTCAGACCTCGACAATTCCACTGGATTATAGTATCCATAGTGTATGAGGAAAGTATAAAGACTAAAGTAAAAAACGAGGCTGTAAACCAATGCATTTTAAAATAGACTGGTTAAGATTTAATAACAGATGTCTCGGCTTTGGATGATTGCCACGCGTCAAAATCCTTGTTCCAAAGATCTTTGGAAGTGGACCAGATAGAGGCTTCTGAATCTGAAGCCTCACCTTCCAGATTTTCAGTATCTGCGTCCATGTCCTCTAGCTCCGAAAATCTGTTGGAGGTAGGGACAGGATCATTTACTTTGACTGTGATCTCACAAGATCCTTGGTTATCTTTAGATTGTGGTTTAGGTTTTGTTGTAGGCTGTGAAGATGGAGGTTGTGGTTTCTTAGGAGGTGGTTGTGAAGAGGTAGATGGCTTTGGAGTTTTCCGTGAAGAATTTTGTGAAGGTGTAGATGGCTTTGAAGTTTTTTGAGACAAACTATTTTGAGAGTTTGTGGGTTTTGAGGATGCCGAAGAGGTTGTGTTTGTTTTAGATACAGATGGAGAGTCAGGAATTAGTTTGGACAAGGTGGATGGAGGAAGAAGTTCTTTCAGTTCAGAAGCTACATCGGGAAATTTTTGAAGTAGAACTTTCGCAAGAATTTTACAAGTGCTGCAGTCGTCCTTTTCAGTTGACGAGCCAACAACACCTGCATAACTAGGACCAGAAGAGGTTTTCTTGCGTTGTTCAAATATTTTCCTTGCCTCTGGAAAGGTAACATTATTGTTATATTTAATAGAAAGAATTTCTTTTTCTTCCTTCCATACTGGACACTCTCTTGAAAAAGAGTGTGCAGATTTGCAATTAATGCAGAGAGGAGGATTTGAACAAGTAGTACTGTCATGGTCAGGTCCTTGATGAGCACATTTTGAGCATGTTTCTTGGTTCGGACATTTACTGATGTGATGGCCGTACCGCTGGCATTTAAAGCATCGCAAGGGGTTTGGCACATACACATCTACTTTGACTACTTGGAAGCCTATCTTGATAGAGGTTGGAAGAATAGGCGAAGAAAATTTTAATATGTATGTATGTGTCAGTCTCTGTTCTCCATCTCTGCGTACAGAAATCCGCTGAACATCGGATACACCTTGTTGTTTTAGATTGTCTTTAATTTCTTGTAAGGAGTCGCAGTATGCAAGCTCTTTGCATCTAATTACTCCTTTACAAGAATTAAGTGAAGGATGAGGAAAAATTTTAACGTCTATGTCAAAAAATTTGGTCTTTTTTAAAAGATTCAGTACTTGTTGATTTGTAAAACATTCAACTAGTAGGGTCTGATCTTTAAGTTTTTTAACTGATTTTGGTGTACCAAGGATACTAGAGATTTGTTTTTCTATAATGAATGGAGAGAGTTTAGTTACAGGTTTTGAATGATCTTGAGATTGGATAACAATAAAACGTGGAGATTGATAAGATGAAGGAAGTGAAGTTTCTGTTTCAGAGTCACTGTCTGAAAGGGGGCGCTTGCTTTCATTGAGCTTGGCCTTTTTTTGGGATGCCATGTTTGTGTGTTAAGTTTTACCACCGATGCTCCCCACCCGCCATGGAGCCCAACGAGGGGACATGGTCTGGGGAAAACCCATTCACAGACCATGACAGGGATACATCAATGGTATACTCGGTATGAAAGGGCTAGACTGGACAGATGCATTCTCGTAGAAAGTCCTACCAAGCTTAGACGATCATTGAGAGTTTACAAATGTCAGTCAAATACCAAAAAACTTTCACCCGATTGACCCATGAGCCACCGCCTTCTAGGGCTAAATAAGAAATACAACATCTGAAAGAGTGTGATATAATCATGTAGGATTAGAATGTGGAGAAGATGGTAAATTTAATTGAGAAAAAAAATGTAAAATAAAGAGTATATCAAATGTTCTAGGGCAAGGCATGACCAGCCGATTGATCAGGACGGGCCTTCCTGACCTCCCGTTTAGCCCAACTTAGGGCCAAAGTGGTGTGTTGTAAGTACAGGGCCTAGCCAATCCCCGATGTCACTCAACCACCAGGATCCCGTCATCAGGCGACACGGGTCGCAGCCCACGGCAAACGGGCAGGTCCTTTTCGGTGGGGTTTTACCACTCTGCAGGACTACAACCGGGATTTTTTCTATTCCCCCTACCCGGCTGGGGGGAGATATGTTTTACAGAAAAGGTTGCATTGCATGATATACATTCAGGGGCATCATCTCTTGTCAAGAGCCAGGAATGTGTGATGCGTGAATGGCCAATTCGAAGTCGTGCAATTCCCAGCCTGCAAAAATTATGGGACCAATATGGGCCCCATGTCGGATTTAAGATGGGCCCTACATGGGCTGCCGATGTGGGACTGAGCTGGTTTTTGCAACAGGATTCCACGAGGGACCCACAAGGGCAAACATATATGGGTCATATATGGGAATTATATGGGTCCAATATGGGCTTTGTTTTCAACCTATACTGGACCCATATGGTTCCTAAATTTGTTATAAGGGCTGGATATGGGAACCATATAGGCCCAATATAGGCTATGTTATAACCTTTACTGGACCCATATGATACCCAAATTTCCATTATAGGGGCAGGATATGGGAACCATATAGGCCCATTGTTACTGGATGCTCTCTATAAACGGGTCATGCTCTCTATAAACGGGTTATATGGGAATAATGTGGGTCCGATATGGGTGATGTTGTTACCCACACTGGACCTTTATGGTGCTCTGATCTCTATTATAAGGCCAGAATATGGGAATCATGTGGGTCCAATTTTATTATTTGTACGTCCTGTAGATCTTGCATGGGAATTCTATGGGTTCTCGTTTGGTACTGATATACTAGTAAATAGAAAAGGCTGCATAGGAATTTGTGGGTCTGATTTCTGGTTAATGTATGAGATTGGCCTTGTTAGCCATAAAAAGATTTTAGATATTTTCAGATTGAGAGCAAGCAGCTAAGTGATCACAGTTGCTCACCTTAAGCATTTTATGCTGTGGTGAGGTAAAATTCATAAGTTATATGTCCACTTCAATGGATTCAAAAACAGAGGGGAGTTGATTGACTAATATGCTCCTCTAAGTAGAATGCATAATTATGAACTTAATTGCTTAAAATGACCTAATATCTAGGTCCAACTATCATAAACCAGTGTACAATAACAAGAATTGTATTTTCAAGACAAATAATTTCAGTATTTGTTTTTGTATTTTAATTTGAAATTGCAATGGCACAAGCGTACAAAAATATAGTACAAAACAGCAACAGTTATAAAACAAAAAACAATCATAATACTGCTTTGAAATAAAATATGGATTACAAAATGATATGTGGATTACATATTTTACATATGTATATAGTCCAAAACAATAAGTTATAAAACAAAAAACAATCATAATACTGCTTTGAAATGATATGTGGATTACAAAATGATATGTGGTACTGAAGTGGTAGGGACAAATCGTTGCTTGCAGTGTAACTTAACCCTTTCCCAAACAATCCCAGTTTTCAAAATGCCTGAGGAAAAAGGCTTTTGAAGAAATTTGGAGCGGGAAGGAGAAAATGCTAATGACCAATGTGTCCCTTTCCCTTAACTCTTCACCACACGAGAAAATTTTAGACTGGTCCATATTGAAAGCATTTGCAGACAACAAAATAAAGGCGACAGAAAAATTGAAATTTGTTCAGGGAAGGGTAGAAAACTAGAAAACACTGTGGGAAAAAGAGAAAATGCTGGTTACCATCATTTTCTCCTTTTCCCACAGTGTTTTTAAAAGGCTTCTTTCTCAGGGGCGTCAAAAGTAGGGATTGTGTGGTAATGGGTTAATGCTTTCTACCCACTCAAAGACAAAAATATCTATCACTGATGGCAAATGTTTTCAATATGCACATTTTAAATTTTGTCATCTAGTATAGGGTCAAGCTATTCTAAAAAACAAGTACACATTATGACATTTACATGTAAGCTAAATTACAAAATAACACCATAGCAAAATTACACAGTAAACATTGACTAGTAAGTGTCCCATTATTATGACTAAAAGTAAGACTGACTCTATTTAATAGCACGTTCATCAGCCAAGGTATCCCGTTTCTGAAAAATTTATATACATGTATCTAGTATAGATTTAACCCATTACCAAACGACAATATTTTATACTGGTCCAGATTGTAAGCATTTGCAGACGACAAAATAAAAGTGACTGAAAATTTGAAATTTGTTTTGTGAAAAGTAGAAAACATTGTGGGAAAAGGAGAAAATGCTGGATACCAGCATTTTCTCCTTTTCCCACAATGTTTTCTAAAGGCTTCTTTCTTAGGGGCGTCAAAAGTAGGGCTTGTGTGGTAATGGGTTAAACAAATCTTCAACCTAATAACAAAATCAAGAGTCCATTAAGTCATTACCAAACGACAATATTTTAGGTTTGTCCGAATCGAAAGCATTTGCAGACGACAATATATGTGACTGGAAATTTGAAATTTGATTTGTGAATAGTACAAAACATTGTGGGAACAGGAGGAAATGCTGGTAACCAGCATTTTCTCCTTCTCCCACAATGTTTTCTAAAGGCTTCTTTCTCAGGGCGTCAAAAGTAGGGATTGTGTGGTAATGGGTTAAGGACACTATGGTACATACTACCCAGATGCACTGCCACTAAGTACATATAGAACAAGGAAATGCTGTACTCCAGCTCAAATACTATGACAAAAAGGTGATATGACTACAAGGGTAAATACTGTGACTAGAATTATTGAAATTGCACAATCAGTGAATAATCTCCAGATGGTAATATCAGATTACAGACAAATCAAACATGTTTGTCATACTATTTCTTTTTTCGGTTGTCAGGAGAAACATTTAGTACTGCAAAATAACATTTATGTGTAACTTTTGGTTGTGAAAATCAGTACTTGACTACTTGTCAGGTTTGCATTTCTGCATGCATAACTATTACACAGGTGATGAGGACCAGAGAATAATACAGGCCGGCCACCTCTAAATCTGATTGAATGCAGATATTGTGGCAAGTCTAGATATCATTCTCTAGCCCCTAACTTCTGTGTTATAAACTGTTTATAACATTCATATATAGTTTTTTAATATTCTTTGTGATGTAATATTAATATTTATGTAAAACAACTTATGGATATTATGAAGCATAAAAGTAAATAAAAACAGTTGAGTAATAGTGTGGTTATCTCATAAATGTGAAAAGTAAAAAGGTTATTTGAACCCCTTCAAATGGCTCAAAGAAGGCTTTATGAAAATAAACTTCCTGAGAACAAACTTAAAATTAAATCTAACAAAATTATTGACCATTACTTTTTTAAAATTACTATTAACCCATTACCAAACGACAATATTTTAGACTGGTCCAAATTGAAAGCATTTGCAGACGTCAAAATAAAAGTGACTGAAAATATGAAACTTGTTTTGTGAAGGGTAGAAAACATTGTAGGAAAAGGAGAAAATGCCGGTTACCAGCATTTTATCCTTTTCCCACAATGTTTTCTAAAGGCTTCTTTCTCAGGGGCGTCAAAAGTAGGGATTGTGTGGTAATGGGTTAAGTAGTTATCTGTCTGCTAGAGTCACAAAATGTCAGAATTGTCAAAAAATCAAAGCATCTGCAGATAAAGAAAGTTTAGTTTTACTCAAAGAACATGTGTGTGTGTGTTTTTTTGTTAAATAGAAAACATTGTGCCTACCAGCATTTTATTCTTGTCCGACAATGCCTACTTACTCCTGGTCATTTGAAAATTTTACGATTAAACGGTTAATATGAACTGTTGTCTATACTGATGAAGAACTTTATGTTGGTTGGAAAATTGAAAAATTAAATTCTTGACATGCCCTTTCCACGTTAAAAATCAATTTGCATCTGCAAGATTTTCAGGTGGTATCCTCGTTCTCTCTTCCCGGCCCCCATCTCTGTCACGCGCACCACTTAACCACTTTTTCACTGCCCCCTCCATGTCACTCTTAGTTGAATAATGTGTTGCCGAGTTCACACGCAGGCATCCTGTAAGTCCATAAAATGCGTAATTTGAAAAATGCTGTTTGCAGCATTTAAAAACATTGCACTAATATCACTGCAAGAGCTATTGGTAATTTAATGGTGTTTTGCACTGCTTTCAGCATTATTTTTGTTATATTCGGTCAAAAGCTCACAACTTCATGTATTTCCAGGGTTTCACCAGTACTAGGCTAAGGGCTCTGCAGTGTCTTGCCCAAAGACACTCCAACAAAAAACCCAGTGGATCTAGTGTGGTCAAATCCCGAGCCTCCAGGTCAAGAGCCCTGCACTTTATTACTGAGCCAAGTGTAGCCAACTAGTAGGCAGCTTCTGAAAGTTTTGATTTCGAAACTGTTTACCAAATGGCAAACTTTTAGACTTGTCAAAATTCAAACCGTTGCAAACAAAAAATTAAATGTGGCATGCATAACTGAAAGTTGGATCTAAAGGGTAGAAAACCTTCTGGGGAAAAAGGAGAAAATCTTGCTAATAAAGACATGTTGAAAATAGTTATTTACTTAGCATTTTATGAAATATTTTTCCTCCTCTCACATTGTGTTATTATTATTACTATCACAATGTAAAAGTTAATATGTCTTTTCAATGTTGAATATAATTCAAATATTAAAACAAAAGAAGAAAAAGTGAGCTAACTTCAGCTATATGTCAATACATTTATGTACATAGGAAAGGGAGAGAAAATCCTTAATACATGACCATACCAGTTAAGTAGTAAGTTCCTGATTACTGTTGTGAACCACGAGCAGGTTTTTAGTAGAATCCTACAGGTACATGCTAAACTATAACTCAATTTAATACAGAAACAAAATTCAACTCACTGAAAATAATGGAGGTCAATCCAAGGTCTTCAAATTTCTGTTTTCCTTTTTTGCCCTTGAAATTGTACTTCCTGGCAAGGTCAGTGACAAGGACTATCTTTAGAATTCTTTCTACTGTTTCTTTGACAGTACTCCCACCATATTCAGCTAGGTACCTAACCTACAAGAGCATTTATTCTTGTAATAAAAGTAAATAAAAAATGTTTCCATTATACCCTTAACCAGCAGAAAAATGGAACCAATCCACTAGGGGAAAAAAGCAAAGCCAGAACTCTTGTCCGATTAGACAAATCATGAAAGTTTGAGAAGCACAAGTTCTTATGGTAGAAATGGCATTAAAGGTACAAAACCTGTATTCAACAAACATTTTTAAAACATTTTTTTTTAGTCTTATTCTCAAGAGGTTCCTGCATACCTGCTTCTTAAAGTGTGAGACTGCTAGACTGGTGCATTACTGGAAGCACTGGGTTTTTTATGGGGGTGTCCTTGGGCAACACACTTCAGGGGCTAAGCCTAGTATTGGTGATACATACGAAACAATTGAGTAGGCAATCTGCTCCTGTGATATGACTGAAATAATACTGAAGTGGTGTAAAACACCATTCAATCAATATTGTAAAGAATTTTTTTTTTAAAATTCTGATAAGTAACACTACACAAGTTGTGTTACTTCTAAAATCTGGAATTTGAACTCGCAATGAAATTGAAAATGATTGGTGACAAAATACTCACAACTGCTGTTGCTGATTTATTGTCCAATATGGAGCCCTCAAACTGTGCCACTTCTTCAAGGGTCTTCAGAGGAAATGATACACCCTCAGGGAGTTCACTGGGTGCCTGTTCCTGGAACTGAACAGATCTACTGACCAGTATATGGAGCAGCCGTGTCTGCTCTCTCATCTGTTCCTGCAGCTGTTCCAGCATTCGGAACATTCTAACATCTCGAACTGAAACAGCAATGAACCAATCATGACTTAAAGGAGAGATACAATATCAGTGTTACTTTGCACAACACTATCAATAGATGGACTAGTTTTACATTTAGACATTTACTTAGCTCTCCAGTGTTACAATCATAACAATTTTCATTACTGACTTAAGATTCAGTGAAAATTGTTTGTAAAGAGTCACTTAAGTGCCTAGTTTGCAAACAATCTACTGGTAGTGTGATTTCAAAAGCCAAGCTGATCTAAATATTTCCCTGTAAAAAGACAAATTTTATTTCTGTGATCAATGATAGGAAACTTAGGGATACACCCTTACAGCTAGATAAAAACACATGGAATGCATATTCTATCCATCATAATCTGGTGCATGACCTAGAAAAACAAGAGTACTACATGTCCGGGCAACACTTGACTGTAAGTGCTTTTCAGTGAAAACTGAAAAGGTGCATATTTGTGTCAGAAATATTTTGATAGTTACCTAACCTTTTATACCAGTTTCCCTTTGAAACCCTGGAAAGTTGTGAATAAGTTGTACAGCTAAATATATACAGCTACTGGTGATATTGACAAAAAAATACTACACAAAACACTGAACTCAAACAAACCTTCTTCTACTCTACTTGTTCTTGAGTTCCTCAAACCTGTGGGTGGCGTTATTTCTATATGAGGAGGTGGCACGGGAAGCTGATAGGAAGTGGCCAGAGTTGGACTTGTTTCTGATTCCTGGCTTCTAGAGGGAATTTTCTTTGATGCTTGGGTTTGATATTCCTGGTCACTGTCCTCTGAACTTTCATCAGACAGTAGCCGTCTTGGTATGCTGAAACAGAAATCCTATCAGTAAAAATTTATTTACAGAATATGTAATGTTTCAGATGTATCTATAAAATGTCTTTTGCATTATGTAAGGGATACTAAGTGTTTTATGAAGGATTAGAAAAAAGTGGAGTATTGGTCTGCATAATTAGTAAATTTGACAAGTTTATTGCTCATTGGTGATAGGACTAAATTCGGTTGCAATGTGTATCATCAATTCTTAACATAAACCTGTCTAGCTAGGAATCAAACAAGTGACATCTGGGTTTCAAGTCCTATACATTACCAACATATGAGCTATTGGACTTTGCTAAAACTGTGTTGTTATACTAAAGCGGTGTTGTAAACAGATAGATGTACATTTAAGTCTTTATGTTATGCTAAATGTTGGATAAATGAAGACTAAATAAATGATTTCAAAATGTCAGAATGAGAAATACTACTTCTTTTGTCGTTTTGCTAGTGGTTCATCATCTGACTGAAGATCAGATGTAAGTTCAGATCTGTTAAGTTTTTCTCTGGCTCTTTCTAAAGAACCTAAAACAAAAAAAAAATGAGTAAAAATATTCGATAATACATGGAAACAAGATAAATATATTCATTAATTGCAGTAACCAAAACTGTCTGATTCTCAGATTTATTACAGTCTGGTATGAGCAAATACAGCTGACCTAGGGGCAGTCTGATCATAGTCAACAGCACTAAGAAAGTTTAGACTTTTTTGACCCTTAGGCCAAAATTTTAGCCTTTTCTAATTTAAAGCATTTGTAGACATTATCACTTGAGTGTGGCTCAAATGGTACATTTTTTCTCTGATAGGGTGGAAAATATTGTGGAAAAAGGATAAAACGTTGGTTGCCAATCTTGTTACAATCTGTAGTTATGAGGTTTAAGAAGTAAACCGACGACAATATACTACCCATTCATTACCCATTTATATTTTGTCTTTGACAAAAATTTGTGTTACTATACTGATAAGCTGATAAAAGTTGCAAACTAACAGATGTAAAAATACTAAGGTACGAGTTGACTCGGGTATGAGTTAACTCGGCTACGAGTTGACCAAAATGGGTACGAGTTGACTTAGGTACGAGTTGACCAGTTACCCATCCACCCGAGTTTAAAACCCCCTTTGCTTTACAGTTTGAAATTACCGGTTATAATTAGAAGCTTGCAAAGTTTATTAGATAAAAACAATTAGGAGCGTACAGATATCAAACTTTGCAGTACAAAATCGAACGAAAGTAAACCTGACGCGAAACCATGTGACAATGGGATTTATTTTCTCTCGGTTCTAATCAACAAGATGATTGATATGGGAAAATATACCCCAGAGAGTACAAATTTTAAAGAATAAAGTAGATACTTAAGATGCCTGTGACCAGCAAGAATTGTGCTTGAAAGTTAAGACTTTTTCTATGAATTCGCATTCGACAGTTTAAGATTCAATTTTCCCTCTCAGCAACAAACGATTTTGCGGTCCATGATTTTGTGTTTACATCATGTGATCGTGCGCGATGTTTTTTATTTATTTTTTCTTATTCACGTTTTATTTTACCTAAAATTTCTCCTAATATCTTTGAAATTGAGAAATATATACTGTGTAATTGTTCACGATTTAAAGGAAAGAAATCGGTGATAATTGTAGAAAAAAATCTCCCATACCGAACTTCATCGGTAATTTCCGTCTCCTTCCGTCATCGCTGTGAGTAAACGGAGGTGTGTTCAACATCGCAGGCGCTTCACAGAGCGCCTGGCAAGAATGCACCTCGTTAATTGAACGCAAGCGAGCGCTCGCTTATTTTTCAAAAGTGGCGCCAAAAACAAATCTTTCTGGGACATAAGACTGGCCATCATTACAGAGTTATCTGTAAAATTCTAAATCTCTTTGTTCCGATCACAGATCTGTTAATTCTCCGTGTTTATAAAAAGAAAAAAAAATCGAATAAAATACTGAATTTGTCTTCAGAACATCTTTAATTAACATCTAAAGGGACGAGCATGGTGTAATTTTGTCCAGCCGCCTCATTGTTTAGATTCTCATTAGACTCACTCATTTGGATAACACTTCTGCTATTGGATGCCATCTTGGAAATACAAGCGAAACTCCTATCAAGTGTGCACGCGGGCGCTATCGAGCGCCTCAGCGGGCGCCCGCGTTCAGAACGAAAGCGCTTGAGAGCGCTCGATGCGCTCGCTCTGTTGAACGCACCTCGGGATTCAAATGGGACCCATGTAAATGTCGTGTAATGGGATTAGGGTGAAAATCATCGCTGAATCGTCTTCTTCTTTCGAGAAAATGATGCGCCGGGTAAGATAAATGTCGGTGGTTTTAATTTTCGTCACATGACAGGCATGTACGGGAATTGAAATAATGTGGGCCCTATGTGGTTTCTAGAAGGGCTGAAATTCCCGCAAAGGGCCCACATGGGTCCCACATAGTTATTGAGCCCAGAATTTGCCCACATGGGGCCCAGTTAGTCATGCTTGCTGGGTTATCACTTCTTCTCGACGAACGGATCTGTAAACGGGATACCATTCACCAAGGGATGGTTTAACTGAATGCAGTTTATTGAAAATATCAGCATCCCACTGGGATTGCCAAGAAGATTGGATATGTGATAAAACGGAGGCTTTAAAATCAGTGTGTGGAACTTTAAAAATCTGAAATGGGAAGGTTAAGTGCAGATTTGGCAGACCTATCGGCATTTTCATTGCCTTTGATGCCTACATGTCTTTGAAGCCAGCAGAACACCAATCTATTCTTAGAAGAAATTTGTGAGATCCTTTCAAGTAAACTGCAGATTAAAGGATTCTCAAGTCGTTGATTTGAAAAGCCCTGTAATGTTGACAAAGAGTCTGAAAAGATAATAAAACGGTTGGAATTAGAACTTTCAACTAGATTAAGGGCCAGATCTACTGCTTTAATTTCAGCAGAGAAGATAGAGGAGTTGTTTGGAAGGCGGCATTTTAAGCTCCTTTGTCCAGCGGCAGCTGCTACAGAATTGCCTTCTTTAGATCCATCTGTATAGATGGGTTTGAAGGAAAAATAATGCTCCTTTATCTCGTTGTATCTAGCATGAAATACAGTTCTATCCGTGACAGACTTTCTGTCAGATGCAAGGTCAAATCTGAATTCTGCACTGTTTAGTGTCCATGGAGGGATTTCAGAGATTTCATAGTCGGCAATAGACCCGGTGTCTATGCCAAGGTTATCTACAATGGGCTCCATGCGGATACCAAATGGAGGAATAACATTTGGTTTCCTTTTAAAAAGAGATTTATATTCAGGTTTAAAGACAACGTTATGAGTTGGATTAAAACGATTTGACTTAAGTTTTAAAATATATTGAAGTGAGAGTTTTTCTCTCCTGTAAGAAAGAGAAGGTTAATTAGCCTCAACATAAAGACTATTGACGGGAGAAGTTCTGAAAGCTCCAAGCACAAGACGTAGACCTTCGTGATGTATAGAATCAAGAATTTTCAGATAGGATTTACGGGCTGATCGGTATACAACAGATCCATAGTCCAACTTGGAGCGAACTCATTCAGAATGAGCCACAACCTTAAGAAGATTAAGAGCCTTCTTGCACTTTTTTTTAAGTGCAGTGATGTGAGGAAGGAAAGAAAGCTTTCTGTCAAAGATGACTCCAAGAAATTTAAACTCAGAAACGACTTCAATGTTAGTTTTGTCCAGATAAAGTTCAGGATCTGGATGAACACCTCGTAGATTACAGAGGTGCATGCACTTAGTTTTGGACTTTGAAAATTTGAAGCCATTTTCATCAGATCATGTTTGCAATTTGTTTAGACATTGCTGAAGTTGTCTCTCAATAATGTTCATATTTCGAGATCTGAAGCATATGACGAAGTCATCAACATACTGGGAACAGTCTACACCAGGACAGATAGCTTTGACTATACTGTTTATTTTCACACTGAAAAGTGTAACAGAGAGAATACATCCTTGGGGTACACCCATCTCCTGTTCACGGGCTCCCGAGACAGTATTACCAACTCGGACGCGGAAAAGACGTTCATCCAAGAAGGCTGAAATAAAAAGAGGAAGACGGCCTCGAAGACCAAAGTCATGCAAGTCTTTCAGAATTCCGTATTTCCAAGTTGTATCGTAAGCGCTTTCAAGGTCGAAAAAGACAGATACTACATGCTGTCTATTAATAAAAACTTCTCTGACAAAGGTTTCAAAGCGGACAAGATGATCTATGGTGTCGCGCTGGCGACGAAATCCACTCTGTACATCAACAATGAGGTTGTTTTTTTCTAAAAACCAGACAAGCCTGTCGTTGACCATACGTTCTAGGGTCTTGCAGAGACAACTAGTAAGAGCTATTGGCCGATAGTTAGCCGGGTCACTAGCATCTTTGCCAGGTTTTGGGATAGGAATGACAAGTGCTTCCCGCCAGGATGCAGGAAAATCACCTGACTGCCAGATATCATTAAAATTATCCAGTAAAACTGAGAGGGAAGTAAAAGGTAAGTGTTTTAAAAACTGGTAATGAACTTTATCTGGGCCAGGAGAAGAATCATGAGCTTTATTCAGAGCAGATTTTAATTCTTTAAAAGTGAAGAGTTTATTATAATGCTCTGAATTCGAAGACTTGAAATTAAGGTTTTTCTTTTCTTCTCTAGCTTTATTCCTCTGAAACTTTTCTGAATAGTTTGCAGAGGAAGACTTTTTGCAAA
Organism: Tridacna crocea; assembly: GCA_943736015.1. Classification (NCBI taxonomy): domain Eukaryota; kingdom Metazoa; phylum Mollusca; class Bivalvia; order Cardiida; family Cardiidae; genus Tridacna; species Tridacna crocea. The sequence goes on along the minus strand of OX031057.1, from coordinate 11,451,213 downwards.
AGGTGTCAGCAAGAGCATCAGCTATATCCTGGGGAGATTCCAACGAAGTATTGTTAACTTCAATGTGACTAAAAGGGGAGTGGCCTTTGCCATTGATCTTTCGGATCATATTCCAGGTTTTTTTAGTAGTAGTTCTACTATTCAACTAAGAGACATATTGTCTCCAGGCCTTGCGCTTACTTTCTTTAATGGTACGACGGGCTTTTGCCCTGGAAATACGGAATAAGTTAAGATTGTCTTTGGTAGGCCTGAGATTAAATTTTCTAAGGGCCTGTTTTCTGTTTCTGACAGCCTGTTTACAATCATCATTGTACCAAGGCTTGTCAGGTCGTTTTGGGTTTGTCGAGGTCTGAGGGACGGACTGTTCAGCTGCATCAATTGATAGGGAAGTGAAAAGTTTTGCAGGATCATCGCAATTTCCAAATTTATCATGTGTAATGGTCTGTTCACATAGGGTTTCAAATTTATTCCAATTGGCTTTGGAAAGCTTCCATTTCTGCGGTCGTGCACTGCTGGACGGTTGTGTAGATGAAAAGATAATGGGGAAGTGATCACTTCCACACAAATCCTCAGTCACTTTCCAAGTAAAATTGGGAAGTAAGACTGGGCTGCATAATGTTAAATCAATGGAAGGGTAAGATCCAGTTGTTGGATGCAAGTAGGTTTTGGATTTGTTATCATTCATGAAAGACAGAGAGTTGTTCGAAATGAAGTTCTTCAACTGGAGACCTCTCTAGTTGGTGTCATTGCAACCCCACATAACATTGTGACCATTAAAGTCCCCAGCAAGAATATAGGGGGATGGCAATTGTGAAATGAGATCATTCAGATTGGTCTCATTGATAGGTATGCTTGGCGGGAGATATAAAGAACACAGTGAACAGCACTGTGTATAGATAACCTGACAGCAACAGCTTGCAGGTTTGTATTTAAAGAGATAACTTTGTGAGGAATGTTGTTGTTTACAATAATAGAAACACCTCCTCTGGCTTTTTCACCTTCGGTAAAAATCTTGTTGTAAACAGAATGATATTTGATAGTGGTATCATCCTCCCGTTTAAGGAAGGTTTCTTGCAGACAAACAGCAATTGGTTTGTGATCATTGATTAAAAGTGAAAGTTCGTCAAAGTTTGACTTCAGACCTCGCCATTTCCACTGGATTATGGTATCCATAGTGCATGAGGAAAGTATAAAGACTAAAGTAAAAAACGAAGCCGTAAACCAATGCATTTTAAAATAGACTGGTTAAAATTTAATTACAGATGTCTCGGCTTTGGATGATTGCCAAGCGTCAAAATCCTTGTTCCAAAGATCTTTGGAAGTGGACCAGATAGAGGCTTCTGAATCTGAAGCCTCACCTTCCAGATTTTCAGCATCTGCATCCATGTCCTCTAGCTCCAAAATCTGTTTGAGGTAGGGACAGGATCATTTACTTTGACAGTGATCTCACAAGATCCTTGGTTATCTTAAGGTTGGAAGAAGACCTTTTAGGAGGTCGGGGTGTATGATTGGGATTGTTATCCTTGGATGAGACGTTAGGTTTTGTTGTAGACTGTGAAGATGGAGGTTGTGGTTTCTTAGGAGGTGGTTGTGAAGAGGTAGATGACTTTGGAGTTTTCCGTGAAGAATTTTGTGAAGGTGTAGATGGCTTTGAAGTTTATTGAGACGAAGTATTTTAAGAGTTTGTGGGATTTGAGGATGCCGAAGAGGTTGTGTTTGTTTAAGATGCAGATGGAGTTTTAGATGCAGATGGAGAGTCAGGAATTAGTTTGGACAAGGTGGATGGAGGGAGAAGTTCTTTCAGCTCAGAAGCTACATCAGGAAATTTGTGAAGCAGAACTTTCGCAAGAATTTTACAAGTGCTGCAGTCGTCCTTTTCAGTTGACGAGCCAACAACACCTGCATAACTAGGACCAGAAGAGGTTTTCTTGCGTTGTTCAAATATTTTCCTTGCCTCTGGAAAGCTAACATTATATTTGTATTTAATGGAAAGGATTTCTTTTTCTTCCTTCCATACAGGACACTCTCTTGAAAAAGTAGAGTGTTGAGACTTACAATTAATACAAAGAGGAGGATTTGAACAAGTAGTGCTGTCATGGTCAGGTCCTTGATGAGCACATTTAGAACATGTTTCTGGGTTGGGACATTTACTGATGTGATGGCCGTACCGCTGGCATTTAAAACATCGCATGGGGTTTGGCACATACACATCCACTTTAACTACTTGAAAGCCTATCTTGATAGAGTTTGGAAGAACAGGTGAAGAAAATGTTAAAATGTATGTTTGTAAGTCTCTGCTCTCCATCTCTGCGTACAGAAATCCGTTGAACATCGGATACACCTTGTTGTTTTCGGTTGTCTTTAATTTCTTGCAAGGAGTTGCAGTATGCAAGTTCTTTGCATCTAATTACTCCTTTACAAGAATTGAGTGAAGGGTGTGGAAAAATTCTAACAGATATATCAAAGAATTTTGTGTTTTTCAAAAGATTCATTGGTTGTTGATTGGTGAGACATGCAACAAGGAGAGTCTGGTCTTTCAGTTTTTTAACAGATTTAGGAGTTCCAAGGATGCTAGATATTTGTTTTTCAATTACAAAAGGAGAGAGCTTTGTGACTGGTTTTGAAGGATCCTGGGATTGAATGACAATAAAACGTGGAGAGTGAAAAGATGTAGAAATTGAAGGTTCTGTTTCAGAATCACTGTCTGAAAGAGGGCGCTTGCTTTCATTGAGCTTGGCCTTTTTTTGAGACGCCATGTTTGTGTGAAAAGTTTCACCACCGATGCTCCCCACCCGCCACGGAGCCCAACAAGGGGACATGGTCTGGGGAAAACCCATTCGCAGACCAAGAAGGATCAAGGATAATGAGAATTTTGGATAAAATTTGGTAAATTGAGTCACAGGGCAATCCCTATTACTCAAAAATTTTATGATGTAGTAAACTATGATAAAAAATCTTAAATGAGAAAGACATATGTATTATTGTTAATGTGCATAAATCATGATATTGAGTGGCTGGGCGTCCCTGCCTACTCCAAACTTTTAGATTACAAGGTAAGACTGAAAAAAATATTTTCCTTGGAAATGAGTGTTAAAACTGGTAAAGATTGGAGCCTCTAATGGGGTCATTAAAGAAGTCCTGTCTCCAATGAGATAAGATGCCCTCAAGAGGGCTAATCCTCCCATTAAGGAGATGTAAATTGAATATTAAAGGGATAAAAGAATGTTGTAAAAAGATGGGTAAGAAACTTAATAGTAAATATCACAGTTTATTGTAAATGCCAATCTCCTTTATGTAAGCGATAATAGAATCAACACTGACAGATTCAAAAAGAGTTTTTAAACTATCGACGTTGAAATATTTTGAACGAACTGGCTGAAAGTCAATCCCTGTAAACGGGGTACTATTCACCAAGGGATGGTTTAACTGAATGCAGTTTATTGAAAACATCAGTATCCCACTGGGATTGCCAAGAAGATTGGATACGTGTTAAAACGCAGGATTTAAAATCAGTGTGTGGAACTTTTAAATCTGAAATGGGAAGGTTAAGTGCAGATTTGGCAGCCCTATCGGCATTTTCATTGCCTTTGATGCCTCCATGACTTTGAAGCCAGCAGAACACCAATCTAGTAATGGAAGATATTTGTGAGATCCTTTCAAGCAAAGTACAGATTAAGGGATTGTCAAATCGTTGATTTGAGAGGGCCTGTAATGTTGACAAAGAGACCGAAAAGATAATAATACGGTTGGAATTAGAATGTTCAGCTAGATTAAGGGCAAGATCAATTGCTTTAACTTCGGCAGAGAAGATAGAGGAGTTGTTTGGAAGGCGGCACTTTAAGCTCCTTTGTCCATAAACAGCGGCAGCTGCTACTGAATTTCCTTTAGATCCATCTGTATAGATGGGTTTGAAGGAAAAATAATGCTCCTTTATCTCGTTGTATCTAGCATGAAACAGAGTTCTATCCGTGACCGAATTTTTGTCACATGCAAGGTCAAATCTGAATTCTGCACTGTTTAGTGTCTATGGAGGGATTTCAGAGATTTTATAGTCGGCAATGGACTCGGTGTCTATGCCAAGGTTATCTACAATGGGCTTTACGCGGATACCAAATGGAGGAATAACATTTGGTTTCCTTTCAAAAAGATCTTTATATTGAGGTTTAAAAACAACTTCATGAGTCCGGTTAAAACGATTCGACTTAAGTTTTAAAAGGTATTGAAGTGAGAGTTTTTCCCTCCTGTAAGAAAGAGAAGCTTCATTAGCCTCAACATAGAGACTATTGACGGGAGAAGTTCTGAAAGCTCCAAGTACAAGACGAAGACCTTCGTTGTGTATAGAATCGAGAATTTTTCAAGTATGATTCACGGGCAGATCCGTAAACAATCGATCCATAGTCTAATTTGGAGCGAACTAAAGACCGATAACGCCGCAAGAGGACTTTACGGTCTGCTCCCTATTCAGAATGGGCAACAACCTTAAGAAGATTAAGAGCCTTCTTGCACTTCTTTTTAAGTGCAGTGATGTGAGGAAGGAAAGAAAGCTTTCTGTCAAAGATGACTCCAAGAAATTTAAACTCAGAAACGACTTCAATTTTAGTTCTGTCCAAATACAGGATGAAGGAAAATCACCTGATTGCCAGATATCATTAAAAATGTCAAGTAAGACTGAGAGAGAAGTAAAAGGTAAGTGTTTTAAAAACTGGTAATGGACTTTATCTCGTGGTGGCCATACTTAAAACATGTATAACACTGGAGAAGATTGGGAATATACAGCTCAACTCCAACGGTCAGATAACCAACTTTTATGGTTTTGGGCAAAATACCAGTGTTAAAAGTGAGCACAATAGTATTTGTTTCCCTTTTTACACCATCTCGGAAAACCGAGATTCTTCTAGCACCTGTTACATTTTGTTTTGCAAGCTCTTCAACGATTTCAGTTTCTGTAACGCCGGCAAGATCCGGACAACGAATAATTCCTCGAGAGGTATTCAAACTTACATGAAGCGAGCATTTGGCTGGAATCTGAAAGAAGAGTAATTTTCAAAAGATTTTCTGCATGTCTGGGTTTATCAACTTCAACCAACAGAGCTCCTAATACTAATTTTTTAACTGATTTTGGCGAGCCAGCAATCGAAACGAGCACTTTTTCGATCCCAAAAGGAGAAAGTTTACTTAATGACTGGTCAAGAACAGTTGATTCGATCAGCAAGAAGCGGGGAAAAGTCGATGTCGGTTGAGGGGTTTCCGAGTCTGCATCTAGTTGGTCATGTGTTCTTTTTTATTGTTTGAGGATCCATATTTGAGTTTATTACTTTCATCATCTATGACCCCACCCACCGCGGAGTCCAACGAGGGGATGTGGCTTACAGAGCCGGTATCCAGCTCTCCATACCAGGGTTACACAGATGGTATACTCAGATGCCATGAATAAGTCGGAGCGACAAGGAAAGAACATGGGTAGTCCCCCAGATCAGGGATTTGCCATGGCAGTCAAAGTCTCAACGAAAAATCCACATCACCCAATTAGCCCATAAGCCTAAATAAGACCAGGACTTTAAAGTATGTATCAAAGTAAAAGGTAAAAAGGCACTTTTCAAGCAAAAAATAATTTTGGGTTTAGCACATTGGATTATTCCATCGAGAATGAAGACCAGATGAAATATGAAAATAAAATTGGAAAAAAGGTATCAAATATTCCAAGTTTGCTTTAGGTTCAGAAATTTTGAGTTTCAGGCAGTAAAGCAGGACGTATGCAGGAAAGAGGCATCTGCATTCGGGATACAGATGCCCTTCTCCCGTACAGCTCCACCAACACATTATAGATATACATAAAATGTGCCCAATCTTAAAACGACCAGCCGATTGCACTAGACCGGGCCCATCTAGGCTCTAGTTTACACCGAAGCCGAGGCCAAAGCAGTGTGTTGAAGAGCTGGAGATCCCTGGGCTCCCCTCAACTGCCAGGACCCTCTTTTCCGGCTTACGAGTCTCCACCCACGGCAAACAGGCGGGTCCATTGGTGGGTCTTACCACTCTGTAGGACGGCAGCCGGCGAATTCTATCCCCCGTCCGGCTGGGGGACCGGCTGGGGGAGGTTCAAGGGCAAATGATGAATTAAGAGCAGCAAATTGTCGCAAGATATGCAATCCCACCGCCAGTTGTCATGGAGATATAATCGTTACAAAGGGCAGGCAATGCAACAATTTGACTGGAGACTTCAAAATTCCACTCTGGACAAGCAAAAAATCTATTATAATGAAGGTCAAAGTGTAATACTCAAAATCCATGCTAGGTAGAGTTATTGTTCTTGAACGGAGTACTCGGTAATCTCGCAAAAAACATGCATACCAATTTTGAAGTCGTTCTGACTTGAGTCTTGAGATGACAAAGTTATAAGTAGGGTAAAAGTGGGGATGCGTTTTATCCTTATCCCTGTTCTTCAACGTGCATTGTATGCAGTGGGAATGCGTTTTATCCTTATCCAATACAGGTCCTGTTTCTCCAGTGGGTGTGCGTTTTATCCTTATCCAATACTGGTGCGCATTATCCTTTTTTATCCCTAGGGTTCTTTTTATCGGTCTGATTGATATGAAGCTTGTTCCATCGCCAACAAATGTTTATAACTTTAAAGTCGATTGACGCTATATTTATTGTCATTTTGAAAACAATGTATACTAAAATAAAAAAAACAATTTCAGTTTAATAAACAACACCTACTAACTAAAATTGGATAGCTGTCCACCTCGCCGTTTCGTCTTTTTTAATGCCAGTTGAATAATGAACGTGATTTAACTGCTATTAGCAGAGCAAGACAAACTTTTGTGGGTACAGGGAGGAAAGGGTCAGTTGTTAAGAGTTACTTCCCTTGCTCTTGTCCTTCGGAGAAGAAAGCGCCAAATCTTTGCTAAGACACGAATTTTCATCTTTTCTAAATCATATCCTCGCTGCTCGTAACCAAGATAAGTATTCTTTTGTTTGTTTTTGCATATTTGTTGTGATATACTATTATTTCAATTTGTTATAGTAATCTTTATCGAGAATAAAATAATTTTTAATTGTGCAATCCTTATTCGTCCCATTTATTATCCGCTACTTAGGTGTGTGTGAAATATAGTTTCTGATATCTTCGCTTGATTAAATGAATTGAAAAGGGTTATAATCGGTATTCTTTGGTTAAAGAATAGTAATTAAATTGTTAAATCAAAACCAATGTGTTTTGTTCATGAAATATTTGTCACATATAACAGAAAATGCCAAAATAAGAACTGTCAAATCAAAACCAAGATACTTTGTTAATAGATTTGCCCCTTTTTAACAGAAAATGCCAAAATCCAAAAGGAAAACAAAACGCCTAACCTTACACGATCAAGTGGAGCAGACGAGGAAGAAGTCAACGGATCGACAGGAGGAAGATTCTTCTTCACAGGGAGCCGGTAGTTGCCCCAGTGGTCAGTGTAGAGACCAGTTTGCCCATAGCTGATGATGATATATCACCGTCCACTTCTAGTGTAGTTTCTCCTTTTCCCGGTGTGCCGGGTATGTATGGTAGTATGTATGATTTAGTTACTGATGGTATACCTAGAGTATCAAGTTAGGATCCCCTAACCATTAATCCAATGCATGATATAGATATTTTCATCCCACAACAATTGAAGGAAAAAATTTGGGATGGAAAATTTGTTGACTTGGCTTGTTTATTAAAATCAATTTTTTCCAGATCCTCTACTGAAGAACAGAACGTCAAGATTATCAATAATAATTTGATGATCCAAAATAAAAAGAAGAAATGTCCGATCAGACATTGGTCAATGGACAGATGCATTTGTAAATTTTGTACAGATATACATTCAAAAGCACCCTGCAAGAGATGGAGAACTGCTCAAATACCTTGCCATCATCAAAGAGACAGGTTTGTCAAACCCTATTCATAAATGGCTACGATATGATGAGCAATTCAGATTACGTATGTCAGTTTGTCCTGAAAGAAGCTGGGCTGCAATTGACGGACATTTATGGCTTGTATGCAATTTAAATGGGGAAAATTATCAATCTAGACAATATGGTAAGATGCCGGCGGGACATTGCTTTGAATTTAATCTGAAAGGCTTTTGCGCAAAGTCAAACTACTTGTATAAGCCTTCATGCATGAATTGTTCGGGTTCCCATTCTAGATATATATGTTTTTCGAATGTAACGCCGCCTGTTTTCGGTTATCAAAATCTGCGTATGCCTCAGTCAGAGTTTCAATGAACGAGGCAATATCAGAAACCGTCACCCAAATGGAACTTATTCGCAACCAATGAGGCTTCGATTTAACAATTTTAACCCTCAGAGAAATAATTTTCGTTTCCAAAAGTGAAATTTGGTCCCTTGGTAAAAGCCCAATTATAGTTGATGTTTTTGATTCACTCTTGCAAGAAAGTGGTTATCATATTGCTGTATTTCTTAAAAGTGGCTTTGCTTATGGTTTCCGAATCCCCTACTCAGGCCCCCATGTACCTATGGATTGTAAAAAGCTCCTTTCCTTACATGAAATTTATGAAGATGCAAGACAAAAGATACAGAAGAAATCGAACTGGGTCGTATTTCTGGTCCTTATCAAACCAGGGCAATTTCTAATTTGCGATGCTCTCCAATAGGCTTGATTCCGAAAAACACATCTGGTTTTAGGCTTATAACGCAAATGCCATATCCGGAAAAGTTTAGTATTAATGATGTTATTTATGAATCTTACACCTCAGTAAAGTATTAGAATTTTGATCGGGCTACAGAAAAGGTTTCGAAATTAGGAATGAACACTCAAATGGGAAAATTGATATCAAAAGTTCCTTTAGATTACTACCTTGTTACCCAGGTGATTTTGATTTACTGGGTTTTAAATTTGACAACTTTTACTACATTGACAAGTGTATGCCTATGGGGTGCTCAGTAAGCTGTGCAACATTTGAAAGGTTTCCATCTTTTTTGAAATTTGAAATAAAACGCAGATCAGGAAATGAAAACATAGACTACTATCTTGGTGACTTCGTTTTCCCTGGAGCTCCTTTAAGAGATGAGTGTTCCAAATTAATGCTCTCATTTCTGGATTTGGCTAGTGAGATCGGACTCCCCATAGCTCTTGATAGAACAGAAGGTCCTTCTACCTGTATTACATATTTAGGATTGGTTTTAGATTCAGAAAAAATGGAACTCGGAATCCCGCTTAGCAAATCAAAGAAATCCAAGCCGAAATAGATCAATGCCTGCCCTTAAAAAAGATTACTCTTCAGAAATTGCAATCAATAACAGGTATGCTAGCATTTTGCACAAGTGCCCTTCTAGCAGGTAGAGCCTTCTTGCGTCGACTCTGAAGGAATGTCGCAAGCAAGTAAGCATTTCACAGAATTAGATTGAATAAAAGCATGAAAGCAGATCTTTTTATGTGGAAAAAGTTTTTAAGTGAATATAATGGAACATCATTACTTTTAGACCAAGAATGGGTTTCAAGTGATTGCTTTAATCTCTATACAGATGGAGCAGGGGGCAAGAATTTAGGTTGTGGTGTATATTTTGAAGGCAGATGGGCCTTTTTGAAGTGGCCTGTTGAGTGGAATGAAACAGACATTTTCAGAGATATCACATACTTAGAAATAGTACCTGTGGCTCTCTCATGTTCATTGTGGAAAAAAGAATTCAAACGTAAACAAATCCAATATGCAATCGACAATGAAGCGCTAGTAGCTATATTAAATAAAAAGTCTTCTCAATCATCCAGAGTAATGACTCTTGTACGGTATTTTGTATTATTATCGTTGGAATGCCAATTTCAAATTAGAGCAGTTCATATTCCAGGAAAGGAAAATAATATTGCTGATGCCCTTTCTCGCTGGAAAATGAATAAATTCTTTTCTCTTGCTCTACAGGCTTCCAAGGACCCAACATCGATCCCGAAGGAGTTTTGGGACCTCTTGTTGATGAAATGAATGGTATATTATCACTTTCTTTGTCTGCAAACAGCTAAATTGTATTCTCTTGCTCTGAAAACTTTTAACCAGTTTGTTCTAGGTTCAGGATTTGTGAAGGCTTGGCCACCAACTTTGGATCAGATTGTAGCATTTGTGATATTTTTATTTGTGTACAAGGTGCCTTTGAAACTTTTATCACTCGGCCTGATGTGAGTGTTTATCAAGTAAATGGGTAATGGCCAAACAGTATATTGTAAGTTGTGAAAAAATTTTCCGTTGGGCGATGAATGACTTTTAAGTCATCCATTTGGCTTAAAAAAAATTCTTTAATTTGAACTCTGTGCACCAAATGGTTCATGTATTCACTACGTGCACGTTTGTGAGTTCATAGACTCTTAACATTTCTCGTTTGTGTCATAATCTGCCAAGATGTGTGGAGTTCCTGAGAATTTTGATTAATTCCATGAATATAATTATTAGAAATTAGAAGGGCTGTTTTGGTAAACCCAGCAGTAGTTTTACTATTATGGTACATGTACAAAAGCTGGTTTGGATCACCCATCAGTAAAATCAATTTGTCTGGTTTGGTTAACCCATCAGAAAGTGATTGTATCTTTTTGGCCTACTTAATTTTAATTTGAACTCTTGAATTATGGAATCATAAGATTTATCATAAAGAGACTGTCTATGCCGCTATACACAAATCATTAAAGGTTGTAAACTGTATTGGTATGTTTTGTGTTTTGTCTCTGATAATCGTTTTAAGAAATAAATCATCAACAAACTCATACAAAATTGAAGAAAAGTCTAACCTAAAATGAACTGACGGAAATCCTCTGTTAAACTGTCGCACATAAAAAAATCTAATGCTAATATAAGTATTTCTGTCGGCAAAGCCACATAAGAGTCGTTTATGCAGGTAAGAGGGTCTGCTAACAGAGTCAAAAACTTGATGTCTCCTCGACACTCATGTCCTCATAGTTGAAGTTAAAAAAAAAGGAACGATTCCTCATCCAACAAGTAATCCCCATCAAATTTTTAACTGTCCCACTGTAATGATGTTTTTATAAACAACGATCTCTCTTTTAAAGTTATTTTTTTGATACTATCCATGGTTGGTTTTATGTTCCAAAATGTAGATAATTGTTGCAGTAGCGTTGACCCGGTGGTTGCGTTTGATTGTAAAAATCATTGCCTTCAACTTAAAAAGGTGGTGGGAGGATCTATCCACACTTTCCGGTGAATTTTTCTATTTTAAGTTTATATCAAACTTCTTTATGCCAGGTTCAAGTGCAACCCCACCCCCTTTTCCATTTCTTTTTAATTGAGTGGGATGTTAATGTGACGTAGCCTTTCGTGTGATGATTTACCATTGAGTAAACAGTGTGGGATCGTAGTAACCTGTGAAAAATTGTTAACGCTTTCACATTCCGAAAGTTTCAAATGAACTCGTTTTCAGTAAAAAGGAAAAAAGGAAAGTAAGGAATGAACCCGTAGATCTTTTATTTTCGAAGCCACAACCATATTATTCTAGATAGATAATTGAGAGCGATTTTTTTTCAGTTCTAAAAAATCGTCACAAAATAACTTTAAATGAGAGTCCATGATGTAAAGGAGTCATATGTCAGCATGGATATTATCCAACCCAATGTTCCCAACCGTGACCTTTTGAAATAGGGCATATACTTTGCACTTAAACTTAAATTTTATGATAAAAATTCAAAACACGGTTGGATAAGGTGCGTGGGGTTGTTTGTGGTTGATGTACCCGTGACTCTGAAATCATCCCACATTCCTAAGGAAGTGGGAATAGCGCTGACTAGTATCGAACTGTTTACCAGACAATGACAGTTTGCTCAAGACTATATTCACAGAAAAATGCGAGTAAATGAATTAATATTTTCCTAATTACCGCAGATGTTATCCCACTAAGATCAGACGTAAAGTAATTTACATTAAGAATCGAATCAGAAAGTATGGACTACAGTTCTTTTACTCTCGAATGAATGAATGAATGGGGTTTCATGGCCCGGCGACAACAGTGGTGTTGGGCGCACCTACAAGAAATGCAATGCAAAGCTTTGTATCCGAAATGTCAAACAAAGGTATTATGAAATCACAAAATCTAAGTTGTGAAAACAATACAATTATAGGTACAAGTAAGCATCTAAAACAAGAATGGTCAAAAGAACCTAAAATTTTACCTTTTTATAGAGATGTATTTCTTTCAGAAAATCAAAAACGGACACGATCTTTACAGTATCGAACAACGTCTTCATACTCTCGACATCAAAAAACCTTTGTCTTATAGGTGCAAGATCTACACAGTTGACAAGTATGTTTAATAGTAAAAGGTGCATTGCAGGGTGTACATTGAGGCTCTTCTTCTCCTTTTACTCTCGAAATAGTGGTGAAAAGGTTAAATGTTATGACTGGGTTGCCTACATTCTTTTTCATTGATGATAGACTTGATAACCATAAAATCCACTTTGTCTATCAATTGACTGAATCATGAGGTAGACTGGTCCTTTGGCATACTGAAAATTGGCCTTTAGCAAAATGATTATACCCAGATCGGCCTGTTTTGACGGCATAAGCTGATCTGACTCGTTACTTTTCGCAGGAGCATTAATCTTCCTTTTCACAGAGCACAGCTCATATATATATCATGAACATGCTCTACAAAACTATAACGAAATAAAGTTCTATAAAAAGTGATGAAATTCTTGAACTCTGAGATAGGTACAACTACCAAGTTTATCTACTGTGGCACAAATTTAACAAACGTACATAGTTTAACAAAGGTACATAGTTATAAGGTATAATACTTTGCAAACATTGAAGGAAAAGGACAAAATTTCCCCACAATGTTTTCAGAGACAAATCATATGCGAATGCTTTCAGTTTCGATGAGTCTAAATTTTGTCATCTGGTAAATGGAAATGAGTAATACTTTAAATTTATATTTCAGACTGATGAAGCACTTGGAAAAAGTGAATCACTAGTAAAGAACCAGCACCTCTACAGATGACAACACATAAAATTTTTTCTTATTGATGACTTTACTTGTTGCACAAGCATCCTCCTAATAAATGTTTCTTAGTCTTACATAATGATTACATTTAAGGTAAATACTGGTATACTTCTCTGATAATTTCGAAGAACATCATGGGAAAGGTCAAATGACTCATCACGGATCATGGAACATTCTACCTTTTCCAGTTTCGCAAAAACTCTCTATATATCCAAATGTATCGTAATTTTTTTTTTAATTGAAACTATTTGATATGTATCATCAAAACTTTTTGATATGTATCATCACAACCTTTTGTGATGTTTCATCACAACTTTTTTGTAAGTTGAAACTATCTGATAAGTATCATCACAATTTATTTATATGACTTAAAAATGAAAATATACAATGACATTAGTCAGAATGTTCGTATAGTTCAACATGGTAAACCAATTCCCCGACACGTAAAGCTTTTGATGCTTCTGTTGTAAAAAAACTTTTTGAAGGCATATATAGAAAAAACTAGAGAAAAAAATCCCATGCTTTTAGATTTTCCCCGTGTTTTCAGAAAATATCAATATGTTGAATGTTAAAGGAAATACTAATACAGTGGATGTTAATGAAATATCAATATGGAAAATGTTACAGATAATATCAATATGTTGATTGTTAAAGGAAATATCAATACACTGGATGTTAAAGAAATATCAATATGGTGAATGTTAAAAGCGATTCAGTCATACCTAATGGAATGTTGTTAAAATAAAGACCTGCAATAAAAAAGTTAAAACACATTGTTGTTTGTTGATTTACTACGATATACCAATGAAACAGAAGAAATAAAAGTGGAATGTAAACATTTCCAAAATAATAGTTTATTAATTACACGACTTTTCCCTGATAGAGGCAACTTTGGACATATCTGCGACAAAAAAAAAATAAATAAAAACATTGCAAGATAATGACTGTAATAAGCAATTTTTCCCTTTCCAAAGATGCCTACTGCCCGAACAGACATTGTAACTCATTAATTATTGTCTGCAGACTCTTTCAATGTGGAAGAGCCTAAATTTTGTTATCCCTTCTAGAGATGACAAAATTTTGGTCTCATCCAAACTCAAAGCATTTACAGACATGAATTTGAATCTGGTTTAAATGATGGACTTTGGGAAAAGGAGAAAATGCTGGTTACTAGCATTTTTCAACACTGTTTTCATAAGTCCAATTTCCAGTTTCCAACAGTGTTTTCATGTGTCCAATTTCCCAGGGGCTTTAACTCCTTACCACACGAGAAAATTTTAGATTGGTCCAAACTGAAAGCATTTGCAGACGACAAAATAAAGGTGAGTAAAACATAGAAATTCATTCTGGGAAGGCTGGAAAACACTGTGTGAAAAGGAGAAAATGCTGCATTTTCCCCTTTTCCCATAGTGTTTTCGAAATGCTTCTTTCATAGGACCGCCAAAACTATGGACTGTGTGGAAATGGTTTAAGACAATACTGTGTGGTAATGGGTTTAAGATAATAATAGATAAATGCCATTTTCAGCAATATGTCATGGTAGTGAAAACGTTTTCTTAACCTTTAACTACTCAATGATAATTAGTAATGCCCCTGAGGAAGATGGCTTTTGAAAAGATTGTGGGAAAATGCTACGCTAACCAGTACAGATAAAATTTGGGAAATTTCGCTTAATAATGAGCATTTTCTGACCCCTCCCCATTTTCTACTATACTGACCCTCAGAAAGCTCTTGAAAACATTGTGCAATACTTAAAGAAGCTTTTTCAAAACATTATGGAATATATAAAATATAATGACTGACTGGAAGAAGGCTAAAAAGGAAAATGTGTTTTTCTTACACTGATAATTCATTCTCGAACTCTTGTAGCCTTTTCTTTTGTAACCTGGTGTTATATCCTTGAGGAGGAACAGGAGAAACCTCAAATTCTACCACCTCCTCTTCGTCCTGATCATCGTCTATAGAAAAAGATGATAATGGGATGGGGGTGTGATCTTTCAGTTGTTATTGAAGAAAATGTGGTTTCCTCCAGTGGTGCTCGAAATGGGGCTAACATGAGAGAAGATGGGGTTGACATGGGAGAAGATGGTGGGGTGTTGAACACAAGAGTTAGTTTTAATATTCTTTTCTTCCTTAATTTTAAAATTAGTAATATTACTATTAATATTACTATAAATGCCTCTGCCACCCCAAGACTGATGCTCAATCCAATAATTGAAATATTTTTAAAAAAATGCAAGAGGTGAATACATAGGTTAAATACAAGATATACATCTTTAATTCATTACCAATCTCTATGTTTCCTTAAAAATTGTTGTGGGGGGAAAGGAGAACTTGTATAATACAATGAGCAAATTTCTCCATTTTCCACAGTTTAAAGAGAACTTCTTTTTTTATTAATATCAATATTCAAACTGCAGATTTGTTGTTTAGTGATGGATTTACAGGTCATGAAGAGGGAAAAAACTTAAGCAAATCTATGCAGATGACTAAAACAGTTCAGGAAAATCGCTCACAAATCTGATATAATATGCCAACAGTAAATGAAAACATTAAGGCAAAGCAAAACATGCCAATTTGTGTCTCCAGTTAAACAGGGGTATCATACTCGTCAGCTGGTAATGAAGTAATGCTAGTATATACATTTTCATCTGTACATAGAGAGCCTTGTAAATCCATAGATGATAACCTGCTACGCGGTCTATACATTCTACTTCTCTGCTGCTGCTCTGTAAGTTGTAATTGATCCTTACCTGGTAAAGTAGGTATGTGAGTACTAAATTTATGGCAAGATAGCATTTTTTTTCTTATGCACATTACAAACACTATGACATTTATTGTCAATGAAAGGAAAAGCAAACAATACACAAAAAGTGTAATACCTGCGTAACTCGAGGTCTTTTCTGATCTTGGAGTAGTAGTGAACACCAATGCTGTAGTAGGTGTGATAATTGCTGACGTTGTGGAGTTTGAAGTAAATGCTGAAGTCTCGGTAGTTGTTGGAAGCTTTGAAGTAGGTAAAGTAGAAGGTGTAATCTCTCTAATTGTGTCAATTTTTCTTTGTTTCAATTTTCGTCGTTTTCGAATGTTTTGTAGGGAGTGTATTTGATGTCAGTGTCTCAGTAGTGGTTGGCAGTTTAATCATGTTTGTAGTGGGTAAATCAGATGTTATTTTCTCAGCAGTGGTTCGCAGTTTTTTCGTTGTTCAATTTTTGTGGTGGTTAGTTTGTTTATTGTTGTCTTTCCCTGAAACCAAACATTTGATGCATGTATTGCAATAGACTAACCTCTTCACTTGACTTCTGCATCATGTACATGTAAAAGAGATATCTGAGATTTATACACTGTAGAATAGGGGGAAATTTAAAGAATGAATGAATGAATGAATGGTGTTTTACGGCCCGTCGACAACTCAGGTCATATTGGGCGCACTTACATATAAAATCATGCATCTACTTTAAGTTATACTGTGAAACAGATGAGAAATAATAAAGAAGCAACCTTGTTTACAGTGTAAAAAGGTAACTTTGAATAGGTCAATAGGCCTTAAAATGTAATGCTTATAAATTAAACAACAAAATAAATATTGAGAAACAGGGCTTCCCTATTTACTCATACATTTTAATAGAACCCCCTTAAAGGAGGATAGACACTGTTTAAGATCGTCAGTAAAAAGAGAAATGTCAAAAAAGTAAAACTAAATCTTCTTAAAAAGGTTAACTTCTTTTAGAAAATCGAATAGTGATTCTAATTTCACAGTATCAAACAAAGTTTTTAAACTGTCAACATGAAAGTATTTATCCCTGTACGGTGCAAGATCTGTGCACTCTATCAGTAAATGCTTGACAGAAAAAAGTGTATTACACGGGATACATACAGGAGGCTCTTCTCCTTTGAGGAGATACGAGTGCGTCATATGGGTATGACCTATTCTCAAACGGGCCAAAATAATTTCCTCTCGACGGTTTGACCGTAAGCCAGGGAGCCATTCACTTGTATTTTGCTTGATAGCGAATAGTTTATTCTCTTGATTTGAATGATCGCTCCAAGATCTTTGCCAAACATCATGAATAAAACTATTAATAAGAGGTTTAAAATCACTGAAAGGAACTTTAAAAGGTAAAATTTCTAGTGATAATGCGTCCTTGGCAGCTTTATCTGCCTCTTCATTACCACTAATACCAATATGGCTGGGGAGCCAGCAGAAAACTATATCAGCTCCTTCGCATAATCTGGACAGTTTCTCAAGAAGATTGACTACAAGCGGATTATCCGTTTTCTCGCCCTCAAGTGCTTGCATAACTGATAAAGAATCAGTATATATAATGTATCTCCAATAACCATCTTGTTCAATATGGTTGAGAGCAAGGTCAATCGCTTTTAGCTCTGCAGAGAAGATAGACGAATTGTTAGGTAATCGGAACTGATAAAATTCACCATCAAGGATGGCAGCTGAAGCAACTTTTTCCCCATCTTTTGAACCATCTGTATAAATTTCTTCGTGAGTATAATATTGTTCTTTGACTTCAAGGAATTTATGTTTGAAAATCATCGGATCTGTAGTAGCTTTCTTATCTGAAGCAAGATGGTAAATATAAGTTGGACTTTTGGAAGTCCATAAAGGAACTTCAGAAATCTTATGGCTTGCTACATCTTCAAGATCACAATCAAGGCAATTAACATCCGCTTCACAGCGTAAACTAAAAGGAGGTATAACTTTCTCTCTTTTTAAAAATTCATCCTTGTACAATGGTTCAAATACTATTTCATGAGTTGGGTTGTCAGGATTTGATTTTAACTTTAAGTAATATTGCAAGGAGAGTTTCTTCCTGCGTAAATTTAGAGATGGTTCATTAGCTTCAGCATATAAGCTATTGACGGGAGATGTCCTGAAAGCGCCAAGCGCTAATCGCAAACCTTGGTTGTGGATAGAATCCAACTTGCGAAGGTACGATTGTCGCGCTGAGCCATATACGACACAGCCGTAATCTAACTTGGAACGGACAAGTGATCTATATAGTCTTAGTAAGACTTTCCTGTCGGCTCCCCAGTCCAAGCTGGAGACAACTCGTAAAAGATTAAGAGCTTTTTGGCATTTATTACTTAAGTAATTGATGTGTGGAATAAACGACAGTTTAGAGTCGAATAAAAGACCTAAAAATTTGAATTCAGGAACGACTTCAATTTGTACCCCATCTAATGTAAGTTCAGGATCCAAGTGTAACTTTCTTGATTGGCAGAAATGCATACATTTGGTCTTGGTTTTAGAAAATTTGAAACCATTTTCTCTTGACCACTTGCTTAAATTATTCAGCACTTGCTGTAATTGCCGCTCTATTGTATGCATATGCTTGGATCTATAGCAAACACAGAAGTCGTCAACATACAAAAAGCATTCCACGCCAGGGCACACAGACTTAACAATATTGTTGATTTTGACACTGAAGAGTGTAACAGAGAGAATGCTTCCCTGGGGAACGCCCATTTCTTGTTCATGAGGGTTTGAGAGAGTATCTCCAACCCGGACTCTAAACTGACGTTCATTCAAAAATGCCGAAATGAAATAAGCAAGGCGACCTCTTACACCGAAATTATGGAGGTCGTTCATGATTCCATATTTCCATGTGGTATCGTAAGCACTTTCGAGGTCGAAAAATACAGAAACAACGTGTTCCTTTTTTATAAAAGCTTCGCGAATAAATGTTTCGAAGCGGACTAAATGATCCAGAGTGCCTCTTTGTTTACGAAAACCGTTTTGAACGGTAGCAATAAGTTTGTTTTTCTCTAAAAACCAAACAAGCCGGTCATTGACCATCCTTTCCATGGTTTTGCAAATACAACTTGTTAAGGCTATAGGGCGATAATTGGTAGGATTTGTCGAGTCTTTACCCGGTTTTGGTATGGGAATTACAATAGCCTCCTTCCAGGAATCTGGGAGAATACCAGTATGCCAGACTTGATTAAATATGCGAAGTAAACTGTCGAGGGATCGAAATGGTAAATGCTTTAAAAACTGGTAATGGATGTCGTCACATCCAACAGCAGTGTCATGACACTTCTTTAATGCTTTCCTCAATTCTTTCTTAGTGAAATCTTTATTGTAATGTTCATTGTTATTCGACTTAAAATTTAGCTTTGTTTTTTCTTTAGTATTTTGAAATTTCTGAAATGCTGTCGAATAATTTGAGGAAGAGGATTTCTCTGCAAAGGTGTTAGCTAAAACATCTGCAATATCTGCTTTGGAGGTGACGACATCATCACCAACATTTAAGTGTCCAACATTTAATGAGGAGTTTTTGCCGTTAATTTTTCGTATCATGTCCCATGTCTTTTTGACAGACGATCTAGAATTTAATCTAGACACGTACTGTCGCCAAGATGCACGTTTACTTTGCTTGATAGTCCGACGTGCTTTTGCACGAGCAATTTTAAACTTTGAAAGATTTTCTTGGGTTGGTCTCAGGTTAAATTGTCTAAGAACAGATTTTCGTTCTATTATAGCCTTTTTGCAATCATCACTAAACCATGGTTTGTTTGGGTGGTTTGGATTTGCCGAAGTTCGAGGAATTGACTGCTCAGCAGCCGAATAAATCAAGGAAGTGAAGAGCTCAGCAGGATTTTCACAATCTTCAAAAGCACTTGGATGAATTGTTTGTTCACAATGAATTCTGAATTGTTCCCAATTCGCTTTGTGAAGCTGCCAACGTTGAGGACGTTGTTGTACTGAAGGTCCTACTTCCGATACTTTTATCGGGAAGTGATCACTTCCATGAGGATCATCACAAACGTTCCAGTTAAAATCTGGAACGATTTCAGGGCTGCAAATAGTAAGATCCAGTGATGAGTAAAAACCAGTAGCAGGATGAAGATAGGTCGAGGACTTATCATTTAGCAGAACAAAGTCGTGCTTCCTGATAAAATCCTCAATAATTTGACCCTTGCCATTAGTATTTGAACATCCCCATAATGTATGATGGGAATTAAAATCGCCCATTAAAATAAAAGGCTTCGGCAATTGAGCCACAAGGTCGTCAAGTTTTCTGACATCAATTGGTAAACTAGGTGGAAGATAAATGGAACATAAAGTAATGGTCTTGTTGAGAGTAATGTTTACTGCTACGGCTTGTAAGGTAGTGTTAAGCTTTACACAATGGTGTGGAACACAGTTTTTCACAATGACAGCAACACCTCCTGAAGCCTTATCGTTACCAGTAAAGTTTTTCAAGTAACAAGAGTGATACTTCAAAGAAAACTTGTCGGAGTCTTTAAGAAATGTCTCTTGTAAACAAATTGCTACTGGTTTCTGTTCGTTAACTAAGAGATTTAATTCCTCGGCGTTAGCTTTAATGCTTCGACAATTCCATTGAAGAATATTGTTTGTCATGAAGAAAGTGAAAATAAGGAGGATACCACAAAGCAATGGAAGTATGTGATTGTTCATTTCTTATTTAGTTTGATTATTCGGCCTTGCCTATTTATATTTGACTCTGCTTGTGAGTCTTCCGCCTCCATGTCTTCATCCAGACATTGGAAGCGGTTATGTTGTTGAATTGGGTCATCAGATCCCTTTGGTAGGCGGTCTGAGAGGACCTGTGGAGGAGATTTATTTCTCCTTCGGCTGGGGCTATTTGGTGCTTTTGCTTGCGTTTGTGAACTATTTAGTTTCTTTGTAGTAGGTTGGCTAGATGCAGCATTCTGGTTGCTTTTACTGGGTGTTTTAGACCTCTCGTGAACATTTTCATTACTGGTTGATGCTTTTTCTGTTGTTTGGGTACCAATATCCATTGTTTGGGTATGGGCGTCCCTACGCTGAACAGGTTTCGGTGTGTTTGTTTTTGAAACTGATGCATAAGAAACACCCAAAGCGTTTCTTGCTTCCACAACTTTCCTCGCTTCTGGAAATGAAAGGCCTTCAGTATATTTAACAGTGACAATTTCTTTTTCTTTTTTCCATACCGGGCATGATCGCGAAGTTGCTACATGATCTCCTTGACAGTTTTTACATCTGATATCAAATTCACATTTTTCAGTCTTATGTACCAGGTTTGAATTGCCACAACGTCGGCAGAATTCTTCACCTTGGTTAAACCTGCATTTACTTTCATGATGCCCGAATCTGAAGCAACAATAGCATTGAAGTGGATTTGGTATGTAAAGATCCACTGCAACTTTCAGATATCCTACCTTCAAAGATTTAGGCAGAATAGCAGTATTAAATGTCAATACTATTGTATTGGTGGGTTTCCTGACGCCATCTCTCAAAATCGTAATACGTTTCGCAGCTGTTACGTTTTGGTTTGAAAGTTCCGATGTTATTTCATGTTCAGAAATACCTGCGAGGTCTGGGCAGCGAATGATACCCTTTGAAGTATTCAAGCTACCGTGCGGAACGCATTTGGCAGGAATATTAAAGAAGTGCTTAATTTTCATAAGAGTCCTAGCATGCACAGCTTTGTCTACTTCAACGAGAAGGCTACCTGATTTTAGTTTTTTTACCGATTTCGGCGATCCAGCAAGTCCGACTAATACCTTTTCAATCACAAAAGGAGATAATTTTGAAAGTTGCTGGTCAGGTACAGTTGACTCGATAAGCAAGAAGCGAGGAAAGGGGAAATTTAACCGTCTACATAGAGAGCATATTTAGGTAGAATAATACTATACCATGCAGTTTAGATCTATGTAACCGAACTAGGATTATACCAAAGAACAGCAACAACAAAATCAATGACAGTAACAGTTTTCCAAAAACATTAACGATATAGTGCTGCCTCATATTTCCGCGGTATCCCTATTTCCACGGTATTCCTAATTCCATTTGTAAACATTACATAATACCACCTAGTGCCTGAATTACGTCCTCGACTTCCATTGTCCGCCTGTCACATTCTTCGGAGAAGAAAGTATTTGCAAATTGCTACCTAGAGGAAGATTATGCCTCTGCTACTAATTTCGAACAACAACTGTAAATCTCGACTTTTATCATATTTTGTTGAGGAATCTCTTTGATTGAATTCATTCTGAGCAAAAATGGACACACTTGGTGTTTTCTATCCTGAATAATAGATTTTGAGAATTATAATTGTCTTTACTAAACACTAACTAGATGCTTAAGTACCGCGAAAGTTCGAGGCGACAATATACATACCGTACATTTCGTAGCATTTTTTTCTCCCATCTGCACAGCTACTGAAGGTGGCACTCTTAACCCGTTTTCCCATATCACCAAGTCGCAAGGTTTTCTCGTGTCAAACAAAGACAGTTGCACAACTAATTCCGTCAGGTCGGTGAGATTATCTAATAGTAACCTTCCTTCAGAAAATTGGTTGAAATAAATCTTCGCATGTATTTCTTCCATACTGTAGTGTAATAAAGTCCCTTTCCCGTGTAAGAACAAGAGATTTTAGAGTCTGAAAAGTCGACCGTTGACATGCTTCCCCTTGAAGTGATACAAAGGCCTCCTTTAAATACAATCAAGATCAATAAACAGAGAAACATCTTTACATTGCCTATATGCGGGAGTTTTCAGGGAAATACTTTTTTCCATACGTCAGTTTCTATATCTTTAGTCAGACACCAGTAAATCAGTGCTAGGTTTAGTTATAGAAATGCAAAATTTAGTGGTGTTATTCAATTCGCCGTCAACTAATAACGATTGTTCCTCTAGAAAAAAGAGTTTCCCGGGTGGGGGTGAACAGTTTTTCGGGTTCATCAACTCGACATATTTTCTAAGCAATAATGCATTTAAATTTATCTAAATGAGTTTTATTGAAGTGTTACCAAAAATTAAACATGTAAAGTAGAGTTCAGTATGTAATATATGTAGATTCATTGCAATTACATCAATTTAACGTGTGTTAAAATGTGTCACTCGAATCTTTCGAGTGAATAGTCCTTTATAGTGGAAAAGGGTTAATATTTATGAAACCCGTGTTAGTGTATACTTGTACTTCGCGTAATTGTAAGGCTCAAATTTGTCTTATATCATAATTCGGTGAAAGTGTCTGCATTATTGTCATTTTTATAACATTTAAGAAATACAGATTTAGAATTTAATATCGCTTTTTTACCACAGCTCATAGTTCAGTATCACTTACACACTCAAATTATTTCACATTTTACCAGAGTTCGCCTTAAAAATGTTTCTTCAAAGTCATAATAGATTGAAAAAAAAAATGAAATTAAATATCATAAAAATCTTCTCTTTATTGTATGGCATTTAAATAGTCTCTATAGAAAAGGGTGGATCGATATCTAATACACGCCCAGTAGAGTATGCGAACCCTTACCTCGATTAGTATATCATACTAGGGATGGCAACGGTTAACCGATCGAATAACCGGAAACATAAATGTATATGTTTTATCAAGTTTACGAAAATAATCATCATAGTGAAAAAAAAAACCAAAGTAAACTTTGCGGGTTCTGACAACCAAAGCTGCATTATACGCACATCCATGTCGGCAAAACGCGGCGAAGGCATTATACACAGTTTGACATGTCTGTGCAATAATCGGTGTTAATCCGCTAATTGGTCCTCAGTCTGGTAATAAAACAATCACAAACCGCTGTCCCCTTCGAATCAAAGTCACTGGCTTCTCGTCAATGATTTGAATTTTTTAAGTGCCCGCCCCCAATCAAATATATGTATGGATTGACCAATCAGCGTAGGAGGAATTGAAATTAATAGTCGATAAAACTGCGGTCAAGCAATCAAAGCGATTTTTCTTCCTTCGTTCATTATCAGTTCGATAAGTATCTACGAAAATCGTAATATAGTGCAGAGGCCTTTTAATTTGGAAGGGTCTAAAATTTGAACCTGTCAGTTTGGTGATTCACCCGATTCACTTAGCCACTAAGCAATGGCCCCTTCATTTGACGATCAATAATCATACCAACATCTGCGTGAAAAGTCTGCTCTATTAGTATATCTAAGGAAATTTACTGCTTAAAATCATCAAAAATTAACAGTAAAGAATGAATGAATGAATGCTGTTTTATGGCCTGTCGACAACTTAGGTCATATTGGGCGCACTTACATAAAATCATGCATTTGCTTTAAGTTATACTGTGAAACATTGAAACAGATGAGAAATAATGAAGAAGCAACCTTGTTTACAGGGTAAAAAGTTAACTTTGAACAGGTAAAAAGGCCTTAAAATGTAATACTTATAAATTAAACAACAAAATAAATATTGAGAAACAGGGCTTCCCTATTTACTCAAACATTTTAGAACCCCCTTAAAGGAGAATAAACACTGTTTAAGACCGTCGGTAAAAAGTGAAATGTCGAAAAAGTAAAACTAAATCTTCTTAAAATCGTTAACTTCTTTCAGAAAATCAAATAGTGATTCTTATTTCACAGTATCAAAAAAGTTTTTAAACTGTCAACATGAAAGCATTTATCCCTGTACGGTGCAAGATCTGTGCACTCTATCTGTATAAAAAGTAAAAGACGGTCTGAAGGGACTCTGATCGGACAATGTCGAAAGGAACATTTTGTTCTGTCATGGGTTTCAGTGTTTTTTTTTTTGCATCGAGCATTTTTTCATGTGTGTTAATTCATGGATAGGTATTTCTGCTAGATTTGATAATAATTTAGGGGTAGCAAGTAATTTCAGATTCTGGTATTTTACTCAAGTTAATCCAATAATATATATTTTTTCTTTTTTTCTGCATGAGGTCTCTCGTGAAACAAAACTTTGTTCCGTCAATTCCAGTTCTATTACGTAATTTACGTAATGGTATGCGTGTCAGAGTGGAAACACTGAAATAGCCTAAGAATTTCTAGTCCTATATAGGAACCATTGTGGAAAATTGATTATCTTGCCGAGAGAGAGAGGGTTATTCGACAGATGCGACGTCTTTGCGCCAAGGTACAGAAATAGTGAACGTCAAAGTAATGCATTACTCATGCACCGGTTATCAATGTTGACATATCAAGCAGGTAGCTTCATCTTAAATGTTTTTAGATGGTCGTTCGGTTAACCGATCGAAAGATTAAATGGTTAACCGGTTAGCAAATCTACTAACCGTTGCCATCCTTGTATTAAACATACTTTACACATAATTGCTTGGAATTCAAATCTCATTCAGAGCGTAAATCAACGCTTCCTGAAGGATGTGATCGAGCCCGGAGATGTAATGAATGAATGAATGTTGTTTTATGGCGCATCGACAGCCTTGGTCATTTAGCGCGCATATCTGTGTTAAAAGCTAATAAAAGTGGAGTTGCCTAAATTGAATACAGTTTGAATGCGTTAATGATAATAAAAGAACTGAATTAAAAGGTATGCATAAAGGGCATTATCGAGATACAGGGCAATCCCTATATACTCAAAAGTTTTAAATGATAAGATTTAAGAATGTGATAAAAAGGTTAGAAAAAGAGGTTTTTAAATGAAAAATGAATATATTCATATAAAATATGACATTGAGTGGCTGGGCAATCCCTGCCTACTCAACAGTTTTAGATTAAAGATGAATATTACAGGAATTAAGAACATTGTAAAAAGATAAGTAAGAAACTCGAGAGTAAATATCACAGTTTATTGTAAATGCCAATCTCCTTTATGAAAGCGATAATAGATTCAACGCTGACAGAATCAAAAAGATTCTTTAAACTATCGACGTTGAAATATTTTGAACGAACTGGCTGAAAGTCAACGCAATCTAATAGGATATGTTTTACAGAAAAGGTTGCATTGCATGGAACACATTCAGGGGCATCATCTCTGTTCAAGAGCCAGGAATGTGTGATGCGTGAATGGCCAATTCGAAGTCGTGCAATTATCACTTCTTCTCGACGAACAGACCTGTAAACGGGGTACCATTCACCAAGGGATGGTTTAACTGAATGCAGTTTATTGAAAACATCAGCATCCCACTGGGATTGCCAAGAAGATTGGATATGTTTTAAAACGGAGGATTTAAAATCAGTGTGAGGAACTTTAAGATCTGAAATGGGAAGGTTAAGTGCAGATTTGGCCGATCTATCAGCATTTTCATTGCCTTTGATGCCTACATGACTTGGAAGCCAGCAGAACACCAATCTATTCGTAGAAGAAATTTGTGAGATCCTTTCAAGTAAACTACAGATTAAGGGATTCTCAAGTTGTTGATTTGAAAGGGCCTGTAATGTTGACAAAGAGTCCGAAAAGATAATGAAACGGTTGAAATTAGAACGTTCAGCTAGATTAAGGGCAAGATCAATTGCTTTAATTTCAGCAGAGAAGATAGAGGAGTTGTTTGGAAGGCGGCACTTTAAGCTCCTTTGTCCATAAATAGCGGCAGCTGCTACCGAATTGCCTTCTTTAGATCCATCTGTATAGATGGGTTTGAAGGAAAAATAATGCTCCTTTATCTCATTGTATCTAGCATGAAACACAGTTCTATCCGTGACAGACTTTTTGTCAGATGCAAGGTCAAGTCTGAATTCTGCACTGTTTAATGTCCATGGAGGAATTTCAGAGATTTTATAGTTGGCAATGGAATCAGTGTCTATGCCAAGGTTATCTACTATGGGCTCCATGCGGATACCAAATGAAGGAATAACATTTGGTTTCCTTTCAAAAAGATCTTTATATTGAGGTTTAAAAACAACTTTATGAGTTGGATTAAAACGATTCGACTTCAGTTTTAAAAGATATTGAAGTGAGAGTTTTTCCCTCCTGTAAGAAAGAGAAGGTTCATTAGCCTCAACATAGAGACTATTGACGGGAGAAGTTCTGAAAGCTCCAAGTACAAGACGAAGACCTTCGTGGTGAATAGAATCGAGAATTTTCAAATAAGATTTACGGGCAGATCCGTATACAATCGATCCGTAGTCTAATTTGGAGCGAACTAAAGACCGATAAAGCCGCAAGAGGACTTTACGGTCTGCTCCCCATTCAGAATGGGCCACAACCTTAAGAAGATTAAGAGCCTTCTTGCACTTCTTTTTAAGTGCAGTGATGTGAGGAAGGAATGAAAGCTTTCTGTCAAAGATGACTCCAAGAAATTTAAACTCAGAAACGACTTCAATTTTAGTTCTGTCCAAATACAGCTCAGGGTCTGGATGAACACCTCGTAGATTGCAAAGGTGCATGCACTTAGTTTTGGACTTGGAAAATTTGAAGCCATTTTCATCAGACCACGATTGCAGTTTGTTGAGACACTGTTGAAGTTGTCTCTCAATAATATTCATATTTCGAGATCTGAAGCATATAACAAAGTCATCAACATAAAGGGAACAATCTACACCAGGACAGATAGCTTTAACTATACTGTTTATTTTTACACTGAAAAGTGTAACAGAGAGAATACATCCCTGGGGTACACCCATCTCCTGTTCACGGGCTCCCGAGACAGTATTACCAACTCGGACGCGGAAAGTACGTTCATCCAAGAAGGCTGAAATAAAAAGAGGAAGACGGCCTCGAAGACCAAAGTCATGCAAGTCTTTAAGAATTCCGTATTTCCAAGTCGTATCGTAAGCGCTTTCAAGGTCGAAAAAGACAGATACTACATGCTGTTTATTAATAAAAGCTTCTCTGACAAAGGTTTCAAAGCGGACCAGATGATCTATAGTGCCACGTTGGCGCCGAAATCCACTCTGAACATCAACGATGAGGTTGTTTTTCTCTAAATACCAGACAAGTCTGTCGTTGACTATGCGTTCTAAGGTCTTGCAGAGACAACTAGTAAGAGCTATTGGACGATAGTTAGTGGGGTCACCAGCATCCTTGCCAGGTTTTGGGATAGGAATGACTAGTGCCTCTCGCCAGGACGAAGGAAAATCACCTGATTGCCAGATATCATTAAAAATGTCAAGTAAAACTGAGAGAGAAGTAAAAGGTAAGTGTTTTAAAAACTGGTAATGAACTTTATCTTGGCCAGGACAAGAATCGTGAGCTTTATTCAGAGCAGATTTTAATTCTTTAAAGGTGAAGAGTTTATTATAATGCTCTGAATTTGCAGAATTGAAATTAAGCCTTTTCTTTTCTTCTCGGGCTTTATTCCTCTGAAACTTTTCAGAATAGTTTACAGAGGAAGACTTTTTGCAAAAGGTGTCCGCAAGAGCATCAGCTATATCTTTGGGTGATTCCAACGAAGTATTGTTAACTTCAAGGTGATTAAGAGGGGGCTGTCCTTTGCCATTGATCTTTCTGATCATGTCCCAAGTTTTCTTAGTAGTAGTTCTACTATTTAATTTAGAGACATATTGTCTCCAAGCCTTGCGCTTACTTTCTCTAATGGTTCGACGAGCCTTTGCTCTGGAAATACGGAAAAGATTATGATTTTCTATGGTAGGTCTAAGGTTAAACTTTCTAAGGGCTTGTTTTCTGTCTTTGACAGCCTGTTTACAATCATCATTGTACCAAGGCTTGTTAGGACGTTTTGGATTTGTCGAGGTCCGAGGGATGGTTTGTTTTGCTGCATCAAGCAATAGGGAAGTAAAAAGTTTTGCGGGATCATCGCAATCTCTAAATTTGTCATGTGTAATGGTTTGTTCACAAAGGGTTTCAAATTTGTTCCAATTGGCTTTCGAAAGCTTCCATTTCTGTGGTCGTACACTGCTGGATGGTTGTGTAGATGAAAAAATAATGGGGAAGTGATCACTTCCGCACAAATCCTCAGTCACTTTCCACGTGAAATTGGGAAGTAAGACTGGGCTGCATAAGGTCAAGTCAATAGAAGAGTAAGATCCAGTTGCTGGATGCAAGTAGGTTTTGGACATGTTATCATTCATGAACGACAAAGAATTGTTCGAAATGAAGTTTTCCAACTGTAAACCTCTCTGGTTTGTGTCATCGCAACCCCACATAATATTGTGACCATTAAAGTCTCCAGCAAGAATATAGGGGGATGGCAATTGCGAAATGAGATCATTCAGATTAGTCTCATTGATAGGTGTATTCGGGGGCAGATATAAAGAACACAGTGTAACAGCACTGTGTAAAGATAACCTAATGGCAACAGCTTGCAAGTTTGTATTAAGAGAGATAACTTTGTGAGGAATGTTGTTGTTAACAATAACAGAAACACCTCCTCTGGCTTTTTCGCCTTCGGTAAAGATTTTATTGTAAATAGAATGATATTTGATAGAAATATCATCCTCCTGTTTAAGGAAGGTTTCTTGTAGACAAACAGCAACTGGTTTGTGATCATTTATTAAAAGAGAAAGTTCGTCAAAATTTGACTTTATACCTCGACAATTCCATTGGATTATGGTATCCATAGTGCATGATGAAAGTATAAAAACTGAAGTAAAGAAGAGGCCGCAAACCAATGCAAAAGGCAGTAAAAACAGAAGTATGTTGATTTTCATTTTAGTTTACATGTGTGTCTTCTCAACACTTCTGGTTTCGGGAGTCGAGTTTTGCCAGGAGTCAAGGTCTTTGTTCCATTCAGACCTATGGTGACCCCAAGGAGATTCGCAGTCCGAGCCATCAGACTCTTCCTCTTCCATCTCCTCTTCACTTTTTTCCTCCTCTGGACCTTTATCGTCTGTGATTTCTTCAAGTTTTTCGAATTTATTAGATAGAGAGACAGACGGTTGACCAATTTTGACTGTGATTTTACGCTCACGGGCTTTACGGTTTTTCTTTTTACCCGGTAGTGATTTGTCGGAATCGATGAGTTCCGAGATCTCCGTGTCAGACACACGGGTTTCAAAGACTTCTTCATTTGTCTTTGTCGGCTTTTTACTATAGGTAGAGGCCGATGGCAAACCCTCTTTATTTAACTGAACCCGAGTACGTGGTTGGGGTAGATTTTTAGGAGAACTGTTGTTAACTTTTGTAGATTTCGGCACACTAGGTTTTGTATTTGAAACGGAAGGTTTTGACAAAGAGGAAGATGATTTAGGAGGAGAATTCACTTTTTTTGTATGTGCAGAGTTAATGGATTTATCAGATGGCAGAGATGTTTTATTAGGACTGAGAACTTCAAAGGTAGATTGTGGAAGAATGGCTTTTAAATCATTTGTCATCTCAGGAAATTTGGATAAAATGAGTTTGGCGAGGACGACACAAGTGTGACAGTCCTCTTTCGTAGGGGATGTCACATTGGCATAGGTCGCAGAGAAAGATTTTGGTTGATCAGCTGCGCGCTGTTTGACAAGCTGTCGTGCTTCTGGAAAACTTAAGTTTTTTGTATATTTCAGATTCAAAATTTCTTTCTCTTCTTTCCAGAGAGGACAATCTCTTGAAAAAGCTGCATGGGCACCCTTACAGTTTACACATTTCAGAGGACTTGAACATGTCTCGAAAGCCCGGAGATGTGACTTATGGATAATTGTAGATAATGGGAGGTACAGGATCGATTGTAATCGACACAGGCAATACTTGCTGATATTCACTGAGACCGTCGTACAGGACATCAATCATGACTACCATCAGCGATACAGTAAATGAACATTTGCTAAAAGCCGACATAACTTCAGAAAAATCCGAAATAAATACCGATCGGAATGTCAATAAGAAATATGCTACTGTTCCAGATAGTGAGGTCTATACCCTTCTCTAGAGTTTATTATGTATGCCGGTTCTTGTTTATTGCGACCAGGACACAGATGGCGGTGAATGGATGGTGATTTGAGACCTCAACACGGTTCCGTGAACTTCAATCGTTCTTGGTTGGAATGTAAACACGGATTAGGAAACGAGTTTGTTTTTAAACCAGTTAATATTTGCAAGACTAATGCAACAGAATATATAGAGAGGACTTTGGCGGAAATACAGCATTTGCCATGTATGAGGAATTTTAAGTTGGATCTAAAGAAGAAAGGTATAGGCTGCATGTGCTTGGGCAAAGTGGAACTGCTGAGGACTCTTTTACCTTGTTTATGGGGGAAGCATCCAGGAATGCAACTTAGTATATCTGATTCAGATAACAACAGAGGCAATTGTGTGAACGAATTCAAAGTTGGCTGGTGGTACAGCCAAATTAACAGGGCTGTACAGTTACGGTAAAAAGCACTATGCCCTACAGGTATCGTCTGGTCCTCCTGGAAAGCCGCAAAAGGGTGGGTAATTTTTTCTAAAAATATTTAACTCCTAAAGATAATCAAAAACTGATTCAAATCAAAGAAAAACGTCATGCTGTCAACTTCTTTCTCGTGCTTGCGCTAGGTCAACGTACTCGAGTAATATGTGTTT
Organism: Tridacna crocea; assembly: GCA_943736015.1. Classification (NCBI taxonomy): domain Eukaryota; kingdom Metazoa; phylum Mollusca; class Bivalvia; order Cardiida; family Cardiidae; genus Tridacna; species Tridacna crocea. The sequence continues at coordinate 11,420,095 of OX031057.1, read as the reverse complement.
GACTGTAAGAGGAGCAGAGCATGGAATACATTACGGTGCCTCCTTTTCTTTAAGGAGATACAAGTGCGTAAGATGTGTGTGACCGATACGCAGACGGGCCAAAACAATTTCTTCGCGGCGACAAGTCCTCGATCCTGGCAGCCATTCTCCAAGAGTTGGCCTAATACAAAATAATTTATTTTGTTGGTTGAGTGGGTAATTCCACGAAGTATTCCATATAGAATGAATAAAGACATTTATTGAAGGTTTAAAATCAGTAAAAGGGACTCTAAAATGTAAAATATCAAGTGATAATGCCTCCTTGGCAGCTCTGTCTGCCTCCTCATTACCACTTATACCTATATGGCTGGGGAGCCAACAGAAAACATCATTATTTCTACAGTAAGAGTTTCTAGAGCGTTTTGGAATGAAAATACATCAATTTCATGTAACGATACATAGAAATACACGGAAAACATGAACAGTTGACTTAAACAACCTCACACAAATATTTATGGGTAAACAGGTCTATATAGGATCCCTGTCCTACATGTATAAACATGTCTATGTAATATCCCTGTCCTATATAAAATAATTTTTGGTCTTTTAGTAGTAAAGTGAACTAAGTGTGATTTTGTGATTACGACTTTCTTGTAACAACCCATATTAACGAATCGGGCTACTAAGTTTAGCCCGGTCTCATTGGACTCAAGTTTTACTGTGTCTTTTATTGAGAAACCTTTGAAAATCTTCCTGTTTATAACCACATTTCTTGACCTGTATTATTTTGTATGAGGCTTTACCTGTTGGGCCTCCACCAGGATTCAAGTAATTATAGCTTTGCGGTCAAAATTGGCTTTGCACAGGGTTCATAACTTTCTCGTAGGATTTTATACATAAAAATTTGTTCTCAAGTTTGAAACCAATTGGCTAAATATTGTAATGTTTGCCTTGTAGCGTTTTATTACTCATTAGCCAGTGGAGCGATACAGGGCCATCATGGCCCTCTTGCTTGTAAGTTACATGGTGGCCTGCTTGAAAAAGATCTTGGTGTAAGGTTCAACTGTTCCATATTAATTATAAGTAGGAAAATAATAACATGAGCAAACTTTCTTTACTTCACTCCTGCAGATATTTCAATATGGCTTTCAAAAACTTCAAGGAAGTCTGATAAGGAGAACTAGTCGTAATTAAAACTTCTCAAGTCTTCAGCTGCTGGCGTTAGAAAACATTTTAGGAAAACGAGAAACTGCCGATAACAATTTCTTCTTTTCACACACTTCCCTATATTGATGTGTTGTAAGCAGATTATTTCAATGATCCTGAGAAAGAGGCGTATAGAAGGCATTGCGGAAAAAGGAGAAAATGCCGGTAAACGGCGTTTTCTCCTTTTCCCACACTGTTTTCGTTTCTTCACAAAACAAATTTAAAATTTTCAGTCGCTTTTACTTTGTTGTTTGCAAATGCTTTCAATTTGAAAAAACCTAAAATTCTGTCGTCTGGTAATGAGTTAAATGGCATCATTGTTCATCTTGATGACCTGATATTTTGTATATAGTAAACACTTAGGCTTCAGCCATGCATACAATGTAGATCCTCGGTGAGGAGGCACCTAACATGCAACCCGATTGTACATACACTGTTACATGCAACATGTATCTATTTATTTTCCATTATTGTTTGAGTATTTGATATGTTTTACATTGTAAATAGCTACCCTTTTGAGTACATGATAAACGGCACAGCATTGTTTAACCCATTACCACACAATCCCAACTCTCGACGACCCTGGGAGAGAATCTGTTTGAAGCCATTGTGGGCAGGGTTTTCTACTCTCTCCAGACCAAGTTTGATTTTTGTTCAGTTACAGTTGTTTGGTTATTTGCAGAATGCTTTCAATTTGGAATGAATGAATGTTGTTTTATGGCGCATCGACAACTTTGTTCATTTAGCGCGCATATCTGTGTTGAAAGATGATAAAAGTGGAGTTGTTTAAATCGAATTAGGTTTGAATACACTAGTGATAATAAATGAATTAAGTTAAGAAGTATTATATGTGATATATTCATATGCATAAAGGACATTATAGTGTTTCAGGGCAATCCCTATATACTCAAAGTTTTTTAATTGATAAGAGCGTGATAAAAAGGTTCGAAGTAAATGTTGTATGAACAAAAAAGTCCTTAAATGAAGAAGAATTATGTGTTATTTCCAATGTGCATAAAATATGTTATCGAGTGGCTTGGCGTCCTTGCCTACTCCAAAGTTTTAGATTAAAAGATAAGACTGATAGTAGTAGTAAATTGTTTATTATAGTGACATGTGTACATAGTAACATACAAAGAAAAATTGACAAAATTTATAACAAACATACACCCGGCCCCACGGGCCTATAAGTCACTGTCAGTTTTTGGAATGTTTACAATATTAATTCACATGCTGGATAACCGGTCAAATTTATAAAGCAAAATTATAGACTTATATATATACGTTAGCAATAGGTAGATTTTCTTCGCTTCTCAAATGCGTTAACAATAAAATTGGCAAGTGAGCGAACATGGTTCTTCATAAGATAAGCCAATTTGTCTAAGGGAGATAACTCTGTAAATTGGTTAATGTTCAATATATCACCAAACGACTGAATTCTTAAGTCTTTGTAAAAATCACAAGAAATGACAAAGTGAACTTCGTTCTCTACATCAGATTTACAACAATAAGTACAAACTCGACTTTCAATAGTCTCACCATTATATCGACCTGTTTCGACCCTTAGTGGAAGAATACCACTGATAATATTACTTTCATTTGGAAATGAGGTTAAAATTGGTAAAGATTTGAGCATCCAATGGGATCAATACACTCCCATTAAAGAGGTCCTATCTCCAATGAGATAAGATGTCCCCAAGAGGGCTAATCCTCCCATTAATGAGATGTAGACTGAATATTAAAGGAATTAAGAATGTTGTAAAAAGATAGGTAAGAAACTCAAGAGTAAATATCACAGTTTATTGTAAATGCCAATCTCCTTTATGAAAGCGATAATAGATTCAACGCTGACAAAATCAAACTATCTACGTTGAAATATTTTGAACGAACTGGCTGATAGTCGACGCAATCCAATAGGATATGTTTTACACAATAGAGTGCATTGCATGGAATACAATCAGGGGCATCATCTCCGGTTAAGAGCCAGGAATGTGTGATGCGTGAATGGCCAATTCGAAGTCGTGCAATTATCACTTCTTCTCGACGAACAGACCTGTAAACGGGGTACCATTCACCAAGGGATGGTTTAACTGAATGCAGTTTATTGAAAACAGCATCCCACTGGGATTGCCAAGAAGATTGGATATGTGTTAAAAGCGAGGATTTAAAATCTGTGTGTGGAACTTTTAAGTCTGAAATGGGAAGGTTAAGTGCAGATTTGGCAGACCTATCGGCATTTTCATTGCCTTTGATGCCCTCATGACTTGGAAGCCAGCAGAACACCAATTTATTCTTGGAAGAAATTGGTGAGATCCTTTCAAGTAAACTACAGATTAAGGGATTCCCAAGTCGTTGATTTGAAAGGGCCTGTAATACTGACAAAGAGTCCGAAAAGATAATGAAACGGTTGGAAGTAGAACTTTCAGCTAGATTAAGGGCAAGATCAATTGCTTTGATTTCAGCAGAGAAGATAGAGGAGTTGTTTGGAAGGCGGCATTTTAAGCTCCTTTGTCCATAAATAGCGGCAGCTGCTACAGAATTTCCTTCTTTAGATCCATCTGTATAGATGGTTTTGAAGGAAAAATAATGCTCCTTTATCTCGTTGTATCTAGCATGAACGTCAAATCTGAATTCTGCACTGTTTAGTGTCCATGGAGGGATTTCAGAGATGGAGGAATAACATTTGGTTTTCTTTCAAAAAGATCTTTATATTGAGGTTTAAAAACAACTTCATGAGTTGGATTAAAACGATTCGAGTTCAGTTTTAAAATATATTGAAGTGAGAGTTTTTCCCTGTAAGAAAGAGAACAACATAGAGACGACTATTGACGGGAGAAGTTCTGAAAGCTCCAAGTACAAGACGAAGACCTTCGTGGTGAATGGAATCGAGAATTTTCAAGATTAACGGGCAGATCCGTATACAATCGATCCATAGTCTAATTTGGAGCGAACTAAAGACCAATAAAGTCACAAGAGGACTTAACGGTCTGCTCCCCATTCAGAATGGGCCACAACCTTAAGAAGATTAAGAGCCTTCTTGCACTTTTTTTTATTTAAGTGCAGTGATGTGAGGAAAAAGGAAAGCTTTCTGTCAAAGATGACTCCAAGAAATTTGAACTCCGAAACGACTTAAATTTTAGCTCTGTCCAAATACAGCTCAGGGTCTGGATGAACACCTCGTAGATTGCAAAGGTGCATGCACTTATTTTTGGATTCGGAAAATTTGAAGCCATTTTCATCAGACCACGATTGCAGTTTGTTGAGACACTGTTGAAGTTGTCCCTCAATAATATTCATATTTCGAGATCTGAAGCATATAACGAAGTCATCAACATAAAGGGAACAGACTACACCAGGACAGATAGCTTTGACAATACTGTTTATTTTTACACTGAAAAGTTTAACAGACATAATACATCCCTGGCTCCCAAGACAATATTACCAACTCGGACGCGGAAAAGACGTTCATCCAAGAAGGCTGAAATAAAAAGAGGAAGACAGCCTCGAAGACCAAAGTCATTAAGTCTTTAAGTATTCCGTATTTCCAAGTCGTATCGTTAGCGCTTTCAAGGTCGAAAAAGACAGATACTACATGTTGTTTATTAATAAAGGCTTCTGTGACAAAGGTTTCAAAGCAGACTAGATGATCTATAGTGCCACGCTGGCGCCGAAATCCACTCTGTACATCAACGAGGAGGTTGATTTTCTCTAAATACCAGACAAACCTGTCGTTGACCATGCGTTCTAAGGTCTTGCAGAGGCAACTAGTAAGAGCTATTGGACGATAGTTAGCGGGGTTACCAGCATCCTTGCCAGGTTTTGGCATAGGAATGACTAGTGCCTCACGCCAGGATGAAGGAAAATCAGAGAGAAGTAAAAGGTAAGTGTTTAAAAAACTGGTAATGAACTTTATCTTGACCAGGACAAGAATCGTGAGCTTTATTCAGAGCTGATTTAAATTCTTTAAAGGTGAAGAGTTTATTATAATTCTCTGAATTTGGAGAATTGAAATTAAGCTTTTTCTTTTCTTCTCCGGCCTTATTCCTCTGAAACATTTCATAATAGTTTACATAGGGAGAATATTTGCAAGAGGTGTCAGCAAGAGCATCAGCTATATCTTTGAGTGATTCCAACGAAGTATTGTAAACTTCAAGATGACATTGATCTTTCTGATCATATCCCAGGGTTTTATAGTAGTAGTTCTACTATTTAATTTTGAGACATACTGTCTCCAAGCCTTGCGCTTACTTTCTCTAATGGTTCTACGAGCTTTTGCTCTGGAAATAAGGAATACGTTATGATTTTCCTTCATAGGTCTAAACTTTCTAAGGGCTTGTTTTCTGTCTCTGACAGCCTGTTTACAATCATCATTGTACCAAGGCTTGTCAGAACGTTTTGGACTCGAAGGTCTGAGGGACGGACTGTTTAGCCGCATCAATTAATAGAGAAGTGAAAAGTTTTGCAGGATCATCGCAATCTCCAAATTTGTCATGTGTAATGGTCTGTTCACATAGGTTTTCATATTTATTCCAATAAGCTTTAGAAAGCTTCTATTTCTGTGGTCGTACACTGCTGGGTGGCTGTGTAGATGAAACGGTAATGGGGAAGTGATCACTTCCACACAGATCCTAAGTCACTTTCCAAGTGAAATTGGGAAGTAAGACTGGGCTGCATAATGTTAAATCAATGGAAGAGTAAGATCCAGTAGCTGGATGCAAGTAGGTTTTGGACTTGTTATCATTCATGAAAGACAAAGAGTTGTTGGAAATGAAGTTCTCTAACTGCAGACCTCTCTGGTTGGTGTCCTCGCAACCCCACATATCATTGTGACCATTAAAGTCCCCAGCAATAATAAAGGGGGATGGCAATTGCGAAATGAGATCATTCAGATTAGTCTCATTGACAGGTGTGCTTGGGGGAAAATATAAAGAACACAGTGTAATAGCACTGTGTAAAGATAATCTGACGGCAATAGCTTGCACGTTTGTATTAAGAGAGATAACTTTGTAAGGAATGTTGTTATTAACAATAACTGAAACACCACCTCCGGCCTTTTCGCCTTCGGTAAAGATCTTATTATAAATTGAATGATATTTGATAGTGATATCGTCGTCCCGTTTAAGGAAGGTTTCTTGCAGACAAACAGCAACTAGTTTGTGATCATTGACTTAAAGGGAAAGTTCGTCAAAGTTCGACTTCAGACCTCGACAATTCCACTGGATTATGGTATCCAAAGTAAATGAGGAAAGTATAAAAGCTAAAGTAAAACAAGAGGCCGTAAACCTAAGCATTTTAAAATAGATTTGTTAAGATTTCATTACAGTTGTCTCGGGTTTGGACGAGTGCCAAGTGTCAGCATCCTTGTTCCAAGGATCTTTCGAATTGGACCAATTAGAGGCTTCTGAATTCTCACCTTCCAGATTTTCAGCATCTGCATCCATGTCATTTCTGCGTTTCTCAGCTATCTTCCGCGCTTCAATAAAACTGACGTTTTCCTTATATTTTACTGAAAGAACTTCTTTTTCTTCTTTCCAGACTGAACAGTCTTTAGAAAAGGTTGGATGAGGGCAATTGCAATTAAAGCAGAGCACAGGGCTATTGCAAGTATTAGGTTCATGATCAGAGCCCTCAAAAGCACATTTTGGACATACGGGCGTGCTTTTGCAATTACTTTCGTGATGGCCATACCTCTGGCATCTGTAACAGCGCAAAGGGTTAGGCACATACACGTCAACCTTTACAGACTGGAATCCTGTTTTAATAGAAGCAGGAAGAATAGGTGAAGAAAAAGTAAGGATATAGGTATTTGCATCTCTACGTACACCATTTCTAAACACGGAGATTCTTTTGACCTCAGACACAGCTTGAGATTTGAGATTACTTTTAATCTCCTCTACTGAGTCACAGTAGGACAGCTCCTTACACCTGATGACTCCTTTGCTGGTGTTTAAAGTTTTATGTGGATAAATTTTGACATCTAGATTGAAAAAAAAAATATGTGCAAGGAGATTTTTAGTCTGTTGTTGAGAAAGGCATTCAACAAGCAAGGTTTCATTTTTTTACTAATTTTGGTGTTCCCAAAATGGAGGAGATTGTTTTTTCTTTTACGAAAGGGGAAAGTTTTGTTACGGGTTTAGATGAGTCAACTGCCTCAATTACAATGAAACGTGGAAATGTTGAAAGAAATCTCAGAATCTGAATCAGAATCAAAATTCAATTTGGACAGGTCTGAGACTTTGTCGTTTGGTAGAAAGTTAAAAGTTCATATTGCACATCATGTGCTACTTGATATTGGCTATGCTGAAAGCAGTTGTCCCTTTGGCAGACGACAGAACTTCAGATTTGCCGAACTTGGTGGAATTTGCAAACATCAGAAGAGATTCAGCTTGAATGACAGTGGAATACTGTGTTAGACGGAGAGAAGACTAGTTACTAGCATTTTCTCCCTCACAAATTATGTCCTCTTTCTCGTCATCATATAAAACCTGAGATTGTGTGGTGACGGGTAGTAGTTGATCACACCTAATTTCATCATTGTTTAGTTAAAAGTAATTTAGATTTATGTGTTGTAGAAATGTGATTAGTTACCTACCAAGAACCTGTTTAGTGCACGTATTGTGAATTTCTGATCGGATGGCATATTACTTGTAGTCTGATCTAGTTTGCACTGTGGGCACTGAACGGACTTACCGTTTCCACCGTCGCTGACGCTATTTTTGGGTCAATCTGACAGGACTTTATCTAGTAACTTCATTAAATATCACACATTGTAAGAAACATATAGCCATGCACATTTTATATTTGAGTTATAATCGAAATAAGACTAGTCTAAAAAAAGGAACAAAAAAAAAACCTTACATTTAACCATAGTCCAAATATTCTTCCTTTTCACCACATCTACACATTCTTTTGACAACAAAATTTTACTTTTACAAATGAATGGAATGTCTTCATTGACTGACGCGACTAGAACGTTCTCAGGAAAAATGCGTGCATCATGCCAATGACCCGGATGAGCCTAAAATATCACAGTACCTGGTCCTATGGAAGGTAAGTTACGGTATCTGTTATATACGGATCACACGGATTGTATATTTCATCAGTTTATTGTTGTAATCAGCTTAGTAATTTTTAAGTTGTGACTGGCTGTACACACTATACGTTGATTTTGTCCATCACTAAACCTAATTATAGAAGCCTTTTGAAAACATTGTGGGTACAGGAGAAAATGGTGGTAACCAGCATTTTCTCCTTTTTCGCACAATGTTTTCTACTTTATCAAAAAACAATTGCAAACAGTTACACGATTTGACAAGCATTGAAATATGTCTGCAAATGCCTTAATTCCAACAAGGCTAAGATTTTATAACGTAAAGAGTTAATTTATAGGGAATGATCTATCGTGTATGAAGTAATTTGTCAGTGAGAGGACCCTTTGTAATTTCTTGGTGAGAGGATCCTTTCTAACATAGTCCCTTAAATCAAGTAAACATTAAAGTAAATTTCTTTGCCTACTGATTGAATTAAATGAGAGAGAGAGAAAGAGAGACGCGTTCTGTAATCAAATACCTGTTGCACCAACAAACACACAAAACAAATTTACGAAAGAAAAACTCAAGTATTTTCGAAGACAATTTTAACCTTTATTTCATATACATATCAAAGTGGACCGATTTCTTAAGAACCCATTTAGGGGACTATTATGCAGAGAAATCGTCCCCATGGCATGATTTCTGTATAGGTACGATTCTCCAGGGGACGAATTCTCAAGTATTCATCATAGACAATGTTTACCAATGCAACTTCACAGAGGATGCGTGCCAAACATAACGACAGTTTTACCAATTATTATTATTTCTTTTTATTCCTCCATTTTCTGAAGTGTTCATGTACAATACAAATAAAATTTAGAGAAAAATAAAAGAGAATTAACAATAGCAATCTTTGAATGAAGTTAGAGAAGGGTTTCAGAAAAAAGAGACCGACAGAAACAAAGATACAGACAGATAGACAGTTTTACCTAAATACTTAAGTTTAAAAAATATTATATTTTTTTTCAAATACTGATTCTCAGTGTATCCTGGAATTTTTTATATTGGGAAGAACATGTAGTTTGGGGACGATTTCTCCAGGGGTCGGTTTCTTGAGAGGCAGATCTCTCAAGAAACCGTCATCATGCAGGTCGAACCAATTTCTCTCGCCTTAAAAGGACAAAGTTTCTTGATGGCTGGCTCATGCGGCACTGGGAAAACTTACACTTTGACGTAAGTAAATGTTTTTGTATTTTTAGTTTTATCCCGCCAAATCTCAATTATCGTGCATATAACTCCATTATCGTGCAATGAAATGCTTTCCATACAGATTTTAAAATAGGTCAATTTCGACCGAATGTTTCGGTTACAGAGCCTGGAAAGGTCACGTGACTTACATAACAATGCAAAAGTTGCACTCATGATCAAAACGGCTGTAAAGAAAGGGAAATGATTTCAAGGGTAATTTCGTCTTTATCACTATCCAAAATGTAATTACCCATTACCACACAATCCCCACTTACCTTTAGAAAGAAGCTCTTAGAAAACATTGTGGGAATAGGAGAAAATGCTGGTAAGCAGCATTTTATCCTTTTCCCGAAATGTGTCCTGCCCTTCACAGAACAAATTTCTTACTTTTTTCACTTTTTTTTATTGTTGTCTGCAAATGGTTTCGATTGGGACAAATATAAATTTTTCTAGTTTCGTAATGAGTTAATGAATGAACAAGGGTATTCTGCAGAATCGCGGAGTTTTATTGTTAGAATTGGAATAAGTGAACCACACTAACCCTTACAAAACAATTCCCGGTTTTTACGACCCTGAGATGGAAGCGTTTTGAAAGCATTGCGGGGAAAGGATACAATGCTGAAAACCAGCATTTCCCACAATGTTTTACCCCGTGTCAAGTTCTTCAAGTTTCAATTTTTCAGTTACGTTTATTTTGTCTTCTGCGAATGCTTTCAATTTGGACAAGTCTAAATTTTTGCCGTTTGATAAAGAGTTAAATATTGTTACAGAAAAGTTATTTTGCAGCTTTTTTTCCTACTAGTATAACCTTTGATTGCATGCACGTTAAATTAAGAAGGCTCTAGTCCAAAATTCAAAAGGTCAACATTGCAAAATTTCTTGAAAATGCTGTACAACAGATAAATTTCATTCAAAGATAATCAAGGTCTGTCCAATTTAAAAAAATATATGACATGATAAAAAAGGCTTGATTTTTTGTAATTTAGTCTATAGCCTCTTCACCTCATTTATCGTGCATGTAAGGAGACTGGAGTTTCATGTATTTCAGAATCAAGCTTTTTATTACCAAAACACTTGACTAATCCTTCACCAGATGACAAAACCTTTTTTTCATGAAAATTGAAAGCATTTGCAGATAAATTCACTGTGCTGAAAATATGATACATCTAGCTCTCCTTGACAAAAGAGAAAACAATGTGGGAAAATGAGAAAACTCTTATTATGAGCATTTTCTCCTTTCCCTCTGTTTTCGAAGGCCTCAGGGTCGTTAAAACTAGGGTTTAGCCATTTAGGAATTAATTATGGTAAAAACAACCGATTTATGATATTTTTCTTTGTAACATTTCAAAACCCTTGGCATATATTTAGACACATGAATTTGAAGTTTTATAATCAAAATAAATGATAAAATATGAAATAAAAATCTTGACATAACAGAATCGTAGGCTGTTACAACACAAAATTAGATTTGTCTCATGAAATGATATCAGACAATTTCGTATCAAAATAGACTTTTGTACACACACGAATAACATTATTATGATAATTTCATAGTAATCAGGGTTTTCAAGCAAGACCTGCGCTAATATATAGATCCAGTCTCAAAATGTTGCTTACAAAACAAGATTAAAGGTGATCATGGCATCATGCAGAACAATTATTGCTATTGCAAACTTCTAATTTTTCCACAATTGAAACTAACACGCCCTCTGATTGGCTACGCCAAACGGTTTAGTCTGTCACAAGTTATGTAACTTTGAAATTTGGCAAATTTTGGAGACGAAGACATAACACGTTCCAAGAATGGTTTGAATACGGACCCAGTACGTGGAAAATACATTGTCCACCAATGTAAACCAGGGAGTAGCTTAGTGTCAACAAATCTATGGGTAACCCACCGTCTAGGAAATGCTAAGCTGATTGGATAATACCCTAATACAAATCTCAGGAATTAGAGGATTGCTATAAACCGGATACAGTTACATGAAATTTCAGAAAATCTTTTAATACGTGTATTAAGGATGTCACATTTGTCTGACATATAAAAGTCTCTGAGATTAATTTTATTGAAAACAGGGGTCATGGGTTCGATCGCCGGCTCCGCCAATTTCTTTCCGAAGATTTGGTAATAGAAACTCTAGGAAGGCATGGGTATGTGCACTTGCCGCTGCAATAAAACTGAAATAATGTTTTATAACGGCTTTAAACACCATACAATCAATAATTTTACTGTAACGGCCTTTACATTTCCCTATATACGTATGCCCCTCATCTTCAGCTTTTCAGATTTGTTTCTCCCAGGATTAAGAGGGCATGGTGTCAGTGCTTTGTATAGACTTGTGGCTATCCCGGAACTGGCTTTCTTGCTGATACTTTGTTGGCCGAGTATTATCGCCGTCTGTGACGGTCCGTACTGTGCGACAGTTGTATAATTATTCAAACCGTTGCGAATACCCCTTTGTTGACAAAAAAAAGTCTATCAAGTCAGAGTTGAGAAATCCGGGATTTATTGAATTCCCGCCTTTCATTTGCATATTACAAAGTGACAGAAATCCCGACACAGAAGAAGTATACAAATTATACACTTTTGTCTGCAATTAATCCTTGCCGTAGATTCCAAATATCATATACTGTGATACAATTGTCCAAAATAACTAAATTGATTAATATTGGATTAATTTATCTCTCGCATCTGTAAATAGCAGAATTACCATAATAGTCGAAGTGAAGAGCAGTGTGTTCATCTTACAAGTTGTTTTTGTTCTTTATTTATATTAAAAAAATATTTGGTTAAGTTAATTATATGGTTTTCCGCCAACATTTATATATTGGGTTCAACCTAGAGACATTTTGTATAGTCCAAGGTTCCATTTGAGATCTAGATCTAAATCTGTGCCAACTTTCAAGGGTGATACTTGTTTCTACTGAAGTGCTGAAATAAAATGCAGTATTACAAAGCAGTTTTTTACAAAGACTAAATACCAACCTTCCAACTGAATATCGTTGAGGCATTTGTTCTTAAATTCCCCTACGCGATCCTCATCCTGTGGCAGAAGCAGCTCGGAGATTTGAGTCCTCCCCAACAGATCACTTGTTGCTCTGCAACAAGTAAATTGTTTTGAATATATCGCAGATTTTATTTTTTGCAGCAAGCTGATGTTCTCTTTTCTCGGAAAGCATATATTCCGATGGTTTAAGCAGATTGACATTGTAACCAAGTTTAAAGTTGATATTAACAGACAATTCTCTCTCGGTCTTTCCTTGTCTGCAAAGAATGTATTTTTTTCTAAATGCAGGACAATAAATTTGTTTGTTTTTATGGGGTTTAACGCCCCTTCTAACATTATTTCAATTATATCGTGGCGGCTGGAGCACCTCACAATGGGTTCCTGGTATTTCTCACACCAGTACAACCACAACATCCTATCCGAGCCTCCAGCTGCTAATCTCACTGAGGCGATTATTCATCCATTGGTGAGAGATAAATGACTGTCAAATGTCGGAAAGAATGTTGGCCGTGCCGTAGGATCGAACCCGTGATCCCATGATTCGCAGTCATACGCGTTACCATTTGCACTACGGCCGCAGCCGACAGGATAATAAATACGAGTTTCCTAATAAACAGAGTTTAAGCCATCCAGTTCAATACTTAAACCATTAAACTTCTTGCATGCAAGAAATGGAACAAAACAAAACCCACAAAACAAGATGTGTTTGTGAAACACTAATGCCCTTCCCCCCGAAACTGCTGCAATTTTTTAGAAATATGACCTTGACAGATGGCCGATATCAGCTGATGCCTATCGTAGAAAGGAGACTACATACCAAGTATCCGCTTTGTCACTTAAATAGTATAGAAGTTACAGGGAAATGTTAACTTTTTTGGTTAACCTTTCGACAGACAGACAGACGGACAACGTTTAAAAATATGCCCCGATCTAATCGATGCGGAGGAAAATATAGGCATAACTTTACAAAACAACAAACTGGTTTTATAGAACCTGTGCCTATACAGTCAAATAACTATAGAGAAAGAAGTATTCAGTGTTGGGGGTAGTTTCATTTCAATTCAATCGCTTTGATTAATTGATAATATAGTTATTGTTAAATACCAACTTGCATGATGATATGCTTCAGGTTGATACACCTTATAATATTATGTTAGTGGAAATATGAGTACCTATAATGTATTTGGTGAACGTTCATAGTGTGACCAAGATGGTTCAGTACCCAATGCATCTGATGTTCTGTCAATTCAAGGACCTGAGTGATTGTCGCCATGTATTTCCTCATGTTGGTACTTGTGACTTAGTGCCTTCAGGGTTGCTGATGCGCATATCTTCTTTATGGAGTCGTACGTCCAAACAATACTGCATTCTGTGGACAAAGTCATGATAAAGCATTAGAACATACATGCTTATATCACATCAAAGACAAGAGGGCTGTTGGCCCTGGACCGCACACCCGAGATCGAGCTCCGTAGACTGCTGAATTTATTTTACTGAGAAAATGCAAATGATCTTATTTCAAACCAAAGAGCTCTTGGAAAAGAACCATGACAGGATGTTGCATAGCAAAATGAATATCCTATGCCTTAAAGTTTGGGACAGAAGGTAATGAATGAATGAACGAATGAATGAATAAATGGGGTTTCATGGCCCGTCGACAACAATGGTCATGTTGGGCGCACCTACAAGAAATGCAATGCAAAGCGATCAAACAAAAGTATTATGAAATCATAATCTCTAAATTGTGAAAACACTACAAAGGTAAAAGTAAGCATCTAAAACAAGAACGGTCAAAAGAACATAAAATTATATATTTTTATAGAGATGTATCTCTTTCAGAAAATCAAGCACGGACTCGATCTCTACAGTATCGAACAAGGTCGTCATACTGTCGACATCAAAAAAACCTTTGTCTTATAGGTGCAAGATCTACACAGTCGACACGTATATGTTTAATAGTAAAAGGTGCATTGCAGGGTATACATTGAGGCTCTTCTTCTCCTTAAAGGAGATAAGAGTGCGTTATATATGAATGCCCGATGCAAAGACGGGCCAAGACAATTTCTTCGCGGCGATTTCTCCGCAATCCTGGAAGCCATTCGGCAAGTCCTGGTTTAATGTTCAAAAGTTTGTTGTTTTTAATTGGCTGGATCGCTCCAGGATTACTGCCACACATTTTGAATAAAGTTATTGGTTAATAGTTTAACGTTAAAAGGAACTTTAAAAGGTAAAATTTCTAGTAATAATGCGTCCTTGGCAGCTTTATCTACCTCTTCATTACCACTTATCCCAATATGGCTGGGAAGGCAGCAAAACTAGAGGCGCTTGAGCGCCTGTATCGCTCCACAGGCCTGATTTTTCTGTAACGGTGAAGAGAAGTTTTTAACAATTACCATTCATTGCTGCATTATAGGTCACTAAAGACAAAAAGCTATGAAAAACATTGCGAGAAAAGAAAATAATAGTAACCTGCATTTTCTTAGTTTAACACAATTTCTACCCTTTTTGATACAAGTTTTACTATTTTGAAGATTTATCATGTTGTCTGCAACACCTTTCAATTATGACCAGTAATAAAAATTTTGTTTTCTGGTTATAGTTAACTCATTACCAAATGACAACATCTTAGGGTTGTCCAAATGGAAAGCTTTGCAGATGAAAAAATAAAAGTGTCTGAAAATTTGAAAGTTTTGTGAAGGGTAGATAACATTGTGGGAAAAGGAGAAAATGCTGGTTACCAGACTGTTGTGATAAGGCATTTTGTTATCCAATCAAACTGAACCTACAACTTCAATAAAACAATTGCCACGATACATATTTTCTATATTTTGATGTTTCTCCACCCAAAATGGTTTGTAACAAGACCCTTTTTAACCCATTACCACACAGTCTCTGACAAAGAAGACTTTAGAAAACATTGTGGGAAAAGGAGAAAATGCTAAAGCCCTGTCCCTCTGTGTACTAGGTCACCAGTAGGTCAACAAACCTTTACCAAAACTAATCAAAGTGCCGAGGTTCTCTTGTTTTATATGAAAAGGATTATAAATTATGTAGAGCAACCATCTTTAACTCCTTACCAAACGACAAAATTTGGGATTGGACCATTTGCAGACAACAAATTAAACATTGATGAAATGATGATTTCTCTCTTTGATAGAGAAGAAAACATTGAGAGGAAAGGAGAAAATGCTGATTACCAGCATTTTCTCCTTTTCCAAGAGTGTTTCCAAAGTTTTCTTCTTTAGTGTCATTAAAAGTCATGATTGTATGGTAAAGACTTACCACCATAGGAACTAACCTGCAATACAACAATGAAATCAAAACGAATAGTTTGAGAGAAGAAATTTTTCAAAGATTTTACTTTATACCATAAAAGGAAAATGATTCTTCCCATAAAAGCCATGTTTTTTGACGGATCTTTTTTTTTTTAAAGGAATTCTGTAGACCTCTTTCTAAGGAACATTCCTGCAAAAAAAAAAAAGCTATCCAATTAGCGGTTTGGGAGAAGATTTTTATACGTTTTTTACTTTGGTTGCCATGGCAATCAGAATTATTCATGGAACACAATTATTTGAAGGAATTTGAAAGAGGACCACCTAAGGAACATTCCTGTGAAATTTGGTAAAAATCCAGTCAATAGTTTCTGAGAAGTTTTTTAAAGAAATTTACGGACGAACGGACGCACGACGGACACAACGCCATGACAATAGCTCGCTGGCCTTCGGCCAGTGGAGCTAAAAACGCAGTTTTATAACACTTGCATTTTATAATGCATTTACATTCAACTCGTACTCCTTTAACATGTCCTAAAGTCATTGATTTGTTTACACGATTCATCTGTTACAATGACAAAATTTCGAATTTGAATACTCCCCTCACACAGATTTTTTCATTATTTTAATCCACATTATGTTCCTCGTCAATTTAACTAGAATGGCAAGTTATAAATTACATAGCGATTTATACATGTAGTGTAAAATGATTTTTCGATGTTTGACTTCACATTGACATTGGAAGATCTATTGAAGATGTTTTCTACAGTTTTGTGAAAATTCAGTTTATATTTCCTTGTTCAGTTTACATTAGCCCTCTTTGGGGCATCTTATCTCATTTGAGACAGGACCTCTTTAAAGGGAGTATACTGATCCTATTGGAGGCTCCAGTCCAGTTTTAACCTCATTTCAAAGGAAAAACAATATTATCAGTCTTGCCTTTTAGTGTAAAAGTTTTGAGTGGGCAAGGATGCCCAGCCACTCAAAAAAACACATGTGTCTTCCTTATTTAATCTTTTACTATTAATCCAACATTTTGTTTAAATTTTTTATCACATAGTTTACTATATCAAAAAATTTCTTTATAATGGAGATTGCCCTGTGACTCAGTTTACCAAGTTTTATCCATTAATAAGCTTTATCCTTAATCCTTCTTCTTAATTCAGCCTTTTACCCTCCTAATGTATTCAAACATTTTTCAGTTAAAAAGTTCCACTTTTAAAATCTTTAATCACGGATATGCGCGCTAAATGACCCAAGCTGTTGATGCGCCATAAAACAACATTAATTAATTCATTCATTCCTACATAACACTTTATTGCAAAAGCATGGAGGGCTGTTTAGCTTTTACTTTCCAAGAGAGCTATAGGAATAGGAGCATTATTTTTGAGAAAATTTCGTACATTGACGTGATTTTTTTTTCAATTAACATTTATTCGAAGGATTATCTGGGTGAAAAATCACCAAACGGATATAAAGAGCAATCTGCATGGCAAATTAACTCGATTTGGGGAAGAAGATGAATTTTAAAGCATATAGATTCTACTCAAATAAAAAAAATATAAAATTAAGGAAATACATTTTTTTTTTTTTTCAATCTTGAATACATACTATTCTGGAAAATACCTTGCTTTACTATTATGAATTAATACCCAACATCCATTTTTTTTTTAGTTTTCTTTTAGGAATCTGGTCGCACTAAAGTCAGTTGAACAGTTTCATGTTTAATTCAAATGCAGCAATTTTAGTGTGGCTAAGTTGAAGCGAATTTTCTTTGCATGAGTAGGAAACATTGTGGTTAAGGACTTATTAATTTCTCAATTTGTCAAGATGCTTTCTTGTTGCTCCTTGATATGAGCAATGGTCTGGCAAAAAGAAGTTTTAACCCTTACCCCATAAGGCATTTCTATGGTATTTCTAATTGACCCTAAATAATAGCAAGGATAAAGCTGTTTCTTATGTGTATATGACACCTTTTGATTGCATAGAAAACATTGTGACAAAAGGTGAAATTGCTCGTCACGAGCAATTTAACCTTTTGCCACAATGTTTTCCAAAGGCTCCTAAAAGCAATGCTTAGAGAGGAGTATCTATAGAGTAAAGGGTTCAGTTCCTCTTCTCCATAAGACTCAATTGCTGCATCACTTAGAAACGTGACAGTTGACTAATTTTAATAAGAAAGCAGCTGCAAAATCCTATTATGCACTTCTACGCTTCAGAGCTTTGTTGTAATTTTGCTGCAGTTGTGGAACAAAAGAAGCATTTAATGGTCATCCAATTCTGCATACTCCGAAAGGGTGGAATTTTGAAAAAAAAAAGTTCTTATTAGCCTTGTGTATTGGATTGTACTTGCCATCGTCCGTGCAAACTTGACAGTGCATAAACCTACCATCGTCGCTGACCTCGGATTTCAACCAGCTGTACCTCTTCATCCATTTTTCGTTCCAGTTTTGAACGACTTATTTACGCATTTGTCCTTCTATACATCGTCTATTATTGAATTATTATTGGTGTCCATATTATTGGGGGCATCCGTTAATCCACTTATCCCACCAGCCCCAAAAAGTGTCCTTTGCTTTGGTTCGATAGAGCGTTTTTCTTCTAGGACGCCATTTTGGAATGTCAGTCGAAAAGTATTTGGATCGCTATCTACGATTGTGAATTATACGCTGGTTACCGAATATCGACGATTATCGAAAATGTTTTTTAGCGTAGGCGAGATAAAACCGATACCAATATCGGCTGACTAAAATCCGGTATATTTCGGACGGATAATCCAGTAGTACGGGGAAAAAATACGTGCGTCAGGAATACTCACGGCAGCAATTTTCTTGCGTCATGCCGATTATTTTGCGTTAAATACGCAAGACGCAGACGTAGATAAATCACTGCATCGACAAATATCAAGCAATCAGCATAACACTTGGTCAAAATATATACGACCATCAGATCTCGGATGTGTTCAATTATGGGTCTAATCGGAACAGAACAGCTGGGGTTATTTGCCGTTGCATTAGAAAAATTGCTATGTTTGACTTTTTTTTACACTCTAGCATCTAAGAATATCAACCAATCAGCACAAAATTTGGTACACATGGCAGACACCTTTTTTTCTGTCAAAACTTTCCCATCTGTAACTAATAAAGGGAATCCACTTTCGTCTGCGTTTAATATTATCCGGGGATCACAAAGGAACGCATCAACATTCGGCACCTCCTTTTTAGGAGGCGAAATTTTCATTCTCGCCTTCATGTGTCAACACTCGGCAGCTTGCTGAGAATGTCTTTGAACAGCATTATCAAAACGCCTTTTAGAACAAAATAATGTCGAGACCATTGTAAATTTAATCAGAACAGCAAGAAACTTCAAGATTCTAGAAGGAATGAAATCGTTTTTGACAAATGTAAAAAATACTTTGGATCAGTTCATTGATACAATCATTTTGCTACAGCAACAAATAAACCGTAGCTATATTATAAGCCAATCGAAAGCTACGAACATGATGTCATTCGGACCTACTTCCACTTCACGACGCATAAACAACTAAACCAGTGGGATCGTACATGTAAATTTACGATCCAAGAACTAGCCAATCGGATAGCTTCTTTGAATGACGTATCGCTGATAGACCCCTTTCCTCTGTTGACAACCTTATTCTGTCTTTGTGAGAAGTAAAATTTCAATGAAATAAATTCCTTTGAATCATCAAGTGTTTCAACAAAATTTTCTCTTTCAAAGAAATATTATTTTTTGTTTTATCAAAGTTGTGCTTGACTTTATGATTAATGACTAGGTTATTGTTACGCATCGGCGTGGCCGAGTTTTGATTCCGGAGACCCGTGAAAAGAAAAAGGTAAATCCGTTGAAATCACAATATGTGTCATTTCGAAGTAGTTCTGGTCCGTATAATGTACCGATGTATAGCCTGGGTTCCAGTCTGATCGCCTCTTTCCTTATATACGAGTATTATCGGATTTTACGGTGTCAAAAATGACAATAGTATGATCTGTAACCGTTTAAAGGTAAGAGCTGTGTAATTGAAAACAGCTATTTCTACTAAAATAACATCATGCAAAATTAGCTATAATTAAAAATGAGTATTATTGAACTACTTTCACGAATTCATTTTTCCATTTTTTCCTTCTTTGAATTATCATTTATAAATCTAAAAACCACTATATTCTCAATTCAAGAAAACATGATTACCTCCCTTATCAGAAAACTAACAAAATATAAAAAAATAATTGCAAAAATATTAATCTGCATAATTCCTTATTTATCCACCAAATAGAATTTTCGCCGGAAGTGCATTACACAGGTCTTACCGTAACACGCAAGAAGTTTTAACTTCTTTCGGTCGTCACGTTGCTTAACGTTCAGCCAGTATTCATAAATATTTAATCCTTCACCACTTACTTGAAACGACTCTGAAAATCAAGCTTTTAATACATCGAGAGGAGAGAGGAAATTGCAACCGGAAACCGGCATTTTTTTCATAGTACCACAATGTTTCTACCCTATCAAAAACAAATTTTGTCGCTAATTTGGGCCACCCTGAATTTGTCATCTGCATGAATCATTGCTTTCAATTTCAAATTGTTCTGAAATTTCTTTGCCGGGTAAAGAATAAACGCTTATCGCAATAAATTGTTATCATAATCATATACCTCCATCATTATTAGAACAGAAATCTTTACGTTATATATCCCATTTATTTTCCTCGAAAGAATTTCCTTCAACTATACACTTTTTTCCAAAACTGAATATTACAATGATAAAATAATCTTGACACTGTCCTAGAGTGCATCGGACGTGTATGATTTTCTAAGAACATGGACCAAGGGCCTGTATCTATGTAACTGTGCATGATATATTTTTGTCGAACAAAGGAATAGAGTGTATCTCGAGTTGGCAATCATTTTGCTTTCATGTTTGCCGACAAGCTGAACGTACAGTCCGGTTACGCGGGATTAATGAAAGATAAGCGTTAATGTCAATGAACCCTTAAATCGATTATTAAATCTGTCTCTTTTGAAGACAGGGCAGATGATTCTATAGTCTGCACAGAATATGCAATCTTATGTCGGATTAGCTATATTGTAATAACCCGACCAAAACAGCCCTGGATGGAGTTGCAATAATTAAGCATTTTTACCGAGATGTAAAATGCCATTTTCATCAATCCAGCACTCTAGTATAAGGGTTAACAGAGCCATGGATTATAAGAATCGTATAAACGAAGAACACCTTCCGACGTTCCTTATAGGACCTAAGAAGTCAACCGTCAAATGATGTTGGTTGGTTATCCTTAATAGGATGGTAATCATTGCGCAAAAGGGAGAAAATGTTCGTTGTCAGTATTGTCTCTTTAAGGCCATTAAAACTCCGCACATGTATTGTAATCTAGAAGTTTTATCTCCGTTTTGAACATTGACAGTCGTTTGTTATGAAACTCTTTTTCAATCTTGATAAAGTATATTTTAAATAAAATGGTAAACAAAAAAAAGCCTTTTAACTGAACGACAAAATTTTGATAACCTCAAGGGGAAAAAAAAATTCAAAGTACTTTTGGAAAAAAGGAGAAAACGTTAGTCACCAGTATTTTCTCTTTTTACCACCGTTTTGTACTTTTTCCCAGCCAAACGGCACATTTTCAGCTGCTGTTATCTGCTAATTTCTTTATATAGACGGCCCTAATTTTTTGATATTTTTGAAGGATTTTGTAAAGGTTTAGTAAGATGGAAAACATAGTGGGAAAGTCAAACAAAAGGTTGATTATCATTATTTGCTACTTTTCCTACAATGCTTTGAAAAGTCTCTTCTTTAACATTGTTGAAAGTCAGTATTGTGATCTAAAAGGCTGAATCTCAGTTTCTACACTCTAAAATGTACCTTTCTAGTAACTCTTTGCTCTCTCAATAAAATTGTCAATGGAATGAAATGGTAAAGACTTTCAAGAAATTAATCATCTCATTAGAGTTACAGTTTTAGACCTATCAAAATTGATTGCATTTTCAAGCAAAAACTATTCTTTAATCCTTTACATACCCTATCAAGTAAGTTTTAAAAACCCTGAGAAAGAGGCCATTTAAAAAATTTATTTTGAAAAGGAGAAACTTCAGTGACTCTTTAAGCGAAAAAAAAAAAAAAAAGATTCAGACTTTCCAAAATTGAATGCATTTTCAGATAGCGATCATCTCATTACAGAGTTACAGTTGTAGACCTATCAAAATTGATTGCATTTTCAAGCAAAACTATTCTTTAATCCTTTACCATACCCTATCTAGTAAGTTTTAACAACACTGAGAAAGAGGCCATTCAAAATCTTTATTTTGAAAAGGAGAATCTTCAGTGACTCTTTAAGCGGAAAAAAAATTCAGACTTTCCAAAATTGAATGCATTTTCAGATAGCAACTTTTTGATCTGGCACCATTGATGGAACCTGTATGAAATAGGATGGGAGACATTTTAGGAAAAGGAAAAAATTTCAATGAGCACCGTATTCTCCTTTTCGGACCAAAAGTTCTCAAGCCTTCTTCCTACACCTTTTAAACTCATTATTGGGGTAATAGAGGGTTAGATCTAAATTTCTATACAACTTAAAAAACATGTACGGGTAACGGTAAATCAAAACTCTTTGCTACCACATAAAACTTTTCCTTCAAATGAAATGGAAATGAGTTTCAGAAAAGTCCATTCGTTATAATTTTTTTCAACATATTTTCACAAACCTTCTTCAAGTTTGTTAAAACTCAGGATGATAAACTGGTCTTCATTGTACAGGAACATTGCACAACTCTATAGACTATGCTGTAACAGGAGAGGCGATTTAAGCGCAGGAAAATGTATTGCAATATGTTATGCCTGTATTCCAAGCTCGCCTTCTAACAGTGCTTTCAGTACTTTGATGATTAAAGAGCACCTCCAGCCCAGATTTTGTTATTTTTTTTCTTTTCATTTCCTGATTAGCAATGATCTTTTGTTGACATTTCTGATAATTCTATCTTTTTCATAAACCGTTAAAGTGCATTTGTGCCAAACGACAATCCAATTAGCGAGTCAGAAAATCGATCGGGCGAAAAAGCCGTGTGACGTCATAATATGAACACCAAGATAACTTCCGGTTACATGATAGCGCTAAGTGACTGTAAGCGTCGCTTTCTTCCAAGTTTGTTTAATCACATATCTCGTAAATATGTCAAGAGGAGATCACGGTGGAACATCCAACGGTACTGGTGTCAGGTGTGTTGCCGCTAACTGTGGGAATACCAATGCGGATGGAGTTTCTTTACATTACTTTCCAAGAGACCCGACGAGAAGGAAACGACGGACAGATTTCGTTCAAGTTAAAAGGCAATTTAACACAGACTGAACATCGTTTCGATATCTGGCATGTTACTAAAGGTAAGTACACATATTTCCTAATTTGTAATTTACAGCTTAGAGCAATGTGTCGAGTTAAGCTTGCTGGTCAACTCGTACCTAAGTCAACACGTAACAAAGTCAACTCTTACCTAAGGATTTCTTACCGTGTTTGTTATCCACTATGTTTAATCCACAAAACGGGATTCCTCAATCGGCTTTCGGAATCGGAAACAGAATTTGGTTGGTTGTATTGGAGTTTAACGCCACTTTAACAGCTAAGGTCATATCATGGCGGTCGGTGACGCACATGTGTTTCCTGGCTTTCTCATACCAGTACTAACACTACTTTCTTTCCAAAGCCACCGACTCCTTTTTTTCACATGCTTCAGCAGAGGTGAGAGGCGAAAATACGCCAGAAAGAAAGTTTGCCTCAACCGGGTATCGAACTCACAACCACCACGGAAACAGAAACCAACTGACTTTTGACTATAGTCGATCATCAACCCACCACTATGTTTTCATCTACCTTCAGTCTGAAAGTTTGCTCCGAAGCTATTTTTGTTATTTGTTTCCTCAAATAAATACTTAAAACAAAAATAGCTTCGAAGCAAATAAATACTTAAAACAAAAATAGCTTCGAAGCAAACTTTCAGACTGAAGCTATAGATATATCTTTTTTACAAAGGTTACGAGTTAACCAAAACAGGTACGAGTTGACCAAAAAACAGGTACGAGTTGACCAAAACAAGTACGAGTTGACTAATGTACGAGTTGACCAGAAAGCAATAAAATGATGCAAAGAATGTAATGAAAGGAATGAAAATGGCTGCTGTAAGCGATCACTTCAGTCCATTTGATCTTTTTCAATACTGCTGTATGTCTGTACAGAATCTTCCACAGAGTGCTTTGATATTATCTTGACTTACTACATTGCAACAGACGATTGATTGCTTTGTAACACATAACATTTAGTTGCCGGTTGTTTTATATTCATTAGAAAAAATGCCCTATTTATGCTGCATAACTAAATTACAGGAAATACACATTCTCAGAACAAAACAGGTGTTTATTGCATGTGCAAAGCTGGGGGGGTGTCATAATATCTGGCAAAGAAGGCTATTGTATATCCAAGATCAGACTGCATGTTATATGCTGTCTGATCTTAATCTTTGTTGTCCACATAAGCAATTAAACATCGGTTCATTACTACAAGACTTACTATTTACCTGTCTTTGTTTTTATCATTAGGCCTGAAGAAGAAACTTGGGGTTCTTTCAAAAGAGAAAGACTGCTAAGAGTTATCAGCCTGGATTAAAAGCCTGATAAACCATTTGTATTGGACGGCTGCCACATCAGCTGGGGAAGATAGTGATGTGACAATAGCAAAATGGCTATCTTTTCTGAACCACATAATACATGTTCATTCCGGACATTCAGCTGTCTTTACTACATGTCAGCATGGCGAATTGGAGGGAAGAGAAAGACAGAAAAAGTGGTTAAAGCCAGGTGAGTTTTAGCATAGGTTTAATAGTTTTATTGAATTTATTTGTTTAACAAATGAGAATAACAAATGAGAATTCTTCGAACAACATGAAACGCTGCTTAACTCATTACCAAACGACAATATTTTAGACTTGTCCAAATCAAAAGCATTTGCAGACAACAAATTAAAAGTGACTGAAAATTTGAAATTTGTTTTGTGAAGAGTAAAAAACATTGTGGAAGCATTTTCTCCTCTTGCCACAATGTTTGTTTTGTGAAGAGTAGAAAACATTGTGGAAGCATTTTCTCCTTTTCCCACAATGTTTTCAAAAGGCTTTCTCAGGGATTGTGTGGTATTGGGTTAACAGTGATTTCCAAAGTAGTTGTCAATTACCACTGTTCTTAATCTGTGCGAATAGCCAATTTCATCATCAAACATCAAAATATTGTTCATAAAGATATTTGAAAAAGTGAAAAGAAAATTGACAATTACTATTTATAAAATATTTACTACCATCCAATTTGTTGTTTTTAGGTACTAAGGTGTTTGAAAAACTTGATGACATAATAAGCAGCAGACCGATGAAACGAGATATTCTTATATTGTCAGGATGTCATCAGATTACTGCATTAGAGAAGTATCACTCAGTGATCAACCATTTTGCACCAAAGATGATTGGTTTTTCATATTATGGCATGCTAACAAGGTAAAATCTAATTGTGTTCTATCAGTAGCCGAGTTGAATGCTGTTATAAACATTCATTTTTTTAACTGACCTGAGCACAACGTGCTCAAGGGGAGCTTTTAGGATCACCCGGTGTCCGTCGTCAACAATTCTTTAAACATCAACTCCTCCTAAACCGCTGGGCCAATTTGGACCAAACTTGGCTGGACTGTTCCTTTCTTTAAAAATTGTTCACAGAATTTGATTTTGATATTTATCATTATATTTAATTCCGAAATCAAAAAAAAAAAACAAAGACATTACCAGTCACTATTTTGAAGCCTATCTTCACCATCCGAATCATTTCCGCCTGATACGTTTTCTTCCCCGGAATCGTAAGGCTCAAACCGATACGGTAAAATCGTATCGGCTGTCTGCTGACTTTCTTGTCTTGTCTCATTCAAATCTGAAGTTTCACTACACGATCCGAAAGGAGATGAGCAACAAGAAAGTGGTAACTCAATGCTGCTCTCAGAATCATTAAGTACGTCGTCGAAGTCCATTTTCTCCCGTTTGTGTAGTAAGCGTGGTAAAGTTAACTTTATCTTTCAACTACGCGAATATCCATGCAATATCACCCATGATATATTTTTTTTGATATACCACGGTTATTTTTAGAACAATGATATACCACGGATATTTATAGCACATGCCGGAACTACTTTCGACCTAAAACATGACCTCTTGTTGACATTTTGTCATTACACAAATCCAAGAAAGACAACAGTCGCTAGAAAAAAAATCTATAGAACAAAAACAGTACTTTTGTTGTCTTTATTTGAATTAAACAAATACAGAATATGTCACACTGCAGGTCTGGTGTAGTTCTGTATATAGGCAGGTAAAATGCTGACTGTCTTCCAAAATCTTTAAATGTTTACTAAAACTTCTTCCATAACTCCATGCCTTATTTCAGCTAAAATTCTGAGTTGTCTTGCACTGAAATTAGAAAAAAGAAATTATAAATTGAATGCCTAATTATGGGAAAGAAAATCAGCAGAGTAACCCTTTACACCATAATTATGTCTTTTTCACAGTAAGCAGACTTTTACAGTAGAAAGCATTGCAGTAATGGAAAATTGTCTTGTTATGAGCACATTTTCTTGATTTTCTGAATGAAGATTTACAGAATAGCATAGTGACTATGAGAATGGCAAATCTACTCGAGGGGAGAGTTTCCTTGATATTCTATATGTTGGCATATTTGATTTTCTTTCTCATACATACTTCAAAACAATTTATCCCTTTAGCACACAATTCCAAATTATCCACCAAAGGGAAGAAAGGTTTTTAAACAGTAGGAGGATGAAAAAATTTTGTTGTGCACATTTTATCCATTTCCCACATTGTTTTCAATATATCAGAGAAAAAATTACGTAATGTAACTCTTTACAAAAATTATACAACAGTCCAGATTGAAATCATTTGCAGATGACAAATCAAATTCAACGCGCATCTTGAAATTAGTTTTGAAACGTGTAGAAAATATCGTGGAAACGGGATAAAATATGGTCAAACATTTTGGCAAACACAAGCAGCGGTGACACGTACCTTTCACCGGCTGTCAGGTCTTGAAAATCACTGTCCCCCACCCGGTAATAGCGTGTCTATAATCTCCACAGCCCAATCTCAGCTTTCCAATCAATTCGCATTTGCAAATGAAGCTAGAGTCCATGAAAATCCAGTGTGTGAAGGCCAAGTAACTCCACCCGCCATACCCGAATAGCTGCATATTCCAAACTTGAATATCTCCACTAGGAATAGTCTTAAACGTCGGCACATTAAATGTGTATCCATATCATAATCTTATCTAATCGATAGAATTGTCAAAAACTCTATGTACTTTTCTCCTGCGTTTAAAATTCAATGGTTTGTACTACACGACCGTTTGAAAGTACACAAACAGTTTGCCGGTTACCCGTGACATATTTTTTTTAAGCGACGGCTTATCCAACGTATTTCTGGTCAAATGCACACTTGATTTCTGTTACAATATTGACAAATATTCAATTTCTGTCGGTTTGTTTTTTTGAAAACGTTTGACTGTGTACAAAAACGAAGAAACATCTTGAACTTCTTTCTTTGTGCAGGCTTGTACGTCTATGAGTAAATTGTTTGTGTATTAGATTAAAAGCGCGTGCTGTATCATTAGCTAATTTGCATATAGCGATAAATTCGTGTTTTTTCTTGTTGAATAATAAACAGGAATAACAAAAACCGACCAATCAGACGTTGAAAGATAAATAGAATACGTACCTAGTGTTGTAGAATATCAAAAATATCTAACTCGGTTGTGAGAATTGATAATTGTCTCGCCAAGGCTCGACAATTATCAATTCTCCCAACCTCGTTAGATATTTTTGATATTCTACAACACTAGGTACGTATTCTCTATGTATACTGCGGAAGTTCCAGCGTTCATGCTATGACGTCACACATAATCTCCCATCGTTCAACCGATCAGGTGGTGCAATCGGAATTATATAGGTGCAAATCTGATCTTCAAATCGCGATTTCTGATAGATTACATCATTTTTCTGCGAGTAATTCAAATGCGTTTTTATTTGTGTTATCTATAATATAAATAAAAATGGTGAAATTTATTTCTGGGCTGGGGGTGCACTTTAAATACGAGGTTAGTCCATTGAACCATCCCTGTATCATCTCAAGATTAAATGTAAACCTTTGGTGACCTAGAGCCATAGCCCTTCTTTCGCGCGCAAGTCTGGGTGTCTCTTTGAAAATAGCCTATACCAATGTTTACCTGGAAGATTTTCCTTAAATGGCGTCTTTCTTCCATCGTTTTCAAGGACTTTTTTTGACTTAAAAACGGGTTCTTTCCGTATAAGAGGGTAACCAATAGACGCCATGAGTTAACGTAATCCATTACGACTGATTCTTCGGCAGCAGTCAAAACACAGTTTCCCCGGATTTGTACCAACAGGTGCTTAACTACTCAATTTATCCATCAGTATTGATCGCGGAATGCCAAAAGTCAACGCTGCTTTTCTCTTGGACACCGCACCACTTTATACTATTGATACAACTTGCTACTTTGGACGGGGAGTACATTGAACCGGCTAGCTTGGACATGATTTTAACTGAAAAGAGAAAATGTTCTTTTGAATATCTAAAACAAATCTATCATAAAAATCTATCACAAGTTGATTAGACGGCTGTGGTTTACTTTAAATAATCTATCATGGGCAAAGAAGAAAAATGCAGCTCTCTAAATATGTGTTTACGATGTTTTGAACGAAATAACCATTTCTTCCTCCGCAAAATTTTGAATATTTTCCTTTGAGGACCGATTCATTCACCTATTGTAAGTAATCTAATCAGACGTTGGAGAAACAATTTAGCAAAAGCAATTTTTAGACTAATCTTTTTCCTTTCATTTAACATGTCGGGAAAATTAATTTTTAGTCAAGCGGATCTGGAAACTTTGAAAAGCTGTACATTCGGAAAAAAAAGTAACTGTTGTTTATGGTGTTCATTCTTTCAGTGAATGATGAAAACAGGCAAAGGTTAAAAAAATGAAAACATTGGATTTGAACCCACGCCTAATGGACCGCGCTCTTAATACGGGACCACGCAAGCTTCTATACCTTTTGGTGTAATTGTAATTGTATTATATATATTATATAAGAACTAAGTCGGGTGGCGAAATTACAGCACCCCTCTCTGTTTTTGTTTCGTACTTTCAAGACCTTTGCTAAAATTTTATTCCAAGCGCGAAAAGAAAATCTAAACATCAAATCATCAAAATAAACATAATACAGGGCTATTTCAACACTGCAAATAATAAACTGATAAAAAATATTCAATTTCACTTACCTTTTCGTCAAGCCCTGTGGAAAGTGTTAATGGCTAGTTTTTTTTTCATAAACGTATTCAAGAAACAAAATCGGTCTGCACCAAAAATGTCCGATAAAGAAAGAATATCTAGGGACACTTCAACTTTATCCTCTTTCAAAATATAAGCTGTTAAGAAAACCTTTACTTCATTTATCACCTCTTCAACAGTTATTGTAAAACATATACTTAAAACTGCATTGAAAAAGGGTGGGCCATGTCTATTATTGGATTTCCATCTCCTGGTTCGTCTAATAATTTTAGTGTGAATTATTCTACTGGTAACACATCTTTATTTACCAGTATACTGCATTCACAAATAAACACCTTTTAACTGAACGAGGTAGGTAGGTTCGTGCCACCCCCATTTCTTTTTCTCTGTTTACTTAATCTGGTGACTTTGAGGGCTTAAGGTCCCTCTGTGCTCTACGCATAGATCAACATGGTATGGACCATTATAGAGAAAGAATCGGATACAAAGAACTCGGGGTGCAACCCCTAGCTCTTCTTCGAATAAACGTTTGTTCTTACACGCGCGCGGTGTAGAGCAGCAATATACGCAAGGCTACCTCTGGGTTACCAACCAG
Source organism: Tridacna crocea (assembly GCA_943736015.1). Taxonomy (NCBI): domain Eukaryota; kingdom Metazoa; phylum Mollusca; class Bivalvia; order Cardiida; family Cardiidae; genus Tridacna; species Tridacna crocea. The sequence goes on along the minus strand of OX031057.1, from coordinate 11,390,337 downwards.
TTCACCTATACTTGGATGGTAAACACAATTTGTCTCAGAAAAGTCCTGGCTGGACCGGGTATCGTACCTCGAGCCCTAGGATTGATGGTGCAGCGCTTTACCAAATGCACTACCAGTCCATCCTAACTATGCCAGATGGAATCAAAGGACTGATAGTCCTGAGAGTCGCCTGTAGGGTAATGGGTTAGAAGTCTTCACCCTTTTTTGTTGAAATCTATTAAAAGCATTCAAGATACAAAATAACTTAACCACAAGACAGTATTATATGCAAGCATATTTCTGAGTTGTCATCCTAAAATTCAAAATATCCGTATTAAAATTTACATTTAAAAAATGTGGTGGAAATTAAAATTTAGGCACCAGGACCAGCTTTAATAAGTTCAACGATTTTTACTCACAGACAACAACCCTTTACAAATAAAGACCAGATTATCTTCTGGTATAGGATCTAGTGACATACTTTCAGACAAAAAATGCCCTTTTGCAACTCGCTCATATCTAATCTTAGCAGTCTGACAAAGTTTCATAAGTATTACATTGCACATAAATGGATTCTACAGCTCTATTACGGTTTCGTCTGATTTGACCTAATGACAACCTCTAGGCTTTTTCTTTTATCCCCAGGTGACCTAAAGTCAGTTTTGTCAAAGAAATTATTGAGACAAACAGCCGGGCAATTTCATGATCATTGGACTGAACTGTAGCCTTTGGAGCACAAACAAATATTTGACTCAGTGATCTACCTGTCCTTTGGAAATAATTTGTTTATGTTGTTGTCCAGGTTGAGGTTTTGACCAGCAATGGACTCTATAAATGTGGCTGCTACAACTCAATAAAATCTATAACCCAACAGCATGATCATCAGCCTATAATATTTGTCTGCGTTTTATAACGTCCCAGGGATTATAGTGCTTCCACACCAATCGAGAATTGTCTACATGTATATTGCTTTGGTGTAAATTAAATGTTTGCGATTCGCTTTATTACCCTTTACAAAAACCCTTCACAAGATTACAAACACTCCAATAAAGAACGTGTTGTTCGAGCGGGTAAACACTGATCTATTCTATTATATTTGAATTAAAGCGGAGTAAAAAGTCAATTTCTCAGATTGCTGGTTGTTAGAACTGCGTAGTGTAAATTCAGATTTTGGCAGTTACAAAAGCACCTTGCGTTCTAACACCCGCACTAATAAACTGTTGTATAATATATACTATATCTAAGTTAATCGCTCATTGACAAAAAAACAACAGCAGACTTTAACAAATTTGGCCGTCGTTATGAACGAAAACCAATTAAATATAGTAAACTTCAAAGCACTCTCTCTACATACATGTAGGTCAGTGTACGCTGAAAGTAACGGCCGGTTCACCGACTGATTCATAAATATGTAAATTTATAAAGATTTCCGTGGTGCAAATGACGTTTATATGTCACGTGATTACAAGATCTATATTTGTCGCAAAGCTACATTCCAGAAAACACCTGCAAAGCGATAACTTGGTACAGCCTCGAACCGTGTACATTGCATAGACTATGTACGATCTCTGCTGCACCTAGAATATGGGTCTGCAAAGTATCTAAAGTCTAGATTAAAAAGCTGGGAAGAAGCAACGTGTAAGAATGTCTAAGAAGGCAATGCAATCATTCCATGACGTTATAAATTCGTTAAAAAAATTAGCCTACCGTTGAGGGAAAAAAGGCAATATTTTGAATCGGCATCACCTTTCTCTGTCAGATCATAGGTTGGGCGTTGAATTGAAATAAGGCTTGCAGTTAGGATTGTAAGATTGTAAGAGTAAGAGAGTACTCCTAATAGGTAATTATCAAACAGTTTTCACTGAGAATTGTCCGCAAATAGAAGCAGAAAAGCGCTATTTTTAGAGATGATGTCTTACAGAGACATCGGGCTAATGTGTTCCCTCGCGGACGAAATGATTGTTTCAAAGGTTTGAACCGTTAAACAGCTCAGTCTTTATAGATGTATTCATTATTACAAAGGCACAATTGTAAATTATTTGAAACAGAAACAAGAAAAAGTTGATGCAAAGCATCAAAGTCGCCGAAAAAAAAATGTTTAATGCTTCAAGAAAGCCAGGGCAAGTAAGTAAATGTCGGTTTTCATCAGCAGATTCTTTAACACATAAAATTAACGTGGCTGTGAATCTATATCAAAACTTGTCTTCTGTTATAGTATCTAATACCCTAACACAGTGCTCTCTTAGCTCTTTTCCAAACGACAAATATCAGACTCTTTCAAATTCAAAGAGTTGGCAGATTACAATTTAAAAAGCTGCAAAAATGGTGGAAAATTCTCTAGTAGTGGGAAAAAAGTATGTAATACAGAAGAAATCGCTTATAATGAGCACAAATACATTTTTTAACGAAATCAATGGCTGCTTTTCATACTGCACATGCTACATTGTATATGAATGACTTTGTCACATTATGGATCTGCAAAAGTTTTTAACCCATTACCAGATGACAAATTTCAGACTTCCAAACTGAAAGAGTTTGCAGACGACATTTTCAAATTTGACGAAAATGGCAGAAAGTTATCGAAACGGTTAGAAAACACTGGGAAAAGGAGAAATTGAAAGCATTTGCAGACAACAAAGAATTAAGTACTGAAAATGATTATTTTTGTCTTTGAAAGGGTTGAAAACATCCTTTTCTTCCCTACAATGTTTTCACAGGGCCTTTTACCTAGGGTCGTTAAAAGTCGGGATTGTGTGGTAAAGAGTTAAAGTGGCAGAAAACACTACAACACCAACCATTTTCTCTCTTTTCCACACTCTTGTCGAAAGTCATGATTCCCATGGACCAGTTGTTTGGTAAAGAGTTAAAGAAAAATCTTGGCCTTAGAGCAACAATTGGCATGGCAATGACATCTTTTGATGCCCCAGGGAAACATGCCTTTTGAAAAAACTGGGAAAAGGAGAAATTGCTCGTAACGATGTACTAAATTTGGGAAAGAAATCCTATTTTCGATAGGAATAGAATTCTTGCGTAGCTCGGGGTGAATTTTCCTTTCATCAGGGATTGTAAATTGTACACAGTCTATTACATATGGTCCCTGTTTTCATAAATGGCATTTTCCTCTAAAAGAAACTTTGCAAAATCATAAATAACAAATTCACTAAACACTATCATTGAAAAAAAAGCTTAAATTTGATCTGTAAGGGGTACCTACTTCAAAAGAGACATTTCATTATTTATAAAATCATGTCGTGGAATAAACATTACTTGCGGGCAAAAATCTTCCTTTCGTGAAAGAAACTCACTTTTAGAAAGGAAATGCTATTTATAGTAACACTATTTACAGCGATTACTAAAACACATTTTTTCGGCCTCAAACGCTCAATCCCAACAATTTTATTTCAACCGTACGAAAAAAGTGACGTTAATTTTCCAAAAAATCTTCCTTTCGCAAGAAAAACGCTTTTTTCATATAAAACAATCTTCCTTTCGTGGGCATTATGCTCCTTTCGCGAAAGGAAGTTCATTTCGCAGTTTAGCTATACCCGTTTTGCATCACGCTTTATGAACAACACAGCGAAAAACTGGCCTCTCTCCAGATTGTTTTCCACAAATTAAATTTATGCAGAGCTCGTTGAGAAATAAACAAAGGAGTTATAAACTATCTTTGTTTTAAAAACTAAATTTTGACAGAACTAACCAATAATGGTCAGATACAATCATAACCATCATACCCGTTCTTCGGCGGAATTTAGAACAATTTCAGCAACGTACAATTTTAGCAGAAGTCATTCAACAACACAAAAAAAAAAACCAATACACAAATAGTATGAAAAACTATCTACTAAATAATCAAAATGATAATTAAACCTGTGTACGAAATTTGTACGAAATGACCAAAATAGAAAGTATAGGTAGGTACGAAATGACCAAAATCGTACGAAATGACCTAGGTACGAAATTAACAAGGTACGAAATGACTGGAAAACTGTAGAGCCTTGACCAATGGAAACAAGGCATCTATGTGGACGAGTCCATTCCTCACGAATAGCGAAAATAAAAGTAAAATTTGGCGGATTTTTTGATGTTGTAAGTATTAACAGAACAAAAATAGTATCGTATTGTGATTTCGTAGTTTAAGAATGAATTTAAAAGCTAGTTCAAGGCGAAGTAGAAAGATTCCCTTGTTAAGTTAACCTAACACCCCCATAAAAATGAAATTCCCACTATCCATGTGCTAAATCGAAAAACTATTAAAAATATAGTCGCGCGCTTCTGCGCGGCGACTAATAAACTGGGTTGTTCGCCGATAACAACGAGAGCCTGTTTGCCGACTCAAAAATTGAGTAATCTAAGCCAATTACTTAAAATACCCTCGATAAAAATAAAACTAAACGCGAACATACCGCATTTGTTGACGCCCACTCGCACCACATGAAAGTTGCATACACGCCAAATGGGCGCCCAAGAGAAACTTAGTGTAGTTTCGAATCAGCCTACGACGTAAAATTTGGATTCCAACAAAGAATTAACCAAACGCCAGACGATATATCGCTCCTTCCACTGATGTCACATGGTAAGCGAATCAAGAAATCGTGACAACCTAAGACACCTGGGCAAAGCTTGGAAATAAAAGAAACTTACCGGGGGATTTTTCTACCACAAAACTATTATTTTAGATAACAAAAGCATGAGACCAGTTTAAGAAAAGGTCTATACTTTTGTATTAGGTTTATAGAAGTTATGGAATGTGAAAATTGAAACCTATAGGCTGGTTTATCTCGAAGTCGTTTGAAAAACGCAGTTTTATAACCCCTACATTTTATCATGTATTTACATTAAACTCGTACTCCTTTAACATGTCCTAAAGTCATTGATTTGTTTACACGATTCATCTGTTACAATGACAAAATTTCGAATTTGAAAACTCCCCTCACACAGATTTTTTTCATTATTTAATCCACAATATGTTCCTCGTCAATTTAACAAGAATGGCAAGTTTTAAAATTACCAAGCGATTTATACTTGTAGTGTAAAATGATTTCTCGATGTTTGACTTGACATTGGCATTTGAGGATCTATTAAACACGTTTTCTACAGTTTTGTGAAAATTCAGTTTACATCTCCTTAATGGGAGGATTAGCCATCTTACCTCATTGGTGACAGGACCTCTTTAATGGGAGTATACTGATCCCATTGGAGGCTCCAGTTTTAACCTCATTTCCAAGGAAAAACAATATTATTAGTCTTACCTTTTAATCTAAAAGTTTGGAGTAGGCAGGGATGCCCAGCCACTCAATTTCGTCTTTTATGCAAATTGAAAAAATAACACATCTCATCCTCATTTAATTTTTTACTATTAATCCAACATTTTGTTTAAATTTTTTATCACATAGTTTACTATGTCATAAAATTTCTGAGTAATAGGGATTGCCCTGTGACTTAATTAACCAAGTTTTATCCATTAATAAGCTTTATCCTTAATCCTTCTTAATTCAGCCTTTTATCCTCCTTAATGTATTCAAACATTTTTCAACTAAAAAGTTCCTTTTAAAATCTTTAACCACAGATATGCGCTCTAAATGACCTAAGCTGTTGATGCGCCATAAAACAACATTAATTATTAATTAATTAATTAATTCATTCATTCTTTTACTTTCCAAGAGAACTATAGGAAAATTATTTTTGAGAAAATTTCTTACATTGACGTGATTCTTTTTTCAATTAACATTGCTTAGAAGGATTGTCTGGGTGAAAAATCACCAAACAGATATAAATAGCAATCTGCATAGCAAATTAACTCGATTTGGGAAGAAGTTGAATTAAAAAGCATATAGATTCTACTCAAATAAAAAATTGTAAGATAAAGGAAAAACAATAAGTAAACCTGAATAAAATCCAATCTGTTGTCTAAACAATGACCTGCGACCATAGATCTATTTCTTTTAGTGAGAAAAAAAAAAAAAAACGGGTAGTTTAGTGTTTACTCTCCAAGAGGACTACAGGAATAGGAACATTATTTTTGCGAAAATTGGTTATATTGACGTGATTCTTTTTTCAATTAACATTTCTTTGAAGGATTATCTGGGTGAAAAATCATTAACAAATTTTAAAAAGGACCTCCCAAGCAACATTCCAGCCATGTTTGGATCAAATTGGCCCAGTGGTTTAGGAGGAGTTGATGTCTAAAGAATTGTTGACGACGCACGACGGATACTGGATGATCCTAAAAGCTACCCTTGAGCACATTAAGCTCAGGTGAGCTAAAAAGCGCGTTGAACATTACTTCTTTACTACTATGTTGTAATTTTTCTGAGCAGTAATTAGATGCCCTTGTCCCTTAATGGAGTTGAAAGTCCTGGAAGTTTGGAATAGGCAGAATCTTCTAAAATGTGTCCCCCACAAGACCAGGAAACTGCTTAATGTTTTAATATATGTGACTTATTTCAAGTCTTTAGCTCCACTGGCTTAAAGCCAGCGGGCTTATGTCATGGCCCGGTGTTTGTCCGTCCGTGCGTACTTTAACTTTTATTTCAAACATCTTCTCTGAAACTACCCACAAAAATTTGATGAAATTATCATGCCATGTTCCTCTTTAGAATTCCATGAAAGAATTTTATTCCCTCAAAACCTCTGGTTGTCATGGCAACAAAACTGAAAAATATGGAAAATTTTTGAAAATCTTCTCCGAAACTATAAGCTATATACCAAATCTGGTATCTAGCTTTATCTAGTGGATCTCAACCAAGTTCCTTCACATAATAGCCCTAAGGTCAAAATTGGCCCCGCCCCGGGGATCAAAAGTTTTATATGGGCTTATAAATACTTCTGAGACCTTGCCATAGGGCCAAGGGCTACCAAAATTGGCATGTATCCTTATCAAGTAGTTGTCTACCAAGAGTGTCCAAATGATAGCGCAGGGGTCAAATTTGGCCCAGCCCAGGATTCACAAGTTTAATATTGGCTTATATAGGAGAAAGTCTTATAAAATATAGAAATATCAAAGGTAAATATCGAAATGTTCTCTTTTAACTCATAAAAAGGAAACAATGTAAGATAGGAACAGCACATTGTTTATGAATATGTTGTCCATATCTCGCATTGCTTTCAACTATTTTAACCCGTGCAGCAATTTAATTAGGAGCAAAACAATGAAAAAATAAGTCTTATGGTATAGTTTGGTTTGTTTTATATTAAAGTCTTCAAGCACTATAGAGTCTTTGAGCACCTTGAAATAGAAACTACCTAGATTCAATCCAATGACAAGATTTCTTTTTTTTTGCAAACACTATGTAAAAACAAATGATTTAAATATGAACGAAGAATTTAAGTTATAATAAGTGAACATGAAAGGAATGAATGTATTAAATGGTGAACCTTAAAGGTGGGTATTTAGAATTTTTACATCTCACCAAATTAATGAATACGTGTATCAATGAAATTCATTTCAAGTTTTAATGAGTTTCGGAGAAAACGCTTATGAAAACATTATTGGACAGATTTATACTGAAGAAAGAGTAAGTTTCATAAAGATCCAGCCAGAAACTTAGGAGTTGCGTTCACAAGAATTATGGGCGTAGGGTCGTATGGACTGATGTAGAAGATGATGCCAATATACGACCGCCTCCGGCGACGTATAAAATAAAAAGGTGTTAAACAGTATTTCCTGTTTTTGAGCTCAGCATAAGAAATGTCATTTTATGTCAGTGATTAACAGAATGCTTTTCTGTTTTTCGAGCCATAAGAATATGTGCGATTCAAATTCAACACAATACAATTGACTAAGTACATGAAAGTTTTATTTGTCATATCTGTCATTTATTTATTTGCACCATGTAATCGTAAATGTACTAGACAAGAAACATCACCTATGCAAAAGATAAAAACTGCCCTAAAGAAGACATTTTTCTTGGCCACTGAACATTAGACCATTAAGGCTTCATTTTTATCTTTCACTCTTTTCCTGTCCTAAAAAGCCTTTTTGAAATCTTTCATGTGAAAAAGAAATAAAGAAAATAAAAATTCCTGGGATAAAAAGGGGTGGAATTTACTGAGATAGAACCCCCCAGCCGGACGGGGGGTAGAATTCGCCGGCTGCCGTCCTGCAGAGTGGTAAGACCCCACCAATGGACCCGCCTGTTTGCCGTGGGTGGAGACTCGTAAGCCGGAAAAGAGGGTCCTGGCAGTTGAGGGGAGCCCAGGGATCTCCAGCTCTTCAACACACTGCTTCGGCCTCGGCTTCGGTGTAAACGAGAGCCTAGATGGGCCCGGTCTAGTGCAATCGGCTGGTCGTTTTAAGATTGGGCACATTTTATGCATATCTGTAATGTGTTGGTGGGGCTGTACGGGAGGAGGGCATCTGTATCCCGAATGCAGATACTTCTTTCCTGCATTCGTCCTGCTTTACTGCCTGATGCTCAAAATTTCTGAATCCAAAGCAAACTTGGAATATTTGATACCTTTTTTCTAATTTTATTTTCATATTTCATCTGGTCTTTATTCTCGATGGAATAATCCAATGTGTTAAACCCAAAATTATTGTTTGCTTGAAAAGTGCCTTTTTACCTTTTACTTTGATACATACTTTAAAGTCCTAGTCTTATATAGGCTTATGGGCTAATTGGGTGATGTGGATTTTTCGTTGAGACTTTGACTGCCATGGCAAATCCCTGATCTGGGGGACTACCCATGTTCTTTCCTTGTCGCTCCGACTTATTCATGGCATCCGAGTATACCATCTGTGTAACCCTGGTATGGAGAGCTGGATACCCGCTCTGTAAGCCATATCCCCTCGTTGGACTCCGCGGTGGGTGGGGTCATAGATGATGAAAGCAACAAACTTAAATATGGATCCTCAAACAAAAAAAAGAACACGTGACCAATTAGATGCAGACTCGGAAACCCCTCAACCGACATCGACTTTTCCTCGCTTCTTGCTGATCGAATCAACTGTTCCTGACCAGCCATTAAGTAAACTTTCTCCTTTTGTGATCGAAAAAGTACTCGTTTCGATTGCTGGCTCGCCAAAATCAGTTAAAAAGTTAGTATCAGGAGCTTTGTTGGTTGAAGTTGATAAACCCAGACATGCGGAAAATCTTTTGAAAATTACTCGCTTCTTTCAGATTCCGGCCAAATGCTCACCTCATGTAAGTTTGAACACCTCTCGAGGAATTATTCGTTGTCCGGATCTTGCCGGCGTTACAGAAACTGAAATCGTTGAAGAGCTTTCAAAACAAAATGTTACCGGTGCTAGAAGAATCACGGTTTTCCGAGATGGTGTAAAAAGGGAAACAAATACTATTGTGCTCACTTTTAACACTGCCATTTTGCCAAAAACTCTAAAAGTTGGTTATCTGAACGTTGGAGTTGAGCTTTATATCCCCAATCCTCTCCAGTGTTATACATGTTTCAAGTATGGCCACCACGAGCGCAAATGCAAGAAATCTGCATCGGAGAGTTTGTGTAAACACTGTGGAGAACTGGCAAGTACACATGACTCTAGCAAGTGCAAAGAGAAAGTCAAATGTGTAAATTGTGACGGAGAACACAATGCTACGTCACGTGCATGCCCTGTCTGGAAACGAGAGAAAGAAATAGTAAGCATTAAATATAAAGAAAGTCTCTCCTTTCCAGAAGCAAGGAAAGTTGTAAACAGCCGTCAAGCCTTAACAAACTCATATTCTGCTGTTACAAAATCTAACATGAGCACACTGAAACAGGTAAAAGATGCTACAACTCAAACTTCTGATGTAGGTGTTCAAACAACACATCAAAAGAAACCAGAAACTGCTGCGAATACTATTGAAAAATCGACCACTTCCACAGTAAATAAAACCCCAAGTTCTGCATCTAAACGTATCAAGTCGCCAAAGAAAAATCAAACAGACCGGTTACCAAAAGGATCCGATGATGAAATTAAAAAATTCAACCGCTTCCAGTGTCTTGATGAAGACATGGAAGCAGACGATGAAGTTGCAACTTCAAAGCAAGGTAAAATCACTAGATTATCACTGAAAACATGAATAAATCCATACTTCCCTTCTTAAATGTTGTCTTTACCCTTTTATCCTTAGGTATGGCCAGCAAGATTTTGCAATGGAATTGTCGTGGCTTTTCAGCAAATGCTGAAGAACTTTCTATTTTGATTGATAAATATAAACCAGTGGCACTCTGTTTACAGGAAACCTTTCTAACAGACAATAGCAAAGTATCTCTGAAGCATTACTCTATCTACCTGTCAAATTTTAATGGCGGTGATAGAGCTCGTGGAGGAGTGGCAATAGCAGTAAATAATTCTATTCCTCACCGCGTTATAAATGTCAATACCTCTTTGCAAGCAACAGCTGTTAGCATTTCTTTGAATAAAACGATAACAGTATGTTCAATATATTTGCCTCCAAGTATGCCTATTGACTGTACTAAACTTAATGATCTAATTGACCAGCTTCCTAAACCTTTCGTTTTAATGGGTGATTTTAATGCTCATAGTACGTTATGGGGTTGTAGAGATACAAATGTTAAGGGTCGACAAGTGGAAGATTTTATTTCCAAGCATGACCTCTGTCTCTTGAATGATAAAACAAACACGTATCTTCATCCTGCCACTGGTTCATATTCATCCCTAGACTTGACTATATGCAGTCCGGAAGTTGCTTCTGGCCTCAATTGGAAGGTTGATGAAGACCTCCATGGTAGTGATCATTTCCCAATTCTAATATCGGAAGAAGGAACTTCTGTGCAACATCGCCCTAAACGCTGGAAGCTTCATAAAGCGAATTGGGAACAATTCAGAATTCAATGCGAACAGACAATTCATCCCAGTGCTTTTGAAGATTGTGAAAATCCTGCTGAGCTCTTCACTTCCTTGATTTATTCTGCTGCTGAAAAGTCAATTCCTCAAACTTCGACAAATCCAAAACACCCAAACAAGCCATGGTTTAATGATGATTGCAAAAAGGCTATAACAGACAGAAAATATGTTCTCAGACAATTTAACCTGAGACCAACCCAGGAAAATCTTTCGAAGTTTAAAATTGCTCGTGCAAAAGCACGTCGGACTATCAAGCAAAGTAAACGTGCGTCTTGGCGACAGTATGTGTCTAGGTTAAATTCTAGATCATCTGTCAAAAAGACATGGGACATGATCCGAAAAATTAGCGGCAAAAACTCCTCACTAAATGTTGGACACTTAAATGTTGGTGATGATGTCGTCACCTCCAAAGCAGACATTGCAGATGTTTTAGCCGACACCTTTGCAGAGAAATCCTCTTCTTCAAATTATTCTACAGCATTTCAGAAATTTCAAAACACTAAAGAAAAAACAAAGCTAAATTTCAAGTCGAATAATAGTGAACAGTACAATAAAGATTTCACTATAAAAGAATTGAGGAAAGCATTAAAGAAATGTCATGACACTGCTGTTGGATGTGACGACATCCATTACCAGTTTTTGAAACATTTACCATTTCGATCCCTCGACAGTTTACTTCGCATATTCAATCAAGTCTGGCATACTGGTATTCTCCCAGACTCCTGGAAGGAAGCTATAGTTATACCAATACCAAAGCCAGGTAAAGATTCTACAAATCCTGCTAATTACCGCCCTATAGCCTTAACAAGTTGTATTTGCAAAACCATGGAACGAATGGTTAATGATCGCCTTGTTTGGTTTTTAGAGAAGAACAAACTGATTGCTACTGTTCAGAGCGGTTTTCGAAAACAAAGAGGCACTCTCGACCATTTAGTCCGCTTCGAAACATTTATTCGCGAAGCTTTTATTAAGAAGGAACATGTTGTTTCCGTGTTTTTCGATCTCGAAAGTGCTTATGATACAACATGGAAGTATGGGATCATGAACGACCTGTATGATTTCGGAATAAGAGGTCGCCTTGCTTATTTTATTTCTGCATTTCTGAATGAACGTCAGTTTAGAGTCCGGGTAGGAGATACTTTCTCAAACCCTCATGAGCAAGAAATGGGTGTTCCTCAGGGAAGCATTCTGTCTGTTACGTTATTCAGTGTTAAAATTAACAATATTGTGAAGTCTGTCTGCCCTGGCGTGGAATGCTTTTTGTATGTTGACGACTTCTGTATTTGCTATAGATCTAAGCATATGCAAACTATTGAGCGGCAGTTACAGCAAGTGCTGAATAATTTAAGCAAATGGTCAAGCGAAAATGGTTTAAAATTTTCTAAAACCAAGACCAAATGCATGCATTTTTGCCAATCAAGAAAATTACACTTGGATCCTGAGCTTACATTAGATGGGATACAAATTGAAGTCGTTCCTGAATTTAAATTTTTAGGTCTTTTATTTGACTCTAAACTGTCGTTCATTCCACACATTAATTATTTGAGCAATAAATGCCAAAAAGCTCTTAATCTCTTACGAGTTGTCTCTAGTCTGGACTGGGGAGCCGACAGGAAAGTCTTGTTAAGATTATATAGAAGTCTTGTCCGTTCCAAGTTAGATTACGGCTGTATCGTATATGGCTCAGCGCGGCAGTCGTACCTTCGGAAGTTGGATTCTATCCACAACCAAGGTTTACGACTAGCACTTGGAGCTTTTAAGACATCTCCTGTAAGTAGTTTATATGCTGAAGCAAATGAGCCATCATTAAATTTACGCAGGAAAAAGCTTTCCTTGCAATACTATTTAAAGTTAAAATCAAATCCCGATAACCCAACTCACAGGGTAGTATTCGAACCACTGTACAAAGATGAGTTTATAGAAAAAGAAAAAGTTATTTCTCCTTTCAGTCTGCGCTGTGAAGCGGATATGAATTGTATTGATGTTGATTTGGAGGATGTAGCAAGCCATAAGATTTCTGAGGTTCCTTTGTGGACTTCTAAGAGTCCAACTTATAACTATTATCTTGCTTCAGACAAGAAAGCTACAACCGATCCTATGATTTTTAAGAATAAACTATTGGAAATTAAAGAACAATATTATACCCATGAAGAGATTTATACAGATGGTTCGAAAGTTGGTGAAAAAGTAGCTTCAGCTGCCATCCTTGATGGTGAACTATATCAGTTCCGCCTATCTAATAACTCTTCCATTTTTTCTGCGGAGATAAAGGCGATTGACCTTGCCCTCAACCATATTGAACAGGACGGCTATTGGCGATACATCATATTACTGATTCGTTGTCAGTCATGCAAGCTCTTGAGGGTGAGAAAACCGATAACCCGCTAATTGTCAATCTCCTTGAAAAATTGTCTAGACTCTGCGAGAGAGCTGATATAGTTTTTTGCTGGCTTCCCAGCCATATTGGGATAAGTAGTAATGAAGAGGCAGATAAAGCTGCCAAGGACGCATTATCACTAGAAATTTTACCTTTTAAAGTTCCTTTTAACGATTTTAAACCATTAATCAATATCTTTATTCAAAATGTGTGGCAGCAATCCTGGAGCGATCCAGCCAATCAAAACAACAAACTTTTCAACATTAAACCAGGACTTGGCGAATGGCTTCCAGGGTTGCGGACAAATCGCCGCGAAGAAATTATCTTGGCCCGTCTTCGCATTGGACATTCATATATAACGCACTCTTATCTTCTGAAAGGAGAAGATGAGCCTCTATGTATACCCTGCAATGCACCTTTTACTATTAAACATATACTTGTCGACTGTGTAGATCTTGCACCTATAAGACAAAGGTTTTTTGATGTCGACAGCATGAAGACCTTGTTCGATACTGTAAAGATCGAATCCGTTTTTGATTTTTTGAAAGAGATACGTCTCTATAAAACGATATAATTTTAGGTTCTTTTGACCTTTCTTGTTTTAGATGCTTACTTTCTACCTGTAATTTTAGTGTTTTCACAATTTAGATTTTATGATTTCATAATACTTTTGTTTTATCACTTTGCATTGCATTTCCTGTAAGTGCGCCCAACATGACCACTGTTGTCGACGGGCCTTAAAACTCCATTCATTCTTTACTGAGATAGAAGATAACAATAAAGAAAAAAGAGAAATTGCTCATCTTGAGCAATTTTTACTTTTGTCCACAATGTTTTCATGAAGTCCAATGTGTTGAGGTATCCAAAAACGCCTTTATGAATTGAGAGTTAAAAGTTAGATAAATACTTATTTCAACATTTCTGTTTAATACCATACAGTTTTTCTGAGTCTGGAATTGTCTCGGCATGATAATGAAAGACTTTCAATAAATGTTTCCAGACACTTGGCATATTTTCCCTAAGTTCTAATGTCCAGTGCTTTCATATAAATTTGATTAAACAATTGTGAGAAAACTTGTGTATGCAAGCAATTTCTTTTTCTAACAATTCGCCTTGTCCAATTTCCTACTCTTTTTACCTAGATTCTTTAACTTTTGCGAGAGACAAAAAAATGCCCTTGATGAGTATTTTCTCCTCAACCCTTTCCCTGATATGCAACTATTATGGTCTTCCTATTTGAAACCATCTATACATACAAGCAAGGGACAAATGGTATTTCAAATTTCTTATTGACAAGGAAACACTGTAAGAAATGAAGAAATTGTTCATAACGAACAACTTCTTCTTTCCCCATAGTGTTTCCATGGCGTAAATTTCACATTGTCAAAACCTGCTTCTATATCTAATGGAAAGGGTTAATACACAATGGTGGCCATTTGTGACAAACTTGAAACAATTTAACAATGATGGCCTACAATCTGCAACAGGGGTGTGGAATTCCTATGCCCAACTTGTCCAATTCGGATTTTGTTGCCAGAGGACAAGTAGATTTTTCATGGGCGCTTGTCTTAAGACAAGTGGATCTTGAAGCAGTACTAATTTAAGGAACAAAAAGAATTCAATACTTTCATAAAGTATGAAATTTATTCTAATTCATTAGAGAATAGTGGGATATATTGATGTTTTTCAGGTTTCTTTCTTCATCAAAGAAAAAGAGATGTTAATCTTAAAGAAGAAATATTTCTGAAAATACTGGTTACTAATTCTTAAAAGTCGGACAAGTGAAATTTTGTTGTCAACTTGTCCATGGACAAGTGAGAAAATTCTGTATTTCCAACCCCCTATGCAGGCTTTTCATGACAAACTTAAAACAATTTTACAATGATCGCCTACAATCTGCAGGCTTTTATGACAAACTTAAAACAATTTTACAATGATCGCCTACAATCTGTAGGCTTTTCATGACAAACTTAAAACAATTTTACAATGATCGCCAACAGTCTGCAGGCTTTTCATGACAAACTTAAAATGATTAAAAACTTATAAAATTTAACCATGCTACCTTTGTTATGTGGGAAAAGGTGAAGTTGCCCATTATGAGTAATTTCAAATTTGTGATGTTTTTTTAAATAGCTAGTGTGAAGGTTTATTTTGGATTGGGTAAAACTGTTGACTGTGAGGGAAACAGTTAAGAATCAACAGACTTTTGTGAAGTATACTCCAAATAAGATCCAAGACCGATGATCACAATAGCTCACCAAAAGCACTTCGAGTATATGATTCAGTATTTCAGATTCCTTATTGATACAGCTCACCCAATATTGACTGGGTAGGTATTTGTGAAAGTAAGTTTGATAATTACAAATACATGTACATGTACTGAGAAAGTCATCTCAACTGAATGTACACTGCCTACTAATACATCATTGTTTTATACAACTGTGACCATGTTTGTGTACACTTTGTCAGTGTCTGCTCAAGCATAGGTACTCACTTTTTTGTAACTTGCACCTGACTCCGTTATCTCAAAAATTTCAAAAGCATCAACATATTGGTGGCAAAGCTCAATCATCTCATAAAAGTCTTTATGATCATATACATAAATTACACAGTTACAAACCTCAATGTCAAATGACAAATCTTGAAAATAACTATAAAAAACAAGAAAATCTGAATTTACAAAATAAAAAAATAATAAAAGCCCAAAGGGAAAGCCATCCCTGGCCATCCTTTGATGTTGATTTGTTTATGAACAATACAAAATCAGCTGTAATTTGTACCTACCTAATGTAGTTTTCTCTGTTCACAGAAATGATAAAATTTTCAATTATCAAAATGCTTATATGTCCTAATCCTTTACCTCATAGAGATACATTCTTATGATTTGGAAACCCAAGATACCACTTCTACAGAGCGAACCAAGATATCACTGCTACAGAAGATGTTTGATTAGGGTTTTCTGCATCCTCGGATACCCCGGGGTCTCCCTATTTGCTACGCTACATCGACCCCTGGGACAATTAGTTGAATTTCCTTCGCTTTACCGCTGGCCGAATGCTGGCTTTTCATTGGTTCCATCATCATTTTGTGATGGGAGAGTGTACTGTACGCTATGACGTTTCGTATCGATTTTCGGCGGCTCGCTTTACCGCTGGCTGAATGCTGGCTTTTCATTGGTTCTATCATCATTTTGTGATGGGCGAGTGGACTGTACGGTATGACGTTTCGTATCGATTTTCGGCGGCTGATTCAAAGTTTTATTAGTCAATTGTCCCAGGGTCGATGTAGCGAAGCAAATAGGGAGACCCTGGGGTATCCGAGGATGGGTTTTCTGTGTTTGCTCATAGATTTAATTGCTCAGACGTTACACACTCTGCCTAGCAAAGCAAAATCTACTACTTTATACGATATAGTAAGTTAATTAAGTGACTTAATATCCATCTAGTCATAAACTTGTTCATGAAGTAAAGGATTAAGAGTCATAATTGTGTTTGTTCCTAATATCCATAAGATTTTTACAACTGAGGGTTTTTCAAAAAAATAAGGCTTAACCCATTACAACACAATCACGCATTTGGACACAGTGAAGAAATATATATATGGAAAACATTGTGGGAAAAGGAGAAATTGCTTGTTACAAGCAATTTCTCCTTTTTTCAAAATGTTTTCCACTCTATATGGCACTTATTTTTCAGCTTTCACTCACTTTGAAATGTCGTCTGCAACCTCATTCAATTTGGACGTCTAAAATAATGTCGTTTGGTAATGGGTTTAAGCATCAGTATACAATAGTGCTGCTGATCACAGTCTTTATAAGCTATATAAGGCAAGAAGAGGACTATGATCGTCCTAACCCAATTACCACACAATCTCACATTTTGACCCATTGGAGAAAAGTAGCTACAGAAAACATTTTGGCAAAAGGAAAAATTGCTTGATGCAAACAATTTCTCCTTTCACCACAGTGTTTTCTACCTTATATCATAGACTCTTTATAATTTTTATAATCTTTTTAAAAAATTTTCTGCAACCACTTTGAATTTATATACCAGTCTAAAATTTTGTTGTCTGGTAATGGGTTAATTGTTGACTTTCAGTCAATGTCATTTAAAGACATCTAGAAAGGGTCCATCCAGACTTGAGAAAACATTGTAGTAAAAGGAGAAATTGCTCATGTTGGGCAATTTTTCCTTTTTTCCACAATACATCTATTTTTATGCTCCCCGAAGGGCGAGCATATAGTCGCCGCTTCGTCTGTCCGTCCGTCCTTCCGTCCGTCTGTCCGTCCGAAGCGATTTCTCCACAACCCTTGGACCAAATTGGATGAAACTTCATATATGAACTCCTTAAGGTAACGCGCTGATATACTTTTCCCGGATTTTCAATTTGACCCTGTGTCATGGAATAAGGGGGCTTAATGCAAAATTGCAATTTTTACCAATATCTCATTCAGTTTTTGTCAGAATATCATGAAACTTCATGGTTATATTGTTTATGGAAAGTTTTAGCATGTGCCCTTGCTATTTTTAATCTGGGCATTTTTTAAGTTGACGTTCTGTCATAGAAAAAGGGGGCTTCTTGCAAAATTCCAATTTTTACTAATATTTCTTTCAGTTTTGATCAAAATTTCATTACACTTCATGGTTATATTGTTTTTTCAAAGTTTCACTATGTGCTCTTGTTTTTTTATCTATGTGTTTATCAATTTGACCCTCTGTCATGGAAAAAGGGGGTTTCTTGTAAAATGAAAAAGGGGCCCTAATGCAAAATTGCAATTTTTACTAATATCTTGTTCACTTTTTGTCAACATTTCATGGTTATATCTTGTTTTCCAAGTTTCAACATGTGCCCTTTGTTTTTGCAATCTATGAATTATTAATGCGCAAATACGTCTTTCCTGGTTTCTCAAATTAAGGCTGCATCACGGAAAAGGAGACTTCATGGAAAAAATTGTTTTTCACTAGCTTCTCCTTTATCAGTGTTCAAAACTTTGTGAAATTTCAAATCTGAACTTGTTGAAACGTTGCCCAGGTACCTCTCTTCCTTTTTCTCAATTTCAGGTTGCGTCTCGGAAAAAGGGGGCTTCATGTAAAAAAATTGTTTAATGTAATATTTAACAGATGACTGCTCAAAATTTTATGAAATTTCAAATTTTGAATTATTATTAAAAAATGCCACAAACCACACAGCAGTTGTATTTATTTCAATGATCCAATATTGTCTTATGAGAAAAGGGGGCTTATTGGGCTTATTGTCCTCTACAAGTTTGTTATTTGGCTATCTCTAAGATAGTAATTGCCTTTTCACTTCAGATTTTGGGAGGCATGAACAGGTTCTTCTAGGATAAAAGAAGTGAATTTATATCAATTTCTTATATTTTATGACAAGCACTTGTTCGGGGAGCATAACCCGTCTCTGACGGCTCTTGTCTTTGCTATCAGAGAATTGCAATTCATAAATGTAAAATTTTTATTTCTTGCCTATCGACCCTTTTAATTTGGAAGAGTCCAAAATTTGTTGACAGGTTATCGGTTAAGCAATCTGTCTTTCCATTAGAAGGAGGACCAAACTGTAGGCAGTTCACTGATAATACAGTAGTTCAGATACGATAAACCAGTTTTTCCTAGATCTGTTCTGTTCTAGATTCTGGAAGAGAAACTGTATCACAAAGACTTTCAGAGTCTCCACTTTTAGGTTGAAGAATACATCTCAATTTTGAATGGCTTTCTAGTCTGTCTACTTCAGAGTCAGACAAGTCAACATAGTCATCCCACTCTGTAAAGTACTTCTGTAACTTAACTGTGTCACTGTCTTTCAGTCCAAATGTACTACTTACACATTCTACCAAATTGCTCTGATCACACACCTTGATGACTTTCAATGATGACTCATACTTAAGATATGTATTTTCTTTGGAAGCCATGCTTACCTGGAAGAACAAAATCTATCTAAGAGCTGGACACTGTTTCTTAATTAATGCTTTCTATTGCACAGTACATAATCTTGATAAACTGAATGGCAAACTTTGATCAAGTTTTGACTGACACTTTACATGGAATGGTAAAGAACAGATGATGAGAAAAAGCTTTAACCCTTTACCACACAATGACTACTTTTGAAGACCCTAAGGAGGAAGCATTTTGAAAACATTGTGGGCCATCACGAAAGTAATTGCAAAAGCACGCCTGTATGTCCAAAATGTGCTTTTGAGGGCCCTGATCATGAACCTAATACTTGCAATAGCCCTGTGCTCTGCTTTAATTGCAAGTGCCCTCATCCAACCTTTTCTAAAGATTGTTCAGTCTGGAAAGAAGAAAAAGAAGTTCTTTCAATAAAATATAAAGAAAACGTCAGTTTTATTGAAGCGCAGAAGATAGCTGAGAAACGCAGAAATGACCAAACATTGTTGAATAGTTCAACATCTTATGCAAGAGTGTCATCTGCAACATCTGGTCAGGAACATTGCTCTACTTGTGAACTCTTGGCAAAGAAACTTCTTGAAAAGTTTCCAGAAATGGCCAATGAGTTGAAGAGCTTACTCCCTGACATTCAACCTTCTGAACCTCGAAAACCTCTAAAACAGACACAACCTAAACCTACTACTCCATTCAGTACCCTGAAAACACCATCTACGTCATCCCTAAATATTTCTTCACAAAAAACTCCAAAACCATCTACCTCTTTGCAAAATATCCCTTCGGAAAAAGCTTCAAAGCTATCTCCCCTTTCACAACAGCCTCCAAAGAAACCCCAACCTCAATCTTCACAGTCTACAACTCAATCTGTTGTTCTATCAAATAGTAACAAATCCAATCATGCACCCCGATCTCCTAAAAGATCTTCGAGATCTAAATCACAACCCAGAGATACCCATGGATCCTGTAAAATCACTGTCAGATTGAATGATCCTGTCCCTACCGCCAACAGATTTTCGGAGTTAGAAGACATGGATGCAGATGCTGAAAATCTAGAAGGTGAGGATTCAGAAGCCTCTAATTGGTCCAATTCAAAAGATCCTTGGAACAAGGATACTGATACTTGGCACTCGTCCAAACCCGAGACAACTGTAATGAAATCTTAACAAATCTATTTTAAAATGCTAAGGTTTACGGCCTCTTGTTTTACTTCAGCTTTTATACTTTCGTCATTTACTATGGATACCATAATCCAGTGGAATTGTCGAGGTCTAAAGCCAAACTTTGACGAACTTTCCCTTTTAATCAATAATCACAAACCAGTTGCTGTTTGTCTGCAAGAAACCTTCCTTAAACGGGACGATGATATCATTATCAAATATCATTCAATTTATAACAAGATCTTTACCGAAGGCGAAAAAGCCAGAAGTGGTGTTTCAGTTATTGTTAATAACAACATTCCTCACAAAGTTATCTCTCTTGATACAAACTTGCAAGCTGTTGCCGTCAGATTATCTTTACACACTGCTATTACACTGTGTTCTTTATATCTTCCCCCAAGCAAACCTATCAATGAGACAAATCTGAATGATCGCATTTCGCAATTGCCATCCCCCTTTATTCTTGCTGGGGACTTTAATGGTTATAATGTTATGTGGGGTTGCGAGGACACCAACCAGAGAGGTCTGCAGTTGGAAAACTTCATTTCCAACAACTCTTTGTCTTTCATGAATGATAATAAGTCAAAAACCTACTTGCATCCAGCAACTGGATCTTACTCTTCCATTGATTTAACATTATGCAGCCCAGTCTTACTTCCCAATTTTACTTGGAAAGTGACTGAGGATCTGTGTGGAAGTGATCACTTCCCCATTACCTTTTCATCTACACAACCATCCAGCAGTGTACGACCACAGAAATGGAAGCTTTCCAAAGCTAATTGGAATAAATTTGAAACCCTATGTGAACAGACCATTACACTTGACAAATTTGGAGAATGCGATGATCCTGCAAAACTTTTCACTTCTCTATTAATTGATGCGGCTAAACAGTCCGTCCCTCAGACCTCGTCGAGTCCAAAACGTCCTGACAAGCCTTGGTACAATGATGATTGTAAACAGGCTATCAGAGACAGAAAACAAGCCCTTAGAAAGTTTAGCCTCAGACCTACCAAGGAAAATCATAACCTATTCCGTATTTCAAGAGCAAAAGCTCGTCGAACCATTAAAGAAAGTAAGCGCAAGGCTTGGAGACAGTATGTCTCAAAATTAAATAGTAGAACGACTTAAAAAAAAAAACCTGGAATATGATCAGAAAGATCAATGGCAAAGGCCAGTCCCCAGTAAGTCACCTTCAAGTTAACAATACTTCGTTGGAATCACCCAAAGATATAGCTGATGCTCTTGCTGACACCTTTTGCAAAAAGTCTTCCTCTGTAAACTATTCTGAAAAGTTTCAGAGGAATAAAGCCCGAGAAGAAAAGAAGAAGCTTAATTTCAATTCTTCAAATTCAGAGCATTATAATAAACTCTTCACCTTTAAAGAATTAAAATCAGCTCTGTATAAAGCTACGATTCTTGTCCTGGTCAAGATAAAGTTCATTACCAGTTTTTAAAACACTTACCTTTTACTTCTCTCTCAGTTTTACTTGACATTTTTAATGATATCTGGCAAACAGGTGATTTTCCTTCATCCTGGCGAGAGGCACTAGTCATTCCTATCTAAATATTGTCGTTTGGTAACGAGTTAAGTTTTAATGATATGACAACCCATTGATAAAGCAGATAGTTGAGTGTTAACTATTCATGTCAGACAGTTTCAGTTGATCCAGTGCAAGGTAATATTGCATTGGTCATACATGTATTTCTTTGCAAAGTACTGTAGTATGACTGTATGCCCATAAGTTTAAATCACTCTTTTACAAACAAGTTTTTTATGTCTTGCCACTCACTTATTTGAAACATTTTTGCTGAAAGAGAAACTTTTCTTTCTCCACCCTATGTTTTCACAAGCATTTATGGACTGGACCTATGCATGCCAGGATCTTGCAAAAGGGGCCTTAGTCATAGGTCAGCCTTATGGGACTCTCCAGACTGATCTGGGTCAGTACTATTTACAGATGCCCTAACTCTTTACCAAAAGACGAAATTCTGGATGGGTCCAAATTGAAAGCTCTTGAACATGAGAAAGTGAATGTAGATAAAACACAAATTTGTCTGGGTAAAGCTAAAAATATTGTGGGAAAGAGAAAAAGCTAGCATTTTCTCTGATTTTTCTTTTTCCACAATGCTTTCAAAAGCTGTCTCTCTTAGGGTTGATAAAATTCAGGATTTAGTGGTAATGAGCCAGATTTTAAACCTCATTTTCACAGAGCATAAGTTTTTTGCTCACCTGAGCACTAAGTTTTGTGTTTTGTGTCCATCGTGCGTCGTCCGTCGTCCACAATTTCTTTAAACATCTTCTCCCAAACCACGGGGCCAATCTTGATGAAACTTTGCAGGGATGTTCCTTGGGTGAAGCTCTACTAAAGTTGTTCAACAGATTGAATTCCAGCCATAACTCTGGTTGCCATGGCAACCAAAAGGAAAAAAAAATAGCAAAATCTTTGAAAATCTTCTTCTCTGAAACTAGAAGGTGCAGAGTTTTGATATTTGGTATGTAGTATCCCCTAGTGGACCTCTACCAAGATTGTTCATATGATGCCCCTGGGGTAAAAACTGGCCCCGCCCCGGGGGTCACAAGTTTGAAACATAAGAACAAAGAAGGAAAACTTTAAAATTCTTCTATGAAACTAGAAGGGGCAGAGTTTTCATATTTAGTATGTAGCATCTCCAAGTGGACCTCTACCAAGACTGTACATATGATGTCCCTGGGGTCCAAACTGGCCCAACCCCGGGGGTCACAAGTTTGAAACACACGAACAAAGAAGGAAAACGTCAAAAATCTTCTTCTCTGAACTGCTAGTTGACCTCTACCATGTTTGTTCACATGATGTCCCTGGGGTCCAAACAGGCCCAGCCTCAGGGGTCACTAGTTCGAAATATAGGAACAAAGAAGGAAAACTTAAAATCTTCTTCTCTGAAAATAGATGGGGCAGAGCTTTGATATTTCATTATGTAGCATCTTTTAGTGCACTTCTACCAAATACGATATGATGATCTTTTTGAAAAAGAAGAATTTTCATTGTAGACCTCTACGGCTTAGTACTCAGGTGAGCGATATAGGACCATCATGGTCCTCTTGTTATTATTGTGATTTTTCAGAACATGGTATTTTTGCCCATTAACTTCTTTTCAATTTTTTTTCAGTCCCATGATAGTGCTTGGATTCCTAAAAGTTAATGAAAGCTGTGGAGAAAGCTGAAATACCAAATTATTATGAACACATATTCAGTGGGTATGTATTTACACAACTTTAGAAAAAAGTTTATATCTACCATGCAGGCAAGTTAGGCTTGTCCAAAAGTACATCAAAAGACAACACTCAACTTTTTAACTAGATAACAATATTTATCCTTTACTGTAAACCACACTACCAAATTTTATATATCTCACTTTTCAAAGCATTTGCAGAGTAAGACATACATGAAATTGAGTGTTTAATTCAAATCACAAAGTTTGTCTCTGAAAGGGTAGAAAACAAAGTGGGAAAAGTAGAGAATGTCTGTTACTAGCTTTCCTTTTTAACCATGTTTTAAAAACCCTCCCTGATTCATTAAGTTTTGGGATTATGTATGGTCATAAAATCCTAAGTTTAGTGACCATGAAAAAGAAGCCTTTTTATCCCCCACCAGAAGATGATGGAGAATATGGTAATGGTCGCAGTCCGTCCTTCCATCCACATATTGTATGGAGCATAACTGAAAAAACTATAAGGGGTATGAACTTGTAAGTTCACAGGTGAATACATCTCACCATGGAAAAGGGCACTGCTCATGAACCATAATTTTTTATTGCATCATTTAGGAGTTATTTCCCTTTGTTCATTTTCAAACCCATTTAATTTTGTCTGGAGCATAACTCAAAAACTATTAGAGGTGTAAATATAAAACTTCAGAGATGTATCTCATTCAGAATAAGTGCAATGCACAAGAACCATAACTCTTGACTTCATAATTTAGGAGTTAATTGTCCTTTGTTATTTTTCGTACTTTAAACTTTATGCCCTACATATGCCTTTATGCCATCCAGCACCCGTTCGGCGGAGGATGGCCACTTCAACATGGCTCTTTTGAAAACATTATGGGAAAAGGAGAAACTGCAGATAATCAGCATTTGCCACTTTTTCCATGATGAGAAATCCATCAATTAAGCCACATTTATTTGCACAAATTACATATGCATAATTATTTCTATAGTTTCAGAAGCAGAAACAGAGTGACCTGAAAATGATAGTGTGAAAAAGAAACAGATAAGGAATGGAAATGTTTGAAGAATTTTTCTTAAGCCTGACTGAGCTGCTTAGTTTCTGTGAAGTCAAATGTCTGAATGCTGATAGTGTAGATGTTGAGTACTGCCAAGATAAGTTATACAGTGCTGTACAGGCCCTACAGTGTATAGAGCAGAATTTATTAGATGTTGAACCTCCAGCTCCTTCAACTTTGCTAGACAATATACAAAACCTTGTTATTTGTTTCAATTCCTTGAAAAATACTTGGAATAAGGTGCAAAGGAACAATTTACCAAGTTCGGTTAATCAGATTGTTGGGGCAGGCAGTTCAGTTTATTCAAATGTCCCCGGAAAACCTCTTGCATTCATTAATATGGAACAAGTGCATTATTTGTTTCATACTGGCTTTAAGCTTAGAGGAATAGCTGCTATGTTTTTAGTGCATAGAACAACATTATGGCGCAGACTAAAATCAGAAAATATAATATTTCAGCGCTTTTCAACAATAAGTGATGCAGAATTAGTAATGATAATGAAGGATATCACTTTGTATCACCCACATACTGGGGTAAACATGATGATAGGTCATCTAAAGTCAAGAGGACTGTCAGTTCAGCATAAAAGAGTTCGAAAGTTACTAAGAGAAATGGATCCTTCGAGTTCCGTTTTGAGATGGGGATTAACTGCTGTTCGCAGGAAATATAGCGTACCAGGACCAAACTCACTATGACATGTAGATGGTCACCATGCATTTATCCGCTGGAAGATTGTTACACATGGTGGTATAGATGGGTTTTCTCGCCTAATAGTTTATCTGGAATGCTCCAACAGTAATACAGCAGAGAAAGTTTTAAATTTATTTGTTGAGGCAGTTCAAAGATATTTGCTGCCTCTTCGAGTAAGAGGTGACAAAGGAAGTGAAAATACTGCTGTTGCTCAATATATGGAAGAAAAAAGAGGACCAGGTAGTTTCATTGCTGGCAAATCAATTCACAACTCCAGGATAGAGCGTCTTTGGAGGGACGTGTACTATGCAGTCATACAAACCTTTTATTACTTGTTTTACCATTTAGAGAGCCTCAACTTGCTAGATATAGAAAGTGAACTTGATTTATTTTGTTTACACTATGTTTTTATTCCAAGAATAAATAAAGCCCTTGTTGAATTTACACAGGCATATAACAACCACAGTATAAGAACAGAACATAACTGGTCACCATATCGTATGTGGGTAAATGGAATTATAAACTATAGAACAAGCTGTCTACCAGGAAGAAATATGGATGATGACACAGAGCACTATGGTATAGATCCTGATGAACCGGGCTATTCTTCAGATGATGATATTCAGCTTAATGGGAGTGATACTCTTCAAGTTGAAGAAGAAATTATAAACCAGCTGAAAGACTCTTTTGATCCACTTGCAGCGAGTAATGATCTTGGGGTAGACATTTACACAAGAGTTAGAGCAGTATTGATTGCTCTTCTAAATGTGAATAATTGACTATTATTGACTTGTGCAAAGCAAGGTATAAACAATTCTGTAGAATTTTCTGCCAAAATAGACAGTCATATTAGGCTTCCGTCCTTGCCACAGACATGTATGGCTTCCATCCAGACTGTCCGTAATCCCATGCTGCCTATAGAAACTGTAGCCCTTGAAAAGTTGTGGTCTGCCATGGCTGTCATTATTCTGCCAGCTGTTTAGCCTAGGCAGAAAGAAGAGTCTCGGGAGGAAGCCATTTTTAGCTCTACTGGCTTTCAGCCAGCAGAGCTTATGTCATGGCGTGGTTTCCGTCGTCCGTCTGTTCGTCCGTCCGTCCGTTAGTCTTTTTCTTGTTTACGCGATAAAGTCTTCATTTCTACCCAGATTGTCGTGAAACTTACACAGTTTGTTTATCTCATAGACAGCTTTAAACCTATTGATTTTGAAAAAAATCCGACAAACAGTATGGGAAAAGTAGCCATTTCAAGTTTAAAATTTCCATTTCTTGTTTACACGATTAAGTCTGTATTTTTGGTCAGATTTCCATGAAACTTGCAGAGTTTGTTTATCTTATCGATAGCTTCAACCCTATTGATTTTGAAAAAAATCCAACAAACAGTATGGGAAAAGTAGCCATTTCAAGTTTAAAATTTCCATTTCTTGTTTACGCGATAAAGTCTGTATTTTTGGTCAGATTTCTGTGAAACTTGCAGAGTTTGTTTATCTCATCGATAGTTATAACCCTATTGATTTTGAAAAAAATCCGACAAACAGTATGGGAAAAGTAGCCATATCAAGTTTAAAATTCCCATTTCTTGTTTACGCGATAAAGTCTGTATTTTTGGTCAGATTTCTGTGAAACTTGCACAGTTTGTTTATCTCATCGATAGTTATAACCCTATTGATTTTGAAAAAAATCCAACAAACAGTATGGGAAAAGTAGCCATTTCAAGTTGAAAATTTTCATTTCTTGTTTACGCGATAAAGTCTTCATTTTTGGTCAGATTTCTGTGAAACTTACAGTTTGTTTATCTCATCAATAGCTTTAAACCTATCGATTTTGAAAAAAATCCGACAAACAGTATGGGAAAAGTAGCCATTTCAAATTGAACAATTTCATTGCCTGTTTAAATGATAAAGTATTTATTTCTGATCAAATTTTTATGAATTTTTCAGCTTGTTTATCCCATCAATAGCTTATTAACCCTTTTGAGTTTGAAAAAATTCAACAAACAGTAATGGAAAAGTAGCCATTTTGAGTAGAAAATGTCAACTTTTTTGTCTTTTTGCGTAATGAATTCCTATGTATGCTTTATTTAAAAGCAAACTCTCTGCCAGTAGAGCATATTCAGGCCCTTCAGGGCCTTCTAGTTACATTTCCCCTATACAATTTTTCATTGGATGCAGCCAGCCCTAACTGCAAGAATGAAATCGCTTGTAGCATTTCATCTTTGATAAAAATAGAGTAAGGTTGCTACCTTTAAATAGAAGGCAAACATGGAAGCCCATGTGGATGTCTGCTTTTTGCTTTCTGTGTATTCGTAAGCGGTTTGTAAAACAATATTTCATTGGCTTATAGAAATATGATGTAAAGGGGTGTAATAACCAGCGTCCAATAGAGGGCGCATTGCAGTAATCTCTCGAAATTAGGCTCAATCAGGCAAGGTAGGATCCATGTAACCTTGGCTCGTGAAGATGGCAGATTAGAGCTTGCCTGTCCATTACCAAAAAACTAGAAGGCCCTGTTGCGTCTTGCACATCTACAAGTCCTAGTGAACACTACTGCCAAGAATCAGACAAACTGTAGGAGTTGTCCGGACAAGCATTTTCAAGTCAAATCAGGGGCAATAGCTCAGTAATTCTTGATGGAATCATCACAAAATTTGCATCTTGCACATCTACAGCTCCTAGTGAACACTTCTGCCAAGTTTGAAGTGAATCAGACAGAAAATGTAGGAGGAGTTGTATGGACTAGCATTTTCAAGTCAAATCAGGGGCAATAAATCAGTAATTCTTGATGGAATTTTCACAAAATTTGCGTCTTGCACATCTACAGCTCCTAATGAACACTTCTGCCAAGCATCAAGCGAATTGGATTGAAACTGTAGGAGGAGTTGTCCGGACTAGATTTTGCAGATCGACCGATAAGCTAATTCCAGTGTACTAAAACTAGTGACCTATCTTTTGACAATACGTACCAAGCCCCAGAGTTAAGTTGATAGCATGCAAGCTTGAGAACAGGGGTCATTGATTTGATCCCTGGCTTGGCCAATTCAAACTGTCTTATCAAGAAATACTAGTAACAGGGCCATGATGCTCCTGAAGTTGCTCACCTGAGCCTTTTGACCACACATGCCCCATTTCCAATCACTTCCAAGACATGAGTATCAGAATGAAAATGTGGCCATTAGAGTCTACACAAGGATTTTCTATGACTTGATTTTGTGACTTTGTTTGTTTTACCTAACATCACCCACTTTGAACTAGTCTAGGATTTTATAAAGAAAAACATTCACTAAGTTTCATTAGAATTCAACGGACAATGTGGCCTGAAGAGCATACATCAAGTTTTTTCTAAAATTAAAACCAGTAACCTATTTTCTGTCCCTACATGATCCATTTTCGAACTGCTCCGAGATACCACAAAGACAATTCTGACCAAGTTTCATGCGAACAGGGCTGAAAACGAGACCTCCAGAGCGTACATTAAGTAAAAACTAACAAAGGATGCCGATCACAGTAAGATCACAAAAGCTCACCTAGAGCACTTAGCTGGGCTAAAAAGTAGGAATCTAATGATAACATGTAGGAATTACTTGCACAAAATTACGAAGAAATGTAGTACATGTATTTACACACTTAAATGTTGCAGAACAAGATGTGTTTGAAGATAGCTTGTGGCCCTCTAATCGCAGTTAATCATAACTGCATAGCAAACCAAATTATCCTAAAAGTTTACAAGACTTTCGGCAATCACTTATCAGGAACATTATCTTGCTGACAAGGACCAAAGTAATTTGACAAATACCAAGGAATTCTTAATTAGAAGTCCGAGTTCAATGACTCTAGAAAATAACCAAATATCTTAACCAGCGGCTTACTCAACCTATCTCAATAATAATAAGAATATATATAATTGAGTGGTAATCTTTCAATGACCTCTTTGTAGCAAACATTTTGGAAAGGGAGAAAATGCTGGTTTCTCCATTTCCCACAACCCGTCCAAACGCCTTTCCTTCAAGTGTTGTAAAAAGTCGGGATTGTTCATAAGTATTGAACTCAAAATTTGGTCTGTAGGGTATATAAAGTTTATCTACAAGATGACCATGATGTTCCTATATCGCTCACCTGAGTATTAAGCAGCAAAGGTCTACAACAAAGATTATAATTACCAAATATTGAGGATCAAGGGCTAATGATGATGAAAGAAGAGTGGCAAATTGTCGCAAGATATGCAATCCCACCGCGAGTTGTAAAGAAGGTATAACAGTTGCAAAGGGCAGGCAATGCAACAAAAAATTTGACTTGAGACTTCAAAATTCCACCCTGGACAAGCAAACAATAATATTTAAATAAAGATCTAAGTGGAATTACTCAAAATCCATGCTAGGTAGAGTTATATTGTTCTTGAACACAGAAACCTGTAATATCCAAACAAACATGCATACCAAGTTTGAAGTTGTTCTTCTTACTTGAGATGACAAAGTTATATTCCGAACAAACATTCAATGCAGACTCATGTGAGATTTTATTGAGACAGACATTCTAACCAATTTTCAATTCAGCTTAGCAAGAAATGTGGTCTCAAGAGTGTTCACAAGAAGACTTTAAAGATTTCCCTCTTTATCTCTATGTGAAATCTGAGACCAACAACCTAGGGCTAAATTTCACACCAGGACCATAATTTGAAGATTTTTGGTAGGGTGCCACTAGATGATGCTACATGCCAAATATGAAATCACTAGCCCTTATGGTTTGGGAGAAGAAAATTTTCTAAGATTTCCTTCTTTATCGCAGTGAACCTACAACATAGGCCATAATTTGAGGTATGTTGGAAGAGGGCCCCTAGATGATGCTACATGCCTAATATGAAAGCTCTGGCCCTTGCCGTTTGGGACATAGAGATTTTTATGCCCCCCTTGGAAGAAGTGGGGGTATATTGCTTTGCAATTGTCGGTCCATCGGTCATCGGTCGGTCTGTAGACCACATTTTGTGCGGAGCATAACTCAAAAAGTATTTCAGGTATCATCTTGAGACTACATAGGTGGATAGATCTCATTAAGGAGAAGTGCAGTGCACAAGTACCATAACTCTGCCCATCATATTTATGGAGTTATTGCCCTTTGTTGATTTTCATACTTAATTTTTGTCCGGAGCATAACTCAAAAAGTATTTCAGGTATCATCTTGAAACCTCATAGGTGGATAGATCTCATTAAGGAAATGTGCAGTGCACAAGTACCATAACTCTGCCTATCATATTTTTGGAGTTATTGCCTTTTATTGATTTTCACACTTAATTTGTCCAGAGCATAACTCAAAAATTATTTCAGGTATCACCTTGAAAGCTCATAGGTGGATAGATCTCATTAAGGAGAAGTGAAGTGCACAAGAACCATAACTCTGCCCATCATATTTTTGGAGTTATTGCCCTTTGTTGATTTTCATACTTAATTTTTGTCTGGACCGTAACTCAAAAAGTATTTCAGGTGGTATCATCTTGAAACTTTATATGTTGATAGATCTTATTCAGGAGAAGTGCATTACACAAGAACCATAACTCTGCCCATAATATTTTTGCAGTTATTGTCCTTTGTTGATTTTCGTATAGAAGTTGATAGTTCCCATAAATGGGAAGTGCAGTGCCCAAGAATTGTTAATTTATCATTTAAATTTGTTGAGTTATTACCTTTTGTTCATTTTTACACTTTGAACGCAAAAGTTTATAATCAGATGTTATATTTAGAATTGGATGCCATTAGGGGGGCATACATGTTTTACAAACATCTCTTGTTAAAGATTTCCTTCTTTATCACTATGTGAAATCCAAGACCCACAACATAGGGCCAATTCTTTACATCAGGGACATAATTTGAAGTACTTTGGTAGAGGGCCATTAGATGATGCTACATGCCAAATATATAAGCTCTGGCCATTACCGTTTGGGACAAAGAAATTTTTACAGATTTCCTTCCTTGTCTCTATGTGAAATTCAAGACCAACAACATAGGTTTAATTTTCATACCAGGGCCATAATTCGAAGAATTTTGGTAGAGGGCCACTAGATGTTGCTGCATGCCAAATATGAAAGCTCTAGCCCTTACGGCTTGGGACAAGAAAATTTTCTAAGATTTCCTTCTTTATCTCTATGTAAAATCTGTAAACCCACAACATAGGGACAATTTCAACACTAGAGCCATGATCTGAAGTATTTTGGTAGAGGGCCACTAGATGATGCTACATGCAAAATATGAAAGCTCTAGCCCTTACAGTTTTGGACGAGATTTTTAAAGTTGTTTTACGCAGTTGCCATGGCAACCAGAGTTCTTCATGGAATTAAAATCTTTGAAGTATTTTGAAAGTGCATTACCTAGGGATCATTTCTGTGAAGTTTGATTGAAATCTGATTTTTAGTTTAGGTGGAGAAGACTTTTTTGTAATTGTGAACAGACGGATGGACGGACGAGGGACATTGATCGATCACAATAGCTCACCTTGAGCACTTTGTCCTTAGGTGTGTTAAAAATTTAACTAGGTGACCCAGTTTTTGACTCATGTGACCATATTTCAACTGATAACAAATATAGAAGCAAATACTCCAATTTTTAGAAAGTCTTATTTTCCTACACAAGGTGAAATTCCCCACCCCAAGCTATAGCCATTTTCATTTTTTTGTAAAAGGCTTCTGGGCTAACTCCCCAGGCTATGGCCAATGACATGTCACAAGTGTGAGCCACAGGTAACCTTTCAGTGCCATCGATGAAGTTTACTTCCAGTTTTTTGTAGAAGCCCATGCCTGGGACAGCTGAACCACCTGTCCAGAAAGTCAGTACTTGGTCTATCGATAAATCTCCAGTAGCATCTACAATAGAAATGAAAATACATTCACATTACTTTTTAAATAGTGGTGAGTTATGTTTCCAATTCGGCAAATGAAAATTTTCAAACTAGATGCGCTTGAGCGCCTGTATCGCTCCACAGGCCTGATTTTTCTGTAACCGTGAAGAGAAGTTTTTAACAATTACCATTCATTCCTGTATTTTAGGTTATTGGACACACAAAAGCAATGAAAAACATTGTGAGAAAAGAAGAAAACAATGGTAACCTGAATTTTCTTAGTTTTCCACAATCATTTCTACCCTTTTTGATAGAAGTTTTATTAATTTGAAGATAGAATATGTTGTCTGCAACATCTTTCAATTATGACCAGTTATAAAAAAAATTTGTCTTCTGGTTACAGTTAAAGAGGGTCTTGTCACAAAGCATTTTGGGTGGGGAAACATCAAAATATAGAAAATATGTATTGTGGCAATTGTTTTATTGAAGGTGCAGGATCAGTTTGATTAGATAACATAATGCTTTATCACAACAGTAAAGCCCTGTCCCACTTTGTACTAGATCACCAGTCAGTCAACAAACCTTTACCAGAAATAAGTGCAGAGGTTCTCTTGTTTTATATGAAAAGGACTATAGATTATGTAAAGCAACCCTCTTTTAACCCTTTACCAAACGACAAAATTTGGGATCTGACCAAACTGAAAGCATTTGCAGACGACAAATTAAACATTGATAAAATGATGATTTCTCTCTTTGATAGAGTAGAAAACACTGAGAGAATCACAGAAAATGCTGATTACCAGCATTTTCTCCTTTTCCAAGAGTGTTTTACAAAGACTTCTTTAGGGTTGTTAAAAGTTGGGATTGTGTGGTAAAGACTTACCACCGTAGAAAACTTACCTACAATACAACAATGAAATGCAATGAATAGTTTGAGAGAAGGAATTTTTCAAGGATTTTAAATTATATCATAAAAGGAAAATGAGCCTCACATACAAGCCGTGTTTTTTCACGGATCTTTTTTTTTTTAAAGGAATTCTGTAAACCTCTAAGGAACATTCCTGCAAAATAATGATGCTATCCAATTAGCGGTTTGGGAGAGGAAGATTTTTAAATGCTTTTTACTTTGGTTGCCATGGCAACCAGAATTATTCATGGAACACAATTATTTGAAGGAATTTGAAAGAGGACCACCTAAGGAACATTCCTTTGAAATTTGTTAAAAATCCAGTCAATAGTTTCTGAGGAGATGTTTTTTTAAAGAAAAAGATTACGGACGCACTCACGGACGGACGCACAACAGACACAACGCCATGACAATAGCTTGCTGGCCGTTGGCCAGTGGAGCTAAAAAATCAAACAAAATGATGGTTTTATAGTGCCACCAAATTGCAGAGTTTTCTATTTTACCACATGACAATTTGTATGTAATCTATACTATACAACTTTCAAGGTATAATACGCCTCAAGGGGCTTGTCAGTGAAATCTAATAACTCTAGACCGCATGAACAGAACGAAAAGAAAAAAGTCACTTGCACATCTACACACCATGAAGACTCATTGTGGTAAGTCTGAAGTTATTCCAATGGAAACAATGGAGTTGTGCTCACAATAAATTGCTGGATGGACAACCAGAGCCATGACATAACCGTTCGGGTGTATAAAACTAAGCGTTAATTCTAGAGTGTTTTTGAGATCTACTGCTGCGAAAATTTTAAGAAAAAAAAGTTTGAAAGTGGTAGATGCCACACAACTTACGGCATAGTCCAACAGAACGGTTTCAAATAAACCAACAAATTAAAAAGAGAGCTTGTTTTCAAATGGCATGCACAACTTTAAACACAACAAAATGGCGTTGAAGATGAGTTGACAGAGAGCAGCTACATGACATTACATGAAATTCTAGGTAATAATCTTAACCTACTGGCATGATCCTTGTAGCAGTTATGTTTGCTGTGAAAGGAGACCTAGAAACTTCATAATTATTAGGATAATTTTGTCTGATGCTTTCCAGTACATGTAAGAGTGGATCTTGCACATCTGAAACACTTTAGTGTAATACATGTGTAGCACTAGTAGTTATGTCATAATTAATAAATTCCATGAAATTATTCTAGTTTAACCGTTCTTAATTTTGTGAGGGCAAAGTATGACATGTTAGGTAGCATTTCCCAATTAGTAAATCTACAGCAAAAATTGACTGTAAATTTAGCACTGATGTGACATGTTACTCTGTAAAAGTCTTCATTATCTCTTTCCCACACGATGAAACTTTGCACACAATCAAATTGAAAGCATTTACTGAAAGCAAATTAACCATGGGTTAAAAAGATAAGTTCTGTCTAAAATAGAAGAAATATTGTGGGAAAAGAATTCCTTCAGAAGAAAATTCCAGCTAAAAGTATTTTTCACTTTTTCTCATGTTTTAAAACCTCAATCAGGGTCATTAACGCTTTGTCAGGTAAGCTCGACTCACTAATTTTTTTGTAGACAGAGTAGATCAAGATCGGACTGCACAGAACAAGCTGTCTTATCTTGGATTTTCACTGTCCGATGAGGTATTTTTGTCTATAAAAGTTAATTAGCAGAATGATAATTAAAACTTCGGATTGTGGTAAAGGGATAATGGGCAAAAATATACCATAGTATGTTACCAAAGCAATCAAGCAAGAATAACTCCAGTGAATAGACTGCATCTTCCTCTTCTTTGCGGTTGTTTGCTCCTTGGGGACTGTAATTGATTTGAATCATCTCCTTGAACTCCAGAAATGACAACCTTCTAGTTCCCTTGCACAAGAGCAACTGTAAACCCTCAGGATATTCCCGAAAGTTGGTCAAAAATCCAAAGGACTCAAGTCCATCCTTGAATTGGCAAATCTCTGCATGAACTCTGATGAAAAGAAAAACACCCGCATACACACACACACACAAATATCAGTGTGTTTAAAAAATAAGTTTTTACAATTTATTTTTTGTTCAAGCACTGGGGCAAATTTCATTGTTTTTGCTCCTATTGTTGCCCTGTTAGGTCAAACAATTTATAACCTAAAGTAGCAATGTTGACCAAAAGTAAACAAATTGGTGTAAAAAATACAGATACAGTATTTTTAACATGTGTCATTCAAAAGTTTGGAACCTTTCAATGAGTTTGACAATATGTTAAAGTATGGTCAATCCAAGTCCTAGGCAATGCCAGAACAGGAAAAACTAAGCTAGAATTCAGACTTGGTAAATTCAAATCTGGTTCAAAATTGGCTGTTCTAGCATTGTTTGAAACTTTGATCAACCATATTCTAACATATTGTAAGAAATGTAATAACTTTAACCCTTCTTGAAAGGTAAGATTTAATTTTTCAGCATTATTAACACTAATTCATTTACTTTTTGGCCAAGATTGCTACTTTAACCCATTACCACACATCCCTACTTTTGACGCCTCTGAGAAAGAAACCTTTAGAAAACATTGTTGGAAAAGGAGAAAATGATGGTAACCAGCATTTTCTCGTTATTCCATGTTTTCTACCCTTCACAAAAAAAAAAAAAAAAAAAAATCAATTTTTCAGTCACTTTTATTTTGTCGTCTTCAAATGCTTTTGATTTGGACCATTCTAAAATTTTGCCGTTTGGTAATGAGTTAAACATTCTACATGGTTCATGACAAGTTGTAGAAAAACTAGGTTAATTTAGAAGATGACCATGGCATTTCTGTGAAGTATGGTAAAAACCTGCCTGTTATTTATATCAAAGAGTTTGTAAAGAAAAATAATGTATGGATGGACACAAATAATGCTGACAACCAGTCATGACAAAAAGCTCTCTTGCCTTCAACTAGTGGAACTGAAAACTCTCGTACATGTTCCAGTATGCAGTAAGAACAAATGTTACCTGTAATGCAAAATCTGTTTCAGACAAAGGCAGCAAAGATCTTCCTTTTTCTCAAGGTTAAAAGGTGGGGTAAGTCCTAGATCTATAAGCCAGTCTGAAGGTATCTCTTCCATTGTTTCCGCTTTCTGGAACTAAAACAGAATTTAAAATGATGGGAGTATAGATTCAGGGGACTGTTTATAGCCATACCCTTTCCATTCATTTTAGTTGGTAGAGATAATCACCGAAGCCCATACATTGGTAAATTAAAGTTTCCAAATAGATATTACCCAATTCGTTTAACCTGATTCTGATCTTTATGCAGTCCGATCTTTATGCAGAATGTATAATTAGGCATATGAATAGAACTTTGGACTTTCATTCTTGAACTTTTGTTCACATTCGGTAAAGTAACAGAGATTTCTGTGGCCATTAGGGACCCATGCAAAAGGGAGCTTTGTTTGATGCTTAAATTAAAAATAGAAAATCAATTTATGTAGACAGTGTTAACCTGGGTCAAGCAAAATGAAATGAGTAAAACCATGTTGTTTTTACTTTTTTGTAAAAACTTTATATTTAGATAAAAAGGCATTTTGTAAAAACTTTTTATTTAGATAAAAAGGCAAACTCCCTATAAAACATTTTCAGGTTATTTCCAGGTTCACATATCTACCTTAAACTTTACCTTCTATATGTAAAAGTAAAGAAAAAAAAAATGTAATGAGGCTTGAAACAAAGTAGAATAGTTATGTCTGGAAAGATAAGGTCCATAATGAAAAGATGGTTTCATGTATCCCTGACTTCATTTATGATTATACTATTGGTACATTTACAGTTATTGCCATGCAGGAACTGATTCTATGATATCAATAAATACATAAAACGCCACATTTCAATCTATCATACCACATTTTTCAAGTGTACCATTCATGTTTACTTTGCTATACCTGCATGACATATGCCTTAGCTTCCGGGTCCTGAATATCATCAACTGAAAACAACATTTCTCTGTCAAGTATCACATCTAATGTTCCTTTGTTTAAGAATGGGCATCCTTCACAACCATTCATGATACTCCAAACTATGCATCGCCCAGCCAACCTGAAGAGTTTCTGTTCCAATTTTTCAACACTGTGCATCAAATTTCCATTTTCACCAATGAGACCAGCAATCTCTTTCATCAAAAGACTGGAAAATATAAGCAAAGACTGGGTAAATCAATTTCATACACAATCATACACACAACCATATAACTTTAACCATTTCCCGAAAGACAAAATTTCAGACTTGTCAGACAACAAGATAAATGTGAATGAAAAATTCATATTTCTTTTTGGAAGGGTAGGAAACATTCTGGGAAAATGAGAAAATACTGGTTAAAAACATTTTCTCCTTTTCCCACAATGTTTGCAAAAGGCTTCTTTCTGGGGATTGTGAGAATTCAGGATTGTTTGGAAAAGGGTAAGGATTACAAGTCCTACAGAAATCATATCCAAGTTTAGTCATTGTCCAACTTTTATGTCAAATCACAGGGCATTTATTTGAAAATCTGACTATTTTCTATAAATTGTCTCATGAAGAGTTTATTATGACTGTTTAATCATTTAAACGGTGTTAAAAGAAAAAATGAGAAAACTCTGAAAATGGAGTTTGTAGTCCAGACACTACATCAGATGATACTGTCAACACAAAGCAGTTGGATGTTCAGCCTTTATGATAGGAAAGGGTAGGTTCAAGCGATTTGCTATTGTCAATTTGAAAGTTACACAGGAAAGTCACCATTGTTTTAGTGATGATGTGGGTGTCTCTTTGTGCATGAATGAAGTGGGAAATTCCATATATGGTACCACTGTTTAACCCTTTACCAAACAACATTTTAGACTGGTCCTAATTGAAAGCACTTGGAGAGGACAAAATAAATGTAACACTAAAATTGAAATTTATTTCCAGCAGGGTATTAGATTTGGAGAAAATTGCAGAAAGTTCTCAAAAACGATAGAAAACACTGTGGGAAAGGAGAAATTGCTCATTATGAGCCATTTTTCTTTTTCTCACAGTGTTTTCAAAGACTTTTACTGCAGACATGTAAAAACCAGGGCCTGTTTGGGAAAGGGTTCAATCCTAGTTTGTTGGGCTATTTCATAAATTATGAGAGTTCAAACTTGCACACAATATCTGTGAGGAACTTTCAAGTGGCTTTGTCTTGATCGTCTCTGTACCCAGAGGCGGCCAGTCAAAAAGTATCAGCGCCTTTGGAGACAGTTATCTGTACTACGGGAAGACCTACTCTACTGAATCAATTTTGGATCCATGAAATTGGTTATGCATAAAACCCTTTTCACAAGAGCATGGCTCATGTGATTAGTAATATGTAATAAATACTCAATGCAATTTCAAATGCAAGTGCATTCCGATTGTTCTGGACGTATTTCTGTCCGTTGCGATATGAGTGTGTGGAGGAAATCCAGTAATTTAAAAACGGCCCGGTGCTTTCCGCGGTTTCCAGTGTGTAAAAAGACACTGCTTCCACGACAAACGTTCATGTCATGCAATGTGCATCTATGTCATGCACTTGAAATAACTCAACAACTACAAATATTTGTACAGAAGTCTCTGGAAATCGCTTAAAAATAATTAATTTTCCACTTACTGTTCTGACGGTCAGGCTGCGTCTCTTGCATCGCCATGTTGGGAATCTAACAACAGCATTGTCCAATCAAATAAGCTGTTACTAAATGGGCTTTCCCAAATCTCATTGGTCAATTATCGAATGAATATTTTTTCAACTGCAGTCCGTTAAATTTTATATGTTGCAAAATTATTTTTTTTCATTGGATAATTTTTTTTTTTTCATTGGATAATTTTTTTTTTATTCGATATTTTATCTTTTATTGAATGTATATAATTTAAGTTTAGAACGAATATATTTTTATCCAATGAATATTTTTTTGTTTTCGAATGAAAATTTTGTTTTCGAATTAATATTTTTTCGTTTTAGAATGTAAATTTTGATATTGAATATTGCAACGTTTGTCACGCCATAGTAGACTGTTCCCTTTAAGTTGATGACTTTGTTATATGCTTCAGATCTCGAAATATGAATATTATTGAGAGACAACTTCAACAGTGTCTCAACAAATTGCAAACGTGGTCTGATGAAAATGGCTTCAAATTTTCCAATTCCAAAACAAAGTGCATGCACCTTTGCAATCTACGAGGTATTCATCCAGACCCTGAGCTGTATTTGGACAGAACTAAAATTGAAGTCGTTTCTGAGTTTAAATTTCTTGGAGTCATCTTTGACAGAAAGCTTTCCTTCCTTCCTCACATCACTGCACTTACAAAGAAGTGCAAGAAGGCTCTTAATCTTCTTAAGGTTGTGGCCCATTCTGAATGGGGAGCAGACCGTAAAGTCCTCTTGCGGCTTTATCGGTCTTTAGTGCGCTCCAAATTAGACTATGGATCGATTGTATACGGATCTGCCCGTAAGTCTTATTTGAAAATTCTCGATTCTATTCACCACGAAGGTCTTCGTCTTGTACTTGGAGCTTTTAGAACTTCTCCTGTCAATAGTCTCTATGTTGAGGCTAATGAACCTTCTCTTTCTTACAGGAGGGAAAAACTCTCACTTCAATATCTTTTAAAACTGAAGTCGAATCGTTTTAATCCAACTCATAATGTTGTATTTAAACCTCAATATAAAGATCTTTTTGAAAGGAAACCAAATGTTATTCCTCCATTTGGTATCCGCATGGAGCCCACAGTAGATAACCTTGGCATAGACACCGAGTCCATTGCCGACTATAAAATCTCTGAAATCCCTCCATGGAGACTAAACAGTGCAGAATTCAGATTCGACCTTGCATCTGACAAAAAGTCTGTCACGGATAGAACTGTATTTCATGCTAGATATAATGAGATAAAGGAGCATTATTTTTCCTTCAAACCCATCTATACAGATGGATCTAAAGAAGGAAATTCCGTAGCAGCTGCTGCTGTTTATGGACAAAGGACCTTAAAGTGCCGCCTTCCAAACAACTCCTCTATCTTCTCTGCTGAAATCAAAGCAATTGATCTTGCCCTTAATCTAGTTGAAAGTTCTAATTCCAACCGTTTTATTATCTTTTCGGACTCTTTGTCAACATTACAGGCTCTTTCAAATCAACAACTTGAGAATCCCTTAATCTGTAGTTTACTTGAAAGGATCTCACAAATTTCTTCTACGAATAGATTGGTGTTCTGCTGGCTTCCAAGTCATGTTGGCATCAAAGGCAATGTAAATGCTGATAAGTCGGCCAAATCTGCACTTAACCTTCCCATTTCAGGTTTTAAAGTTCCTCGCACTGATTTTAAATCCTCCGTTTTAACACATATCCAATCTTCTTGGCAATCCCAGTGGGATGTTGGTATTTTCAATAAACTGCATTCAGTTAATCCATCTGTGCTGTCTACCAGTTTCTATACATTCAAGGGAGACTATTTTTGGGTAAATATGTTGACTCCACATGAGTTGTTTCCCTTAGTCTACATGCATTTCTTGATTAGTAATCTCAGATCCAAAATAGATTTTGTTTTTAAGCACTGGATATTTATTGTGGTTGACCTTTTGTAATGACATTTATGTTCCTGATGTTGTAGCCAAAGACCAATCTCTGTTTTTTGAATCATGACTGAAATAATACTTCCATTTACTTTTGGCTTTGAGAGTATTTTGGATCAACTTCCGCCCAAGACGTTCGACGTGTTTCTTTTCCTGCACACGCCGCTTCAGTTCTAGACGTTCTTAGCCGCTCATGGCGTAAGTTCTAGCTATGTTTTACATCTCTCATCATCCTTAATTTGTTCAAGAATACTCACTTGTTCTCTTCTTAATATTTCTTGGCTTGAGGCAATGTTTTACATACATAATTGAAAACATTTTAACTTGGTAAAATTCCACCATGATGCATAATTTGTGCAAACATTTTTATTTGACTCTTCCATCACCTTTATTATCCTTTGTACCTCTTAATGTTTTTTTTTTGTTAGTATACAAACCTTTCTGCTAAGTGTCATTACCCTTGAATATTACTGACAGTGAGTACTGGGATCGGCCTTCATGGCGTGCAGTCTGATCTCAGGTCTCACTCTTCGCAACTGTCCAATTTCATGTTAGTTATTGCGACATGTTTATCGCTCTATACAATGGCAATGGAGGGGAAGAGCGAAGTATTTCAGTAATTTTATATTTTATTCATTTTTGGATGAATTGTATTGGTGTAATATTCCATCATTTATTAAGCTGCTTTTCCCACAATTTATTGACATATTTACATCCTCACACCTCAACTGACGTCTTCTAAAGTCATGCCCGGTCAGTTCAGTCCTATTAAGATATTGCTCTTAATGTGGCAGTATGGGTCCAGATTGGGCTGCAAGCTCTGTGCAGTCTGATCTTGATCTATATTGTGACATTTTTACATCTTTGGAAAGGATGGAAATATTGGTAATTATGTGTAATTTTCTGAGGATGCTTTTTGTTTGTTTTGCAGTAATTTACCTCACACTCTCACCATGTCATTGAATTAGTCAATAAATGACGAGGTTATACTAGCTGTGGCTGTTCTTTTGATTACGTCATGACAGACAGCATAGTAAATTAGCCAACACTGTTGAAGTAGACAGTCGAGGGATCGAAATGGTAAATGTTTCAAAAACTGGTAATGGATGTCGTCACAACCAACAGCAGTGTCATGACACTTCTTTAATGCTTTCGTCAGTTCTTTTATAGTGAAATCTTTATTGTAATGTTCCTTGTTATTCGACTTAAAATTTAACTTTGTTTTTTCTTTGATGTTTTGAAATTTCTGAAATGCTGTCGAATAATTTGAAGAAGAGGATTTCTCTGCGAAGGTGTCAGCTAAGACATCTGCAATATCTGCTTTGGAGGTGACGACATCATCACCAACATTTAAGTGTCCAACATTTAATGAGGAGTTTTTGCCGTTAATTTTCCGGATCATGTCCCATGTCTTTTTGACAGATGATCTAGAATTTAATCTAGACACGTACTGTCGCCAAGACGCACGTTTACTTTGCTTGATAGTCCGACGTGCTTTTGCACGAGCAATTTTAAACTCTGAAAGATTTTCCTGGGTTGGTCTCGGGTTAAATTGTCTGAGAACAGATTTTCTTTGTGTTATAGCCTTTTTGCAATCATCATTAAACCATGGTTTGTTTGGGTGCTTTGGATTTGTCGAAGTTCGAGGAATTGACTTTTCAGCAGCCGAATAAATCAAGGAAGTGAAGAGCTCA
The DNA here is from genome assembly GCA_943736015.1 of Tridacna crocea. Lineage (NCBI taxonomy): Eukaryota > Metazoa > Mollusca > Bivalvia > Cardiida > Cardiidae > Tridacna > Tridacna crocea. The sequence continues at coordinate 11,348,166 of OX031057.1, read as the reverse complement.
GCAGGATTTTCACAATCTTCAAAAGCACTGGGATGAATTGTTTGTTCGCAATGAATTCTGAATTGTTCCCAATTCGCTTTGTGAAGTTTCCAACGTTGTTGTACTGAAGGTCCTACTTCCGATACTTTTATCGGGAAGTGATCACTTCCATGAAGGTCATCACAAACGTTCCAGTTAAAATCTAGAACAATTCCAGGGCTGCAAATAGTAAGATCCAGTGATGAGTAAGAACCAGTAGCAGGATGAAGATAGGTTGAAGACTGATCATTTAGCAGAACAAGGTCGTGCTTCGTGATAAAATCCTCAACAACTCGACCCTTGTCATTAGTATCTGAACATCCCCATAATGTATGGTGGGAATTAAAGTCTCCCAGTATAATGAAAGGCTCTGGCAATTTCTCCTTTTCTCACAATGTTTTCTACAGCTATAAATCTTCAGGGCGTCAAAAGGAGTCATTGTGTGGGAATGGGTTAAACTTGCTCTCAGCACAAAAAAGGACTTCACTCATTACCAAACGACAAAATTCTAGACTGGCCCAATTCGAAAGCTTTTGCAGACGACATAATGAAAATTACTGAGAATTTGAAATTCGATTTGGAAAGGGTAGAAAACATTGTGGGAAAAGGAAAAAATTGCTGGTTACCAGCATTTTCTCATTTACCCACAATGTTTTCCAAAGGCTTCTTTTCTAGGGTCGTTAAAAGTAGGGATTGTGTTGTAATGAGTTAACTGATGTTACAGGATTGTGCTATTTGGGTTTGAAGCAAGTGAAACAAGCTTACACATACCAAAACATTGCACAGTTAAGTTATTCCAGTTTCTGGACAATATCAGAGTTTTCGTGGTGGCAAATTTTTATTTCACTCCGATTCAAGATAAAATTCCCAATTTCTTCATTATTTTTTTGTTGTAAATTATGCAAATTAATGAATTCAGTGAACTCTTTATTGAACACAACAAATTTTCTCATAGAATCTGTGGCATCCATAACCTGCAGATTTACAACTTTGCTTTGATTGATGGCACATATTTTCTGTTTTGCATTGCAAGAATCACATCTGACAATTGTGACATTTGAGGGGTGTTCAATTTGTTTCGAACAGTTGATGCACTTTACAACAGTCTTAATAGAGCAGCATATCACTGATCCTTTCAGTTCTTCCAATCTGATGACTGGTTCTTGTTCCTTCACTTCTTGCATCTCCGTAATGGGTGTGATTCTTGTAGAGGAGGTAGAGCTGAGCTGCATGTTCCCCTGAAAAAGCCAGAAAATAAGATGCGTTTTGAAAATACAATGCATAAATGTGGAGTCTGAAAAATCCACTGGCCCACTCGTATATAGGGAAAAAAGGATTTGAACAAGTAACATTTTCCAGCAATCGTATAGCAAGATGAGTGTATGCGGGTGAAATACTCAGCTGTAGGAAGCTAGAAAATGGCTGATAATTCAAGTTGAAAAGGGAGCAAGCACTATTCTTACACAAGTAAAGCTACCTGGCTTGATAACACAAGTTGCTTCTTTCACAATGAACATATAATATGCGTTTAGTACTGTCAGACATAAAAAACTTTGACATTTGGCAAAGTTATTGCAAAACATTAACACCAAAGACGACAACAGGGCTATGACAATACCCTACTGTGTATTTTGAAAACAGCCAAGCAAAGAATTCCTTTTGGGAATTTTAAAGCACAATTTTGGATAAAAAGGAGACTTTTTCAAACTGGGAACAGTCCTTTTCACGCACCCATTCAAAGAAGGACAAAAGAAGTTGTGTAATCACTACTAATCAGATTTAATTTGGAGCAAATCAGAATTTTGTCCTGTGGTAATAGAATAAGAAATATAATTAGTGAGAAAATTTAATATAGATAAATTCCAATCAACTTAGATTTCTTGACTTTGATGAAGTAGTTTCAAAGAAATCAACGTGAAAAATCTACATGCAAAATGTAGACAATGTAATATGAAACAAGTATCTTTGCATAAAACAAATGAAGTATTTACCAAGTGCAATAACCCTTTGACTCAGATTACAACAAAGTTTGACATACCTGGGAGGAATTAGTCAAGACATTGGTTAATCTGTACGATTTTCCCTCATCCAGTTTTGACGTGTTCTCAGCCCACAGGCAGATGAGAGCCGATGATGTTTCATCGGCTATAACACATTTTTGCATCCTTCTCTGTCCGTACCTAGTACTTTGTTCTTCAACCGGATTCACCTTTAAAACTTTGACACCCACAGTGCACTGAAATTCAAGTGATATGCTCGTTATCTCAGGGTTCAAATCATTTTTTGAAACGTTCATGAACAGTTTGAAACGAAGGGTTTTTGTCAATCCCCTGCCTTTTCAAGGGGGGGGGGATTTTTCTGCCATGTTTTGTAGACCTTTTATTGTACTGTTTCATTATTGACTGACGTATTATTTCATGAAAAATAGTAAAAAAGATCATTTCGGGTTTTTTTAATGCTTTTCCGTATATAGTTTATGCCCTTAGCATAATCTATCTATCCACCAACCTGTTTGTCCGTCTCTCTGCTGTCTATCCATCTTTTCATTCTTTCAATCATCATTAATATAATCAATCCATACATTTACATTAACCTCTTACAATCCCATAAAATTTTAGAATTGTTCACATTGAAAGCATTTGCAGACGACAACTTAGATATGAACAAGCAATTTCGTTGAAATGATATCCCCCGCCGAAAAAGACCTTTTTTGATACAAACGTATAGGAGGTATTCTGTTTTGCATGTACATGTGGCCTTTTTGTTCTTGGTCCATGAAGAAATTATCCATTAAGCTCCCTTGTTCCATGGCACAGGATTTCATTAGATAAAACAAGAGCCGTCAGAGACGGGTTATGCTCCCCAAACGAGTGCTTGTCATAAAATATATGAAATTGATAAAAATTCACTTCGTTTATCCTAAAAGAACCTGTTCATGCCCCCCAAAATTTGAAGTGAAAAGGCAATTACTATCTTAGAGATAGCCAACACAAACTTGTAGAGGACAATAAGCCCCTTTTAAGCTCCCTTTTCCCATAAGGCAATATTGGATCATTGAAATAAAAACAACGGGTGTGTGATTTGTGGCATTTTTAAATAATAATTCAAAATTCGAAATTTGATAAAATTTTGAGCAGTCATGTAGTAAATATTACATAAAACAATTTTGTTACATGAAGCCCCCTTTTCCCGAGACGCAGCCTGAAATTGAGAAACAGGAAGAGAGGTACCTGGGCAATGTTCCAACAAGTTCAGATTTGAAATTTAACAAAGTTTTGAGCACCGATAAAGGAGATATTAGTGAAAAACAATTTTTCCATGAAGTCGCCTTTTTCCGTGATGCAGCCTCAATTCGAGAAAGCAGGAAAGACATATTTGCGCATTAATAATTAATAGATTGAAAAAAACAAAGGGCACATGTTGAAACTTGTAGAAAAAGATGGAACCATGAAATTTCATGAAATTTTGACAAAAACTGAACAAGATATAGGTAAAAATTGCAATTTTGCATTAGGGCCCCTTTTTCCTTGTCATTATACAAGAAACTCCCTTTTTCCATGACAGAGGGTCAAATTGAAAAACACATAGATAAAGAAACAAGAGCACATGGTGAAACTTTGAAAAAACAATATAACCATGAAGTTTAATGAAATTTTGACCAAAACTGAATGAAATATTAGTAAAAATTGGAATTTTGCAAGAACCCCCCTTTTTCCATGACAGAACGTCAACTTAAAAAACGCCCAGATTAAAAATAGCAAGGGCACGTGCTAAAACTTTCCATAAACAATATAACCATGAAGTTTCATGATATTCTGACAAAAAACTGAATGAGATATTGGTAAAAATTGCAATTTTGCATTAAGCCCCTTTTTTCCATGACACGGGGTCAAATTGAAAATCCGGGAAAGATACGTCGGCGCTTTACCCCAAGGAGTTCATATATGAAGTTTTATCCAATTTGGTCCAGGGGTTGTGCAGAAATCGAGTTTTGAAGAGAAGACTCCAAACATCAAAAGTGTACTTAAGTGTAACTTAAGTGAAACTTAAAATCGCTCTCAGTCGGCCATTTTGCATCGAATCAAAAAAAAAAAAGTGTCTCGGGAGATTGGGTCATTGTATATGTATATAAAGTTTCACGAAATTCCGTCCACTGGTATTGGAGATATTTGCCGGGACGGACACACGGACGGACGGAAGGACGGACGGACGGACAACGCTAAAACTATATCCCTCCGCCTACAGCGGGGGATAATAAAATGACACAATATGCCTCAAAAATGGTAGAAAACATTGTGGGAAAAGGAGAAAATTATTGTTACTAGCTTTTTCTCCTTTTGTCACAAAGTTTTCGAAAGCTGTCTTCCTCAGGATCTTTTAAAATAGGGATTGTGTAGTAAAGAGCATAGAGAGAACTTTTCAGTTGTGAAACAAGTAGAAAAGACATCAGTTGAACAACAGTTTTTAAATTTAAATGTGAAAGTTGAACAGTAATATCACAGTTACAACTTACAACAAGAAAAAGAGTTAAAATACTGAAATGTGGAAAATATTCCATTCATCTATTGTATAAATCACAACTGCGCAGTCATGAACAGGTAGAAAGGGTGTGCAATGAACATTTTCAAAATTACACCCGATTTCTTAGCAAAATGAATCAAAGGACTGATAGTCCTGAGAGTCGCCTGTTGGGTAATGGGTTAGAAGTTTTCACCCTTTTTTGTTGAAATCTATTAAAAACATTCAAGATACAAAATACCTTAACCACAAGACAGTATTATATGCAAGCATATTTCTGAGTTGTCATCCTAAAATTCAAAATATTCGTATTAAAATTTACATTTAAAAAAATGTGGTGGAAATTAAAATTTAGGCACCAGGACCAGCTTTAATGAGTTCAACGTTTTTTATTCACAGACAACAACCCTTTACAAATAAAGACCAGATTATCTTCTGGTATCTAGTGACATACTTTTAGACAAAAAATGCCCTTTTGCAACTCGCTCATATCTAATCTTAGCAGTCTGACAAAGTTTCTTAAGTATTACACTGAACATAAATGGATTCTACAGCTCTATTACGGTTTCGTCTGATTTGACCTAATGACAACCTTAAGGCTTTTTCTTTTAACCCCAGGTGACCTATATTCAGTTTTGTCAAAGAAATTATTGAGAAAAACAGCCGGGCAATTTCATGATCATTGGACTGAACTGTAGCCTTTGGAGCACAAACAAATATTTGACTCAGTGATCTACCTGTCCTTTGGAAATAATTTGTTTCTGTTGTTGTCCAGATTGAGGTTTTGACCAGCAATGGACTCAATGAATGTGGCTGCTACAACTCAATAAGATGTATAACCCAACAGCATGATCATCAGCCTTTAACATTTGTCTGCGTTCTATAACGTCCAATGGATTATAGTGCTTCTACACCAATCGAAAATTGTCTACACGTATACTGCTGTGGTGTAAATTAAATGTTTGCGATTCGCTTTATTACCCTTTACAAAAACCCTTCACAAGATTACAAACACTCCAATAAAGAACTTGTTCGAGCGGTAAACACTGATCTGTTCTATTATATTTGATTTATAGCGGAGTAAAAAGTCAATTTCTCAGATTGCTGGTTGTTAGAACTGCGTAGTGTAAATTCATATTTTGGCAGTTACAAAAGCACCTTTGCGTTCTAACACCCGCACTAATAAATTGTTGCTTAATAAATACTAGATCTAAGTTAATCGCTCATTGAAAAAAAAACAGCAGACTATAACAAATTTGGCCGTCTTTATGAATGAAAACCAATTAAACATAGTAAATTTCCAACCCACTCTCTACATAGGTCGATGCACGCTGAAAGTAAAGGCCGGTTCAGCGACTGATTCATAAATATGTAAATTCATAAAGATTTCCATGGTGCAAATGACGTTTATACGTCACGTGATTACAAGATCTGTATTTGTCGCAAAGCTACATACCAGAAAACACCTGCAAAGCGATAACTTGGTACAGCCTAAAACTGTGTACATTGCATACGCTATGTACGATCTCTGGTGCACCTAGAATATGGGTGTGCAAAGTATCTAAAGTCTAGATTAAAAAGCTGGGAAGAAGCAACGTCTAAGAATGTCTAAGAAGGCAATGCAACCATTCCATATCGTTAAAAATTCGTTAAAAAAAATTAGCCTACTGTTGACATGCTAACTCGGCATCGCCTTTCTCTTTCCAATCATAGGTTGAGCGCTGAATTGAAATTAGGCTTGCAGTTAGGATTGTAAGATTGTAAGAGTTAGAGTGTACTTCTAATAGGTAATTATCAAACAATTTTCACTGAGAATTGTCCTCAAATAGAAGCAGAAAAGATGCTTGTAGTTGAAGATTTCTCAGCGTGTCCGCAGACTTGTTTAGTTCACGGCAGCTATTTTTACATATATACGTAATGCGCTATTTTTAGAGATGTCTTACACGGACATCAGGCTAATGTGTACCCTTGTGGACGAAATGATTGTTTCAAAGGTTTGAACCGTTAAACAGTTCAGTCTTTATAGACATATTCATTATCACAAAGGCACAATTGTAAATTCTTTACAACTGAAAAAAACTGGGTTGTTCACCGAATTATTAGAAAACTGTTTTATCTCGTAAACCGGAACTTGGGACAGGAAGCAGTATAAGGCCGGAGGTATGCTTACGTCACCCCATAGATCAAGACGATAACAATGAGAGCCTGGTTGCTACGCAAACAGGCGACTCAAAAACCAAAGAAAATCATTCTAAAACGATCAAACAGTCAAATATTCAGATGCTGGTGAACAGTAAAAATTTGTTTCATTAATATAAGAACGGTCCAGGTGTCTCAAAGGGGTCTAGATGTCGCCCAAAATCTAAAATTTTAACTCTTAACCCCACAATGACGACTTTTGACAAGTCAGGCAGAAGCCTTTTGCAGCATTTTCTCCTTTTCCCACAATGTTTTCTACCATTTCCAAATTAAATTTCAATTTTTGATTCACATTTATTTTGTCACCTGCAAATGCTTTCAATTTGGACCAGTCTATAAATTAGTCGATTGGTAAAGAGTCAGTGTCACGCCCATTTGAAGAAGCTTGCCCAAGCTAAAATAAAATATCCCCTAAAATCTAGCAAAATTCTCGTCCTGATGAGTGAGATGAGGCCATTTGTCTTAAGAAAAGGTATTTGAAGGGCGAGTTGTCTTTGGGGCGAGTTGTCTTGCACCCAATGGTTTATCGTGTGAAAACTACTTACCATCAAGTTCGGCTCTGTTGCGTCTTTCAGTTTGATCGTTTCGGATGAAGAGCTAGGTATTTCTGTAGATCTTCCAAAGGACAGGTTTCTTGATACCGTCACAATTGATCTTCTGTTGATAGTGACTTCTTTCGAGCCTCTTTTTGGTGCCACCAACACATCTGCTAATTTCACGGGCGATTTTGTCCTCTCGGCAGTCTGGAAAGCGTCAATTTTTTCAGGGGAAAAGCTTATGAACCGAACAAACTCACTGTCACTAACTTGTAAAGTCCCCGTAAAATATCGTGAATTCGTTGACGTTGCAGTTTTCACATTTGTTGTGTTATGGACATATCCAGTAATAGTGTCATCGCACTCGTGTGTCCTCTTCACGCCCGCCATATTTGTTCTCAATGTTGGGTGTGAACAGTCTTGAATTAACATTTATCATGATGATAAAAATATTCTAATTGTATGCATCAAAATCATGTTCAAATTTATGTATTTTTAACAATATTGTACAACCCTTGGCCCCTTTTCATACACTGCTTTTCAATAGAGTAAACGAAGTATGAAGAACTAATTTTCGAAGGAGCGGAACTACTTTACTACATGTGATGCTTATTAATATTCGTGCGCAACTTCCCGCGTGAATCTTTTATTTTCCCCGCGTATCATTCGGCATACCTCGGGTGATCTGGTGATGTAGGTACGGAATCGACCGAGTTGTGACGAGTGCCCCGCGTATCTGCGTAATCTGTAGTCTGGTACCCCTGCTACTACAAGAGTATAAGGTAGTGGTAGGGGCTGGTAATCCAGACCACGTAATCTGAACATAATGTGTATCCAGAAATCAAAGGACTGATAGTCCTGATAGTCGCCTGGTAGATACTGTGTTAGAAGTTTTCACCCTTATGAAACTTCAAAATGTAATCTATTGAAAGCGTTGAAGATACAAGATGACCTAACCATAAGATAGTATTATGCAAGCATAATTTCTTAGTTGTAGATCTAGAACGATCTTATCCTAAAATTAAATATTTCTCACTTATTAATTTTATATGGTCATTTATTTTTGGTCATTTATTTTCATTTATTTATTCACATAAATATTAAAATTTACATGAAAAAACATAGATCTGTGTGGTGAGAATCAAAATTCGTGCCAAGCAACAGCTTTAAAAACCCAAAGTCTATAACTTGGATTAAAATTTACATGAAAAAACATAGATCTATGTGGTAAGAATCAAAATTCCTGCCAAGCAACAGCTTTAAAAACCCGAAGTCTATAACCCGATTAAAATTTACATGAAAAAACGTAGATCTAAGTGGTGAGAATCAAAATTCCTGCCAAGCAACAGCTCTAAAAACCCAAAGTCTATAACCCGATTAAAATTTACATGAAAAAACGTAGATCTAAGTGGTGAGAATCAAAATTCGTGCCAAGCAACAGCTTTAAAAACTCAAAGTCTATAACCCTTGGTGACTTCATTTAAAAATTGGTATCAAACAATGAGAGCCTGCTTGCTCCGCAACCAGGCGACTCAATAAATCAGTTTCCATGCGTGACACTTAGATATTGATCCATTTGCAGACTACAAATATTGTTCATTTTTTAAAAAAACTTGTAACTATGGCTTGCAACAAGCTCTAGTTTTGAAGTTTCAGAAGCAAACCGAAGGCATGCAAGATTGTAGCAGCGCTCCAGATAAGAATAAATCTAGATCTATTCCAGATCTATTACCTTTATACTTCTCTTCCAAATCCTATGTTGTGGGTACTCATTACAATCGTCTCTAGCTTTGAGTACTAAATAGGTACTACTGCTGAGAATTACCTGACAACATCATAGTTATTGATCGTGAATAGAAGAAGATGAGTTTGTGATCAGACCAATATGATTCAACAGTTCCTGCACAACCACTGTGATTTGAAAATAAGATAAGATCCAAGACTGAGTCATAGTCTGTGGTTGGCTCATGTATCATTTGTTGGCAAAGGAACATCTTATCCATTGTGCATTCAAAACTACTAGTTTTTGATATGTCTATGTTAAAAATCGCCTATTATAACAAGGGGTTCTGTAGTGTCTATGTGGTTTCTAAGCTCTTGTTTAAGTTCTGATACAAATTTTTTAAAGGAAAGAGCTGGAGATTTGTAAACCACAACAATTTGTTCTTCCTTCTGCAAATATTTTGTTTTCACCACCATGAATTCGAAAGTGGATGTACTGTAGCAATGATAATTCAGAACATTTACAGTATCTTTGACATATATGGCTAAACCATGAGGTGGTCTAGTTGTTTGTGTTTGTTGCTTCTGGTCATTTCTAAGCAGTTTGAATCCAGTCATTGAATAGTTTGAGCTACTGTCCCTTTGAACCAATCTTGTTTCAGATAAGCCAATTATATGAGCTGATTTAACATTAGGATCCATAATAATATCTTGAAAATGCTTATGAAGAGATCTGCAATTGTTAAACACTATCTTAAAATGATCACCTGAATCTATTGTATCTAGAGGTGTGTAACACAATTTCAACATTGCTTCAGCCTTTAAACGTTTCATTTCTTCTGCAACACGTTCATCCATGGAGAGAGCTTCTTCATTAAAATTCAGAATATGCCGATGATCGATAGACCTGACCCTACTTAACGCAACATAATGAATATGAGGATTTTTCCTCAATCTGCGCTGTGACAAGTCTATAACAACTTCATCAAGGGTAGTTCCTTGAGCTCTGTGAACAGTTCTTCCAGCGGATGGTTGTAATGGAAACTGTATTCTTTGAATTGTATTGTGTCTGTATTGAAATGTTCGCTCAATATCAAAAATCGGAGTCCAATGTTGATCAATTGACTCATTGTAAAAACCTCTTCTTTGATATCTATTCCTTCTGTTGGGCCCAATATTTTCACAATCGAACTGTACCAAAATTATACTTGGTCTACATGTCTCCACTTGTTTGTACTCCACTTTTTTCACAGTACAAGAAGCACCATTTGTGAGCCCATCCTCTGTATCTATATTTACAGTTAAGTCATACATCATACCAATGACAACTGTCAATGAAGAATGCAAACCCACTGAAACACTAATATCTAAAAAAAGTCTTTTTAATATATCAGCCTGTCTATTCTGAGAAATGTTTGCTCCTACTATGGAATCGTGGCAAGGTATTTCAACTTTTTCAGAGTCTAATTTATTCATGATTTTCTCATTAAATGCTTGCATGAAGCTGTTTTCTGCAAAAATATGTGGAGCATTAATTGGATAATGATTTGAATGAATGAATGAATGTATGGTGTTTTATGGCCCGTCGACAACTAAGGTCATATTGGGCGCACTTACATATAAAACCACGCATCTACTTAAAGTTTTACTGTGAAACATTGAAACAGATGAGAAATAATAAAGAAGCAACCTTGTTTACAGGGTAAAAAGGTACCTTTGAATAGGTCAATAGGCCTTAAAATGTTATACTTATAAATTAAACAACAAAAATAAATATTGAGAAACAGGGCTTCCCTATTTACTCAAACATTTTAATAGAACCCCCTTAAAGGAGGATAAACATTGTTTAAGACCACCAGTAAAAAGTGAAATGTCAAAAAAGTAAAACTAAATCTTCTTAAAAAGGTTAACTTCTTTCAGAAAATCAAATAGTGATTCGAATTTCACAGTATCAAACAAAGTTTTTAAACTGTCAACATGAAAGTACTTATCCCTGTACGGTGCAAGATCTGTGCATTCTATCAGTAAATGCTGGACAGAAAAAATTGTATTGCACGGAATACATACAGGAGGCTCTTCTCCTTTGAGAAGATACGAGTGCGTCATATGGGTATGACCTATTCTCAAACGGGCCAAAATAATTTCTTCTCGACGGTTTGACCGTAAGCGGATAATGATTTGAATCAGGGCTTACTTCACACTGTTTAATTCGGGCTTTGTCTTCGGTTGTTAACTCATTTAGACGTAATCTGTTGAGTAATTCCGCAAAATCACTCCCATCCTTTTGGCGCATTATCTCTGTCAATTCAAACATTCTGAAATATCTTTGCCATAGATTAGGACATAATGGAGAGGCGTCATTTCTCAGATCTTCAAAAATCCAAGATCCGGCAACAGGTTTCAACTGATACAAGTCACCTACAGCAATAATGCTCTTTCCTCCAAAAGGTATTTGTGTGCTTGTTAATTTTTGAAGTCTTTGATTGATGAAATTCAACATTGAGTTACTGACCATGGAAACCTCATCAATGATAATAACTGATAATTTTCTGTACTTTGATCGGAATGTATTTAAGGTCTCACAATTCAATGTTTGCTCCTTTTGTTTGAATTTCTGATGAAAAGCTGTTGATAATGTGGACCCATTGATGTTAAAAGCAGCTTTGCCAGTGTATGCACACAACAGGACTCTTTTTTCATCAGCATTTTGACCCTCCATGAGGTTGTAAAACCTGTATAGAGCTTGGTATATTGCTTTAATAACCAGACTTTTCCCCAACTCCTGCTCCACCAGTTAGAAAAGCGTATATTGGGGCATCCTTTGTTTTAATCCAATGGACAACATGATTGAAAAATTGTTGTCGCTTTTTATTTAAACATCTAAGAAGTTCTCTGTAGCTGTTGTCAGGTAACACATTTTCATTTACGTCAACTGAAGCCATAGAAGAACAGTTACCCAATTCTATACCTATATCATATTCTCTTTGCTCAACAGCTCTATCAGGATTGAAGTAGACAAATCTTTCAGCCTCTGCTGAACCTTCTGCTTCTGTCTCAGCCTCAGTTTGCTCAGTTCCTGGTGCTATGTCATCATATAAATGGCATTCATTCTCAGCAGCTTGCCTTGCCATTTCAAGTTCATCAGTATGATGTTGATAAAGTTTAGACTTCATATCAACTTCATTTTTCCTACTTTGATAGTGCTCTTGATACGTTGAATGATCTGCCAGTAAATCTGTATCTTCATTTCTCCAAGGAAGAAACAACAATAACTTTTCTCTGAAATGGTTTTCTTCATCTGATTTTTTGTTAAAGCGTACATATCTGATGACTTGGTCAGTTTGCCTTTTCCTTATTTTGATGCCAGTTTTCAATACAATGATGGTTTTGTTATCATTGAATAATTCATCTGAAGTAGTTTCCTCATCATAGTCATCATCATTTATGTCTTGGTCAGAAAAATCAGCATTGATGTCCTCTTTTGGATAGACAATCTCTAGCTGAGACACATAATCAGCCAAACACCAGTTATCAAGACATTTTGGTCTTCTGGCATATCTTTTGACAATATTGTCAGCCATAATATCTGTTGAAGACTCTGGCAATTCTTGAAGAGCACTTTTAGATTTAAGAAGTTGAATTCTTTGCTTTGGTTCAGATGTGATCACAAAAATAACATTCCTTGAGCTTTTGGTTAGAGGCATCTGAAGAAGAAGATAAACTGCTTCTTGTGCACTGACTTCAACACAGTTTGAAAATACATTTCCAATATAACGAACCTGTCTCTTAATATCCAGATTGAGATTACCATTTCGTGCTTCATTCGCTGCAGCATGAAGTAAAGCACTCATTCCTCTTTGTGATTTGCTTATGTAAGAGACAATATACATTGCACAAGCATATGGATCTAGAACATATTGGATATCAATATTTGCTCTCCAGGCTGCAAGTGCTCTGTCATTGTACAAATTCAGTCGGATGTCTTTGGGACTTCTTTTTAAAAACACCTTTGCTGCTTTCAACGAACTACGAATGCATTTGATGTAATCTTCTTCATTTAGTTTAAGAATCTCTTCTGAGAACTGTTCATATGTGCAATCAAACCCATCTTTCTCTGGATTCATTCTCTTTTGAATCTCCCTATACATTTGTTGATATTTCTCATTATCTGTATCAAGAGGTTCTAAAATCATAGTATTCTTCAATGGTGGAAGTGGATAGCCAAAACGACATATCTTCTTTTTTGTGACATGTTCTGGAGTGTTTATGTAATTGCAGTTGGATGAAGTCTTGCAATTTAGTGTCATCTGAACTGCACTTCAAATAACTGTCAACACAATCTGTAATTTCTTTATTTGAATTACTATTGTACTTTGGAGCATCTTTCACCCACATCAACATATGAATGTGTGGAGATCCTTTTTGTTGAAACTCAACTCTGTAAAAGTAATCAGTAAGGTGACCCAGGCAATCATGTGCACTTTTCAAAACAATTTTAATGAACTGCTGAACTCTATGATCAAAATAACGTGAACATGTAACAGGGTCTTTCTGGATCAGCTTTACTTTTTGTTCCCATGTCATATTTGCAACTTCCTTATCTGAAAGGATCACACCACCATTTAAACTGGACAGTATTTTTAACAAATCTGGCCATCTTGTGTCTGCAGATGAAAGAGACATAAACCATGTTGGTAATCCCAACTGTCGGATCATTGCAAATACATCTTTTTTCCTGGTCTCTAAATAGGCTGGAGAATTCCTAAGTTGTTTGAAAATATAATATCCTTCATCTTTCTTAACGATATCTTCCATGAAACATGGGTCTTTGGCCTGAGCAGCAGTTAATGTCCTATCTTTTAACTGGCATCTTCTTACAACCAGGTTCACCTTGTCATTTAACTGTTTCATTTGATTTTTTTTCAATTTGAAAAATATATTTGGTACGCTATTAGCAGCTCTTCGCTCACTACTTAATTCCCACTTACAAATGTCACTATAGCTCACAGGAACTAATCTATCACAATTTGGTTGCCTCCTTTGTCCACAAAATATTGTTGGAAAACACATGTACTCTGAATCAGAATCTTGGTATATACTGAGAGGTCGTTGACCTCCTCCTGGTGCAAACGTTAAAGCATTGCATCTATTTTCAACATCTGCATCATCTACAAGTGTGTCAATATTTCCAACATTTTCTTGCGGGTTTTCCTCTTCGTCAGAATCTTGAATAGAATCTTGAATTACTTTTAAAATTGGAGCAACCTTCAGTGTTTTCAGCACTCATGGTAGAATTTGTAGGGAGATATTCATCATTAGAAAGGAATTCTTTGAATGTCGGTTCATTCTCTCCTCTTACACGAGCAATCCAGTCTTCATCGATATTCACAGAAGAGTTTTGGTAAAGAATACTGTGTGACTTTAGCCAATGTAAAGCCAGCAATACACGAAGTGGTCGCACATTTTCTACAAATGCACAGGATTTATATGAAAGCTTCTTTTTCAATTTGATTGGAATTATAACATTTTCATCCAAAGGCCTAGGAAGTGCACTCACAACAGGTTGAATATCAACAGGAACATTGACTACGTTGCCTTTTACTGAGTACTGACGTCCCCTTGGCAATTCTCTTATTTGCATAAATGGAATTCTTAAAGATATCAAGCGTTCTTCTAAGGAATGAAGATCAAGCTCCTCTGGTTTTTCAGGAAAGCTCATACCATTTATCACTGATAGTTTTGGAATCTTATCATTCAAGATGCTTGATTTACAGGTAACACATATCCATTGCTTACCATCAACAGATTTTGTTTCAGTTAAAAACTTTGGGTCAATTTTTGTTTGACTGACATATGAGACACTCTGCTTGAACCAAGTCTGTTTACAAAAGGTGCAAATAAACCGAGGTCCAAGTTTTATACTTTCATGGAATAGTTGGATACAATCATCAATATTCTTTCCATGTTTCTTCTTATTTGAAGCTTCACTCTCAGTCTTTTTGAATTCAGGATCTTTTCTTTTGAGAATTTTCCTTTGTCTATCATGCATATGCTCAATCACCTTCATTCTAACATTTGAGCGCAAAGTTTGTTTGGAAACTCTCTCCTTTTCAAGAAAGACAGGATCTGTCCTAGCTTTTCTCTTTGATCTCAATGTTATAGCTTTCTCTTTTTCTTGGAAATGTACAGTATTTCTTGCATTTCCTTTAGAAACTCGTTGCATGATTTTCTCCTTATTCTTAAAGTCAACATTACTTCTTGCTCTACTTTTAGACAATGTTTGCATTCTTTTCTCCTTTTCCTTGAATTCAACATTACTCCTTGCCTTACATATAGACTCAACCTGTGTTCTTTTCTCTTTTTCTTTGAATTCAGTATTACTCCTCACCCCGTTCATATAGACACTCGTCTTTCTTCTCTCATTATCTTTGAATTCAATATTACTTCTTGCCTTACATTTCGACTCATTCTGCATTCTTTTCTCTTTTACTTTGAATTCAGCATTACTCCTTGCCTTACATTTGGACTCAATCTGCATTATTTTCTCTTTTTCTTTGAATTCAGCATTACTCCTTGCCTTACATTTGGACTGAATCTGCACTCTTTTCTCTTTGTCTTTGAATTCAACATTACTCCTTGCCTTACATTTAGACTGAATCTGCACTCTTTTCTCTTTTTCTTTGAATTCAACATTACTCCTTGCCTTACATTTAGACTCAACCTGTATTTTTTTCTCTTTTTTCTTGAATTCAACATTACTTCTTGCCTTACATTTAGCCTGAATCTGCATTCTTTTCTCTTTTTCTTTGAATTCAGCATTACTCCTTGCCTTACATTTGGACTGAATCTGCACTCTTTTTCTTTGAATTCAACATTACTCCTTGCCTTACATTTAGACTGAATCTGCACTCTTTTCTCTTTGTCTTTGAATTCAGCATTACTTCTTGCCTTACATTTAGACTGAATCTGCACTCTTTTCTCTTTTTCTTTGAATTCAACATTACTCCTTGCCTTACATTTAGACTCAACCTGTATTTTTTTCTCTTTTCCCTTTAATTCAACATCACTCCTTGCCTTACATTTAGACTCATTCTGCATTCTTTTCTCCTTTTTTTTGAATTCTACATTGCACCTTGCTTTTCTTTTGGTCACATTCTGAATGATTTTTTCTTTCCTTTTGAAGTCAGGGTCATTTCTTTTGTTTCTCATATAGATCTTACGGTATTCAAGTCTATTTGTTTTCAAGCTATTTGTTTCAAATGTCCGATGAAACTTGTCTAATTTTTCCTTTTGATCTTTAAAATACTCTATCAAAAGATCTGAGCAGGTGCCTTTTTTGATGTTCCTTGTCGTAAAACTCACAGGAGGGATTTCATACTGGCATGACAAATCAGTTTTCATGCTATCATACATTGTATACAGGAATGTGAGTAGATCGTTTAAACAAGCAAATGAAATCAAAATTGATTTCCCATCACAACAAGACAATCCATTTCTACTATGAGAGTGTGAATCGAATAGCCAGTAATTGTTGGCTTTCTTAAACACTGCAGAACACACTGCACCAATCATCACAAGTACATAATCCTTATTTGTGAAAGCATTCTCTAACGAACAGTGTAACGAAGGCAGTCCAGAATCGCCCAAATGTTGAACTGCAATTCCAGACACGATTTCTGCCTTTTGGATATCAACATTTTTAGATAAGATAACAGCATGATCAGGAATTTCATCAAGACAGAGTAGTCTGTGTTTAAACTTGCCTAACTGTTTAAGATTTTCTGTTACAGTTTGATACAACTTGTCTCCAACAGTAAGTACTTCATCTAAATGATTGCTTGATTCCAATTGAGAAAAGTGTGTATATATCAAAGCACATAGTGAGTTAATGGTGCATTGATTTCCTCTTGTAAAGACAGAAAATCTACCATCACCCTGGTGGAATGAGCCATGTACAATAGAAGTACATAGAAACGGATTATTTGTATCATTGCTGATTTCAGCCAAGTTATATGGCAAAACATCAGTTTTATCATTGAACAAAGCATCAGGCAAACCATCAAGCAAAACACTAGGCAAACTTTCAAGCACAGATGGCCCAGAAGGCTTAAAGGGGCGGGTTTTGACCCCCATCTGCTTACTAGCACCCTGCACAGATGGCCCATAGGGCTTAGAGAGGCGGGCTTGGACCTCCATCTGCTTTATAGCACCCTGTTCCATCGATTCAATCACAGACCAAGACTGTTGTGAGTCTGTTTGGCCATGCTTCTTGTCCGAGATGTACCTTGCTGTCTGCCCATTACAATCTCCAGCTGTCTCTTTGTGAAGCAACACCAACTTCCGAGCCTTAAATGCCTTCCAGTTCTTTTTTCATGGCATTGCAACCTCCAATTTAAATAAGAAACAATTCACTAGAACCATGTAGTCTATTGCCAGTATACTACTTCCACCATATAGTAAAGTACTAATATTCTTAATTCTTTACCAAATGTCGAAACTTTCACCTTCACCAAATTGAAAGCATCTGTAGACTACAAATTCAATTTTGCTTAAATGATGATTTCTGTCTCAGAGAGGGAAGAAAACATTGTTGTAAAAGGCGTAAATGCTGGTTACCAGCATTTTCTCCCTTTCCCACAATGTTTTCAGAAGCCTTCCTATGTACTGCCATGAAAACCAGGGATTGTTTTGGAAAGTGATAAGGGTCCCATTTTCTGAACTATACACACGTTTCTCTTCTTACTGCATCAAGGGATCTTGTGTGGATCAGTAATTAAGCCCCTCTTTTGCCAGAGCATAACAGAATCATTTGTAATGATTTTAGAATTGCTTACACATCTTTTGATTGTATCATATGCTCTTTACTATATTTTATCTAAGCACTACCTCTTTTCTCATACTGATATTTCAAAGATTCAGAAAAATGTCCTGCTTTACCAGAGATGAATGTGAATATGCTACTCATGATGCCAAAATAATAAATGTGCATTGACTGAAAACTATCCACCAGGGCTGTCTGTGAATATGCTACTCATGATGCCAAAATAATAAATGTGCATTGACTGAAAACTATCCACCAGGGCTGTCAATGAATACAAATCATACAAATCATTGACTGGCCTTTCAGTCATAGCCTGGACAGTTAACAGAATTTCATCACACAAATTAAATTCCTGTACGCAAGGAAAACATTTTGTAACTGCAAAAAAAAAAAAACATGCGATTTCAATCTCTCTCTGAGAAAGAGAGAAAGTAAGCACAAAACTTTATTTCAGATTTAATTTCCTTAGATTCATTCACCAATTTAAGATCCTATACTCACTGATTTAAAGCCAATAAATGGATAGCAGCTGATGGCACAATATTCTTCCCACTATAGAAGGTTCACTGGTGCCTGTGGTGTTAAAGCTTCAGTAGTCACTGTGCAATAAATTGAGTCTCTTGAATACCACTCTCTATTGAAGCACTGTCTTTTCAATTCTTCCCCACAAAACTACACAAAATTTCACAACTATCTGATAGGTGACAACGGTAATAACACTTCACTGTCAGATGTTAAGTTCTTAAAAATGCACTATAACACAAGTACACAAAAGTTTCTCAATGCTCTTTTATTAGTCATAACAGTTAAAATTAAATATCAGAAGTAATATTCATGATCAATACAGAACACAACCTGCAATTAGAAAGAAAAAACAGTTAAGTCTTTGCCAAACAACAAAATCTTTGACTAGTCCAAGTTGAAAGCATATACAAGTCACAAATGAAACCCAGTAATTAGAATTTGTTTTGAGATGGGTAGAAAACATTGTGGGAAAATGAGAAAATGCTGGTAACCAGCATTATCTGCTTTTCCCAAAATGTTTTCAGGAACAATATTACTATGGGTTACAAAGGTGTGGTAAACGATGAAAACTAGATACTAGTATACTTGAAAGACAGATACGCTCCTGAAAGACCATCCCCCTGTAACTGCCTAATAACCAACATTTTCCCCTTTTACCACAATCTTTTCTACTCTCCTCAAAACAATTTTCATTTTTTTCAGATGCATTAATTTTGTCATCAGAAAATGGTTTTAATTTGGACCAGTCTCAAATTCTGTTGTTTGTTAAAGAGTCTACCCTTTACCGCACAATGACAACTTCACAACCCTGACAAAAAAAAAAACCTTTTGAAAACATTGTGGGGAAAAGCAGGGTCTCCCTCCCCCAGCATTCAAAAATTGGGGTCATTGTGACCCCAGTCTCTTTAGTTGCGAGTCATTTCTTTAATTTTAGGGAACACTAGATAAATTGGTCTCCCCATCTTCGAATCTTCAAGCAGATATTTCAATATGTTCCACCTACAATCTCCAACCAAGTAAAGTCTCTCAGCCATTTCTGGTGCAAAACTCGACTTCATTCGTTTGACAGATGATACATATTCATGCATATTGCTGCTTCTGGGAAGGCATGAAGTTCTATTCATGTTGCACATAAAAAGTAAGTCTACTTCCTTTCACTGTGACAAAAAACAAAATTAGTTCTTGTACACATGCATTATCCTCCACTATGTGGCATATTTACAAATACATACAGGTCAGTCACACACAGTATGGGTACAGAAATGGACAAAATTTTCACCATAACAACCAATGCAGGAAATTTTAGAATTATTCATCTAACCATGGTTAGCTAGCATTATACCATATTTACCAGTCATTTCTAAACATAGCCCATATAGGCTTTGTATTAGCCCAGCATACTGTGGACATTATTTCAAATTGTTTCAGAATTATCCATCGAGCCATATACACTATTATTTTACCAATATTATTTGGTATAAGATGGTTTTATAGCATTTAACATCACCATGGCTATATATTACAACTTTACAAATGTAAATGTAGTCAACATGTGATTCTTTCATCATGACCACGTTATCAAATGTTGGTAGACTACAACAGTGATTGTTATATTTTTGAATAGTATAACTAAATTTATTCAATCACGTAATGAGTAACCATTCATTTCATTCTACTACTTAAAGTGTGTCAAAAGTGAGATCATTCAGCTATGCCGAAAAAAAATGAATGCTACTTCTGTAGGCATCTTTCATTGGTCACAGTTCTTAGCCTACTTAATGAAACATTTCCAATGGTCAACTCCAACATTAGCAGATTTGGTTATATTTGGGAAGTCTGTAGGTTTTCCAATAAGCATTGTCTTAGTGACTTCATTAAGTAGATCATGTAGTAAATCATTCAGCAACTCATGAAGCAAACCATCATGCACAGATTACCCAAAGGGCTGAAAGAGGCGGGCTTTGACCTCCATCTGTTTTTCATTTGCGCCCTACACAGATGACCTGTCAAAGAAATCACATCAGGAACACCTCAAAATAAATCTGTAGAGCTAATTGTATCTTGACCCTCATTAGCAATAATGCTACATGCCGAATATGAAAGCTCTAGCCCTTACGGTTTGAGACAAGAAGATTTTTAAAGATTTCCCTCTTTATCTCTATGTGAAATCCGAGACCAACAAAAAATATGGCTAATATCACACCAGGGCCATAATTTTTAGTGTTTGGGTAGAGGGCCACTAGATGATGCTACATGCCAAATATGAAAGCTCTAGCCCTTACAGTTTGGGACAAGAAGATTTTTAAAGATTTCCTTCTTTATCTCTATGTGAAATCTGAGAACCCACAACATAGGACCAATTTCCACACTAGGGCCATTATTTGAAGTATTTTGGTAGAGGGCCACTAGATGATACTACATGCCATATATGAGAGCTCTAGCCCTTATGGTTTGGGACAAGAAGATTTTTAAAGATTTCCTTCTTTATCTCTATGTGAAATCTGAGAACCCACAACATAGGGCCATTTTCAACACTAGGGCCATTATTTGAAGTATTTTGGTAGAGGGTCACTAGATGATGCTACATGCCAAATATGAAAGCTCTAGCCCTTACAATTTGGGACAAGAAGATTTTTAAAGATTTCCTTCTTTATCTCTATGTGAAATCCGAGAACCCACAACATAGGGCCAATTTCCACACTAGGGCCATTATTTGAAGTATTTTGGTAGAGGGCCACTAGATGAGACTACATGCCATATATGAGAGCTCTAGCCCTTATGGTTTGGGACAAGAAGATTTTTAAAGATTTCCTTCTTTATCTCTATGTGAAATCCGAGAACCCACAACACAGGGCCAATTTCAACACTAGGGCCATAATTTGAAGTATTTTGGTAGAGGGCCACTAGATGATGCTACATGCCATATATGAAAGCTCTAGCCCTTACAGTTTGGGACAAGAAGATTTCTAAAGATTTCCTTCTTTATCTCTATGTGAAATCCGAGAACCCACAACATAGGGCCAATTTCCACACTATGGCCATTATTTGAAGTATTTTGGTAGATGGCCACTATATGAGACTACATGCCATATATGAGAGCTCTAGCCCTTATGGTTTGGGACAAGAAGATTTTTAAAGATTTCCTTCTTTATCTCTATGTGAAATCCGAGAACCCACAACATAGGGCCAATTTCCACACTAGGGCCATAATTTGAAGTATTTTGGTAGAGGGCCACTAGATGATGCTACATGCATATATAAAAGCTCTAGCCCTTACAGTTTGGGACAAGAAGATTTTTAAAGTTTTTTCTTTCGGTTGCCATGGCAACCAGAATTCTTTATGGAATTCAAATCTTTGAAGTATTCTGAAAGGGCATCACCTAAGGATCATTTCTGTGAAGTTTCATTGAAATCTGATCGGCAGTTTCAGAGGAGAAGATTTTTTTTGTAATTGTTCACGGACGGACGGACACACGGACGGACGGACGCCGGACAACGATCGATCACAATAGCTCACCCTGAACACGATGTGCTCAGGTGAGCTAACTAGAGCCTTAATTTGAAGTATTTTGGTAGAGGGCCACTAGATGATGCTACATGCCAAATATGAAAGCTCTAGCCCTTAAGGTTTGGGACAAGAAGATTTTTGAAGATTTCCTTCTTTATCTCTATGTGAAATCTGAGAACCCACAACATAGGGTCAATTTCCACACTAGGGCCATTATTTGAAGTATTTTGGTAGAGGGCCACTAAATGATACTACATGCCATATATGAGAGCTCTAGCCCTTATTGTTTGGGACAAGAAGATATTTAAAGATTTCCTTCTTTATGTGAAATCCGAGAACCCACAACATAGGACCATTTTCCACACTAGGGCCATAATTTGACGTATTTTGGTAGAGGGTCACTAGATGATGCTACATGCCAAATATGAAAGCTCTAGCCCTTAAGGTTTGGGACAAGAAGATTTTTACAGATTTCCTTCTTTATCATTATGTGAAATCTGAGGACCCACAACATAAGGCCTGTTTCAACACTAGGGCCATAATTTGAAGTATTTTGGTAGAGGGTCACTAGATGATGCTACATGCCAAATATGAAAGCTCTAGCCCTTAAGGTTTGGGACAAGAAGATTTTTACAGATTTCCTTCTTTATCATTATGTGAAATCTGAGGACCCACAACATAAGGCCTGTTTCAACACTAGGGCCATAATTTGAAGTATTTTGGTAGAGGGTCACTAGATGATGCGACATGCCAAATATGAAAGCTCTAGCCCTTAAGGTTTGGGACAAGAAGTTTTTTACAGATTTCCTTCTTTATCTCTATGTGAAATCGGAGAACCCATAACATAGGGCCAATTTCCACACTAGGGCCATTATTTGAAGTATTTGGTAGAGGGCCACTAGATGATACTACATGCCATATATGAGAGCTCTAGCCTTATGGTTTGGGACAAGAAAATTTTTAAAGATTTCCTTCTTTATCTCCATGTGAAATCCAAGAACCCACAACATAGGGCCATTTTCAACACTAGGGCCATAATTTGAAGTATTTTGGTAGAGGGTCACTAGATGATGCTACATGCAAAATATGAGAGCTCTAGCCCTTACGGTTTGGGACAAGAAGATTTTTAAAGTTTTTTCTCTCGGTTGCCATGGCAACCAGAGTTCTCCATGGAATTCAAATCTTTGAAGTATTTTGAAAGTGCATCACCTAAGGATCATTTCTGTGAAGTTTCACTGAAATCTGTTGGGCGGTTTCAGAGAAGAATTTTTAAGTAATTGTTCACGGACGGACGGACGGACGCCGGACAACGATCGATCACAATAGCTCAGCACTATGTGCTCAGGTGAGCTAAAAAAGCCGTTGAAATGGGGTATACAGTCATGAACATTTACGAAGTTTGGCACTTTAACGAAATATCCAGATATGATCCCGACACAATGATGTGCCTTACCTTTCTCAAAATAAAACAAGAAGCTAGTGGGTGGCCAGATTGGTGTCGGACCGAAAATGACAAACATTCCTACATTGATCTTTATGAGAAAAAGGAAGGGATACGTCTGGATTACACCAAAATAAGGAAAAATCCCGGTTTAAGAGCTTTAGCAAAACTTATGTTAAATTCCTTCTGGGGGAAATTTGGTCATAGATCAAACATGCAACAAACGGACATCGTGGACGAACCTACCGTATATTTCGACAAACTCACGTCAGATCAAGAAGACGTGACTGCCGTGAATTTTATTTCGGACGAAGCCGTAGAAATGCGGTGGAAGTACAAAGAAGAATTTGTTGAAAGTAGCATCAAAACCAATGTTGTCATTGCCGCCTACACAACCAGTCAAGCCCGTCTCAAACTTTATTCTTATTTAGAACAATTAGAAACTAGAGCAATCTATGCAGACACCGACTCGATGATATTTACAACCAAGCGGGGAGAATCAAAACCTCCCTTAGGTGACTATTTGGGGGACTTGACGGATGAAATTCTGAACAATCGAATCATAGACAACACCCCAGCATCATTTTCTGTATAAACGTCAAAGACTTAAAGATATGATGGATTTAGTTGAATTTCGTCTTGTTTTGGTGATGGCTAGTCAAATGTTAAACACCATCGTACCAATATTGTCGATCCTGGTGCATCAAGACTTTAATTTTTACGTGAAAAAACACTCTGCTTATATGCAGACAACTTTCGAACTGTTAAAACAATGTTGAAATAAACATAGCACAATAACCCGCGGCTATGGAATATATTTTATCGAGGGGCGATCTTCCCCCTACAGTATTTTTTATACAGATATGTTAACAACCACGGAGGACAATATTCGTAGAAATGAAGGACGGCCACGATTTCGACAAGCGACATGTGATTCTGCTTGCAAACCAGTTAGCTGGTAGTATAGCTAGGGTTACTTCTACCATAACAGTGAGTAGTGGTGCAAACATGCACCAAGGAGATATTAATAGAGATGCGTTCGCGGAAGACATATCGTCTTTACGTCTCCCGAATGCAATTCCATGACAATATCACTAAGTGTTGCATCTGCAGCCACCTTGTCTCCTCCCTTGTCTCCTCGAGACTACGTAAGATCGCAGTGGCGGTAAGTGAACTATAGGTTTATTCTATCAGAAGAGTAAAAAAAACATCAATCATCATTATTTCTTCTTTAATTAAGAACAGATAAAATAAAACTAAATTTATTTTCAAAAGCTAAAAAAACTATTTATCTTAAGGCACTAATTTTGGTAACACTGGAATGACTCATTTCTTTGAAAAGGGAATGGTTTTACCATTAAAAGGTTATGATATGTATTCGCATACAAATGATTATGAAGAGCACTTTTGATCATCACAAAATGTAGAAGATCCATTTCGGACAAAAATAATTCAAGACCCTTAAAAACATTGTAGAAAGGAAAGAAAATGATTTTAACTCCCAGTTCATTTTCCCTGTACAAGGTTTCTACTTAAACTTTGTTGGAAAAGTTCATAATAAACATTCAGACCTCTTTGCAACGATTTAAACCTATTCTTACCACACATACCTTAATGAATATGACAAGATTTTGAACAATAAAGAAAAAATGATAATGTATTATCAGGTCGATCCATTTAAGCATCCATCCTATAAGTCACAAACAGATGAGTCCAAACCAGATGAGACCCAACCAGATGAGTCTCTACCAGACACAGAGATTTATTCCCTAGGCGAGAGCGAGTCCAACGATCCATTGGAACAACTATCACCCTTTTCGACACAATTGTCATTCGTAAATGTAGTTTGATAATATTTGTGCTAAAGAGTTAAAAATATATGGAGAATTTTTTTTCACTGTGTTTTATTCCTTTCGCATGGTTGATTTATGTTTACTATGTAAATGAATATAACATATTACTAAAGGGTACAAACATTGCCAAAAAAGCCTTTGTGACAATGTTTTTATTCCTTTACCACTAGTCTTTCATTTATAATAAATATCTTTATATTTGTGTTAAACAATCAAAACGTTGCAGAATGTGGATATAACAGACTGTGTTGTGTGTCTAAGTAAATGGATTTGAATCTGTGGATTAGGAACGATATAGCACTTAAAAACCATATGTGTCTTTTTTGACTAGAAAAATCAGCAATGGTAGAAATTGCCTAAGGATTTTCTTTAATTGATAAAGAATGAATGAATGGGGTTTCATGGCCAGTCGACAACACTGGTCATGTTGGGCGCACCTACAAGTAATGCAATGCAAAGCGATCAAATAGAAGTATAATGAAATCATTAAATCTAAGTTGTGAAAACAAAAAATTGCAGGTAAAAGTAAGCATCTAAAACAAGAGCGATCAAAAGAACCTACAATCATATTTTATTTATAGAGATATATCTCTTTCAGAAAATCAAAAACGGACTCGATGCAATGAATGCTAAGGATACGACTATTTTTCTGTTTCATTAGTGTAGTCACACCTTTCCTAATACCAGTCATTACACTAGCTCCATCAGTTGTAATACAGCACATATTATCAATGGTAAGTTTCTTATTTCCTAACACTTTTAATATGGCATCACAGATGTTTAAAGTTTTGCACTCATCACCTGTAAGTTCTGTTAACTCCCAAGAATTTTGTTTTACTCTGGCCACATTTCGCATAGCGCACATACAAAACTAATGTCTTTCCTGTTGACGTATCTGTAAACTCGTCAGCCATAATGGAGAAAATTCCTCAATCCCTAATGTCTTGTAGAAGTTCTTCTTTGACCACTATAGCTATGGCATCTTGCATCTCTTTAATACTTTCATAGTGCTCCTATGCAAGACATTTGTTCGATTTTTCCATAGCATCAAGTTTGAAACTTTGGGATGACCTTGTTTAGGTCGCTGATGGCTGAAGACGGTTAATTTCGTTTGGCTAGATAATGAATGTTTTTCATGATTCCAACTACTCCTTCCCTATCTTTTTCAGCTGCTTTGATAGCTGCCCTGTCCAAGTCTCCAACAAAAGGTTTTGTTGTAATGGCAAACTGATAGTCTTTGATTTTCATATGTTTTCTTATGGTATCAACTTTCATCTTGTCACAGCCTGATGTCCATATATTGTCTCTTTTTGCAGCTTCAGTCTTTGCAAATTATTACATCCCTTGCTTAATCAAACTTGATAAATGGAAACTGTTCAATCCTATTGCGTTTGAATTTACGGTCTTCTGCAGTAGATGGTGTAACTTGTTCGAAAAAAGATTTTACTGTGTTATTTTCCTTGTCTTCTTCGTTTTTTTGGAGTCTTTTTGGTGGCAATTAACTTAACATTGACTGCTGATGAGAGTCTTTCAAGTCGAGTTTACGCTTCTACGAGGCATTTAAAGTTTTACATTTACATTGAAGATGTTGACACTAGCTTTAATTCTCAAAAAATGCAGGATGTAAAAAACATGCAGGATGTAGAAGGCCATAGCATCTAACTGGTATATTGAGTACATTGGAAAATAAAACGAGTACAAATAATTAAGCTTAATCAACGAAGAAAGTTCTTTCATTTTTTTTTTTTTTCTTTTTAAAAACAACTTCAAAAGAGCATAAGACCGCTGAAAATTTATTAACAGCCTTTAATGACCAAATCAATCAAATTAATTTCATCGATCCGCATTACCTTTGTTCAACCGTTTACTTTTTGCATGTTGCTTTTTAAAACTAATTAGCAAGTGATTGGCGATTGTTTGACATAAGAGCGAAAAAAGTCTACTCAGACTGATGCTACGCTCCTTGCATACGTCAAAACGTTCCAAGTCGCGAAAACCAGTCCGACTAAATTAACAACAGACTGGTACCCGCTTTTACTTATCTAATTAGTATTGATCGGTAGCCATAACCGTTTATGACAATGATGGTCAACAGGCGTGACAAATGAGCTGCGAACACATGTGTTAATTGTATACATCGAAGATAAATGTGGCATGTGGCGCGTGGAGATAAGGTTTGTAAACTTAATTGGCAATGACGGAAGTGTAAACTGACCAAAGCCGATATGAAACTGACGGTCGGCGATATTGTTGATCACAAGTTTTTTGATCGCCAATATCTGCTCTTTTGGAGTTTTTAATCGCCAGCTGCAGTTTTTCATCGCCAACGGCGATTTTGGCGATCGGTAACGGCAACCTAGGATACAACATCGAGGGCAATCCATCTGACAGTCATATACCTATACTTACACTTGATTGACCCTTGAGCCATCGCCTTTTAAGGCAAATGATTAAAATCAATAGGAATACATTTGTTTACAGATAAAGGTAAGATCATGGATAGAAGGTGCCAAAATGAGTGCCTTAGGACTTGGCATGACAAGCCGATTGATCAGGTCGGGCCCACTTGGCACCCTGTTTAACTTAACTCCTGGCCAATGTGGTGTTTAAACCACTAGGACAGGTCGCAGCTCACGGCAAACGAGCATGCACATTGGTTGGTTTCTACCATCCTGTAGTGCGACAGCTAGGCTATTTCTATACCCCCGCCCAGCTGGGGGGTAAACAAACCATATTAGGGAATTGAAACCGATTCATGATCACTACGTAAGTATCTTATTAAAATGTACGTATACAGCGAAGCATTAGACGCCTATTTGGGGAAGCTTGAGTCGTGTATTAATCGAGTAACTTTGCCAGGTCATCCATTAGAATCTGTATTTGCTGAAAACACCAAAATCATTTGCAGGCTAGTTTCTCAATCTATACAATAATGTTTTTTTTTTTCTATTTCGTACTTCTAAATGATTGTCAGGCTGCTTTAAAGGTGGCCCTTCAGATTTTGGGACGAAGATTTTACAGAAGTGCAAAAAATCATCCTTGTACTCCCAAAGCCTTTTAATTTTCATTCATATTTAACCCAAGTAGTCGAAATCCGTCCAACAACACGAGAAATTAGAGATTTACTACGGCCCAGGTTGACACCAACGGGAGACACATTTTATTTTTATAAGATCAGTTCGCTCATTTACAGGAATACACAGAAGAAACTTCAAACATAGCGTTTGAAGAAGACATTATGGAAAATAATTATTACATGTTCGTTTTGATAGGGAATCTAAGCGTTATGAGTCACGTGCCAATCACTTGACATTCCCACAATGCTTTAGATCTATTGATTTTTGGCGTGTAATCTAGAAATAGCTTAAGAGGCTACGTAGCCTTTTCAGGGAATACCATAAAAAAAAATTTTTTTTTTTTGTAATTTCATGAATCTTAATTATTGATGTTTTATATTATTTTCTCATATGAATTTCAGTGATATATATCTTTTAATTTGGTGAGATATGAAAATTTTAAATACCCACCTTTCAGCCAAAATCCCATCATAACATGTAAAAACAGTCTATAGCCTAGCCTACTTGGAAATACAAGAGTTACGGTCCGTATCTCTTTACTCGACCCGGTGTAATGCAGAGAAATTACCTCCTCCAAAAAAATGACACATGGGTCATTCTGTACGTAGTGGAATGACCCGGGTCATTATGCTACGTAGAGAAATGACCCCAGAGGTCATTTTCCCTAACGTAGAATAATGACTCGGTATATTCCTCTACGTAGAGAAATAATTCTGGGGTCTTTTTTCTAAGTAGAATAATGACCCGAGTCGTTTTGGTTGGTGAGGGTCTTTTCTCTGCACTACACTGGAATACACATCCGTATCACAAAGAAATGTAGCTATTTTTAGAATAATACGCTATCCATAGCAATTGTGTGTGAGATTTATGCACAGGGGCTCGGCACATGATACTCAATTCGTACTCATTTAAAAATTTCTATAAATCCAACATTTTGTTCAAATCTTTTTGTCACATTATAGATTTTGAGTAGATAGAGATTGCCCTGTGATACAATAACACTTTTTATCCATAATCCTTCTTAATTCAGTCTTTTACTATAATTTATGTAGATCTAGATCTATAGAAACGATTTTCAGTTTAAAAAAATCCACTTTCAATGTCTTTCAACAGATATGCACTAAATGACCTGAGCTGTGGATGCGCCATATAACAATATCCATTAATTCTTCAATTTTAATAGGGTTGATTTAGTGATAATACAAGTAATCTGTGCAAATACAAACTCTATGGTGTTAACAAAAAATGTAAAATTTAGAATTGAAATGGCTACCTTTTTCTTACCAATCGTTGTAAGTTCTTCAAAACAATTGCTGAGCCCCGGCAGCTCAGTCGGTAGCGTACAGGACTTGAGAACGGGGTCGTGAGTTCGATCCACGGCTCGGCCAGTTTCTTTCCAAAGATTGATGATGGTCATTGCGACAGGATTCATCGTTGTTTAGACGATAGGTATGTGGGAAAGCAGCCAGTGGCTTGGAAAGAATTTTGTGCGGAGTTTTGGTAACGGAAACTCCAGGAAAGTATGGATAGGTGCACTGACCGCCGCGATATAACTGAAATAATGTTGAAAACGTCGTTAAACATCATATAATCAATTTCAAAAAAATTACACGATTCTGATATAAGCTATTGATGATATAAGAAAATGAAAATTCACGACATGAATATGAGCGCTATCGCCTTGATATAACTGAAGAATCGTTGAATAGGCGTAAAACGCCTTTCAATCAGTGAATGCAAGTTGCACGGAAATTTGACAACAAATGCAGACAAAGTGTGAACAGAACATGTTAATTTTCAGCTAATGTAAAGCGTTCTTGTTGTCGGATGTTTTCTCAAAATTAATAGGGCGTAAGCATGTAACTAGGATGTAAAAAGAAATCGTGCACGTTTCATGAAAATTTGCCTGCAAATGCGAACTTTATTGTCGACACACGAAGTATAATTTTTCAATTTTAACGAGCTCATTTTCACATGAAAATTGTCAAGAGTTTTTTTTTTCGAAAACAACAGGTATCAAGCTATTGGTGGTAAAACGAGACTGTGCTAGTGTCACGAAATCTTGACGCAAACGTAGACTTTCTTTAAACAAGAAATAGACTACAGACGCCGGAAATCTGAATAACTACAAGCCAACACTCTGTCTTGCTGGGATAAACCCTTTGTGATGTCCACTGGGACTTCGAAACTTGTCTCTCGTGATTTCTATCCAACAGGCTTGCACAGACCTTTGGTCTTCCCTTTGCAGCTTTCCATACAGCTGTAAATCTAGCGTCTCCAGGTAGCGTGTCTAAATGCCTTATTCGTTTCCTCGGCTGTTTGTGCCTGATTGACAAAGACATCGTTCCGGTAAAGTATGCCCATTAAATAGAAAGAAGTCTCTCCAGAAGTAAGGAAAATTGTAAACTGCCGTCGGCATTAACAAACTCGTATTCCGATGTTGCAACATCTAACATGAGCACACCAAAGCAGGTAAAAGATGCTACAACTCACACTTCAGATGTCAGTGTTCAAACAACACATCAAAAGAAACCAGAAACTGCTGCGAATACTGTTGAAAAACCGACCACTACCACATCAAATAAAAGCCCAAGTTCTGCATCTAAACGTACTAAGTCGCCAAAGAACAATCAACCAGACCGGTTCCCAAAGGATCCGATGATGAAATTAGCCCGCCCGGGTAGCTCAGTGGTGAGCGTGTTGGACTCATGATCTGGTGGTTGTGAGTTCGATACCCGGTTGAGGTGAACTTTCTTTCTGGCGTATTTCCGCCTCTCAACTCTGCTGAAGCATGTGAGAAAAGTAGTCGGTGGGTTTGGAAATAAAGTTGTCTAAGTACCTGTGTGAGAAAGCCAGGGAACACATGTGCGTCACCGACTGCCATGATATGACTGTAGCTGTTAAAATGGCGTTAAACCCCAACACAACCAACGATGATGAAATTAAAATAATTAACCGCTTCCAGTGTCTTAATGAAGACATGGAAGCAGACGATGAAGTTGCAAAGCAAGGTAAAATCGCTAGATTATCACTAAAATATGAATAACTCCATACTTCCCTTCTTGAATGTTGTCTTTATCCCTTTATCCTTAGGTATGGCCAGCAAAATTTTGCAATGGAATTGTCGTGGGTTTTCAGCAAATGTTGAAGAACTTTCTATTTCAATTGATAAATATAAACCAGTGGCACTTTGTTTAGAGGAAACCTTTTTAACAGACAATAGCAAAGTATCTCTGAAGTATCACTCTATCTACCAGTCAAATTTTAATGGAGGTGATAGAGCTTGTGGAGCAGTAGCAAAAGCAGTGAATTATTCTATTCCTCACCGCTATATAAATGTCAAAACCTCTTTTCAAGCAACAGCTGTTAGAATATCTTAGAATAAAACGATAACAGTATGTTCAATATGATAAGGGTCGGTAAGTGGAATATCTTATTTCCAAGCATGACCTCTGTCTCCTGAATGATAAAACTAGCACGTATCTTCATCCTGCTACTGGTTTATATTCACCCCTAGACTTGACTATATGCATTCCAGAAGTTGCTTCTAGCCTCGGTTGGAAGATTTATTAAGATCTCCATGGTAGTGATCACTTCCTCTCTAATATCGGAAGAAGGACCTTCTATACAACATCGCCCTGAACGCTAGAAGCTTCATACCGAATTGGGAGAAATTTAGAATATACTGCGAACAGCCAGTTGATCAAAATGTTTTCAATGAATGTGAAAACAATGCGGAATATTTCACATCCCTACTTTACTCTGCCGCAGAGAAATCAATACCTTGAACCACGACAAATCCAAAGCATCCAAGCAAACCATGGTTTAATGATAACTGTAAGAAAGCTATAGGAGAGCGTGAACGTGTCCTCGGGAATTTTAACCTCGGACCGACGCATGAAAATCTTACCAAGTTCAAAATTGCACGTGCGAAAGCACGACGGACTATTTAAGAAAGTACACATACGTCTTGGAGACAGTACGTATCTAGATTGAACTCTAGATCGTCTGTCAAGAAGACATGGGATATGATTCGTAGAATCAAAGGCAAAAACTCTTATAAAAATGTTAGTCAATCGTGAACTGAACTGATGGTGATGTTGATTCCAAGACTGATGTGGCTAATGCATTGGCTGGCTGAAACATTTGCAGAGAAATTCTCCTCTTTGAATTATTCAAAGAAAAAGCTAAACTGAATTTCAAATCCGAAGACATAGAGTAATGTGATTAGGACTTCTCTTTAAAGGAACTTAAGAAGAACTCAAGAAGGTATTAAAGAAGTGCCACGATACTGCCGTTGGATGCGACGACATTTATTATCTGCTACAGATCAAAATACATGCATACTATCTGAAAGGCAGCTTCAACAGGTTTTAAACAATTTAAGCAAATGGTCAGATGAAAACGGTTTCAAGTTTTCCAAAATTAAAAGTAAATGTATGCAATTTTTCAATTCTAGAAAATTTCATCTTGATCCGGAATTGACACTAGATGGTGTCCGTAGAGAAGTCGTCCAAGAATTCAAATTTCTAGGTCCTCTATTTGATTCTAAACTGTCTTTCATTCCCAGGTTACTTGCTTGAGCAATAACTGTCCGAAAGCTTTTAACCTTATACGTGTAGTTTCAAGTATAGACTGGGGTGCAGACAAAAAGTCCTTTCGCGACTTTAGAGATCACTCATACGATCTAAGTTGGATTATGGTTGTATCGTATACGGATCAGCTCGTCAATCATATTTACGCAAACTTATTAATATCAATAATCAGGGTTATTATCGTATTGCATTGGGCGCATTTAAAACTTCTACAATAAATAGTCTGTATGGGTCCCCCTGAAAACCCTACCCATAAAGTTGTATTTGAGCCTCTGTATAAAGATTTTTTTTTTAAATAAAGAAAAGGTAATACCCCTTTTAAGTCTTCGATGTGAAGCCGATGTCCGAAGTCTTGGGTTTAATTAGGAAGATCACAGGAGTAGTGTATAAGCAAGAATCCCGCGGCCATCTTGAAAGGATATGCTTGAGTGATTTCAAGATGGCTGCCGATATTTCAAGATGGCTGCCGAATTCAAAGATGGCCGACGTATCGAGACTGCAGCCATCTTGTGGGGGAAGCGCTTCAATGATTTTGAAAATGGCGTTTTTTTCACAAATCCATTGTTAGGTATTGAATTACATACGTTTTACAAAGTTCAATTATTTAAAATTTAAGTATCATGGGTTTAGAGGAACTGTTCTCCAATACATCAATAATCCCTTTGATCATTGGAATTTAGTAGAAATTGCGCGCTGGATATGTCACAATCTAGAATTCTTGTCGAGTTAGATTATTTATTGTTTTTAGAGGCATCGTCTCCAGAGGAAAGGAAACAGGCCATTAGAAACATGACGGGTTCGCAAATGGATAGTTTGCAAGTTATCATCACACAAATTTTAATAAATCGCATTACTATACAACCAAGGGATACAGGTCATTTTTGACGTTATAGACGAGTGCTCCTATTCTTCACCGACAGTCATGCAAGTTCGAGAAGGAAAAAAAAGATTAATGTTGCCTTTCCACACAATTATACCTCGTTTGTTGAGATACAATTACATTGAAAATGGTATTTTCAATGAAATGCGGGACAGTAGTAAGGGTATGCGCTTTAATCGCATTATTTCGGACTAAGGACTAAAATGCAAATTATCGATGCCATCAATCAATAGATGATTGATTGATTAACGACAGCTGCGCGGTTCCAGCGGAACAATGGGGACAGCTGACATCTGCCGGTTGTTATTTGCATGCAGGTGACGTCTGCAACAGACGGGTTTTTGCATGCAGGCGAGGTCTACAACTGAAAGACAGTTTGTGGTGCAAAAAAAAAAAAGCGTGATCGATTAATGTCCAGGTGGTGGCACCAAAAGGCGCTATTGATTGATCTCTGCGGGAATGTGAAGCATAAAACCTTTTTGTCCTATATTCCTGAACATGTATTTATTTTCCAATGATTTAACAGACGCTTTCAACATTTTCATCCGTCTTGTTCGTGCAGGTATTTGCAAGTTGTAGACCCCTGTAATGTTGGTGGGAAAGTTTAAAACCTGTTTGCTTATGTATTCATTTACAGTATTATATCCGTTTTGAAATTTGGGGCTTTACGAACATAGTAAACGTAACAGAGTGACAAAGTTATTGAATGTAAAGGGTTTAACACCACCGTGAACAATTTTTACTTATATCTCGTCGCCTGATACACCTTTTCATGTCTGTCATTTTTAACAGAGAGACGGAAGGGCAGACGCTAAAAACAGAATATTCTATCAGCGCGTGTTTGTACTCTGTTCTCGAATAGGACCAGCGAAAGATGAGTTGTAATGCGGTTTTTTGTTTTCAACACTTTGGCAAAAGGAGAAAAAGTCACTGGGATGGAAAGAAACAGACGGACATTTCCGCTAAAGAAAAAACATTTTGGCAAAAGGAAAAACATTTTGGCAAAAGGAGAAAACGTTTTGAAAAAAAGGAGAAAACATTTTGGAAAAAGGAGAAAACATTATGGCAAAAGGAGAAAACATTTTGGTAAGGATAAAAACATGAGGCAAAAGGAGAAAACATTTTGGCAAAAGGAGAAAACATTTTGGAAAAAGGAGAAAACATGGCAAAAGGAGAAAACATTTTGGCAAGAGAAAAAAACATTTTTTTGGCAAAAGGAGAAAATACTGGTTACGCGATATAAAATGATCAAACCAACGAACAATAAAACGATGGGTTTTACGAAACCATTTTGTACAACCGGTCGGCATTCGAATTAATAGATATCTGTTCCACAAACCATTCACGTCGCTCGTATCGAGGCTTTGCCTTTTTTCATATTACAGACGAGGTTATATGTAGGTACGGAATCGCCCGAGTTGTGACGAATGATTCATCGTCATGTCTATCATTGAAAGGAACGTGTTGTAATATTTGTGAAACTATGTGAGAATTTGTCGTGAATTTAGTCGAAAAGATTTGCCAAACGATGCATTTTGAGTGTAATTTAAAAAAACGTTTATTTTCATAACAGTAAAGGACAGTTTAAAACGAATGCACTATATTTACTAACACACACTACTGCTACACGACGGTACCTACACGACTTATTAAAGACAACGCTTTTCTTGCATTCAGTAAGTGCCTATTCGTTCATACGGTTTTCGATACTCATTTTTCCACGTCCCAACCCGCAACCTCCACCCCAGCCCCATTATATCTTCATAAATCAGCATTACATAAAACCAATGTGGCACTATTGGAATGATGTTATTTTATATGACTAAATATCTTGGTATCACTGTTAATCTTATGTTAGTCTTATATGTTGATCATACAAACCGAAAAAAGTTTAGGAACCAATCGTTCGGGTAGGAACCAATCGTTCGGGAACCATACGTTTTGGAGCCAAACGTTTATATGAAAAGATGGAGATACTCATAATTTTGTTGGTGCTATCATTATTTGGGAAGGGAACAGGCGAAAACCTTACTTTGCAGCACCATGCATGTTTAGGACAAAACTTTTAAGATTTGAGAATTATCTGCAACTACCTTGGAAAGGGATTTTATTACAGTGTTGTTGAAAATGATCATGTAGAAAGCATTCAATTTGACCAATTTACACAGGGAAGGTTGATGTTAAATAATCTGACTAATATTAGACATTTCATCGTAACAACTTCATTGTTTGACACCAGAAAACCATGTGAATTGATAGACTTCGGAGATGAGAGTGTGGTAACATCAGTAACAGTAAAGATGAAGGGAAACGAAACGAAGTGTAAGGTACGTATCGATAACTTTCTGATCACGTTAGTGATGTTTTTGTGTGCTTCGTTACAACTATCTCCTTTTCCCATAATATTTTCAAAAGTCTTCTAGGCCAGCGTCAGAAACACAAGGAAATTTGGTAAGGAGTTAAACCTGATGAGGAGTTAAAATATGTTTCTCAAAAAGACCTATCAAAGGTACAACTGACAAAATAGTTGTTAAATTTCTCATTAAATTTAAGATCAGGATGTTTCTTTTCCAAATTGTCTGTTAACAGTACAGACCCATCATAATATTTGTTTCCATGACAAAACAATTTGTTTCTATATATTATTTTCAGGCATCTACAGCATTTCCCACAGTGACTGTGACATCACTTGTATCTGTTCAGGCCTCCCAGACAACAATACATGTATTCAGCCAGCCCTCCCAAAAAAGGCATGGATCCGGACAGACCTCCAAGACAACGATGCACATATTCACACGACCATCCCAGACAACAATGCATGTATCCACCAAGACCACTCACCTATCTACCCAATCCAATCATCTATCTACTCAATCCACTTATCTATCTACTCATGACAAGCATGTAACCACTCTATCATTTACTCAGACCACAAATTCGGATCCTATAAATGACAAACCCGCATTAGATGAAGTTGTTGTTCATACTCTCACCTATGCAGGTATGGTTTTTGTATATTTTACTAGCTGTTTCTTTATCTTACAATGCATTATCTATTGGAATATTTGTAAAGAAAAATTCATCATTGTGTTGCTATAAATTGAGTACCCAAATACCTACACGACCAGATAGGGACTAAATAGAACTTAGAAAGGCGCAGCAGAGAAGTAAAATACATTGATCTCGTAATGGATTGTCAACTACGGATTCACAGGACTCTTTATATATGAAAATGAAGATATTTGTTATCAATTTTGGAGTTGCAAAATTCTGGTAGATGAGCAGATTTTGTTTCTATTGAAATTATAGCTGCAGATAACTCTCGGTAATGTATAAAAAAAAATGCAACCATCTTTGGAATTATTGTTCAAAAGTCATCTGCTTCAAATTTAATAAAACCAGCTTATGTTCCTGAAAGGCTTAAACAACCATGTAGGCTTAAAAGCTATACTAATGGACCCATGTTACTCTTACTACATTTAAAATGACTAGTAAAGGTACAGGGAATAACGCAAAAAGAAATTATTCCTGTGAACAATTTATTTTCTATTGATGATATAACGTTATCTGTAATGGATTTGTTTCAATGAGTATAAGACTAAACCCACATCTGTACCACCTCACCCTTTACTCTTTCAGTAATCGCACTAGGAGTGGCTCTTGGAGTGATCATAGCTGCAGCCTTAATTGTACTCATTGTGAGCCTGAAGAGGAAGCATAGACAAAAAACTCTAACCCAGTTACAATTATCAACAGTCACTGCAGATACAGCAGACACTACGATAATAGAAATGGATAATGTGGGCGATACAAAAGACACTTCGTTTACGTCTACAGAACTTTTCAGTGTGGACAATACAGAAGTATTACCAGAAATATTACCTCCCCATAGGTACGCAACGAGGTACCAAAAAAGACATCTTTCCATTAATTAGTGTTATACTTTCCATTGTTTGGTAAAGCCACTATTTTTTTTGAACAAATCACAATTAAAGTATTTTTGTAATCATTGTGGAAAATAGCACAATTAACCCATATGTATGCTTTTTATCACATTCAAACCAGAGGACTTATAAAAACCTTGTGATGAAGGTAGAAATTGCTCATAAGTACGGCTATCCGCTATGGATAGCAACGGATTATTGTGGAGAATACTCGTGATACTTTGATGATTTTTGAGGGGAATACTCCCAATACTTTGATTGTATTTGCGGGTCGTGCACTCTTACACAAAGAGGTTGACTACAATTTCAGATACATGTGGGGTAAGTAAGTTATTTGATCAAAAATACATTATTTAGTGCATTTCTGATAAACGAATGTTTCATGCTGATAAACTGTACGGCGTGATGCCACTTTACCTGGCTTAGGCACGTTGTAATCTTGTATTTAGTGATGAAATACCAACAAATTGTCACGCTTTCTGCCCGATTTTAAAGGGGTGGGGTAAGACATTATTTTGGATTCATGTTTCAGTCAGCCGAGACAAAATGTGAAACCTCATACTATTCTTACAGTTTCTTTTTATACAATGAAGTTGTTCTTGATTAGTAAATGGTTTGGAGTTCATATTTGCAAATGACAAATCTCCATGCAGTTCAGTCTGTTGATGCACTTTATCAAAATGTTTTTAAGTAGGTGCTCGCCTTACTTTGTTACATTTGTACTGATTTTGGCTTTCTCTCTATTTTCTTTTTCATTTTTGATCATCATATGACCACAAATGGCACCGAAGCGCAAATCCAGTCAGACAACTGGTCAGACCAAGCGGAAGGCTCAGAAGGCAGGGAATAAAAGTGCACAGCCACCAGAGACTGATACTGGAGATGATGTCCATTTGGGATTGGCAGCTGGTGTGGAGGAAACTAACTCTGACCGTGTTGACTCTGCAGTACAAGCTCCAGAAGCTGCATTGAGTTGTTTAGATACAGGTAATGTCATATGTCCTGTGCCCCCCATATCTGCCAAAATTGGGGAACATATATCTGTGTCTGTTAAGAACAAAATCATATCTGGTGCATATGTCGATTTGTCTACTTTGATGCCTAATAATGAAGTCAGACTCAATTCAAATGCTTCTTTTTTGTCTGTCGCATCTACAGGGCAGCTTGTATTGCAACAAAAATCCAAGCAAATTTTATCCATGGAAAGTTGGACCGACCTTTTCCTTATATATGCTAGCATATATTTGTCTGCCCATCCAGATTTAACCCAGAGCATGTTGAAATACATGCATATCATTCGCACAGGTCATAAGCGTTTCGGTGGAAATGGCTGGCAAATGTATGATGAGCAGTTTCGGTACCGGATGTCGGTTGATCCTGGTCGGAGCTGGGATACAATTGATAATGAACTGTGGCTTCTTTATATGCAGGTGCCCCATACAAACGTGTATAGCCAGCAAAATGCATTGAAACAGTTAGGTCGCTGTTATGATTTTAATTTTAAAGGAATGTGTTACAAGAATGCTTGCAGTTTTTTGCATAAATGCTTAAGATGCTTTGGTGACCATCCACAGTGTTCTTGTCCAGTAAGGCCTAAATCGGCTCAGCCATTGACCAACTCCACTGAAATGAAACCCTCTGCTTCCCAGGGCTATCGTGGAGCTGTAAATAGCAATTTTCGTCCAAGGTCGTCTGTCACCAGATTTATGGGCCCTCGCCCCTTCCCCAATAAATATTGAGAAGTTACTATTTTACCTTCAATTTTATACAGATCAAAAAGCAGCTGAGCAGCTGAAGTTAGGTTTTACAGAAGGTTTTCGCTTGTGCTACACTGGGTCACGCATTGGCTTTTTCAGTCCAAATTTAAAGTCTGCTGCTGAAAATGGGGAAATTGTTGAAGAAAAGCTACAAAATGAGATTTCTCTGGGTCGTATTATGGGGCCATTTAAAGAGGCCCCTATGTCAAATTTTCATGTGTCGCCTATAGGTGTCATACCAAAAAGTGATGGCGGTTGGAGGCTCATTACTCATTTATCATACCCTGCAGGCAGTAGCATTAATGATGGTATTGATGATGAATTATGTTCTGTAGAATACACAAAATTTGATAAAGTAGCAGACATGGTGTTTTCACTAGGACCAGGCGCCCTTATGGCCAAACGTGATATAAAGTCTGCTTTTCGCCTTCTTCCGATTCATCCTGGAGATTTTCACTTGCTCGGTATTTGTTTTCAAAACAAATTTTACATCGATAAATGTCTGCCAATGGGATGTAAGATCTCGTGTAAGCTTTTTGAGGAATTTTCTACCTTTTTAAATTGGCTTGTTATTTTTATCTCCAAGAAGAAAAGTACTGATCATTACTTGGATGACTTTATTTTCTGTGGTCAAGCTCACAGCAATGACTGCGAGATTCTAGTGTCAACATTTGAAAATATCTGTACTGATTTAGCTATCCCAGTTGCTCATGAAAAATCTGTAGGTCCCACAACAAAAATGATCTTTTTAGGTCTAGTAATTGATTCGGACGAGATGACTATAAAAATTCCTCAGCAAAAGATTGATCTTTTATTAACTACATTACTCGTTCTAGTTAAACAAAAACGTGTATCTGGTCGAGAACTTGAGTCTTTAATTGGTATGTTAAATTTTTTTGGCAAGGCTATTCGTAGTAGCAGAGCTTTTTTGCGCAGATTTTATGACAGATTAATGGGCATTAAAAAACCATTTTATAAAGTAAGAATTTCTGCTAGTCTAAGGGAAGACATGTACATGTGGATTTCTTTCCTTGTCAATCACAATGGGATCACATACATTCCTGACCAAAAATGGTTAGATAGTGATACCTTACTCCTGTTCACAGATAGTTCTGGGTCTGAGTCCCTGGGTTGCGGTTGTTCTTTTGCAAATGAGTGGGCTTTCTTTCAATGGCCACTGGAATGGTCAGGTGCAGCTCTCTTTAGTGACATGACTTTCCTTGAGATGGTGCCAGTACTTCTTGCTATTATGCTATGGGGTCCAAACTTGCAGGGTAAAAGAGTTTTGTTTAATATTGACAACCAGGCTTTGGTGTCAATTTTAAATAAGCAAACATCCAAATCGAGCAGAGTCATGTTGTTGCTGCGAGAATTTGTCCTGTTTTGTATGAGATATAGTATAGTATTCAGAGCCAAGTATATTTGTTCAAAGTCAAATGATATTGCTGATTCTCTTTCACGCAAACAGTGGTCCAGATTCAGAAAACTAGTTCCACATGCCAATCTACTTCCTCAAGTGATTCCAGAGAATTTTCATTACATAATGTCCAATGTGAGGCAGACAGACTGCTGAATGGTGCTTTTGCAAAGAACACCCAAGCTGCTTACAACCGAGGTTTAGACAAATTCATGTTTTTCAGAAAATTATATGATTTGGGAGACTTGTGGCCACCTTCAGTGCAGGACATTCTTCATTTCATTGCATACTTGTCACTTCATGAATTTACTGTAAAAACGGCGCAGTTATATGTTGCCAGTGTGAGTTATGCTTGTAAGGCTAGAATGGTTAGTGACCCAACATGTAATTTTTTGGTTAAGAAGGTTTTGGAAGGTTTAAAAAGAAAGAAATTGGGCAAGCTAAATGTCAGGCTTCCCATTACAAATCGCGTCTTGGAATTAGTAATTTCCAAGTTACCGGTTGTCTGTGATAACTCTTTTGAAGCAAAGTTGTTTAGTGCAGCTTACGTATTGGCATTCTGTGGTTTTATGCGTGTTGGGGAACTAACTCAAACTTCAGGGCAATCAGTTGAAAATATTTTGGCAGCAACAGACATTTCCATGAATGATGCAGATAACAGTATGTGCATTAATATCCGAGTTTCTAAAACGGATCAAAGTGGTTATGGGTCTAGAATTAAAATCAAAGGTACCAGAGATAGTCTGTGTCCTGTTAGAGTAGTACATGATTACTTAAGAGTGCGACCCAAGGTTCAGGGTCCTCTGCTATTGCATTTTAATAACAAGCCGGTAACCCGCTACCAGTTTGGTGCTGTCTTGCATAAAACTTTGAAACTGACTGGTTTGAATCATACTCAGTACAAAACCCATTCATTTCGGATTGGTGCTGCCACCACAGCTGCAGCTTTGGGTTATTCTGATGCCGAGATTAAAGCTGCGGGTCGTTGGAAATCAGAAGCATTTAAGTCATATATTAGGCCAGAACTCATAGAAGTCCCTAATCTGATGCAGACAATTTAACTGTACAAGTTAGGGTCATCAATTATTGACACATCTTAAAGTCAATTTTAGAGCACGTTCAAGTCTGGTGTGTAGGATCATCTATCATCAGAGATGCATTCATGGTGGCTCGCAGTAGACCAGGAGGTATCCATTTAGGTCTAGACAAATTTAAGGTCGACATATGGTGGCAAGGATATGGAGGACTGGATATAAGAGGTTTACAGCGAAAACTCAAGTATCTCCTGCAATTTAACACCCAGCCGAAATTTCTTCTCCTTCATTGTGGTGGGAATGACATTGGTAAAATACCGTTAAAAACTCTGCGTAGTCAGTTAGAGACTCTTTTTGAATTCCTCGATTTGACATTTGCTGGAACTAAAATCATTTGGTCACAAATTCTACCAAGATCTACCTGGCGTTATTCTGAGAATCTGGCAGCTATGAATCGTTGTCGGGGTAGACTAAACAATTTTGCTGCACATAAGCTTGTGTCTGCAGGTGGATGTTTTATAAAGCATCCTGATTTGCAGGTTGTGCAACCTAGGTTGTATAAATCTGATGGTGTGCATCTTTCAGCCACTGGGAATGAGATCTTTCTCAACCAAATTGCTGCCGGCTTGGAAGCATTTATTTTACATAGGTCCAATACGATAAATTAGCCCTGGCTGCGGCTTTATGCTCTTTTCGCTGGTGTCATGTTTGGCGGCGGCCCGCCTGTGCATCAGTCGCCTGTGCATCAGTCAATTGATGCTCTGGCGGGTCGTATGGCGGCCAGCGTTTGTCATGGTTAAAGGGAAATGCTTGCTTGATTGTAAAGGGTTTGGTAATATGAACTGACAAAAGTGCATTGTGTAATTATGTGTAACTGTTACTGAAAAAGATTGTGATGCCAAAGTGTTTGTTTGATAAACTTACAATATGTTAGGCTCCTTCTGATTCCCAGAGGAGTCTTAAGAAGTTTTGTATCCAAATTTGAATTGCCCTGTTGGGGGCTAAAATGTCTGTATTGCATTGTGAACTTTTGTAGCCCAAGTGGGGCTTTTGGGGGCTTGCTAGTTGTTTTGAGCAGCCTCGTTGAAATTTGATTGTTTAATTTGTATTATGTTGTTTAAGCCGCAGCCATATTCGGGCAAACGTAATAAAAGTAAAACTTGATAACTTTCTTTGCTCTTATTTAGTATGATTCCGCAATAAGTACGGCTATCCGCTATGGATAGCAACGGATTATTGTGGAGAATACTCGTGATACTTTGATGATTTTTGAGGGGAATACTCCCAATACTTTGATTGTATTTGCGGGTCGTGCACTCTTACACAAAGAGGTTGACTACAATTTCAGATACATGTGGGGTAAGTAAGTTATTTGATCAAAAATACATTATTTAGCCCACCCACCGCAACCCTGCAAGTATTAGTCAATGCGGACATTGACCTGAGCTTCCCCTTGTATTGCAAATAATAGGATTAGTTCATACCTTTATCTTTCTGCTGAGTAGCTGAAAGTTGAATTCATCCTTGTGATTTTTGTTTCTGCAAAGAAGTCAAGTCGTCGCAACT
The DNA here is from genome assembly GCA_943736015.1 of Tridacna crocea. Taxonomy (NCBI): domain Eukaryota; kingdom Metazoa; phylum Mollusca; class Bivalvia; order Cardiida; family Cardiidae; genus Tridacna; species Tridacna crocea. The sequence continues at coordinate 11,304,755 of OX031057.1, read as the reverse complement.
TTTTGGCTGTAGTTTATAGCATACACATGTAAACAAGTGGTGTGGCTCGGGTCATGTCTTCTTAACACAGTCATATACAAAGATACTTTGCTAGATTTTTGTTTCAGAACACCACTGAAGATTTCGCCTTGTGTGTTTTAAGCATCTTTGACAATATTCGATCTAACTGGTACAGATCCACGGTTGCGGCTTACCTACATGTGGCTGAACATATGAACTGAATGACGTGTCATTGTGGCCAGTCGGCCAGCGGCCAGCGTTTGTCATGGTTAAAGGGAAATGCTTGCTTGATTGTAAAGGGTTTGGTAATATGAACTGACAAAAGTGCATTGTGTAATTATGTGTAACTGTTACTGAAAAAGATTGTGATGCCAAAGTGTTTGTTTGATAAACTTACAATATGTTAGGCTCCTTCTGATTCCCAGAGGAGTCTTAAGAAGTTTTGTATCCAAATTTGAATTGCCCTGTTGGGGGCTAAAATGTCTGTATTGCATTGTGAACTTTTGTAGCCCAAGTGGGGCTTTTGGGGGCTTGCTAGTTGTTTTGAGCAGCCTCGTTGAAATTTGATTGTTTAATTTGTATTATGTTGTTTAAGCCGCAGCCATATTCGGGCAAACGTAATAAAAGTAAAACTTGATAACTTTCTTTGCTCTTATTTAGTATGATTCCGCAATAATGAACAATTTCTAGCCTATCACAAAATGAAAATTCTTTTATCTGGATATAACATTACAGGAAAGTAACCCATAAGTATGCATTCAAATTAGAGGACTTTGGAAAACCTTGTGACAAAAGGAGAAATTGCTCATAATGAATAATTTCTTTTCGATCAGAAAATGAAAATTCATTTCTCTGAATAGAACATTGTTTTCTGCTGATACTTACAATTTGGACTAGTCTCAACATGATGTAAACACATTTTTTTAAAAACAATACAGGAAAAAATGTTCATAACAAGTAATTTCTCCTTTTTCCACAGTATTTCTATTTTGTCAGAAACTTTAGTGTCAATTTGTTTTCTCCTCTTCATATCGGGGAAAAGGTTCAAGTAATTAACATTCCACTTTCATAGCAGTGCTAATGGAGTAACAGGCCCGTAGGAACATATTTTACTAGCTGTTTCTTTATCTTACAATGCAAATTCTTTTATCAGCCCCCCCCCCCCCCCCAATAATTTTGAAAATCATAGTAACTAAAATATGAGTTCTTAGCCCAAATGAAACAACCACGCAAAAAATCTCAGTATTTCGAAGTTAGCCCCCCCCAATCTTGAAATGCTTCCTACGTCGCTGCTACATGTATAATTATGTTCGTGGAGTTTTTCACCAGTCCATGTACAAATATTCTCACATACAGCATGATAAAATTAATCATAAAAACTCAAGAAAAGCAATATTTCACACCATATAGAAGGCTTAACATGCATAGGCATTATTCTTTGTTCATTAATACCCTATTTCTCTGCACTTAATTCAAAACCTTATAGAAAAAGTCGAGTCTACAGTTAATCTGATCTCTGACTGCTTTATGGTAAAAGTGTTTTGAATACACTCAAGGAAATGGGGAAAAAATATTGCTCACCACAATGTTTTCTACCCTTCCCAGGACAAATTTCCAAGTTTTAGTCTCAATTATTGTTTTGTCTGCAATTACTTTCAATTTGGACAAGTGTAGAAATTTGCTGTTTAATAAAGAGTTAAATTGCACAACCCTAATTTAGGTTATTTGGTAAAGAGTTAAGTTTTTTTTTTTTCCATAAGTTTTTTTTTTTTTTAACCTTGTTGGGAAGGTGGTAGCAGTATAGAGACAGTATTAACACAAAAATGAACTCTGTCTTATTGATGGTGGTATTCTGCTTATTGTGCGAGACTATTTTTCTAAGAATCACTTTAGTGCTATCCATATTGAATGCATTATAGAAATTGTGGATAAATGTTAGCAACACCTTTCTGTTAATCTAGAAAAAATCATTGGAAAATTTCAATTGTCATAACATGTGTCATTCTAAAAAAAAATGAGTTTTACAAGTAACTGTAGACAAGACAAAAGTTATCTATATTAAAAAGTATAATCACAACCTACTTGTTTTATGACTATTGATATATTTCGACAATGTCTATTACGCTACATTTTTCAATACAACAATGTCTACAAACTACCATAAATTCATTAACACTAACCCTTACACATACATCATTGTACGGTTCAACACCGATGTAAACAAATATCTTCTTTTTCGACCATGTTTTCAGAAAATACTAACACTTATATTCTGTTTTTAAGTGTAACTGTCTAAAAACAATCTGTGAGAAAAAACAAAAGATAAGAAGAAAATGTAATTTGTATGATGATATCTAATGAAGTTTTGTGTCAATACCTTAAATAAAATCTGAAATGGAAAAAGAAACAGTTGATTACTGCAGCGACGTAGGAAGCATTTCAAGATTGGGGGGGGGGGGGGGGCGGGGGGCTAACTTCGAAATAATTCTAAAAACCCCCTGTTCCTACGGGCCTGCTGTAGATAGACCATGATATAAGTGGAAAAAAAAAAATGGTACATTATTTTGAAAACATCTTGGGCAAGTGCTTCAAGCATTTTTTAACTTTTTTTCTTACAATGTTTTCTTACCTTCAAGAGACAAATTGCATCAGTTTAGTTATAGATAATTTCTTGCAAAATGGATATACATTCATTGCAGAATTGCCTTAAGTTGTCCGGTTCAGGGAAGTGGATTACCATGTTAAAACTATATATATAAGCTATGCTCTATGAAAAGGGAACTAAAGGCATCTGCGAAAAGTATCAATTCAACTCAGCCAGCGCGATCCGCACAAGGTGACTTGGATCAAAACTTTTTGCTCTTAGTTTTCTGTATGTTTATGGACCATTCTACCTCACGATCAAATCTTCCTTCTGCCACAGCATAGCTCATATGTAGGTTGCACACATCCCTATTATATCATTGTCTTTGTATTTACCTTATTTTAAAACATAACAGGAAAAAAATCACATAATACTAACCCCTTAGCAAACAAAAATATTTCAGATTGACCAAGGTTCAAGGAATTGACAGACATCCAATTTTATATGTTCCACACAATATAATTAAAAATCCCTCAAAAGTTAAATTTCTTAGGTTTGTGTGGTAACGGTTAACTCATTACAAACAAATTATGGATGTGATGATACAACTAAATTAAATGTATTGTCAAAATAGGTTTTGACATTACATTTTTATCTCTACATAAAAAATGTTGTTTTTTCGACATTGACCTATAATAAATCATAGTGGGAAAAATCAAATGACCCAGTATCACTTCATTAAACAATCAATATCATAGACATTGAAACACTTATAAAAAAAAATATTCTTGAAACATCTATAAAGCAAAATTTTATTTTTCTAAACTAGTGCTCCTCTTTTTATTGGGGCTGCAGTTTTCATCTGTTCTTCTTGGTGCTGCAGTTTTCATCTGTTCTTCCTGGCGCTTTCTTTGTGGTGCTCCAGTTTTCATCTATGTAAGTGTTCCATCAATCTAAAAAATACCTGTTTAGAGTTATCTACCAGTTTTCATCCTAGCATTATATTTTGATTACATTAACTGTTTGTCAGTTGATAACAATTTAGATTTTTCCAACTTGAAAGCATTTGCAGACAAATTGCAATGTTTTAAGAGTTACCTTTCTCATGCTTGTTGAAACATGGGATTGTTTTTTTTAAAGGAAAAATATTTCTTCATGACATATGTTTTTTATTATTGTTCTAAAATTAAGCTACCTCCATTGCATGATAAAAATAAAATCAGGTATTTCCATTGCATTATAAAATATATTCACTTACTTATTATATATTTGTTTTATGACTGCAAATACATGCATATTGAATGTGTAGATTAGGATTTTTTTTATATGATTATGTATACTGATCTTAATCTTCATAATTTGTGCTGCTTTGCTGCGAGTTCGTAAAGAATGACGGTGTTTGATAACATCCCCATTTTTAAGAGTTGATCTCTAAAAATAAGGTTCCTCATTTTTGATAGCAGTTAGCTCCCTTGCATTATAAAATGTTCAATCATTGTACTTATTTGTTGCGAACTTAATATTGCATTTGGTCTCTCAGAGTTCAAAAATTGCTCATTGATACTTATATAGGCTTCTTCAACTACAAAGGTATTAAATTTGTAAATTCAGATCATACTGTATGAAAATGCAGACTGATCTTAATCTTCACACCTCATCCTTGTTTTTAAAGAACTTTACCATGGCTGATTACGTGCTTATTTTGAACCTAAAGGTAGTACTGATTCACCCCCCCCCCCAAAAAAAAAAAAAAAAGCCTATGAATATATGTAATTGAACATCTTCGCAACAATACTGAAAATTGACAAAAACTTACTGAAATAGTGTTCAATTAATTCTTAAATTTATTTACTGTTCTGAGAAACTTTTTTTTTTAAGCAAGCCAAGGGCTGTGATATGTATATTTTGTTTTCCAGTCATTCCTGCCAAAATAGGCATATCCTTTATTTTATAAAAAAAAATATATGTAACACCATATAACCATATATAGCTAAAGCATTATTATTTTTTTTAAGCAAGCCAAGGGCTGTAATATGTATATTTTGTTTTCCAGTCGTTCCTGCCAAAATAGGCATATCCTTTTTTTTTTTTTTTTTTTTTATCCCCCAGCCGGACGGGGGGTAGAATTCGCCGGCTGCCGTCCTGCAGAGTGGTAAGACCCCACCAATGGACCCGCCTGTTTGCCGTGGGTGGAGACTCGTAAGTCGGAAAAGAGGGTCCTGGCAGTTGAGGGGAGCCCAGGGATCTCCAGCTCTTCAATACACTGCTTCGGCCTCGGCTTCGGTGTAAACGAGAGCCTAGATGGGCCCGGTCTAGTGCAATCGGCTGGTCGCTTTTAGATTTTGGGCTTTTTTAGTTTATAAGATTTTACTGAGACTTGGGTAATACCTGGAATATCTCCAAAAATTACGATAATAACTGCACGAACTTAAGAAGTTTCTTCATGTTGCATGTAATCCTGTTTGTTTACTTTACCTAAGATATCGCATGTACTTATATACAGTATGTTCAAACTTACAATTTTTTACTTTGCAGAACATGTTTTAGTCCTCAGTCTAATATAGGCTCATGGGCTAATTGGGTGGTACGGGTTCCGTGAATGAGGCAGTAGCTTCCATGGCTGTTCTCTGATTCCCAGGAATTAGCCATGTCTGCTGCTTGTCGCTTTGCATTATCCTTGCCGTCCGAGTATATCATCTGGGTAACCCTGGCATGGGGAGCTGGATATCCGCTCCGTACTCCATGCCCCCTAGTTGGGCTCCGCGGTGGGCGGGGACCACGGATGATGAACATTAAAAACCCAAACATGGATCACCAAAACAAAAAACGAAACCGTGATCAACTAGATGCAGACCTGGAAAATGTCCCATCGACAAACTCAGCCTTTCCTCGCTTCTTGCTTATTGAGTCAACTGTACCTGACCAGCAACTATCAAAATTATCTCCTTTTGTAATCGAAAAGGTATTAGTTGGACTAACTGGATCGCCAAAGTCGGTTAAAAAGCTAAAATCAGGAAGCCTTCTCGTTGAAGTAGAGAAAGCTGTACATGCTAGGACTCTCATGAAAATAAAGCACTTTTTTAACATCCCTGCCAAGTGCGTTCCTCACGGCAGTTTGAATACCTCAAAGGGCATCATTCGTTGCCCAGATCTTGCAGGCATTTCTGAACATGAAATAACTTCTGAACTTTCTGATCTAAACGTAACAGCTGCAAGACGAATTACCGTTTTCAGAGATGGAGTTAGGAAACCCACCAATACAATAGTGTTGACATTTAATACAGCTATTTTGCCTAAATATTTGAAGGTAGGATATCTTAAAGTCGCAGTGGACCTGTATATACCAAATCCACTTCAATGCTAAGTTGTGGAAGCAAGAAACGCTTTGGGCGTTTCATATGCATCAGTATCAAAAGCAAATGCATCTAAAGTTGTTCAACGTAGGGACGCTCATACCCAAACAACTGATACTGGTGTACAAACAACAGAACAATCGTCTAGTAGTACTGAAAATATGCAAGAGAAGTCCACAATACCCAGCAAAAGCAACCAGAATACTGCATCCAACCAAGCTTTAACAAGAAAGTCAAATATAACACAAGCACAGGCGAAGGCTTCAAATAGTCCTAGCCGAAGGAGAAATAAATCTCCTCCTCAGGTTTCATCAGATCGCCTTCCAAAGGGATCTGATGACCCAATTCAACAGCATAACCGCTTCCAGTGTCTTGATGAAGACATGGAGGCGGAAGACTCACAAGCAGAGTCAAATTTAAATAGGCAAGGCCGAATCATCAAACTAAATAACAAAAAATGAACAAACACATACTCCCAAAACTCTGTGGTATTTTCCTAATTTTCAACTTTCTCATGACTAACAATTTTCTGCAATGGAATTGTCGAAGCATTAAAGCTAACGTCGAGGAATTGAATCTTTTAATTAACAAACAAAAGCTAGTAGCACTTTGTTTACAGGAAACATTTCTTAAAGACTCCGACAAGTTTTCTTTGAAGTATAGCTCTTGTTACTTGAAAAACTTTACTGGTAACGATAAAGCTTCAGGAGGTGTTGCCGTAATAGTAAACAACAGTGTTCCACACCATTGTGTAAAGCTTCAAACAACACTACAAGCTGTTGCGGTAAACATATCCCTAAATAGGGCCATTACCTTATGTTCTATTTATTTTCCTCCTAGCTTGCCAATTGATGCTAGGAAACTTGATGATCTTGTAGAACAATTGCCGAAGCCTTTCATCTTAATGGGAGACTTTAATTCCCACCACACATTATGGGGATGTTCAGATACTAATGACAAGGGTCGAATTATAGAGGATTTTATCACGAAACACGACCTTGTTCTGCTAAATGATAAATCTTCAACCTATCTTCATCCTGCTACTGGTTCTTACTCATCATTGGATCTTACTTTATGCAGCCCTGGAATTGTTCCAGATTTTAACTGGAAGGTTTGTGATGACCTTCATGGAAGTGATCACTTCCCGATAAAAGTATCGGAAGTAGGACCTTCAGTACAACAACGTCCTCAACGTTGGCAACTCCACAAAGCCAATTGGGAACAATTCAAAATTCATTGTGAACAGACAATTCATCCCAAAGTTTTTGAAGATTGTGAAAATCCTGCTGATATCTTCACTTCCTTAATTTATTCGGCTGCTGAAAAGTCAATTCCTCGAACTTCGACAAATCCAAAGCACCCAAACAAGCCATGGTTTAATGATGATTGCAAAAAGGCTATAAGAGAAAGAAAATCTGTTCTCAGAGAATTTAACCTGAGACCAACCCCGGAAAATCTTTCAAAGTTTAAAATTGCTCGTGCAAAAGCATTAAATTAAATGTTGGACACTTAAATGTTGGTGATGATGTCGTCACCTCCAAAGCAGAATTGCAGATGTCTTAGCTGACACCTTTGCAGAGAAATCCTCTTCTTCAAATTATTCGACAGCATTTCAGAAATTTCAAAACACTAAAGAAAAAACAAAGCTAAATTTTAAGTCGAATAACAATGAACATTACAATAAAGATTTCACTGTAAAAGAATTGAATAAAGCATTAAAGAAGTGTCATGACACTGCTGTTGGATGTGACGACATCCACTACCAGTTTTTGAAACATTTACCATTTCGATCCCTCGACTGTTTACTTCGCATATTTAATCAAGTCTGGCATACTGGTATTCTCCCAGATTCCTGGAAAGAGGCTATTGTAATTCCCATACCAAAACCGGGTAAAGACTCAACGAATCCTGCCAATTATCGTCCTATAGCCTTAACAAGTTGTATTTGTAAAACCATGGAAAGGATGGTCAATGACCGGCTTGTTTGGTTTTTGGAAAAAAACAAACTTATTGCAACCGCCCAGAGCGGGTTTCGTAAACAAAGAAGCACTCTCGACCATTTAGTTTGCTTCGAAACATTTATTCGCGAAGCTTTTATAAAAAAGGAACATGTTGTTTCCGTATTTTTCGACTTCGAAAGTGCTTACGATACCACATGGAAGTATGGAATCATGAACGACCTCCATGATTTCGGTGTAAGAGGTCGCCTTGCTTATTTCATTTCGGCATTTTTGAATGAACGTCAATTTAGAGTCCGGGTTGGAGATACTCTCTCAAACCCTCATGAACAAGAAATGGGCGTTCCCCAGGGAAGCATTCTCTCTGTTACACTGTTCAGTGTCAAAATCAACAATATTGTGAAGTCTGTGTGCCCTGGCGTAGAATGCTTTTTGTATGTTGACGACTTCTGTATTTGCTATAGATCCAAGCATATGCATACAATAGAGCGGCAGTTACAGCAAGTGCTGTATAATTTAAGCAAGTGGTCAAGAGAAAATGGTTTCAAATTTTCTAAAACCAAGACCAAATGCATGCATTTCTGCCAATCAAGAAAATTACACTTGGATCCTGAACTTACATTAGATGGGGTACAAATTGAAGTCGTTCCTGAATTCAAAATTTTAGGTCTTTTATTTGACTCTAAACTGTCGTTTATTCCACACATCAATTACTTAAGTAATAAATGCCAAAAAGCTCTTAATCCTTTACGAGTTGTCTCCAGCATGGACTGGGGAGCCGACAGGAAAGTCTTACTAAGACTATATAGATCACTTGTCCGTTCCAAGTTAGATTACGGCTGTATCGTATATGGCTCAGCCCGACAATCGTACCTTCGGAAGTTGGATTCTATCCACAACCAAGGTTTACGATTAGCACTTGGCGCTTTCAGGACATCTCCCGTCAATAGCTTATATGCTGAAGCTGGTGAACCATCTCTAAATTTACGCAGGAAGAAACTCTCCTTGCAATATTACTTAAAATTAAAATCAAACCCTGACAACCCAACTCATGAAGTAATATTTGAACCATTGTACAAGGATGAATTTTTAAAAAGAGAGAAAGTTATACCTCCTTTTAGTTTACGCTGTGAAGCGGATGTTAATTGCCTTGATTGTGATCTTGAAGATGTGGCAAGCCATAAGATTTCTGAAGTTCCTTTATGGACTTCAAAAAGTCCAACTTATATTTACAATCTTGCTTCAGATAAGAAAGCTACTACAGATCCAATGATTTTCAAAACTAAATTCCTTGAAGTCAAAGAACAATATTATACTCATGAAGAAATCTACACGGATGGTTCAAAAGATGGGGAAAAAGTTGCTTCAGCTGCCGTCCTAGACGGTGAATTGTATCAGTTCCGGTTACCTAATAATTCGTCTATCTTCTCTGCGGAGTTAAAAGCCATTGACCTTGCCCTCAACCATATTGAACAAGACGGCTTTTGGCGATACATTATATATACTGATTCTTTATCAGTTATGCAAGCACTTGAGGGCGAGAAAACGGATAATCCGCTTGTAATCAATCTCCTTGAGAAATTATCCAGATTATGCGAAGGAGCTGATATAGTTTTTTGCTGGCTCCCCAGCCATATTGGTATTAGTGGTAATGAAGAGGCAGATAAAGCTGCCAAGGACGCATTATCGCTAGAAATTTTACCGTTTAAAGTTCCTTTTAGTGATTTTAAACCTCTTATTAATAGTTTTATTCATGGTGTTTGGCAAAGATCTTGGAGTGATCTTTCAAATCAAGAAAACAAATTATTCAATATCAAGCCAAATACAAGTGAATGGCTCCCTGGCTTACGGTCAAACCGTCGAGAGGAAGTTATTTTGGCCCGTTTGAGAATAGGTCATACCCATATGACGCACTCATATCTTCTCAAAGGAGAAGAGCCTCCTGTATGTATCCCATGCAATACATTTTTTTCTGTCAAGCATTTACTGATAGAGTGCACAGATCTTGCACCGTACAGGGATAAATACTTTCATGTTGACAATTTAAAAACTTTGTTTGATACTGTGAAATTAGAATCACTATTCGAGTTTCTGAAAGAAGTTAACCTTTATAAGAAGATTTAGTTTTACTTTTTTGACATTTCAATTTTTACTGACGGTCTTAAAAGTGTTTATCCTCCTTTAAGGGGGTTCTATTAAAATATTTGAGTAAATAGGGAAGCCCTGTTTCTCAACATTTATTTTGTTGTTTAATTTATAAATATTACATTTTAAGGCCTATTGACCTATTCAAAGTTTAACTTTTTATCTTGTAAACAAGGTTGCTTCTCATCTGTGTCAATGTTTCACAGTATAACTTAAAGTAGATGCATGATTTTATATGTAAGTGCGCCCAATATGACCTAAGTTGTCGACGGGCCATAAAACACCATTCATTCATTCATTCATTCCTTTTTTTTTTATAAAAAAATATATATATGTAACACCATATAACCATATATGGCTAGAGCATTAATACTATCCCTTTTCTAACACAGCTTGCTTTTGAAAACATTGATGGAAAAAGGAGAAACATCAAAACCTTTAAAACAACTTCACCGACCAATCAAAAAGGCATAGTGAAATACACCCTCTTGCACCTCTGTAGTGGGCTCAGAAAGAAGTCCGTCATTACGTGATACTTTCGTCACATGACCAGAACTCAAAATGGCGACACAAACGCCGGTGAAAGAAAGACCAATATCAATTACTTTGTGTGCTGTTCAAACAGCATATGGCCAATCAGACTAAGTGGTAGGAAATGGGAAAAAGACAGATTTTCTGAAAAGCTTAATTGTCTTTTAAAGGACCATTTTAATTATTTTCTCAATCATTAATATTGATGTTTATTACTTTTGAATTATTCTTGTTAAAATAAGACTTATGGATTAAAAGATGCTCACTCACCAAAACGACTGTTGTTCATCAATTTGTAGTAATCCTTTTCAAACTTTGTCTTTGCTTGTTGTCTCATTTTGGTGTTGAACTCTACGTAGGGTTACATGAAGGCTTCTTGCTCAGATTCCAAAGTTCTATATCTTTTTCAGTCTCATACCCAGCTGAAGATGAAGGTTACGATAGTGCAGGACATAGTTCTTCTTATTTTCAAGTGTGGTGAGTAGTTTTTCAACTTTTGCTCTTGGTGGTAGTTTGCCGCAATCCGCTTTTCCGTGCAGCTTTTTCCACACAGCCTTTGCATATGGAGATAGTTGATCATTAGAAATACTTTTATGTTCAGGTGCCGAAGGATAATCATTATGACTATCATGTTAATTTTCTGGATAGTCCAAGTCAACTTCTAAGATATATCTCCTTGATCCATCCTGAGGTATTTGCATGACATCAAAATTGTCAATTTCCTCAGTATTTAAGAAAAGAAAAAATCCTACTGGAAGTTTCTGAGAAAGACTCAAACCATACAAACTGTTTACATCATAGTAATTGAGATAGCTAGTGTCTTTACAACTATCAAAGTCATCTAAATATGGGTTATTGGCTTTGGCGTATCTGTTGGAAATTTGGCTTATCCCCCCACGAATCGCTTTTTCTATGAACAGGTAGTGGTCAATATTCATCAAAAGTTCGAGAGTAACACCAGTCATTTTCCACATGGCTGACCAACTTAACCCAGGTATAAAAATGAAATGGATCTAGTTGATAGCATTGGAGAGCAACATCTCGAAAATGTTCCATTATTTCCGCTAAAAGTAAAACATCTACCTTAAGATAAAGATCATGGTAATCTGCTAATGTTTTGCAGTCACATTTTTCGAAAACAGTTTTAGCATGAACATAGTCACTTTGGGATATGTGTTCCTTTTTGATATCTGAGTAAAACTCTTCTCTGGGTAGAAGTTCAGTGTCATTAAATTTTTCCCAAGAATCCACATATTGATATGGGTATATTCCTTTTCGTAGCAATATATCTTTTTGATTGGGAAACTCATTTAAGAAATGATAAAAAGGGTGCGAGTCATTCTGAGCCAAGTTTTCTGTCAGAGATTCTAAAGATGATGGTAGAAAAGCAAATGAATCAATAAATCTGAGCTTTCAATGGTAAAACTTATGTACCTTTCCATGGTTTGAGGAATGCAACTGATTTTTTTGTTTTTGAATGATCCTATTCCTTGACATAATAAATGACTGTCAAAATTTTTCAAGTTATGAAATAAATTTGACTTGTTTGCACTGCAAATTACAATTCATATGACTCGCCCCTATGAAATTTCCTGTTGTGTGATCTTGATGTCTGGCTTTTGTGTCACTATCAGTAAATATCTTGTTGCATATACAACACGTATCGGATGTTTGAAAATTTTGTTCTTCCTCCTCTGTCAATGCAAGTGGTTTCACGTTTTTTAAACGTTGCTCAATTTCTTCACTTTCTTTAAAAAGATATTGAAGCAATTTTTTAGGGGCATCACTCCCTTTATAGATAACGGTTTCCTTGCTGAAATTAGGATCTGTTGAAATAACCTTGTAACCAAAAGAACAAAGTTCTAACAATTGAGTGCGTTTTGTTGATGACTGATCATCATCATGTTCATCTAAACGTGTGTTGAGTGTTTCAAAGTCTGCATAAATAACATATGGGATACGTAATGTTTTTTCAAAATCTTTGAATTCAAGCCAACAGTCTTTAGAGGTTGGTAATTCAACTTTCTGTTCTCCATAAACCTGACAATATGGAGTATGATCTTCGAGCAATTTCTCATTGACAAAACCATGTAAACAGTATCTACAAAAAAACTTTTTATTTCGTTTCCCATTTCTTAAACTTAGGAAGTTATTCAAATTTTTTTATCAAAATATAATGGGAGTTCTTTTCTGAATGCAATAAATCAATGTGATGTGTATTTTCTATCTGCTTACTTATTCGCAGTGGTACGACATCCCCATCTTCAAACGTAAAAATGTTGACTGATATATTTGTATTTTGGTTTTCAAATTGATTGACTTGTTGAATTGAAACGGGATAGTTTATGCCTTTCATGTTTAATTCATTTTCATAAGGCTCATAAGCATTTACCAAAGGTGAATCAAAGGGATGTAAGGACGCTTAACAACACCAAATAAAACTTCTTTTTCCCCAAATTTCGTATGTTTAAAAGACTCCTAACATGGCGTATTTCTTTAGGGAGCTCCATAAAAGTTGAGTTTGTCAGTGGTGAATAGTCCACTCTGTGAACAACTAGACTTTCAACTCTCTTTAATGTCCACCCTGAAGATACCCTTATGTATTTCTCAAAACTCTCAAACATTTTTTGATAGCTTTCATTTAGCATATGTTTTTCGAATGTTTCTAGATTGAGAGTTATATAAGTTATGCTTCTAAAATTAGGTCTTTCAGTACTTTGCTCTGGCATATCCTTTACTAATTCTACTTGAATAGATAGGTAGCACTTTATTGCATTTTCCATCACTCGCGACTTCAAAAAACGTACAACATTTGACTTTACATTGGCAAGAAAAGTTAAAATCATACTGTTCATTTACATTTGGTAGTATTTGATGGTCTTGAACTCTTCTGTTGATTGTTGTAGTTGTAGAGGTAATATGACGGTTATTGACTGAAGTTCTCACTTGCCTCACATATGATCCTTGTGAATGATAGAGTTTCTAAAAGACCTGTGATAATCATGGTCACTATTTGTTGTAGGTTTTGAATAGTTATGATCCAAGTTCATTTTTCCTGCACCAAGCTGATGTTCTTGCTCCATGGTTTGTGAACTGTCTGAAGTTGAAGGAACTGCATCAAGATTCACTGTATGCGAATTGTTGGTAGCTGATGTTGAAGGAACTTTATTATGGTTCATTGTTTGATGTTTCAGAGAGACATGTTTTTTCAGGTAATTTGCTCTTCTAAACTTAGCTTCACAATATTTACATTTGTGAAATGTAACTTCATTGAGAGATTTTAAAATTTTTCTGTTATTTTTTTCCTCCTCATCTTCTCTTTTCCGTTTAGAATCCATATTTAACTTGCTTAAAATTCTTTGGTACTAAAGTACACCTTCACTTAAAGTGAAATTCAGTCACTATGACAAAACTATTTGATCGACCAAAGTATATAACCACACCCTAAAGTTCTTGAACACTCGTAGGTAAATTTCCAATAACCAATAGAATTTCATATTTTCAATAATCAATATCTGTCATTTTAAATTGTTTTCATATGAGATATTGAATCCACTTTTGCTTGTTTTGTTTTTCATTATCCGTAGGAAAAATGTGTTGTCTTGTAATTCGAGAGTTTACCTTAAGCTTTATCCTCCTTAACTGTTGATCTTTTTTTACCTTTTTCCTCTTTTTCAGTTGGTTTGGAAAAAGATAATGAAATTTTTGTTGAACATAAAGCACTTCTCAGAGTTTTTAGATTGTTTTTGATCTGAAAAAAAAAAAAAAAAAAAAAAAAAAAAACCAGACTTTGTTTTTGAACCTTTTTTCTCTTTCGAAATGTTTTGTTTCTGATTATCTTTAATTTCGTTTTCAGTTAGTTCTTTAGTTGATGATTTCCAACCTCAGGTTCATCTTTTTTGTCTAAATTTGTACTTTCTGGAACACTGTCTTTGCTTTCTGTAGAATTATATATTTTCTTCAAATGTTCATACTTTACTTTTGGTATTAGCACTAATTCTTGAGCCATGTTTTACACGGTGTAATAAGTTGAATCACTTGTTTCCAGTATTTAAGTAATAATATTTTTCTCTTTTTAAAAGCAAGTCTCTTCAAAACTAGTTGACGAATGACATGTCGATAGCGTTTCAATTTGTTTTTAATGTCTTTTGAAAGGGAGAGATTTCCTCTTAATGCATTGAAGATTATTTCAATAATGACACTCATTTGACTTTTTGTTACATGTCTAATTATAGCACATTGTTGATTGATATTAGTCGCGAGTAAGAACTATAGAAAGTATTTTCCCTTTTTTAATTTTTCACTCATAATTCCCGTTTACAGGACGAAAAACTGTCAAAGTCTAATCAGGAAAAATGTCTGTTCGTAATTTACCCCCAGTCGTCCCCTTCCAAAGGGGTCTGATGACCCGATACAACAGCACAACCGCTTCCAATGTCTTGATGGGAAAAGTTTAAAATTCTTTGCGAATAATCAATTGATCCAAATGCTTTTAACGAATGTGAAAATCCAGCAGAACTGTTTACTTTCTTGCTTTACTCGGCTGCCGAAATATCAATGCCTCGAACGTCGGCAAAGCCAAAGCATCCAAGCAAACCATGGTTTAACGATGATTGTAAGAGGCTATAGTTCAGCGAAAATCTTCTCTCAGAAATTTCAATCTGAGGCCTACTCAGGAAAACCTTTCAAGGTTCAGAATTGCACGTGCGAGAGCGCCACGAACTATAAAACAAAGTAAACGTGCGTCTTGGCTACAGTATGTATCCAAATTAAATTCTAGATCATTTGTCAAAAAAACATGGGAGATGATACGGAAAATTAACGGTAAATGTCATGCCAATAGTGTTGGTCATCTTGATACTGATAATGGGAATTTAACTTCTAAACATGACATTGCCAATGCTCTGGCCGATACGTTCGCCAAGAAATCTTCATCTGAAAATTACTCATCCACATTTCGAAAATATCAGACCGCACAAGAGAAATCCAAATTGAATTTTAAATCCTGTAACAAGGGACATTACAATAAAGACTTTACCATTAAGGAGTTGAAAAAAGCTCTTAAAAAATGCCATGACACTGCAGTTGGTTCTGACGAAATCCATTATCAGTTTCTTAAACACTTACCGTATCGTTCCCTGCATTGTTTACTTCAAATTTTTAATCAAATCTGGAAGACAGGTGTTCTTCCAGACTCTTGGAGAGAAGCTATAGTTATTCCTATACCTAAGCCGAACAAAGATGCTACAAAACCTAGCAACTACCGCCCTATAGCCTGAACAAGTTGTATTTGTAAAACCATCGTTACCATGGAAAGAATGGTTAATGACCGCCTAGTTTGGTTCTTAGAAAAAACTTATTTCTACAAACCAGCGCGGATTTCGTAAACAGAGAAGCACACTAGATCTTTTAGTTCGCTTCGAAACTTTTATACGTGAAGCCTTTATAAAGAAGGAGCATTTTGTTTGTGTCTTTTTTGATTTAGAAAGTGCTTACGATACCACCTTGAAGTATGGTATTATGAAAGACCTCTAAAATTTTGGTATTCGAGGTCGCCTTGCTTATTTCATTTCTGCTTTTTTAGATGAACGCCAGTTTAGAGTCCGGGTTGGAGATACATTTTCCAGTCCACATGAGCAAGAAATGGGCGTCCACCAGGGAAGCATCCTCTCAGTTACATTGTTCAGTGTTAAGATTAACAATATTGTTAAAACTGTTTGCCCTGGAGTAGAATGCTTTCTTTAGGTTGACGATTTCTGCATTTGCTATCGGTCGAAACATATGCACACTATCGAAAGAAAACTTCAACAGGTCTTAAATAATTTAAGCAAATGGTCCAACGAAAATGGTTTCAAGTTTTCAAAAACCAAGACCAAATGTATGCATTTTTGTCAGTCGAGGACACTTCATCTCGATCCGGAGCTGACACTAGATGGTGTTCAGATTGAAGTAGTTCCAGAATTCAAATTTTTGGGTCTTTTATCATCCCCCGCCGTAGGCGGAGGGATATAGTTTTAGCGTTGTCCGTCCGTCCTTCCGTCCGTGTGTCCGTCCGTGTGTCCGTCCCGGCAAATATCTCCAATACCATTGGACGGAATTTCGTGAAACTTCATACACATGTACAATGACCCATTCTCCCGAGACGCTTTTTTTGATTTTTTGATTCGATGCAAAATGGCCGACTGACAGCGATTTTAAGTTTCACTTAAGTAACACTTAAGTACAATTTTGATGTTTGCAGTCTTCTCTTCAAAACTAAACAAAGTTTTCACATTGAACTAGTCACATCTGTCAACCTCCATTAGGAAATGCAGGAAATAAGTTTCACCTACGTTGACCATGCAATACCACAGTTATTTGCCCTTGTTTTTGTAATAAGTTGTCATGGAAAAAGGGGGTTTCATGTTATATTTCATTCCATTTCTTGTGAAAGCAACTCCTTCTTCCACATTTCTTGAAGGAATCGAATAGAATTTTGACAGAATATTTTGTCATGTGATCTTTTGCATATTGTCAACATTTTGCGATTTGTAGCTGCGTCATTAAAAAAGGGGGCTTCATGTTTTATTTCATTTTATTTCTTGTGAATGCAACTCGTCCCATATTTCTTGACAGAATTGAAATGAATTTTCACAGATTGTTTCTCATCATTTGACCTATCGCATATTCTCAAGGTTTTACTATTGCAGCTGCGTCATGAAAAAAGGGGGCTTCATGTTTTATATCATTTTATATCTTGTGAATGCAACTCGTCCCATATTTCTTGACAGAATTGAATAGAATTTTCACAGAATGTTTCTTATCATCTGACCTATCACATATTCTCGACGTTTTGCAATTTGTGGCTGCGTCATGAAAAAAGGGGGCTTCATGTTTTATTTCATTCTATTTCTTGTGAAGGCAACTCCTCCCACATTTGGCAGATTTCAATGGAATATTTACATTATCATGTTACCTAACACAATGCCTCCCACATTTCTTGGCAGATTTGGATGGAATTTTCACATGATCATGTGGCCTAAGGCATATTGTCGAGGTTTTGGGATTTGTAGCAGCATCATGGAATAAGGGGGCTTCATGTTATAATTTCATTTTTCACCTGTATCTCTTTAATTGTCAGGGTTTTGCAATTTATCACTGTATCATGGAAAAAGGGGACTTCATGTCAAATTTAATTTTTTATCAGTGTATCTCCAACTTTTGCACATTATTTTCATAGAACTTCATATTTTTATTGGTTGATCAAAGCCACTGACCAATGAGTCAATTGTGCATTCGTCTCTCCATACATCTGTCTATTCGTAAACCTTTTAGATCACAAGTAATACCATATATCCATTCAGCTACCCAGGCAGGTGCTGCAAATTTCAACACTTTAGTCTCTAGCTACCTGCTTGAAGTGGCAGCAGTGCGGAGGCTTATTTTGTGAGAGGGATATCTTCTAAAGTCCTTGACAAAAATTGATGAAACTTCATGCATGTTTTCTTTTCCATTAGATAGTCTGTTGATACATTTTTTTCCCCACCACATATATGAATTCCTGAAATGAAAACAAATAAAGGAAATATACATAAAATCCCCTTTTTCCATGACATGTCATTATATATGACATGTCATGGAAAAGGGGTTTTTATGTATATTCCCTTTCTTTGTTTTCATTTTATGAAATGCCAAGTTCTGCAAAAAGGGTACTTAATGTATAATCCTGTAATGGACCTCTTTTATATTTTTTTATATAGCGAAATCCTGTGCCATGGAACAAGGGAGCTTAATGTATAATTTCATCATGGACCAATAACAAAAAGGCTACATGTACATGTATAACACAATACCTCTTATACGTTTGTATCAAAAAAGGTCTTTTTCGGCGGGGGATGTCATTTCAACGAAATTGCTTGTTCGACTCTAAGTTGACGTTTATATCACATATTAATTATCATAGCAACAAATGCCAAAAAGCTTTGAATCTTTTACGTGTTGTTTCCAGTATGGACTGGGGAGCAGATAAAAAAGTATTATTAAGATTGTATAGATCACTAGTAAAATCTAAATTAGACTACGGTTGCGCCGTATACGGATCAGCACGTCAGTCATATTTACGTAAACTTGATACTATTCATAATCAGGGCTTGTGCATTGCATAAGGTGCATTTAAGACTTCTCCAATTAATAGTCTGTATGTTGAAGCAAATGAACCTTCGTTAAATCTTAGGCGAAAGAAACTCTCCATGCAGTACTACCTAAAATTAATGTCAAATCCAAAAAACCCAACTTATAAAGTTGTTTTTGAACCACTGTACAAAGACGAATTTTTAAAGAAGGAAAAGATCATCCCTCCTTTTAGTCTTCGTTGCGATGCTGACATACAAAATCTTGATTTTGATCTCAATGATATCGAGAAAAATAAGATAACAGACGTGCCTTTATGGACTTCTAACAGTCCCACGTTTGTATATGATTAAGCATCATATCAAAAAGCCACTACAGATCCTATGATTTTCAAAAGTAAATGTCTTGAAATAAGAAGACAATATTGTATTTATGAACCAATTTATACAGATGGGTCAAAAGATGGTGACAGGGTTGCGGCAGCTGCAGCGCTAGACGGCGAATTATATCAGTTCCGTCTTCCAAATAAATAATCGATTTTGTCGGCCGAGTTAAAGGCTATAGATCTGGCTCTTGATCATATAAAAGACGACGGTTACTGGCGTTACATTTTTTTTTCCGATTCGCTCTCTGCCATACAAGCACTTGAACATGAAAAAACAGACAACCCGCTTATTGTTAATCTTTTAGACAAAATATCCAATATCTGTAAAAACAATGAGCTCGTATTTTGTTGGCTTCCCAGTCATGTTGGCATCTGTGGTAATGAGGAGGCAAAAGAGCTGCCAAGGAGGCATTGTCACTCGATGTTTTACCGTTTAAGGTACCTTTTAGCGATTTTAAACCACTAATTAATATTTTTATTCAAGATGTCTGGCAAAGATCTTAGAATGATCCAGCAAATCAAAACAATAAATTACTTGGTATTAAGCCAAATATAGGTGAATGGCTGCCAGGCTTGCGATCAAACCGCCAAGAAGAAATTGTTTTGGCCCATTTGAGAATAGGTCATTCACACATGACGCATTCGTTCCTCCTGAAAGGAGAAGAAGCTCCTAAATGTATACCTTGTGATGCAATTATAACTGTCAAGCATTTACTAATAGAGTGTATAGATTTAGCACCTATCAGAGACAAGTACTTTCAGGCTGACAGTTTGGAAAGACTTTTTGATACTCTGAAGTTGGAGTCGCTTTTCGAATTCTTAAAGGCAGTTAACCTTTTTAAGAAAATGTAGTTTTACGTCGTTTACGTTCCTCGAATTTTCACCTTTTAACGATGCTCTTAATAAACTTTCCTACCTTTCTGATGGAAAGATTATTACTCTATTAGAGATCGTTTTGTTTTAAAATTGCGGAGATTTTAGGGCTTATTGGCCTTTACAAAGTTCTGTTTTAGTCAAACAAGGTCACTTCCGCATAGTTACTGCTGTAAACATAAGACTTCGACATCTCACCTTTTTTAGGAACTTTAGGCATAGTTAATATGTAAATGCGCACAATATGACATTGACCGTCGACGGGCCATAAAACACTAATCATTCATTCATTCTTTACCAAACGAATTTTAGACTTGCCCCAATTGAAAGTTTTAGTCGATGACAAATTTACTGTTACTCAAAAATTGAAATTTAATTTGGAAGGAGTTGGAAACATTGTGGGTAAAGGACAAAATGCTGGTTACCAGCATTTTCTTCCTTTTCCCACAATGTTTTAAAAAAGCTTCTTCCTCAGGATCGTTAAAACCAGGCATTGTTTGGTAAAGGGTTAAACATTAAATACCAGAATATTAAATAAAAGAGATCATGATATGTTCAATTTTAAAACCCTTGCAAATATATTAGCAGATGTAAGGTAGGTCCTGCAGGAACTGCTAATGATAAGAATCTACTCTGTTGGCTCTGTAGGCTAGACTGTAGATTATACAATTTGCTATGATGATTAAATTATATAATTCAATAAAGTATATTCAAAGGAACAAGTTCCACATTGTGGAGTTTAGGGTTAAATCTGTATCTAAAAAAGTTTATTGATTAGATAGTATCATACACACCTTTTTTCTTCAACAATTGGCCTGTGTGTCGGCAGGTCAACTACAACAACTGTTGATGATCCATCATCAAATTGAATCTTTGAACTTTGCCAGTAACTGCTGTAAAAGAAGAAGATTAGGTGGACATGTTAGGACTTCAGAGCCTCAAAGTCTCTAGGTTTTAACGTAAAACTGAATTTATTCCAAAATCAAAATAATTTGGGTAGAAATGCTGTTTAGCAGACAGAATTATGCCATTCTGTGTATCGAACTGTGCATGATTTGTTTCAAATTTGCCTTGATACCAGACTTTTAATCTCAAAATAAACATGTAAGTGGGGCATCAGCCTCCATGAAGTAATGAAGAATACATACTTATATGTAACTGTATAGTACCGTAGTTATGCGTCTTTATTTTTTGTTGTGTTTGCCAAAGTACAATTGTCGTCATAATTCTCACATAGATCTCTTATAATTGTAGGAACTTGCCACAAACCACATGCAACTAACAATAGGATAAAATGATTTAATTCTTTCAAAACATCTTCGTCTAAAGGAATTCCGGTCGGTTTGTAAGTAAATGGAAAAAATTGCAGAACTGGGAATGAACCCGAATAGACGACTGTGTACGAAACGATTGGATACCGAATATAGGCTAGAGCGCTCTAATTGTCTGAATTCTTCTTGTAAAATACGTTCAGGCCAATGGCTTTTCGCCTAAATCATATAGACACAAATTCATTGCAGTGTCATTCAACAAAAAATTAATTGAATAAAACAACATGACACCACTAACACGTTCACATGATGTACAATTTACAGAAGTAACAAAATTTTCATTACCCTTCTGCCATCTTGCTTTTTCCATGTGACCTTACTCACAGCTGGTGAAAACACATTAAGTATTCACGATCGATATACCTAATGCTGTGACGTCACAGCACCAGTCGAATTAAAAAGTTATTCAACTATACCATATTACATAACGAAATGGGCCAGTCGAATACGCCTAATGTTGAAAAAAAAAAGAAAATTAAAGGGGAGATAACTCAACTAGAGGCGCTTGAGCGCCTGAATCGCTCCACAGCCTGATTTTTCTGTAACGGGGAAGAGAAGAGTTTAGCAATTACCATTCATTCCTGCTTTTTAGGTCACTAAAGAAAAAAAAAAAAACATTGTGAGACAAGAAGAAAATAATAGTAACCTGCATTTTCTTACTTTTACACAGTAATTTCTACCCTTTTTGATACAAGTTTTACTAATTTGAAGTTTTATCATGTTGTCTGCAACATCTTTCAATTATGACCAGTTATAAATTTTTTTTTCTTCTGGTTATAGTTAACTCATTACTAAATGACAACATTTTAGGGTTGTCCAAATGGAAAGCATTTGCAGATTAAAAAAAAAAAAATTGACTGAAAATTTGAAAGTTTTGTGAAGGGTAGATAACATTGTGGGAAAAGGAGAAAATGCTGGTTACCAGCATTTTCTCCTTTTCCCACAATGTTTGTTTTCTAAAGTCTTCTTTGACAGGGACGTCAAAAGTAGGGACTTTGTGGTAATGGGTTAAAAAGGGTCTTGTTACAAACCATTTTGGGTGGGGAAACATCAAAATATAGAAAATATGTATTGTGGCAATTGTTTTATTGAAGTTGCAGGTTCAGTTTGATTGGATAACAAAATGCCTTATCACAACAGTAAAGCCCTGTCCCTCTTTGTACTAGGTCACCAGTAGGTCAACAAACCTTTACCAGAGCTAATCAAAGTGCAGAGGTTCTCTTGTTTTATATGAAAACGATTATAGATTATGTAAAGCAACCATCTTTAACTCTTTACCAAACCACAAAATTTGGGATGTGACCAAACTGAAAGACATCGTACAGATAGATTTCTTAAACTCGCGAGTAAGGGTAAGAATCACAAAGCAAGAAACGTACAGTCGACCTACTTCACATAGAGTCTTTAATTCTTATTTTTATGTTTAAAATCGAAATTTAAAATGTCCAATGCAGCAAATGTCTCTTATGATTAATTGTTCAAACTCAGAAAACCTGTTTCAGCCAAGCTTAACATAATAAAAGCTGATTTAAGGTCGGATCTAGTGCAAATGACGCTGTAGCTTCCGGTGAGTTTTGAGAATTTCAATGTTTTATAGCTAAGAATGATTATGTGGCACTTTATGTCATTAACAATCAAGGCTTGGCGTAAACTATACATAAAGATTTACATAGTTTACATTCAGCAGTATGAAAGACGCGACAATTTTTATTTCGGCTGTTTCTAATGCAAAGTGGTCATCACTGAAATTTACTCACAATATCCGGTTCGGGTACTTAAAAAAACATGACGCTTTGAGCAGAATTAGAATCTGGAATTCCTGGGTGAAAGGCCAAGAACCTAAGCACAGAGCTAAAGAGAGGTCTTCCTATCGCAGTTGTTAGGTGTTGTATTTAAACCGGGAGGAAGCTATGCGGGAAGGAGTGCTCTCCCGCAACAATCGTAAAAAAAGTAAATGCATTAGCAACCTATTTTGCAGGTCTCTCAAGAAAAAGTAAATGCACTAGCAAACATTTTCTTTTTTAACCATACCAAAGACAATTTACGATGTCTTTTTTTTTACCATACCAAAGACAATTTACAATGTCTTTCAATTTTCGTCATAAATTGTGAGCAATTTTCATATAGGTTAGCATTTGTTGGTAGAGTGATTCAGACCCTTTAACGTTTCTTCTTGTTTTCAATATGTTTACTAGCAACCACTACCACCTATCTGCGGTCTATTTGTGACATCTCACCGTAGAGAATACGTTAAATTGTGCTAATATGATTCCAAGGGAAGTTTTTACTGCAACTGTTGCCTTTACGACAAACATGCTGAAAAATGCAATTGAGTTTGATGAGTCTAGCAAAAGTAGAATGGTGACTTATTTTTTACTTAAATATATATTTTGGTGTTAGTCTGTCATCTTCAATGGGCTGTTAAAGCGTACTTTGGAGAAAATAAGAAACTTAAGTTCGACCCAGTTGCGAGTCCAAATCATCATTGTTCTCCGAGAACATTTTTGAAGGGTTCTTGGAAATTAAATCTAACTCTTCTAAGCAAAATATGTGAGAAGAAAGAGCCAAATGCATTGTGTATGCATTATTGTGCAGAACACATATTTAGTATAAGTTCACATTTGGAAAGGGCCACATCGTCATTCATAGATTCTACCTGCGGCAATGACCAGAACGACGAGGATTCCGACGAATTCTCAGATATCTCAGACCAGACAGGTAATATTTTCAGAAAGTAGTCATGGGCAAAGCCTTTCTTAGCCAGAGCAACATCACCTCTCTCACTTTGAGGATGGATAAAGTAAAAAGATGTAAAACACTCGGATTTTTTTAAAATAATAACAAGGAACAACTAGAGGCGCTTGAGCGCCTGTATCGCTCCACAGGCCTGATGTTTCCGTAATGGTGAAGAGAAGTTTTTAACAATTACCATTCATTCCAGCATTTTAGGTCTCTAAAGAAAAAAAGCTATGAAAAAATTGTGAGAAAAGAAGAAAATAAAAGTAACCTGCATTTTCTTAGTTTTACACAATAATTTCTACCCTTTTTGATACAAGTTTTACTAGTTTGAAGATTTATTATGTTGTCTGCAACATCTTTCAATTATGGCCAGTTATAAAAATTTTGTCTTCTGGTTATAGTTAACTCATTACCAAACGACAACATTTTAGGGTTGTCCAAATGGAAAACATTTGTAGATGAAAAAATAAAAGTGATTGAAAATTTGAAAGTTGTTTTGTGAAGGGCAGATAACATTGTGGGAAAAGGTTACCAGCATTTTCTCCTTTTCCCACAATGTTTTCTAAAGTCTTCTTTGTCAGGGATCAGCTTGATTGGATAACAAAATGCCTTATCACAACAGTAAAGCCCTGTCCTCTTTGTACTAGGTCACCAGTAGGTCAACAAACCTTTACCAGAACTGATCAAAGTGCAGAGGTTCTCTTGTTTTATATGAAAAGGATTATTATTACACTTTAATGGTGTAACTCTTCCTTTTGATGCAATAATGGTCAAGTTGTTGTCAATTTTGTGGTAAACGACTGCTCCATATGCATCACTAGAAGCATCAACAAAAGTGTGGATTTCACTGTTTTCTTTGACATTCAAACATCTTGGTACATTAATTTTGTCTAAATCTTTCAACTGACGGAAACATTGTTTTACTTCACATTCTAATGGCTCCGAAAGTCTTTCGTCCCAGTCAGTGCCTTCTAACCATAACTTTTGAAGGACAATCTTTGCTTTAACAGTGTATGGAACTAAGAAACCTAAGGGATCAAAAAGAGCTACAATTGTTTTCAGTATATTTCTCTTTGTAAACTTCATGCTCTGATTCAGTTCGTTATGGTGGTAAGTAAACACATCGGATTTTGAAATCCAGTTCAAGCCTAAAGTTTTCATACAAGGTAGTAGTTCATCTTTTCCAAGATCAATCTGGTATGCTCTTTCAGTTTGTGGAATTTCGGCTAAAACTTTTTCTGAATTGGACATCCATTTCCTTAGCTTCATACCTGCCTTTCCCCACAAAGCACAAAGCCGGTGATATAACATTATTCCTTGATCACCACTCTCCACAGAGTCCATTGTGTCATCCATGTAAGTTGACTTGATGACAGATTCTGCAGCTAAAGGGAACTGATCTTGATATCTTTTTGCATTCTCTTGGGAAATGTATTGTGCCAAAAAGGGAGAAGCGTTTATCCCGAAGACTACACGTTTGAATTCATACTCTTCTAATTCATTGTCAGTGTTTTTTCGCCTCAAAAAAATATGATACTTTCTGTCAGATATTCCGGGGAAATACGCAGCAGCGCCAATACCGTCCCCACCCGCGGCAGCGCCAATACCCCCACCCCAGCATGACATTGAGTGGCACCCCGTCTCCATTCATCTGGTAAGTCTGTTGTAATTCAACTAAACTTTGATAGAATGCTAGAAGTGTGTATGCAATGAAACGTTAGATTCTTCTCAGTATTCAACTCATCTGCCCGGTCATATTGTTTTACCGGTGTCAGTCCGTCTGTCTACCCGAAACTTAACCTGTGAACTTAACAATGACGTGTCGGGGTCATTAACATTTCACAAATACTCTCTTTAGGTAGGGTAAAATCCATTTATGTGTATTTCAATCGCGAAACGAGTTTTCACATCATTGTTTTCAATCGGTGATTGCTTCCCGAGTACGGAGTCAGGACTCCTGGTGTATCTCAGGAGCATTTTCTGCTTTTCCCATATTGTTTTCAAAAGCTTTGTAAACCAGGGCCGTAAAAACCATATCTTAACTGGTAAAGGGTTAATTACCTCAGAACTTGTTTTAATAACTTTTTTTTCTTTACAGGGCCAAGTAATATAACAATTGAAGAAGATGGAGGCAAACCTCCAACTCATTCTAAATGTGTTGGAGGGGCTCAAGTACAATGTTAAAGAAATCGTTAATGATTTGTAAAAAAAAAAATGAATTAAAAAATAACACCTGCACGATCCCTTTACTGTTGATTAGTTTCACTAGGCTCGATAGAAAAAGGGTAAACCAGGGGTATTTGAAATTTAATACTCGACAAGGCGTGCGTCCCCTATTGAAATCGATAGTTGATACTCGCTTCGTCGAGTATTTACCCCGTTTAGTATACCTTACATGACTTCCAGTAGTGTAGACAGAAGTAATACCCCTGATAGCTTGGAATATTGATTGAGAGCGTAAAACATTGCTTTCTGGAGGATTTTATCAATTCCAGAAATGTATGGTGACGAGTCGGGGAAGAACCTGTGACGTTATTGTGGAAGATTATAGATAAACCCCTCTATTGTTTATCCGCTTTGATTATAATACCGTCATGGATTGTTTCCTGTTATCAATACCACAACATTTCATGACAAACAGAAAAAAAAAGCTACTAGAAAATCCGGGAAAAGCGTGGATAGGCGCTCTGTTTGTCTTTATATCATAGGAATAATGTTGAAAAGAATGTTTAACACTATGCAATACTTTATCGAGTCATTGATCTTACCCGGTCATTTCACACCGAGTACACAGTAGGTCATGATCTAATCAGTCGATGGGCGTGTACCAAATTGAAATCGATACCTCGCCCACGTGCCAGATGATATACAGTGTTATCCTTCACGATGGATTGATATGTCACATATTCTTGTTCCATCGATGTTCTTGTTTAACAATACGTGAGACCAGTCTACTTTTCGTGAATCAGGTTCCTTTCCAGTTTCTAAAAGCGTATTTCTCATTCCGTAAAAGAGTGCTGCTACCCGATTTACCTTACCGAGACTATTGTGTAATACCCATCTCCGTACCACCAACCTCGAGGCTACAGGGTTTGTTTGAAAACTCATTGTCCGTGCGTTTGGGATTAAGTCATTCAGGTGTGTTTTCAATTGTAAAACGATATGGCACGAGGAGAAAATTTCTGAATGGTGCTTAACGCCGCTTTCAACATGACTGTAAGCTACAGGGTTTGTTCGAAAACTCATTGTCCGTGCGTTTAGGATTAAGTCATTCGGGTGTTTTCAGTTGTAAAATGATATGGCACGAGGAGAAAATTTCTGAATGGTGTTTAACGCCGCTTTCAACATGACTGTATTCGTATCACGGACGTTATGGTAGCGAACCTACAATCCACATTTTTTCGGTGGTATGACATTATTAAGGTGTGGTAGGTAAACGATATCCTATTGTTCTCGAAATTATGATCCTATTGTTCCGTGGTTTGAGTCACTGGGCTGCAGGCAGACATACGATACTTACCCCATTGTTCTCAGATCTTTATCCTATTGTTTTCTGCAGGAGTTACCGGGTACTTGGCGGTCTTGGGCTATGACGTCACTGATTCCAGGCAGACACACGATACTTACCCCATTGTTCTCGGAATACTTTCCCATAGTTCGTGGGCAGTCACGCGTGCATGATTCCATTGTTTTGGGGCAGGTGCCACCGACTTCCCCAAATTCCCCAACCTATTGTCCCGTGATACGACGTCATCGAGGATTGGCATTTCCGGTCTTGTATACCCATTGTTCTCCGGAATAATAACCATTGTTCGTGTGCAGTCACGCGTGAATGATTCCATTGTTCTTGGAACAATAACCCTATTGTTCTTGGGCAACTTCCCCAACTCTCCCCAACCGATTGTTATATACTACTATTATCCATTAAGTTTAAGTACCAGCAGATCTGTCATTAAAATTTGAAAAACCACTATGACAAAAGCAGAAATAGGTCATAGATAACAATTTCATCTGTTGTAACAAAATTTTAAAGAGAGACTTTTATGAAACAGATAGAGGTCTAAATGGTACAAATCAAACAACAAAGTCAACATGAGAAAAAATGTTACAAAAGTAGAAATTGTTCATTTAGAGAAATTTCTAGATGTAGAAAAAATGTTCATGAGGGTACTTTTTACATTTTGGAACATTCATAATTTTAAATGTTAAAAACCAAACAAGTTTTTCAAAAGGTGGGCGATTAATGCAGGAAAAACGACATAGAAAACTTCGAGGACGACGAAAACATGACCGTTCGGGTTTTAGTCACTGCCGACACGGTCGGCATTTCGGAAACTGCGATACATTAATTCAACACAGAATATATCGATTCTACTGCGGTTATGATTAATTTTGATACTGAGAAAT
Source organism: Tridacna crocea (assembly GCA_943736015.1). NCBI lineage: Eukaryota > Metazoa > Mollusca > Bivalvia > Cardiida > Cardiidae > Tridacna > Tridacna crocea. Next base: position 11,276,340 of record OX031057.1, on the reverse strand, counting down.
TTTCACGATTTATATGGGACTCTGGTCTTCGATACTTTAACTTTCTTACAGTTTTCCCAAATTAACTGACACTAGCCGGAAGTTTGTTATCGGAAGTGTACGTGTATTCGGACAGTCGGGTGTAAATTTGTTACCGATCTATAAAGTAACGTGCATTACGTCGATGCCGTAGTTTATTCCTGCTAACTTGACCTTATCGATGAATTAGCGGTCATTCATCCATGCATTGCGTTGAAAGGGACCAATATCACAATGTACGGCACCCCGATAGGAGAAATATCGGCGCCAGTAGTTTTCGCCAATTAGCATTTTCTTGCGCCAGATCTAAAAATCTATCGCAAATGGGGCCAAATGCGAAGCCCAGCGGGAACCCTGTATTTAAGTCACTTTCATCATTTTCTTTCATGTTAATGATGGCTATATCTAAAAGATCTGCAAATCTTTCTATCATTTTGGCATTTTCATACCTAGTAACAGGAAATTTCTCTAGCTCTTCAAAGAATCTACAAACTATTCTCCTTTTCCCTCCATATTTTCTGTTCAAACGCTCCTTAACTGCCTCATAGGCTGCAGCAGAATGACCTAAACCCTCAATTACTTTAAGAGCACTTCCACCTAAGTATTGTCTCAATTGAAGAAGCTTATATTCTGAAGAAGCATCAGTGCTGTCAATGCAAGCAGTAAATGCTGAAAGCCAAAACTCAAACTCTTTCTTAACACCTGTAAAAACTGGGATGGACACTCTTTTCAGATGTTTGTACATGTCTTTTGATGTTTTAGAAGGTTCACATTTGCCAGAGTTATTTGACCCACTGTCACTGCCAAATGAATGGTACAATTTCATTGTTTCATCAAATAGATAATTTATATCGTCTAATTCCTTAGTGGTTTTAGTCATTTCTGATGTACGTTTCTGATCTTTAAAGAATTCCAACATGCATCCCATAATTTCAATGACAACATCATGGTTGCTTTTAAAATTCTCCAAAAGACTTCTTAAGGCCTCAACAGATATGTCCTCGTCTGCAAGAAGACCATGTAGCTTGTTCCTAGTTCTGGTAAAGGCTGCTTTAGCCCTACTTTTGCGGAGTTTCATTTCTGCAAAGGCGGCCTCAGTTTCGTGGCATATCTCACGTCCACTATTTTCATCTTCCTTCGACGCCATTTCGTAATTCTATTGCTCTTCAACGATGTCAAACCTCGCTCTGCTACCATTTTGTATTGGAGATTCTATGTCTATGTATGTTAGAGCATTTTCAACCGAGCGGCATCGACAAACACAAGTCATTTTTCATTCTGAAGCCTTTATTATTTCATTTTCTCCAGGAAAACGGACTGCACGAGCCATCAGCAACAACCGGTGTGCAAAAGTACCTGTAATTTTTGCTATAACTGTGAAAATGACCCTCAATCACTGTTAGTCATCAACATAGTTATGCAGCATCGAAGTTCTCACGAACAAGACTTTTCAAGAATTTCTTCATTTCTGTATAGTGCAAGTAGTCCCCATTCACCATAGCCATGTTTCTTGACCAATCAAAATTTCGCGAACAATTTTTGAAAAGGGTCACCCAAGGAACAACTCTGTGAAATTATTTCAAAATCTAACCAGCTGTTTCAGAGAAGAAGAATTTCTAAGAATTTCTTCATTTCTGTATAGTGCAAGAAGCCCCATTCACCAGAGCCATGTTTCTGGACCAATTAAAATTTCGCGAACAATTTTTGAAAAAGGGTCAGCCAAGGAACATATCTGTGAAATTATTTCAAAGTCTGACCAGCTGTTTCAGAGAAGAAGAATTTTTAAGAATTCCTTCATTTCTGTATAGTGCATGTAGTAGCCCCCATTCACCAGAGCCACATTTTTTGACGGATCAAAATTTCACGAACATTTTTTGAAAAGGGTCACCCAAGGAACATATCTGTGAAATTATTTCAAAATCCGACCAGCGGTTTCAGTTGAGAAGATTTTTAAAGAATTCCTTCATTTCTGTATAGTGCAAGTAGCCCCCATTCACCACAGCCACACTTTTTGACGAATCAAAATTTTACGAACAATTTTTGAAAAGGGTCACCCAAGGAACATATCTGTGAAATTATTTCGAAATCCGACTAGCGGTTTCAGAGAAGATTTTTAAAGAATTTGCTAAAAAATTTCATTAAAATTAATGAGTTGATGTTTAAAGAATGGTTGACGACTGACGACGCACACCGGGTGATCCTAAAAGCTCCCCTTGAGCACGTTGTGCTCAGGTGAGCTAAAAAGCAAAAGTATGTGTGCACTAAATGCCTTCAGATCTATACTTTCAATTTTTATTTCAACCTTTCTTACTATGGTATTTCACTATTACTAAAGTAAACAATTATAAACAATTGTTTTATATATATATGTATGATGTTTTGCATTGTATATTATGTAGAGAGTGGAAAGAAAGTTTAAAAAAAAAAAAAAACTGTTAATTGATCAGAGTTTAATTCTTGTTATTGGTTTGATAATTTTGCCAAGAGGGTCATCAAAACGACAAGTAACAAAAGTAAAAGGTAAGAACAATTTGGTACATCTAAAAAGGTCCCTTGTGACTATTGAAAATACAATTTGTGTATGGCTAGGGCTATAGGGGTCAGTTGGGCAAAATTAAATAGATGCACTATAGATGAATGGAACGAAATAACGAAAAACAGAGGGGAAAGAAGTAATATAGACTTGACTTTAGAACACAGAAAAGCACCCGAAAGTTATTATAACATTTACGCAATAAGAGTATAAACGAACAAAAGAAATTCGCCCAAGCACTGTGTCATGTCGTCGGTGTGAGCAGCGAGCAACCCCTCAGTTTAAATGATGTTAGGATGTTTGAAGAATTCCTTGGTCTTCGTGTAATGGTGGTGAGTGCTCGCTTAGGAAATAAATTTATAACCGTGACTAGCAATGACAAGTGTCCAGGTATTTATATTTATTTGGTTGATGATGATCAATTTCACGCCATTACCAGCACCACAGACTTTTTCAGTTGCATTATTTCTGTACAAAATGTCTCGAACATTATAACAGGGAAGGACATAAATGTGAAATAAAATGTATTGTCTGTAAAAGTGACACGTGCCTTAACGTAGAACCTGTGAAATGTAGCGACTATAATTATGTCCTGCAGATCGGCAGTTTGTTACGCTGAGCACAAAAAAGTTTCAACATACAAATTTGGGACTAAAACAGACAACCCAAACTTTCTGAGTGTCAAAAATGGTGGAAATGTCCCGCTTGTTAAAAAGTATTAAGGTAAGACAAACGTAAAAAGGAGGAACATATCTGCGCTGAATAGCAGTGTTCTTCCTGTCACAAGTGTCATGGATGATCATAAATATTATTTAAGAGCAACACCGGCCAAAGAATATTACATACCTAAATTCATTTTCTTTGATTTTGAATGCAGTCAGGGTGAAATTTCTGTTTGTGATAAGGATATGTACCTAATTCAAAATTAAATTGTAAGGACTGCCAATTGCCAGAGATATGTCAATTGCCAGAGATATGTAAATCTTGCTGGAAGTGTCAGAATTGTAAAACGTCATTGTGTGGTAAAGCTAATCACCGTCCAAACTTCGTTGTGGCTCATTCAGTATGCCCTAAATGCATTGATAAAGAACTGACTCCCGATTCCGTATGTAAGGGTTGTGATACCCGTTGTGAGGAATGTGACAATACTGATCTGCACGAGAATGTGGACCAAGGTCCTTGTCCCGGTAAATGCGGATTCAGAGAAGTCATATTCGAGGGCGCCGATACGGCCGAAAAGTTTGGACGGTGGCTCTTTACGGATCAACACGAATATTTCAAGGTCGTTGCCCATAACATGAAAGGGTACGATGGCCATTTTATTTTGGAATATTTGATCGATCAATCCATAAGACCTGACATAATTATTTACAACGGTTCAAAAATTATGTATATGACAGTGGAGAAAGATTTACATATAAAGGCGATTGACAGCCTCAGCTTTTTACCCATCAAATTATCAGCACTCCCGAAAGCATTTAGTTTACAAGAATTGAAAAAGGGTGGTTCCCGCATTATTTTATAATCAAAATTATGTTGGACCCTACCCCGATGCTAAAGATTATGGTTACAATTTTTTGAGTGAGAAAGAAAGAAGCGTGTTAGTAGCGTGGTCGAGAGAGAGAGAGAGAGAGAATGATATATTTGATTTTAGAAAAGAAATTTTACAATATTGTAGAAGTGATGTAGGTATTATAAGACAAGCTTGTATGAAATTTAGACACTTATTTAGGAGTGCTACGGGGGAAGAGACAGTGGTTGTCAATAAAAAAGGGAAGGAAGAGAAAAAATGGGTTGGAGCCGTGGATCCATTCAATTCTGTCACTATAGCTTCCCTTTGTATGAATGTCTTTAGAACCAAATTTTTGGAAGAAACATGGCGCGTAAAACTGCAAGGCAATAACCAATGGATACCCGCAAAAGTCATCGACGAAAAATTGTACATACAAAAGAGAGAAAGTGTGCAAGAAAGAATTTGTAAGTACCCCACAGTAAAGATTCCTCCCAGTGGTTAGAATGATCAGTACAGTAAAGAGTCAATTCAATGGTTGGAGTGGAGGGCGAAACTTGATAACGTCAATATCCAACATGCTTTGAATGAAGGGGAGAAAATGATCCCCGGCACTCGCTACAAATTGGACGGATATTGTAGAGAAACCAACATGGTCTATGAATATCACGTAGGTGGAACAAATAAAATAAAACTAAAATAACAATAAGTAATAAGAAGAAAAATAAAACAAAGAAACTAAAATGTAAATAAAATTATATTAACGAAATAAAAATGAATTATAAAATAATAATCATAATAGAAATAAAAGTAGACTTATAAAAAAATAAAGTTAAAAAAACTTACCCGCTATTACCGATCAATTTCATGGTGTCGGCAATGATGGCAAGCTCGGGCGATGCATCCCCTGCTCGTCTGGCATCGCTAACTTCCTGCACGAACGACTCGAAATAGGACATTTTCCTGTACTCGACCACTTGATAAATTTCGGTCACTTTCATACCATAGTCCAAGTACCATTTCAGGAGAGGTGTGGCCAAGAGAATTTGACGGGCTTTTGTGCCACCCACTAACAACCGTCTGGCCTTGTCAGACAGCTGGTAGTGCCAGACGTGGGCTTGCATGAGCTCTCCTGTATCATCAAATCCCACTTCCGTATTGCAGAAAATGGGGCTCATTTCCGCAAAGTGTTGCTCGGGAGTCATGGAGATATGGGCGAATTCCGGTCCCCACTGCTCTGGAATCTCGTTTCCCATTCCACCAAGCCAAACAATTCGCCGAATCGAACAGCATTCAAAATTTGAGTTTCGCTGACTTTTCCCCGGTGTTTTTGGCTGAAGGTCGGTCGACATTGGTCCCGTATGGTATAAATTTTCGGATGCGCCTTACAGTAGTCCCGAAATTCGCACTCCCACATTTGTACCACGGTTTACCCCTTCTGGCGCAGTTTAGCGACTTCAGTCCTCGTTCTCTTCATAAGCGAATCATTGATCTTGTGCCACTTTTCGCTCGTGACGTTTTTGGTGACGTCACACTCGTGGCCATGATGGTAACAGCCCTAGAAAAAGATTTAGATAAAAAATTAGAATTCAGCAAATTTCAGATAGCGTTACAAGAAATTTATTCTAAAATTCTGTAAGTTTTGTAACGAAAAATAGATTTAGGTTTTACCTGAAATTCGTAGACGGCATTCGTCTCTGCATCGTAGCCGTCCACGGGGTATTTGTCTAACCGAATTTCTTTGCCGTGATTACGCTGATGGAGGATGTGGGTCCCTTCGTACTTATTCAAATAATTTAGCCAGTTAAAAGCCTGCATATACTTATCTCTGTGCTCCGCTTTAAACTCATTTTCGGCTCGACGACGCACGAACATACCTTCCGGCATGGGCTGCCCTACAGCCCACAAGTCGAGAGCATTGGCATCGTAACCCACGATCTTTTGACACAGTTTATCTCCCCTTATTTTCGTTTTACCCGACTCGTGGTGTCGGGTGAAAATAATGGAGGGACCTGAAATGTACGTCTCCGTGTAAACACACGAGCAAACAATGCATTCATTCAGAAATGAATGAACTAAAGATAAATTGAAAAAAAAAAAATAAAACTTACCACCGACAATATTTTCTTTGATGGTAGTGTGAAGGTCGGCATTGTTCTTGTCAATCTACGAGAATTCGGCCGATTGTTTGCTGGCACCCTGGAAAAGAAGCTAGAAAGTTTGCAGACGTTCTACGGCCGTGACGAAGGGACCTACGTCCAAATTATTATACCATCAGGAAGTCGCCAAAGCTGGACATGTTACGATCATCCCACACTTTCTGACAGTATGCATACTCCTCGTCAGAGATATTACGGTTTTTGAGCGCGCTCTAAAAGGCTTCGTGGGGGGATAACTCGGTGTGCTCGAGCTTCATGATGTCATTGAACCATTCATAGGGAAAAAAACCTTTGGCTTCCTCGATATTGTAGGCTCTGAGAACACGCACATAGGACATGCCTCGTACCAAGAAGTGACTGAAACGTAAGAAAAACGTAATAAGATAGGTATATATAAAACTAAATACTCGTACATGAAAAAAGAAATGTTCGAACTTGCCCGATATCGAGGAATTTCAACGTTTCGGTCGTAATACAGGCATTCGATCTTTTGACCACGAATCCATGCTCCTGCTTGTGCATTTTAAATGCTTAGCCAACTTCTGTTTCACCAAGTTCAGATCGTATTTGGCGCTTAAAAAATACAGAAATTGAAGCGTTTTTTTTTTTTCAAAGAAACTTCAGCCCTTCGATTTTTTCTTGATTTAAGGAAAATTTAAGCGCTTGGATTAAGAATCTTACTTAATATTCTTTTAATAGGAAGGTTACTTTAGAAAGAAATAAAATTGTGATTACCTATTGAAGCCAAGCACAGGCAAGGTTGTCATATAGCCTTTTAATTGTCCGAATAGAGTCTAATTTTTCAGACTCTTTTCGTTCTTCCTCTTCGTTTAGACACTCCTGGCGATTATTCAGGAGCTCTAAGTATTTGCCCCATTTTCGTTGGGCAAGAGCACTGGCGGCACGCTGGATGTTGGATAAAGCCTCCACCATTCGTTCGAGCAAAGAATACATGTCGGATTGCACAAAACACGTGGGTCTGGGAAAGTTGGAGCTGACGCTAACGCTGATGGGAAGGTGCTGTTGGGTCCACTCCAGTTTCTCGTAGCGTTGACCTGTAGCTTGACCAAGATGGATTCAAAGTCCAAGACGGCAAACCAGGGGTACGTTCGCTCGTCTTGCGGCACGTGGATACCGAACTCTTCCAGGTGTTCGAACACGGTCTGGTGGTCTTTGTAAAAACCGCCCGGGAAATCGAATAAGGTTTTTTTGTCGCAGATTTCTGAGTGTGGTTTATAAAGGCCGTGATGATCAAACATCCGGTCGCACAGTGGTCAATTAAAGGTCTTAGCAAATTAGGCGAAATCCGTCACGTAGGAGCAGTGGTTTTCAAATTGGTTCACCTGCATAGTATCCGAATACCGGTCCATGGATTGAAAGACCGGCACTACGACACCGTCTTCCTCGAGGGAATACATGTGTACGCTAACCTCGAAACACTGCTCGAACTCGGGGAGAGCCTGTAGTTGCTTGTTGTGTGTTTTTTCCCACTGGTTATACAGGGCTACTACTTGAGCTTTATCCACCAATCCATTTAGGTGCAAGCAAAGACAACGGAAGACGCACAACTGATCTTTAAAGGGATATTTGGAGACAGGGTCTTTGTCCAGCGAAACTACAGCCTTACAGCGTCTAATATAGTCTGGCAGTGGGGTCTGTTCTTGGTCTACGGCACCCAACGAGAAATTGGTGTTACACCGCATATTGGTGAGAATAGTAAGTCGCCATTTAGTATTCGGACGGTTCTTGGCCGTTTCTGCCATGACATCCATTGTTCTCAGCTTCTTGAGAACTTTGCCGATATGGGACCGTCTGGAGAGTAGGATGGGGGCGTCAAACACGTTAACGTTTTCGTAGGGCCGAAAATATCGAAAGCGCCCGGTCTCCACGTGCCTCATAATGAACCCGAAGGATACATTGATTTTGAACTTGATGGGCGTGCAAAGCCTGTCTGTCCGGAAACTGGGCGGGACAACGGCGGCATTTGTAGGTACTCGGCCACGGTGCAGAACTCGGACAGGGCATGGGTTCCTGTACTGAAATCGGACCGGGCTGCAGGCTCGCCTGACGCATTCGTTTAGCCGGTGGTTCGTTTACCGACTTCTCTCGTTGTCTCTTTTGGGGCTTGACTTTGTTTTATTTTCTGATGGAACTCGAGTTCTCGGGCAGACATTAAAACGATCTCGCACGTGTCGCAGGGAAAGGTGACCGTGCCACGACAATTGACCTCGTGCTGTCGCAATTTATCCCAACGGGTGTACGTTTTTTTCACATCTACTACAGGCATATGTCACTTTTTAGAGGACCCCTTTGGTATGTTGGAATAAATATCTCTTTACCGCAAAGGTCTTGTCACACTGATCGCACTTGAACCCCCGGACAGTATTGGGGACATTGGACGATATTTCGTTTCTGAAAATACAAGTAAAAATATAAAACTCTGAGAATAATACGATAATAATAATAAAGATGGAGTAAACAACTTACAGAGGAGTCCGCTCTTTCGCTGGCGATTTTAAAAAAAGTCCAGCAGTTCATTCGCGTCGTCTACAGACCAGGGTTGAGGGCTGCCTCGATTTCGACTGACTTCATTTGCGAGCAATTCATTAAAAGCTTTCTGTACAGAAGGATCGCCCTGAATGCCGTAGTCGATGGCAAAGGTTAAAAATTGGCGCACTTTTCGAATGTCAAAGTATACACGCTGTTGTTCTTCACCCCTTGAATGTTTACCTCTAAATAACTCATCTACTACAATTTACAGTATTTACATGTAATTGGTGACCAATCCTTTAATGAATCATACATTTTTGGACGTAATATTCTATTGTTTTCCTGGTTTCCCGTGAGATATGATTGGACTTGTACACCGCTCCCGAATCATGTCATATTTCATTGATTTCTAATATTTAAGATTAAATTTTGTCGTCTGCCTTGTGTAACATTATGAATTTGATAGTTTTTCCATAAAAGAGCTTCCGGTGAGTCAAGACATGACCAGACTTGTAACCGCTCTCGAATTATGTCATGTTTCATTAATTTTAATATTCAAGATAAAATTTGGTCGTCTGTTTTGTGGGAAGATTAAATCTGGTCGTCTGCTTTTCGGACATAAAGTATTCTATTGATTTTCGATTAAAGAGTGTTCGGTCAAGCTGCACCTTTTTTTTTTTGGGGGGGGGTGTCATGATGCTATATATTTCTAATCAATCGTTAATTTTTTTTTCTTTTCAGTCAAAGGAAGTTATTGTAAGTATTGATAGATTTCTATCTCTTTTCACCTTAAAGAAATCGCAAATCGCTATGCTGTCAATGAATAATTTTATTTCATAAGTTCAATTAACGGTAATTTTTGTCCTTTGTGTCAAAGAATAACTTTCCTATTGTCTTTTGAAGAGAAGTGTCTGTTTAAACATTCATCGTCTGTTCGGGGAATCGAATCTATTTCCCTTTAATCAGATCACATCCATATATCATCGAAAGGAATAAAATCTCAAAATAATTCATTTCAGCATAATACATAAAGGTTTAAGAACGCGTTTCTTCTGTTATAATATTGCGTTCTCACTTCATTGTTTTCAACCGGCGATTGCTTTCTGAGTAAGGACTCCTGGTGTATCTCAGGAGCATTTTCTGCTTTTCCCAGATTGTTTTCAAAAACTTTCTACACCAGGGCCGTAAAAACCATATCTTAACTGGAAAAAGGTTAATTACCTCAGAACTTGTTCTAATCACTTGTACTACAGGGGCGTCACTTTGGAGGCAAAACAGGAAATGACTTAAGTGGTTCTTAAGTGGTTATTGACGTCATCAGCGTCACGTGGTCGTGAGTCATTGTTCTTCGATGACGTAGATAATGTATATGTAAGTTGAGAACAATGGCCAAGATCATACGATTCGAGAACAATGCCTTTCGTTTCCGTTGTTTTAAAATGTCGACCAATGGCCAATCAACACGCACCATACTAATGAACAATATACTTTTCCTGTCATTATTCTTCGATGACGTAGGTAATGTATATGTAAGTTGAGAACAATAGACAAGACCATACGATTCGAGAACAATGCCTTTCGTTTCCGTCATTTTAAAATATTGACCAATGGCGAATCAACACGTGCGTTTCAACGAGCAATGGTAGGGGAGACGACTGAAAAACATACAGGAGCAACTACGACGTCTCTTTGAAGATCTGTTAGCACGAACGAGGGAAAAATGTCAACCAGAACGATCTCCTGCGGGTCATTCTACGGCACGATGGCCTCAATCATGCCGTGGTCGTCCCTCTGCAGGCGGCGGGAGCGACGCGAGCGCGGAGATCCGGTATTTATAGAAACGACGCGGCGGGTGCGTGCGAACCGGAAACGAGATGTCCGCGTAAGGAAAAAGCGGGTCAAAGATGACGCGAGCGTGACGCAAGCGCGGAGTCATCGCCGCGAGTTTCGGCGCGAAAAAACCGGAAACGTTTAATTCAAATAAGGAGAAGAGCGGCCAAGTCAACGAGTCGTTGAGAAGCAGCTCCTAGGAGCATATTAGAAAAGGGGGTCGAGCTTTGAAAACTGCATTCGAATCTTCACCTCGAGCGCGACTGATTAGATGAGAAATTTATCTGACGTTGCCTCTACCACCAGGAAACAATAAGGTAAGATTTTTCTTTGTAGTTTATTTCAGAAAGCATTTTTGTTTTTGCGAGGATCAGTCTAGAGAGGCACTACGATCCTACCGTAACGTGGTTCGATCTGGATCCGTATTTGTTATCATCTAAACTATCAAAGTTTTATTAGAAGATTAGGAAAAGAAAATACGTGAAGCGTACACGAAAATGTAAAGGATTCTGAATGAACGAGGTGCATGGAAAAGTACCAAAGCGACCCTTATCTTTCTTCCGCAAAACGATGTTTTACTGAGCAGGATAGAAAATGCGTGAATAAATGGCAGACCGTGCGAGATCATTGACTGTAAGAGCCGAACCTTTTTCAAACGATAGGCTGGCTCCTTGTCAAGAAATGGTTATTTATGGAGAAAAAAAAATAGAGACTAAACGCGCTAAATTCCTCCCACGTTGATGCATACAGAAATCTTTCCACGCATTTCACTTCATGACCGCATTTTTCGGCCTGTTAACCCTATACCAAACAGTCCCTGGTTTCTACGACCCCCATGATAGAAAAATCTGGTAACCAGCGTTTTCTCCTTTCCCTACAATGTTTTCTACCCTACGGAAACGTTCCTTCTTACCCCTTTTCTCAAAAAGAAAGCGTGCAATCCTCCAATCTATGAATTAGAAACGTATTAATCTCTTACTCCGTCCGTCCGTCCATCCGTCTGTCTGCCTGTCCGTTCATCCGTCTGTCTGTCTTTATGTCTGTCTCTCTCGCGCTGTCTCTCTCGCTCTCTCTTCTTTGTCTGTCTGCCGACCTGTCTGTCTGTCTGTCGGTCAGCCTACCTGTTTGTCTGTCTGTCTATTACCTATGTTGTAAAGCGCTACCGGAGGGACTGCCCTAATTCTCGACACGCTGTATTGAGCGGGACGTAATAAAATAAGCAAGTTCGTTTTTCTTTTTGTTTTATTTACAAGTAGCTTTTTTCATAATTATTATTTACAAAAAGCATGCCATAATCAGATACAAAGGTAAAGTCTATGAAAAGAATTGAGTCTTTTTTTTCCAACGACGACACAATTTTGTTCGTAGTCCATCCACATACATATACGCAATAAAGTCCGCAATTCATCGTACCAAAAAGCTGCACACGAAGTCCATTGTACACTTCTTGATGTCCATTCTTTTTTTAAACACTGTCCTGACTCGTCCGTTTAAAAAGTCCAATGCACGTCACTCGTGACGATGTTATTTGTCATAAGGAATTCCGGGTGGCCTCATGGTAAAGTCCCTTTTACGTTCGAGTGTTGGCATTTTAAATACGTCGTAAGGGTTCTTTCTCTTGGTGCCTCTGTACTGTGCTTTAACCCTTTTTTCCTCTTGAGCAATATGTGTCAAAAATCGTATTGCAGGATTTTCCTTCTTTTCTTTAATATTCAACTGAGACCTGGCCAAAGTTAAGTCTCGCTCGACGGGTGTGACGAATTTGATCGCCGTTTGACTAGGTGGTTTCCAACCATCGTCTTGTAAAGTTTCTACGACAAAGGAACCATTCTGAGACGGCATTATTTTTCCTTCAGCCATGTTTTGGAAATGTCTCTTCCACTTTTTGACATCCAAATTCGCCATCACAGGGTCACTGCCACCGGCAATACCGTCCATGTCCGCGGTATCGTCGTCATCTTCGGAATGACTTTCCACAGGGGGATCATCGATCTTCGAACCACTGCTTTCATCGTTGTCTTCGGTTTGATCCTCGTCGTCGGATTGGCCGTCCTCAGATGGATCTTCGTCGGAAATCCAATCTAGGTTCGAGTTCGCTCGATGTTCTGACGGTTTATCTTTAACCTCGGGACAATACCATTTAACGTGTTTCTGTAGGTAGTGAATGTCAGAGAACAGAGTACCGCAGTCGTCACAAGACGTAACTGCCAAGGCAAAGTGAGGAGTACTCTGAGCGTTTTCCGATTATTGAAGTCTGAAACGCGGATGTGGTGTGTCCGTTACTTGAAAGGAAGGGTTCTGGTCGTAACTGTATGCCACGGCAGGTTCAGGATCGCTTGGTATTCTTGGGTAATCTTCGAAAATATGCCTCCGCATGCGAAGTGTATCTGACGTGATAGGTTTTAGATCGATCAGAAGATATCCGTAAGGGTGTTTGACAGCTTCTTCAAAATTCCTTATGAGAATTGTTGGGTTAGTCGGATACATATGTTTGGCTAATGTCATGATTTGTTGCTTGTCAACCGGATTGTTAAAGAGTACGAGATAATGACAGTTTCTTATCTGTGTTGGGATCTTTGTTAAAGTAGAGATTCTGATTGAGTGCGATGACCGACAGATTTCTGTGATGGCTGCCTTCCGTAAATAAATCGGTCACTCTCGGATCCTTGGCCGCTTCGGTCGCCTTGTCGTCGAGCACAATAACATTCTTGACTTTCGGGTTGAGAAATTGGTCGGTCTCCAAATTCCAAGGTATGCTACTCATAAATTCGACTTTGGGATATACGGTTCTCTGTATGACGTCGTAGAGCGGTTGCCATCGTTTGTATATCCATATAATGCGTTCGGGTGGTGGTCGTATTTTTTCGCCAGCTCTCTGTAGCAGCTGACACAGAAAGTAGGTCTTTCAAGACGACGTAGGCCCACTGATGATGCAGGTAAACGGATGTTGAAACAAAAACTGGGGTTCCTCTTGTTTTTCACTCTGCTGCTGTTGTTTTTGCATCTGTTGTTGTTGTCGTTGTTGATTAGATTGATGATTCTGTTTCACATGACGTTTTAAACTTTGGTGCCAAAGATATGTGTTGTTACAGACTTGGCAACGATACATTCTCAGTATTGCATACTCATTGTAATTACAAAGATGCGTATTTTCTCTTATAAACTTTCATATAACAGTTTGCTTATTTTAATGTCGATTGTTGTTGTTGTTTGTTGGTTTATTGTTGTTCGTTGTGGCTGTTGTTGTTGCTGTTGGTTCGTTTTTTTGTTGTTTTTGGTTGGTTGTTGTTGCTTGGTTGGTTAATTGTTGGTTCTTGGTTGGTGGTTAGTTGATTGTTGTTGGTTGGTTGGTTGTTGGCTGGTTGTGAGTTGGTTGTTGTTGGTTGGTTATTTATGGTTGGTTGATTGTTGGCTGGTTGTTGTTGGTTGTAAGTTGGTGGTTGTTGGTTTGTTGATTGTTGATTGGTAGGTTGTTGGTTGGATGATTGTTGGTCGATTGTTGGTTGTTGTTGGTTTGTTGATTGTTGGTTGGTTGGTTGTTGTTGTTGATTGGTTGGTTGTTGGTTTGTTGATTGTTGGTCGATTGTTGGTTTGTTGTTGTTGGTCTGTTGATTGTTGGTTGGTTGTTTGTTGTTGTTGATTGGTTGTTGTTGGTTAGTTGGTTGTTGTTAGTTGTAGCTTGGTAGTTGTTGTTGGATGGTTGGTTGTTCTAAATTGGTTGCATTTTTAGTTGTTGCTGTTGGTTGGTTGTTGTTTGTTTTATTCCGTAGGTTAATTGGTTGATGGTTGTTGGTTGGTTGTTAGTTGGTTAGTTTTGGTTGTTGTTCATTATAGGTTCATTGTTGTTGTCACAATGTTGTTTGATTGTTCAGGGCTGGTTGGTTGTTGTTGGTTGCATGATGTTGGTCCTTTTCGAAAAAAAAAAACTTCCATAGACTAATATGCAATTGCAATTAGTTGACATTCTAAGAAGAAAATTGCTCTTTCATCAAAGTTAAGAAGCTCCGAAAAGGGGAGTTTGACCTTAAAACTGCTGTTTTTTTTATGACCTTAAAACTGCTGTTTTTTTTATGCACAACCTCCAACTTTTCCACAGGCTGAGCAGCTGCTTGCTTCCCGCCTCTTTAACCTCTTCAACTCCTGGGCATCAAGATCGAAGCGTAGTGTGAATGATGGCTCATCATCGTCATCCCAGCACTGTCTCTGGAATTACAACGCGTTCCTTCTTGTCATTGGTTTTTTCTGACATTAGTTGAATCAGCTGATCGCCCGCCAAACGAAGTTGTGATGAGACTGTGTTAGCCATCCTCGTGGTTTCTTCTATAGACTTCTGCAAAAAAAAATGTATGCGGTAAATGTGACGAGCAAAAATGAAAAGAAGATAAAGGGAAAACCTGGGCCCAGAGAGAGAGAGAATAAGAAAGAGAAGTGGAGAGAGAGAGAGGACAGACAAACAGACAGAAATATAAATGAGAAAAACAAAGAAAAGTATTTGCGTTTACCCTTATTCGACAAAGCCTGACTTAAATTAACTCCTTTATTAAGCGACAAAACTTTTAGACTCGTCAAAATAGAGAAGCATTATGCAAACGACAAAATAAATGTGACCCATTACTTAAAATTTGTTTTGGGGAACGATTGAGAATAATGTGGGAAAAGAAGAAAATGTCGGTTACCAGCAGTTTCTCCTTTTTTTCCCCACAATGTTTTTCAAAGTTCCTTTCCATCAGCATCGTTCGACAGTAGATTAGAATCTTTTTAAAAGAAGGATCTTAATCCACTAACAATGAAATCCGTTTTTATTGTTCATTCTGTTGTACTAACCTTCCAGGATACTTTCGATCTTGTCTTCGATTTATTGAATCTATATAAAGGTCCAATGTACCTCTTCGCTTTCTGTATGGTTCAAACGTTTCGCGTTCCAAGACAAAGAAATATGGCCAGTGGTGTAAGTTGTTCTTTTCCTTAAATATATAACTGTTTTTTTTTTCACAATTTACTTTCTTACTTTAAGAAATTGCTTTTCTTACTTTTAGAAAATAACTTTTGCAAATTTTTCTTTCATTAATTCTAAGTAGGTTAACAGCTGAGATCGAGATCATATTGCACAGAACATGGAGTCTGATCTTTTAACCGAGGCAAACTTTTGTCAGTTTTTCTTTTTATCAATTCAAAGGCTACGTACAGCGTAGATCAGGATCAGATTACGCAGAATGTAAAGTCTGATCTTTAGCTGAGATCGAGATCATATTGCACAGAATGTGGAGTCTGATCTTTTAACCGAGGCAAACTTTTGTCAGTTGTTCTTTTTTACTAATTCTTAGGCTGTGTACGGCGTAGATCAGGATCAGATTACACAGAAAGTAAAGTCTGATCTTTAGCTTAGATCGAGATCATATGGCACAGAATGCGGAGTCTGATCTCTTAACCGAGGCAAACTTTTGTCAGTTTTTCTTTTTACTAATTCTTAGGCAGTGTACGGCGTAGATCAGGATCAGATTACACAGAATGTAAAGTTTGATCTTTAGCTTAGATCGAGATCATATTGCACAGAATATGGAGTCTGATCTTTTAACCGAGGCAAACTTTTGTCAGTTTTTCTTTTTACTAATTCTTAGGCTGTGTACAGCGTAGATCAGGATCAGATTACACAGAATGTAAAGTCTGATCTTTAGCTTAGATCGAGATCATATTGCACATAATGCGGAGTCTGATCTTTTTAACCGAGGCAAACTTTTATCAGTTTTTCTCTTTACTAATTCTTAGGCTTAGTACAGCGTAGATCAGGATCAGATTACACTGAATGAAAAGTCTGATCTTTAGCTTAGATCAAGTCTGATCTTTAGCTTAGATCGAGATCATATTGCACAGAATGTGGAGTCTGATCTTTTAACCGAGGCAAACTTTTGTCAGTTTTTCTTTTTATTAATTCTTTGGCTGTGTACAGCGTAGATCAGGATCAGATTACACAGAATGAAAAGTCTGATCTTTAAACCACACTGTCCAAATACAGGAATTATTTTCATTTAAACGTATAGTTTGAATATTTTCTTTTCAGAACTCACCAATAGTGATTGATTGTACGCCCGACACGGCAGAAAAAGTATTGGGAGATGATACACCGCATACTGGTGTACATCTCCGACCAAAGAGACTCTATGCCGTGTGCGTGTGTGTACGTGTGTTAACGTTTTTCGCACTAACGGAATAAAATTACAGCTGTCCAAACCGAAAGCGGCTGCTGACGATATATCAAAATTTATGATAATTTCATGAAAAAAGAAAACACTGAATGCGAAGACTTTGCCTATTTTTATACAATAGTGCTTTCAATGTTTTTTTTTTTTTTGCAGCTTTTAATATTTTCGCGTAATAAAAGATTTAAATCATAGTCGTAAAAAAAAAAACTAAGTTATTTGATGTTTTTTATGTTGCTTTCAATCACATTCTGAAATGCATTGCCAAAGAACACTCGCAGGAAAAAAAAAAGTGTATCATGTCGACATCGAACCCGTCTACTCCCAAGTTATAATGTACATACGTTTCATGGAGCTGGGTAGAACCGTATTCTAAAAGTCAGAATTTTCCAGACATCAGACTCGGAAGGCTCAAGCCTTGAGAACCTAGAGACGACAATCCTCTGGGAAGCTCAAGACAAGCTCGTGAGTTTTTTTTTTATACCTACATTAAATGTTATATGATCATTTCTTAGGTATATTTAGAGAAAAGATGTATATTTTTTTTTAATTCTAGAAAGCTAATCTACTTTCCCCCATTTATGTATCTATTGATTTTACTGTATCTCCTCACTTTGATTTATTTTGTACTTTTGTTTATATTTCAGAGGCAGGCCAGGAAACACCTAAAAAAAGTAGAAAGAGAATTAAAAACTCTAAAAGAAATTTTAGAAGAACAATAATAATTCTGTGTGTGTTATAAAAAGTGATAAATATTTTAAAGTATTGGTATACTTGTGTTGTAATCTGTTCAACAATCTTACCTCCAGTTGATTCCGTTTCCAATAATCACACACTGTGTTAGATGTATTGCCGTTGAGTGGCTTCTTGTATTGTTGATGTTGTTCACTCTTATGTAGTGTCGGCACTAGGACGTAGATATATACGTCATTTTCTTAGTATAGCACGTGTTGATTCGCCATTGGTCAACATTTTAAAATAACGGAAACGAAAGGCATTGTTCTCGAATCGTATGGTCTTGTCTATTGTTCTCAACTTACATATACATTACCCACGTCATCGAAGAACAATGACAGGGAAAGTCTATTGTTCATTAGTATGGTGCGTGTTGATTCGCCATTGGTCGACATTTTAAAACAACGGAAACGAAAGGCATTGTTCTCGAATCGTATGATCTTGGCCATTGTTCTCAACTTACATATACATTATCTACGTCATCGAAGAACAATGACTGACGACCACGTGACGCTGATGACGTCAATAACCACTTAAGAACCACTTAAGTCATTTCCTGTTTTGCCTCCAAAGTGACGCCCCTGTAGTACTTGTTTTTTTTTTTCTTTACAGGGCCATGTGATAAAAAAAACTGGGGAAGTTTGAGGTTTGAAACCTCAAACTCATTCTAAATCAGTTGGAGGGAGAATGAGTTGGAGGGGATCAAATACGACGTCAAAGAGATTGTCAATGATTTGTAAAAAAAATACAGAACTAAAAAGTTGATTAGTTTAACTAAGCTCGATAGAAAAATGGTAAACCAGGGGTATTTGAAATTTAATACTCGACAATGCGTGCAGCCCCTATTAAAATCGACAGTTGATACTCGCTTCGTCGAGTATTTACCCCAATTAGTATACCTTACATGACTTTCAGTGGTGTAAACTGAAGTAATACCCCTAATAGCTTAAAATGTTGAGAGCGTAAAACATTGCTTCCTGGAGGATTTGATCGAATCCAGAAATGTATGGCGACGAGTCGGGGAAGAACCTGTGACGTTATTGTGGAGTGGAAGGTTATATTGTTTATCCGCTTTGATTATTATGCTGTCATGGATTGTTTCCTGTTATCAATACCACATTTCATGACAAACAGAAAAAAAAAAGCTACTACAAAATCCAGAAAAGCGTGGATAGGCGCACTGGCAGTCGGGATATAGCTTAAATAGCGTCGTTAAATGCCACCAATTTTATCGAGTCCTTGATCTTACCCGGTCATTTCACACCGAGTTCACAATAGAACATGATCTAATCAGTCGATAGGCGTGTACCAAATTGAAATCAGTACCTCGTCCACGAGCCAGATGATATACAGTTTTATCCTTTACAGTGGATTGATATGTCGCATATTCTTCTTCCACTGATGTTCTTGTTCAACAATACGCGAGACCAGTCCACTTTTCGTGAATCAGGTTTCTTTTCAGTTTCGAAAGATGTATGTCTCATTCCGTAAAAGAGTGCTACTACCCGATTTACCTTATTCTCCGAACTATTGTGTAATACCCATCTCCGTGCCACCAACCTCAAGGCTACAGGGTTTGTTCGAAAACCCATTTAAGTCAATCAGGTGTGTTTTCAATTGTAAAACGATATGGCATGAGGAGAATATTTGTGAATGGTGTTTAACGCCGCTTTCAACATGCTTGTATTCGTATCACGGACGTTACGGTAGCAAACCTACGATCCACATTTTTTCAGTGGTATGACATTATAAAGGTGTGGTAGGTAAACCGATATCAATCCTATTGTTCTCGGAAATTATAATCCTATTCTTCCGTGGTATGAGTCACGGGGCTGCAGGCAGACATACGATACTTACCCCATTATTCTCAGATCTTTATCCTATTATTTTCTGGAGGAGTCACGCGCGCCACAGGGAGTCTTGCGGTATGATGTCACTGTTTCCGGGCAGACACACGATACTTACCCCATTGTTCCCATAGTTCGTGGGCAGTCACGCGTGCATAATTCCATTGTTTTTGGGCAGGTGCCACCGTGCCACCCAAATTCCCCAACCTATTGTCCCGTTATATGACGTCAGCGAGGATTGGCATTTCCGATCTTGTATACCCATTGTTCTCCGGAAAAAATAACCATTGTTCGTGTGCAGTCACGCGTGAATGATTCCATTGTTCTTGGAACAATACCCCTATTGTTCTTGGGCATCTCCCCAACTGTCCGAACAATACTACACCTTTTAGATCACAAGTAATACCATATATCCATTCAGCTACAAATTTCAACACTTTAGTCTCTAACTACCTTCTTGAAATGGCAGCAGTGTGGCGGCTTATATTATGAGAGGGGTGTCTTCTTAAGTCCTTGACAAAATTTGATGAAACTTCATGCATGTTTTCCATTGGATAGTTTGTTGATACATTTTTTTTTTTTTCATATATATATATATATATATATTTATATAATGACATGTCATGGAAAATGGGGGTTTTATGTATATTTCCAAGTTCTGCAAAAAGGGTACTTAATGTATAATCCTGTTATGGACCTCTTGTATATTTTTTTATGTAATGAAATGCTGTGCCATGGAACAAAGGAGCTTAATGAGTAATTTCTTCATGGACCAAGAAGAAAAAGGTGACATGCACATGCAAAACACAATACCTCTTGTATATTTGTATCAAAAAAGGTCTTTTTCGGAGGGGGATATCATTTCAACGAAAAATCATTTATTCAACCACTAGTCTGCTGAGTGCAACTAAAGACATTTTATGTGCAGTCTGATCTTAGATCAACACGGTCCTTTGGAGATTTTTTTCCCATGACGACAAACTCAAAAAACCAAAATTTAGGGGTTTACTATCAGCTTGAAATTTTCTTTTTCACTTATTTAGCCGATTTATGTAACGCCACTATCCTTCAAGTTACATATATCTTTGTAAAGCTGCAGGTGTATATACCACAGGATTTGTTCATAAAAGGTATAACCCATTACCACACAATCCCTTTTTTTTGACTCCCCTGAGAAAGAAGCCTTCTGAAAACACTGTGGGAAAAGGAGAAAATGCTGGTAACCAGCATTTTCTCCTTTTCCCAGTGTTTTCTACCCTTCCCAGAACAAATTTCAATTTTTCAATCGCCTTAATTTTGTCGTCTACAAATGCTTTCAACTTGGACCAGTCTAAATTTTTTTTCATCTTGTAAAGGTATAAGGTGAGAAACTGTAAAATTTGGTTACATAATAACAGGCTTCAAATGCATGTGTGCAATGCACTTAGAAAGGGGCATTAAATCCATCCTCGTGATGCATGCTACAAAGGTTGGGCTAGGATACCTCCTTAAAAAAGTAGGTAAATATATCTATGGTGATTATCTAGTTTCGAAGGCAGACGATAAAGCAAAAGAGTTCCTGTCACTTTTACAATATCAATGGGTTTACGTCTTTGATGTTCAGAGTACGCTGTTAAAAAGATTAGACTTTTCTGCGCAAGCCACAGAATTTGCCTCGGTCAGATGATGTCCAACTTTTAAGAAATTACACAGTGGAAAACATAAAAAAGATCGCAAATGACAAATACAAGTTCACAGAAATGAATGATTACATTTTACTACGAGACTTTCTTGTGTGTAGACTTACACTATTTAACGCTACTAAGGCAAGGAGGGGAACCAAGCCGCTTAACTATATCAGAGTGGGAAGATGTAGAGAACGATATATGGCACAATACAGCGATTGAAAAAATCACCGGTCCCTTTGACAAAGTGCTCTTTTGACGCTATAAGCTTGCCTACCAACCTGGAAAATTAGTGCCGTTGCTCGTCATTGATGACTGTTGGGACAGAATTCGTTTACTGGTTGATCCTGAGATTCAAGGTCGAATAGGCGTTGCGAAAGCGAATAAATTATCTGCGTTTTCCCTACACACAACTATCTTCTAGTCATGCTGTCAATCGACGCTGCAAGCTGGCAAATTGTAACAAGGCTATCACCGGCACCATATTTAGATATTGTGCCCAGAACTGTATATGGAATTCCATGTTAACTCTAATTTAGTTTTACATTTGTGTGTGTGTGTGTAGTCTTGTGTGTAATAGTGTTTGATAATAGAGTTGGTTTTTTTTTTCCTTATGTTGTGGTAATTTTACTGGCTTGACTTTAGCCATTCCTTTTACTTTAACGATAGTTTCGTCATATTTCAAAATTTGAAGTTTATTGAATGAGTATTCTAATAAGATTTAATGCAGATCTTACTTCGGCGCAAGATCTTTTAAGTGTACGCGAATGTGAATGTTCAATTATTAACGAGGTGCACTCTCGCCAGGCGCTCTATGAAGCGCCGGCGATGGTGAAAATACCACAGAACGCAATACGCGAGGGAGGGGGGGGGGCGCAGACTATATTATAGCGTCTGTAAACTGAAATAGCCATTGACTCACACGGTAACTATTCAATAGATAACAGTACTTACGCCCAGGGCTCGGAGCTTTTTACAACAGTCAATAGTACAGCGTCTGTAAACTGAAATAGCCATTGACTCACTCGGCAACTATTCAATAGCTAACAGTATGATACGCCCAGGGCTCGGAGCTTAACCCTTTACCAAACAATCCCTGTTGTTTTTTTTAAATACCTTGAGTTAAGAAATTTTAGTGTAACCGGCATAGCCAGGTTCGAGAAGGTAACAATGCAGAAAGAAACCAAAGCTATTTTTTACATTTTTATTGATAGTGAAATATGAAAAGATAAGAATAGTCAGAGAGAATGAAGAAGGCTCAGTGCTGGTTTTCTGTTAGGTAAAATTTACCTTAGTAGCTAGTTAGCGACTGGTAGAACAGAGCTAAAACCCTGCCTTACATACCCAGAGTGAGAGTGGTTACATAAGAAAAGCATGCAGCATGCAACCTAAGAAAATAAAACCTAATAATAGGCCTAACCGGACTGCTAGTTCTGAGCAACCTAAAACTTCTATTTTGGCTTGTCCAATTGCAGCAGTAAGGTTAGAATAACCGGATTCACTTTTCTCTAAAGGAAAATGGAAGAACAGAGAAGTATGTTGAAAAGAAATGAATCTTTATTACCAATAAAGAATTTACTTACATAACTACTATGGGAATCACATTTTTTTAGGGAAAGAAAATGGAAAGAATGAACCCTAATGAAATGGAAAAGAAGCCCCCTATGGCTGTCCAGAGAAAGGTAAAATCTACCTGCGTATCAGAGGATTCAGCAATTAGATGTATTGACACAGTATATATGTTTTCAATACCCCCGTGAGTAGGGTACCTAATTTGCATAAAGCATTCAATTATATAGCAGTATCACTGGCAATAAACCCCAAAAAAGGCCAAACACCAGCAAACACGGCCATATAAGCTTGTCAAAACATGAGGTAGAGTTAACCCTTTACAAAGTACATGTTTACAGGTTTAAAGTTTACTTTCAATGGTACAGTGTAATGAAAATGCCATATTCATGGCAAATGCTAAACTTCTGAAATCAAATTCTGCTACACTCGCCCTTCCTTGAAAGAAAGAAAAAGAAACGATTTCTTGCGCAAGGAGACAACTTCTCCAACATCACATTCAAAATAACCCAAGTGGTAACTGAACTGAATCAGCTGTATAGTGACGCACAAATGAATGAAATAACTGCAAGCATATGGCTTACAGCTAAAACACACATAAGTCTAATCCCTGCAGTCTTATTTACCAAATGTACAACTCCAACAATCAAAGGGAATGATTCCATCTTGACATATTGTTTTTACTACACACGATTTTTTTTTCAATACACAAAATGATACAACAGACGTGCATACCATTCATTTACACAAAGTCAAAAATAGGTAGACGTCTAGTATCTCATTTTGTTACAATGCAAGAAAACAACCATCTGCGCTTGACTGTCAGAATCTATCATCCTGCTCGGCGAACCACAGAAAACCACTTTCAGTTATCAATACTCTCAGTGCTTTGAAATTCGACAGCACGAATCGCTTCCCTTGACTAGGCATGCGCAGTTTCAACTTTCGAAAAGAGACCGCATCCAAAACCGGCAAATGGAGAAATGGAATCACAAGGGTATATTCAGACAAGGATCACATCATCAAAAGAAAAGTTCACTTTGTGGAAGATCTTTTGAATGTCTTCCAGTCGTTGATCCCTCTTCTTTGAATAAAATCACTTCATCGCGACAGTCGGCGGTTTCGGTGACCGAAGAAATTTCAATCTGTTCTGCCTCCCTTCTTCTCTTTTTGCGTAGCCGTTGTCGATGATCTACTCTGTATGGGAGCACACCTAATGGGTCGATAAACGATTTGTTGCTCTCTATCTTCCCTATGGCCGTAGCTTCCTATGTATGGACGTGGTTGTGTCTGGTTGGTTGGTTGTATTGGAGTTTAACGCCAATTTAACAGCTATGGTCATATTATGGTGGTCGGCGACGCACATGTGTTTCCTGGCATTCTCACACCGGTACTACTTTCTTTCCAAAGCCACCGACTACTTTTCTCACATGCTTCAGCAGAGGTGACAGGCGAAAATACGCCGGAAAGAAAGTTCGCCTCAACCGGGTATCGACCTCACAACCACCAGGTCATGAGTCCGACATGCTCACCACTGAGCCACCCGGGCGGGCGTGGTTGTGTCTGGAAGCATTGTACTTACGTCCAAAGACTTGGTGGCACAACGAGCTCTCAAACAGGTGAATTTTTTCCTGGTGTTTCATTTCCCAGTGTCTGTAGAACGAGGAATGTCTGTTATACTTGTGAGGACCACATGCCTCCACTGGACATCTAGTAGGCTCATCAGGCCAAACCGGCCTTTCAGCATCTAGGAACTCCCTAGGTCCATCAGTTCACAGGAGATTCTTAGCTGGGTTCGACGTATAAGTGTATAGATCTGAAAAGAGCCAATGGATCATTTCCAGAAATGGAACTTCTGTCTAGGAATGACACAGAATGAATAGAAAAGCTTCATTTACAGTAGGGAATGGATGCAGGCTGCCTGATGCCTTTGAGCTCGACCAGGTAAAATTTATGACTTAAAAGGATTTTCCTAATGAAACTTAATATTTACATTTATGAATACTTTCGCTGCAAAAACTGTCTAAATGAATGAACGCTCTCGGCCTGAGCAGCTCAACATTTCCGAGATAACGCCCCTTCTTGGGCTCCTTTAAAGACCCTAAGCTGATAAAGGAAATCCATCCTGTACATAATAGCAACTAGGCCAGTATAGGTTTTGTTGTTCTGAATTATCCATTTAGCTAACGAATACTGTGAGATGCTAGTTTCATGCAGATTAAACGAAAAAAGAAAACACGAATTTCCTCTTCCAGAGTAATATCTTATAATTTTATGCAGATACCTGCTTTCCTTCCAAAATAATGCACTCAACATGCCAATTTAACTACATGTACTATTAAGTTTATGAGCAATGAATTAAATGTTAAGGACTCTCCTTGAATTGACAAACTTTTTCACTTCAAAGTCTTGTCCTTTATAAACAAACAAAATCACTGAGTGTGATAATAACAACACGAAATAACAAGATGAAATTTACAACATGAAAAAATGAAATAAATATAAATTTATGGAAATGAACCATTTTCACTACTTTTCTTCCATAAAAAAACAGATTTTTCTAAGGAGAAAAAGGTACTTTAGGCTTAACTCTTCTCCCTGTTCGAGTAAAATATGGCTCAGGAATAGAATTTTCCTCACTGTTAAAAGGAGGATCAAACGCAGAATCTTCTGTTATTAATACAGAAGGCTGGGGAGTAGAAAGCAAATGTTCTTGTGTAGGAGTTTGACGAATATCTAGAGGACTAGATAAACATTCCTTAAGGTGATCAACATGAACAACAAGTATTTTGTTTGAAACTGTGTGTTTTATTTTATAGGTGACATCTGTCAATCTTGCTAGAACTACATATGGCCCTGTCCAACCGAGACCTAATTTTACGCCAGCAGTTGGAGGGGTACCAACAGTAGGTAGAAAATAGGCATGCCTCTTATCCTCGGAGGATAAAAATGGAGGATAAAAATGGAGGATAAGAAAGGAGGAGAAGAATGGAGGATAACAATGTAGGATAAAAATGATCCTCAGGGGCCCGTTTATCCTCAGTGAGTAAAAAAAATAATCCTTTCGAAATAAAATTTATCCTTATCCTCGAAGTAAGAATTTATCCTCATTATCAATTATCCGTGTAAATGCGCATTTCATCCTTTATTGGGTAGATTTCAACAATTTGCTAGTACGGCATTAATATAAAAGCTCCTCTTTATCGATAGAGGATCATTCGTTTCACATTAACTGAATAGATCAGTGTTTGGTTTTCCGCTAGTAAGGATGAAACAAAAAGAAAACGACAATGTATTATTTCAGTGCGTAAAATGTGCTTACATTTTCCTCTCATGGCGAAATCTTTTGCATCATTTAAGAGTATGGCATACGGCAGAATATTATTCGTTTACGTGCGTTTGTTGTGACAAGACGTTTGAAGATAAAAAAGCTTTACTAACGCATCTAAAACAGAGGTTAAGAACAAAACTGTAAAAATTCATTTAAAGTATATCAGTGATCAACATCAGAAGTAACTCGGACGTTCAGGTGTGACAACAGAGAATTCAAAGTATGAACAAGGAAGACATTTTAAAGAAGTATTATTTTGATCCGAAACATCCGGCTGCTTATGGAGGACCTGAAAAGTTATTGAAAGTGCTTCAGACAAAGTACCCGAGAGTCTTTACTCTGAATTACATCTCTAGATGGTTGAGTAATCAGGATGCTTACGCGTTACAAAAACCCGTTCGTCACCGTTTCAAAACGGCTAATGTGAGAGTAACATCCATTAATGAACAGTGGGACATTGATTTGCTTTCTATGTTGAATTTAAGTGACGAAAATGATGGTGTGCGATATCTCCTATTCGCCATTGACATTTTAAGCAGAAAAGTACGAGTTCAACCTTTGAAGAATAAAACGGCGAAGTCTGTGTTGGAGGGTATGAAAGCAATGCTAAAAGACGTGAAACCAAAAAAAATACGAGCAGACAAAGGTTCCGAGTTTGTGAATCGGTGGTTTAAAAAGTTGATGAAGGAGGAATATATTTATTTTTTCACCACTCAAAATCCGGCAAAAGCCGATTATGTTGAACGTGTGCAAAGAACAATCAAGACGGCTCTCTATCGATACACGAGACATCAAGGTAACTATCGATATATTGATGTGCTGGATGAGATTGTAACAAATTACAACAACACGCCCCATCGTAGTTTAAACGATTTAGCACCGAATCAAGTGAATAAAGATAATGAAGCGGATGTATGGGCGTTCATCTATTTAAAAAAACGTCCGAGAGTAAAAAGCAAACCTAGGTTCCAATTCAAACTGGGTGACTTGGTGCGCATCAGTTTTACGAAAGCGTTGTTTCGTAGAGCATACCAAGAACAATATACTGCCGAAGTATTTCGAGTGTCGGGAAGATTATTAAAGCAGGGAATTCCTATGTTTAGATTAAAGGATTTAAAGGATGAAGACGTGAAAGGTTTTTTTTACGCCAACGACTTGCAGAAAGTCGATAAAGATGAGAACAGCCTTTGGTTTATCGAGCGTAGTTTAAAACGAAGAAAAAGAAAGAAAAAAACTGAGTTTTTGGTAAAGTGGCAGGGATTTCCAGATACATTTAACAGTTGGGAAGATGCGGATGACGTTAAAGACACGAGAGGAGAAGAGAAGTAAACATGGATCGATACATTTATGTGCAAAGCGATGAGAGCAATACCTTTTTTTACAGATAATGAAACGGCTAACTTTAGAGTGCAGCTCAAATATCCTCTCTACCTACCCGGAATATGGAAGGTGGCTCTAGTCGAATTTCACGCGACGGAGAAATCCAAGTCAAAGCTAAAAGCGGATGATGGGTTATATATTTATAGCGATTTGTGTAAAGAGAGTATAGTGCAAGGTGAGGAGCGCCCGTTGTTACGACTCTTACGAACGAAGTCCATAACAAAGAAACAAATGAATTAATGCATGGCAGAAATAAGGGTCCGAGCGGGATTCGAACCCCAGAACTCCCGGACGCAAGACCAATACCTTAACCACTGAGCTAAAGAGATATCTCCCTGACGCAGTAGCCAGGTATTGTATTTAAACCGGGAGAATGCCATGCAGGAAGGAGTGGTCTCCCGTAACACACCCCCTCTTAAAGTCATCATTTATTGATGACTCAAAGCCTTATTAGGCAGGAAGTCCAATTTTGGACAACAAATGGGATTAATGGCTCAATGGCCAATCCCGGACGAGCCCCCATCTTACGAACGAAGTCCGTAACAAAGAAACAAATGAATTAATGCATGGCAGAAATAAGGGTCCGAGCGGGATTCGAACCCCAGAACTCCCGGACGCAAGACCAATACCTTAACCACTGAGCTAAAGAGATATCTCCCTGACGCAGTAGCCAGGTATTGTATTTAAACCGGGAGAATGCCATGCAGGAAGGAGTGGTCTCCCGTAACACACCCCCTCTTAAAGTCATCATTTATTGATGACTCAAAGCCTTATTAGGCAGGAAGTCCAATTTTGGACAACAAATGGGATTAATGGCTCAATGGCCAATCCCGGACGAGCCCCCATCTTACGAACGAAGTCCGTAACAAAGAAACAAATGAATTAATGCATGGCAGAAATAAGGGTCCGAGCGGGATTCGAACCCCAGAACTCCCGGACGCAAGACCAATACCTTAACCACTGAGCTAAAGAGATATCTCCCTGACGCAGTAGCCAGGTATTGTATTTAAACCGGGAGAATGCCATGCAGGAAGGAGTGGTCTCCCGTAACACGACGATTAGAAAAAAGTGCTAAAAGTAAATGGGATTATATTTTGAGTACTCCGTTTTATGTAAACGTTGCGAAGAATGAAGTTCGAGAATTCAATATCTATTTAAAAGGAGAAGACGATTTAACGCAATTAAATCTGCAAGATCCAGTGCGATTAACACTTCATTTGAGACGATACCCATTTTTGTAATAATGATGAAACTATATGTACCAAATCCTCAAAAGTGGGTGGACTTTTTTGATCGTGTGAGTACCGGAAAAAAATCGTTGAAACAATCAGGAGCTGGGAGGAAACCGCGGGTCATTGCGGTTGACCAATTAAAACCAATAGAAGATAAGCAAGTATCTATCAAAGCTGTATTACCTTCTGAACAGACTGCAGCGCAAGCCAAGTCGGAATTAGAGAGAGAAAATATAAATCCCAAGACAGTTGAAAAAATGTTTCAGTCGAGCTCTAGACGTAGTAGGAAAAGGAAGGCGAAATCAAGCTCCACACGCAGAACGAAACGTCGTCGTGTAGCTAGCAAACGAAAGCGTGGTGCAGGAAAAAGTGCATATAAAAAGCGTTCTCATAAGAAACATTCTAAAAAGAGGACTAACGGTAAACGTGATATTTTTGAAATAAAATAATGCCGACATTTAACGAGACACAATTTAAGGAAGGACTCGTATCTGAGCTTAGCTTGTATGATCTACCGAGTACCCAAACGAGTGTTAAAGAATTTCGAGATGAAGAAGTTTAGAGTTTAGAATTAATGCTCAGACCTCAAGTACTCTCAGATTTACGTTAAACTGAGAGTGGAGAAGTTGGACGGAAGTAAACTGTTGGCTGAAAAAGTAGGCCCTGCGAATTTGTTTTTACAGAGTTTATTCTCTACCATAGAAGTGACATTACAGAACAAAGTTATTGTGACTTGCAATTACAATCCGTACAGAGCTTACATTCCGACTTTGCTTAAATATGGAGAAGACGCATTATCCTCCCAGATTAATACTCAAGGATGGAGCATAGATGATGCAGATGCTCCGGGAGTAACTGATCCTAGCAAAGCTAACAACGGGTTGTTTGAACGAGCGAAATGGATCGCTACTTCAAACAGTGTAGACTTACAAGGACCCATTTTCCACGACTTTTGCGATATGGATCGTTACCTTTTAAATCAGGTGGATGTGAAAATTAAATTATACAGAAACCCAGCTACTTTTTCATTGCTAGCAGCGGACGCTGCCACGGATTTTAGAATTGAAATCGAAGACATATACATCATCGCTAGAAAGGTCAAGGTTAATCCCGCCGTACTCTATGGTCATTCCCAGATTCTCGAGAAACAAAACGCTCTTTACCCATACACGAAAAAAGAAGTTCGAGTACAGACTATCGCCCCAGGAAGCAGTTCATTTATTTGGGATAACATGTTTCAAGGAAAACGCCCCGAAAAAGTGATTATCGGTTTCGTGAAGAGCAAGGCATTAAACGGAGACTATACCACGAATCCGTTCAATTTTGAACATTGTAATATTACCCAAATCGTCGTGTATAATGATGGTCTACCAGTAGGTGGAACTCCGATTAAAACGGACTTTTCGAAAGAAGGAAGCACAGTCACGAGAGCTTATACCAATCTCCTT
Source organism: Tridacna crocea (assembly GCA_943736015.1). Classification (NCBI taxonomy): domain Eukaryota; kingdom Metazoa; phylum Mollusca; class Bivalvia; order Cardiida; family Cardiidae; genus Tridacna; species Tridacna crocea. The sequence continues at coordinate 11,246,397 of OX031057.1, read as the reverse complement.
CAGAGTACAGGCAAATGGAGACAGAATGAAGGCTTCGCTTTGAATAGGGACCATTTTATAAGCGGTAGCACTTTATTCGTATTTCAGTCAGAGCCTAACTTTTCCCACCATGGTGAATACCTGTCCCTAGTTAAGAGCGGGAATTGGCAGTTAGCCGTTCAGTTTGGCAAAGTACTTACAGGTAAGCAGAAGTTTCTAAACATGCTTCATATTCTTTTGTATTTTTTTATAATTTAACCATGCTTCATTTTTTTTTTTTTTTCTTTCTTTCAAAATTTAACCATGTTATATATCTTATCAATATATTCTATTTCTAAAAGTCTTTTTTATATTTAATAGAGCCGATGAGCTGTATCGTTTACTCGGAAGAACCGGCTTACATGGAGATTACGAAAGAGCGTGACTTAATTTTACAAGCATGAATACGTCGCAACTAGAATGTTGTATTAAGTGTGATAAAGTACTATCAGCTCACGTTGTCGGCGTTTATGCATCAGATACTCTTCCAATTCATGGAACTAATCAATCGTATGGACTTATCGTGAATACAGACAAGTCAACTAGTCCTGGTCGACATTGGTGTGCCATTTATAACGATGGACATGGACACATAGAATTCTTTGATAGTTATGGCAGATCTCCGTGGTATAATAGTGTGTATATATCACGGTGGATAAATCAGAGAGCAAAAACTTTAGAATTTAACAGAAAGAAACTTCAAAGCGACCATTTAACTGTGTGCGGACTTTATTGTATTTTATATTTACATCAAAGGTTGAATGGAACTTTAATGAACGAGTTTCTCGCATCATTTAGTGCCACTCCGGATGTAAATGACGAATATGTTGAAAGCATTGTGACCTTCGCTTTTCCAGAGTGCGTTTCAAACGATTTTGTGTTTAATCAGACATGTATTCCTCTTTCTCCGTGTAAATAATGTATTAAGGTGTGTAAATAAATGTAAAATACGATTTTATTTTTGTTGTTTTATTTTATACAAAATAATCAAACAATAATTATTCACATGGCGTAATTTTAAAATCGTCCAAAAAGAAACTTTGATCTTCGATACGAGTATATACTCGATTTTCGAACACCAAAGGTTGGCTTTGAACTGGTGTATTCTTAAAATTGTCCAAGAAGAAACTTTGATCTTCGATACGAGTATATACTCGATTTTCGGACACCAAAGGTTCGCTTTGAAATGGTGTAATCTTTACATCGTCCAAGAAAAAACTTTGATCTCCAATAGGGGTAAACACTCGATTTTCAAAGACCAAAGATTGGCCTTGAACTGGTGGTATTTCTACCACTTCAATAGATGCGTCTTCTACCATTTCCGTATCACAAGTATTTCCAATCATTTGAACCGAAGACTCTTGGCTATGATCTTTTGTAAGACCGTGTCCGATTTTATAATGCGAATACGCATAACTTTCAACTGAATTGAGAAGGTATCTTTTATCATCGAAGGCAGATAATCCAGTTTTATTGATGTTTTCACAAAAGAGTTCATGTCGATGACTTCTAAGAGATGTCATGGAAGACACTTTTTTGGTTTCCTCGAACAAAGCCAATTTGTAATGTTCGTGTTTAAGATCTTTTTTCACAGTCACTTTCGAAATACCCTTAGCGCGTTTCTCTTCTTTATTGTCACATATAAAACTATACATTTTTGATCTAAGTCCAACAAATTCTGAAATGGCATGTCCATTTACTTTGTCTTTCATTTTGCCGAGAGATTTTTTATTGCGATCACTATGAAGAATGTGGTCTGTAGGGTAGTCCGACGTATCAAACAATTCCATGGAAAGCAGCATATCCTGGTATATGTCATCTGTTTCGCAGTAGAAAAGGAAACTGTCCGTGTCAGTCATTTGAAGCTGAGCCTTGTCCCCGTATCTTTTCTTGATATACCCATACCAGAAGTCGTACATAAGACATTTACTCAAATCTGAAAATATAGTTGGCAGATTTTATATTATCTAAAATACGGAAGCAAATACGAACCGTAATAAATCCAGTCTAAAATCAACATATCTGATTTAAATAGTAATTAAAAGAAAACTTACCCAGAATACACATGCCGCAGTAACTGGGTTTGAAGAGCTTCACTTGGGAACGTAGTAGTTCTACCGCTACTAAATCTTCATTGAATATAATGGTGGTCTTGTAGGTGGGTTTAGCCGATATTTTTCGTAAACGTTCTTCTAGATGGACCAACTCGATGTTCTTATACTTGCGTTCATTTTGAAGAGTCTGAAATGTATACATATACGTGGTATAATAGAATACCAAAAATTCTTTAAATATAAATCAATACGTTTAAAAAATGTCACGGGAAATATCATTTTAAATCGAAAAGTCAGAATTTCTGGAATGTCGTGATAATATTGATTTTAAAGACTCGAATTAGAAAGGTATTCATCAAATTACCTTGCTAAATACTGACACATTCATCAGTTTGTAAAAGTTCTTTTCGAATGTGGATTTGGCTCGTTTCCGCATCTCAGTGTTGAAGTCAATGTATGGCTTCATCCAGGGTTTCTGTCGAAACTGTAAAACTCTATGGATTTCTTTGATCTTCATCCCAAGGTTCACATACAACTGTAAATTTCTGTAATGTAGAATGTAGTGGGATTTGTCTCCCAGAGTGGCGAGTAATTTCTTTACCCGACCTCGAGCAGGTAACGGATCATCGTCATTCAGACCGTGTAATTTTCGTAGTAATTGTTGAGCGTAAGGCGAGAGATCTTCATTCGAGATTTCTTTTTGTTCCGGTGCTAAAGGAAGGCAGTTATGTAGATCATGTAGTTCTGGTGGGTAGTGAAGAGAGACGTCTATAATATAGCCTATTTCTCCTTCTTCCATAGACATGACATCAAAATCTTTCACTTCCTCTAAGAATTTAAAGTCGCCAAATGGTAAGACTTGAACCATGGCCCAACCGTAAAGATTGTTTGCATCTAAATACTGAAGGTAACTATGGTTACGAGTGACGTCATAGGTCTCGAGGTAAGGGTTGTTTGCTTTCTTATATCGATTTGAGATTTGTGACAATCCACCCCTAGTTCCCGCCTCTATCATCAATAAGTGTTCGATGCTTGTGAGTAATTCTAACTCAATTCCCGTCATTTTGAGTAAACTAGACCACGATAAGCCGGGGGATGTATAGAAATGACAGGAATCTAACTCGTATTGAGTAAGACATACTTTTCTGAAGGACTCGAAAACATCGCTCAAAAGCAATACGTCGGTTTTGACGTATAAGTCGTGGTAATCTCCGAGAGAAGACAATTTAAATTCTTGAAACACTTTTTGCGCATGCTCGTAATCTTCATCCGAAATATCTTCTTTCTTAATAGAAGAATAGAATTCTTCAATGGAAGGTAACTCTTTCTCATCAAATCGATAAAAGGAGTCCATATATTCGTACGGATAGACACCTTTACGCATGAGCAACTCAACCTGTTCCCTTTGTTCAAATTCCGAGAGTAAATGTGGGAAAGCGTCGAACCCATCTTGCTTCAAATTATCTACTAGCGTTTCCAGCGAACTCGGAAGAAATTGAAAACTGTCCAGAAATCGTAGATCCCCTAAAGAAAAGCTAACATAACGTTCTGAAGTTTGTGGGATACAGCGTAGAATGTAGTCTTTAAATTCCCCCAAACTTTCGCAGAGGATGTGAGCATCGAAGTTTCGTAAGTTATGAAACATCACGGGAATAAATTTTGATTGTTTGCAATTGAAATTGCAGCTGTTACACGCTGCACCTATGATGGCTCCTGTAAGATGATTGTGATGTGTAACGATTTTCTGATAGGTTCTATCATACAGAGTAAATTCCTTCTTACAAAGACAACACGACTTAGCACTGTCAATTAATCCGTCATGTTCAGGCATGGGTTCGATGTGAGATAAAATTTCTTTAATTTCTTTTTGTTCTTCTAACAAACTCTCTATAAGCTTATTGGAAGCATTCGGACCGCGATAGATGACGGTAGGTTTAGTATGTTGTGGGTCTTCACATACCACTTTGTATGCGAAACCACATGCTTCTAATTTTGCGGTTGGTGTGGTTGATGCGCATTCTGGATTCTGTATACATGTGTGAAGTTTTACATTCACCGTTTCGAAATCGGCATAAATGACAAAAGGAACTTTCAACGTTTTCTCATACTCTTTGAATTTGAGAATAACATCTTTTTCTTCTGACGGTAATATCACCTTTTGTGGACCGTGTGAAGAACAGTAATCTTTATGATTTATCAACAGGTCTTCTCTCGTAAATCCGTGTAAACAGTAAGGACAATAGTACATTTTTTGGTGACACCTTTTCGTTCTAGAGAGAAAGCGATTCAAGTCCGTAATTAAGCAGTAATGGGAAGTGTCCGCCGATTTTAACCACAAAAGATCCACGTGATGAAGTCGATTGCTGTAGTTAGTCACTCGCATAGGAACAATTGACCCATCTTCAAAGCTAAACACGTTAATGGAAATGTTTTCATTCTGTTTTTCAAATTTTGGAATGTCATTTATTGACACTGGATACTGTATTCCAGTCATTACCACTTCATGTACATAAGGTTCGTACAATTCCGGATGTTCGGGAAGAGCCTGCTGAGGGTGAAGCGATGCTAATACGCAATATAGAAAACATTTCTCGTCCTCATTTTCAATGTTTAAAATGCTATTGCTTAATGCTAGTGTTTGAGGTAATGGTATGAATGTTGAGCCAGATATGGGCCTATACACCACTGTGTGAATCTCAAGTTTTATTATGCTCTTAACAAACCAGTTAGAACCCTCTTTTTGGTATTTTTCTAAAGCAGCAAACATCTTCTGAAAAGCTTCATTCAAATCATGTTCTAGAAGTTCTTCTGAAAGTAAGAACCTATACGTTCTACTTCGAAAATAAGGAGACGAGGTAGTTGTTTCATTGCCATCATCCCTTTGCATTTCAACTTGGACACACAAGTTCCATTTAATTCCTCCAAGTTGACTGACTCGTGATCTTATATAGTTGACGATTTCCTCCCTAGTATTAGCAAGAAACGTGAGCATGTCATATCTTTCATTTTGCCTCGGATAAATATGTCTGTTTTCTACCGCGCTTCTTAACGCTGACTCACTATCATTAGGATGGATAATATGATTCTCCGGAGACTGGGTAGGTGAACTTTCCTGAGGCTGCATAGCAGATTGTGAGTGAGCTTTATTTACCACAGCTGAAGTCCTTTTATCATCATATAATGATTTGGATACCCCCAGCTGGGCGGGGGTATAGAAATAGCCTAGCTGTCGCACTACAGGATGGTAGAACCCCACCAATGTGCCTGCTCGTTTGCCGTGAGCTGCGACCTGTGTCACTTGATGAAGGGGTCCTGGTGGTTGAAACACACCACTTTGGCCTGGAGTTGAGTTAAACAGGGGGTCAGGTGGGCCCGACCTGATCAATCGGCTGGTCATGCCAAGCCCTAGGGCACTCATTTTGGCACTTTATAACCATCTTTGGTCTTATCTTTATCTGTAAGCAAATTTATATCCCTTATTTTTACCCATTTGCCTTAGAAGGCGGTGGCTCAAGGGTCAATCAAGTGAAAGTATAGGTATTTGACTGGCAGATGCAATGCCCTCGATAATGTTATATTAAGCTTGGTGTAGCGTTTGACAGGAAGGCATTTGTCTAGTTTAGCCACTTCACTTGAGTATACCATCAATGTATCCCTGACATGTCCTGTGTTAGGTTTCCCCAGGACATGTCCCCTTGTTGGGCTCCGAGGCGGGTGGGGAGCATTGGTGCTGAAGGAAAAGAAAACAATATGGCAACTCAAAAAAAGGCCAAGCTTCAAGAAAAGAATTATTCAGAAGGAAAAAGGCCCCATTCAGAATCTGATTCTGACACGGAGCCTCCATCTTACTCATCACCTTTCTCTCTTCATTTTCCTACTTACATTGTAATAGAGTCAAAGGACCCTTCAAACCCTGTTACTAAATTATCCCCTTTTGTTGTTGAAAAACAGATTAATAGTATTTTGGGTACTCCAAAATCTGTAAAAAAACTGAGAAACAATACTATATTGGTTGAAGTTTTCACAAGGCAACAATCTGAAAACCTTTTGAAACACAGCAAGTTCTTCCAACTAGAAGTTAACATTTACCCTCACAAGACACTTAATTCTAGTAAGGGAATTGTGAGGTGTAAAGAACTTTCCTTGTGTTGTATCTCAGAAATTGAAAAGGGATTAAAATCACAGGGTGTTACAGGTGTTACCCGCATTTCTATAAAAAGAAATGGCGAAATGAGGACAACTAACACATACATTTTAACGTTCTCGTCAGCAGCTCTTCCTCAGTCCGTGAAAATTGGATACATCTCGGCAAAGGTTGAGATGTATATCCCAAATCCTTTGCGCTGTTTTAAGTGTCAACAGTACGGGCATCATATAAGTAAATGCCCTCGAAATCCTGTTTGCGCAAAATGCGGAACAGAGGAAGAAAACCACAATTTCGAGACATGTTCAAATCCTCTGAAATGTGTAAACTGTAAGGGTGCCCATGCGGCTTTTTCAAGAGATTGTCCTCAATGGAAGGAAGAGAAAGAAATTTTGAACCTGAAATATACAAAAAACTTGAGTTTTCCAGAAGCTCGACAGCTTGTCAAACAGCGCGCAACTGATCAACCAAAATCTTTCTCTGCGAGCTATGCCAATGTGACATCTCCTGCGAAAGAGGATTGTCACACTTGTGTCGTCCTCGCCAAACTCATTTTAACCAAATTTCCTGAGATGACAAATGATTTAAAAGCCATTCTTCCAAAATCTACCTTTGCAGTTCTCAATCCTACTGAAACATCTCTGCCATCTGATAAACCCATTAACTCTGCACATACAGAAAAAGCGAATTCTCCTCCTAAATCATCTTCCTCTTCGTCAAAACCTTCCGTTTCAAATACAAAATCTAGTATGCCGAAATCTACAAAAGTTAACAACAGTTCTCCTAAAAATCTACCCCAACCACGTACTCGGGTTCAGGTAACTAAAGAAGGTTTGCCATCAGCTTCTACATCTAGTAAAAAGCAGACAAAATCTAATGAAGAAGTCTTTGAAACCCGTGTATCTGAGACAGAGATCTCGGAACTGGTCAATTCCGACAAATCACTACCGGGTAAAAAGAAAAACCGTAAAGCGAGTGAACGTAAAATCACCGTCAAAATTGGTCAACCGTCTGTTTCTCTTTCAAATAAATTTGAAAAACTTCAAGAAATCACTGACGATAAAAGTCCAAAGGAGGACAAAAGTGAAGAGGAGATGGAGGAGGAAGAGTCTGATGGCTCGGACTGCGAATCTCCTTGGGGTCACCATAGGTCTGAATGGAACAAAGACCTCGACTCCTGGCAAAACTCGACTCCCGAAACCAAAAGTGTTGAGAAGACACACATGTAAACTAAAATGAAAATCAACACAATTCTGTTTTTACTGCCTTTTGCATTGGTTTGCGGCCTCTTCTTTACTTTAGTTTTTTTACTTTCATCATGCACTATGGATACCATAATCCAGTGGAATTGTCGAGGTATAAAGTCAAATTTTGACGAACTTTCCCTTTTAATAAATGATCACAAACCAGTTGCTGTTTGTCTGCAAGAAACCTTCCTTAAACAGGAAGATGACATTTCTATCAAATATCATTCCATTTACAATAAAATCTTTACCGAAGGCGAAAAAGCCAGAGGAGGTGTTTCTGTTATTGTTAACAACAACATTCCTCATAAAGTTATCTCTCTTAATACAAACTTACAAGCTATTGCCATTAGATTATCTTTACACAGTGCTGTTACACTGTGCTCTTTATATCTGCCACCGAATACACCTATCAGTGAGACTAATCTGAACGATCTCATTTCGCAATTGCCATCCCCCTATATTCTTGCTGGAGACTTTAATGGTCACAATGTTATGTGGGGCTGCGATGACACGAACCAGAGAGGTTTACAGCTGGAAAACTTCATTTCGAACAATTCTTTGTCTTTCATGAATGATAACATGTCCAAAACCTACTTGCATCCAGCAACTGGATCCTACTCTTCTATTGACTTGACCTTATGCAGCCCAGTCTTACTTCCCAATTTCACATGGAAAGTGACTGAGGATTTGTGCGGAAGTGATCACTTTCCCATTATTTTTTCATCTACACAACCATCAAGCAGTGTACGATCACAGAAATGGAAGCTTTCGAAAGCCAATTGGAACCAATTTGAAACCCTTTGTGAACAAACCATTACACATGACAAATTTAGAGATTGTTTCCCGCAAAACTTTTTACTTCCCTATTGATTGATGCAGCAAAACAATCCATCCCTGAGACCTCCACAAATCCAAAACGTCCTGACAAGCCTTGGTACAATGATGATTGTAAACAGGCTGTCAAAGACAGAAAACAAGCCCTTGGAAAGTTTAACCTCAGACCTACCAAAGAAAATCATAATCTTTTCCGTATTTCCAGAGCAAAGGCTCGTCGAACCATTAGAGAAAGTAAGCGCAAGGCTTGGAGACAATGTCTCTAAATTAAATAGTAGAACTACCACTAAAAAAACTTGGGACATGATCAGAAAGATCAATGGCAAAGGCCAGCCCCCTCTTAATCACATTCAAGTAAACAATACTTCGTTGGAATCGCCCAAAGATATAGCTGATGCTCTTGCGGACACCTTTTGCAAAAAGTCTTCCTCTGTAAACTATTCTGAAAAGTTTCAGAGGAATAAAGACCGAGAAGAAAAGAAAAAGCTTAATTTCAATTCTCCAAATTCAGAGCATTATAATAAACTCTTCACTTTCAAAGAATTAAAATCTGCTCTGAATAAAGCTCACGATTCTTGTCCTGGCCATGATAAAGTTCATTACCAGTTTTTAAAACACTTACCTTTTACTTCTCTCTCAGTTTTACTTGACATTTTTAATGATGTCTGGCAATCAGGCGATTTTCCTTCATCCTGGCGAGAGGCGCTAGTCATTCCTATCCCAAAACCTGGCAAGGATGCTGGTGACCCCGCTAACTATCGTCCAATAGCTCTTACTAGTTGTCTCTGCAAGACCTTAGAACGTATGGTCAACGACAGGCTTATTTAGAAAAAAATAACCTCATCGTTGATGTACAGAGTGGATTTCGGCGCCAGCGTGGCACTATAGATCATCTGGTCCGCTTTGAAACCTTTGTCAGAGAAGCCTTTATTAATAAGCAGCATGTAGTATCTGTCTTTTTCGACCTTGAAAGCGCTTACGATACGACTTGGAAATACGGAATTCTTAAAGACTTACATGATTTTGGTCTTCGAGGCCGTCTTCCTCTTTTTATTTCAGCCTTCTTGGATGAACGTACTTTCCGCGTCCGAGTTGGTAATACTGTCTCGGGAGCCCGTGAACAGGAGATGGGTATACCCCAAGGATGTATTCTCTCTGTTACACTTTTCAGTGTAAAAATAAACAGTATAGTCAAAGCTATCTGTCCTGGTGTAGACTGTTCCCTTTATGTTGATGACTTTGTTATATGCTTCAGATCTCGAAATATGAATATTATTGAGAGACAACTTCAACAGTGTCTCAACAAACTGCAAACGTGGTCTGATGAAAATGGCTTCAAATTTTCCAAGTCCAAAACTAAGTGCATGCACCTTTGCAATCTACGAGGTATTCATCCAGACCCTGAGCTGTATTTGGACAGAACTAAAATTGAAGTCGTTTCCCAGTTTAAATTTCTTGGAGTCATCTTTGACAGAAAGCTTTCCTTCCTTCCTCACATCACTGCACTTAAAAAGAAGTGCAAGAAGGCTCTTAATCTTCTTAAGGTTGTGGCCCATTCCGAATGGGGAGCAGACCGTAAAGTTCTCTTGCGGCTTTATCGGTCTTTAGTTCGCTCTAAATTAGACTATGGATCGATTGTATACGGATCTGCCCGTAAATCTTACTTGAAAATTCTCGATTCTATTCACAACGAAGGTCTTCGTCTTGCACTTGGAGCTTTCAGAACTTCTCCCGTTAATAGCCTCTATGTTGAGGCTAATGAACCTTCTCTTTCTTACAGGAGGGAAAAACTCTCACTTCAATACCTTTTAAAACTTAAGTCAAATCGTTTTAATCCAACTCATGAAGGTGTTTTTAAACCCCAATATAAAGATCTTTTTGAAAGGAAACCAAATGTTATTCCTCCATTTGGTATCCGCATGGAGCCCATAGTAGATAACCTTGGCATAGACACTGATTCCATTGCCAACTATAAAATCTCTGAAATTCCTCCATGGACGTTAAACAGTGCAGAATTCAGATTTGACCTTGCATCTGACAAAAAGTCTGTCACGGATAGAACTGTGTTTCATGCCAGATACAACGAGATAAAGGAGCATTATTTTTCCTTCAAACCCATCTATACAGATGGATCTAAAGAGGGCAATTCGGTAGCAGCTGCCGCTAATTATGGACAAAGGAGCTTAAAGTGCCGCCTTCCAAACAACTCCTCTATCTTCTCTGCTGAAATTAAAGCAATTGATCTTGCCCTTAATCTAGCTGAACGTTCTAATTTCAACCGTTTCATTATCTTTTCGGACTCTTTGTCAACATTACAGGCCCTTTCAAATCAACAACTTGAGAATCCCTTAATCTGTAGTTTACTTGAAAGGATCTCACAAATTTCTTCTACGAATAGATTGGTGTTCTGCTGGCTTCCAAGTCATGTAGGCATCAAAGGCAATGAAAATGCTGATAGATCGGCCAAATCTGCACTTAACCTTCCCATTTCAGATCTTAAAGTTCCTCACACTGATTTTAAATCCTCCGTTTTAAAACATATCCAATCTTCTTGGCAGTCCCAGTGGGATGCTGATGTTTTCAATAAACTGCATTCAGTTAAACCATCCCTTGGTGAATGGTACCCCGTTTACAGGTCTGTTCGTCGAGAAGAAGTGATAATTGCACGACTTCGAATTGGCCATTCACGCATCACACATTCCTGGCTCTTGACCAGAGATGATGCCCCTGAATGTGTTCTATGCAATGCAACCTTTTCTGTAAAACATATCCTATTAGATTGCGTTGACTTTCAGCCAGTTCGTTCAAAATATTTCAACGTCGATAGTTTAAAGAATCTTTTCGATTCTGTCAGCGTTGAATCCATTATCGCTTTCATAAAGGAGATTGGCATTTACAATAAACTGTGATATTTACTCTTGAGTTTCTTACTTATCTTTTTACAATATTCTTAATTCCTGTAATATTGATTTTTAAGCTAAAACTGTTGAGTAGGCAGGGATTGCCCAGCCACTCAATATCATATTTTATGCACATGATATATGAATATATTTCTTTTTCATTTAAAAAACCTCTTTTTCTCAATCAAACATTGACTTCTAATCTTTTTATCACATTCTTAAATCTTATCATTTAAAACTTTTGAGTATATAGGGATTGCCCTGTATCTCGAAAATGCCCTTTATGCATACCTTTTAATTCAATTCTTTTATTATCATTAATACATTCAAACTTTATACAATTTCGGCAACTCCACTTTTAGTAACTTTTAACATAGATATGCGCGCTAAATGACCAAAGCTGTCGATGCGCCATAAAACAACATTCATTCATTCATTAATGATTTGGACGTTGTTTCTTGTCTACCCCCTTCTTGATTCAAGGGATGGTGTTGTTCTATGTGGTTTACTAATTGTTGATAGCTTTCAAATTCATTATGACAATGACGACACGTAAACGTGCTCTGGTTGGTTTGCCGATGAACCGTAGTCTCATGACGTAAAAGATTATATTTTCGATTGAATGATTTAGAACATTGTACGCAAGTAAATGAAGTCAAGTTACTTGCCTTAGAAACTAACCCATGGCTATTCCTTTCGTGTCTTTTCAAATTTGATGGAAAACTGAATAAAGCTCCGCACTGTTTACATTCGTGTTTCCTTTTATGTAAATGTAAATGTTCTTTTAAAGCCTTTTTGGTTTTAAACTTTCGGTGGCAAATATGGCATTCGTATTCATCACTACTTTCAGATTCCTTATTTCTCTCCATTCTTTTCCACAATAAAAATCTCCACTGTTCATAATATATTAAGTGAGCCAAGAAAATAATTAAATCCACTTTTCTGCGTTGCACTAAAAATATCTTTACTGTTAACATTAAGTAAAGACATCTCAGAATTTAAGTCCATGTATATGTTTGAAAGATATTATTATCGTTTCGACTAACACATTCATACTGAAAAAAATCCTTAATGCATTGTATTTAAATGACTCAACTACGAACTCATTTTTTTTGCGGTTTTAAACTACAAGGCGTCCTAATGTCTGCTCCTTTGTACTGCGGAAATGACTTGTCAGATAAAAGAATGATGGATGAGATATTTTCGCGTCGCACCCACTTGTTATTACATTTTTGCGGTTTTAAACTACAAGTCGTCCTAATGTCCGCTCCTTTGTACTGCGGAAATGACTTGTCAGATAAAAGAATGATGGATGGGATATTTTCGCGTCGTACCCACTTATTACATTTTTTCGGTTTTCTAAAGGGCGTCCTAATGTCCGCTCCTTTGTACTGCGGAAATGACTTGTCAGATAAAAGAATGATGGATGAGCTTGTTTGATTAACACACCTGCTGCGGTTTTCAACTCACAGAGTCATGGAAAAATACATCTTTGTTAAAAAAAAAATAAAAAAAATGTTTACTGAAGCTCACCTTTATATCGTATAATTAATCCACTGGTTTCTCTTGTTTCCTTTTGTCTTTTTTCCACTCGACTTTCGCATAAATTTCATTTTAGAAAGCGGTTTTTTTATAAAAAGTGATGGCTTAATTTCTGTTTCATCCGGCATTGTTTCTGATGGTGATAAACTTGTGCTTAGACCAACATCTGTATACGTATTGTCGTTCGCTTGTCCATCGTGCTGTTCTGGCTCCGAGGAATGGTTAGGAGCCTCCTCTGAAGACGTTTTTACTTCTTTATGTCCTTCCGTTTGTTGGACGAGATAGTCATATTTACTTTTAGGAATAAGTAAAAGTAAATACGACTAACTCCTGTGCCATTTTAATTCAGTTCTTTTCTAACAACATTTAAGATTTTTATAAAACGCGACGAGTATTTCAGCAAAAGCTTTTTTCTCTCTTTAATCGATAGTTTCTGACTCACAAAACGTCGAATAATGGTTTTATGCTTTCTCAAAGATGTTTTGTCGCCTTCAGACAATTCACGAGTACCCATCAACACGTTGTACACTACTTGCACAATAGCACTTAACTGCGTTTTTTGTATCGTTTTTATCAAAGCCCTTCTCTGATTTTCTGAAGTACTCAAAAAAGACGCAAAAAGTCTCCTTCCTTTCGTTTTAAATCGTTCATACTTTCTTCTCTGGTGTGTATACAAGCATGGTTTGACCGGGAATAATGTTTGTACGTAATTTATAAGTGCTATCCGAGTAGGATGATAGGTCAACAAGAAGATACCCATATCGCTTTTCTGTCGCTTTTCTATATGCCTCCATGAAGTAATTCAATTGTCTGGGAAATATTTGCCGACCTAAAGTTTGTATTTGTAACTCATCTCGTCTATTTTTAAAGAGTATGAAATAGTGGGTGTTGAGACTAATTGTGCGAAATTCTTTCCCTGGACTGAATGCGTTTTGGGAAACGAGAATGCAGAAGAAATTATAATGATGGGCATATTTACTATAAATATTAACCACATCTTTACTTGTACTAGCTTCCGACATAAGATGATCCATTATCAGTAATTTATGTTGCGGTTCTTTCATATACCATGACTCCAACTCTTGCTTAGAGGGTAAACCCTCAAAGAAAACGATGTTCGAGAGTTCCCGTTTCATCTTATCATATAAAGGTTGATCCACACCGTAACAATAGTAGGTCTTGCAAATAGGCTTTTTAAACACGCCATTCGCATGTTTTAAGATTTCAAACAGCAGATGCGATTTTCCGGAGTTAGTTGGACCTATGGGGAAAAAGAAAGAACGTATTACATCTTAGTACTTTTTTTAAAAAATATGATAATAATAATTTCGAGTACTTAAAACTATATTTTTGAGTACTTTAAAGATTACGGTAAAAATAATTTCGAGTACCTATGATTTGAGCCGTTGCAGCTGTTTCCAATTTAACAACACTCTCCATGTCTCAAATATCTAATCAGGTCTATCGTAATACGTTCTTTCTTTTAAACACTTTTTATAAAAATGACTAAAGAATGCAGATAGTTTTTATTTTTATTATAACTCCCACAAACCGTGTTTAATACAAAAATGATTACAAAAATACGAGATAAAAATATACATAAAACATACAGAAAAAATAAAATATAATAGCACAATTGACACAGTAGCAACTTAGGAGAATCTTTTTTCCAGTCTTAATACAGCTAATGTTAACTTTATTAATCGTTTTTTCCAGGAATCAGTCTCCATGTCGGTGTCTTGACAGTCTTGACAGTCCAATTTCAATTTATATAGATCTATTACTTCTATCGGAATAGTGTTCATGGTATATACAGTCCCATACCACTTTTCTATAACTCGTGTTTCATTGATTTGTCTTAAGATATATTCCCAATAAAGTTCTAACTGGTCCTTCGTTGATTTTGTTAAACACTCGTGATCGAGCTGAGATAAAGCAGCATTCTTACATCTTTAACATTTCCTTCTAAACACGTCATTCATAACACTAATGATTTCCTGAACATAGAAATAGTCAAAACAGGAGTCTAACATTGTCACATATGATGCATCCATCATGAATATGTATCCGATTTACAAAGCTGCTCGAGAAATAACGGTAGTTCAAACGAGTTCTGTTTATCGTCTGTTTCGTTTTCGCCGTATCCAGTTATTTTAAGGAAAAGACATCCGGCATACCACTTTTTGTGTTCAGTCAGTGGATCATCGTATGGCCCCCACTGCGACAATCTGACACCACACGAAAAACACTCGCAGGTATCATTCTTGTTCGTATAAAAAAGTCCTGATGAAGCGAGAGAGTACTTATTCTGTCGTATTTGTTTTGGCCAATTCTTAAAAGTCTTTAAACGATTTAAATAAAGCAAGTATTCTGGGCGTTTGTGATAAGAGCCCATTTTATCGCTATCCATAACTTATCAACGTCCAACGAGGAATGAATTGAATACCAATTTTCATAGTCCTTATAACTGTTAGGATTACAACGAGCACAACGATAAAATGATATTTGGTTTAAATGCTCCTCTGTACATGCGGTGTTGTCGAATGTTCCACTTAAAAGGTGAAGTGGAACGCTGTCAAATCCATCTTGCGCATTTTCACAACATTCTGTTGTATGTGGGCTTTTAGCTGACGTATCTGAGTCCGAATTGACTATTATCCACGGATTACCGTCGTAATCCATCAATCCTAGTCGGTTTTGGGGTATATCATTGATTTTACTGTACTCATGCGCTTGCTCTTTTTCAAACAATGCTTGCTTAACCTGACTAAATAAATCAGGCGATGAACGCGATGGGTGAATAATGTCTTCGCGTTTTTTCAAAGTACTGCCTCGAATAACGTAGTCACTATTTTGAGAATGATCCGGTGTGTTTTCTATAGGAGTTGAAACCTTACATGTCTCAATTGACTGCAAATTTAATATGGAGGCACTTACGTTGGAATCAGTGTCGATGGAAATACAGGTTTCACTCCAGTCATTCGATTTTATGTCTTTTTCGTTTGATTTATTTACTTCGGCTTTTTATTTACCAAAGTTTGCTTTTTAAATCGATTCTCATGAAATACGCTATTGAGATGGCAACTTAGAAAATATTCTGACAACCACACATCACATGAAGAGCAGTATATATTTTTAAAAGTACGCTTTTTTCTTACTATACTGTGTATATCCATGTTACTGTTCATTTAAAAATGAAATTAAAAACTCAATACCTTCTAGAGAGTTACAAATGAAATTAAATGTTTCGTCGGTTAATGTGACAAATTTGGTCGCATTTTTAATAATCACAGAAATTCCATTACGCGTTTTTTTCAGTTCGAGTGTAACAGTATCATCGACTTCACATTTTATTGTTTTTTTCCTCGGTATATATTGTATATCTCTAAATTCTCCTTGTTTGTACTGTAATTTTGCGTAATCCACAGCTGCTTGTGTCATAGTTTATTTTCAATACATAACTAGCCAAACTGAAGACAAAAATGTTTATCAATACGGTTGATATCGTTGTCTAACCTGGCTTGGAATAGCCTTTACTCCACTACTTTGTTGATTAGAAGGTCCTGGATTAGATGGCCCGGGACAAAAACGTGACTGGTTAGGAGCTGCTGAATTTGTTCCTGTTTTAGATTGTTCGTCTTGAGCCTCAAACGCCGTTGCGAGCAATACCTCTGCCTGGTTTTCCGGTATACCCATACACTGAAAAATAGTTCAATGAAAAATAGTTTATTAAAAAATAGTTTATTTAAAAATAGTCCAATGAAAAATAGTTCAATGAAAAATAGTTTATTTGGAGAAAAAAAAAAAAGCTATAATACTACATAATTACGAAAGTAATGAAAAATTATCAATATTTTTTTAGAAAAATATATGCGAATATTCAGTACTATGTTTTAAAAAGTCTCACCTGTTCTCCTTCTATCTGCTGCGCATACGTCTCCAATTGTGAAAGACAGTCTTTTAAAGTTAACGCATCCGACCACTTAAAGGAAATACTTTTCTTTTTCGTCTTATACGTCCCGTCCTGTTGTCGACATTTACTGGAGTCAAAAATGTGAAACCACAATTGCCCCTGCCAATTTGTTAGAGATACATCTCTTCCATATCCAAATCGCCCCTGCACCTTTTGGAGAAAACCCTGGTTGTCATATGTAGGCTCCATGTCGTTGGTTTTTTTACGTTTTTTATGGACAGGACCGCAAATATAGTCAGTTTTATAATGAAACGGCGCATTGCGATTGGATAAATGGAAAATACTGAGGTGTAGCAATCTGATTGGCTAACATACGCACACATTTGATTGGATTACGCACAATCATACCAGCGAGTCATCGCATTTTTGTGGTTTACTACAAGGCGCCCAAATGTCTGTTCCTTTGTACTGCGGAAATGACTTGTCAAATTGATGGATGGGATTGTTTACTCGACGCACCCGCGAGTCAGCACAATTTTTGCGGTTTTAAGAATGATGATAATTCGCTTTAAATGACAAGGTAGAACAGTGTTTCCATAAATGACTTACTATAAATTGCATATTTAGGCATTCAACAAGGTGGAGTTTTCAAACCCGTCTTGGCATACATTGTGTAACAGATCTTCACATACAAATATGGCTTCGACCAACTCAACTGATAGTTTAACTCCGATAGAAATTCTATCTTATGCCAAGGAATTGGGTAGAAGCTGGAGAATCTTTGGAATAGAAATTGGATTTTTGTCGGAACAGTTAGAACAACTAGAACGTGCTTATCCTTGCTGCATACAAACTGTGATGTATGCTATGATACAGATATTATTCTTACTTGCGATGATGTTGGTCCGAAGTTGTTGTTGGCTGCTGCTTTTTCTCGTATGCGCGACAACTTAACTGCCTATAGGTTATTGGGTTGTAGAGAGTTGGTGAGAACTGTAAAGGATATTCGGCCGAAATCAACAACTTTGGATAAAATAAGGAATATTATATTTTAACCAATAAACCGTTTGATTGAAAACCACAATTATCATAATTCTCATTGATAAAGAGTAAAGAAAAGCTTTAAATGAAATGATTCCAAATTCAAACATCAATGTTACTTTTCAGATGAAGAAAGGTACAATTGAAAACGTTTTTATGTTGTGAGACCAGAGGTTCTTTTCGCTTTAATGACTAAATTTAGAACTTTATAGATTTCTATTAATTCATTGACACATTTTTTTCTTTTTCAACCCGTCTAGATAAAGGGCGACACTCTTCAAGCAAATTGGTTGAGTCTGACCTTACCACCCTTTTCGGTTACATAGGTTCACACAATTCTAGTGACTGTGCTCTCAAATAACATTCGTAAAATCGATTATGTGTTCTTTATTATTTTTAAAAGTCACTTATTTCGCCTCCTTAAAACAAATCCTATAATTGTTCCTTGTCTAAAGACAATGTATATTTTATACAGTTGACTAATCTGATAGAGATTATACCGGGTAGATCGCACGAAAAGTTTGTAAAAAAACGTTCACGAAACGCAGTTGATCTTCGCACCTTTCATGGAAACTCCCACAAAATCATGTTGGTATTCACATTATTTTAACACAACGAGGGGCATGTGAACTCATAACACTTCAACATGAAGCCTGCAGAGAGGCCGACTTTACTTCGACGCAAATATCGTGTTCATACATTGGTGGGGGACTTTATGGTACGACTGCAGAAATACATGTTGAGACCATTTATTTCGACCAGTTCTCTGAAGGGCGATTAGCTTTGATTAATCTCACTAATTTGATGAACTTTGTGGTAAAAGATTCTATATTTGACGAGAGAACACCGTGTGAGTTGCTGGTTTGGTGGAATGATACTTCGAGAATGCCATCTATCGTAATTGTAACCATGGGGGATAGAACACCTGAAAACTGCATGGTATTTTTCTTTATTATACTCAAATAGTGAAAAGCTTGGACTGTTACCTTACTCTTATGCTAACGAATAGGAACCAACTATTGTTAAGATTATTTGTTAAGGTTTTTGTGCTAGTCATTTTCTCAAAGACTATCAAAGGTGGCCAGGGTGATAATACAACAGAAACGTGTCGTGAAAACAGGTGGGTGGGAGAATTTACAATGAAGAAGAGCCAATACAGTACTGTAGCATTTGATAGTGTTATTTTCTTAGTTAATATTGCTGTCCTATATTATCAATAGCCAAAAGATATAAAGTTCTGTCAATTTCATATTTTCTGTCATTTTCAGTCATTTTTCTAAATTTGGGAGATATAAGGAAAATATATATATACAACAACCGTTTTATTAATTACACCTAAATATTTGTGTTCAACTATCTTCTCA
Organism: Tridacna crocea; assembly: GCA_943736015.1. Taxonomy (NCBI): domain Eukaryota; kingdom Metazoa; phylum Mollusca; class Bivalvia; order Cardiida; family Cardiidae; genus Tridacna; species Tridacna crocea. The sequence goes on along the minus strand of OX031057.1, from coordinate 11,227,340 downwards.
GATGAGACCTCCAACAACAGAGACATTGTCAGAAAACACAATCCTACCTACCTCAACAGAGACATTGTCAGAAAACACAATCCTACCTACATCAACAGATACATTGTCAGAAAACACGATACTACCTACCTCAACAGAGACATTGTCAGAAAACACATTTCTACCTACCTTAACAGAGACAGAGACATTGTCAGAAAACACAATCCTACCTACATTAACAGAGACAACAGTAGAAAATACAATCCTACCTACATCCACTCCCACATCTCCCTTTCGTTCCGCAGGTATTCATATTTTTATGTATACATTGCTATCTATCTCATTAATACTCAATGTAATATTCATTGGCTTTTTCTTCTATAAGCATTCTTTTTGTCCATGCAAGTGTTACCATAAAGAAAAACCCACAGCACCTAGCAAAAAGTATTTGGAACTCGTGGAACGAAGAAATAGAATATATAACCCTGGCAAAGGCAAAACCCCCTTATTTCGCTCAAATTCATTCAATAATGTTCAAAGTGAGACCATATATACAAGCATTTCCACACTATCAGAAAGTACCGAAGATGTGTATCTGAATGAAGCAATAGGTTAATACTTTAGCACTGTTGAAAAGTAAGATTTGATTGGTGATTAATATCCTTTCAACATCCTTGCTTTTATACCTGGCAGTCAATGCATGTAACAAATGCTTTCCTGAAACCCATATATTTACCCTCTGACAGATATTTTGTGTAATTGTGTTAAGTATGTCTACCTTCTTACTCCAAAAATGCATCATAAATATCATTTCAGGTGATAGTGTGTAATGATAGCAAATGGTATTTCAATCATCATCTTTTATTATTAATTTCAGTGATTGGATTAAGTACTGCTCTGATTACAGTATTGGTTTTACTCTTAGTTGTTTATCTAAAACTCCGGAGGAGAAAACTGATCCAACAGCACATCATGACCCCGGCCTCATCGCCGGTGTCTTCCGAACAAGAAGAAACATCATTTTCCTCTATCATAAGGACTGTGTCAAGTACACCTGTGTCCCCATCTGTATTCTCAATAGAGGACAACCAAACAGAAGACGATGAAATTGTGGAGTATGAAGTTCCTCCACATACACATGATACAAGGTTTCAGAGGAATAGGCTGAGGCTGAGTGCAATTTAGTCCACTTATTCCTCTGATGCCTTGTGCCTTGTGTCTTATGCCATAGGATTGGGTTGTCCATTCATTCCCCTGATATTTTGAGTTACAAAATGATGTTAAGTTATACATCTACCATTTTCTTTTTTTTATTTAATATGATTATCCTGTATTGAAAATACAGATGGGAAGACAACCCCTATATTATTTCCAGAGTTTATTGTTTTCGTGGGTCTACAGCACTCAACTTTGGAAAACATTGTGGGAAAAGGAGAAATGACATAGACCATTTCCACACAACATGTTCTATCGTCTCAGAAAAGCAATGTATAAAGTTTTAAATTTGTCGTCTGCAAATCTTTTCAATTTGGAAAAGTTTGAAATTGCTCTAAGTGGGAATGGGTTAAAGATTCCTGTGATTTGTTGGGGGTATTTTTCTATGCACTTTTATATAAATGAACAATGTGTTTTACAGTACACATGTCATTGGTAAATTGAGTACATGAACAAACAATGATGTGTTTTTACATTTTATTGTATTAAGGTATTGTTATTCAGCATTCCCATAGTTAATAACATTCATCACACTCAATTCATTCCTTTACCCTCACACATGACTTTTACACTCTTCTACATGAAAGCTAGTAGTTTTTGAAAACATGATGGGAAAAAATTCTAATCATGGTTTCTGACATGAAAGTGTGTCAAGTTGCATGTGAGGGGATTACTATGTAAACATTCCTATCATTGTATGGTAAACATTAAGTCTAAAGTTTGACTTGTAAATACAAGTCATATCTTTTAACCTTTCCCACTCTTTTCCTTGTTTTTTACAGGCTGCAGTAGACAACTTTGAAAAACATTGTGGGAAAAAAAAATGGTAAACAATGCTCCTTTTTCCACAATATTTTCTATTCCATCAGAAAGCCAAAAGCAATTTTGACAGTTCTTACATTTGTTGTCTGCAAATTCTTTCAATTTGCTCTGAGTGGGAATGGGTATGTCATATATTGTGTTAACCTATGTTAGCTTTTAAACCATTACCAGTCCATGACTGGTTTTTTATAGCAGATGACTTAGAAAAAACAATGTGTAAAAAGGAGCAATGGTGCATTGTTTACCATTTCTCTTTTTCCCACAATGTTTTAACAGGTCTGTACCAAACAACTGTAAAAAACAATGGAAAGTTCAAAATTGCAGGAATGGGTTTAGTCATATATTGTAATAAACATGGTAGAAAAAGGAGACATTGATCGTGATAAGCAATTTTTTTCGCAATGTTTTTTATACTAGTGTAAAAATAAGGCTTTCTACCTCCATATATGCATATCAAAACTAGTTTAGTCAGTATAGTTTTTTACTCGAAAAAATAGGTTTTGCTATCTTAATAAATAACTTTTGTGGGAAAAAAAGGAGCAATTGTTCATTATGAGCATTTTTTTCCAACAATGTTTTTTATACTAATGTAAAATAAGGCTTTCTAGCTCCACACTCATAGATACATATCAAAATCAGTTTTAACTCATAAAAAATGTTGTGAAGATACTAGTTAGTATAGTTTTTTACACAAAAAATCATCATGGGTAAAGATATCGTGATGTAAGAATCTTTCCCACAATGTTTTTTTTTTTTTTTAAATTTTCAGGTTCATTTATGTATTCACATTTGTACAGGGTGCTGACTTTTTTTACTGGTGCTCTCCATCAAGTTGTTCATTTATGTATTCACGTTTGTACAGGGTGCTTCCTCCATTGTTCTTCAATCTGAAAAAATACACAATGCAAAATGTTAATGTCATTTTATGTAATATGTTTGTTATTAGATTAGTATTTTTGAGTGTCTTTGTGAACAGTATTAATTGTGTAGATTATGATCATGCTATATGTAAACTGGTCTTAATTTGCACACTTAATCCTACTTTTTATGCTGGGCTTTGTTCAGTCTTGAGTTTTAACACACAGTTACCTCCCTTGCATTATTAAAAAAAAAAAAAAAACTATTGTAAGAATTTGTTCATTATTTGTATGATTCTTTCCACTACATTCATATTAAGTGTGCAGATTAAGATCAGGTTGTATATAGACTGATCAGGCTGTATGTAAGTTGATCTTAATCTTCACACGAAAGAAAACAACACTGACAAAAGAAGTGATGGTGTCTTTTTACCCCTGTACTTTTAATAATATGATTCTTTAACTACAAATATATCAAGTGTGTGTGTGTGTGTGTGTGTGTGTGTGTGTGTATATAGATTATGATCATGCTATATATGTGTGTGTTTACATGTATATATAGACTGGTCTTAATCTTAACACTCCTAAGTTTTTCAAAAAACCTACCTCTCTAGTTTTACTAGTATGAGCACCTCTTTTTCATGAAAACTTATTACCTCCTTTGCATTGTAAAATGTTTTACTCGCAAATTTTACAAAGTATTAGATGTACAGATTGAGACTGGTCTCAATCTGCACATAGCATCTCTTTTCTAAAACTTATTACCTCCCTTGCATTATTACCTCCTTTGCATTGTAAAATGTTTTACTCGCAAATTTTACAAAGTATTAGATGTACAGATTGAGACTGGTCTCAATCTGCACATAGCATCTCTTTTCTAAAACTTATTACCTCCCTTGCATTGATAAATGTTTCACTTACTAATTTTACATTGTATTTACCGAGTTTAAGAAATGTAGACCAATCTTAACCCTTTCCCTCATGATATAGTTCTTTAATGCCTCTCCTGGACTTGCCTTTGAAAACATTGTGGTAAATGAAGACTTCATTACTTTCTCACGATTGTGCTTTGTCTACATATTCTTCTATTTAAAGTCAAAATAACCTAAAAAATTGTGCTGGTTAAGATTAATTGATATGAATTTTAATCCAACACTATTTGTAAATGCTCTGAAACTTTTTTTACATATATGTTTTTTATGTTTACAAGTAAGCCAAGTGCTGTGATATGTATATTTTGGTTCCAGTCATTCAGTGCCAAAATAGGTGAAGACAAATCTATTTTTCAAAAAAGATATATAACCTTAAACTGATAAAAAACGTTATCGATAACTCTTTTTTTTTTTCTTACGCATACGACTTGTTTTACATGCAGAGGTCTCACATTTGAAAACATTAATAAAAAAGTAGTATTTCGGTTTTAAGTAAATGTTTTACGTTTTACATCATTTTTATGCAGTCTATTCAAGTTATCCATAACGTTCTTTACTAGTTTAAGAATTTGTTTTTATTTCAAATTACGAGAGCATATGATAGATTTGTTTCTTGAAAACTATCTCTGTGTTTTGAAATACGAATAAATATTGTTACATATCAAATAGATGCGTTGTACTTATTTAGTAGTTAATTCATTCACTAAAAATTTGAGAAATCTCTACCCAGTTTAATATTCGTTGGAATAACATGAGCGGACATCCCTACCATGCAATCCAATCTTATAAGATTTTTTGATAATTAATAAAAAAAATACCATTTTGAAGTAGACGGTTCAACTATGATGCAATCCTCAGTATCTGAGATGTCCTCAAATATATTCCGAGATCGTTTCGCTTTAGCTCGGACAGATTGCACACACGCCAACAAGTTTTGGCGGGCAGTGTTTATGATTGGCTGCTTTCTAGCAGCATCTGCTTCTTTCATTACATCCACAACGTGGTCGAAACCTCGAAGCAGTGAATAATACTTCCCCTGCAATTCCTCCATTTCTTTTCGAACCGTTGCACTAGTATCGTTTTGGTAATCCACAGTTTGTTTAAAACACTCAATTTCCGTCTCCAACTCCTTAATTCTAATACCCTGCGTGCGGTTATCATCCGTCAGCTGCCCCAAGTTACCACGAAGTGTCAGCAGCTCCGTTTGAAAAGCCGTATTTTCAATTTGAAGCTGTTCGCGTAACTCCTTCTCCAAGCGTAGTTGTTCAACAGTTAACTCAAGATCCTTTTGCAATTTCTTATTACTGTCCGTAAATTCTTTAATCAAAATCCATTTATCCTCCGATAAATTCAGAAAGTTCTCAACAGTGGTGCTCATTGTAAAACGTGAAAGTAGAACCCAAACTTTACAAAGCAAAGTCCTTACTCGATCTGCAGCGTGTTGTAACATGCTCGTTGTGAGCGCGGGTTTTTATAGAGAGTCGGCCCTGGGTTGGATGGGCTGTGTGGGCAGTTAAACGACATCATCCAAAAAATCGGGGTAGTTGAAAGTTCACTAAGTAACCTTTCAAAGGTATGGCCTTTTATCCAAAGAACCTTTTCCCAACCAACCCCCTGTTTTTCACGAGTTTACAACAACCGATTTAGAAAACATTGTGGGAAACTGCTCATTACAAGCAAGTCCTCTTTTCTCACATTGTTTTCTATCATAAAACATCAGATTTTCTAATTTGTTAACTGTTGGTTGTTTCAGATAGATTAAAGTCTGAGGAGAATGGTTATAGAAACTACAAAGTTAATAATGGGGAAATTAAAAACAAGTTCTCGTAATGAGTAACTGCTCTCATAACAAAAAAAGTACTATTCTAGTAACAAATAACCGCTTTTCTCGTCATATTTTCGTCTACTGTAAAAGCGATAAATGAAAAGTTTACATATAGCGTAAGGAGGCTATAAAGTATGAGTTACTATCGAGACATTCCTTTTTCATTCAAAACAGATAACATCTGTATCCTTGCCCTACCCGACAGATGCCGCATTTTAAGCAGCGCTGTAAATGAAAGTGAACTACTAATAAGATATTTCGCTCAAATAAACATCCGTTTAATAGTGTGTGAATATCGTCATCGAAACGAAGTATCAATTCGACTGTCTTTGCTAAAAATGTGCGTTTAATCGATGATAAAGAAGCCATACTCTAATTAAAAACGATGTAAAGCGAGTGTCCTATTTTAAAAAGTCACGGTTCGTGACATCGGATGACACAATATCCATGTTGATATGCGACCCTTTCATGGTCATATGCTCAGTGTATAATGGAATAATTTTTCCATAAACCGAATTATACGACATTGAACATTCTTGACAATCACTTCCCCAGAATAGAAAATCTGGTAACGATTGGTCTATGGTTTCTTCGCGCGCTTTTCGTTTTTATGAAGTCCAAAACAAGGTTATTTTTGGATACTCTTTACATGAAAAGCGTCAACATTTTTTCAAAATACGATCCCACGCTGCTTACTCACAGGAACTGATGATTCGTTTTGAGGGTAGGTCATTCAGTAAATCGGGTGACACTATATCCATTTTGTAATGCGTGGCCCTTTTTCTTCATAGACCTCTACGTATAATGTGATAATCTTCAATAGATCGGATATATATTTAATATTGAACGTTCTTGATAATCATTTCTCACCAAGAATAACCAGTTTAATAATTGATCTGCGGTTCTTTGCTTGCATTCCGTTTTTATGAAGTCTAAAAAACATGGTGACTTTTAGATCTTCTTTACATGAAAAGCGCCAACTGTAAATACACCCCGCGCTTATTTACTCACAGGAAATGACTATGTAAAAAAAAAAAAATCATCACATGAAGGGGGTATGTGACATGATGATTCGTTTGGGGTAGGTCATTCAGTAAAAAAATATGGGGACGACCTTTGATTCAGGTGCGAAAGAGCCATATATATATTCATCTCAAAAGCATTCTTCAACCAAAACTTGTTCTAGCACGTTCGCAAACACACCAAGATACTACTTTGTTATAATGGCTGAAAAACCAACGCACTATATTACAAGAAGTGGTAAAACAAGGGTTACACAGGAATATGCGGATGCTTATTTAGAATGGTGGCTGCAACCAATTACGACAAGACCGCCTCGACCGAAGTCGTCATTCAAAGTAATTTTGATATGGAGTACTGTGCTCGCGGATTAATCCCAAAACTAACGGCACGTGATTTGAAAAAGGAAAGAATGGACAATGCCATAAGGAAATTATATTTAATACATCATGGTGACGATTCGAAAATACCTCCCCCAAAGACTCTGGCGACACCTCAACCAACGATTGAGAAAAAAGTGACGTTTGCTGAAATTTATAAAACTCTTGGAAAACCACCTAAGAAATTAACAAACGTGGAAAATAAAAAAGTGAATTTTAAACTTATATATGAAACTATAGGAAAACCAAAATAATCATTATGTAACAGCTAGATCTATGTGTTTTGTATTTTAATGTTCTGCCATATATTTAAATATATTTTTGTGTGTATAATGCTAATTAAATATTGTGTCTTTTGTACAGAAATGTTTTTTATTTATAATTCTATTCAACGAGTATAAATGCATCCCATAAGGATTATTTTTTTACTCACTGAGGATAAACGGGCCCCTGAGGATCATTTTTATCCTACATTCTTATCCTCCATTCTTATGCTCCACTTTGTTATCCTCCATTCTTATCCTCCATTTTTATCCTCCGAGGATAAGAGGCATGCCTATTTTCTACCTACTACCAACGCCAAACTAAGTTGCCTAAATCAAATGTCCTAGGTTTTAATCCTTTTTCATATGACCTTTTCTGACGAGATGCTGCCACCTTTAATTGTTCTGAAGCTATGTTGAATGAGGTAGCAGTTGATTGCCGTAACCATTCTACATACTCAGAAGGACAGACATAATTATGTTGATCAGGGCAATCACCAAACATGAGATCTTATGGAAAAGTAACATCTCTCCCAAACATAAGGAGGTTTGGAGAACATTTTGTACTATCATGACATGATGCCCTATATGCCATCATTACGAAAGGAAGATGATCATCCCAGTCATTTCGACATTCATTCACAAACATAGCTAACATCTTCTGAATGGTTCGGTTATGGCGCTCTACAAGCCCATCTGATTTTGGATTATAAGGTACTGTTCTTGTTTTCTCAATTCCAAGGATTTCGCAGATGCAACTGAATAAAGTGGACTCTAACTCGGGACCTTGATCTGAATGGATTACCTTTGGTACTCCATATCTAAAAATGAATTCTGTGACTAATTTATCCGCCACAGTTAGAGCAGTATGATCCCTTAAAGCATATGCCTCAGTAAATTTTGTGAAATAATCACTGACTACCAAGATATACAGGTTTCCATCTGAAGTTTCTGGTAAAGGGCCCATGATATCGAAAGCTATTCTATCTAATACTTGGAATGATAAATCTTGTCGCAAACTAGATTTCCCACATCCAGGACCAGGTTTCCGACGAACACATACTATATGATTGAACCCATCGCTTAACATCACTACGTAAGTTGGGCCAAAAGAACCTTCTCTGAATTGAATGTATAGTACAATTGAATGTATAGTACGATCCCTACCAAGATAGCCAGCTATCCTATTGCTGTGTAATTGTTTGAATACCTCAGCTGTTAAGGACTCAGGAAGAATTAACCTTGGGCCACGAGTGCTTTAACGATAAAGCACATATGCTTTAACGATAAAGCACATCACTTTTGAAGTATATGGATTCCCAAACACTCCAAAGTGTTCAAACATTCATGCTGAACTGGACTATTTGAGTTTTCTCGGGTTAATGATCAAACTCCTGCTTCAACCTATAGATGCTTCAACTTATAGATAACAGATATATCTTTATCCTGTTTCTGAAAATTTGCTAATTCCTCATCTTTCTAATTTTGAATCCAAGCTTCCCCCAGCCGGACGGGGGGTAGAATTCGCCGGCTGCCGTCCTGCAGAGTGGTAAGACCCCACCAATGGACCCGCCTGTTTGCCGTGGGTGGAGACTCGTAAGCAGGAAAAGAGGATCCTGGCAGTTGAGGGGAGCTCAGGGATCTCCCGCTCTTCGACACACTGCTTTGGCCTCGGCTTCTGTGTAAACGAGAGCCTAGATGGGCCCGGTCTAGTGCAATCGGCTGGTCGTTTTAAGATTGGGCACATTTTATATTTACCTGTAATGTGTTGTGGAGCTGTATGGGGGGAGAACATCTGTATCCTCTGCAGATGTCTCCTTCCTGCATGTGTCCTACTATACTACTTGAAACTCGGATTTTCCGATTCTAAGCAAACTTGGAATATTTGATACCCTTTTCCCGCTTTTACTTCCATATTTCATCTTGCCTTCATATTGAGTGGAATAATCTATTTTAAGCCCAAAATCAATGTTTGCTTGAAAAGTGCCTCTTTACTTTTTACTTTGACATGGCCCCCAGCCGGACGGGGGGTAGAATTCGCCGGCTGCCGTCCTGCAGAGTGGTAAGACCCCACCAATGGACCCGCCTGTTTGTCGTGGGTGGAGACTCGTAAGCCGGAAAAGAGGGTCCTGGCAGTTGAGGGGAGCCCAGGGATCTCCAGCTCTCTAACACACTGCTTTGGCCTCGGCTTCTGTGTAAACGAGAGCCTAGATGGGCCCGGTCTAGTGCAATCGGCTGGTCGTTTTAAGATTGGGCACATTTTATGTATATCTGTAATGTTTTGGTGGAGCTGTATGGGGGAAGCCATCTGTATACAGATGCTTCCTTTCTGCATGCGTCTTGCTATACTGCTTGAAACTCAAAATTTCTGAATCTAAAGCAAACTTGGAATATTTGATACCTTTTTCCTCTATTTTACTGCCATATTCCATCTGGTCTTCATTCTCGATGGAATATTCTAACGTATTAAACCCATAATTATTGTTTGCTTGAAAAGTGCCTTTTTACCTTTTACTTTGATACGTACTTTAAAGTCCTGGTCTTATATAGGCTTATGGGCTAATTGGGTGATGTGGATTTTTCGTTGAGACTTCGACTGCCATGGTAAATCCCTGATCTGGGGGACTATCCATGTTTTTTCCTTGTCGCTTCGACTTATTCATGGCATCTGAGTATACCATCCATGTAACCCTGGTATGGGGAGCTGGATACCCGCTCCATTAGCCATATCCCCTCGTTGGACTCCGCGGTGGGTGGGGTCATGGATGATGAACATTTTTCCTTTAACCATGGATCCCCAAAACAAAAAAAAAAAAAAAAAAAAAAGAACTCGCGACCAACTTGATGCCGACTCTGAAACCACTCAATCGACCTCTCCTTTTCCTCGCTTTTTACTGATAGAATCAACTGTTCCTCATCAGCCACTAAGTAAACTATCACCTTTTGTAATTCAAAAGGTTCTGTTGTCTATTGCTGGTTCACCTAAATCAGTTAAAAAGCTCTCCTCTGGCTCGCTATTAGTTAAAGTAGAGAAACCAAACCATGCAGAAAACCTTATGAAAATTAAGCACTTCTTTCAGATCCCTGCCAAATGTTCTCCGCACGGGACTTTAAATACAACACGTGGAATCATTCGATGCCCAGATCTTGCAGGTGTATCGGAAGAAGAAATTGTCCAAGAACTCTCTACTCAACACGTTACGGCTGCAAGACGTATAACAGTGTATAGAGACGGAATAAAGCGAGAGACCAACACGATTGTCATTACCTTTAACTCTGCAATTTTACCAAAATCCTTGAAAGTTGGCTATTTGAATGTGGGTGTGGACTTGTATATTCCTAATCCACTTCAATGTTACACTTGTTACAAATACGGGCATCATGAACGTAAATGTACAAAAGCTAGTTCTGAGGCTCTCTGTAGACATTGTGGTGAAGTGGCTAGTGCTCATGATTCATCGAACTGTAAAAATCACATAAAATGTGCAAATTGTGGCGGTGAACATGGAGCTACATCGCGAACATGTCCAGTTTGGAAACGACAGAAAGAAATCGTAACCATCAAGTACAAAGAAAGTCTCTCGTTTCCCGAAGCAAGAAAAATTGTGGACAGTCGATTAACTCTAGCGAACCTCTATTCTACAGTTACAAAAAGGAATGGCACACCTAAAGAGGTAAAAGACGCTCAAACACAAACTGTCGATGTCGCTGTACAAACAGTTAATCAGACAAAACAAGAATCTGCTAGTAAAAAAACTCAAAAGCCAACTGAAAGTATTAGAGGAAATAAAATATTAAGTCAAACATCAAGTCGCAACAAATCGCCAAAAAAAGTTCAACCAGATCGGTTTCCGAAAGGATCCGATGATGAAATACAAAATTTTAACCGCTTCCAATGTCTTGATGAAGACATGGAAGCAGACGACTCACAAGCAGAGTCAAATACAAACAAGCAAGGAAGAATCATCAAACTCAACAACAAAAGATAAATAAATACATACTTCCATTGCTTTGTGGTGTGTACTTTACCTTAAATCTAGCAATGAGTAATAACATTCTGCAATGGAATTGTCGTAGCGTTAAAGCCAACTCTGAGGAACTAAACCTTTTAGTAAACGAACAGAAACCAGTAGCAGTTTGCTTACAAGAGACATTTCTTAAAGACTCTGACAAGTTTAATTTAAAGTATCACTCTAGTTACTTGAAAAACTTTAGTGGTACAGATAAAGCTTCAGGAGGTGTTGCCGTGATTGTGAATAACAATGTTCCTCATCATCCTATCAAGCTTGAAACTTCTTTACAAGCTGTGGCGGTTAACATTACCCTGAATAAGACTATTACTTTGTGTTCTATCTATCTTCCACCTAGCTCGCCTATTGATGTCAAGAAACTCGATAATCTTGTAGATCAATTGCCAGAGCCTTTCATTATACTGGGAGACTTTAATTCCCACCATACATTATGGGGATGTTCAGATACTAATGACAAGGGTCGAGTTGTTGAGGATTTTATCACGAAGCACTACCTTGTTCTGCTAAATGATAAGTCTTCAACCTATCTTCATCCTGCTACTGGTTCTTACTCATCACTGGATCTTACTATTTCCAGCCCTGGAATTGTTCTAGATTTTAACTGGAACGTTTGTGATGACCTTCATGGAAGTGATCACTTCCCGATAAAAGTATCGGAAATAGGACCTTCAGTACAACAACGTCCTCAACGTTGGAAACTTCACAAAGCGAATTGGGAACAATTCAGAAGTCATTGCGAACAAACAATTCATCCCAGTGCTTTTGAAGATTGTGAAAATCCTGCTGAGCTCTTCACTTCCTTGATTTATTCGGCTGCTGAAAAGTCAATTCCTCGAACTTCGACAAATCCAAAGCACCCAAACAAACCATGGTTTAATGATGATTGCAAAAAGGCTATAACACAAAGAAAATCTGTTCTCAGACAATTTAACCTGAGACCAACCCAGGAAAATCTTTCAGAGTTTAAAATTGCTCGTGCAAAAGCACGTCGGACTATCAAGCAAAGTAAACGTGCGTCTTGGCGACAGTACGTGTCTAGATTAAATTCTAGATCGTCTGTCAAAAAGACATGGGACATGATCCGGAAAATTAACGGCAAAAACTCCTCATTAAATGTTGGACACTTAAATGTTGGTGATGATGTCGTCACCTCCAAAGTAGATATTGCAGATGTCTTAGCTGACACCTTCGCAGAGAAATCCTCTTCTTCAAATTATTCGACAGCATTTCAGAAATTTCAAAACATTAAAGAAAAAACAAAGTTACATTTTAAGTCGAATAACAATGAACATTACAATAAAGATTTCACTATAAAAGAACTGACGAAAGCATTAAAGAAGTGTCATGACACTGCTGTTGGTTGTGACGACATCCATTACCAGTTTTTGAAACATTTACCATTTCGATCCCTCGACTGTCTACTTCGCATTTTTAATCAAGTCTGGCATACTGGTATTCTCCCAGATTCCTGGAAGGAGGCCATTGTAATTCCCATACCAAAACCAGGTAAAGACTCGACAAATCCTACAAACTATCGCCCTATAGCCTTAACAAGTTGTATTTGCAAAACCATGGAAAGGATGGTCAATGACCGGCTTGCTTGGTTTTTAGAGAAAAACAAACTTATTGCTACCGTTCAAAGCGGTTTTCGTAAACAAAGAGGCACTCTCGACCATTTAGTTTGCTTCGAAACTTTTATTCGCGAAGCTTTCATTAAAAAGGAACATGTTGTTTCTGTATTTTTCGACCTCGAAAGTGCTTACGATACCACATGGAAGTATGGAATCATGAACGACCTCCATGATTTCGGTGTAAGAGGTCGCCTTGCTTATTTCATTTCGGCATTTTTGAATGAACGTCAGTTTAGAGTCCGGGTTGGAGATACTCTCTCAAACCCTCATGAACAAGAAATGGGCGTTCCCCAGGGAAGCATTCTCTCTGTTACACTCTTCAGTGTCAAAATCAACAATATTGTGAAGTCTGTGTGCCCTGGCGTGGAATGCTTTTTGTATGTTGACGACTTCTGTATTTCTTATAGATCCAAGCATATGCATACAATAGAGCGGCAGTTACAGCAAGTACTGAATAATTTAAGCAACTGGTCAAAAGAAAATGGTTTTAAATTTTCTAAAACCAAGACCAAATGCATGCATTTCTGCCAATCAAGAAAATTACACTTGGATCCTGAGCTTACATTAGATGGGATACAAATTGAAGTCGTTACTGAATTCAAATTTTTAGGTCTTTTATTCGTTTCTAAACTGTCGTTTATTCCACACATCAATTACTTAAGTAATAAATGCCAAAAAGCTCTTAATCTTTTACGAGTTGTCTCCAGCATGGACTGGGGAGCCGACAGAAAAGTCTTACTAAGACTATATAGATTACTTGTCCGATCCAAGTTAGATTACGGCTGTGTCGTATATGGCTCAGCCCGACAATCGTACCTTCGCAAGTTGGATTCTATCCACAACCAAGGTTTGCGATTAGCGCTTGGAGCTTTCAGGACATCTCCCGTCAATAGCTTATATGCTGAAGCTAATGAACCATCTCTAAATCTACGCAGGAAGAAACTCTCCTTACAATATTACTTAAAGTTAAAATCAAATCTTGACAACCCAACTCATGAAATAGTATTTAAACCACTGTACAAGGATGAATTTTTAAAAAGAGAGAAAGTTATACCTCCTTTTAGTTTACGCTGGGAAGCGGATATTAATTGCCTTGATTGTGATCTTGAGGATGTAGCAAGCCATAGGATTTCGGAAGTTCCTTTATGGACTTCCAAAAGTCCAACGTATCTTTACAATCTTGCTTCAGATAGGAAAGCTACTACAGATCCGATGATTTTCAAAAATAAATTCCTTGAAATCAAAGAACAATATTGTACTCACGAAGAAATTTATACAGATGGTTCAAAAGATGGGGAAAAAGTTGCTTCAGCTGCCATCCTTGACGGTGAATTGTATCAGTTCCGAATACCTAACAATTCGTCTATCTTCTCTGCGGAGCTAAAAGCGATTGACCTTGCTCTCAACCATATTGAACAAGATGGCTATTGGAGATACATTATATATACTGATTCTTTATCAGTTATGCAATCACTTGAGGGCGAGAAAACAGATAATCCGCTTGTAGTCAATCTCCTTGAGAAACTGTCCAGATTATGCGAAGGAGCTGATATAGTTTTTTGCTGGCTCCCCAGCCATATTGGTATTAGTGGTAATGAAGAGGCAGATAAAGCTGCCAAGGACGCATTATCACTAGAAATTTTACCTTTTAAAGTTCCTTTCAGTGATTTTAAACCTCTTATTATTACTTTTATTCATGGTGTTTGGTAAAGATCTTGGAGCGATCCTTCAAATCAAGAGAATAAACTATTCGCTATCAAGCCAAATACAAGTGAATGGCTCCCTGGCTTACGGTCAAACCGTCGAGAGGAAGTTATTTTGGCCCGTTTGAGAATAGGTCATACCCATATGACGCACTCATATCTTCTCAAAGGAGAAGAGCCTCCTGTATGTATCCCATGCAATACATTTTTTTCTTTAGAGCATTTACTGATAGAGTGCACAGATCTTGCACCGTACAGGGATAAATACTTTCATGTTGACAGTTTAAAAACTTTGTTTGATACTGTGAAATTAGAATCACTATTCGATTTTCTAAAAGAAGTTAACCTTTTGAAGAAGATTTAGTTTTACTTTTTTGACATTTCTCTTTTTACTGACGATCTTAAACATTGTTTATCCTCCTTTAAGGGGGTTCTATTAAAATGTATGAGTAAATAGGGAAGCCCTGTTTCTCATTATTTATTTTGTTGTTTAATTTATAAGTATTACATTTTAAGGCCTATTGACCTATTCAAAGTTAACTTTTTACCCTGTTAACAAGGTTGCTTCTTTATTATTTCTCATCTGTTTCACAGTATAACTTAAAGTAGATGCATGATTTTATATGTAAGTGCTCCCAATATGATCTAAGTTGTCGACGGGCCATAAAACCCCATTCATTCATTCATTCTTTTACTTTGACATGTAGTTTAAAGTCCTAGTCTTATATAGGCTTATGGGCTAATTGGGTGATATGGATTTTTCGTTGAGACTTTGACTGCCATGGCAAATCCCTGATCTGGGGGACTAACCATGTTCTTGTCCTTGTCGCTCCGACTTATTCATGGCATCTGAGTATACCATCTGGGTAACCCTGGCATGGGGAGCTGGTTTTCCGCTCCAAATACCATGCCCCCTTGTTGGGCTCCGAGGTGGGTGTGGGCCGCTTCCTCTTGATAGAATCAACTGCTCCTGACCAGACATTGAGTAAACTGTCTCCTTTCGTTACCGAAAAAGTCGTAGTTTCAGTTGCTGGTTCGCTAAAATCAGTGAAAAATTTAATTTCTGGTGCTCTGTTAGTAGAGGTTGAAAAACCAAAGCATGCTGAAAACCTTTTAAAGATTAGCAGTTTTCTCCAAATACCAGCAAAATGCTCACCGCATACTACTTTAAATAGTTCCAGGGGCATCATTCGTTGTCCAGATCTAGCAGGTGTTAGTGAACAGGAAATAGTACAGGAACTGGCCAAACAGAATGCCAGACGTATAACTGTCTTTAGAGATGGTGTCAAGAGGGAAACAAACAGAATAGTGCTCACTTTCAACTCTGCAATTCTGCCTAAAACTCTCAAAGTTGCTTATTTGAATGTTGGAGTGGAGCTATACATCCCAAACCCACTTCAATGTTACACATGTTTTAAATACGGCCACAATGAGCGTAAATGCTAGAAGTCCACAATGGAAAGTTTATGTAAACATTGTGGAGAATTGGCAAATTCGCATGATTCCAATAATTGCAAAAATAAAATCAAATGTGTAAACTGCGATGGAGAACATGTTGCCACTTCAAGAGCATGCCCAGTCTGGAAGCACGAAAAGGAAATTGTATCGGTTAAATACAAAGAAAGTCTCTCCTTTCCAGACGCCAGGAAAATAGTGAATAGCCGCCATGTTTTAATAAACTCCTACTCCACCATTACTAAATCAAACATGAATACACAAAAACAGGTAAAAGACGCATTTACACAGACAACTGATGTGGCCGTGCAAACGACTAGCCAACGGAAACAAAATACAATCGTTGAACAATCTACAAATAGTAAAGCAAATAAAGATTCATCGACACGTACGCAGGCAGTCTCCAAGAAGCCCTAGCCAACGAAGAAATAAATCTCTAAACAAGGTCAACTCGGATCGCCTTCCAAAGGGATTCGACGACCCAGTTCAGCAGCATAATTGCTTCCAATGTCTTGATGATGACATGGAAGCGGAAGATACACAAGCAGATCAAAATGCAAATAGGCAAGGCCGAATTATCAAACTCGAAAACAAAAAATGATCAATTACACACTTCCATTATTCTGTGGTATTATCCTTACTTTTAACTTTATCATGAGTGATAATATTTTACAATGGAATTGTTGAAGTATTAAAGCTAACTTTGAGCAATTAAGCCTTCTAGTCAATGAACATAGACCAGTAGCAGTTTGTTTACAAGAAACATTTCTTAGAGACTCAGACAAACTTACTTTGAAATATCACTCTTGTTTTTTGAAAAACTTCTGTGGTAATGATAAGGCCTCCGGAGGCGTTGCAGTGATTGTGAACAAAAGTGTTCCACATCACTCTATCAACCTTGACATTACCCTTCAAGTTGTTGCTGTAAGTATTTCTTTTAATAAGACCGTAACTTTGTGTTCCATTTATCTTCCTCCAAACTCACCAAATGATGTTTAAAAGCTTGATCGTCTCGTAGATCAACTGCCAAAGCCGTTCATTTTAATGGGAGATTTTAATCGTCATCATACGTTATGGTGATGTACAAGAACGAATGACAAGGGTCGAATTATTGAAGATTTTATCACGAAGCACGACCTTGTTCTGCTGAATGATAAATCTTCAACCTATCTTCATCCTGCTACTGGTTCTTACTCATCTTTAGACCTTACAATATGCAGCCCTGGAGTTGTTCCAGATTTTAATTCGAAGGTTTGTGATGACCTTCATGGAGGTGATCACTTCCCGATAAAAGTATCGGAGGTAGGGCCTTCAGTACAACAACGTCCTCAACGTTGGAAACTTCACAAAGCCAATTGGGAACAATTTAGAATTCATTGCGAACAGACAATTCATCCCAATGCATTTGAAGATATGGAAATCCTGCTAAGCTCTTCACTTCCTGGATTTATTCGGCTGCTGAAAGTCAGTTCCTCGAACTTTGACAAATACAAAGCACCCAAACAAGCCATGGTTTAATGAAGACTGCAAGGAGTCTGTAACGGAACGAAATTCTGTTCTCAGAAAATTTAACCTGAGGCCAACCCAGGAAAATCTTTCAAAATTTAAAATTGCTCGTGCAAAAGCACGCCAGACTATCAAGCAAAGTAAGCGTGCGTCATGAAGACAGTACGTGTCTAGACTAAATTCTAGATCATCTGTCAAAGAGACATAGGACATCATTCGAAAAATTAGCGGCAAGAAGTCCTCATTAAATGTTGGACACTTAAATGTTGGTGATAATGTCGTCACCTCCAAAGCAGACATTGCAGATGCCTTAGCTGACACCTTTGCAGAGAAATCCTCTTCTTCAAATTATTCGACAGTATTTCAGCAATTTAAAAACACTAAAGAGAAAACAAAGCTAAATTTCAAGTCGAATAACAGTGAACATTACAATAAAGATTTCACGATAAAAGAATTAAGGAAAGCTTTAAAGAAGTGTCATGACACTGCTGTTGGATGTGACGACATCCATTACCAATTTTCAAAACATTTACCATTTCGATCCCTCGACAGTTTGCTGCGCATCTTTAATCAAGTATTCTCCCAGACTCCTGGAAGGAAGCTGTAGTTATCCCAATACCAAAGCCAGGTAAAGATTCTACAAATCCTGCTAATTACCGCCCTATAGCATTAACAAGTTGTATTTGCAAAACATGGAACGAATGGTTAATGACCGCCTTGTTTGGTTTCTAGAGAAGAACAAACTTGTTGCTACCGTTCAGAGCGGGTTTCGTAAACAAAGAGGCACTCTCGATCATTTAGTCCGCTTCGAAACATTTATTCGCGAAGCTTTTATTAAGAAGGAACATGTTGTTTCCGTGTTTTTTGATCTCGATAGTGCTTATGATACAACATGGAAGTATGGAATCATGAACGACCTGTATGATTTCGGTATAAGAGGTCGCCTTGCTTTTTTTTTCTGCATTTCTGAATGAACGTCAGTTTAGAGTCCGGGTAGGAGATACTTTCTCAAACCCTCATGAGCAAGAAATTGGTGTTCCTCAGGGAAGCATTCTCTCTGTTACGTTGTTCAGTGTTAAAATTAACAATATTGTGAGGTCTGTCTGCCCTGGCGTGGAATGCTTTTTGTATGTTGACGACTTATGTATTTGTTATAGATCTAAACATATGCAAACCATTGAGCGGCAGTTACAGCAAGTGCTGAATAATTTAAGCAAATGGTCAAGCGAAAATGGTTTTAAATTTTCTAAAACCAAGACCAAATGCATGCATTTCTGCCAATCAAGAAAATTACACTTACATCCTGAGCTTATTTTGGATGTGGTACAAATCGAAGTCGTCCCTGACTTTAAGTTTTTAGGTCTTTTATTTGACCCTAAACTATCGTTCATTGCACACATCAATTATTTGAGCAATAAATGCCAAAAACCTCTTAATCTCTTACGAGTTGTCTCCAGTATGGACTGGGGAGCCGACAGGAAAGTCTTGTTAAGATTATATAGAAGTCTTGTCCGTTCCAAGTTAGATTACGGCTGTATCGTATATGGCTCTGCGCGGCAGTCGTACCTTCGTAAGTTGGATTCTATCCACAACATGGTTTACGACTAGTACTTGGAGCTTTTAAGACATCTCCTGTAAGTAGTTTATATGCTGAAGCTAATGAGCCATCATTAAATTTACGCAGGAAAAAGCTTTCCTTGCAATACTATTTAAAGTTAAAATCGAATCCCGATAACCCCACTCACAGGGTAGTATTCGAACCGTTGTACAAAGATTAGTTCACAGAAAAAGAAAAAGTTATTCCTCCTTTTAGTCTGCGCTGTGAAGCGGATATGAATTGTATTGATGTTGATTTGGAGGATGTAGCAAACCATAACATTTCTGAAGTTCCTTTATGGACTTGTAAGACTATTACCTTGCTTCAGACAAGAAAGCTACAACCGATCCTATGATCTTTAAGAATAAACTGTAGGAAATTAAAGAACAGTATTATACCCATAAAGAGATTTCTACAGATGGTGAAAAAGTAGCTTCAGCTGCCATCCTTGATGGCGAATTATATCAGTTCCGCCTATCTAATAACTCTTCGATTTTTTCTGCGGAGATAAAGGCGATTGACCTTGCCCTCGACCATATTCAACAGGACGCCTATTGGTGATACATCATATTTACCGATTCGTTATCAGTAATGCAAGCTCTTGAGGGTGAGAAAACCGATAACCAGCTAATTGTCAATCTCCTTGAAAAATTGTATAGACTCTGCGAGAGAGCTGATATAGTTTTTTTGCTGGCTTCCCAGCCATATTGGGATAAGTGGTAATGAAGAGGCAGATAAAGCTGCCAAGGAAGCATTATCACTAGAAATTTTACCTTTTAAAGTTCCTTTTAACGATTTCAAACCATTAATCAATATCTTTCTTCAAAATGTGTGGCAGCAATCCTGGAGCGATCCAGCCAATCAAAACAACAAACTTTTCAACATTAAACCAGGACTTGGCGAATGGCTTCCAGGGTTGCGGACAAATCGCCGCGAAGGAATTATCTTGGCCCGTCTTCGCATTGGGCATTCATATATAACGCACTCTTATCTTCTGAAAGGAGAAGAAGAGCCTCTATGTATACCCTGCAATGCACCTTTTACTATTAAACATATACTTGTCGACTGTGTAGATCTTTCACCTATAAGACAAAGGTTTTTTGATGTCGATGGTATGAGGACCTTGTTCGATACTTAAAGATCGAGTCTGTTTTTGATTTTCTGAAAGAGATACATCTGTATAAAACGATATAATTTTAGGTTCTTTTGACCTTTCTCGTTTTAGATGCTTACTTTCTACCTGTAATTTTAGTGTTTTCACAACTTAGATTTTATTATTTCATAATATTTTTGTTTGATCACTTTGCATTGCATTTCTTGTAAGTGCGCCCAACATGACCACTGTTGTCGACGGGCCTTAAAACTCCATTCATTCATTCATGTCCAATTTTCATTATATATCTTTTTCGTAGTCGATGAGCAAGCATTCGTAACAAATGAATTCTTTGAAAAAAAATAGGTGGTTTTGTCGGTTTCCTTATTAAAAAAATAGGTGGTTTTGTCGGTTTCCTGATATAATAAGATTTTTACCTCCACTGGCCAAAGGCCATCGGGCTTGTGTCATGGTCTGGTGTCCGTCGTATATTGGGGAAAAGAAAGGTTAACGATAAAGTCACAGGATTTGTTTATATTTCTACATTACGAGGGCTTTTGACGGAATTTTTTTCCCATAGAAATACAAAAAAAAAAAAAAGGTTAAATATACACGTTTTTATCTTACTTTATGTTGATGGATATTACATCGGCATGTATGTTAAATTTCCGTCCCTGTGCTCTTCCATGTCACTGATGTTTTCATATCTTGGCGTTTCTTGCTTCCTTTTTCTCTTTTCACCCCTAACTGTCTGGTTAAGGTGGGATTTTGAATCCACCATTTCAACTTCCAAGGCGGCTTTTTTTCCCCGCAAGTTCATCTCTTTTAATAATCAAGTCCGTTTTTCCTTTTGCAGGCTTTCAATGTGCGCTTTCAAAGCTTGATTGTCTTTAGTAGCCGAATTTTAATTTTCCCTGATTTCATATCTTGCTTCTTTTAACTGTCCACCTTGTCCTGCAAATCTCGAATAATATGCGCTGTTGCACCCCTGTTGGACTCCCACATGTCCATCGTGAAGTCAAAAAAAAATGTTCATGAATTGGTCTGCCATTGCGCAATCCTTGCTTGATTTTATGTTGGCGGAGGTTGCGATTTTATAGAAAATATTGGACAAAAGGTTTGAATTGGCGCGCTGGGGAGTAAGGTGGGATCCTGACATCTCATTACCCGATGGAGTTCTCTTTTGATAGAACAAAGAGCGCAATGACTTTGCATTAACCATTGTACCACTGTTTCCTCGAAGTTTTCCAGAAACTCTTTTTCCTTCACCCACTTCCAACCATATGGAGGACTCGCTTAACAGAGTTAGCAAACGACATTGTCAAATATTCAGACTAACTGGGAAAATGCGCTGCATGACATGAAGAATTTGTCAATATTCAGACTAAATGGGAAAATGCGCTGCACCAAGAAATTACGCTGCACCAAGAAATTACCTATCACGAACAATTTCTCTTTTTTCCTCGATGATTTCCAAACATGTCTACTTCAGACATAGAAAACGTCAATGTTCGAGTAAGAACGATTGTCTCTTGTTTATTTATGAAGAATTTCCTCCCTTTCTGCACAGTTTTTTTCCATAAATTTTTAATCCTCCCAATAAACCGCCTTTTCTAATGGGACTTTAAGATTTGATGAAAGACGTAAAGGATAAGCGCAGTATTAATCCTTTACCATTCAAGAAAAGTCAACCGTTTCAAATTATAGGCTGAACTCAATTGAGGGAAAAAAGTATGGCAAACATTGTTTTATAAGGTGAAACTATTCGTGATTAAAAAGAATACTGTTGCCGTAAAACTATATCACATATTTATCATGAAATCTTGTTCAGAAAGGAGCCATATTTATACAGAATTTCAGAGACGGAACCGTCTGTCTGGTACACGTGCTCAATCCACCTCCCCGTGTTCCCACGGGTGGTGTCCCAAATTTTGTCAAAAAGCGAAGTCAGTAGTAGCAAAGTAGGCTTTTCAGGACAAACTTCCCTCAAAATTATGCAATCGTCGACAAGGGAGGCAACTCGAACGAGGATAGAGTTTTCGTTCTTGCGTACAGGGGAGACAATTGTGGATCGATTCTATTGTTAAATGAGTTGTTCAAACATCGTCGAGCGTTTCAAAACAAACACCTCTCAAAATCATGTCATCGTTGATTGGGGAGATAATTAACCACCAACTCTGCTAGAGCGAGTTTTCATTTTCAATACAAGGAACGGACAGTTCGGGATCGAGTAGAATGGGATAAAGTTTTAACCTTCTCTTCTTTTCTCACAATGTTTTATAGAAATAAATGATAATGATGATGATGATGATGGGAGTAATATAGTAACAGTATACCTTTTACTCTTTTACAGTTTTATTATTAAACTATAACCGTTTGTAACAAAAAATAAAATCTTTGAGCATGGAATTTGACAAATGGTTCTAAAAGTTTAAAACTACTACTACTCTGGTTAATTGTTCAAAACATATAAAACTAAACTAATATCTTTATTACCACATAGTGGAATGATAAAAGTGTATTTATCACAAACGTTTGACAAATGACTCACAACTCTTTACCAAACGATAAAATTTTAGATCAAAACATCTTGAGAACATTAGATGATCATATAAACGACTCTAAAACTGAAGTTTAAAAAGATAAAATACTGCTAACCAGCATCCTATCCTTTCCTTACAATGTTTTGAAAAGCCGTCTTGTGTAGGGTTGTGAACACCCAAGACTTTATGGTTAAGGGGTAAACTATGTTATTAATTTGGAAAAATTATTCGAAACAATTCACAACGAGCTCATTCTATGACTACTTTATCTGTCACTTATAAAAAAAAAAGTATATTCAATGAATAGAAATAGAAAATATATAGTAGTTTCTTCTTTCCAAGATGTTAAGAGTATTTTGTGGAGGATTTTTTATCATATAATTAGAATAATGTGGTTGAGATCAATATCACATGGCAATCATGATTATAAATGTAAACAGCCCTGAGCATTTCAAATAGATAACATATTTTAACAGAACATATTAATGTGATGATGTATAAACATTTCAAGTGGTGAATACATTTTAGAACGCAATTAGTCCTGAGTGAGTCTTACGACAATATTACAAAATACAATCCTACGCATGCAACATCATGGAATGAATGAATTGTATGTATAGTAATATTCGTGCAAAAGCAGCAGTTTTGGTGAAACTACAGCTAACAATTTGCAACTAGTCTAATGTTAATGCGAGTATATAATAACCTTTTGAAAACAAATCAAAAACATGTAAAAATTCCTAAACATAAAATCTAAGAGTCATGCTTCAGCAAAACCCGTCTTGTTGACATTGCAACTACATCGGTATAACCCGCCCAGGGTCTACTCTGGTACATATAATAGTAGCTTAAAACTAAGGGACAGATTTGCAAAAGGCACAACACATAAATGATCTACAAACATGTACAGACTAGTCTACATAAGTTATTGTGTCACTTAGTTCAGTTTAGGTGGAAAATGCTTAGAACTAACTTTATCTTTCACGAGAAATTCACATAGTTGTCAGTAGGATAACAATCTGTAAAGCTAACTTAATTTAACAAGCAAACTCATTTGTTCACAACATACATGTTAAAAAATACATAGCACCGTTTTTCTTGTTTTTTTTAACAACAAGGAAACAAAACTCTATCATTATATCAAATCTTTCTTTTCTCACATCCTTTCTGTGATAAAGATAACCTTTCCAAAATAGTGTGGCAAAGAAAAAAGTGAGACACCTCTTTTTCCAAAATGTTTTCAAGAAGCTGCCCACTTTCACCCTTTCCCTCTCAACAAAATTTCAGACTGTCAAATTGAAAACATTCGCAGACGACAAAAATAAAAACACCTTAAAATTTGAAATATATTTTTGAAAGGGTAGCAAACATTGTGGGAAAAAGTTTCTCTGCTTTACGTACACTGTTTTTAGAGTCGTTTCACTGTCAATAGCGTAAAAAGTCCTCATGTTGAGGTTAAGGTTAAAACAGTTGTATAAGGAAAAGGGTTCACACCTTTCTTTACTAACAAGCATACATGTATTAATCTCAATCTTAATTTTTGAGCTAAAAAAAAAAAAATGTGGGAGTAAAACTTTTTTCATTCAAAAGGTTTTTAAGCTAACATAAAAACAGCTTTTCGTTAAAAAATGACTCTTCTTCTTCGCCTCCGCCTTCTTCCCATCACAAAATCAATTAGATTAAGCATCCATCCTTGAGTGAGAAGAAGAAACAACCGGAAGATTCTTCTATTCATGAAGGTGCAAATTCCTAAAATAACAAACACACACTTTACCCTTTGCTTTACTTTTGACGACCCTGAGAAATAGACCTCATGAAAACATAGTGGGGAAAGGAAAAGCCATTGATGATAAGCAAGATTTTCTCCTTTTCCCACAATATTTTTTCACCTTTGAAGGACAAATTTTGTGTTTTTAGTAACATTTAACCTGTTGGCTGAAAATGCTCTCAATTCTCACAAGGCTGAAATTTTATAGTCTGGTAAAGGGTTAAAAGTCTGATAATGGCATGTTTCTGCTGTAGATAACCCTTTCCTCAAAAGCACCTCGACAACATGAATTACATATACTTCTTCGAAGCCTACATTGCGTTCCTCTCACAACCCAGGCAGTGAATAGAGAGAGTGTTAACAGAAGAAGCACTGAAATTAGAAAAGAGAAAATCCTTAGTGAACAAAAATTAGACTGTTGCTGTTACTACCCTAATTTAAGATCAAATTCTAATAATATTTGACTATACCATTGCTACATTCAAGTTAGCTTGTAGAAGTAGTATTGTTTGATGATGTTCATTTGTAAAATATTACTTATACACTCTATGTTGGAGAGAGAAAGAGAGAGAGAGAGACGAAAGTGAAATTCACAGTCTCACACGCCAACATGAGGGGGTAAAGGTGTGTGAATGGTGCATCCGTAGTAAAGGGGGAAAATACCTAACAATACTGGCGACGATAAACACTTGTAACCCTGTTCCCAGGTTTGTCCATCCTATTACCAACGTTGAGGTGAAGGAGGGGGATACGCTTGTAGTTTTTACACTTATTGCTGTTGGCTGGAAAAATGTTTCGCAAAGTATAAAAATTATAGGATGAAAACTAGCAGTCATTTATATGTCTTCCAACAATAATCTAGATATGTTTTGGTAAAAGGAGAAAATGGTTATAATGAAAATTATGAGAAAAAAAAACACCTTTTGTTGCATTGTATTACATGTATCTGAGTTTCACATATAGGAACATATCTTAACAGAGAGAAAGAATATAATTTAAAGGAAGCGAGTCAATCTGATTAGTATTTACTACGAAAATACAATCTCGAACAATAAAGATTAGTCCACTTACTTGGTGTACTATAACTTTCAGATTGGTTGTCAACTCATTTTCCTGTGTTGTCTCAATCATCACGCTACAAAGAAAATATTCTTATTAAACCTTTTTTTTTTCTTTTGTCACAACTGCATAAGTCTTTACCAAACAATCCTAACCCAGAGAAAGAAAAAAATTGGAAGCGTGAGAATAAAGAAAGAAATATTTACAAAGAGCATTTCTTCTTTCCTGCTTACTTCAAACTTCGAATGAACTACTCAGATGTTGATTGAAATAAGATTTTTTAATTCTAATAATATTCATACCAAATGATGAATTTATCAATCCAAAGAGCTGAGTACAAGGGCGCATACTAACCTGTACTGTTGTAGACTGGACAGTATCTGTTGATTCTTGATATGATGAAGATGAGACTGGTGGATGTTCAATGGTCAACAAGAAGTCTTTGGTAGTAAGCAGAGTCTGAAAGTTAAAACCAGAGTTTAACATGGGGGAATAAAACTATTCATACACATACCCACATCGTGGGGGTGAAGAAGAAGAAGAAGTCTTTAGAAGATCAGCACTTAGCTTTATCAAAAGCTTTGTTATTGATACATTACTGATCATATTTCTTAGCAGTAAAACAAGACAGTCTTAAGTCTGTAAAAAACTAGAAAGAAGTTATTCTTTACTCCACAGAAACACATTTCTACGCATTGCTTGTAGCTGCCTTTGGAAAACGTTGTGGCATAAGATGAAATTGCTCGTAACGAGCAATTTCACCTTTGGCCATAGTGTTTTCTTTGCTATCAAAAGATGTTAAATACACATAAGAAACAGCTTCATCCTTGCTGTTATTTAGGGTCATTTAGAGATACCATAGGAATGTCTTATGGGGTAAAGGGGTTAATGAAGGAGAGGGTAAAGGTTGAATCAAAAGATGTCAACTTTGACTTTACATATTAATGATAACGATTATTACCTTACAGCCTAATGTTTACCGTTGAATTGGCTCGATATTATCAGTGTATCATCAAGAAGTTGAATGATGCTTATAAGTAGGTCATTAACTCCAACACTCAATAGTTCAACCCTTTACCACTCAATGTTGACTTTTAATGGTTCTGAGGAAGAAGACTTTTGAAAACATCGCGGTAAAAGAAGAAAACCCTAGTATTTTCCTTTTCCCACAATGTTTTCAAATCTATCAATTAAAATTTTAATCATCTTGCTCATCTGCATTCTACCTTCTACAAATGTTGTCTATTTGAATCAGTCCTAAAATTTTGTCATCTGGTAAAGGGTTACCGCGTTTTTCTCTCATTTTTTCATCAAATCAAAAGAAAAAAAAAAGTTATTGTTACATACCGTACAGCGACGTCCGTTGACATACAACGCTACATCGCTATTTTTAATTTTCTCTGTGCATAGTTCTCTGTCTCCATTCTTGACATCTTTTCGAATCAAGTCAGCCATTTTTCTCACATCCAGAGTCGATGGTAGCCAGAATCTCTCAAACACCAAACGCTCCACACCCTCGTTCGCATCACCCACGAACACATGTACACGCGGATCATACCGGCAGTACAAAGTTTGGTGGTCTCCTCGGCACGTGTGTGCATTCAACGGTAGACTGATTGCATTTATTTGTTGAAACATGATAATCGAAAGCGCGGAGGTTAAGAGTGTTGCCGCCATCTTGGTCTCGTTATCAATCAGATTTAGGTTAATCTAATTAACATAATAGACGGTGTTGACAGATCATTGTGTAAGTAGCACAACCGCGTAATATTTACCCAATGCTTGGCATTTGACCAGGTGTTGAAGCCTTTAGCAAACAGTGTTGATTTTTAACGATCCCGTGAAAGAAGCCTTTTCAAAATTTAGCGGGAAAAGGACAAATGTTGCTAAGTGTCATTTTTTTTTTCTTTTCCCACAATAATTTCTTCCTTATCAATGAAGAATTACACGTTTGAGCTACATTGAAATTTTCGTCTGCAAAGGCTTTCACTTTGGACAAGGTTAAATTTTCGTCGTCTGGTAAATGATTAAACGGGTGCTAGGATTATATTACATCCGCACAAATGTCAAATATAGTTTTTTTTTCTTCTTGTTCTTGTCATCTTGTATTGTTGCACTGAATGTTTGTAACTGATCTCTCTTTCTCTCATGCTCTCTATCAAAACATACACACGCACTCACACGCACGCTCAATTTCGTTAAACTCTGCCAATTTTTGCATTTATTCATTTATTTTTTCTTTAATCATACTTGTTTGCTTGCATTGTATTGTGCTATTGTATGTTTATTGCATTATAACGCTTCATGATTGGAGGAAATAAAGGGGAAAAAACTCAAGTCGTCAACATATGAATTAATGTCACAATAATACTTCGATCTCATTAATGATAAGCTAATCGATTTGTAATGTCAGTTTGATATTGTAATGTATTTACCCTCTAGGTTCCCTAGCTGGTATATATAGCACGTCATCTGTGCAAGTTGTACACATACAATTTAAAGGCATTTCGAGTTACTTAGTTTTTTTTTCTTTCAATACAACATGAGTTTGAAAAAAATTGTAGATAATGGCAAGCTGAAATTGGCCAGGGTCAACTTCGGCAGGGAATCAAAAAAATCCCTATCCGTCAATTTCTATGCAGGGTGCACCTACGTGCACATTAGAAACAGCAACAATACAAAGTGCATAAGCCTGGGAATAGACGAGTATGAGGAGATGGTAGAGTTACTCATGGATTCGTTGAACCAGATAGATGAGAGGTTCAGAGAAGAGGTATTTATATTTTTATAGTTTGTATCTTCCGACTTTGATTGTTTCATTCACATACTCTCAATCAAGATTTTAAAGACTCTAAAATTTTTTTTTTCACAAATGATTGGTTGTATCAAGCTTTACGCTGTATCAAGTAAGAGAATAAAATTCTAGACTGTTCTAAATTCAAAGTGAAAAATTGAAACCGATTTTAATCAATGCAGGTTATTTTCATCGAGTACGAAACATTGTGGGAAAAATGACAATTACTAACAATTTCTTCATATGTTGAAATGTTTTCGAAAGTTTTTTTTTTTTCTCATGTTCTGTAAAACCCATGGACTGTGTAGTAATGGGTTAGGAATTAAGTTTATAGAAAATGGATTTATGATAAGCTAAGATCTTGTAGTAGCGCACGGTGTAAATTGATATGTTATCAAGTATTAATGAAGGTCTCCATATATTTGCAGGATGCGGAATTGAATAATGACGAAGATGTGGCATTATCCCAAATTGATGAAAAAGAGACTGACTCGGAAGAAGAGAAAGAAGGGCCGAAACTATTCATGAATGATGAGGCTGAAGAAGGAAAATCTAGCGTGAGAAAGAGAAAAGTGGTCTATATCAACAGTGATTCGGATGACGATGAGAGAGTCGTTATAATGAAGAAACATGTGGATGGGTGAGTGATAAGCACTGTTTTATCGCATTATGTTGTTCCTACTATATACCCCTTTGTATAATTCTAATTCAACTGTAAAGCGCACAATCCCAACTATTAACGAGTCTACGAAAGAAACTTTTTTAAAAATATTGTTGGAAAAAGAGAAAATGCTGATAACCAGTGATTTATCTACAATGACACAGTATTTTCTCCTTTTTCCGACTTCATTTTTTTTTTTTTTTTTGACGATGAGAAAGTCGTTGTAATAAAGAAGCATGTGGATGGGTGAGTGATAAACAATATTTTATCGCATTACTCGAGCGTTACATTGTTCCTACTATATAACCTGTACAGTAATTCTAATTCAACTCCATACCAAAAAAATGTGCAGTTTTCGACACTGGAAGAGAAGCCTTTTGAAAATATTATGTGAAAATGAGAAGATGCTGGTAACCACCAATTTCTTTTCAATGACTCAATATTTTCTCCTTTTCCATTTTTTTTAAGACTATCGAAGAGGGAGACTATCAATTTAGCCACAGTTAATTTGTCATCTGTAAATGCTTTGAATTTGGACAGGTACACAATCATTTTTGTTTGGTAAAGTAACATTGTTTTTTGTAAGACTTGACAAATTCATCATAGCACATTTAGATTGTGATGAACGTTTAAGTCGTAGAAAAAATTTAACAGATGCATTAAACCTTCACCTTTTACAAACCATTACCCACGTATTTTTCTTTTTTCATAACTCTGTTGAAGAATTATTCAACCTCATATTGTGTTTTTGAATGTACGTCAATGCGTGATTATAATAATCACCTTACTATGTATTTTTCTTTTCAGAAAAAAAAACAGAAGAAAAAACAGTCAAAGGTGTGATTACACATATACAGATGTTACCTTAACCTTCAGATTTTACTTTTATAAAGAGTTTTTCACTGTTTTCTTTTTTTCTTAACAGAAAAAGTATATTTATGCTATATTGAATTAATTCTGTTGCTTTGTAGTACATATTATAACCGTAGATTGTAAATGTTATATATTTTCAGATTTTATCAGCAAAAGCAGTAAATTTTGAACATCCCCAAGATTTCGATGGAAAACAAACAATAAACAGTATTCTTTCTTTGGGTAGATCCTCATCTTCAAAACCAAAAAGTGTTGAATATCGAGATTTTCTAGTAAAACTAACTTCAACACAGTTGAATTCGGTATATGATTTATGTGAACTGGATGATGATGAAATGTGTGAAATATATCCGATTTGTTTCGAATTGATAGAGCAACGCAAGTGTTATAGCAAATATATCAAATTAGAAAGCATAGCTACACAAAAGTTGTTAAGAATGTACGCATATTTAAACTCTTCCGAAATATACCATTCTTTAGAAATTGCTGGTAACTATGAATTTGATACATTGCGTGAAAACTTCCTTCATAGTGCATGGTTTGACACATTAAACTTTATTTCAAATTGTACAGATTCTGTTAAATAAACTGTTTCTTCTTTTTGGTTAGAAAAATAAAATGTGTTTAATAAACTGTGGTTGATACTTCAAAAAAGTAATGTTTAGTATGGTGATGTTTAGTATGGTAGATCGAACATTCTATGTTCAGAAAATCTAGCTAGAGCGAGAGGTTTCGACCCTGGCCAGATCGCACAGGGTTTTCCTCTTTTTCTTCGATGTTTTTGATAACTTTCTTTTTCATGGATTCTCAAATACTATTGATTCGCACTATCATATAGCATATATAACATTCTTATCCTGACTTAACTGTTCTCAGTTAAAACATATGTGATAATAAAAGATAGATGATAAAAAGTCTTTTTTCTTTTTGTTGTTGTTGTTTTTCAATCTTACATATCTGTTGGGGAAAAAAGTCGGAAATATGATGTAGAAAAGGAGATTGTGCTCTGTGTGAACTATTTCTCTCTTTCTTCATACAAATTTTCATTGTACTCTACATGATTTTTAAACCTAGTTCCTATATGAACGGGAAATGTGTACGAATTGCGCTGTAAAAAAAGGGTTAATTCTTTCAGACATAATTCCAAGTTTTAACAAATTTAAAAGAGAAGGCTTTTTTAAAAACATTGTGGGCTATATAACTTTTGGGAAAAAAAGCTGGAAATATGATGTAGAAAAGGAGATTGTGGTCTGTGTGAACTATTTCTCTCTTTCTTCATACAAATTTTCATTGTACTCTACATGATTTTTAAACCTAATTCCTATATGAACGGGAAATATGTACGAGTTGCACTGTGAAAAAAAAAAAAAGGCTTAATTCTTTCACACATAATTCCGAGTTTTAACAAGTTTAAAAGAGAAGGCTTTTTGAAAACATTGTGGGCAAAGGAGAAAATGGTGGTAAGCAGCACAATTTAAGAAAACATTGTAAGGAAATGAAATGTATAAAGCAGGAGTTGTAGTAAAAATTCAGTAAAACCGTTCTCATACGTCTCTCCCTTTTATACATCTCTGTAATACATTAAACCAAGCAACAGACCGTATCATCATGAATCCGCAAAATCGAGCTCAGTCAAAAAACTGTGTGAATCATACGGTAGAATGGTGTTAGAAAATGTAGAATATTGAGCAAAAGCAAAAGTTTCGACTCAGCTCAGTTTGTAACCGCTGGTTAGACTGATCTGAGTCGATACTTTTTACAGATGTATTAACCCCCCCCTTTTTTTTTTCGCGGTACGTATATTGTTTTCAAAACATATACAATACATTTTACACACTGTCGGCTTATTTTGTCTGTTGTAATGCGCGGATGCGAAAATTGTAACAGATAGAATGGTGCTAAAATATCGTATAATGAATCAAGCGTGAACTGTTACTCACAAAACATTTGGAAATTTCGCCAGATTTTCATTTGCGTTTTGCCTACCTGAGCAGAGAGAATGAAAGTAAAAAGAGGTGATGTGGAGAAAGCATACTACAAACTTGGGAAAGCAGGTGCCTTTTTAGGCGCGCACAAGTTGCGTATCAGTAACAAGCTCGACAAAAAGCTCGGAAATGAATCAATTATAAGAAAAGCGTTGAAAAATCTCGATGATTATAGTTTGCAACTACCTGTGAGAAGAAAATTTAAAAGAGCAAAGGTAGTTGTTTCAGGGGTGAGTGAGCAATATGATTGTGATCTAGCAGATATGTCCTTGATAAGTAAGAGCAATAGAAACGTGAAATATTTACTTACAATGATCGATGATTTTTCAAGGTATTTATACGTTGCCCCACTGCAGAGTAAGCGAGCACACGATGTGTTACAAGGTTTCAAACAAATTTTCAAGAAGGCTCCAATTCCGAGGAAAGTGCGAACTGATGGTGGAGGAGAGTTTAAAAACAAACAACTAAAGTCATATTTCGTTAAACTTGGTATTTACCACCACATTACGCTGAATGAAGTAAAAGCAAATTTCGCTGAGAGGGTAATTCAAACGTTGAAAAACATGCTGTATCGCTATATGAATAGATATAGAACTCATTTATAAGTATATCGATGTTCTCCAAAAAATGGTTGATGGGTACAACAACACCCCGCACAAGTCTTTAAATAACATGGCACCCAGAGACGTTAATTCTGAAAATTCCCCTGATTTATGGGCTTACATGTTTTTAAGAAAAAAAGTAAAGACAAATTCGAAATACATGTTTAATGTCGGAGACTTGGTACGTGTTTCAAAACTTTCAACTCCGTTTCGCAAAAGTTACCAGGAGCAATGGTCGATAGAGCTATTCAAGGTATATAGGAGATTTCGTATTCAAGGCTTTCCACTATACAAAATCGCTGATCTTCATCAAAAAGCGATAAGTGGAAATTTTTATCAGAAGGAACTTCAAAAGGTGGACAAAGACGAGGACTCGCTTTTTTACATTGATAGAATACTGAAAAAGCGAAAATGGTACGAGTAATGAATGTTACGTTAGTTTTCTTGGGTATGACAAGAGTTTTAACCAGTGGTTACCATGTAAAGATGTTATTGATGTGCAAAAGCTTCGCAAAGAAAGATGAGCTTTTACATGATAGTTAACAGCGATGCTAACTTAAATTATTACCCATCTAATAAACCATATTGTTTTACAGTAAAAATCGAGAAAGAGATGTCGTTTGTTTGTGCTAGGTTTGTTGGTTTGGTTGACATTGCTATTTCGAGTGTAGGACAAAACCCCCCTAGGACAAAACCCCCCTAGGATAAAACCCCCATGGACAAAACCCCCCTAGGACAAAACCCCCCTAGGATAAAACCCCCCTAGGACAAAACCCCCATCATATATAAAAAGCATATAAATTTGAGAAAACACATAATTTGCAAACAGTTTTAAAGTATTCAAAACAAGTCTGTTTGATTTAAGGAAAAAAATCAAACATGAAAGGCAAAAAATGATTTAGATATTATCTCATTTAATTTGTACCTCAAGTTTGTTGATAATTTCTATTGATATATCAACACCTATGCAGACTTGGGCAAGACAGGTGTTGAGAAGGGATTAAGACACCTGTCATATTCACCAATATTTAGTTGTAGATTTGAACATGTAAAAGCACCAAATAAGGAAAAAAAATCCTTTGATTGATATATAAATGATTTTTTTTTCCATTGCATGATTACATTTATAATTTATTATGAATTTATTATGAATGTATTAAGAAGAAAAAAAAAAACATTTTTGGTCATAAAGCAAACTTTTAAGAAAAAAAACACATTATTTTTTACAACCCCACAAGTATTTAAAGCAGTAAATTTTATTCAACTTTAAAATGATCGCACAAAAAAGAATCATTTTAAAACCATGGGGGTTTTGTCCACTTTTCAGTTAAGGGTATGGGGGTTTTGTCCAGGGGGGTTTTGTCCAGGGGGGTTTTATCCTAGGGGGGTTTTGTCCTAGGGGGGGTTTTGTCCGTACCCCGCTATATCCATGGCAGCTAGATATGATGCATATATATATTCTAATATCTGCGGAGATACACTAATAAACGGATTTTCTCAACCCGTATTAAGGCTAATAGTTGTCGAAAACGGGGGAAAACATGTGCAGTTTCAAAATATTATCTATTTAACGATCAAGAACAGTAATGTTACAGAAATAGAATTCTATATAAAGGACAAACACGCTAACTTAATAACATTAATAAACGATCCAGTGTCAATGACACTACATTTTCGTCAATACCCATTTTTTTATTAGTGGTAAAATGTATGGGAAAATGTATGTACCGTCAGTGGATAAATGGGTGAAATTCTACGACTCATTAGTTAGCGGTCGATATAATCCGCATACAAGTCGGATAAAAACAAGCGTTGATCAACATGGAGGTTCAATTTCACATACGAGGGATAGTCATATGATACCTATAAATCATAATATTACCACCAATATACCTAAGGATAAGCAAGATATAAACGTGAAACTAGTCAGCCCTGTTGCACAATCGGTAGAACAAGCAGTTTCTGAGTTAAAGCGTGAATCAGTGAAAAAACAGAAAAAACGTGTGCATAAGAGGAACTCGCGCACTTATCAACGCGCTCGCCCACTGGTAGGACATAAAAAAAAGAAAAGGAAATAAGAAACGCGTTCAAAAATCAAAACGTGGAAAACGCAGAGTGGTGAAAAAGAAGAACAAATGCAAATCTAAATCGAAAACAGGTGTGGAAGATATATTTTCGGGTGTCTAAAATGGTTAGCGTATTCGGGAATCAATTTGATGAGGCTCAACCCAGTAATCTTTCTTTGTTTACATTACCACCATATCAAACAGCTATTGAAAAGATTTCGTATGAGGACGTTCGACCGATTTCTTAAATATCATTATCTTCCCCAATAGATTTCATCATTAGCGGACAAAATGGACTACAATATATCGACTTATCAAATACCTATATGTATGTCAAATTTAAAATTACGCACAGTGATGGGAGTGATACGAAAAACACTGACTATGTAGGACCTATAAATTTAACACTACAGTCGCTTTTCAGTCAAGTTGAAGTGAGTTTACAAGGAAAACCTATTACACCCGACTCAGGGCACTATGCTCACAAAAGCATGATTCAAACCTTGCTTAAATACGGAAGCGATGCAAAGTCGTCTTATCTTACATCACAGCTGTGGTTAAAGGATGTACCTGGAGCAGTAGATGATTCCAATGTGAAAACGGGTGGAAATACTTCTCTTTTTGAGCGTTATAAGTACTTTGCAGGAGGCAAACTGTGCGATTTAACGGGGCCTATTATGCATGACTTGTTTTCCTTGGACAGGTTTTTACTCAACCAGGTTAGCGTGAACGTGAAATTCCACAGATCGAAGCCGAGTTTTTACTTAATGACCAGCGATTTATCGCCCGACTATGTAATTCAGATTGTGGACATGATACTTTGAGTTCGAAAAATAGATGTAAATAGCGCGCTGATCTATGCACAGGCGCAAGCTCTCCAAAAAAGCAATGCTAAGTACCCATTTATCAAAAGCGGAGTCAAATCTATGTCAATTCCCACTGGCCTCGTAAATTTCACGTGGGACAATGTTTTCCAAGGTATTATACCAAACAAATGCGTCATTGGTTTTGTAAATAGTAGAGCTGTTGCAGGAGATTACAAATTGTCCCCGTGGAATTTCCATCACTACAATATCACCCAAATTTCCGTTTCGGTGGATGGAATTCCATGTTGGGGACACCCGCTTCGGCTTAATCTAAATGCTGCGGAGGGTGTGAACACTATCGAAGCGCTTATGGCTATGAATATATCCACCGGGAAATGGAAGAAAGACGAAGGGAATCAGATTTCGAGGGATGATATCAGTAAGGGATTTGCCTTGTTCGCATTCAGTCTTCAGCCATCATTTGCAGAAGATGGGTGTCTTTCACTTTTAAAACAAGGTAATGTTAGAATAGATTCGACGTTTAATGTCGGATTACCACACCCGGTTACTTGCATCGTTTACTCGGAGAAACAGGGGTACTTAGAAATAAATGCG
This sequence comes from Tridacna crocea, assembly GCA_943736015.1. NCBI lineage: Eukaryota > Metazoa > Mollusca > Bivalvia > Cardiida > Cardiidae > Tridacna > Tridacna crocea. The sequence continues at coordinate 11,191,259 of OX031057.1, read as the reverse complement.
TCTCGAGAGGTAATATTAGAGTAAAATGAATCATCAGCAGTTAATGTGTGTTATCAACTGTGACGAAGTTCTCCGCAAAGCTGTACTCGGTGTTTATGCGGCGGACTGTTTGCCAAATCTCCTTTCGAGACAAAATGTGGGGTTTATTGCTAATGTGGATACTCAAGCTAATCCCGGATCACACTGGGTAGCATTCTTTTGTGAAAACAAATATTCTATAGAATTCTTTTGCAGTTTTGGAAATAGACCCGATACGTACTCGACATATTTTACAAAGTTCCTTGGACATGCAAATTTTAAGTTTAATGAATATTGCTTACAAAGCTCTGATACAAATGTATGCGGACAATACTGTTTGTATTATTTGATTTTTAGATGTCGCGGATTTTCGATGAGTGATATCTTACATCGATTCAACACTGCGCAAAATGATATGGTAAAACTTTTGAATGATATATTGGGAAACTCTTACATTTTACAAACCTTTCCTCTATGTTTTCGCATGTAGTGTGTAATGAATAAAAATATATAAATCTATAGACACGTTTTAAAATTATCATTTATTCGATTACTTTTACCGTTGAACATGAGATATTGGTGGGAAAAAGAATGTTTAATCAAGTTTATAGCACCAACGTCTATTATAATTGCTGGTCCGTCTAGCTCTGGTAAAACATTTTTAGTAAAACGTTTGTTGCAAAATGCGGATCAAATGTTTACCAAACCAGTAACACATATTGTATACTGCTATGGTAGTCCATGGCAAGGTATATTTGACGAGTTACAAGAAGTTTTTAAGGATAGAATCACATTTCAAGAGGGACTTCCAAGCGAATATGAATTAAAGAAATATTCCGAGGAGGATAAGCATTTTGTTTGTGTATTAGACGATTTAATGTCAGATATTGTTGACAGTAAATTTGTAGAAAAGTTGTTTTGCGTTGGATCTCACCATTATGGAATGAGTATAATTAGTTTAGTGCAGAATGTTTTTCAACGAGGACGTGTAAGTAGAACGATATCGTTGAATGCTCACTATTTTATCCTGTTTCGAAATTCGAGGAATCTGCAACAAATTCAAATTTTGGGAAGGCAAATATTTGGCAATAAAAAGTTATCTGCTGCATTTTTTGAGGCATACACTCAAGCGACGTCTCCTACCTATGGCTATATAGTGATCGATTTGAATCCCCTGTCCTCAAAACAATTTCAACTTCGCAGTAACATACTTCCAGGGCAAGACCCTATAATCTATACGTTAAAACATTAGCATGCGATTTTCTAGTAAACATCGCACATTTCTCAAATTTTTATTAGAATGCAAACCGCAACAGCGTACAAATGTGTTCAGACACTTAGACGTTGAGCAACTGCGAGTTCTAGTTGAAATAGTACACAATATTCTACAAGGAATTATTCCGCTTACACCTCAGAATAGGAAACGCTTAGGAAAATATAAACAGCTCATTAGACGTGTTACAAAACAAGGTTTAACACAGAGAGTAAGATTAAGAGCCTTAACTAGACTTTTTATTCCAATTCCAATTTTCATAAAAGAATATTTTAGGTATGAGTCGGGAAATGGTATTAATACCGAAACAAAAATATGACATGCTTCTCACTGCACATAATTTTCCTGATACGAAAGACGATAAAAAAGCGGGGGAAAATTCTACCATTGAAAGGAAGCAGGTAGATGACAACAAGGGAAGCGACAGTGCAAGTGTGAATGTAAATCTTGCTAATAACACGCCGAAGCAGCGGAAAAAAACTCAACCAGAGCTGACAGTACAGAATCGAAAAGATCAGATTGTGGATATGAATTTGCATAAAAGTGAAAATGGGACAACTGTAAACTCAAAAAAGGCTAGGATTCTAGTGAAGCCTCGAGCGGTTAAAGTCGTTAAAATGAAACCTTCACAATTTTCACGGTTAGCTAAGCGTAAACGAGTAAATAAGTGGCAAAGTTTTCCTTTGTAAAAATACTTGTCAAGTTTCAGCCACTTACATAGCACTAGGACTTCTAACACAGTATGAAGATGTGGTGACATAATACATTTCGAGGTAAAAAGGAGATACTAAACCATTTTATCAAATAATGGAACGCCTTTACTGTAAGGACTGTAATAGGAAATTCAAATACGAGAAGAACTACCAACGGCATCGTGATTCGCATAAGAGAAAATTAGAGTGCTATGTGTGTAACCGTTCTTTTACGCGAAAGGACAATTTAGACAGACATGTGAGGGGTCATTTTGTGGGTTATAAAAATATTCCTAGCACATATTCTTGTTCACACTGTGAAAAGAAATTTGAAAATTATTCAAGTTTATTTGAACACATTCGAATCGACCATGGACACTTTCGAGATCAGCAGAATCAGTCGCAGCAACAAGGTTATGGTAATCTGCATATTCCACAACATCGAGAGGGAGTATCGACAGTTGGTGAGAATGACAACCAACAACAAAATCGCAAATCTGAAATTGTTGAAAGGGAAACAAATCAGCTTCAACAAAGGGCGCACTCATTCGAAACAAAGGAAAAGACGTCGTTGAATGGACTAGCAATGAAGTTTAGCATATATCCTAGCAAGCAAAATAAATGACCTCTTGTTTTTCACTGAAACTCAACAGGTGATTCTAAACCATTTAAAACAACGGTGTGCGACTTTTAGAGGAATTAAATGGTACATGTCTGTACACGTGCAAATGATTCGATTTAGTAATGAAGAAGTTGTCGATATTGCAGAACCTCATTTTCACAGTGGAACGTTCACATTGTTGCATTCTGAAAATAATATCCAACACGACATAAACGCTGCTTTTCAGAAGCAGTTTAAATCGTTTGATGAATACATCGCGAGAGGTTCAGGCTGGACTCTGAAGAAAGTTCTCAGTTTAACAGTTGCAACAGCGAAGTATCAACCCATCCGTGGATCTTCCTACTTCCCTGTTCCAAAATCATTACGCAAAAAAGTGGTAAATGTTCAAAACAAAGACGACGAAAAATGTTTTGTGTGGGCAATTTTAGCTCATTTGCATTATAACATTATCCATCCAGAGCGTATCAGTAATTATGCAGCTTTTGAAAGAGATCTGAACATGGGCGGTTTTTCATATCCCGTATCAATATCTCAGATACCACAATTTGAAAGACAAAACACTGACATAGCTGTGAACATTTTTGGTTTTGAAAATGAACATGTGTTTCCTCTATATTTAAGCAAACAAAAGCATCGCTTATATGAAATAGATCTGTTATATTTAAAAAAAAAGGCAATAAATCTCATTACTGTCTTATAAGAAGTTTAACGGGCTTACTGGGGTTAACTAGAACTAGCCACAGGATGAGCTTTGTGTGTAGAAGGTGTCTGCAAATGTTTAGTACCGTTAACGCTCCTCAAAAGCATTCTAAATTCTGCTCAACCCACAATTCGCAGTATACAGAGATGCCAGAACTTGGAAAAAATGATAGTCTTTACTTCACTGTAATAAGCAAACAGCTGAAGTGTGAATTTGTAATTTACGCGGATTTTGAATGTTTCGCCAAAAAAATCGATACAGTTTTGCCTAGTCCTACAATGTCCAACACAACTCCATATATAAGATATGAGGTTAACAGCTATTGCTATCAAGTGGTAAGCACTCATAAAAAGTATACGTCAAAACCGGTGTTATACAGAGGCGAAAATGCTGTTGAACGATTCCTTGAAAACATTTTAGAGGAAGAAGAGATTATACGTGAAATTTTAAACTCAATTGTTCCTATGAACATGACGGTTGAGGAAAAGATTGCATTTGAAACTAGCACTAAATGCTATATTTGTAAAAAACGACTCTTGTTTTCAAAAGTTCGCGATCATTGCCACGTCTGCGGGCGTTACAGAGGAGCGTGTTGTCAGAAATGCAATTTGAATCTGAAATACCCGAAGTACGTACCTGTTATTTTGCACAATTTGAAAAATTTTGATTCTTTCATTATACAAGAAGCACTTGGGAAATTTAAAAAACATCGTATTAAGTGTATACCTCGTAATATGGAAAAGTTTGTCTCTTTTTCACTCGGTAACCTGAAATTTATCGATTCCTTTCAATTCATTAATTGTTCTTTGGAAGAAATGGTGCGCAATTTGTACGAGAAAAACAAGGATGATCCCTTGAAACCATTCAAAAATTTAAGAAATGTTTTCCCAAAACGCGAAGAAGCCGAGTTATTGACGAGGAAAGGAATTTATTGTTACGAATACGTTCAAGACTTTGCACAGTTTGAAGAAGCCGCTCTTCCGGAAAAGCATTCTTTTTACAGTAGCTTAACGAAGCAGAACATATCCGATAGCGATTATGATTTTGCAAAGACCGTGTGGGAAAAGTTATCAATTAAGAATTTAGGTCACTATCATGATACCTATCTTCTGTGTGACACTTTGTTGTTGGCAGATTGTTTTGAAACTTTTCGAGAAGCCTGTTTAGATAATTACGGTCTAGATAGCGCACATTTTTTCACTAACCCCGGGCTTGCGTGGTGCGCAGCTTTGAAAATGAGCGGGTGTAGATTGGAGCTACTCACCGATCCCGACATGTACATGTTTTTTGAAAATTCGATTAGAGGGGGTATTTCAACCATATCAAAACGTTTCAGTGTTGCAAACAATATTCATTTACCCGATTCGTATGACGTATCGAAAGAAAGTCACTACATTATTTACTATGACTGTTCGAACTTATACGGTAAGGCAATGTGCGCTCCATTGCCGATTGGAGAATTCCGCTGGCTTTCCTCCAAAGAAATACAGCGTTTAGACATACTAAACATTGGTGAACATTCTGAATTAGGGCATTTGTTTCAAGTTGATCTTGAGTATAATGAAAGTTTGCATGATTTACATGCAGACTATCCTCTTTGCTCTGAACAACAAACAATAGACGATGAATGTCTCTCCCCATACTCTAAAAACGCATGGAAAAAAATGCAGGTACACTTTGCCGGTTTGAGAAAAAGAATCCCTACAGGCAAGCTCATTGCTACCTTACATGATGAAAAAGAGTATATTCTCCATTATAGATACCTACAGACTTGTTTGAGACTTGGGTTGAAATTAAAGAAAATACATAGAGTGTTACAATTTAGACAAACCCCATTTTTACATACATACATCGATTTCAATACCCGACAGCGTAAGAAGGCTCAAAATAAATTCGAAGAATCATTTTACAAAATGATGAACAATGCCGTTTTTGGGAAAACGATGGAAGACGTTAGGGGCAGAGTAGACATTAAACCCGTGCATACAGAGTCACAGTTTCTGAAATATGTCAATCGAGTTTCGTTTAAAAGATTTGAAATATTCAACGAAGATTTAACTGGGGTTGAAAACGCGAAAACTTCGATACTTCTCAACAAGCCCATGTATATCGGACAAGCCATTTTAGATATTTCCAAAGTCATTATGTGCAGCTTTCATTACGATCACATCAAAAGCCTTTATGGGAGTAATGCTACTCTACTTTCACTGATACTGACAGTCTCTGTTATGAAATAAAAACGAGAGATATTTTGTTACAGGAGACCACTCCTTCCTGCATGGCATATACTCCCGATTTAAATACAATACCTGGCTACTGCGTCAGGGAGATATCTCTTTGGCTCAGTGGTTAGGGTATTGGCTTTGCGTCCGGGAGTTCGGAGTTCGAATCCCGCTCCGATCCTTATTTCTGCCATGCATTTCTTCATTTGTTTCTTTGTTACGGACTTCGTTCGTAAGAATTTACAAAGACATGTTGAAATATCGAGAACTTTTCGATTTTTCGAATTATTCGAAAACACATCTACATTCTACAGAAAATTCGCGGAAACCCGGCATATTTAAAGACGAAACAGGTGGTTCACCCATTAAAGAATTTGTCGGACTCCGATCAAAACTTTACAGTTTTTGCTATGGGGATAGCGAAAAGAAGACAGCGAAATGGATATGTAGAGGCACAATCAAACGTGATCTGCGCCACACTCATTATAAAACTTGTCTTTTACAGGGTGAAACAAAATATTGTCGCATGAATATGATAAAGCCTATTCAACATAAACTAAATGTAGCAACCAATACAAAGCTAGCTCTTTCCCCTTTTGACGATGAGAGATATATTCTTGAAGACGGTGTGAACACATTACCATTTGGACATAAGAAAATAAAAAGCACACTTTCGAAATGATGGGTATAACATACATGCAGTTAAAGGTTAAATGACTAACACAAAGTCAATGTAGGTGGTAAAATGAAGTAATAAAGGAGGAGTAAAATATTTTTTATTACATTTCTGTGTACATGTAAAAACTAGTATATAGTGAATAAATTGTGTTTTTAAACTATGTGTGTTATCTTTATTTATCAAATGATGTATTACATTTCACTGTTTCTTCTTTCAGTCACACTCTACTCATTCCTCTCAAAATTTACAGTTTCGGAGTTTATAGGATTTAGTATATGCTTGGCAAGACAACAAACGAACAGTCTCCACTCTTTAGAGCGCAAAAGACAGTTTCTGTATGTTGAGCATCGTAACTGTAATGACAAGGCTGTAAAAACGCTGTCTCTGAAGATATGTGGTGTTACCACTTTAGTCCAAGTTTCAATTGCATCTTGAATTAAAGTCTCGTTCAGCAAATCATCACATTTGAGCGTATTGTCATGAGTTATAAACACAGCCAAATTCGACGATTTGAATGCTTTTACTAATTCCATGGCTACAGCCTTGTTAAAAATGTTGTGGTAACACTGAAATAATGTTTCTTTTTCCACTTCATCCATTATTCAAAAGGAAAATTGGGTAATTAGACGCGTGGCTTTCTTGTAAATGAGACGGATGTCCCTTCTCGTGTAATTACCCAGTTTCAATCGCAAAAACTGCTCATTAAACTCAGAGCAGTTGTACTTACTAAAGACGTTTAATTTTCTCACGTGTTTAACAGCGTCGTAGAAGAACACATTTAGTCTGTCTTGCATACACAATTCGTTTGATGTGAAAACACTCTTCCGATGCAATGAATCACAAGTACAGATCACTGTCTTAGCTATATAGTGTATCAAGTATCTTTTTATAAGTCGTATACATGCCTTGCGTTTCAAACGTTCTAAATACTGTCTATCATCAAGATGCATGATTTCCTTTTAATACTATCACTAAAACTTCTATATTAGAGTTTCTACTCTTAACCACGTTAATACCATTTGACGAATTTTATCCTTCCATTCATCCGTTTTCATCGTAGCCCGCCAGTCCTTACATGAAAACTTTTGCAGCTGTAGCCCTTTTATAGCCGGTGGAACTTGAAAACTCGTCTACACAATTTGACCACGCGTTTAAAATATTCTTTTCATCTACACGAGTCAAAAGAGTTTCAAATACTATGTGTATATGATCTTCGTCGCACAACACCATGCACGAATGTTGGTGTTGCGATGGATGACACACTTCACAACCATAGCACGAATCTCTCACAACCTCTCCATAATGCGAGGTTAAGGCTTTAGCGTAAATAAAATCGTACATACATTGCATCCATGAAACGCATGCGCGTTCGTCAATATCCATTTTCACGTCGTTGTATGTTTAACTTGTTAAATGCGACTACTTTAATGTCCATAGCCAACCATTCTTAAGTAGGAACAGTGTGGTGATTTCGTTAGATGCTCTTCCCAAGGATTGTCGTCTCGCACCCAATCGCGTAATATTATTTTACACGAAAAGCATTTACACATGTCTCCTATCTGAAGATAAAACAGTCCCGCCTTTGCTAAATCGTACTTTCTCGGCAGCAGTTGAACTGGCCACTTTTCGAATGAAAGCAATCTATCATGGTAAGAAAAATAGGCAAAATCTTCGATGTTATTCCTATGCATAACAATATCTAAAATGAGAAAAATGTGTCAGTAAAGCTAGATTTAAAGCACGTGACTTCTCAAAGGTAAATAATATCTTACCATTCCAGTTCTTCCACAATTGTCTCCCCTGTACGCAAGAACGAAAACTCTATCCTCGTTCGAGTTACCTCCCTTGTCGACGATTGCATAATTTTGAGGGAAGTTTGTCCTGAAAAGCCTACTTTGCTACTACTGAAGTCATTGTAGTTTTATTTTGGACTTATGGGTCAAAATGAAAAAGGAAAATGTCTCTTTCACAATAGACATCTTGGACAGGTGACCTTTCAGGTATAATGTTAATATTCACGGGAATCGGTCACCCGAGATATGTATCCAATACGGGTTAATCCAGTTGGCAACTTCATGCTGTCACTGGTTCGAGCCCTCGATCAAAAGCAAAGTTGTTTTTGATTAACTCTTTCCCACATGAAGTGAGTTTGGTCCTTTCCAAATAGAAAGCTACTGTAGACGGCAAATTCTATGTTGTTCAAATGATGCGATTCTTCTCTGGAAGGATAGAAAACTTAGTGGGAAAAAGAGAAAAATGCGAACATTTTCCTTTTTTATCCCACAATGAATTCTAAAGCCTTTTTCGTCAGAGCTGTAGAAATCAGATTATCTGGGAAAGGGTTAAGAAAAAAATCCAATTCATGCAGACAAACACATCATTTTGACGCTCGATGGTGGGCAGTCAGATAGGTCGTTGTTTGCAGTCAACAGTATACTGAACTCTTGATTTAAAGGTAGTGTGTACTGGACCGCTTCCGTACAGGAGTCGGTATGTATACAGGTTCCTCAGATGGTCTCTTCCGTATCGGAATCGGGTTGTATACAGAATCCGCTGGTTCTTTGTTCGAACCCTGCTTACTTCTTTGAGTGTGAATGTATATTGGGTTATTCAGTCTACCATACAAAACATTATGCAATTGAATGTATTGGATATGGAGGTTCTTAATTTCTTTTTCACGTTCATCATTTTTATTTTGAAGCTGTTCACGAGAGAGTTTTAGATAAATCTTTTCTTCCAGTTCTTTTACTAAATTAGATAGTCTTAGACTTTTATTTCTAACTTTGATTTTTTGTTTCTAACTGATTTTAACTCTTCATTTGTCCTCCTTAAATTTTCTAAAATTGCATCACTCGAATTTCTTTTTCAGAAATACAAGTCTTCGTTCATTTCAAAAAATTGTATAAGTTGCTGCGAATTCATAATCAGAATAACAAGTAGATAGTCTTAGACTTTTATTTTTTTAACTTTGATTTTTTGTTTCTAACTGATTTTAACTCTTCCTTTTTCCTCCTTAAATTTTCTAAAATTGCATCACTCGAATTTCTTTTTCGGAAATACAAGTCTTCGTTCATTTCAAAAATTTGTATAAGTTGCTGCGAATTCATAATCAGAATAATAATTATGTAAATTAATAAAAATAATAATAATAATAATTAAAATAAATCCAGTAAAGAAAAATTAAAATAATGTCCAATAAAATAAAGTCCAAGAAAACTAGTTACTTTAAACAATATCTGCTAGGCAAGTTTGAACGAGTTCAGAAAGGAGCCGTATTTATACAGAATTTCAGAGATGGAACCGTCCGTCTGGTACACGTGCTTAATCCACCTCCCCGTGTTTCCACGAGAGGTGTTACAAATTTTGTCAAAAAGGGAAGCATCTTGGACACGGTGACCTTTCAGGGATTAAATTAATATTATATATTCACGGGAAACAGTCACCCGTGATATGTATAAAATACGGGTTAATTCAGTTGGCAACTTCATGCTGTCTTTGGTTCGAGCTTGCTATCAGAAGAAAAATTCTTTTTGATACTCTTTCCCACATGAAGTATGTTTTGTCCTTCCCAAATCGAAAGCTACTGTAGGCGACAAATTGTATGTTGTTCATATGATGCGATTCTTCTCTGGAAGGATAGAAAACTTGGTGGGAAAAAGAGAAAAATGCGAACATTTTCTTCTTTTTTTTTCCACAATGAATTCCAAAGCCTTTTACGGGAGAGCCGTAGAAATCTGAGCTTATCTTGGAAAGGGTTAAGCAAATAAATTCCAATTCATGCAGACAAACACGTCATCTTGACGCTCGATGGTGTGGGCAGTCAGATAGGTCGTTGTTTGCAGTCAACGGTATACTGAACTCTTGATTTAAAGGTTGTGTACTGGACTGCTTCTGTACAAGAGTCGGTATGTCTACAGTTTCCTCAGATGGCCTCTTTCGTATCGGAGTCGGGTTGTAAACAGAATCCGCTGGTTCTTTGTTTGAACCCTGCTTACGTCTTTGAGTGGGAATGTATATTGGGTTATTCAGTCTTCCATATAATAAGTCATTATGCAATTGAATTAATTGGATATGGAGGTTCTTAATTTCTTTTTCACGTTCATCTTTTTTTATTTTGAAGCTGTTCAAGAGAGATTTTTAGATAAATCTTTTCTTCCAGTTCTTTTACTGAATTAGATAGTCTTTGAATTTTTATTCTAACCCTGATTTGAACTTTTCATTTTCCCTCCTTAATTTTTCTAAAATTGCATCACTCGAATTTCTTTTGTTGGAAATACAAGTCTTCGTTCATTTCAAAAATTTGTATAAGTTGCTGCAAATTCATAATCAGAATAACAATTAAATGAATTATTTAAAAGAATAATAGTAATTAAAATAAATCCAGAAAGGAAAAACTAAAATAACGTCCAATAAGATAAAGTCCAATAAAACTAGTTATTTTAAACAATATCTGCTAGACAAAATTAATGGAGTTCAGAAAGAGGCCGTATTTAAACAGAATTTCAGAAATGGAACCGTCCATCTGGTACACGTGCTTAATCCACCTCCCCGTGATTCCATGAGAGGTGGTCCAAATTTTGTCAAAAAGCGAAGTAATCTTAGTTTTATTTTAGATTTCTGGGTCAAAATGAAACAAAGAAAAAAATGTCTATTTCACAATAGACATCTTGAACACGGTGACCTTTCAGGGATAATATTAATATTCACGGGAATCAGTCAACCGAGATATGTATCCAATACGGGTTAATTCAGTTGGCAACTTCATGCTGTCACTGGTTCGAGCCCGCGATCAGAAGCAAAGTTCTTTTTGATTAACTCTTTCCCACATGAAGTAAGTTTGGTCCTTTCCAAATCAACAGCTACTGTAGACGACAAATTGTATGTTGTTCAAATGATGGGATTTTTTCGCTGGAAAGATAGAAAACTTTGTGGGAAAAAGAGAAAAAGGCGAACATTTTCCTTTTTTATCCCACAATGAATTCCAAAGCCTTTTACGTCAGAGCCGTAGAAATCTTAGATTATCTGGGAAAGGGTTAAGCAAATAAATTGCAATTCATGCAGACAAACACGTCATCTTGACGCTCGATGGTGTGGGCAGTCAGATAGGTCGTTGTTTGCAGACAACGGTATACTGAACTCTTGATTTAAAGGTCGTGTACTGGACTGCTTCTGTACAAGAGTCGGTATGGATATAGGTTCCTCAGATGGCCTCTTCCGTATCGGAGTCGGGTTGTAAACAGAATCCGCTGGTTCTTTGTTCGAACCCTGCTTACGTCTTTGAGTGGGAATGTATATTGAGTTATTCAGTCTACCATACAAAACGTCATTATGCAATTGAATTAATTGGATTTGGAGGTTCTTAATTTCTTTTTCACGTTCATCATTTTTATTTTGAAGCTGTTCACGAGAGAGTTTTAGATAAATCTTTTCTTCCACTTCTTTTACTAAATAAGATAGTTTGATTTAACTTTGATTTTAACTCTTCATTTTCCCTCCTTAACTTTTCTAAAATTGCATCACTCGAATTTTTATTTCGGAAATACAAGTCTTGGTTTATTTCAAAAATCTGTATAAGTTGCTGCGAATTCATCATCAGAATAACAATTAACTGAAATAATTAAAATAAATCCAGTAAAGAAAAATTAAAATAAAGTCCAATAAAACTAGTTATTTTAAACAATATCTGCTAGACAAGTTTAAACGAGTTCAGAAAGGAGCCGTATTTATACAGAATTTCGGAGATGGAATCGTCCGTCTGGTACACGTGCTCAATCCATTTTCCCGTGTTTCCACGGGAGGTGTTCCAAATTTTGTCAAAAAGCGAAGTCATTATAGTTTTATTTTGATTTCTTGGTCAAAATGAAAATAAGAAAATATCTATTTCACAGTAAACATCTTGGACACGGTGACCTTTCAGGGATAATATTAATATTCACGGGAATCAGTCACCCGAGATATGTATCCAAGACGGGTTAATTGAGTTGGCAACTTCATGCAGTAGGCTAAGGCCCAGATCAAAAGAGGGCTCTATTTTCATTTTTTTTTTTTTTTCAATCCATCTGGTAGAAAAATTCAAATGGTACAGTGAGTTAGTATAACCTATTAGAGTCACTTTAAGCATGGATGCCAGATTTGAAAATGGTGCAGATTTTTTTTTTTATATGCTAATAAACGCGCCTACCAAAAATTTGCCTTTAATGTAAATTAAACATTTCCTATGTTCACTAAAATGAAGCAAACAATGAAACAGTGCAATCTTTTTTACAAATCTTTCTAATTTAAGGTGCTCATAAAAATCTACATTTATGTAAGACTTATACATGTATCAAATAAAGTCTGACTAATTTCACATACCTAATAAATGTTCCTAGCAGAATTAATTAAAACCAATCCCTGAATTTTCAGCCTTCACATAGAATGTGTTTATATTTCTGGCTAGATCTATTCACAATTTTGACTAGAGCTACTAGGACAGACATACAGGACAAACATTAAGAAAAGTTGTGGAGTTTTAGCATTTAGTACCTCAAAAATTTCATTATATATTCACAACTGTATGTCAACACTAAGATTTGGATATTTTCATTACTACAGCTGCTTTATTTCCTTTGTTATTCTTACTCTCCTACTCTGTTACTGTCCTACTCTGTTACTGTATTTCACTGATGCAATAGGCGATACGACTTGAAAATGGTACCCCGTTTACAGGTCTGTTCGTCGAGAAGAAGTGATAATTGCACGACTTCGAATTGGCCATTCACGCATCACACATTCCTGGCTCTTGACCAGAGATGATGCCCCTGAATGTGTTCCATGCAATGCAACCTTTTCTGTAAAACATATCCTATTAGATTGCGTTGACTTTCAGCCAGTTCGTTCAAAATATTTCAACGTCGATAGTTTAAAGAATCTTTTCGATTCTGTCAACGTTGAATCTATTATCGCTTTCATAAAGGAGATTGGCATTTACAATAAACTGTGATATTTACTCTTGAGTTTTTTACTTATCTTTTTACAATATTCTTAATTCCTGCAATATTCATCTTTAATCTAAAACTGTTGAGTAGGCAGGGATTGCCCAGCCACTCAATATCATATTTTATGCACATGATATATGAATATATTTCTTTTTCATTTAAAAACCTCTTTTTCTCAATCAAACATTGACTTCTAACCTTTTTATCACATTCTTAATCTTATCATTTAAAACTTTTGAGTATATAGGGATTGCCTTGTATCTCGATAATGCCCTTTATGCATACCTTTTAATTCAATTCTTTTATTATCATTAATGCATTCAAACTTTATGCAATTTAGGCAACTCCACTTTTATTAACTTTTAACATAGATATGCGCGCTAAATGACCAAAGCTGTCGATGCGCCATAAAACAACATTCATTCATTCATTGATACGACTTGAAACAAGAGGGTCATGATGGTCCTGTATAGCTCCACTGGCTAATAAGTGAAAACACTACAAGCCAAAAACTACAAATCCGACCAAAAAGTTTCAAGCTTGAAGACACACAATAGGCTAAGGCCCAGGTCTTTTTCATCCATCTGTTACTCTAGTTCACTGATGCAATAGGGGATCTAACTTGAAACAAGAAGGCCATGATGGCCCTGTGTAGCTCCACTAGCTCATAAGTGAAAACACTACAAGTTAAACATTACAACTCTGGCCAATTGGTTTTAAACTTGAAAACATGCATTGTTTTCTATAAAGGTCTACGAGAAGGTTTTGACCCCTGGGCAAAGCCATTTTTGATCACAAAGCTATAATTATTGAATCCTGGTAGAGGTCTGTAAGATAAACCCCCGAACCAAATAATAAAGGATGTGTGGTTGTATACAAGATGATTTTCAAAGTTTCCTATAATAAATGCCATGTAAAACATGAGACCCATGAAACGGGGCTAAATTTAGTAGCACTAGGCCTTATTTTGGTTCGTAAAAAGATCTTTCAAAAAGTTTTCACCACAAAAGCCCAGGTAAAACTTGTGACCCCTGGTGTGGGGTCAAACTTAACCCCAAGGCTATTATTTGGGCCCTCCTGGTAGAGGCCCACTAGATAAAGCTACATCCAAAATTTCGTAGTCCTTGGCCTTGTGTTTATGTACAAGTAGAGGTTTTCCCAATATAAGCCCATATAAAAGTTGTGACCACCGGGGCAGGGCCAAATTTGACCTCATGGCTATAAGTTAGGCACCCTTGGTACACGCCCACTTAATAAAGATACATGCCAAATTTGGTATCCCAAGGACCTATGCCCGCCTGGGTGGCTCAGTAGTGTGCGTGTCGGACTCATGACCTGGTGGTTGTGAGTTCTATACCCGGTTGAGGTGAACTTTCTTTCTGGCGTTTTTTTGCCTCTCACCTCTGCTTAAGCATGTGAGAAAAGTAGTCAGTGGCATTGGAAAGAAAGTTGTGTTAGTACTGGTGAGAGAAAGCCAGGAAACACATGTGCGTCACCGACCGCCATGACATGACCTTTGCTGTTGAAGTGGTGTTAAACCTCAATGCAATCAACCAAACAACCAAGGCCCTATGTCTAGGGATCAGAAGAATTTTAAAGTTTTCCCTATATAATCCCATATAAAACTTGTGACCCCCCTGGGCGGGGCCAATTTTGACTCCAGGGCTATTATTTGAAGGAACATGGTAGAGGTTTACTACTTAAAACTACATGCCAAGTTTGGTAGCCCTAGGCCTTATGGTTTCGGATAGGAAGATTTTCAAAGGTTTTCAATATTTTTCGGTTTTGTTGCCATGGCAACCACAGTTTCTAAAAGAATCAGTTTCTTTCTTTACAATTTCGTTACATGAAGGACATGTTGATGACTGGCATTGAATCGCCGTAGACAATATTCAAGTGTGAAATATGTATTTTCCGTGTGCAGGACACTGTTTGTACAGATAAGAAACCTTATCAAACATAAAAAAAATCCAACTTCATTTTCAAAAATCTTGTCTCCTAAAATCTGCCATAAATATATATTAGCTCATAGTGGGTGGGGTAAAGGATAAGCAAGACAGTAACACATATACAATGCAGCAATTTAGTACAATATTAAGCATTTAGTTCTCATCAAAACCTTCCATAAGAAGCTGAAACCCAAAAGTCTTAAATGATACTAAGTTGCTCATGATTGTCAGTAAATGTATGCAAATTTGGTGGGTGGGGTAACACCAGGGCACCCAATGTATCAATGTATTTTTTCTTCTCCTGTAACTGAATTTTACCATTGCTTATGTGCTTCACTGCCAATTAGACCTATTTGCAATCAATATACTCTGGCAGATATTGAAATTTTGTGGTTTGTACACATAAGCTTACTTCAATGCATTTTCAATGGGTGGGGTAACAACATGTCGTCTGAAAAAAAATCTGCGCCACTTTTGTTTCTGGCGTCCACCCTAATCTGACTTCTATATAGCTATGCTATCACCTGGTACCAATGAAATTTTTCTACCAGATGGATTGAAAAAAAAAATTGAATCTAGCTGGCCGGACCTTAGACTACTGTCATTGGTTCGAGCCCGCGATCAGAAGCAAAGTTCTTTTTGATTAACTCTTTCCCACATGAAGTAAGTTTGGTCCTTTCCAAATCGAAAGCTATTGTAAACGACAAATTGTGTGTTGTTCAAATGATGCGATTTTTCTCTGGAAGGATAGAAAACTTAGTGAAAAAAGAGAAAAATGCAAACATTTTCATCTTTTTTTTTCCACAATGAATTCCAAAGCCTTTTACGTCAGAGCCATAGAAATTTGAGCTTATCTGGGAAAGGGTTAAGCAAATAAATTCTAATTCATGCAGACAAACACAAGAAAGGTATTCTACTGTTATAAGAAACGCCTGGTTGATGCGCTGTCCCTAGTGTAATATCTTGAGTTTATGATGTTTCAGTTTCCTTATCAACAACCCAGATGTCACAGGCTCAAACCCTATCCGTACGAATCAGATAACATTGTAGACGTGAGATCGCTCAACCGAATACTGATACAACCGAGGAACAATTATAAGAGCCATAGCCGCCAGGTTTGAATAAACTCCTACTCCACTGTTACTAAATCAAACATGATTACTAAATCAAACATGATTACACATTGAACAATCTACAAATAGTAAAGCAAATAAAGGTTCATCGACACGTGCGCAGGCAAAGTCTCCAAGAAGCCCTAGCCAAAGAAGAAATAAATCTCCAAACAAGGTCAACTCGGATCGCCTTCCAAAGGGATTCGACGTCCAAGTTCAGCAGCATAATCGCTTCCAATGTCTTGATGATGACATGGAAGCGGAAGATACACAAGCAGATCAAAATGCAAATAGGCAAGGCCAAATTATCGAACTAAATAAAAAATTATCTAATACACACTTCCATTATTCTGTGGTATTATCCTTAATTTTAACTTTATCATGAGTAATATTTTACAATGGAATTGTTGAAGTATTAAAGCTAACTTCGAGGAATTAAGCCTTCTAGTCAATGAACATAGACCAGTAGCAGTTTGTTTACAAGAGACATTTCTTAGAGACTCAGACAAGCTTACTTTGAAATATCACTCTTGTTATTTGAAAAACTTCTGTGGTTATGATAAGGCTTTCGGAGGCGTTGCAGTGATTGTGAACAATAGTGTTCCACATCACTCTATCAACCTTGACACTACCCTTCAAGCTGTTGCGGTAAGCATTTCTTTTATAAGACCGTAACTTTGTGTTCCATTTATCTTCCTCCTCAGTCACTAATTGATGTAAAATAGCTTGATCGTCTCGTAGATCAACTGCCAAAGCCGTTCATTTTAATGGGAGATTTTAATTCTCATCATACGTTATGGGGATGTACAGGAACGAATGACATGGGTCGAATTATTGAGGATTTTATCACGAAGCACGACCTTGTTCTGCTGAATGATAAATCTTCAACCCATTTTCACTCTGCTACTGGTTCTTACTAACTTGCAATATGCAGCCCTGGAATTGTTCCAGATTTTAACTGGAAGGTTTGTGATGGCCTTCAAGGAAGTGATCACTTCCCGATAAAAGTATCGGAAGTAGGACCTTCAGTACAACAACGTTGGAAACTTCACAAAGCCAATTGGGAACAATTCAGAATTCATTGCGAAAAGACAATTCATTCCAATGCTTTTGTAGATTGTGGAAATCCTGCTGAGCTCTTCACTTCCTTGACTTGAAAAGTCAGTTCCTCGAACTTCGACAAATCCAAACAAGCCATGGTTTAATGATGACTGCAAAAAGGGTGTAACAGAACGAAAATGTGTTCTCAGAAAATTTAACCTGAGGCCAACCCAGGAAAATCTTTCAAAAATCTTTCATTCGTTGTCAGTCATGCAAGCTGATGAGGGTGAGAAAACCGATAACCCGCTAATTGTCAGTCTCCTTGATTTTCAGTCCCTTTTATTTTGTCGTCTGCAAATGCTTTCGATTTGGACAAGCCTAAAATATTGTCGTTTGGTAATGAGTGAAAGATCCTGACATTTAGGCTTTCAAAAAGCACTATGGGAAAAGTAGAAAATGCCAAAAATCAGCAATTTCTTTTCTTTTCTCACAATGCTTGTTTAAAACGAAAGACAAATATCCAGTTTAGAAATTAAACCGAGTTTTCTTTTTGTCAACCCAGTTTTCCTTTTGTCAAATACTTTCCATGCGGGCAGGCCATACACATTGTTATTTGGTATTTTGATAAAGATATATATTCTTACAGCTAGAGAGAAAACCTGCCAGTGAAAACATAGAAGTATATTTACCTAATTTGTGTAGGGAAAAGATAAAATACCAATATATACGGTGTATGGTATAAAAAACAAAGGATTTCTCCTCAATTAAAAACAGAAACGACAACGAGTGCATTGAAGACCTCCAAAACTTGAAATGCATTTTCTGGAGATACAAGAATGATGATACTTTCATAAGATAAGGATGAAATGGGTTGGAAATGGGATTTAAAATCAGTGAAAACTAACTGAAAATGAGTATATATGTCTATTATAGTTCGAAACCTAAACATTCTTCTATTTGAAAGACCGTTCCATTACTGGTACTATGCCGGTACAGAAACATGAACGAGTACAAAGGTAACAACAATTACAAGCAGTGCAATCACAAATTGAGCAATCTTTTCCCAAATACTTTTTTGAAAGCACTATATCATTTTTGTCCATGTGATCAGTTAGCAAGTGTAACAATACTTTCTCTCGGAGACATGTGCTTGACTTCACTATATTCCTCACATGCTCTTCTGTGACAGTTTTCATCAGGGATCTTTTATATGGATACATTATCGCAAGTGCGTCTTGCCCATTCCGACCACTTTGACCAATTTCCTGCCAGTTGGAAAGGATACTTCTAGGAGCTCCCCAATGTATGACTATATCTACGTCAGGAATATGAACCCCCATTCCAAAAGCAACTGTACACACTAAAATACGGATTAAAGAACTTGTGGAGCAAAATTCTCGGACAATCCAATCCTTTGTTTCCTGGTCAGTGGGACTGTGGTACATCTCTATGATTCTTGATCAAGCTCCTTTCTCCTTGTCTCTGTATGCTAAAATTCCTAACGTGTCTATCGGCATATCTTTGGAATAGTAATATTTGAGTTGTTAGCATCGAAAAGAAAGTTAAATTTTAGTTATTTAGCAGGGGAAGGGTTAATGACGCTTTCCTTTCCATTGTATCCATCGAAAAAACTTGTTCTGCTTTCGTGAACTTCACATACATTTTTGTACTAACCTGCAAATTATTATTGTTTTCCTGGAACGAACTGTCGATTTCATTATGTAGTCACGAAACCATTCCAGTTCAATTTCGAAGTCCAGCGTACACTCTCTTATATCAAGAAATATGTTTGGCCTGTTCAAAATAAAGATATCAACTTCCATAACTATTTACCAAAATACAAAATCTCAGACTGGTCCAAATTGAAAGCATTTGCAGATGACAAAATAAACGTGACTCAAAAGTTGAAACCTGATACTGGAAGAGTAGAAAATATTGTAGAAACAGAAAAGAATACTTTTTACCTGCACTTTCTCCTTTTCCCACAATTTTTTTCAGAAGGCTTCTTCATGGGATTGCCTAAAGAGTTAAACAAAAAGGGAATTAATTTATCTCTTGTTTAGCAAATATCCAGTCCAGAGAATGATGGTAGAACAAGATCCTCAAATTCCACTGCAGTTTTTAATGCTGAGGATTTCTACAGTTAACGTAAAAAGTTGAGAAATAATATAAAACAATCTTTCTATTCTATGTCGCCGCTTGAGGGCTTTCCAGTCCGTCTAATTGCTTTCGTTGGAGGAAATATACTAGCTATTAAGAGAAACGCAAACAATTTCTTTGCATATAAATCTATCAACAGAGTTATTATGTATAGATAACAGTACCCAAAGGCGATGTACTTGTCGCAAATATGAAAAAAAAAAATCACCATAGTGTCTCGTTATTGAGACTATCAACAGAGTATGCCTGAAAGACTAGTCCGAGTCAGTAACATGACCTATAATGTTATTAAGAAATTTTCTTTAAAATTGTCATTATGGCACGGAGATAAATTTTGATAAAAATTCCATGACAAAAAACCTGCTATAAATTCAAGACTTAAAACTAATTGTAAATGTTCGGGGGTGATTTTGTGGGAGTGTGTGCTTGTGTGTGTGTTTTGGGAAAGGGGGGGGGGTGTTGGTGGTGTGAGCACATAAGAATGAAAGGATGTTTACATATAAAATATCACCCTCACCGGTTCGGTGTTCTTTGAACACTAACTGTGTCCATTTCATCAAAGAGGAGATAATTGTAAATGTCCCTATCTACCTTTTTCCCTGCTGTTGCAGTCAATGCCAGAACAGGCACATCAACGAGACTGCGTAATCCTGAAATCTCTCTAAATTCAGGTCGGAAACTTTCACCCCTGCGAAAAAAAATGAATATGAATATTCATACTTAATGGAATTTGTAGAATCTGTGAAATGTTTAATTTTGTTCTCTAAAATTCTACATTTACGTATGTCGCGTATAACTGTTCTAAATGAAATTTCCACAAATAGATATTGTCTAGATATCATTTGTAAATGAAGCAATAACTATTTACCACTCAGACACACAGTGGTCTTCGTCATAGGCTAATAAACATAACTTGCTTCTGAAACGATCGTCCAACAATAAGTTTCTCCACTCTGAAGTTTGTACCAACTCAGGTGATGTAAATATTACTGAAGCTGTAGTTTCATGTAAATCTGTGAAGAAGAAAAAAAAATCTCTCGAATATAGTATAAATTTACTTGTAAAAGCTTTGGTAGTTCTCACAAAATAATATTGGCCGCTAACGGGTCTTTAAAATGTATAGATTTGTTTATAGTCGGTAGAATATAAACATAAATAGCAACTCATTTTACTATCGACCAGTGATCTATGTAATGGATCGTATTTTTTATAAGCTTATTCTTTCCAATGGTTTTCCGTTGTTAGTTGTCAGATTTGGAACTGGCATCAGGTGTCAAGGGATGTAACTCTTTAGCTGATTAGCTTGATAGAGTTACTTCTCTTAGACTATGGATTTGCATTTCAGTATTGCGAGAGTTATTCGCCTTTACTGAAGCTCTCCTTTTGCACGTGAAGTCCAATATGGATGCAGCAAGGAAGAGAAAATTCCTGTTTAGTGGTCGAGAATGTGTAGATTATAGTGGTGCACAGGGTAATTATTGTCATTTTTCTGTGTTAAACACTTCTTTATTTCATTCGCTTTGTCATATTTTGCTGTTGGACATGAATAAGTGTATTTTGGAGTATTTAAGTTTATGATGACGTCATTTTGTTCAAACTGCTTGGAGGGAATTGATGTAGAAATCCCATGTTTTCTGTCAAAGCTTGAGTTTATAAGTCGTAAATAGAGTTGTAACCCTTATTCTGTCAAATAACTTATGTTTAAAATTTCAAATATACAGCAGAGACTTGGGTTTTGCAATTTCCAAAACTCTTTTGGGAAAAGATAGGTCCTGATCAAAGACTGTGAATCTAGGATCAGAATGCATGTTCTGTGCAGTCTGGTCTTGATCTACAGTGTTTGCAAAGGGCAGTGAGTCATGTTTAGGGACTTGATATATGAGTTAACATTTTTGAGCAAGTGCCTTTTGTGCACGAGTCACTTTATTTCAACTGGTTCATGTGCATCAAGTTGATGTAGGCTTCTTGCTGCACATACGGATTAGTCTCAGGATTAGTGTAGTCTTAGGCTTAGCTCTGCTATAGTCCGAGGAGTTTCATACTTTGTTGCAATATTTAACCTTTTTATTTCATTAGAATTTTAGACTGTCACAATTAATTGCACTTTTAACTGGAAGTACATGTATGATGTTGAAAACATTTGAATATTATTGTATAAAATTAGAAATACATTGTGGCAAATGAGACGGTTGCTTATTCAAAGCAATTGGTGCATTTGCCAAAATGCTTTTCCATATATTTGGAGAAAACATTATCTTTGGGAAAGAATAAGACATGAAAACACATAGTACATTTAATTTTTTTGTATATTTCAGTTTTTTATGGAATACTTAACCATTAACTTTACAAATAAAGTTATCCGGGAAAACATTGGTGTTATTTATAACAGATGACCAAGAAGAGTCCCGGGGTTGGCTGTGTGTGATACAGTGCAATCTAAAAGAAATTGGTATCCCACCCTTTTTCAGCCATCTTTCGATAGTTTAACTCATTACCACACGACAATATTTTAGGCTTGTCTAAATCGAAAGCATTTGCAGAAGACAAAATAAAAGTGACTGAAAATTGGAAATTTGTTTTGTAAAGGGTAGTAAACATTGTTGGAAAAGGAGAAAATGCTGGTTACCAGCATTTTCTCCTTTTCCCACAATGTTTTCTAGAGGATTCTTTCTCAAGGTCGTCAAAAGTATAGGAATTGTGTGGTAATGGGTTATTGAAAAACTGAATTTAGACAGATTTCTGAATTTAGAATGTTTAGTTAGTAAATGAGTTCCAGCCATATTTACCTGATATTAATTTTTTTCCCCCCAGCCGGACGGGGGGTAGAATTCGCCGGCTGCCGTCCTGCAGAGTGGTAAGACCCCACCAATGGACCCGCCTGTTTGCCGTGGGTGGAGACTCGTAAGCCGGAAAAGAGGGTCCTGGCAGTTGAGGGGAGCCCAGGGATCTCCAGCTCTTCAACACACTGCTTTGGCCTCGGCTTCGGTGTAAACGAGAGCCTAGATGGGCCCGGTCTAGTGCAATCGGCTGGTCGTTTTAAGATTGGGCACATTTTATGTATATCTTTAATATTTTGGTGGAGCTGTATGCGGGGAAGGCATCTGTATACAGATGCTTCCTTTCTGCATACGTCTTGCTATACTGCTTGAAACTCAAAATTTCTGAATCTAAAGCAAACTTGGAATATTTGATACCTTTTTCCTCTATTTTACTGCCATACTCCATCTGGTCTTCATTCTCGATGGAATAATCCAATGTGCTAAACCCAAAATTATTGTTTGCTTGAAAAGTGCCTTTTTACCTTTTACGTTGATACGTACTTTAAAGTCCTGGTCTTATATAGGCTTATGGGCTAATTGGGTGATACGGATTTTTCGTTGAGACTTTGACTGCCATGGTAAATCCCAGTTTGGAAACGAGAGAAAGAAATAGTAACCATCAAGTACAAAGAAAGTCTATCGTTTCCCGAAGCAAGAAAAATTGTGGACAGTCGATTAACTCTAGCGAACCTCTATTCTACAGTTACAAAAAGGAATGGCACACGTAAAGAGGTAAAAGACGCTCAAACACAAACTGTCGATGTCGCTGTACAAACAGTTAATCAGACAAAACAAGAATCTGCTAATAAAAAAAACTCAAAAGCAAACTGAAAGTATTAGAGGAAATAAAACATTAAGTCAAACATCAAGTCGCAACAAATCGCCAAAAAAGGTTCAACCAGATCGGTTTCCGAAAGGATCCGATGATGAAATACAAAATTTTAACCGCTTCCAATGTCTTGATGAAGACATGGAAGCAGACGACTCACAAGCAGAGTCAAATACAAACAAGCAAGGAAGAATCATCAAACTCGACAACAAAAGATGAATAAACACATACTTCCATTGCTTTGTGGTGTGTACTTTACCTTAAATGTAGCAATGAGTAATAACATTCTGCAATGGAATTGTCGTAGTATTAAAGCCAACTTTGAAGAACTAAACCTTTTAGTAAACGAACAGAAACCAGTAGCAGTTTGCTTACAAGAGACATTTCTTAAAGACTCGGACAACTTTAGTTTAAAGTATCACTCTAGTTACTTGAAAAACTTAAGTGGTACAGATAAAGCTTCAGGAGGTGTTGCCGTGATTGTGAATAACAATGTTCCTCATCATCCTATCAAGCTTGAAACTTCTTTACAAGCTGTGGCGGTTAACATTACCCTGAATAAGACTATTACTTTGTGTTCTATCTATCTTCCACCTAGCTTGCCTGTTGATGTCAAGAAACTCGATAATCTTGTAGATCAATTGCCAGAGCCTTTCATTATACTGGGAGACTTTAATTCCCACCATACATTATGGGGATGTTCAGATACAAATGACAAGGGTCGAGTTATTGAGGATTTTATCACGAAGCACGACCTTATTCTGCTAAATGATAAGTCTTCAACCTATCTTCATCCTGCTACTGGTTCTTACTCATCACTGGATCTTACTATTTGCAGCCCTGGAATTGTTCCAGATTTTAACTGGAACGTTTGTGATGACCTTCATGGAAGTGATCACTTCCCGATAAAAGTATCGGGAGTTGGACCTTCAGTACAACAACGTCCTCAACGTTGGCAACTTCACAAAGCGAATTGGGAACAATTCAGAATTCGTTGCGAACAAACAATTCATCCCAGTGCTTTTGAAGATTGTGAAAATCCTGCTGAGCTCTTCACTTCCTTGATTTATTCGGGTGCTGAAAAGTCAATTCCTCGAACTTCGACAAATCCAAAGCACCCAAACAAGCCATGGTTTAATGATGATTGCAAAAAGGCTATAACAGAACGAAAATCTGTTCTCAGACAATTTAACCTGAGACCAACTCATGAAAATCTTTCAAAGTTTAAAATTGCTCGTGCAAAAGCACGTCGGACTATCAAGCAAAGTAAACGTGCGTCTTGGCGACAGTACGTGTCTAGATTAAATACTAGATCGTCTGTCAAAAAGACATGGGACATGATCCGGAAAATTAACGGCAAAAACTGCTCATTAAATGTTGGACACTTAAATGTTGGTGATGATGTCGTCACCTCCAAAGCAGATATTGCAGATGTCTTAGCTGACACCTTCGCAGAGAAATCCTCTTCTTCAAATTATTCGACAGCATTTCAGAAATTTCAAAACATTAAAGAAAAAACAAAGTTAAATTTTAAGTCGAATAACAATGAACATTACTATAAAGATTTCACTATAAAAGAACTGACGAAAGCATTAAAGAAGTGTCATGACACTGCTGTTGGATGTGACAACATCCATTACCAGTTTTTGAAACATTTACCATTTCGATCACTCGACTGTTTACTTCGCATTTTTAACCAAATCTGGCATACTGGTATTCTCCCAGATTCCTGGAAGGAAGCTATTGTAATTCCCATACCAAAACCGGGTAAAGACTCGACAAATCCTACAAACTATCGCCCTATAGCCTTAACAAGTTGTATTTGCAAAACCATGGAAAGGATGGTCAATGACCGGCTTGTTTGGTTTTTAGAGAAAAACAAACTTATTGCTACCGTTCAAAGCGGTTTTCGTAAACAAAGAGGCACTCTCGACCATTTAGTTCGCTTCGAAACTTTTATACGCGAAGCTTTCATAAAAAAGGAACATGTTGTTTCTGTATTTTTCGACCTCGAAAGTGCTTACGATACCACATGGAAGTATGGAATCATGAACGACCTCCATGATTTCGGTGTAAGAGGTCGCCTTGCTTATTTCATTTCGGCATTTTTGAATGAACGTCAGTTCAGAGTCCGGGTTGGAGATAACTCTCTCAAACCCTCATGAACAAGAAATGGGCGTTCCCAAGGGAAGCATTCTCTCTGTTACACTCTTCAGTGTCAAAATCAACAATATTGTGAGGTCTGTGTGCCCTGGCGTGGAATGCTTTTTGTATGTTGACGACTTCTGTATTTCTTATAGATCCAAGCATATGCATACAATAGAGCGGCAGTTACAGCAAGTACTGAATAATTTAAGCAAGTGGTCAAAAGAAAATGGTTTTAAATTTTCTAAAACCAAGACGAAATGCATGCATTTCTGCCAATCAAGAAAATTACACTTGGATCCTGAGCTTGCATTAGATGGGATACCAATTGAAGTCGTTACTGAATTCAAATTTTTAGGTCTTTTATTCGACTCTAAACTGTCGTTTATTCCACACATCAATTACTTAAGTAATAAATGCCATAAAGCTCTTAATCTTTTACGAGTTGTCTCCAGCATGGACTGGGGAGCCGACAGAAAAGTCTCACTAAGACTACATAGATCACTTCTCCGATCCAAGTTAGATTACGGCTGTGTCGTATATGGCTCAGCCCGACAATCGTACCTTCGCAAGTTGGATTCTATTCACAACCAAGGTTTGCGATTAGCGCTTGGCGCTTTCAGGACATCTCCCGTCAATAGCTTATATGCTGAAGCTAATGAACCATCTCTAAATCTACGCAGGAAGAAACTCTCCTTACAATATTACTTAAAGTTAAAATCAAATCCTGACAACCCAACTCATGAAATAGTATTTAAACCATTGTTCAAGGATGAATTTTTAAAAAGAGAGAAAGTTATACCTCCTTTTAGTTTACGCTGTGAAGCGGATATTAATTGCCTTGATTGTGATCTTGAGGATGTAGCAAGCCACAGGATCTCGGAAGTTCCCTTATGGACTTCCAAAAGTCCAACGTATCTTTACAATCTTGCTTCAGATAGGAAGGCTACTACAGATCCGATGATTTTCAAAAATAAATTCCTTGAAATCAAAGAACAATATTGTACTCACGAAGAAATTTATACAGATGGTTCAAAAGATGGGGAAAAAGTTGCTTCAGCTGCCGTCCTGGACGGTGAATTGTATCAGTTCCGATTACCTAACAATTCGTCTATCTTCTCTGCGGAGCTAAAAGCGATTGACCTTGCTCTCAACCATATTGAACAAGATGGCTATTGGAGATACATTATATATACTGATTCTTTATCAGTTATGCAAGCACTTGAGGGCGAGAAAACAGATAATCCGCCTGTAGTCAATCTCCTTGAGAAACTGTCCAGATTATGCGAAGGAGCTGATATAGTTTTCCGCTGGCTCCCCAGCCATATTGGTATTAGTGGTAATGAAGAGGCAGATAAAGCTGCCAAGGACGCATTATCACTAGAAATTTTACCTTTTAAAGTTCCTTTCAGTGATTTTAAACCTCTTATTAATACTTTTATTCATGGTGTTTGGCAAAGATCATGGAGCGATCCTTCAAATCAAGAGAATAAACTATTCGCTATCAAGCCAAATACAAGTGAATGGCTCCCTGGCTTACGGTCAAACCGTCGAGAGGAAGTTATTTTGGCCCGTTTGAGAATAGGTCATACCCATATGACGCACTCATATCTTCTCAAAGGAGAAGAGCCTCCTGTATGCATCCCGTGCAATACATTTTTTTCTGTCAAGCATTTACTGATAGAGTGCACAGATCTTGCACCGTACAGGGATAAATACTTTCATGTTGACAGTTTAAAAACTTTGTTTGATACTGTGAAATTAGAATCACTATTCGATTTTCTAAAAGAAGTTAACCTTTTTAAGAAGATTTAATTTTACCTTTTTGACATTTCTCTTTTTACTGACGATCTTGAACATTGTTTATCCTCCTTTAAGGGGGTTCTATTAAAATGTATGAGTAAATAGGGAAGCCCTGTTCCTCATTATTTATTTTGTTGTTTAATTCATAAGTATTACGTTTTAAGGCCTATTGACCTATTCAAAGTTAAATTTTTACCCTGTTAACAATGTTGCTTCTTTATTACTTCTCATCTGTTTCACAGTATAACTTAAAGTAGATGCATGATTTTATATGTAAGTGCGCCCAATATGACCTAAGTTGTCGACGGGCCATAAAACCCTATTCATTCATTCATTCTTTTAATTTTTTTTCAGTAGCATTGGCAACACTTATAGAGATTATGTTAAGTTTTTCAAGTTGTTTTATATGGTCTTCCATTAAGGAAATAAGAGGTGATAAGACCAGTGCTACGTGTTTGGTTCCTTTGTAAATCTGCAAAGAAATGTGTTTATTTCATTAATGACATGTGTCTACGTATAGTCGATTTCCAAACTAAAATGGAGTGGATGAGAGAGGTCCGTAAACAAATGAAATACAATTGCTATAAATGCATTGTAATATTATGTGTAAACGAAACTTGGTCATTTTCAAAAAGAAATTATTTGCATAAGAAGAAAGGAACTCACCTCATCGGCAAATAGTGGTGGCAGCGAAAAGCACATACTTTTTCTAAATCCAGTTGGCAATATAGCTACAACATCCTTACATTTCAATAATGCGTCCAAAACGTTCATTTGTTTAGATTTCAATGAGAACTGGAAACAGAATTTTGGATTTTGCCTCAGTATCTGAAATAATTGTGACGCATCCATCGTAGATTTATTTGCATAGTTTCAATATTCTTGACAGTGTTGAATGATTGTATAATTATAAAACTCGTGCCAATTCCCTTTCTTAGTTGAGAGAAATCAAATCACCGAAATATGGAAATACCACCAATACACAGAAATGCCCTTTTTTTATATTGAAATAAGAATACAGACATAGATAATCATATAAGTATAAAGTATATTTGAAACAGAAAGCATACCTAATTAACATACTAATAACTAACGAGAAAAAATATTGTCTATATATCGTCATTGACCACGGCTTTACGAAGAACAGCAATCACCGTACTTTACTCTGGGATAACTCATTATACTCATGAAGTTCCCCATTTCCCATTAGTCTTTAAAACTTTTAAAAGCGCATTCTTCACGGCGGGTATCAACAGCATGTTGTGTTATTTTCATCATGTTTTAAAACCAATTTACCGGCCCCTGTTAATATAAAAAAAAAAATAGGTCATAGGCCATTCTGAATTTCATTTTAAAAAGGGCATTACGGTTTTTCGGTAGTATTTCTGCGATTCCTCGGACCGGTCTTGAGCACAGGATTTCTGGCCGTCATCTACTCAGATAGTGACTCAGTACACACAGGACATTGATAGAAACAGCGAGGCTATTACATATGATTTGAGGTCAGGAATATTTATAACAAATTAACAGTACTTCAAGTAATCTTTTTCGAATAAGAATGTCGTATTTCAACTGCGGCTGTTCATTTGAGATACGCTCAAAGGGCTTCAAACGCAAGCTCTTGTTTACCAGTTCTCGATCAGAAAGTGTAGTACAAGGAGTCGTAGGAGCAAGTGTGACACCAAAGATGGAAAAAACACGTGGAAGGCAGATTTTTGTGTGTCCATTGCTAACATCTCTTCAAGAAGGCAGAGGTAGGAGAGCAAGCTAAAAAAGAATTATTTTCAAAAACGGATGAATGGAGTTACATTGGTCTGAAAAGGAACAGACTGACTCCTTTGGCTACATCCACACCAGCAAAGACAATGAGATCAACAACAATGACAGAATCAAACCCATCAGTAAATATCTCTCTCCCTTCCTCTCTCTCTCTCTCTCTGAGTACCATTTTGCATTCTCTTTAAAAATTGTAATTTGACTAAACATTACTCTCTCTCTCTCCCTCTCCAGACAATTGCCATCTGTTTAGCAGGGGCACACACCCCACCGCCCCAATCGTGAGGACATCAACTTCCAGTGCATTTGGACAAAACTCTCTCGCGGTTTTGACAAATCTGGGTACCCAGTATTCACCTCGTGTAATGAATTTTTTCAAATGTAGCATTCTTTTGTAAAACAGAGAAAATTGTGAGGACCTGTGCCCACAAAGAAGAGATAAGGTCTCTCTAAAATGTAAGGACAAGACAGCGTCCTCATTAGGTTCTCTCCAGAGAGTACAAGTGCTTTAGAGAGAAATTGTTGGGACCTATGCACCAGAGATGTTCTTTCTAAACTGTGAGGACAAAATAGGGTCCTCATTAGGTTATCTACAGAGAATAAATGTTTTAGACAGAATTGTGAATAACTGTACCACAAACAAAAGACGTGTGTCCTCTATAACTGAAAAATATACTGAAAAATATTGAAAATCTTCGAAAAATCTTGTCTGAAAACATTAGGCCTAGGGCCACCAAATGTTGCATGTATGATGTAGCTTTATCAAGTGGACCTCTACGAAGTTCTTAAAATTATAGCCCTGGGGTAAAATTCGGCCCAAATTTACCCCAGGGCTATAATCTGAAGAACTTCGTAGAGGTCCACTTGATAAAGCTACATGCAACATTTGGTGGCCCTAGGCCTAATGTTTTCAGACAAGATTTTTCAAAGATTTTCAATATTTTTCAGTTTTGTTGCCATGGCAACCAGAGTTTTTCAAGGAATAAAATTATTTCAAGAAAATCTGAAGAGGGCCAGGATCATGTCTGTGAAGTTTAATCAAATTGGATGGATAGTTTCACATACAAAAATGGTTGAAATAAAAGTCATTGCACGCTTGGACGGACGCTTGACGTACATCGGGCTATGACATAAGCCCGTTGCCCTTCTGCTAGTGGAGCTAATAAAACTAAAAGGAAAAGGGAGGATTTAGATTTTATTTCAAATACCAGGCTTCACAAACTTCTAGTGTAATTCAATCTTTGTTCTATAACACTAGCATTAGTATTATGCTTGTTTGACCAAAACAATTATACCAGTTATCAAAGACCAAAATACATTTAGAAAACGATTTCTTCAAAGAAATTGCCATACTTTATAGGGTATAATAGCATTTCAATTAATTACGAACTATGTATAGATGCTTTTTGGCAGGCCAATAATACATACTATAGAAAACATTGTGACAGCAGCCATGACTGGTTGTGCATATAACCTGAACTGTTTCTACATTAATTTTCTTTACTAATTCCAGGAATTAAGTCAAATGCTATGTGAACTGAGGAATGCTCATGTAATATTATTTATGTGAAAGTGGTATATTTAAAAAAATAACCAAGCAAAGACGTATTTTAATAAATCTGCAGCACAAATACTTAGTGAAGATGTAAACATATATTAATAATTGCACTCATGGTGTAAAATCGTTTTTTGATTGGTCAGAATCGGGTCATGTGATGAAAAAACCTGCATGTTATTTTTCGATGAAGCGCAATAGCACTACTTTCGGTTTTTCCAAATTGTTGCTGGAATCTAATTTTAGATTTCATGCAAACTGTTTATGGGCTATATTTAGTTCCATCGGTGATTCAGTCACATGCAAAAAGACCGATTTCTTTTTCTGTAAAAAAAAAACTTGCAAAAAGGAAACTAACAAAATAAACCTTGACAAAATGATGCGTGTTTAAGTAATAGTTAAACGCTAAGAAGTCAAAATTAAACGATTTAAACAGCCAAAAGGAGGGAGCGTAGCGACCGACTGTGGCTGTTTAAATCGTTTAATTTTGAACTTCTTAGCGTTTAACTGACTTAGTCTTTTTCGCCCACATTACATCATTGCTAAAATAATGTTCCCTATGAGGAATCCACTATTCACAAAGAAACGCCCTTTCACCCATATATGGAGTTGGCTGATTCGCTAAAGAAACGTCATCATTGCATCATCGCTAAAAAATGACGTAATTTCCACGTGAATATCGGTCTTAACCTCGTACACGACCACGTGATATTTAACCTTTTACCAAACAATCCATTGGAAAGGAAGGTTATTTTTGGAAAAACAGACAATTCTGGTTATTAGCATTTTCTCCTTTTCCAACAATATTTTCTACCCTGTCAAAAAACTCAACTTCATTTGTTCCACATTCAAAATTTGATATCTGCCAATGCTTTCAATTTTGAATGGTCTAAAATTTGTCATATGGAAAAGGGTTATTTAAAGACCCTTCATTATCAGCTTCATTTTGTTGTATATTGTACCCTGGATTTTCCCCAACAATTGGAACATGTTTGTTCGATTAATTTTGGTAGTTAAAAAAGGTCGCTCTCTGGTGTTCCGCGGGTGACCGGAAGCATGCGTTTCGAAAATGAAAAAAGCAGAATAAAATGTTTATAACAACAATCGACTTTCTTTAAAATACACATAGCCAACATGATGGAGAATCCAAACTGATACTTATAAAATGTACATTATTATACTTTTATTACTCACTACCACATTTCTGGGAATTACACACTCGTGCTTTCACAATCACAGTCCAACAAGACGAATCATGCAGGAACGTAGCAACCCGTTTTTTATGAAGTGCCCGACTTGAATCAGACGATTTTTGATCTCAATCTCCCCAGAACTGAACAGATTAGTAGCACGCCTTTGTCTAGAGCACCAGTAACTTCTCAACAACCCATTTATTTGTTGAATTAGCCCACTGGGTTTAGCTACAAACAAATGAAACTGACGTTTAATGGATTGTCACATGAAGATGCGCAGAACTTCATTACAGAATTCGAGTCACATTTGATATTGATGAATGTGGATTTGAACGCCCAGAAAGCAATTGCAGCCTTTAGATTACAGTTACGTGAGCCAGCGTTAACTTGGTTCAACACACTGAATAGTAATGATGTCATGGTTTACCCTTAAAGCAGCTTTTTTGGCTGAATATGGATATAATGCTTCAGCTTTGATAGCAGAGGAAGCAGCTTTCCAGAACCTTGCTCTTCATTCCGGACATACTATTGAAGAATTCCGTGCTGTAATTCAGGAAAAGGGTACCAGATTGAACAAATCAGAGAGAGAAATGGTTACTCGCTTTATTAATGGTCTTCCCAACCAACTTGCATTTTTCGTTCGAGCAAGTAGAGCTACTAACTTTAGGGAATGTCTCCATATAGCAAAAACAGGAGAAGCACATGGATACCGTTCAGTTGACACATCTGTTACAGCAGCTGCAAAACCAGTACAATCTCAAGTGCCTAACCAGCCTCAGAACGCCCATCCGCAAAGAAAAGTGAGATGTTGTTACAAATGCCAGAGCAGCGGTCACATTAAACCAAATTGTCTATGGACCGGTCAAGGAGGAAAACATCCCGATGTGATATGCCAGCTTTGTTACCAAAAGGGGCATAGCGCTAAGAACTGTGTTTTAAATCGTAGGTCTGTACAGAAAACATTGAATATCAAATGTCAGTTATGCGATGATTTATCTCATTCCGCCAAAGATTGTCCGCAGTTAATCGACCAGGGTCTGGGACTGGAGCGCGCCTTTCAGGCCTGACTACAAACATTTCACAGGATACTCCATGTGTGAACCACAGCGATACACCTGAAGATGCCAAGATTGTATTTGACAAAAATCTTATGTATTTGAATATTTTTGTGGGCAATATTCCCTTGACAGCATTACTAGATTCTGGCAGCAGCATTAATGTTATGTCTGTAAATTTGTTCCAGTCCATTCCAAGTTCTGATCAGACTGATTTCAGCCCATGTGATGAAGACATCATATTGGCTAATAATCAGACTGTGAATGTGCAGGGCACTTCCAAAATCAAATTAAGAAATTCATTACATGATAGGGGATATTTCATTGTAGTTCATATTTTGAAACACTGTTCCCATCCCTTAATTCTAGGCACAGTGTATGTGAAACAACATAAGATTTCGCTCGACTTTGGTGCTTGTTGTTCATTTGCAAATGTCAAGAAGACCACGAAGGTCAAGTGCAGATCTTCTGTCATTGTACAACCCAATTCTGAGTGCTTAGTTGCAGCATTGCTAGATGATCGGATTGGCATTGGTATGCAAGGCCTCTGTATTGGTCATTCTGAAGTCCAAAATAAAGGGTTGTTGGTTTCAAAAACACTAGTTACTTGTGCCAAACCTCATGTTGTACACCTTAAAGTTCTCAATCCTGGAAATGAGACTGTACATATTCCTAAGGGAACTATAATAGCTAAGTTTGAACTGTGCACTAATTGCACAGACATCATTTCATTGAAATCTTGTTCACATATCAGTACTTTACATGGTAATTGTAAGGGTCAGGTCAAAATGTCATGAAATGTTGTGGTATTGATAACAGGAAACAATCCATGACAGCATTATAATCAAAGCGGATAAACAATAGAGGGGTTTATCTATAACCTTCCACAATAACGTCACAGGTTCTTCCCCGACTCGTCACCATACATTTCTGGAATCGATAAAATCCTCCAGCAAGCAATGTTTTACGCTCTCAATCAACATTCCGAGCTATTAGGGGTATTACTTCAGTTTACACCACTGAAAGTCATGTAAGGTATACTAAACGGGGTAAATACTCGACGAAGCGGGTATCAACTATCGATTTCAATAGGGGACGCACGCCTTGTCGAGTATTAAATTTCAAATACCCCTGGTTTACCCTTTTTCTATCGAGCCTAGTGAAACTAATCAACAATAAAGGGATCGTGCAGGTGTTATTTTTTTAATTCATTTTTTTTTTTACAAATCATTAACGATCTCCCGAATGTCTGTTTTTAACACCTCCAATTCATTGAGGATGAGTTAGAGGTTTGCCTGCATCTTCTTCATTTTTTTTATTACTTGGCCCTGTAAAGAAAAAAAAAGTGATTAGAACAAGTTCTGAGGTAATTAACCCTTTAACAGTTAAGATATGGTTTTTACGGCCCTGGTGTACAAAGCTTTTGAAAACAATCTGGGAAAAGCAGAAAATGCTCCTGAGATACACCAAGAGTCCTGACTCCGTACTCGGGAAGCAATCACCGATTGAAAACAATGACGTGAAAACTCGTTTCCCGATTGAAATACCCATAAATGGATTTTACCCTACTTATAGAGTGTATTTGTGAAATGTTAATGATCCCGACACGTCATTGTTAAGTTCACGGGTTAAGTTTCGGGTAGACAGACGGACTGACACCGGTAAAACAATATGACCGGGCAGATGAGTTGAATACTGCGAAGAATCTAACGTTTCATTGCATACACATTTCTAGCGTTCTATCAAAGTTTAGTTAAATTACAACAGACTTACCAGATGAATGGAGGCGGGGTGCCACTCAATGTCATGCTGGGGTGGGGGTATTGGCGCTGCCGCGGGTGGGGACGGTATTCGCGCTGCCGCGTCTTTCCCCGGAAAAAGCGTCCGCCTTACTTTGGACTGAAAGATAAACGCGGAAAAGAGATAAAAGTTAGTTCAACAATTAAAATATATCCTAGTGTGAAGGTTAAGCTTACTCCATTGGAACCAGATAAACTTTGAAAACCCTTGACTGCGTTAAAACTCTCCTTCTTAAGACAGCGAAATCAAATTCATAAACATGAAAAAAAAAAACACATTCAAAAGAGGGCAGTGGTCGTACAGTGTCGGTTCAGGAGGTATCTGCTGTGACACTCTTTT
Source organism: Tridacna crocea (assembly GCA_943736015.1). Taxonomy (NCBI): domain Eukaryota; kingdom Metazoa; phylum Mollusca; class Bivalvia; order Cardiida; family Cardiidae; genus Tridacna; species Tridacna crocea. Next base: position 11,156,500 of record OX031057.1, on the reverse strand, counting down.
CCACAATTTCCTCATTCCATATGGTTGTCATAGGCGATGTAATGACTGAGGAAAGAGGTCTGTACGCCTTGCGCCTATATTAACGACTTAACCCTTTACTCCATAGATACTCATTTATACGCATTGCTTGTAGGAACTTTTAGAAAACATTGTGGCAAAAGGTGAAATTGCTCGTGACGAGCAATTTCACCTTTTGCCACAATGTTTTCTATGTTATCAAAAGGTGTCATTTATACACATAAGAAACAGCTTCATCTTTGCTGTTAACTTAGGGTCAATTAGAGATACGACAGAAATGCCTTATGGGGTAAAGGGTTAAAAGGTCTCGAATAGATCTTTTACAATGTCCCGTTTTCCTTTATACTAATAAATACGCCAGAATGAAACACCAAATATACTTACAGGGGGCTCCTCCGACGAGCGGGGTCTTCCGCTCGGGTTTGGGTCCTCGTCCTTTTTCTCACTCGAGATCACCTAGGGAAGAAGATTTATTAGAGTATGTACTAATTCAAAGCGCTTTTCTGTAGTTTTGAAGGGATTTGATGTCGTTCAAAATGGTCACACTCTTTCTTACTGGTAACACAATTTATTGTAAAGGCAGTATTATAACCGAAGAAGCGCGTTGTTGAACCCGTATTATGCTGAAATGAATTATTTCGAGATTTTATTCCTTTCGATGATAAATGGATGTGATCCGATTGAAGGGAAATAGATTCGATTCCCCGAACAGACAATGAACGGTTAAACAGACACATCTCTTCAAAAGACAATAGGAAAGTTATTTTATGACCGTAAGGACAAAAATTACCGTAAATTGAACTTATGAAATAAAACTATTATTCATTGACAGCATAGCGATTTCTTTAAAGTGAAAAGAGATAGAAATCTATCAATACTTACAATAACTTCCTTTGACTGAAAAAAAAAAAAACGATTGATTAGAAATATATAGCATCATGACCCCCCCCCCCCCAAAAAAAAAAAAAAAAAAAGGTGCAGCTTGACCGAAAACTCTTTAATCGAAAATTAATATAATTCTTTATGTCCGAAAAGCAGACGATCAAATTTAATCTTCCCACAAAACAGTCGACGAAATTTAATATCGAATATTAGAAATCAATGAAACATGACATAATTCGGGAGCGGTTACAAGTCTGATCAGGTCTTGACTCACCGGAAGCTCTCTTATGGAAAAACAATAGAATTCATAATGTTACACAAGGCAGACGGCGAATTTAATCTTGAATATTAGAAATCAATGAAACATGACATAATTCGGGAGCGGTGTACAAGTCCGATCTTATCTCACCGGAAACCAGGAAAACAATAGAATATTACGTCCAAAAACGTATGATTCATTTAAGGGATTGGTCTCCAATTAAATACTGTAAATTGTAGTAGATGAGTTATTTAGAGGTAAACATTCAAGGGGTGAGGAACAACAGCGTGTGTACTTTCACATTGGAAAAGTGCGCTTAATAATTAATGTTTTATAATTAATATAACCCAGATAATATCACAGGATATACATGTATAAAACGGATTATAAAACTAAAAAGTGTCTGGATCACTGGGGTGTGTTGTTCAAAATTCGAAAAAATTGACTTAATATATCCGGTGTGTTATAAAGTGACTTAGTGCATATTAAACGGAATACTTAACGGGAGTTATTGCAAAGAAGTTAGTACATTTTTTTTTTTTTTTTAATTACTAGTATTATTATAAATATTAGCATGGAGGTATTTTGCCGCCATTTTTAAGTTAAATTAAAAAGATCAGCTTTCCTCTGCCATCCTTTAAATCCAGCGCTGAACTAAAGTTTGAGAATCAAAGTCATCGTTATTTGAATTTTGAAAAGACAATAACACTCATTAGTTAATTACGGGGTTTGTTTATTTGTGTGTTTTTCTTTCACTTTTGAACCCACTTTCGTTAAAATAAAAGACACATTCACTTTCAAAAAGTTTTTTTTTTTTTTTATCAGATATGAGTTTTGAAGAAAATCTATGGGAAACATCATACACCTCAGTGGATATTGAAGAAATTGATAGGATTGAAAAGAGCTATTTCCAAAAGATCAAAAGTTCAGGTACCCTTTTACATCGTTCGTTATCTAAAATGCTACACGCAATATACAAATGACTTGAAATACCATCTTTTACTTGACATTCACGTTGATTTAAGCACCCCTTTTGACCTCCATATTTTATTTTGATAGTGGCTGACGAAACAAGCGTTTCTTTTAATCAAGAAACATTGGTAGATCCTACACTATTAGACGAGACATTAAAGTATACATTTGAATCCATAACAGAAGGAGTAGTAGGCAGCCCAAAATTCCCGTTAATGACACGAATAAAGTGATTGACGTCAGTTCAGAAATTGAGCAAAGTTCCGAAGGTATACGTTTCCGCCTTTAGTGTTTGTATAGTTATCAAAGAAAACTTTTAAATTCTAATAGGGTTAATTCACAGCTTGAAAATACCCATTTTACTTGCCAAGGTTGAAAGTTGAGTAAATTTGAAAAAAGTTTAAATTTTTAAAATCGTTTCAAATCGTATTAATGTAGATTCCATCGCATAGATCTCGTGGAACCATTTCAAAATATATATAGGTTTTTTTTATATCTACGGTCGGTAGTTTTCGAGATAATTAAATTTTGATATATCGTAGACTTTTAAAGGTACACTTATAAGTCAGGAATGTTATAAATATTAAAGGTACATTACCAAATTTGGGAAAAAATTAAATTCGTTTAGGTGAACTCTGTTTCTTGAGAGAAGATCATTGTAACCAACTGGGTGCGTTGCAGTGTCCCATCTGCAATCCGACTGATTGGATAAATTGGTAGTAGGGATGGAAGCTGTTGTCAAAGCTTTGTTAGAAGAAGGGGCGACGGCAAACCATTTTTTGACCTTTGCGATCGACTACGGCATTCAGGAAGAATGGACGTCATGGCAGAAATGGCCAAGAACCGTCCCGACACCAAATGGCGACTTGTTCTTCTCACCAATATCCGGTGTATAGTGTATAACACCAATTTCTCGCTGGGTGCCGTAGACCAAGAACAGACCCCACTGCCAGACTATATTAGACGCTGTAAGGCTATAGTTTCGCTTGAGAATGATCCCTATCCCAACACCTTTGAAAGATGTGAAAATCCTGCAGAATTATTCACTACATTACTTTATTCAGCTGCAGAGAAATCAATTCCTCGTACATCGACAAAACCGAAACATCCAAGCAAACCATGGTTTAATGATGATTGTAAAAAGGCTATAGCTGAGCGGAAATCTGTCCTCAGAGAATTCAATCTGAGACCTACACAAGACAATCTTACAAAGTTCAAAATTGCACGTGCGAGAGCACGACGAACTGTCAAACAAAGTAAACGTGCGTCTTGGCGACAGTACGTATCTAGATTGAATTCTAGATCGTCTGTCAAGAAGACTTGGGAAATGATACGAAAAATTAGCGGCAAATATACCTCAAATAATATTGGCCATCTTGTTAGAGATGGGAAGAATTTTACTTCTAAACACGACATTGCCGATGTGCTGGCTGATACATTTGCCAAGAAATCCTCTTCAACGAATTATTCACCCAAGTTCCAAAAACTTAAGACCATAAAAGAGAAATCAAAATTGAATTTTAAATCTGATAACATGGAACATTATAACAAAGAATTCAGTATTAAAGAGCTAAAAAAGGCCCTAAAAAAATCTCATGACACTGCAGTTGGGTCTGATGATATCCATTATCAGTTCCTTAAACACTTGCCATATCGTTCCCTCCATTGTTTACTCCAAATTTTTAATCAGGTCTGGAAAACAGGTGTTCTTCCAGACTGCTGGAGAGAAGCTATAGTAATACCTATACCAAAGCCTGGCAAAGATTCTACAAATCCTAGTAACTACCGCCCTATAGCCTTAACATGTTGTATTTGTAAAACCATGGAAAGAATGGTAAATGACCGCCTAGTTTGGTTTTTGGAAAAAAATAAACTAATTTCAAAAAACCAGTGCGGGTTTCGTAAACATAGAAGCACTCTTGATCACTTAGTTCGCTTCGAGACTTTCATACGCGAAGCTTTTATAAAGAAAGAACATGTTGTTTCTGTCTTTTTTGACTTAGAAAGTGCTTATGATACTACATGGAAGTATGGTATTATGAACGACCTCTATGATTTTGGTATTCGAGGTCGCCTTGCTTATTTCATTTCTGCGTTTTTAGATGAACGTCAGTTTAAAGTCAGGGTTGGAAATAGTTTTTCTAGCCCACACGAACAGGAAATGGGTGTTCCCCAGGGAAGTATCCTCTCGGTTACACTTTTCAGTGTTAAAATTAACAGTATTGTTAAATCTGCTTGTCCTGGTGTGGAATGCTTTCTCTATGTTGATGACTTCTGCATTTGCTATCGGTCAAAACATATGTATACGATCGAAAGACAGCTTCAGCAGGTCTTAAATAATTTGAACACATGGTCAAACGAAAACGGCTTCAAATTTTCGAAAACCAAGACCAAATGTATGCATTTTTGTCAGTCGAGGAAACTTCACCTCGACCCGGATCTGACACTAGATGGTGACCGCATTGAGGTTGTTCAGGAATTCAAATTTTTAGGCCTTTTATTTGACTCTAAACTTACGTTCATAGCACATATTAATTATCTTAGCAACAAATGCCAAAAGGCGCTGAATCTTTTACGTGTCGTTTCCAGTATGGACGGGGGAGCAGACAAAAAAGTATTATTGAGACTTTATAGGTCATTAGTAAGATCTAAACTTGACTACGGTTGCGCTGTATACGGGTCAGCACGTCAATCATATTTACGCAAACTTGATACTATTCATAATCAAGGTTTGCGTCTTGCATTAGGTGCATTTAAGACTACGCCAATTAATAGTCTGTATGCAGAAGCAAATGAGCCTTCGTTGAACCTTAGGCGAAAGAAACTCTCCATGCAGTACTATCTAAAATTGAAGTCAAGCCCTGATAACCCAACCCATAAGGTCGTTTTTGAACCTCTGTATAAAGATGAATTTTTCAAAAAAGAAAACGTCATCCCTCCTTTCAGTCTTCGTTGCGATGCAGACATACGAAGTCTCGAGTTTGACTTAGATGATATTGAGGAACATAAAATATCAGACGTTCCTTTGTGGTCCTCAAGTAGCCCCACATTCGTATATGATCTGGCATCACACCAAAAAGCGACTACAGATCCTATGATTTTTAAAAGCAAATATCTAGAAATAAAAAGGCAATACTGTATATATGAGCCCATTTATACAGATGGTTCGAAAGACGATGACAGGGTTGCTGCAGCTGCTGTGCTTGACGGTGAATTATATCAGTTCCGTCTTCCAGATAAATCGTCCATTTTTTCTGCAGAACTAAAGGCAATACACCTTGCTCTTGACCATATAAAAGACGACGGTTACTGGCGTTATATCATTTTTACCGATTCGCTGTCAGCAATGCAAGCGCTTGAACACGAGAAAACTGACAATCCGCTAATTACTAATCTTTTAAATAAATTATCCAACATCTGTGAAACGGATGATGTTGTGTTCTGTTGGCTTCCTAGTCATATCGGCATTCGTGGTAATGAGGAGGCAGACAAAGCTGCCAAGGATGCATTATCACTTGATGTTTTACCTTTCAAAGTACCTTTTACCGATTTTAAGCCTCTTATTCATGATTTTATTCAAAACATATGGCAAAGATCTTGGAGTGATCCAATAAATCAGCACAATAAATTATTTTCTGTAAAGCCGACTACAGGTGAATGGCTCCCAGGCACGCGGTCAAACCGCCGAGAAGAAGTTGTTTTGGCTAGACTACGAATAGGTCATACACACTTGACGCATTCATACCTTCTCAAAGGAGAGGAAGCTCCTCAGTGTATCCCATGCAACACCACTATCTCTGTTAAGCATTTACTGATGGAATGCACAGACTTTGCGCCTATCAGGGACAGGTACTTTCAGGTCGACAGTTTGAAGACACTGTTCGATACTGTGAAGTTGGAATCACTATTTGAATTTTTGAAGGAAGTTAACCTTTTTAAGAAAATTTAGTCATATTTCTTGACTTTTCTTTTAAGAACATTCTTTACATACATTGTTCTGCCTCTGTAGTGGGGAGATATTCACTGCATTAGATGTTGTTTTCTTTTAAAATAGATAAGATTTTAGGGCCTATTGGCCTATCGGAAGTTTCCTTTTTAATTAGTCTAACAAGATTGCCACCTTATTGCTACTGTTTGGTACACGAGGTTCCAACGTTTCGCAGTATTATCTGAATTAAAGGCACTGGTATATTTGAAAATGCGCCCAATATGACCTCAGCTGTCGACGGGCCTTAAAACACTAGTCATTCATTCATTCATTCATTGAGAATGATCCCTTCTCCAAATATCCCTTTAAAGACCACTTGTGCGTCTTCCGTTGTCTTTGCTTGCACCTAAATGGATCGGTGGACAAAGCTCAAGTAGTAGCTCTGTATAACCAGTCGGAAAAAACACACAACAGGCAAGAGTACATCGATTTTTTCGGCGGTCGCACGACAACTCCAGTCACCCCAATTTTTCAGTTGAAAGGTCTGCAACTTCAGGATCTTCCCGAGTTCGAGCAGTGTTTCGAGACAAATGTACAAATCTACAGTCTCCAAGAAGATGGGGTAGTGGTGCCGGTATTGAAATCGACGGAACGCTACCCGGATACCATGTACTTGAACCAATTTGAAAACCACTGCTCGTACGTGACGGATTTTGCCCAATTTGCCAAGACTTTTAAATGCCCGCTGTGCGACCGGATGTTTGATCATCACGGCCATTATAAGCAACACTCAAAAATCTGCGACAAAAAAACCTTATTCGATTTCCCGGGCGGTTTTTACAAAGAGCGCCAGACCGTGTTCGAACACCTGGAAGAGTTCGGTATCCACGTGCCGCAAGACGAGCGAACGTACCCCTGGTTCGCCGTCTTCGACTTTGAATCCATCTTGGTCAAGCTACAGGACGACGCTACTGGAGTGGACCCAACAGCACGTTCTCATCAGCTTTAGCGTCTGCTCCATCGTTCCCGGATACACCGAACCCGCGTGTTTCGTGCAATCCGACATGGAATCATTGCTCGAACGAATGGTGGAGGCTTAGTGCAACATCCAGCGTGCTGCCAGTGCTCTTGCCCAACAGAAATGGGGCAAATACCTAGAGCTCCTGAATAATCACTTGGAGTGTCTAAACGAAGATGAAGAGGAAGAACGAAAAGAGTCAGAAAAATTAAAGACTTTATTCGGACAATTAAAAGGCCACATGACCACCTTGCCTGTGCTCGGCTTTAACAGGTAATTACAATTTTATTTCTCCCGGAAAAAATCTTTAAAATGTTAATCCAAGCGCTAAAATTTTCCTTAAATCAAGAAAAAATCGAAGGGTTGAAGTTTCTTTGAAAAAAAAAAAAATCAAAGCGCTTAAATTTCTCATTTCTCATTTCAGCGCCAAATACGATCTGAACTTAGTGAAACAGAAGTTGGCCAAGCATTTAAAAATGCACGAGCAGGAGCACGGGTTTGTGGTAAAAAAAATCGAACGCCTATGCCTGTATTACGACCGAAACTTTGAAATTCCTCGATATCAGGTAAGTTCGAACATTTTATTTTTCATGCACAAGTATTTATTTTTATATATATACCTATCTTATTACGTTTTTCTTATATTTCAGTCACTTCTTGGCACCGGGCACGTCCTATGCACGTTTCCTCAGAGCCTACAATGTCGAGGAAGCTAAAGGCTTTTTCCCCTATGAATGGTTCGATGACGTCATGAAGCTCGAGCACACCGAGTAACCTTCCCACGAAGCCTTTTATAGTTCTCTGAAAGGCAGTAATATCTCAGACGAGGAGTATGCATACTGTCAGAAAGTGTGGCGGGACCAAAACATGGCCACGTTTCGCGATTTTCTGACATGGTATAATAATTTGGACGTGGGTCCCTTCGTCACGGCCGTGGAACGTCTGCAAACTTTCTACTTCCAGAAGGGCATCGACGTGTTGAAGACGGCTATGAGCGTACCGGGTATCGCTCGCCAGCTTCTTTTCCAGGCTGCCCGCAAACAATCGGCCGAATTCTCCTTGATCGATAAGAACAACGCCGACCTTCACACTACCATCAAAGAAAACATTGTCGGTGGTAAGTTTTATTTATCTATTCTTTTAATTTATTTATCAAAGATTTATTTCTGAATGAATGTATTTTGAGATATTTACTTTCCAGGACCCTCCATTATTTTCACCCGACACCACGAGACGGGTCAAACGAAGATCAGGGGGGATAAACTTTGTCGAAAGATCGTGGGTTACGATGCCAATGCCCTCTACTTGTGGGCTATAGGACAGCCCATGCCGGAAGGTATGTTCGTGCGTCGTCGAGCCGAAAATGAGTTTAAAGCGGAGCATAGAGACCATTATATGCAGGCTTTTAACTGGCTGAATTACTTGAATAAGTACGAAGGAACCCACATCCTCCATCAGCGTAATCACGGCAAAGAAATTCGGTTAGACAAATACCCCGTGGACGGTTACGACGCAGAGACGAATACCGTCTACGAATTTCAGGTATACATCAATTCTACTTCTCGTTATTAGACCTGTAGACCTTTCAAAGACATTTCTTGTGATTATATTTATATTACTGTATCTCAATTTATTTTTTTTATTTTCTAGGGCTGTTACCATCACGGCCACGAGTGTGACATCACCAAAAACGTCATCAGCGAGAAATGGCACAAAACCAAAGATTCGCTGATGAAGAGAACGAGGGCTAAAGTCGCCAAACTACGACAGAAGGGGTATACCGTAGTGCAAATGTGGGAGTGCGAATTTCGGGACTACTGTAAGTCGCATCCGAAAATTTATGCTATCCGGGACCAATTGTCGACCGACCTTCAGCCAAAAACACCGGGGAAAAGTCAGCGAAACTCAAATTTTGAACGCTGTTCGATTCGGGGAATTGTTTGGCATGGTGGAATGCGATATCGAGGTTCCGGAGCAGTGGGGGCCGGAATTCGCCCATATCTCCATGACTCCCGTGCAATATTTCGCGGAAATGTGCCCCATTTTCTGTAATACGGAAGTGGGATTTGACGATATAGGAGAGCACATGCAAGCCCACGTCTGGCACTACCAGCTGTCTGACAAGCCCAGACGGTTGTTAGTGGGTGGCACGAAAGCCCGCCAAATTCTCTTGGTCACCCCTCTCCTGAAATGGTACTTGGACCATGGTATGAAAGTGACCAAAATTTATCAAGTGGTCGAGTACAGGAAAATGGCTTGCTTCGAGTCGTTCGTGCAGGAAGTCAGCGATGCCAGACGGGCCGGGGATGCTTCGCCCGAGCTAGCCATTATTGCCGACACCATGAAGTTGATCGGTAATAGCGGGTAAGGTTTTTTTTTTTCTAAATTTTCACAAAGTTTTGTTATCATTTTATTTTCAATAAAATAATCATTTATTTTCATTTTCTAAAGTTGTCGATGCGCCATAAAACAACATTCATTCATTCATTCATTTTCTAATTATTTTATTTGTTGTTGTCAACCTTAAATATTCATGTATTTTCAGGTATGGCTCGCTCATCATGGATAAGGCGAAACATCGCCAGATATATTACGTCGAAGGGGAAAATAGGGCGTGCTTCGAGGTCAACAAGCCTCAGTTCAGACAAACCACGTGCCTGGACGAACAGGACCAATATTTTGAGTTTGAGGCGGCCAAACGGCGCATCAAATTCGACCTCCCCATACAGCTGGGTTTCTTTATACAACAGTACGCGAAATTACGTATGCTGCAGTTTTATTACGACTTCCTGGATGAATAAGTAGACCGTTCCGACTTTGAATACTTGGAAATGGACGTTGACTATTTCTATGTTTTTCAGAAACTTATTCTTTAGATGATATTTTAAGATGTTTACGCATTTAAACGATAACGAATGCTAATGAAACATTGTTCTTTTTACTTCAGGACTCCGCTTATATGGCTTTGTCGGCGTGGAGTCTTCGGGAAGTCGTGAAGCCCGAGAAACTGGCGGATTACCAGCGCGGTCTCACGGGGTTATGCGACGATCAGTACAATCCCGTTGGAGACCGCTGGTTCCCCAGGGAATGCTGCGAAAAGCACGCCAAATTCGACAAAAGAGTGCCCGGTCTCTTTAAAACGGAATACGAGGGGAACGAAATGATTGGTCTGTGCTCTAAAACCTACGTAGTGAAGAACACGGACCAGGATCTAAAATTTAGTTCCAAGGGGGTCTCGAAACGACTGGTCAAAGACCCCCTACACATCTTTAAAGACGTCTGCGGACCGGAAAACCCGCTTCCGGGGAAAATATGGGTTTTCGTGTGAGAAACAATAGTGTTTACAGTTACAACCAGACCCGGTGCGGATTCTCATACTTTTATTGTAAGCGTCGGGTCTTAAAGGACGGTATTCACACGGTACCTTTGGGCATCGTGTTATGTCCTAAAAAGACACAACAGGAATTAGACGATGATGATATCGCGCTGGTGGACATGCTGAATAACCAGTTTGACTAAAACAAAGCGTAGAGTCAAAGTGTAATTCAGTGAAAACATTTGTGACACTAACAAAGTGCAGTGACAAAGTGTATTCTAGCGAAAACATTTGTGACACGAATTCTAGTGAATATAAATATTTATGAATAAAGTGGAAACGTATGTGACACTAAGTGCGCAAATATACATATCTAAGAAATAAAGTGAAAACATAACACTAAATCTAGCCCGCGAATATTAGTAGATATATTTTACAGGTAAAACTCGTAACAATCGTAACATTCGTAACAATCGTAACTCCCCCCCCCCCGATCGTAACAATCGTAACTCCCCCCCTCCCCCGGTCGTAACAATCGTAACCCCCCCCCCCCCATTAAAAGAATGTTAAACTAGATCTTTTACGTTTATCATTTTGAATATGTCTAATAAGTAGCTCTTTATTTAAAGGTCTTGCTCAATTACAAAAGTTCATAAGTGTGTTGTGAATTGATATTATCAGATTTATACAATGGACAAGGAAACTATTTTGAAAAAGTACTATTTCGATCCGAAGAATCGCGCTGCTTATGGAGGACCAGAAAAGCTGTTAAAAGCAGTTCAGAAAAAGTACCCGGGAGTTTTTACTTTGAATTACGTTTCTCGGTGGTTGAGTAATCAAGACGCGTATGCTTTGCAAAAACCTGTTCGACATCGTTTCAAAACAGCTAATGTGAGGGTTGTATCCATTAACGATCAATGGGATATCGATTTGCTATCCATGCTGAATTTAAGTGACGATAATGATGGTGTACGTTATCTCCTATTTGCTATTGACATTTTAAACAGAGCAGAAAAGTACGTGTACAGCCTTTAAAGAATAAAACGGCTAAGTCGGTTTTGGAGGGTATGAAAATTATGTTGAAAGATGCAAAACCCCAAAAAATACGTGAGGATAAAGGTTCAAAATTTGTGAATCAGTGGTTTAAAAAACTGATGAAAGAGGAAGATATCTATTTCTTCACTACACAGAATCCACCGAAAGCGAATTATGTGGAAAGAGTGCAACGAACAATTAAGACGGCTCTTTATCGGTATATGAGACATCAAGGTTCCTATCGTTATATCGATGCATTGGAGGATATTGTGTCGAATTACAACAACACACCCCATCGCAGTTTAAATGATTTAGCCCCGAATCAAGTGAATAAAGATAATGAGGCCGATGTGTGGGCATTTATCTATTTGAAAAAACGCCCAAAAGTTAAGAGTAAACCATCATTTATGTTCAATCTTGGAGATTTTGTTAGAATTAGTTTTACGAAAACACCGTTTCGCAGAGCCTATCAGGAACAATATACGGCTGAAGTCTTTCGTGTAGCAGGAAGATTACTTAAACAAGGCATTCCCATGTATAGACTGAAAGATTTGAAAGACGAAAGTGTAAAAGGATTGTTTTATGTGAGTGAGTTACAGAAAGTGGATAAAGATGAAAACAGTCTTTGGTTTATTGAACGCATCTTGAAACGAAGAAAAGGAAAGAAAAAAAGAGAGTTTTTTGTGAAATGGCAAGGGTTTCCGGACACATTTAATAGTTGGGTAGATGCGAGTGACGTTAAAGACACTGAAACCAGCGAGAAGTAAGGATGGATCGTTATATTTATGTGCGTAGCGATGAGAGTGATATTTTTTTTGATGATAATCGGTCAACTAACTTTCGAGTGCAATTCAAATATCCTCTCTATTTACCTGGGGTATGGAAGGCAGCTCTGGTAGAATTTAACGCTACGGAAAAATCAAAGTCGAAGTTAAAAGCGGATGATGGTCTATATATCTACACTGATCTATGCAAAGAGAGTATTGTGAATGGCGAGGAACGTCCATTGTTACGGCGACTAGAAAAGAGTACTAAAAGTAAATGGGATTATATTTTAAGCACTCCTTTTTATGTCAATGTTGCCAAAAAAGGAAGTTCGAGAATTCAATATCTATATAAAAGGAGAAAACGATTTATCGGATTTATATTTGCAAAATCCAGTGCGATTAACATTACATTTAAGGCGATACCCATTTTTTAAAAAGCTATGAAACTTTACGTACCCAATCCTCAAAAGTGGTCAGATTTTTTCTACCGCGTGAGTACTGGAAAAACATCTTTAAACCAATCAGGTGCTGGAAGAAAACCGCGGGTTATAATGGTTGACCAATTAAAACCAGTGGAAGACAAACAGTTATCCGTTAAAGCTGTCTTACCGTCAAAACAGACGGCTGCACAAGCGAAATCGGAATTAGAGAGAGAGAATATAAACCCTAAAACAGTTGAAAACATGTTTCAGTCAACCTCTAGACGTTCAAGAAAAAGAAAGTCGATATCAACATCTACTCATAAGTCGAAACGTCGTCGCGTACATTCAAAGCGGCAGCGTGGTTCTGGATTAAAAAGGAGTGCTTATAAAAAGCGTTCTCATAAAAAGAGAACGCATTCTAAAAATAGGAACACAAAAAACAAGCGTGATATTTTTGAGATTTAATGATGTCAACATTTAATGAGGAACAGTTTAAGGAAGGACTTGTGTCTGAACTTAGTTTGTATGACTTGCCGAGTACTCAAACAAGTGTCAAGGAATTCAGAGACGAAGAAGTACGACCAATATCGCAAGTGTCATCGGATGGACCATTTGAGTTCAGGATCAATGCACAGAATTCGCTAGACTATTTAGACCTGAAGAATTCGCAGATTTACGTGAAACTGAATGTGGAGAAAGCCGATGGATCTGATCTTACGGCAGAAAAAGTGGGTCCTACGAATTTGTTTTTGCAAACTTTGTTTTCTACAGTTGAATTGACACTGCAAAATAAAGCCACTATTACCTGCAATTATAATCCATATAGAGCCTACATCCCTACTTTGCTGAAATATGGACAGGATGCATTATCGAGTCAAATTAAGACACAAGGATGGTTGATGGATGATGCGGATTCACCAGGAGTCACTGATCCATCGAAATCTAACAGCGGGTTATTTGAAAGAGCCAAATGGATTGACCCATCTTTCACGACTTATGTGACATGGACCGGTACCTTTTAAATCAAGTGGATGTTAAAATCAAGTTCTATAGAAATCCAGCGAGTTTTGCCCTCCTCGCGGCTGATAGCTCCACGGATTTTAAAATTGTGATACAGGACATTTACGTCATTGCTAGGAAGATCAAGGTTAATCCCGCAGTGATTTATGATCATGCTCAAATTCTGGAAAAGCAGAATGCAATGTATCCCTACACGAAAAAAGAAGTTCGAGTTCAGACCATCGCTAAAGGAAGCAGCTCATTTATTTGGGACATGTTTCAGGGGAAACGACCGGAAACCGTCATCGTTGGTTTCGTGAAGAGCAAAGCGTTAAATGGTGACTACACCACGAATCCTTTTAATTTTGAACATTGCAATATCACGCAGATTGTGGTCTATAACGATGGTCTACCGGTGGGTGGAACACCAGTTAAAACAAACTTTTCGTCAGATAGAAGTATTGTCACAAGAGCCTTTACAAATCTCATTCAGAGTGTCGATAAATGGAGACGAAATGAAGGTCTCGCTGTAGGCAAGGACCATTTTATGGGTGGTAGCACCTTATTCGCGTTTCAGTCGGAGCCGAACTTCTCTCACCATGGCGAGTACTTATCCCTTGTGAAGAGCGGAAATTCACAGCTAGCTGTACAGTTTGGCGTAGTGCTTTCAGGTGAGACTAAAAAAAAGTTTCTATTCGCATATTATTATCCTTAATTTAAGTACTTTATTTTGGGTATTTCATCTTATCTCGTGAATACTTTTTAAGAATCTGTTTCCTTTTCTCATTACAGAACCTATGACTTGCATCGTTTATTCAGAGGAGCCAGCCTACCTAGAAATCACGAAAGAGCGTGACCTAATTTTACAAGCATGAATACATCGCAACTAGAATGCTGTATTAAGTGTGACGTTGTACTCTCAGCAAGTGTTGTAGGCGTTTTCGCTGCAGATCGTCTTCCGGTCCATTTGCCAAATCAGCCCTTTGGACTTATTGTTAATACGGATAGATCGTTTAATCCTTGTAGACACTGGTGTGCGATATATAGTGATGCACACAGGCATATGGAATTTTTCGATAGCTATGGTAGGGTTCCGGAGGAGAACAGTGTTTTTATTTCAAGGTGGTTAGACAACAAAGCAAAGACTCAAGACTATAACAGACGACAACTTCAAAGCAACCAGTCGACCGTGTGTGGACTATGTTGTTTATTGTATTTACGTCAAAGACTGTGTGGAGGTTCATTAGATTTATTTATCGAGTCATTTGGTACAAAACTGGAAATCAATGACGAGTATGTTGAAAACATTGTGTCACTGGCATTTCCAGAGTGTGTGTCAAATGATCGTGTTTATAATCAGACTTGTATTTCTCTTTCACCATGTATATAACCAGTTATGTAGAAATAAAGAAGAAGAAAAAATAAATAAATAAAAACATACATTCTATTATTTTATTGACCATAAATGAACACATAACACCAATATTATTTACAAGGTGTGATTTTGAAATCACCCAAGATGAAACTTTGATCTTCAAGTGGGGTAAGCGCCCTATCTTTGAATACCAAAGGTTCAATCATTTCAACTGATGGTCCGGCTATTGACGATTCATCCATTTCTTGATCGAATGAAGTACCATCCATTTGATTTTCTGCGCCATTGATTTTGAAAGATTTGATTTTACAATTATTCAAGTTGAAACTTTGGTCTTCCAATGCAGAATACATCCGTCCTTCGGAAAGTAAAGGTTCAATTTCATTTGATTCTTCTATCGATAACGTTTCCATGTATTGAACTGAGGGATGTTCCTTATGATTTTCTAGACCATTAATTTTGAAGGGTGTAATTTTACAACCATTCAAATTGAAACTTTGGTCTTCCAATGAGGTATACACTCGTCCTTGGAATACCATAGGCTCAATTCGAGGTATTTCTTCTATCGAAGACGTGTCCATGTCTTGATCTAATGATATTTCATTTACATAGGTGGCCTTTTATTTATTTGATTACTAGTCTGATGGCCTTTTGCATCGTTGATTCTATAATGAGAATAGGCATAGCTTTCAACGGAATTAATGAGAAATCCTTTGTCATCGAAAGCGGATAACCCTATTTTATTAATACTTTCACAAAACAGTTCGTGTCGATGACTTCTAATAGAAGTCATGGAAGACACTTTTTTCTTTTCTTCAAACAACACCGATTTATAATGTGCGTGTTTGAGGTCCCTTTTCACTGTCACTTTAGACACTCCTTTAGCTCGTTTTTCTTCCTTATTGTTACAAGTATAACTATACATTTTTGATCTGAGTCCAACAAATTCTGAAATGGGCTGCCCATTCACTTCATCCTTCATTTTCCCGAGTGCCTTTTTGTTTTGGTTACTGTGGAGAGGGTGGTTTTCGGGGTAGTCTGATGTATCGAACAACTCCATAGACTGCATCATATCTTCGTAGATATTGGCTGTTTTGCAGTAGAACAAGAGACAATCCGTATCAGTCATTTGAAGCTGTGCCCTGTCGCCGTACTTCTTTTTGATGTAACCATACCAGAAGTCGTACATGAGGCATTTACTCAAATCTGGAATACAAAGTTATAGATGTATCTTAATTGCATTGGATAGGGTAAATCTGTTTAAGTAATCTTTAGTCTAACATGAAAAACAAAGTACAAAAACCGAAAGGCAAAAGAGCTTACCTAAAATGCACATTCCGCAATAGCTTGGTTTGAAGAGCTTCACTTTAGAGTGTAATAGTTCAACCGCTACTAAATCTTCATTAAAGATGACTATGTTTTTGTAAGTTGGTTTGGCAGTTAGTTTTCTCAAGCGCTCTTCGAGGTGAACAAGCTCAATGTTTCTGTGTTTTCGCTCGTTTTGAAGAGTCTGAAACATGCATACAAAATATTTAATGTACACACAGAATATATAAGACATGTACAAAAATGAGGCCATTAATTTACACACAAAATATTTGAAAAATATTAAGGTATATACGTGACTTTTATCCTAAAAAAAAAAGTGGGAGCTTACCTTGCCAAACACGGAGCAGTTCATCAGTTTGTAGAAGTTCTTCTCAAACGTAGACTTGGCACGTTTTCTCATCTCGGTGTTAAAGTCGATGTAGGGTTTCATCCATGGTGTCTGCCTAAATCGTAAAATTCTGTGGATTTCTTTGATTTTCATCCCAAGTTTTACATACATTTGAAGATTTCTGTAATGTAGAATGTAGTGATCTTTATGTCCCAGAGTAGCCATTAATTTCTGCACCTGTCCACGAGCTGGTAGTGGATCTTCTTCGGTTAAACCGTACATTTTACGCAGCAAATGTTGCGCGTAAGGCGAAAGTTGATCATTTGATATAACCATTTGTTCTGGCGCAAGAGGTAGACAATTGTGTAGGTCATGTAGCTCTGGGGGATAATGAAGAGAAACATCTAGTATGAATCCAAATTCCCCATTTTCGTTGATGTGCATTACATCAAAGTTTTCTATATTTTCCAAGAATTTGAAATCACTTACTGGGAGAGGTTGCGCCATAGCCCACCCATACAGGTTATTTGCATCCAAATACATGAGATAAGAGCTTGAAACTGATGTGTCGTAATCTTCCAAAAATGGATTATTAGCTTTCTTGTGCCGGTTGGATATTTGAGAGAGTCCACCACGTGTGCCTGCCTCTATCATCAGAATTTGATCGATATCTGTAAGTAATTCCAGATAATTCATTTCTAGCCCTGTCCTAACCCTGTCATTTTGAGTAAGCTAGCCCAAGATAATCCAGGGGAAGTATGAAATTGACAAGAATCTAACTTGTATTGAGAAAGACAAACTTTTCTAAAGGATTCAAATACGTCTGCTAGTAACAAAACATCTATTTTTACGTAAAGGTCATGATAATCTCCCAAGCATGACATGTTAAATTTTTGAAATACTCGTTGTGCATGAGCGTATTCTTCCTCCGATATACATTCTTTCTTGATGGATGAATAAAATTCCATTATAGGAGGTAGTTCTTTTTCTTCAAACCGACCAAAGGAGTCCATGTAATCGTACGGATATATTCCTTTTCTCGTAAGTAGTTCAATTTCATCCTTTTGGAATTCTGAACATAAATGTAAACTAGAGGCGCTTGAGCGCCTGTATCGCTCCACAGGCCTGATTTTTCTGTACCGGTGAAGGGAAGTTTTTTACAATTACCATTCATTCCTGCATTTTAGGTCACTAAAGAAAAAAAGCTATGAAAATCATTGTGAGAAAAGAAGAAAATAAAAGTTACCTGCATTTTCTTAGTTTGACACAATAATTTCTACCCTTTTTGATACAAGTTTTACTAATTTGAAGATTTATTATGTTGTCTGCAACATCTTTCAATTATGGCCAGTTATAAAAATTTTGTCTTCTAGTTTAGTTAACTCATTACCAAATCAAAACATTCTATGGTTGTCCAAATGGAAAGCATTTATAGATGAAAAAATAAAAGTGACTGAAAATTTGAAAGTTGTTTTGTGAAGGGTAGATAACATTGTGGGAAAAGGTTACCAGCATTTTAATCTTTTTCCCACAATGTTTTCTAAACTCTTCTTTGTCAGGGATCAGTTTGATTTGATAACAAAATGCCTATCACAACAGTAAAGCCCTGTCCCTCTTTCTACTAGGTCACCAGGAGGTCAACAAACCTTTACCAGAACTTATCAAAGTGCAGAGTTTCCCTTGCTTTATATGAAAAGGATTATAGATTATGTAAAGCAACCATCTTTAACTCTTTACCAAACGACAAACCTTGGGATGTGACCAAACTGAGAGCATTTGCAGACAACAAATTAAACATTGATGAAATGATGATTTCTCTCTTTCATAGAGTAGAAAACACTGAGGTAAAAGGAGAAAATGCCGATTACCAGCATTTTCTCCTTTTCCAAGAGTGTTTTCCAAAGACTTCTTCTTTAGGGTCCTTAAAAGTCAGGATTGTATGGTAAAGACTTACTACCATTGGAACTAACCTTCAATACAACAATGAAATCAAAACAAGTAGTTTGAGAGAATAAATTTTTCAAAGATTTTACTTTATACCATAAAAGGAAAATGAGTCTCCCATAAAAGCCATGTTTTTTGATGGATCTTTTTTTTTTTAAGGAATTCTGTAGACCTATATCTAAGGAACATTCCTGCCAAAAAGTAATGCTATCCAATAAGCGGTTTGGGAGGAGAAGATTTTTAAAGGTTTTTTACTTTGGTTGCCATGGCAACCAGAATTATTCATGGAACACAATTATTTGAAGGAATTTGAAAGAGGACCACCTAAGGAACATTCCTGTGAAATTTGGTAAAAATCCAGTCAATAGTTTCTGAGGAGAAGTTTTTTAAAGAAAAAGTTTACGGACGCACGCACGGACGAACGGACGGACGGACGGACGGACGCACGACGGACACAACGCCATGACAATAGCCCGCTGGCCTTCGGCCAGTGGAGCTAAAAAGCATCAACTCCATCCTGCTTTAGATTATCAACTAGTGATTCTAGGGAACTCGCTAAAAATTGAAAACTGTCAAGATATCGAAGATCACCGAGTGTAAAACTGACATATCTTTCCGAAGTTTGAGGAATACAACTCAATCGATAGTCTTTGAATTGTCCCAGGCTTTCACACAATATGTGAGCATCGAAGTTGCGTAAGTTATGAAACATTACACACGTGAATTTTGATTGTTTGCAATTAAGGTTGCAGTCATTACATGCAGCCCCGATTATCTTCCCGGTAACATGATTGTGGTGAGTAACGATCTTTTTGTACGTCCTATCATACAGGCTAAATTTTTTCTTGCAGAGACAGCACTGCTTTGCATTATCGAGTAATCCTTCATGTTCCGGCATAGGTTCGATGTGAGATAGAATTTCCCTAATTTCTTTCTGCTCTTTGATTAAACTCTCTATAAGCTTTACGGCAGCATTTGGACCTCGATAGATGACAGTAGGTTTTGTGTAACGAGAATCTTCACACACCACCTTATACGCAAACCCGCATACTTCTAATTTTGTTGTAGGTGTAGTCGATGAATATTCTGGATTGGGTGCGCAAGTGTGGACTGGTAAATTAACAGTCTCAAAGTCGGCATAAATGACAAATGGAACTTTCAAGGTCTTCTCGATGTCTTTAAATTTCAGGATAACATCTTTCTCGTTCGATGGTAAAATAACTTTTTGCGGCCCGTGTGGAGAACAGTAATCTTTGTGATTTAGTAAGAGGTCTTCTCTCGAAAATCCGTGCAAACAGTAAGGACAAAAAATGTCTTATGTTTGCTATTTTTGGTTCGGGAAAGAAAACGGTTTAAGTCTGTAATTAAACAGTAATGAGACGTGTCTTTGTCTTTTAGCCATAAAAGATTGACGTGGTGTAGTCGGTCGTTGTAGTTGGTCACCCTCAGAGGAATGATTGATCCATCGTCAAAGCCAAAAACATTAATGGAAATATTGTCATTCTTTTTTTCAAATTATGAAATGTCAGTTAACGTCACTGGGTACGGTATTCCATCCATTACTAGTTCATGTTCATAGGGTTCATAAAGTTGCGGGTTTTCGGGTTGCGAATCCTGTTGTGGATAAAGTGATGCTAATATGCAATAGAGGAAACACTTATTATCATCATTTTCAATGTTCAAAATACTTTTGCTGTACGAAAGTGTTTTTGGTAGTGACAAATATGTTGATCCAGATATTGGGCTATACACGACTGTGTGGATTTCCAGTTTCAAATTTTTTTTGACATACCAGTTAGAACCCTCTTTTTGATATTTTTCTAAACCAGCAAACATTTTTTTAAAAGCTTCGTTTAGGTCATGATCTTGCAAGTCTTCAGAGTAGAAAAAGCGATAAGTTCGAAAATATGGAGTAGATGTGGTCAATTAGTGTCCATCATTTCGTTGCATTTCAATTTGCACGCACAAATTCCATTTAATACCACCTAGTTGACGAGCTCGTGTTCTAAGATAGTTCATAATTTCATCTCTGCTATTTGCTAAAAACGATAGCAAGTCATATCTTTCATTGAGCCTTAGATGGATATATCTGTTTTCTACCGCATTTCTTAATGCCGATTCTGCGTCATGTTGATGAAGGTTACTATTTTCTTTAATTGTTCCATTTTTTAAAACGCCTGATTGATTGTTGTCTCCTGAATTGCCCCATTTATCTTCATATAACTGCTTCGATTTTGTTTCTTGCCTTCCTCCCGTTTGATTTAATGGGTGATACTTTTCAATGTGATTGACTAACTGTTCATATGTCTCAAACTGGCTTTGGCAATGTCGACAAAAAAACGTGTTTCCATTGTTATGGCTTTGAACATGATCATGAGAAGAATTGCATGTCTTCTTTGTGGAAGTTTTTGCTAAAGAATTTGATGTCTGTCTGACTGTTTGCAGCCCATGAGCTTCTCGCTCGTGTCTTTTTAAAGCGCTAGGAAAACTAAATGAAGCTCCACAATGTTTACATTCGCGTTTTTCCTTATGCGTATGCATATGCTGCGATAGATATCTTTTCTTTTTGAATACTTTTTTGCAAATACGACATTTAAAATGTTCACTTTCTCGACTTTCATTTCCATTGTCCTCCATCATCAGATGTTAATAAACCCTCTTGTTAATCCATAGTATTAAAAACTTTTTTTATGGTACAAGATATAGTTTTTATAAACACCGTTTAAAATAAATTCCCACACAGTAACCGTTTTTTTTTTTCTATCCAAACTCGCTCGTCTCAATTACACTGATCTTTACGCTTACAGTAACACAACCAAACTAATTATACTCCCCATAAAGTAATGTTAATTTAAGCACTCCCTGTTGTGGAGTCATCGAATTATTGTGGTTTTGGGGTCACGTGACATGATGACTGTGCTTTTTGCGTAAACGGAAATTACTTGTCACATAAAATGATTAATGGCTATATTTATAGGTTACACTCGCGTCTTATCTGATTTTGCGGTTGCCTATTGGGCGTCACGATGTCTGATATATTGTTTGACAGGAAATGGCTTATCAGATAAGAAATGGTTTATTACACTTTTGTGTCAGGTGATACGATGTCTAATTCATTGTTTCACAGGAAATGGGTGGGTAGATAAAAAATGATTTATTACATTTTTGTGGTTTTCAATATAAAACCCTGATGCTTGCTTACTTCGGAATGTAAGATAAAAAGAAATATTTTTTAAGCCACACCTGTATTATATGTACTTTAAAACTTTTATTTAATGTGAAAAAGAGGACTACTCACCGCTATATTTTGTAATTAATCCACTGCTTTCTTTTGCTTTGTTGCGTCTCTACTCCACTCGCTTTCTTTCGATTAAACTTCATTTTGGACAGCGGTTTCTTTACAAAAAGAGTTGGTTTTGGAGTCACTTGACTTTCTGCGGTAGATGATAGATCTGCTGATTCCATGTTATTTTCTGTTTTTTCCAATTGTCCACCTTGCTGCTGGTGCCCTATTTTTTTGTCATCAACTTGCGATAAAGAATGGTTATCTTTTACGCTCGAATTTTGCATAGGGTCGATTTCTGTTTTCTGATTTTGTACTTGTTGAAGGAGGTGGTCGTATTTAGTTTTGGGGATTAGAACTAATTCCTGAGCCATGTATTAATTCTTTCTTAACGGCGTTAAGAATTTTAATAATGTGCAAAGAATATTTCAATAAAAGTCGTTTTCTTTCTGTATCCGAAACAGTTTTACTCACAAAACGACGAATCACTGTCTTATATTTTTTCAAAGAGTTTTTATCCGATTGATTTAATTCGCGATTACCCATTAACACATTAAACACAATCTGTACAATAGCGCGTAACTGCGTTTTCTCTATCGTTTTCAACATCGCTTGCCTTTGCTTTATCGAAGTACTTAAAAGAAGGCGTAAAAAGTCCCCTTCCTTTCGCGTTAATTCGTTCATACTTTTTTCTCAGGTGTGTACACAAGCATAGTTTGACCAGGAATGATATTTGTGCGTAATTTATAGGTACTGTCTGAGTGTGATGAGAGGTCGACAAGAAGATACCCAAAACGCCTCTCTGTGGCTTTTCTATATGCTTCCATGAAATAGTGTAATTGCCTGGGAAATATTTGACGACCTAGAGTTTGTATTTGTAGCTCATCCCGCCTATTTTTAAATAATACAAAATAGTGAGTGTTTAAGCTAATGGTTCGAAATTCTTTACCTGGACTAAAAGCGTTTTGGGAAACGAGAATGCAAAAAAAATTGTAATGGTGCGCATATTTGCAGTAGATATTAACTACATCTTTGCTCGTACTAGCCTCGGTCATCAAATCGTCTATGATGAGCAATTTATGGCTCGGTTCTTGCATGTACCATGATTCCAATTCTTGTTTCGATGGTAAACCCTCAAAAAACTCAATGTTGATAATTTTTTTTTCATCTCATCATAAAGAGGTTGATCCACACCATAACAATAATAGGTCTTGCAAATTGGGCTTTTAAACGCACCATTTGCGTGCTTTAAGATTTCATACAGAAGATGAGACTTTCCGGAGTTAGTTGGGCCTATAAGAAAGAAAAAAGAAAGAAGGAACGTATTACATCTTAGTTCTTTAAAAAAAAGTACTTTCAAATAACTTTTAAGTGTTTCAAAAATAAATTTTGAAGACTTGGAAATTATTTTGAAGTACTTTTAAAAATAATTTTATCACTTTATATTAACTTTTTTCGACCACTTGCTAAAACTGTTACTCTAAAATCCAACTACTTGGCTTACTTTTATAGACTTTAAAAAATGATTTTTCAAAATTTAGATAAACGAAGTGATGAGCGCTTTTAAAGATATATTTTAAGTACCTATAATTTGAGCTGTGGCAGCTGTTTCTAATTTAACCACACTATCCATGTCTAAAATACTGTTCCGAGTCTATCGTAATACGTTCTTTCTTCATAAAACACTTTAATTGGGGGAAAATGATATACTAAAGAATATAGTTAGGTTTACATCATTTTATTTGAACTAGCTCCATATACGATATTTATTTCATAGACAAGTACAAAAACTACACAAAGAGAAATAAGAACAAAATCTGAGATTTTACGTAAGATACAACAGTAAAAGCAGAAAAAGTACTCAAAACATACACAGAATTTAAAATCGTTTTTCTAATTGTAATATTGATACAGTCATATTGATTAAAAGTTTTTTCAAGGGTTCCGTCTTCATGTCGGTGTCTCTCCAGTCGCGACAGTCGAGTTTTAATTTATAAAAGTCAATCACTTCTATTGGTATAGAATCCATCATGTAAACAGTCCCATACCATTTTTCTATCACACGGTCTTCGTTTATTTCACGTAAAACATAATCCCAATAAAGTTCTAATTGTTCTTTCGTTGAAAGCATCAAGCACTGATGATCGAGTTGAGATAAAGCTGCGTTTTTACATCCGTCACATTTCTTTTTAAACACACCTGTCATGACATCGATAATCTCTTTTGCATAGAAAAAATCAAAATAAGAGTCCAACAACGTTACGTATTTTGAATCCATGACCAAGGTAAAGTGTTGTCTGACTGACACAGTTGCTCGAGGTATGATGGTAATCCGAATGACTCCGAGTTGTCGTCTGCTCGTTGTTCATCATATCCAATCATTTTAAGGAAGAAGCAGTTATGGGACCATTTTTTATGTTCAGCTAGCGGTATATCGGTTGGTCCCCACTGCGATAATTTTAAACCGCACGAAAAGCACTCGCACGAATCATTTTCGTTTGTGTAAAATAGTCCCGATGATGCTAGGGAGTACTTGTTCTGCCACATTTGCTTCGGCCATTTTTGAAACGTCTTTAAACGATTTTGATACATCAAGTACCTCGGGTGCTTGTGTTGATAATCCACTTTACTATTATCCATATCTTAACTTGAGCTATGTTTACGAGAAAATGAACTATTTAACAGTCTTCATAGTCCTTATAAGTCTCCGGATTACAGCGAGAACAACGATAAAACGACATTTGGTTTAAATGGTCCTCCTCACACGGTGATTTTGGAAACGTACCACTCAAAAGGTTGAATGGGAAGTTTTGAGTTCCGTTTTCATCATGCGTTGTGTCATTGGCGAGTAAAGAAACACTTTTCATGGAACTATTAGAATCACTAAAATCCCAAGGAAGCATACCGTTAGAGTGCGAATTGTCCAATGGATTTTCAGGCCATATTTTTGTTTTTACATTCCCGCTTCCCAGTTCTGTTTCATTCCCGCTTCCCAACTCTGTTTCATTCTCGCTTACATGTCCTTTTTGGAACAACCTCTGTCTCGCTTGAGAAAAAAGGTCTGGGGAGACTATTTTGTTTGATTTGATATTCACTGCTTTTTAAAGTGTGATTCCTTCAATAATGTAACAATCCGAGCCTTGATCCGGCGTTTCGTAGTCGTCCAATAAAATTTTTTCACCTTGTTTTTGTTTTTTATTCTGTCCTTGATTTTTTTAACCATAGAGGCTTTTTTTCGAAGTTTGTTTTAGATAATATTCAGAGACCCAATCATCACAGGTGGAACAATAGATGTTTTTAAAAGTACGCTTTTTCTTCGCTACAGACATCGTTTTTAATGTATCCATGACTTGTCACTGTTGTTCTAAAAAGGAAACCAGAAATCGGATTTGTTCTTGGGAGTCACAAATACAATTAAACGTTTCGCCCGATAATGTAACAAATTTAGAAGCATTCCATATCATCACAGTAATCCCGTTTTTCGTGTTTTTCAGTTTTAGAGTGACAGTGTCACTGACTTCACATATTATAGTTTTTGTGGCGGTTGTCGCCACAGAGTCAACGAAAATTCCAAAATTCGAAAAAAAAATCCAAAATTCGAAACAAAATTCGAAAAATAAATAAGTCTAAAAACCAAACTCATTGCCTATGATTCGGTTATGAACATACCTAATAACCGCCATAAAATTTCAGTTAACTCCATAAAAAGTAGTCCACCAAATAAGCTACTGCTTCTAAAGAAGACGGCTTAAACTAATTTTACTGATTAAAGTAGTGTTGATAGTGATTGATTTTATGCTTAAAAATGCATTCTAGGAGACAGGTAAGGTTGGCCAACTGTTATTGCATTCTGAAACATCGGCTAATGTCGGTATACTACGTACTTGTAACAATCGAATTGCCTCGGTAAGCTGCAGAGAATGGTCGGGCATTCACGTCGGACACGGCATGATTAAATCATCTTTAGCATTATTTCAATATACAATGATACTTTATGAAGAATGTAAATATTTTATAGGTGTTTTGTCGATTAATGTAACCGATAGATCTAAAATAAAAAAAAAAAAGAAACGATTTTTTTTCTAAGACTTCCGCACTCTCTCGCACGGTGAGAGTAACGAACGACAACTCTGCTCGGAGATTGAGACTTCCGGTGCAGAAGATTGTCATGCAATTTCGCGACTCTACAATTAAGGCCGATTCACGCAAAACAGAAAGAAAGGCTGGCCAGTCTTACCCCGAGATCAGTTTTGACTGGCATAACTATGCTTGTGGATCGTTTGCCTGAGGCTTGTGATCATGTTGAAGTTGCCTCGACAGGTTATAGTTTGAAGGTTGGCCGACGTAGGTTAAATTCGACGTTCTTTCGAAAACAATGAGGGCGTGTCAATTTTGCCTTCTCTGGCCTGTTTCCTTCTCTTACGACAGCGTTGTTTGGAGAAATATAGAAAGGACACGGTGGATATGTGAAATGTGAATTTTGTTATGATAAATAATGTGACCCATATGACGCACCACGTCAAGAGGGATGGAACTGAGTTCAGGTAATTAAGATCTATATTTTCTTTTTATCTTTGAAAATTTTGTTATACCTGAGTTATTTGCTTAACCCATTACCACACAATCCCTACTTTTGACGCCACTGAGAAAGAAGTCTTTAGACACCATTATGGAAAGAGGAGAAAATGCTGGTTACCAGCATTTTCTCTTTTTCCCACAATGTTTTCTGCCCTTCACAAAACAAATTTGAAATTTTCAGTCACATTTATTTTGTCATGTGCAAATACTTTAGATTTGGACAAACCTAACATTTTGTCGTTTGGTAGAAAGTACCAATTCATGTACATGTGTCTGACTCACTTTTTCTGCACAATAAAATATATTTCTCTACTCTTTACCAAATTTTACCTAATTAACTCAGGCCTGATTTTTCTATTACGGTGAAGAGAAGTTTTTAACAATTACCATTCATTCCTGCATTTAAGGTCACTAAAGAAAAAAAGCTATGAAAAACATTGTGGGAAAAGAAGAAAATAATAGTATTCTGCATTTTCTTTGTTTTACACAATAATTTCTACCCTTTTTGATACAAGTTTTACTAATTTGAAGATTTATTATGTTGTCTGCAACATCTTTCGATTATGACCAGTTATAAAAATTTTGTCTTCTGGTTATAGTTAACTCATTACCAAAGGACAAAATCTTACACTGGTTCAAATTGAAAGCATTAATTGCAGACGACAAAATAAAGGTGACTGAAAAATTGAAATTTGTTTTGGGAAGGATGAAAACACTGTGGAAAAAGGAGAAAATGCTGGTTACCAGCATTTTCACCTTTTCCTACAGTGTTTTCAAAAGGCTTCTTTCTCAGGGGCGTCAAAAGTAGGGATTGTGTGGTAATGGGTTAAAGAGGGTCTTGTTACAAACCATTTGGGGTGGGGAAACAGCAAAATATAGAAAATATGTACTGTGGCAATTGTTTTATTGAAGTTGCAGGACCAGTTTGATTGGATAAATTAAATAAAAACTAAATTCTAAAAACTAAATCGGGCCCTTGTAAATTCAAAGGTCTGCAAGCTACATTTGAAAATGGCAACAAAACCCATTCTATGGAAAATTGCAATTTTGGTGGAATATTTTCACAAGTGTTTACAAGTAACCTAGAACAATTACAGAATTTCTGGGCAGACTGGTGGATCATATATAATTTGTTATTTTCATTGTCTTTATGACCAAAGACTGAAATTTAAATTTTTTTCACTGTATGGTAGATAATTCTAATACATTGTAATGCAATGAACTGTATTTCTATAAAACATTTTTTTTACAGATAACCTGGTTGGACAACTTCCTGGCTGCTTTTTGAAGCCACTAGTGATGCAAATATAAAGAATATGGAAGAGCAATTTGGGAGGTGCAATTGAATTACTTTCTAAGGAAATCAACCCAGATAGCAGCTAAGCAGGCATACATGGCAAAATACTGAAGGTTTTATATTTTTAAACCTTTTTTTCATGAAAATAATAATGCTCTGAGATAAGGAGGCAAAATGAAATTGAAATTCAAAATGATCAGCTGTCTTGATTTTTTGGCTATAAGGAATTATTAGATTAATTTTTCTGCATGCTGTATTTTTTAACCCTTTACCACACAATTCGAAATTGTCTTTTTCAAATTGAAAGCATTTGCAGATGACAATTCAGATGTCTTATATCAGGTAAACTTTGCTTAAAATTGTGACTACTCTTCGTTATAAACACCTATTTACAAAGTGACTAATAGCATGACTTATTGTAACTTTTTGTTTGTACAAGTTGAAAATAGGTTTTGCCTTCATTAGCAACTTGAAATTATAGGTTCTTCTGAAATGGAAATATATGCAGGACATAACTTGAAATGCCATACTCATAGGCTGATGATTTTACTTTTCATGGTATTAAAATATGGTGTGAAAAATGAGAAAGTGTCCAGCACTGAAAGTTTTAGATCAACATATCTAGTAGGTAAAGGTTTGAGTTGCGTAAACTGTGTGAAATATTTCCTTGACCATTCTGGACATAATAATTATGCCGAGCAATGCTGAGGATAAAAATAGAATATTGATTTATGTAAATGATTGTTACCTGGGTCAGGTTAAATGAAGTAGATAATAATGAGCATTTCATTTCAAATTGTGAAAATCATTAATATCACATACACTCATTTAGTAATCTGGCACTGTTTCACCACATGGCATAAACACAAAAAGATAAATATTTGTCAAAATATGGGCCATGCTCTATGAAAAAGAGACTTAATGCATTTCTTTGATCTATTATACCAAGCAAGGCATCAAATAATTATGGATCTATAAACTCCATTTTGTCTAACATTCAACTGAATCATGAAGTAGACTGGTCAATGGAAATACAGAAGATATTCAAACGGCAAACATTGTGGGTCCATGTCAGCCTGGGCAGACTACACAGGCTGACCTGGGTCTATTCTTTTTGCAGTTGCAGCTCCTTTTTTTTTTTATAGAGCATGGCTCAATAATATATGTACATATTCACAGGTATTGGCTATGATCAACATGACATTGTGGATACCAAACAGATTCAAGCTGCTGTTTGGAAACAGGTGAAATGGTATAGAAAGAGGATCAGACCAAAAAGACCATACCAAAATCAGACTAAAAAGATGTATAGAATGCTTTTTGTACAATAGTGTTTTATTAGTATTTATAGATGATATTGTCTTTCTTCTAAATATTTTTTCAAATGTTGTCATATTATGAATAAGAAGTTATCCATTTGAAACAATACTTAGACTGCAGTAAGCATTGTTATTTTTCATATTTTTCATTTTTGTAACTAAAGCCGGAAACATGACAGGAAACATGATTTGGTTGTCTGAGCAAATGCTTTTTTTTTCATAATGCTTTCATATTAACTCATTACCAAACGACAAAATTTTAACTTTTTCCAAATCGAAAGCATTTGCAGATGACAAAAGTGATTGAAAATTTCAAATCTGTTTTGCGAAGGGCAGAAAACACTGTGGGAAAAGGAGAAAATGCTGTGTCAAAAGTAAGGATTGTGTGGTAATGGGTTAAATATTTTCAAGTGGACATGAACTGTTTTCACTCATTTAACTCGTTACCAAACGATAATATTTTAGACTTGTCAAAATCAAAAGTATTTGCAGACGGCAAAATAAAAGTGACTGAAAATATGAAATTTGTTTTGAGAGGGGTAGAAAACATTGTGGGAAAAGGAGAAAATGCTGGTTAGCAGCATTTTCTCCTTTTCCCACAATGTTTTCTAAGGCTTCTTTCTTCAGGGTCGTTAAAAGTAGGATTTGTGTGGTAATGGGTTAATCTATGGTTACCAGAGTATTCGAATCATACTCCAGTATGATTCATTGGAGGCTTTGCTGTGCAAAAAGTGTTCATGAATGTTTGTGCCCAATAATTAAGAATTCTTTGACTCATTTAACAATTACAAACCTATGACTTTCCCAAATTTAGAGCATTTGCAGCTGACAAATACTTATTGTATGGTAATCGGTTAAGCTACAGTAGTATTCCCCAGGGTTGCTTGCTATATTTTCCATAATGAACATTTATGCAAAGTCATTTGAAAATTCTCAAATGGTTGAACAATAGCTTTGATGAGACTCTTGACATTTTTATCTCCTTGACCGTGTATGAAAAAAATAATTATTTAATCTTACATATTGTTATTAATCTAAAGGCCAGTTTCTGGTCTTTGTTAATTTTAGATTTCTCCGTGTCTTAATATGACTAGGAACTCTCAGCCTGTCATTGTTATGCAAAAAAGTTTGTCTCAGTTGAGAGTTATCTGCCAGTATTTACTTTTGCCTACCATGTATGCTCGGAAATCAGCTTTGCATGCTTGTCTTGTTAAAAGCTTTCTGCAGCATTACTGATATTGTGCAGAAAGATTTGTATGTTAACCCATTACTACACAATCCCTACTTTTGACAACCCTGGAAAAGAAATCTTTTTGAAAACATTGTGGGATAAGGAGAAAATGCTGGTAACAAAACAAATTTCAAATTTTCAGTCACATTTATTTCGTTGTGTGCAAATGGTTTCAATTTGGACAAACCTAAAATTTTGTCGTGTGGTAATGAGTTAAACAGTCTTAAAAACATTTTACTTTGTGTTTCTTCTGAGTGATTTCAGTATGCATCTTTTCTTGACCGAAATGCTTGTGTACCACAGTGAAATGGAGAAAATCCTGTGGTTTCACTTGACTGGTTTAAATTGTAAATATAAATCTCTAAGCAATAATTAAGATTAACTTATCAATAAATAGTTTACGGAGATACTAAGTGGTGTGTTTTGAACTTAAGAATTGAAGATTGATTTTAGGTAACAGTTTTTATATATTTTTGTGGAAACGCCAGAGACAAATATCTCTATGTATATTTCATGATACATGTACTGAGGCTAATGAAGCAACTGGTTTTCCAAACTCAACAATACAATGTTTCCTTAAATGTACATAGGATTAAATTTTTGCTGATAACTAAACAAGGGTAACGTGAAGAACTATATTATTGTGAAGATTTTCCAAATCATATGTCTCAAGATTTCTAGGTGAAGACAATGACAAAAAAAAATTACTTGGAATATGCAGTGTTTTTTGTTAGTGTTTACATTTTTTTCAAACAGAATGTTTCAATGAGCATAGACTCAGTACATGCATTATTGACCACCTCGAAAAAAATCTCTCAAGATTATTTACTGAAAACATTGACAAAAATGCAATTTTGCTAAAAGTATGCAGTTGCTTTTTGTTAGTGTCAGACATATCTGTTAAAACAGAAAGACTGGGCCTAGATTCAGTAGATGCATTATTGATTACATGGAAAAATTTATCAGGATTATCAAGGTGGAAACATTTACAAAAATGCAATTTTGCTTGAAATATGCAGTTGCTTTTTGTTACTGTTGACATATCTTTTAAACAGAATGACTGAGCTTAGATTCAGTAAATGGGTCATTGATTACCAGAAAGCAATAGTGTCTAATTTTTGTCTTGTTATAAGTTTTAATCAAAGAGGGAAGCTTCAGCGAGCTGATGTTATTCTTAAAATGCTTCGATTAGGTCAAGCAGATCAAATATTCAGCAACTTCTGCAGATATTTGCAAATTAGTCTGTACATATTTGATCGTGTGAGATTTTAGTCTACATTGATGTCTTTACCAAATTGGAAAAGCATAAGTAAAAAGCTGCGTTCTTGCCAAAATTTGTAAAATTGTAGGTGATAAAATTATTCAGGTGAAAACATGGACAGAAATACAGTTTAGCATGGAATATGCTGTTACTTTTTGTTGTTCACGTTGACATATGTCACCTGATAGTAAAAAGCATAGATC
Organism: Tridacna crocea; assembly: GCA_943736015.1. Classification (NCBI taxonomy): domain Eukaryota; kingdom Metazoa; phylum Mollusca; class Bivalvia; order Cardiida; family Cardiidae; genus Tridacna; species Tridacna crocea. The sequence continues at coordinate 11,124,736 of OX031057.1, read as the reverse complement.
GGAGAACAAAAAAAAAAAACTACTGAGACCTGTACTTTGTTTTGACAGATTTGTGTAATTACAAGGCTCAGAGTTGGTCTTGAGTACTTTAAATCAATGGGTATTCACTATTGTATTCCTTATGTGTATATACAGATTATTTAATTTACTAACAGCATGATGATCATTGAGTACATGTAGTTAGTTAATGCCATTTGGTCGATAGATCAGGGACATACTGTTTTAAAGTTGTTCAGTCTTAAAGCTGGATATTTTGTTTAGTAGCTCTTTTACATGCCAACAGGTTATTGCACGACTATTGTAGGTGAATAATTAATCCTTTACCAAACAACAAAAGTTTAGATGGTCCAAATTCAAAGCACTTGCAGACAACAAAGTAAATGTTGCTAAATAATTGAAATTCGTTTCCAGCAGGGTAGAAATCATTGTGGGGAAATGAGAAAATGCTGGTTACCGGCTTATTCTCCATTCTCAAAATGCTTTCAAAAGACTTCTATTTCAAGGTTGTAAAAACCAGGGATTATTTACACTTACAGTAGTATTGTTCAGTAAGCACCTCCATGTATACTTCATGATACATGTTATCAGGCTAATGAAACAATTTGTTTTCCAAACTCAACGACACAATGTTTACTTGGATGTACAACAGTAAAATTTTTGCTGATGACTTAATATGCATATCGTGAAGAACTATGTTCTTGTGAAGAATTTCACAATCATCTGTCTCAAGTTTAAGATGGAAACATTGACAAAAAATCAAATTTGCTTGTAATATACAGTTGTTTTTTATTTGTGTCGATACATTTTTTAACTCTTTACCACACAATCCCGACATTTAAAGATGTTAACAAAGAAACCTTTTGAAAACATTGCTGGAATAGGAGAAAATGCTGGTAAAATGCTACCCTTTCCAAAAAAAAAGTTGAATATTTAAGTCACATTTATTTTGTTGTCTGCAAAGTATTTCAACACAGACTGGTTTAAAATTTTGTCGTTTAGTAAAGAGTTAAGCAGAATGATGAAGTTTAGATTCAATAAATGCGTTACTGATTACCTTAAAAATATGTTCAGGATTATTCAGGTTAACACATTGACAAAAATGCAATTTTGGTAGGAATATGCATGATTACCTCGAAGAAATATCCAAGATTATTAGGCCTAAATGAAAATATGGACAAAAATGCAATTTTGCTTGGAATATGCAATTGTTTTTTGTTAGTGTTGACACATCTGGTTAAACAGACTGACTGAGGTTAGGTCCAGTGAATGTGTTATGGATTAACTGGAAAGAATAATATCTAATTTTCTGTTTTTTTTTTTATTATTATTTGAAGTTTTCTGCTCGGTGAAGTTGAACATGATAAAAAATTATAGTCATGGGGGTAATATTTCTGACATTTGTTACTGTATAGTTTACATTTAAATAAATACATGTACCAGGTGATAAGCAAAACTGTTTTACCTGTTTTGTAATACCCACAGCAAGCAAAGTTTTAGGGGGTAATGCTGGGGTCACCTTGTCCATCAGTCTGTCTATCGTTTCACCTCGAATTTTTCACCCGGGCTTTCAAACTATAAAAGCTATCAACTTGAAACTTCATATATTGGCAGAACACATTATGGAGAAGTGCAGTGCATAAGAACCAAAACTGCCATTCATGTTTTTTGTGTTATTGCCATTTGTTGATATTCAGATGGAATTTTTGTCCAGTCCAGGCCATAACTTCCTGTTGAAGCTCAAAACTTATATCCCCCACATTATGATTAGGCGGTATAAAAGGAGTCAGCTTGTCTGTCTGATCAAAAACTCAAGATCAACCGGACAACCGCCACAACAGTGCCTTCAGCGCTTTGATTTTCTTTGGTATATATTGTATATCCCTAAATTCTCCTTGACCGTGTTGTAACTTAGCAAAATCTACAGCTGCTTGCGTCATAGTTATCGTCAGTATGGTTGATATCGATTGTTGACATGTGTCTCAATAGTTTTATTCCCACCTCTGTGAAAACTGGAAGAACCACAATTAGGTGCTCCACGGTTTGATGTTCCAGGGTTAGATGGTCCAGGATGCGAACGAATTTGACCTGATGGTGCTGGGTGTGAAGAGGCGGATGAATCTTCGTCTTGGACTTCAAATTTGGATGCAAACAATACCTCTGTCTGACTTTCTGGTATTCCCATAAACTAAAAATAGATATGAAAACTTAAAAAAATATGTTTTCTTAAAAATTCAGTGATGAACTAGAAAGATTTGCATGCAAGTACACTTAAATTAAAAACTTAAAATATAAACCTTTAAAAAAAAAAGAGAGAAAAGGAATGTAACAAACACATTAAATCGCAGCATTATATCTAATGTAAGAATTATAAAGCCTTACTTGTTCTCCTTCTATCTGCTGCGTATAAGTCTCCAATTGTACAAGACAGTCCTTTAAAATTACTGCATCGGACCACTTGAAGGAAATAAATTTCTTTTTTGTCTTATCGTAAGTCCCGTTCTGTTGTCGACATTTACTGGAGTCAAAGATATGCAACCACAATTGTCCCTGCCATTTCGTTAGAGACACATCTCTTCCATATCCAAAACGTCCTTGCACCTTTTGGAGAAATCCCTCACTGTCGTATGTAGGTTCCATGTTGATAGTGTTTTATTTTAAATCTAGCTAACATCGAAGACTAAGACTGATTTTTATAAAGGAAAACGTCTTACTGTGATTGGATAGAAATATTATTGCTAGCAACCCACACATATCTGATTGGACCTTATTTGATCAATCGAGTCGTGACATTTGTCAAGTCATCACATTTTTGCGGTTTTTTGATAGGCGTCAGGATGACTATGTCTTTGTGTTTTAAGATAAAAGTGTTAGATAAAAACTTGATAAATGACATTTTTATGACACACAGCTGCGACATATCTGATTTTGCGGTTTTGTGTTTGACGCCCAAATGCCTGCTTCTTTGATCTGCGGAAATGACCTGTTAGATAAAAAATGATTGATGGGGTTGTTAATAGCTCACACCGCAAATTTTTACATTTTCTGTGGTTTTGTAAAAGGTATCATAATCCTTACCTCTTTGATCTGCGGAAATGACCTGTCAGATAAAAAATGATTGATGGGGTTGTTAATAGCACACACCCGCAACTTTTTACATTCTCTGTGGTTTTCTAAAAGGTATCATAATCCTTACCTCTTTGATCTGCGAAAATCGCTTGACAGATTAGTTACTCAACGCACCTGCAGCTTTTCACATTTTTGTGGGTTTTCTATAAGACGCCTTAATATCCGCTTTTTTTTCTCTCCAAAAATGCTATATAAAAAACTTCAGATTAAATAGGTTGTATTAGATTTTTTTTCTCCACAAAAATATACTTTCATTATACTATGGAGCCCATCAGAAAAACAACACTTAAACAGAGATCTTTGTTTATGGAGAAATGTTTGCAGTGGAACGATTCTAAATGGAATAAAAAATATATCTTGGATACTGATACATTAAATTTATTCCAAAGGGAGCTAGGAGGAATAGACTGTGAGAGAGATATAAATAACTTTTTAATTCTACTGGGTGATCCTCTTGCTACGATTGACATTTTTTTCGAGACTGTGCGTCCAGAAACTCTCATATTAGCATTAGATTTCTTTATGTGTGATGGATTGATGAGAGATTTGTGTCATTTGATCAAATTCACATTCGATCAACAAAGATGGTTTGCCTTGATGAACAATTTCGAGCTTTCTGCTATCTATTATGATTTTGTAGAAACATTTTTCAGGGAAACACTAAAAAAATATAATTACTTCAATTGTGTTTTGTATTTGTCATACATATGTCTGGTAAATTCAACTTGTGGGGTAATTTGGAGCGAAGAATAGAACAGAATAGAATACAAGCTATATTATAGTTTCTATCGAAGTCAGCTTTTTAGGGCGAGTTTGACTTATTTGTTTTTATCCAATCAGTGACCGATAATTATTCGCTGTATTACAGGACAATGGAGGGGCGGAGAATGGATTCGCTTCGTGCGGTGTTGTTAATATTTTTTTTCAATGTGTGTAGTGCTAGCATAAGTAATTTTTCGCTTCAGCATGACGCATGTCTTATAACTGACTTTAATAGTGAGACAATTGCATGTAAATTTCTAAAGCAAGGGTTGTATTACAGCAAGTGAATCATATCGTGAAAAAAATAAGTTTTGATAGATTTACACACTCGATTCTATTAATAGACAAGTTGAAAACCTTCGAACATTTAGTGGTGAAAGATGTAATTTTCGACCATCGATATCCATGTGAAATGGTTAGTACAAATGAAGATAAGACAGTTTGGCGGTTTTTTCAAGTGACGATCAATGAACGACCCCCATTGAATTGCACGGTATGTTTACTCTTCCTTCACTTTATGGAATCAATTCTGTGCATTGTCAAATATTGAGGACACTATCTTGTAAGCTTATATGAACAATATTAACCTAAAATGTGTGAGTAGTATATTCATTTGGGTCAAAACAGAAGTCTTACAGTTGTTTTGGGAAATCTGGATAACATTGTCCAGCATAGTATAGATGTGTTTCAATGATGCTAAACTAAATAAATAGAATATGTTTTTCTTACTTTATGCTTTTTACTCGTGTTTGAGTTGACTGACCGTGGCTGTCAATAAAAGAATCAATCAATTAATTAGACTGAATGTGAACTTTAAACTCGGAACATTGGTCGACATTTATGTGAAGCATTTTTGTTGGCTTTGCGACTTAAACGTTTTAACTACAGCTTATTCAAGCTGTATTTGCAACACTTAGGTCACCATCTATTTTTTTTTTTTTTTAACATGTGAGTGGTCATAAAGTTTACAAAATAATGCCTTAAAATATCTAAGTAGAACTTCCTGTTGCAGCTCAGTGGACGTGGCCTGCGATTCGTTAATTGTGTAGCAATAGTATTAAATGCATAGTATATTTTTCTATTTCAGTTAGGAGAATTACCTACAAGGAAAACGACAGCAATAACAACTACGCCACCATCAACATCCATGCTGACAAAGACCCATCCATCCATGATAGCAGCAACAACGAAATATACGCTGACAACGACTCATCCACCCGCAATAGCGGCAACAACATCCATGCTGACAACGACTCATCCACCCGCGATGGCAGTAACAACCACAACAACAGCAGCATCAGGATTAAAGACAACAGCAACAACCACAAAAACCAATACAGTAAGTATCTCTATACAAATTTATCGATTTATTTCTTTGATACTTATGGAAGATAAATGTAGATCTAATATCATTTTTGTTTTCAAATTATTGACTTAGCAGAGCTCGGATAATTCTAGTGAGTGCACACAACATAGGGTTTGGAGAAAAAAATAGAATTTTCTACACCCTGTGGTCCGGGTGTGGAAAAGTTATAAATTACAATCAATTTCTCCTTTTCCTACAATGTTTTTCGACCCTATTTGATATTTATTTTTTAATTACGCACACTCTGAATTGTCTGCAACTTTTCTCAGTTAAGTCTTAAATTGTATCATCTTGAAATGGGTTAATTCAAATGGATGAAAGGGAAGCAACTAGAATAAACTTCTTCCAGATATGTAGTTGCTTCCAGATTATATGCAGTTGCTTCCCTTGTCACATGTGAAATATTGCTGGACAAAAAAAAAAAATGTTTTCCATGATTTGTCTTCTTTCAGAAAACTGAAGATCTATCATCAACACCATCATCATCATCATTACTAACTGATCTGACAGAGTATAAAGTCAGCAGTATGTATTCCATACCTTCATCTACTCCTTCATTTCATACTAAAAGCATGTTACCTCACATCATCACCTTATATTGTTTGAGCATTGTATATTTTTTGGTGATTATTGCATGCATCCTTTATGTGAGAAAGATTTTAAAGAAAAAACCTACTCACATTCCCGTATTTGTTCATGATATGCCCATGCACACACATCATTCCTCCATGTCTAGTGATCATTACCTTGATCCGCAGCATAGACAACCAACTTGTGACTCAAATTCTTTTGGTATGGAATCTGACTCATTTGATTTGAATACATATGAGTCGTTTTCCTTTCAACAGGAGACAACACAACTTTAACCCTTTCCTGTACAATCACTGCTTTTTACCAGTTCTTTGACTTCATATGGAAGAAGTTGCAGACAGAATTTTAAAGCGGGTGCAATTTGAAAATTAATCATTCTGTAAGCTACAAATTGCTTGTCACATGTAATTTCTTCTTTTCCACAATGTTTTCCCGAGTATAAAATCACAGGGACATAAAAACTAGGATTGAACCAAAAAGGGTTAAAATTGATATCTTCAGTCTCTTTCAAATTGGGCGAGTCTTAAGATCTTGCAAAATGGGAAAGAGTTAAATTATTTTCTTTGAACTGAAGGTTGTAATAATGATCAAAAGTTATCATTTTTTTTTCTTTTTTTTTCAGCCATATCCCTATCAATCATTGTTGGATCGGGTCTGGTTTTGGTAATGGTCTTCTTAATTCTACACCATTTTAAAATTCTTAAATTAAAACACGTAAGGCTTGGAAATTTGTCTTTTGAAATGAGTGGTGTAGAATTTAGTAGATCCCAATCAGAACCAAATCTAACCACAATTACATCCACAAATCCTTCAAGAACTTCAACACCAATTCGTAGCTTATCTGTACCAGCCATCTCTTCACCACCTGTCAACCCTTCACCAGCTACCAACCTTCAGACCTCAGTGCCACCTCACAGATATCCAACTAGATATCAAAAGAAACTCATGTTTTGAAGGACAACCTGTACTGAAGGACAACCTGTACTGATGGACAACCTGTAAATATCTCTCTGTTTGTTGAAGGATCAGCTTCGTGTCAAATGCTCTAGAATTATTGATTTTAAAAGGGTACCTAGTCAATTGACACTACTTTTATTTTTAATTGACACTACTTTTTATTTTCGCTCAGCTGTTTTCTGAGAGAACTTTGGGGGTATTTCTATCCATCCCATTTCCACTTAATAACCCCTTTTAACACCCTTGAAAAACAATGTAGAAAAGGGAGAAATTGCTTGTTACAGGCTATTTCTCCATTTCTTACAATGTTTTGTATCCTTTTCAGTCATTATTTTTCAAATTATTTTGCACTTTGAAATTTTGTCAGCAACTTCTCTCAATTTGGATCAGTCTAAAATTCTGTTGCCTTGTGATGGGCTATAGCCTTGGTGTCTAAATGTAAGAACATTGGGATTGTACCATATCTCTGTTATATCTGAGGGTATATACTTGAAACTTGGAATAATATGTTCATTATCAAAATATCAATCCATGCTATCAAGTGGGATAACTCTTAAATCATTTTGTTACAATGATTCTTTTATGCCCTCCACATTGATAAGATTAATGGTCTATTGTTTAAAGGGTGTCTATCCATCAGTCTGATAAAGTAGAAGGCTGGAAGTATCAGTTTAGATCAGACTGTAGGTCTGTGCAGACTAATCTTTGTCTATACTACATGCAAAAGCAATTGTCAGAGCAAGAATATTCTGGGATCAGCATGACAAGGTTAAGCTTTGAATTGGTTGTGGGCAGGGCATTAGTCTTTCAAAAACATAGCTTGTTTTCTGAGATTTTGATGCCCCTACATCGATATGATCGGAGGCATATTGTTTTACCTGTCCAAAGGTTAACCGATAAAACTTAACATTTGAATTTTTGCTGTTACGGGGGATATCAGTGTTTCACAAACACATCTTGTTTCTTTCAAGATCCAGCAGCAGCAGAACAGTTGAGCAATGACATCCGCAAGTGTTGCTCTATTTCCTTTCATTTCAGTCCTTTTTTTTTTTTTTTAAGTTATATTACCCTTCAAAAAGTTTGGAAAATAATGTAACAATGTTCAGTATTTTTTATCTACAGAACAACAATTGCAGTTATTAGTTGTTGATCACTTTCAAGGGGTATTATAACTTCACAATCAATAAAACCTATCCTGCTGAATTTGGAATTTAATCCTCAATTGGGTGTCAATTAATTGAATATTAGCAATAATTTTGAAATTTTTTTGCCATGTAGATCAGACTGCACAGAGCGGGTTGATCTTTACTTATACTGTTTGCTAAAGCTTTTGACAATAGAGGAATATTCTGGTATCAGCTGGATAGGAATTAAAAAGGAATGAAGACTAAAATGTTTTAATTCTTAATCAAACATAATAATATCAATATTCTATTAATTTTAATCAAACATACTAATATTTCAAATTGGTTTACATTCCATTCTATTTTCACATTTCTATTTAATCTATCACATTTTTTTTTTTTAGTATCTACAAACTTCACATATCATGTAACAGTGTTATCCCATTACCACTCAATAACCCCTTGAAAAGTATTATTTATTTGTTACAAGCAAATTCTCGTTTTCCCACTATGTTTCCCGTCCTATTCAGCCATTATTTTTCAAATTACTCACACTTTGAAATGTCATCTGCAACTTCTCTCAATTTGGATCAGTCTAAAATGTTGTCATTTGGTAATGGGTTAAACAGGTTTAATTCTAAATATGTCATTATGAATATGTCAATTGTTAAAACTGTCTTTCCAAACCCTTTATTATAAGTATCATGAAAATTTATATAATCACCTTAGAGTTCCCATATCATGACACGGTTTATTAATACTTTATTCTAAAAATTTTCTTAAAATAATGTAAAAGATTGAAACAGTCATGATGATCCAACTGGAGTTTCAATATATACAACAAAATAGACGGTCTTGTAGATATTGCTCCTGTGACCTGATGGGTGACCACTTGAGATTCGGATAGACATCTGAGTCGGGATCTATTAGCTTCTGGCAGGTGTTATAGCTGAAATGTAAATAAGATGACTTGTCTTAATTTTACCTCATGTTCCTTTTTTCATTATCTCATTTGTGATAGGGTTACTGCTGACATGTCATTTAACCCATTACCACTTGATAATCCTTATGATACCGTAACAAACAATTTCTCCTTTTTCTGACGTTGTTTTTTATGATCATGTCAAAGCTATAGAAAAATCCGGAATATTCCGGGATTGGTGTGACAAAAGTTAAAATGTTGTCTGCAACTTGTTTCAATTTGAACTAGTCTAAAATTCATTTGTCTGGTAATGGGTTAAGGTTCTTTACACAAGTTACTTTTTGAAATTATTTCATGAGAATCAAAATGTGAGATATTTTTATATCCTATCTTTAACCCTTTCCCATCTTTGAAAAATATAGACTTGTCCCAAATTCAAAGGTTAAGCAGGAGATATTTGAATTGATACAAATTACAATGATAACCATCCTGTTGGTTAGTAAACATTGTGAGAAAATAAGAAATTGCTTCTCTCAAATAATATATTTGAAATATGTTTTCTCAAGTATAAAATTACAAGGATGTAAAAACCAGGCATTAGATGGGAAAGGGTGGATAGAAAAAATATATTCTATGTTATAAACAAGAGGGCCATGATGGCCCTGTATCGCTCCACTGGCTTTTTAACCCTTTACCACACAAAATGAAGTGTTCATGACCATGAAAAAGAGGGCCTTCAAAAACAATGAACGCTGTCAGGCAGTACAAGCAGGTTCACTCATTAGCATGAAAGGTAAAATCCTTGGAAAAATAAGCTGAATGATAGAAACCTTACTCTGAATTTATTTTTCACCTCATGTGAGCATAACTATTAGCATCAAAAAAATGAATAACACTTGAAAACAGAATATTTTCTATCAAAATACTTAATGTCTAGCATCAATCATGTATCAATGCAGTTTGATAATCAAGGGAGGTAAATAGTACCAAACTTTATCTTTCATAAAATGAGTTATTTCCCTTGATTAATGTATAAATTAAAGTGACTATATCTTGAGCCCCATGTTAAACTTGTGATCCCTGGATGGAGCCAATTTTGACCCCAGACCTACAATATGAAACTAGAATGTGTGGTTATAAACACGAAGATTTTTGAATCTTGCCCAATAAAAAGCCCTGTAAAACAAGTTTGCTCAATAAAAGGCCCTGTAAAATATGTGACCCATGAGACAGGTTTATAAAGCCAATGTAAAACTTGTGACCCCTGGGATGGGGTCAAACTTGACCCCCAAAGTTAAAATTTTGGCCCTCTTGGTAGAAGCCCATTAGATAAAGCTACATGCAAAATTTGGTAGCCCTAGGCCTTATGGCTATGTACAAGTAGATTATTAAAGTTTCCCTATATAAGCCAATGCAAAACTTGTGATCCCCTGTGACGGGGGCTAAATTCAACCCCAGGGCTATACTTTTGGACACCCTTGGTAGAGACCCCCTAGATAAAGCTACATGCAAAATTTGATAGCCCTAGTCCTTATAGCTAGGTGCAACAAGATTTTGAAAGTTTTCCCTATATAAGCCCATGTAAAATTTGTTACTCCCCCGGGGGCGGGGCCAAATTTGACCCCTGGGCTATAAGTTGGAAACCCTTGGTAGAGGTCCACTAGATAAAGCTACATGCCAAATTTGGTAGTCCTAGGCCCTATGGCTAGGTGGAAGAAGAATTTTAAAGTTCTCCCTATATAAGCCCATGTAAAACTTGTTACCCCCGGGGCGGGGCCAATTTTGACCCCAGGGCTATAATTTAGACACTCTTGGTAGAGGTCCACTAAATAAAACAACATCCCAAATTCGGTAGCCCTAGGCCCTATGCCTAGGTAGAAGAGGAGTTTTAAAGTTCTCCCTAAATAAGCCCATGGAAAACTTGTGACCCCCGGGGCGGGGCCAATTTTGACCCCAGGGCTATAATTTGAAGAAACTTGGTAGAGGTCCACTAGATAAAGCTACATGCCAAATTTGGTAGCTCTAGGCCTTACGGTTTCAGACAAGAAGATTTTCAAAGATTTTCAAAATTTTTCAGTTTTGTTGCCATGGCAACCAGAGTTTTTGAAGGAATTAAATTCTTTCAAGAAATTCTGAAGAGGACCATGGCAGGATCATTTCTGTGAAGTTTCATCAAAATTGGATGGGCAGTTTCAGAGAAGAAGATGTTTAAAGAAAAAGTTAACGGACGGACGGACGGACGGACGGACGCACGGACGGACGGACGGACGCACGACGGACAACGGGCCATGACATAAGCCCGCTGGCCTTCGGCCAGTGGAGCTAAAAATCTGACAGTGCTATTATTTTTAGATTTATCACTGATTGTTGTTCAAGCAAGGGTATACTTGGGTTGTGAGATTATTTGTTGATTTTACATGCATAACGGGAGAATGCATAATGTTATTTTTTATAATCAATGTTTATTTTTTCAAAAATCATAATTAGCATGAGGGCTGTTGTTAATATCTATAAATTAAAACTAATATCTATAAATTAAAACTGATTAGTTCTAATCATATATGTTTATTTATTGTTCATATCATGATTTAATGAAAGTACAATTTGCTTGATAGATATTCATGTATAAATAAATAAATAAATAAATATTTATGTTTTTTTATCATGGACTTAGTTTTGTTGATAAAACTTTAGCTCGTCTTGCTACATTGAATTAAAATAAGTTGACATGTATGTGCAGGTGGGAACAGCAGTTGTGTTTTTGTACTAGCTGATCGCAATATGCTTAGTCTAAAAAGATTTAAAAAAGCAATATTCCTGGATCAGCTGAGAGCTCAAATTTAGTACTGTTTAAATCAATGAAGCATTCAAGAAGACAACTTCTTCCGTGATATAACTGAAAATTGTTCAAAGCTTTGTTATTCAATAAACAAATCAGAATCAAAGATAACCCACTCACCTGAATTATCGTCGTCGGAAATGTGGATGCAGTCATTGAATGATGGTGTCTTAAATTGGACCGCAGATGGTCCTATCTTCGCCATTTTGGGTTGAGGCTGTTTTCCATCCGCTCCCTGTCTTCTCCTGTGAAACCGATTAATTGGAGACGGATGGTACTCCAACGTATTTGTTATTAAGGTTGGTTGTTTATGGCTATTTGAAGAGAGGGTAGGTGAAGTGCCACTTACAGACGACGGTGTAAGTTGACTTATTGGCGTTGGTATATAGTTTACGCTTTGTGACGTCGCCGGCTCGTACAAGGACCTCAGAGAATCGCTGTTGGCAGTACTTTGTGGCGGCGCCGGTGAAACCGTCACCTGTGAAACCGTCGCTAGTTCATTCAATGACCTCAGAGAATTGTTGTTGTTGTTGATAGCACTTTGTGACGTTACCGGTTCATACAAGGACCTCAAAGAATTGCTGTTGACAGTACTTTGTGGTGGCGCCAGTGAAACCGTCACCTGTGAAACCGTCGCTGGTTCATGCAATGACCTCAAAGAATTGTTGTTTTTGGTAGCTTTTTGTGGCGTCACCGGCTCATACAAGGACCCCAAAGAATCGCTGTTGGTAGTACTTTGTGGTGGCGCCAGTGAAACCGTCACCTGCGAAACCGTCGCTGGTTCATGCAATGACCTCAAAGAACCGTTATTGGTATCACTCGCTGACGACGCCTGTGAAACCGTCTCCGGCTCATACAATGACCTCGGATAACTGCTGTGGTTAGCACTCGCTGACAACTTGGTCTTGTATTCCTTCACTTTTCTGTGTAGTCTGGCTACTTCCTGTACCAGTTCATCGTTCCGTTTTTCCGCTGCTATCCTGAGGCGCTGTAATTCCGTCTTTAAATGTTCATTTTCGTTCATAAGAAATTTAATATACGATGAATTATTAGTTTGACCCCACTGATGTGAGGAACCAAACATGTCCATAATTTTGTTCATCATTTCATCTGCCATTGTTATATTAATTGTTAAAAAAGAAAACGAATAAAATCTTAAAGAGCAGAACAAGTTCCAACTTACATGGAATAACGTGTTATATCATATCCTGTTTTTACCTCGGCTTTTATAGAAGCTGAGGCCTACGCAGACATTTCATCACGCGGTCTTTTAGCATAACCAATCTGGGTGAACCATGGTGACAGTTTATTTTTCAAAGGAACTAGGTGTGATTGTTAAGCCTTAACACGTTTGTTGAAAAAAGTGTCAACGTCAATACCCCTTCCGAAATCATTTCACATTCCGATAGTAGTACTGGGTGACTTATTAACCCTTTATCAGTATTTGGTATTAAGACAAATGCTACAAACTCCGGCCAGTCCTACGTGACCATTCATGGTCAATCTCGATTGTCTAGCTCAGCGACCATTCATGTCCGATCTCAATTGTCTAGCTCAGCGACCGCTAAAGCTACATAGAAAAGCCATTCCCAACGTCTGTCAAGTAAGGGTTTTAAATCATAAAAAAAAAGGTTACATATGACTTGGGTCACATGTATTTTTCATTGATAAAACAATTTGATAACACCCGTTTGTACCACCCTCGCCCTGGTTTACGTCATCATCATATGTACTCATTGATTAAAAAAAAAACTTGATAACCTCGACCTACTTTAAAATGTTAAGAGTATTATTGGAGATCGACCCAGATAATGTCCGGTCTATAGCAAGATTTCAGGTTTTCTTTTAATATATGGGGTTTAACGCCACTTTCAATAGTATTTCAGTTATTTGGTAGCGTCTGACGCACCTAACCATGGCTTCCCCTCATTATCTTGCACCCGTTCAACCACAAAATTCGATCCGAGCTTCCAGCTGTTCATCTTATTTAGTAGGTAAAGCGTAATGTCCTGTTTCGAAAGTCATGGTTCATGACGTGGTGTGATATCTCCAGGTTGATATGGTTTTTCCCTTCTCTTACATACCCTATTGTGTGCTTATAAATAGCTATAAAAAACATTAAAATTTCGAACGTCTACAAAGACATAAAAAAAAATCAAACATGTACAAAAACCTTAAGTTCTTTAAATTCTAGGCTGATTTGTGAAATTGTCTGCTTATATTTTGAAAGTTGAAAAAACGTGATTCTGAACCGTCTTTTCGGAATATCATTTCGTGAAAAGCGTTTACATTTTTAACAGGTTATTACGTTTCCACACATGTTTATTCACGGGAAATGACGCAAAGATACGAGACAGTGTCTCATAATCTTTGGGTATGTCATTTTACGCAAAAAATATGAAGGCGGGTATGGGTGACTGAGTTAGGTCTAATTTTAGATCAAGGATAAGTACTAGGGTTAAGACTTAATGTGGTTACGATTGTTACGACCGGGGGGAGGGGTTACGATTGTTATGACCCGGGGAGGGGGTTACGATTGTTACGAGTTTTACCTGTAAAATATATCTACTAATATTTGTAATAAATTTAAACATCCTATTTCTTAAATTATATGTCACCTATATATATGTGTCGAATAAATGATACATAATGTATGAAAACGTATATATCTCTCGTGTTATTTCCCCTTACCCAAAACTTAGCCACATTTTACGCCACCTTCATCATCAGTCATATCTCGGCAGCATTCCCCTTTTTCAGTCATATCACGGTTATGACTGCCCTTATAATTCAACGTCCTCTCGCCAGTTGCGAAATGTATCCCTTTCCCGAATATACGTCTATTTCTGTGTCAGGAGCCACGTGCAGTGGCAAGACCACCTGGTTATTTCGTCTTTTACGTCACAAAGACCAAATGTTTGAGAACTCGCCACAAAAAGTTTTGTATTGCTACGGTATTTACCAACCTTTGTTCGACGTTATGGAGCGAGATTTACCGTTTATCGCCTTTCACGAGGGTTTACCCTCTGACGAAGAATTATGTAAGCTGTCGGACAAAAACGTTTGCAATCTGGTGGTTTTAGACGACTTGATGGAAAGCGTGACGTCATCACAAGACATGGAAACTTTATTCGTGAAAGGTATGCACCATCGTCATTTGAGCATTATATACTTGAATCAGAACTTGTATTGTAAGGGCAAACACAGTCGAACCATCAACCTGAATACTCATATGCTGGTCTTGATAAAAAAATCCCAGAGAGTTGTCTCAACTCCAGTGTTTGGGACGTCAAGCTTTTTTTCGGAAAAGGAGGGTTTCTAATGGACGCTTATCGCGACGCTACTTCGAAACCGTTCGGTTATCTCGTTTTGGATTTTTCTCCGACTGGTCGCGAAGAATACCGAGTAAGAACCCACGTGTTTCCGGACGAAGACACCGTCATTTATCGCCCTAAATAAGCAGAAACAACCCATGACAAGCGTCATACCTTCGTTGACAGCGGTTGTGGCAACATGCAGAAAGTGATCTTATTGCCGTAGGACAGATATCAACGACTTTTGACAGTTCACGATAGCGCAAACACGGAAGAGCCCTCTTTACCGTCAGAAAATCCCGAGGAAATCCTGGAGGTATCGAAAGATACGGGGAAATCCGTAGATGATTTACTCGCCTTTTTTCCCAAAACTCTGAAAAGTAGGGCAAGGGCAGTAGGTATAAAATAGGCATGCCTCTTATCCTCGGAGTAAAAATTATCCCTATCCTCGGAGTAAAAATTATCCCTATCCTCGGAGTAAGAATTTATCCTTATCCTCGAAGTAAGAATTTATTCTTATCCTCGAAGTAAGAATTTATCCTCATTATCAATTATCCGTGTGAATGCGCATTTCATTCTTTATTGGACAAATCTCAACAATTTGCTACTACGGAGTTTAATATAAAACCTCCTCTTCGTCGCTGAATAGATCAGTGTTTGCTTTTACGCTAGTAAGGATGAAACAAAAAGGAAACGACAATGTATTATTTCAGTGGGTAAAATGTGCTTACATTTTCTTCTCATGGCGAAATCTTTTGCATCATTTAAGAGTATGGCATACGGCAGAATATTATTCGTTTACATGCGTTTGTTGTGATAAGACGTTTGAAGATAATAAAGCTTTACTAACGCATCTAAAACAGAGGTTAAGAACAAAACTGTAAAAATTCATTTAAAGTATATCAGTGATTCGTGATCAACATCAGAAGTAACTGGGACGATCAGGTGTGACAACAGAGAATTCAAAGTATGAACAAGGAAGACATTTTAAAGAAGTATTATTTTGATCCGAAACATCCGGCTGCTTATGGAGGACCTGAAAAGTTATTGAAAGTGCTTCAGAAAAAGTACCCGGGAGTCTTTACTCTTAGTTATATCTCTAGATGGTTGAGTAATCAGGATGCTTACGCGTTACAAAAACCCGTTCGTCACCGTTTCAAAACGGCTAATGTGAGAGTAACATCCATTAATGAACAGTGGGACATTGATTTGCTTTCTATGTTGAATTTAAGTGACGAAAATGATGGTGTGCGATATCTCCTATTCGCCATTGACATTTTAAGCAGAAAAGTACGAGTTCAACCTTTGAAGAATAAAACGGCGAAATCTGTCTTGGAGGGTATGAAAACAATGATTAAAGACGTGAAATCAAAAAAAATTACGAGCGGACAAAGGTTCCGAGTTTGTGAATCGATGGTTTAAAAAGTTGATGAAGGAGGAAGGAGGAATATATTTATTTTTTCACCACTCAAAATCCGGCCAAAGCCAATTATGTGGAACGCGTGCCAAGAACAATAAAGACCAGCGAGTTGCAGACAGTCAATAAAGATAAGGACAGCCTTTGGTTTATCGAGCGAATTTTAAAGCGAAGAAAAAGAAAGAAAAAAGTAGAGTTTCTGGTGAAGTGGCAGGGATTTCCAGACACATTTAATACTTGGATAGACGCAAATGACGTTAAAGACACAGGAGGTGACAAGAAGTAAACATGGATCGATACATTTATGTGCGTAGCGATGAGAGTGATATCTTTTATGAGGATAATCAGACAACTAACTTTCGAGTGCAACTTAAATATCCTCTCTACTTACCTGGGGTATGGAAGGTAGCTCTCGTAGAATTCAATGCTACGGAAAAATCAAAGTCGAAGTTAAAAGCGGATGATGGTCTATACTTCTACACTGATCTGTGCAAAGAGAGTGTAGTAAATGGAGAGGAACGTCCACTGTTACGACGACTAGAAAAGAGTACTAAAAGTAAATGGGATTATATTTTGAGCACTCCGTTTTACATCAATGTTGCTAAGAAAGAGGTTCGAGAATTCAATATCTATATAAGAGAGAAAACGATTCAGTGGATTTATATTTGCAAAATCCGGTGCAATTAACATTACATTTAAGGCGATACCCATTTTTGTAAAAGCCATGAAACTTTATGTACCAAACCCGGAAAAGTGGGTTGATTTCTTCGATCGCGTGAGTACTGGAAAAGCAAACTTAAACCAATCAGGAGCTGGAAGGAAACCTCGGGTTATTACCGTTGACCAATTAAAACCCATAGAAGACAAACAGTTGTCCATTAAAGCAGTGTTACCTTCCGAACAGACTGCAGCGCAAGCGAAATCGGAGTTAAAAAGAGAGAATATAAATCCTAAGAAAGTTGTGACTGTTTCAGTCAAGCTCTAAACGCGGAAGGAAATCGAGATCAAGGTCAGTGCACAGTACGAAAGGCCGTCGTGTCAGCAGAAAACGGCAACGTGGTGCGGGATTTAAAAAGAGTACTTACAGAAAACGCTCTCATAAGAGACATTCTAAACAAAGTAAAAAAACGAGTGGTAAGCGTGACATTTTTGAAATCAAATAATGTCCATCTTTAACGAGGCACAATTTAAGGAAGGATTGGTATCAGAGCTTAGTTTGTGCGATTTACCCAGCACTCAAACAAGCGTGAAAGAATTCCGCGATGAAGAAGTTCGACCTTTATCGCAATCGTCATCAGATGGTCCAATCGAGTTTAGAATTAATGCGCAGAATTCCGTGGATTATCTGGACCTCAAGAATACTCAGATTTACGTAAAAATGAAAGTAAGGAAAGCAGATGGAAGTGACCTGACAAGCGAGAAGGTAGGTCCCGCCAATTTGTTTTTGCAAAGCTTATTTTCGACGGTGGAAATGACTCTGCAGAACAAAGGGACAATCACTTGCAATTACAACGCATACAGAGCATACATTCCCACTCTTCTCAAATACGGGCAGGATGCTCTATCGAGCCAACTTCAAACACAACGATGGCTGATGGATGATGCAGATAGTCCAGGAGAGACTGATCCATCGAAAACTAACAACGGATTATTTGAACGTGCGAAATGGATAGCTACTTCCAATAGCCTGGATTTGCAGGGACCTCTTTTTCACGATTTATGTGACATGGATCGTTACATCTTAAACCAGGTGGATGTAAAGATAAAGCTCTACAGAAACCCAGCTAGTTTTGCGTTGCTTGCTGCTGATAATTCAACGGATTTTAAAATTGAAATGGAGGACATTTACATAATAGCGAGAAAAGTCAAGGTCAATCGAGCTATTTTATATAGTCACGCTCAGATTCTCGAGAAGCAGAATGCTCTTTATCCGTACACGAAAAAAGAAATCCGTGTTCAAACGATAGCAACTGGAAGTAGTTCTTTTATTTGGGACAACATGTTTCAGGGAAAACGACCGGAGAAAGTAATCGTTGGTTTTGTGAAAAGCAAAGCTTTAAATGGAGACTATGCCACGAACCCATTTAATTTTGAACATTGTAATGTCACTCAAATCACTGTGTATAATGATGGTCTTCCAGTTGGCGGAACCCCAGTAAAAAACTGACTTTTCGAAAGAAAGGAGAACTGTCACGAGAGCCTTGACCAATCTCATTCAGAGTGAGGATAAATGGAGACGAAATGAAGGGCTGGCTATAAATAAAGACCATTTTATCAGTGGTAGCACCTTATTCGTTTTCCAGTCAGAACCTAACTTTTCCCACCATGGGGAGTACCTGTCCCTTGTAAAGAGCGGGAATTCGCAGTTAGCTGTTCAATTTGGCAAAGTACTTACAGGTGTGAAAAAAGTATTTTTTTTTTTACATTCAATTATGAATGTATTTTAAAACCATCTATAATTTATTATTGAAACAGCTCCCTTCGTATTTTTACTCCATTTAAATTCACCAATTTTCTTTTTATTAGAACCAATGAGCTGTATTGTCTACTCGGAAGAGCCGGCCTACATGGAAATCACCAAAGAACGTGACTTGATCTTACAAACAGCTAGAGTGTTGTATCAAGTGTGATGAAGTACTGGCGCCTCGAGTTATCGGTGTTTTTTCATCAAACCGCCTTCCAATGGTTGGAGTTAATCAATCATACGGATTAATTGTCAATACCGACAAATCTTCCGATCCTGGTCAACATTGGTGTGCCATATATAACGATGGACACGGACATTTGGAATTCTTCGATAGCTATGGAAGACCTCCTAAAGATAATAGTGTGTTTATTTCACAGTGGATAAATCGGAGAGCAATGACTTTGAACTTTAGCAGAAAACAGCTTCAAAGCGACCATTCGACTGAGTGTGGACTTTATTGTATTCTATATTTACGTCAAAGGTTGAATGGAACTTCAATGGAGGAATTTATCGCATCATTCAGTACCAATCCTGATGTAAATGATGAATTTGTTGAAAACGTTGTGACTGTCTTTTCCAGAGTGCGTTTCAAACGATTTTGCGTTATAATCAGACATGTATTCCTCTTACTCCGTGTATTTAATGTATAAAGGTGTGTAAATAAAAATGTAAATACGGCTTTATTTTTGTAGTTTTATTTTATACTAACAATAATTATTCACAGGGCGTAATTTTAAAATTGTCCAAGAAGAAACTTTGATCTTCGATACGAGTATATACTCGATTGTCGGACAACAAAGAATCGCTTTGAACTGGTGTGATCTTAAAATTGTCCAAGAAAAAACTTTGATCTTCCATAGGGGTATCAAAGACCAAAGGTTCACCTTGAACTGGCGGTATTTGTACCACTTCAACTGATGCGTCTTCTACTGCTATTTGCTCTTCAGAAGTATTTTCATTCACAACACTGTTTCTGCTCTTATAATGCGAATATGCGTAACTTTCAACAGAATTCAGAAGGAACCTTTTATCATCGAAGGCGGATAAACCAGTTTTATTGATGTTTTCACAAAAGAGTCCATGTCGATGACTTCTAAGAGATGTCATGGAAGACACTTTTTTGGTTTCCTCGAACAAAGCCAATTTGTAATGTTCGTGTCTGAGGTCTTTTTTCACAGTCACTTTCGAAACGCCTTTAGCTCGTTTCTCTTCTTTGTTGTTGCATATAAAACTATACATTTTTGATCTAAGTCCAACAAATTCTGAAATGGGTTGTCCATTCACTTCATCCTTCATTTTGCCGAGAGATTTTTTATTGCGATCACTATGAAGAATGTGGTCTGTAGGATAGTCTGATGTATCAAATAATTCCATGGAAAGCAGCATATCCTGGTATATGTCATCTGTTTCGCAGTAGAAAAGGAAACTGTCCGTGTCGGTCATTTGAAGCTGAGCCCTGTCCCCGTATCTTTTCTTGATATACCCATACCAGAAGTCACACATGAGACATTTACTCAAATCTGAAAATATAGTTAACAGATTTTATATTATATAAAATACGGAAGCAAATATGAACCGTAATAAATCCAATCTAAAATCAACATATCTGATTCAACTAGTAATTTAAAAAAAAATAAAAAACTTACCCAGAATACACATGCCGCAGTAACTTGGTTTGAAGAGCTTCACTTGGGAACGTAGTAGTTCTACCGCTACTAAATCCTTCTTGAATATAGTTGTGGTCTTGCAGGTGGGTTTAGCCGATAGTTTTCGTAAACGTTCTTCTAGATGGACCAACTCGATGTTCTTATACTTGCGTTCATTTTGAAGAGTCTGAAATGTATACATATACGTGGTATAATAGAATACAAAAAAATTCTTTGAATGAAAATCAATACGTTTAAAAAATGTCACAAGAAATATTATTTTAAATCGAAAAGCTAGAATTTCTGGAATGTCGCGATAATATTGTTTTTAAAGAATGAATGAATGAATGAATGAATGTTGTTTTATGGCGCATCGACAGCTTTGGTCATTTAGCGCGCATATCTATGTTAAAAGTTACTAAAAGTGGAGTTGCCGAAATTGTATAAAGTTTGAATGTATTAATGATAATAAAAGAATTGAATTAAAAGGTATGCATAAAGGGCATTTTCGAGATACAGGGCAATCCCTATATACTCAAAAGTTTTAAATGATAAGATTTAAGAATGTGATAAAAAGATTAGAAGTCAATGTTTGATTGAGAAAAAGAGGTTTTTAAATGAAAAAGAAATATATTCATATATCATGTGCATAAAATATGATATTGAGTGGCTGGGCAATCCCTGCCTACTCAACAGTTTTAGCTTAAAAATCAATATTACAGGAATTAAGAATATTGTAAAAAGATAAGTAAGAAACTCAAGAGCAAATATCACAGCTTATTGTAAATGCCAATCTCCTTTATGAAAGCGATAATGGATTCAACGCTGACAGAATCGAAAAGATTCTTTAAACTATCGACGTTGAAATATTTTGAACGAACTGGCTGAAAGTCAACGCAATCTAATAGGATATGTTTTACAGAAAAGGTTGCATTGCATGGAACACATTCAGGGGCATCATCTCTGGTCAAGAGCCAGGAATGTGTGATGCGTGAATGGCCAATTCGAAGTCGTGCAATTATCACTTCTTCTCGACGAACAGACCTGTAAACGGGATACCATTCACCAAGGGATGGTTTAACTGAATGCAGTTTATTGAAAACATCAGCATCCCACTGGGACTGCCAAGAAGATTGGATATGTTTTAAAACGGAGGATTTAAAATCAGTGTAAGGAACTTTAAGATCTGAAATGGGAAGGTTAAGTGCAGATTTGGCCGATCTATCAGCATTTTCATTGCCTTTGATGCCTACATGACTTGGAAGCCAGCAGAACACCAATCTATTCGTAGAAGAAATTTGTGAGATCCTTTCAAGTAAAGTACAGATTAAGGGATTCTCAAGTTGTTGATTTGAAAGGGCCTGTAATGTTGACAAAGAGTCCGAAAAGATAATGAAACGGTTGAAATTAGAACGTTCAGCTAGATTAAGGGCAAGATCAATTGCTTTAATTTCAGCAGAGAAGATAGAGGAGTTGTTTGGAAGGCGGCACTTTAAGCTCCTTTGTCCATAATTAGCGGCAGCTGCTACCGAATTGCCTTCTTTAGATCCATCTGTATAGATGGGTTTGAAGGAAAAATAATGCTCCTTTATCTCGTTGTATCTGGCATGAAACACAGTTCTATCCGTGACAGACTTTTTGTCAGATGCAAGGTCAAATCTGAATTCTGCACTGTTTAACGTCCATGGAGGAATTTCAGAGATTTTATAGTTGGCAATGGAATCAGTGTCTATGCCAAGGTTATCTACTATGGGCTCCATGCGGATACCAAATGGAGGAATAACATTTGGTTTCCTTTCAAAAAGATCTTTATATTGGGGTTTAAAAACACCTTCATGAGTTGGATTAAAACGATTTGACTTAAGTTTTAAAAGGTATTGAAGTGAGAGTTTTTCCCTCCTGTAAGAAAGAGAAGGTTCATTAGCCTCAACATAGAGGCTATTAACGGGAGAAGTTCTGAAAGCTCCAAGTGCAAGACGAAGACCTTCGTTGTGAATAGAATCGAGAATTTTCAAGTAAGATTTACGGGCAGATCCGTATACAATCGATCCATAGTCTAATTTAGAGCGAACTAAAGACCGATAAAGCCGCAAGAGAACTTTACGGTCTGCTCCCCATTCAGAATGGGCCACAACCTTAAGAAGATTAAGAGCCTTCTTGCACTTCTTTTTAAGTGCAGTGATGTGAGGAAGGAAGGAAAGCTTTCTGTCAAAGATGACTCCAAGAAATTTAAACTGGGAAACGACTTCAATTTTAGTTCTGTCCAAATACAGCTCAGGGTCTGGATGAACACCTCGTAGATTGCAAAGGTGCATGCACTTAGTTTTGGACTTGGAAAATTTGAACCCATTTTCATCAGACCACGTTTGCAGTTTGTTGAGACACTGTTGAAGTTGTCTCTCAATAATATTGTTTTTAAAGAATCAAATGAGAAAGGTATTCATCAAATTACCTTGCCAAATACTGACACATTCATCAGCTTGTAAAAGTTCTTTTCAAAAGTGGATTTGGCTCGTTTCCGCATCTCAGTGTTGAAGTCAATGTATGGCTTCATCCAGGGTGTCTGTCGAAACTGTAAAACTCTGTAGATTTCTTTGATCTTCATCCCAAGGTTCACATACAACTGTAAATTTCTGCAATGTAGAATGTAGTGGGATTTGTCTCCCAGAGTGGCGAGTAATTTCTTTACCCGACCTCGAGCAGGTAACGGATCATCGTCATTCAGACCGTGTAATTTTCGTAGTAATTGTTGAGCGTAAGGCGAGAGTTCTTCATTCGAGATTTCTTTTTGTTCCGGTGCTAAAGGAAGGCAATTATGTAGATCATGTAGTTCTGGTGGGTAGTGAAGAGAGATGTCTATAATATAGCCTATTTCTCCTTCTTCTTTCATAGACATGATGTCAAAATCTTTCACCTCATCTAAGAATTTAAAGTCGCCAAATGGTAAGGGTTGAACCATGGCCCAACCATAGAGGTTGTTTGCATCTAAATACTGAAGGTAACTATGGTTACGAGTGACGTCATAGTTCTCGAGGTAATGGTTGTTTGCTTTCTTATATCGATTAGAGATTTGTGACAATCCACCCCTAGTTCCTGCCTCTATCATCAATAAGTGTTCGATGCTTGTGAGTAATTCTAACTCAATTCCTGTCATTTTGAGTAAACTAGACCACGATAAGCCGGGTGATGTGTAGAAATGGCAGGGATCTAACTCGTATTGGGTAAGACACACTTTTCTGAAGGACTCGAACACATCGCACAACAACAGTACGTCGGTTTTGACATATAAGTCGTGGTATTGTCCGAGAGAAGACAACTTGAATTCTTGAAACATGTTTTGTGCATGCTCGTAATCTTCATCGGAAATACTTTCTTTCTTAATGGAAGAAAAAAAATCTTCAATGGGCGGTAACTCTGTCTGTTCAAATCGGTCAAATGAGTTCATATAGCCGTACGGATAGACGCCTTTACGCACAAGTAACTCAACTTGTTCCCTTTGTTTAAATTCTGAGAGTAAATGTGGGAAAGCGTCGAACCCATCTTGTTTCAGATTATCTACTAGCGTTTCCAGCGAACTCGGAAGAAATTGAAAACTGTCCAGAAATCGTAGATCCCTTAAAGAAAAGCTAACATAACGTTCTGAAGTTTGTGGGATACATCGTAGTCTATATAGTCTTTAAATTCCCCCAAACTTTCGCAGAGAATGTGAGCATCAAAGTTTCGTAAGGTATGAAACATCACGGGAATAAATTTTGATTGTTTGCAATTGAGATTGCAGCTGTTACACGCTGCACCTATGATGGCTCCTGTAAGATGATTGTGATGTGTAACGATTTTCTGATAGGTTCTATCATACAAAGTAAATTCCTTCTTACAGAGACAGCAACACCTAGCGCTCTCAAGCAATCCTTCATGTTCTGGCATGGGTTCGATGTGAGATAAAATGTCCTTAATTTGCCTTCCCTCCTCTAACAAACTCTCTATAAGCTTATTGGAAGCATTTGGACCGCGATAGATGACGGTAGGTTTAGTATACTGTGGATCCTCACAAACTACTTTGTACGCAAAGCCGCATGCTTCTAATTTTGCTGTTGGTGTGGTTGATGCACATTCTGGATTCTGTATACATGTGTGAAGTTTTACATTCACCGTTTCGAGATCAGCATAAATGACAAAAGGAACTTTCAACGTTTTCTCGTACTCTTTAAATTTGAGAATAACATCTTTTTCCTCTGACGGTAATATCACCTTTTGTGGACCGTGTAAAGAACAGTAATCTTTATGGTTTATCAGAAGGTCTTCTCTCGTAAATCCGTGTAAACAATAAGGACAAAAGTACATTTTTTGGTTACATTCTTTAGTTCTAGAGAAAAACCGATTCAAATCCTTAATTAAGCAGTAATGGGAAGTGTCCACCGATTTTAACCACAAAAGATCCACGTGATGAAGTCGATTACTATATTTTGTCACTCGCATAGGCACAATTGACCCATCGTCAAAGCTAAACACGTTAATGGTAATGTTTTCATTCTGTTTTTCAAATTTTAAATGTCATTTATTGATACTGGGTACTGTATTCCAATCATCACCACTTCATGTACATAAGGTTCGTATAATTCCGGATGTTCGGGAAGAGCCCGCTGCGGGTGAAGCGATGCTAATACGCAATAGAGAAAGCATTTCTCGTCCTCATTTTCAATGTTTAAAATGCTATTGCTTAATGCAAGTGTTCGAGGTAAAAGAGAAATGGACTTTTCCTTTCGGTAATCTAACGGTGTGTGAAGTTTGAAGTTAGTAGCTTCAATACATTGGAAGTTTGAAGTTACTAGCTTCAATACACTGGAAGACCTGGACAAAAATCCAAAGTTAAAATTTCCAAAGGGCAATAACTCAAAAAATAGTTCGAATAGAGTTATGGTTCTCGTACACTGCACTTCTCTTTCATGTGATGTAACTGTGTGTGAAATTTTAAGTGCCTAGCTTCAATACTTTGGAAGTTATGCTCTGGACAAAACTCCAAAGTTAAAATTTGCATAGCGCAAAAAGTTTAAGGGGAGATAGTTTTGCAACCAATGGCAGCAAGGTCGTGAAAATTGCAGATGCACAATTTCATATGTACCCAAACATTATGTGTAAATTTCAAGGCAGTACTTGAAAAAGTGTGGGAGAAAATCTCCGGACAATATTGTGTCTACAGACAGACGGACGGACAGACGGACGGCCATGGCGTTTCCAGAATACCCCCTCCACTTCGTTGTGGGGGTATAATAAGACCAAGAACTTTCTTGAGAATGGTTGGTGAATATGGACCCTGGTATAAACAGACAGTACGGAAATTCTGTTAACGGTAAATCTCAGGTTTTAATTCTGATATCAGCTTAACTCTTTACCATACAATCCCCACAACCCTGAGAAAGAAGCCTACAGAAAACATTGTGGGAAAAGGAAAAAAATACTAGTAAACAGCAATTTTCACCTTTTCCAACAATGTTTTCTACTATATCAAGGACAAATTCTGCCATTTTAGCCATCTTTCATTTGTCGCTGCAAATGCTTTCAATTTTGACCAGTCTATAATTTTGTCGTCTGGCAAAGGGTTAACACTCTCAGAGGAGATGCCTTTCAAAGACTCTCAAAAAGAGTCAGATTTCAATTGATTTGGCACTGGCAGTCTATGAGATACCTTTTCGAGAAAATAAAGAAATTCATTCTGAGCAATGAGGTTTTTCTTTCATTATTTCATTTCAAAGGATATTAGAGTTCAGTGAGATTTACTAAAAATCTATGAATCAGTCCATTACCTTTTTAAGTCAAAATTTGCACCCAAGCTTAAATTCTGTAATTTGTAACTATTCTCTAATGTACAGTAGCAATTATTAATAGAGAAGAGCTATTGCCTGTGCTGAGTAATTGTTCCTTTTCCTACATTATTATCAAAAGAAAATTAATTTGAATGTATTGCAAAGAATATATATGAAATAATGAGCTAATAAAGTAAAAGAATGTCCTTAGTATGGATATAGAAAAAAGTCATTTCAAATTCAACCTTCAGTTCACATGCAATTTTCTAACTTTTCAACATAAATGACTAATTTGGAAATATAAGTGTTTTCAAGTCGATTTGGTTCTTATGTTATGACAGAATAGAAAGCAGTCTTTAACAAGTTGGCTTCTTTAAAAAAGAAGCCAAGAGAGGTCAGCATCAATATTTTCAAATAGTTTATTGGCGTTCAATTTCAATATGTTTTGGTACAAGTAAACAAAGGAGTGAAAAAGCCGCCGTGTAGAAACCTCATACACTTTACATGACCGTAATTTGACCTTCATGTCGCATTTTCAAGTTGCATGTTCTTGTCCAGCGGTCTTCTTTCTCTTTTTTACCTCCCGTTCACACATAGACGCCGCTTCTACTACGATCAAAGCGTGGCCCAAAACGTGGCCGATCGTGACAAATCGCAGGAGAAGCGTAGTGGAGTCTTCATAAGCGCAGTATGATCGCGGTAGGGTCTTCATGATCGGGAAGCTCTACGCTCTCGCCACGCTTATTTTGAACATGCTCAAAACAAGCGTAGCGGGATCGTGGCCAACAAGAATCGGGGTAAAGTCGTAAAAACAGCGTAGTAGAAGCGTCGTAATCGTACAAGCAGCGTGGAAGCATCGTAGAGAGATCTTTATGATCGTAGTAAAAGCACAGTAAAAGCGTAGTACAGTCGGGAACATATCGAGTACGCTCCCACAAGGCTCCCATTACGTTCTTACTACGTTCCCTCTACGACCTCTCTACGTTCCAGACGATACTACGACGACCTACCATGACCTTACGCCGATCATACTACGACCTATCAGTCAGCAGTCTTTTTTTATAGCGCTAAAATTTGACCAATCATCATCTGTCAACTACATATAAAGGGCAGCACTATACTTCACGATCATTTGCAGTTGAGACTTCGAACTTTGCACATCTTGCTACAGTTGCAAAAATTGAAAATGCCCCTTAAACCCCTTAGTAAAGGCTGTGAAGAATCTGCAGTTGCAAGCTCTGTGACTCAAGACCTTGAAAATCCTGCAGCAGAAAATCCTGAGGCCAGAAAATAGCATAACGAGCCTTCGATCGTTGAAGCTGGTGCCCTTCCTTCCACGGAAACTCCTCAGCCTGATGATCCCGCTATTTTTTGGAAAGAAGTGAAAAATAATGATGAAACCCAAAGTATACATACATCATCGCTAAAATCGTACTAGAAGCGTACTACAAGCGTGAAATGATCGGCATCACCGTAGCGATATCGTCGTACAGTCTTGTAGGTCTGCGTAGTGTCGTAGTATGATCTTGAATGGCGTAGCGGTAGCGTAGTATACACGCAGTAAACGCGGCTGCTGGTCGGCAACAGTCTACGTAACATCGTAGTAGAAGCGTGTCAGCAGCGCGTTGGACGTGGGAGCATCGTACTACGGTCGTAATGAAGACCATAATTTGCCAAATTTCTCGATTTAGACGCCGATCGGCCCCGATCCGCCCCGATCCAATACTTTTTCAGATCGTGGGTTGATCGGGATGATCGTCCTAAAATCGCAGCTCTGTGTGAACGGGGGGTTAATGAAATTCTTATTTTTTGTTCTGCTTGGAGTATTTGCTTAATAAAAGAAGAAGCCCACTATTATTAGAGAGGTTATCTGCAGCCATGGCAAATTACTAAATTAAATCTTTCCTGAAATTCGTCATTTATAAAAATAAACCACATCTATTTCCGGTTTCGGTTTTTTTATTTTGCTTTATTTACAAAACCATAATGAAACAGACTGTGTATCAGAACAATTACGCTAAAAGAAATAGAATCAGAGAGCAAATTCTGCGGCAGTCTGCCTTTTAAAGGTGGGTGCTTAGAATTTTCACATCACACCAAATAAAAAAATATATATATCACTGAAATGTATATGAAAAAACAATACAAATCATCAATAATTAAGAATCACTAAATTACCCCCAATTTTTTTTTTTTTTTTTTTTTTTTTTTTTGATGGTATTCCCTTAAAAGGCTACGTAGCCTCTTAAGCTATTTTTAGATTTCGCGCCAAAAATAAAAATATGCATTGTGGGAATGTTAAGTGACTGGGCATGACTAATGACGCTTATATTCCATTACATAACAAACATGTAATTATTTTTCATAATATCTCCTTCGGACGCTATGTTTGAAGCTTCGTCTGTGTATTTCCAGTATGTAAATGAGCGAGTTGTTCATGTAAAAATAGAACGTGTTTCCCGTCGATGTCGACCTTGGCCGTAGTAAATCTCTAAAATCTCTAATTTCTCAATTTTTCGGATGGTTTTCGACTACTGGCGTTTTATGAATGACGATTATAAGGTTTTGGGAGTATAAGGATGATATTTTTGCATTTTTGTAAAATTTTCGTCCCAAATTCTGAAGGGCCACCTTTAAACTCACCACTGTTGGAGAGGTCTGAAGACTCCAATAAGGAACCATGTTAGGAGCAATGACTCCTCACTGAACAACAATTTCAAATACACTCTGCTTCCAATGCATAAAAATGCTTTTATGTGAGGGAAAGCGTGAAGCCTGTGATTTTACACCATATTTCTTACTGGAGAAAATTGTCATTTGCAAGTTCCAGAGATATGAACAATCATGATAGAGGATTACAAACATTTACTTTCAAAACCACAGTATCTGCTGTATTTTCATCAATATTCTTTCCCCATCACCTTATTTTGATAGCTACTTATACAGATGGATGCAATGGGGTTTTTTTTGTGAAGATTTTTTTTGGGGGGAAAAAAGGTCCGAATCCAGTGTGGTTTCCAGCCTCTTTATAAACTAGAATTACTGAATGTGACTTAATACCCCAACCAGCACTTTGACAGAAACAGGCAATTACTATTACTTTGTACACGGACGGACACACACACGGACAGACAGGCTGATTCCAGTATACCACCAAAAACATTCGTTTTTTGAGTGTATAATAAACAAGATGAACCATTTCCATCCAATCCTGTGTAACTTAGAAGAGACTAAGATGGGGTGACAGGTTAAGAGGACAACAGGGGTTGAGTTTGTACATGTGATTACTTATTCTCACCTTGGCAAAAACAAACACATTTTTTTGATCAACACCACATTCTTCCCTGCTAGAATTTAGCAGATCTATTCCCATCCTCATTCTGGGTGTCAATAGAACTGGGACTTTTTTGTTAAATTTTCCCATTACTTCAACTAAGTCCATCCTGTAAATTATAAAAAATTTCTACATAATAACGTTGCCTTGCCTTTTGTTCTTTCTATATTTGTTCTGTTCTATATTGAATGTATAATTGGAATATCGTAAATTTTGCATCATATACTCTAGGCTATCAAAAATCTTACATTTTGTTGATCCATATGATTTCTACAAAAGTATAAAATGACAACAATTAGTGATACCTTTGACACGTATGAGGCAGGGTTTCTTGACAACAAAGTGAGAAAAAGAATGGATATAAACTAACTACTGTTCTTCTATCATTGAGACTCGGGAACATAAAATTAAACTGCTTCCAAACTGTTACACCTCCACTCTGTAATGGTTTCTTTTTTCTTTTCACAATGTTACACTGATCTGGTATGGAATGCACTTACATTTTTCAATAACCAATACTTAATCATATAGTGCAGTAGAAAGTGTGTAAAACAAAGCTTAGTCTAGTTGTAATTATGAGTAGATATTACTGAACTAACCTTTTAGCTAACTCCCTCTCTATTTTTCCAAGGCTGTTGTATATTTCATCATTTCCCTCTGTCCAGTTTGCTCTTTCTTCATATTTCTTCAACAACATCTTTGATGCTTCGTTTCCTCTCCGAAAATTTAATGTCTGGATTTTACTTACTAACACATGTGCAAAATCTTTCCAATTCTTCAAGGTTGGAAGCTCAGAGAGCAACTTCATTTTGTCAACAATCATTTTGTCTTGAAACTTCTGAAGACATATGATATCATCTGTTGTAGGCAAAATTTCCTTTCTGTTGAACTTACGTTTGATAGGCCAAGCTCCCGATTCTATCACTCCATTGTGAGTCATACATATAAAGAAAATCTGCGACATTCTTTCTCCCCTCCTGATTTGTTTCAATTATCATTCTCCCGTGGTAAATTTCACCCAATTTTTAAACAGTGTGACCACCTTTTTTTGCAACTTCTGGCTTGTTAAACATTACTGTTCCATTCAAACTTCTGTCTTCACTAACTTCAACCACCTCTTTAACTGCTTCTAAAATTTTATCAAAGTTCTCTGCTCTTAAGTATGTTTCTAGGTTTGGCCCATCTCCATGCTAGTAACCTCATTCTGTATCTGATACCAGAAGCACGATGGCGCCAAGGTCTCTCAAACTGGCTTTTCCCAAAAGATGTAATTCCTGAATCATTTTTCACGATCGATCCTATGTCACCACATGCCAAACTCTCCATGACATAATTGAAAAAGTCTTGTCTACTCTTTAAATCGCTATATTGACTGAGTATGACACCTGCTCCATGGAGCAAAAGTTGTCCTCCTGATACAAAACTACTGGAAGTTTTTGACGTTTCATTCAAAATTTGATGTAAAGGTGTATTCAAGTATTGGCAACATCTACAATGCCTCCATAGGTCAGTTTTGATAAAGAATTTCAAGCAATATTTACATGGGAGGTAGTCACTTGCTTGATGTTTACCTTTGTCTGGTCGTCTTGCTATTATGATTTCATTTGCTGTCCTTCCATCTTTTAAGTTCTTTAAGACCTCAATATTGAACATAAAGTCACCCTGATTTCGTAAACTATTCAGAACAAATTTACGATTTTTTGACTTTCAGAAGTTTTATTTTTGGATGCTTTTGGTAGTGTTGCTATTAATTTCTCATTTGAGTGTTTTTTACAAGGTGCCTACTAATTTTGAGATCCATTTTGCCACAATAGAGACAGCAGTGCTTTTTCATGTAGTCATGTTTTCCTGCCCTATCCTTGGACACTGTCTGAATCTGCTCGGCACAACATTGTTTACCTAGAAAGTTAGAAGACAACATTAGCAACGAAATGTTACCATTTAGCCTTTAGTCAGACAACCAAAAATGAGACTGTTCCGTAATAATGGCCGAACAATTTGAGAAAAAATTGATTTTGTGGGATATTTCAGAACACATATGGTGAAAAGTGCATCACTTGTGCCCAAAGTGTTAAAAAATATTTCTGAATGACAGATGTCATTGATGCCATTTTCTCTTTGCTTAAAACTTTCATGATTGTAACAGTAGACTAAAATCAATGTTCATTGCACACAAAACATATAAAAGTCTTTCTAAAGTAATAACCCTTCAGAGTCATCATGTAAGTGTAGTACCAACATGATGTGGTATTGGCGAACTTTTTCCTTCAGATAGACATTTAGTTTGATATAGTACTAGGCAAGGCCCATTTGAAAGAACTATAGGAAAAGAAGCCATAACTCATGCCAAGGAATTGCTCCTATTTTCCACAATGCTTTCTACACAATCATGAAGTAACTAGTGGCCCTTGAAGGGCACGAAATGTCTCCAACAACAGGGCCATTGGCCCTGGAACGCTCACCTTAGACTATGGCTTATGAGTGAAATTCAATTCTTTAAGCAACTTTGGTAAAGCTTCACCCAAGGAACATCCCTGCCAAGTTTCATCAAAATTGGCCCAGTGGGTTAGGAGGAGATGATGTCTAAAGAAATTGTTGACGGGCAACAGACGCCGGACATATGGCAATCAAATATCAAAGCTCTACACCTTCCAGTTTCAAAGAAGAATTTTAAATTTTCCTTCTCTGTCCTTTGTTCGAACTTGTGGTCCCCGGGGTATGGGTCAGTTTTAACCAAAGCAGCATCCTTGGAACAAACTTGGTAGAGGTGCACTCAAAGATGCTACATGTACATACCAAATATCAAAGCTCTACACCTTCCCGTTTAAGAGAAAAGGTAATTTAAAATGTTCCTTCTTTGTTCCCATGTTCCACCCTGTGACCTCCGGGGCATGGCCAGTTTTAACGCCAGGGACATCATATAACCAAACTTGGTAGAGGTGCACAAGAACATTCTGCATACCAAATATCAAACCTCTGCACCTTCAAGTTTCGGAGAAGAAGATTTCTAAAGTTTTCCTTCTTTGTTGCTATGTTCGAACCTGTGACCCCCCCGGGGCAGGGCCAGTTTTGACCCCAAGGGCATGTTATGAACAAACTTGGTAAAGGTCCACTAGGCATTGCTACATCATAGCTCTATGCCTTCTAGTTTTAGATAAGAAGAATTTTAAAATTTTCTTTCTTTGTTCCTATGTTCGAACTTATGACCCCCGGGGCAGGGCCAGTTTTAACCCCACGGGCATGATTTCAGCAAACTTAGTAGAGGTCCACTGTAACATAAAAGCTAACAGCCACAGATTCTCACGCACGGGTCATAAATATCTATATTGTAAATTCCATAGTAAATTTCACTGTGTCTGGTCCAGCTTGTCTGAGAATGAGTACAGGTCAGGTAAATCATACGATATGAGGTCAAGAAGATCCGGAATCGTTTTGACTTATTTGGGCTGACGGGGCGGCGTATCCCATGATTCAACTATAGCATAAAACGGCCGCCCGAACCGCTCTGGGCAGAATTTTTGGAGAGAATCTTTGGATAGGATTTTGGAAAGGATTTTTGAAAGAATTTTTCGAAGGATTTATGATAGGAGTTGGTTCAGAAAATGGCTCGAGAAGACGATCCTGATTTAGTTTAGTATTTCCAAGATTTGAAGTTTTGATTTGGGTTATTTAACCTAGAAGTATGGAAACTATGATACGTTATTATTAGACTATAGAAACCAGAACACAACGCGACTTATTTATATCCTGGAG
Source organism: Tridacna crocea (assembly GCA_943736015.1). Lineage (NCBI taxonomy): Eukaryota > Metazoa > Mollusca > Bivalvia > Cardiida > Cardiidae > Tridacna > Tridacna crocea. Next base: position 11,091,317 of record OX031057.1, on the reverse strand, counting down.
TTCTTTTAACTGTGGTAGCATGAAGTGCCACATAAACCTATTTGGTGCCGTGACCAGGATGTAAACTGGATTTTTTCACTTTGCATCTCGAACTTGGGATTATTGCGGGGACAATGTGATAGTGCTGACCGTGGACATTTCAGTCTTATTGAGGTTTGGAAATACATCCGAAGCTTGGAACAGGCAGTAAACCGTAAGTTGTTTTCTATTCCTGTTTCTCTTTTGTGTACAAGATTGCAGAACCAGTCGATCTGTTACCTTTTGCAACTATGGTAAGGTCTGTACAAGAACAAATGGAACGTCTAGCTACTACCATGGGGGTTCAGGGAATCGCAAAAATTGTACCAAGTTTCGATGGCTCCAATCCCAAAGAGTTTAAAGACTGGATTAAAAGCATAGAGAAATTCGTAACGTTAACCCAAGTTGAAAATGAAAGAGTTAAATTTGTCGCTTATCAGGCTAGTAAAGGCCCCCGTAAGCGATTTTCTAAAGCGCTATTTGTCTCGCAACCAAGAGGAAAATTGGCGAAGGGTGAAGGCTGAGTTGCGGTCGTGTTTTGGCCAAGTAGTCGACTCGCAGCACGATCTCCTTTTGCATCGAAAAGTAAGGTAGAAGCCGAATGAATCCATTCAAGTTTTTGCCGAACGACTCCTAGCTTTCGGCGAGGATGCCTTCGAAGGAGTAGGCGACGAATTCGTCGAGAGGCAAATGGTTGGATTTTTTATTGATGGCTTGTATAAAGATCAAATGAAATTAAAAATCATGAGGGAGAACCCCTTCGTTTTGATGACGCGGTAATGATTGCGACTAGAGAACAAAATCTAACGAAACGTTTTCAGTTAAGGACCCAAAATTCTGATGCCGTCTCCTCTCAAAATTCATTTGAGCCAGGTGTTTCTCGTCAAGAAGAGTACGAACCTATGGAAGTAAGTCATGCCAGGCCAAAAGGTGCATGTCACTATTGCAAGAAGAAAGGTCACCATGTGCGAGACTGTCTTGTTAGGAAACGAGACTTACGCGCGAACATTTCTGAAGTTGATCAAGCGCGGCGAAAGAAACTTGTCTGTTACAAATGTTCTAAGTTAGGCCACTATGCAAATGAAAGTGAAACTTTTAAAACTGAGGTTAATCAAAACTCTGGGCAAGCTTTAAACGCAAACCCTTCTCGAAATTAGAAGCCGTTCGAGAAGAGGGATAAAGCAGGAAAAACGCATTATCAAAATTAATTCGATTTCCGAAGGTCCGAATTCTTTATAGATAACATTTGAAAAACAAAAGTACAGAGCTTTGTTGGATTCTGGTGCAGAAGTATCATTAATAAGTAGGCGAGTTTATGATTCTTTCAAAATAAGACCTAAATTGTTCAAGCATAGTTTGAATCTGTCGACTGCTGCAAATACACCTTTGCATGTAGATGGATTTTCTGAATTAACCTTTACCCTTGGTGGATTAAAAATGAGCCATAAATTTTATGTAGTACAGAATTTGAATAGGAATGTAATTATTGGTCTTGACTGGTTAAAATCACGAGGTGTGCGTGTGTATCACGATCTCTCGTACATCCGAGTCCATGAAACTTATATCCCTTTAATAGACGATTTGCATGTAGCGTCGATTGCTAGAACCAGACATAAGGTCAAAATTTCCCCTCAGAGTGCTCATATCTGTCAGGTTACTGTTCGGAAACACCCTGGTTTCCCATATGAAAAAGAGTATGAAGTGTCGCCCATAGAAACAAACACCTTGATTAATGAACCTGGATTTGTAAATACAAATCGAATTTGGTATTAATAATCCAGGTTCATTAATCAAGGTGTTTGTTTCTATGGGCGACACTTCATACTCTTTTTCATACGGGAAACCAGGGTGTTTCCGAACAGTAAAATCGCAAAATTCCTGTTATGGTGGTAAACACCACGAACAGATTTATATCACCAAAAAAGGGACTACCCTTTAGTTTCTATCAAACCTTTTAATTCCTCGGAAATTTCTTCAATACAAAATGAACAAATACAATCTGAAAACAAACTGTCTCCAAACCTTGATTTAGAACAGTTCGGAAGTAAAGACGTTTCACCTGAACTGAAGCATAAGATATTATCTATACTACAAAAAAACTCAGATTTATTTGCAAGTACAGACGCCCAGTTGGGACATTCTAAAACAATAAAAATGAAAATAGACACAGGTGATCATCCTCCCATCAAACTAAGACCTTATCGTGTTCAGCTAAATAATAGGAAGGTTATTGAACACGCAGTCAAAGAAATGTTAGATGCAAAAATCATAGAACGCTCAAGATCAGGATGGTCGTTTCCGATCGTGATTGTTGACAAAAAGGATGGTTCCAAACGCTTTTGCATTGACTTTCGCAAATTAAATAAGATAACAGTCAAATTCATACCCTTTACCTGTAATTGATGATATTCTTGCGTTGTTAGGAAAAACCAAGTATTTCTGAAAAGTAGACCTCCGTTCCGGATATTGGCAAATAGCTATGGATGACGAGAGCAAGGAAAAGACAGCATTTACTTCTCACCTTGGCTTATAATCACTTCAATCGCCTACCATTCGGGATCAGTAGAGCCCCTAGTGTGTTCCAAGAGCTAATGAATCGTGTTCTTGAAGGGTTAAACAATTTTTCAATCGCTTATTTAGACGACATTTTAATTTACTCGGAAAATTTATCCCAACATCTGGAGCATATACAACAGGTGTTTGACCGCCTCAGACATCTTGATTTACGAATGAAATTAAAAATTGTTTCCTGAAATTACAGACGCATTATTTCGGATTTGTGATAAACGAACGGGGAATTCAGCCGGAGCAGGAGAAAGTGGGTGTTATAAAATCCTTATGTCCACCGACTAATCTTAAAGGCGTTCGTAGCTTCATAGGTATGTGTAGTTATTATCGACGTTTTATTCCTCACTTTTCTCATATCACTGAACCAATTATACATTTAACTCGAAAGTATGCAAGATTTGTTTGGACGGAGAAATGTCAAGCTGCTTTCGATGAACTAAAAAGAATTCTCTCGCAACTACCAATGTTAAGCTTTCCAGACCCTAACTTGCCGTATGTGCTCTACACGGACGCATCTACTCACTCTGTAGGAGCATGTTTGACTCAAGTTTTTGAAGAATCAGGTCAAAAAGTAAAACGACCGATTTACTACCTGTCACATAAGCTAAGTGATACTCAGTCTCGTTGGTCAACTATAGAACGTGAGTGCTATAGTATTTTTTACAGTTTAACTGAGCTCGATCACTATTTGCACAAGGCAGAATTTAGTATCAAGTGTGATCATAAACCCTTGAAGTATTTATTAGAATCGCCAATGCAAAATAAAAAGGTCTCACTATGGGCTTTGACTATCTCGTCGTACCGTTGTAAAATAGAATTTTTGAAAGGATCAGAAAACTCGGTAGCTGATCTTTTGTCTAGAGTAGACGATAACACGAGTCAGAACAATGATCCCCTGTTAGATGACCTAGACATATCCAGCAAAACTTATGAAATAGGCGCCCTAAATTCCAATAAGTTCAGTCCCAAAGAATTTGCCAGATGTAAGGCTACATTTCCGGACAAGGTCTTGAAGCCATCATATAGGTCAGGTCTAAATATGGTGGAAGAGCAAGAGAAAGATGACGTCATACTCAAGTTGAGGCAAGACTTGAAAAAAGAAAAACTTTCCCCGGTCGTTGCTAAGAAATATATTTTGCTGGATAACATCTTGTTTTTTATCTCCAAGGCGGATACTGACCCAATTTTACGTCTTTGTATCCCAAAACAGTTACAGTCAGATGTTTTATCTGAATATCATTCAGACTTAGGTCATAAGGGCATTGACAAAACTTATAGCGCAATACATTCAAAATACTATTGGCTCAACCCTTATACAGATGTTACAGATTATGTTAATAAATGTGTCACTTGTCAATTAAGAAGTTCTCAACAGCCAAAACCACCTATTCAGGAAATGGATATTAGCCCTTTTGCTTTTGCAAAGTTGGGATTAGACTGCTCTTGTCCTTATCCTACTTCACTCAGCGGGAATCGGTATATCATATCTTTCATTGATTTATACAGTGGCTGGATTGAAGCTTTTGCATGTCCAGATAAATCGGCCCAGACCATAGCACAATTACTTATTGAAGAAATTTTTCCAAGATTTTCGTGTCCTCTTAGAACCTTTAAAGGTGGGTACTTAGAATTTTCACATCACACCAAATCAAAAAATATATATATCACTGAAATTTATATGAAAAAACAATGCAAATCATCAATAATTAAGAATCGTAAATTACCCAAAAAATGTTTTTTGATGGTATTCCCTTAAAGGTGGGTATTTAGAATTTTTACATCTCACCAAATTAAAATATTTATATATCACTGAAATTCATATGAAAAAATAATACAAGTCATCAATATTTAAGATTCATAAAATTACGAAAAAAATATTTTTTGGTGGTGTTCCCTTAAAAGGCTACGTAGCCTCTTAAGCTATTTTTAGATTTCGCGCCAAAAATCAATAAAGCATTTTGGGAATGTCAAGTGACTTACACGTGACTCATAACACTTAAATTCCATTACATAACAAACATGTAATGATTATTTTCCATAATGTCTTCTTCGGATGCTGTGTTTGAAACTTCGTCTGTGTATTCGTGTATGTAAAAAAGCGAATTGATCATCCAAAAATAGAACGTGTCTCCCGTTGGTGTCAGCCTGGGCTGTAATAAATCTCTAATTTCTCGTGCTGTCGGACGGTTTTCGACTACTTGGGTTTTATGAATGAAAATTAAAAGGCTTTGGGAGTATAAGGATGATTTTTTTGCATTTTTGTAAATTTTCGTCCAAACTCTGAAGGGCCACCTTTTAAAGACTACGTAGCCTCTTAAGCTATTTTTAGATTTCGCGCCAAAAATTAAAAAAAATGCATTGTGGGAATGTTAAGTGACTGGCACGTGACTTATGAATGAATGAATGAATGAATGAATGGTGTTTTATGGCCCGTCGACAACTTAGGTCATATTGGGCGCACTTACATATAAAATCATGCATCTACTTCAAGTTATACTGTGAAACATTGACACAGATGAGTAGTGTCAAAAGTACAGGAGGAATCCTCGGTATTCGGAGCCAAATCCTCGTTGAGCCAAATCCTCGGTGAGCAAAATCTTCGGTGATTTGATGATGTCATCTTGAACGTGCGGTCTATTCGACATTGATAAAAGGGAGAGTAATACGTAAGTTGCCTTGCATGTTAATATCAAGAGTTATTTCCCTCAACCATGGATTTCACGCATTTTTTTCAGACCATTGATTGTGTTTTCAGAGCATCGATGACGTCAAAAACAGAATCTATAAAATCCACCAATTTTACGCATTTTTTAAAATCTTTTGTTGAGTTGTTAGAGATGGATGATCAGAAAAAAGAAAATATACTGGAAAAGTATTACTTTGAAGAAAAAAATCCAGCAGCTTTTGGTGGACCGCAAAAGTTATGGAAAGTGTTAGATCGAAAGTATCCCGGTGTGTTTACGATCGATTATGTGCGACAATGGTTGAGCAATCAAGATTCGTATGCATTACAAAAGCCGGTGCGATACCGTTTTAAGACCGCAAATGTGCGAGTAACATCTGTTAATGAGCAGTGGGATATAGATTTACTGTCCATGGCTAACTTAGCGGAAGAAAATGACGGAGTGCAGTTTCTACTATTTGCGATAGACATCTTGTCAAGAAAAATATGGGTACGAACGTTGAAAAACAAAACGGCAAAAGCTGTTTCAGAAGCAATGAAGAGTATTTTACGTCAGCAGAAGCCGGAGAAGATTCGAGCTGATCGAGGATCAGAATTTGTTAATCGTTGGTTTAAAAAGAAAATGACGGAGTGCAGTTTCTACTATTTGCGATAGACATCTTGTCAAGAAAAATATGGGTACGAACGTTGAAAAACAAAACGGCAAAAGCTGTTTCAGAAGCAATGAAGAGTATTTTACGTCAGCAGAAGCCGGAGAAGATTCGAGCTGATCGAGGATCAGAATTTGTTAATCGTTGGTTTAAAAAGCAGATGAAAGATGAAGATATTTATTTTTTTACGACGCAAAATCCAGCAAAGGCTAACTTTGTTGAACGTGTTCAGCGCACAATCAAAAGTTCACTTTACAGAATGATGAGACACAATCGCTCGTATCGTTACATCGATTCTCTAGAGAACATCGTCAGTAATTATAATAACACACCGCATCGTGGTTTGAATGGTTTAACCCCTATGCAGGTCGATAAAACAAACGAGGCTGATGTGTGGGCTTACATGTATTTGAAAAAGAAACCAAATGTGAAAACTAAACCCGTGTTTACTTACAAAGTTGGTGATTTGGTGCGTATAAGTTTTACCAAACAACCGTTTCGTCGAGCATATCAAGAACAATTCACTACAGAGGTCTTTAAGGTGTCTGCAAAATTATTGAAACAGGGAATACCGATGTACAAATTACAGGATTTAAAAAATGATAATATTAAAGGTTTGTTTTACGCGGCTGAGTTACAAAAGGTCAATAAAGACGAGAACAGTTTGTGGTTTATTCAGCGAATCATACGAAAGAGGAAGCGCAACAAGAAGCTTCAGTACTTTGTCGAGTGGCAAGGATTTCCGAAAACATTTAATAGCTGGATAGACGCAGATGAGGTCAAAGACGTCGGTGAAAACGTGTCCTAAACATGGATCGATATATCTATGTTCAAAGTAACGAGAGCAAAGCTTACTTTGAGAATAATCAAACCTTTAAATTTAGAGTACATTTAAATCTACCTTTATTTTTACCGGGGATTTGGAAAGTGGCTTTAGTTCAGTTTAGCGCCAAGGAAAAAACAAAATCTAAAGCATCGGATGGTATTTACATATATTCAGATCTTTGCAAGGAAAGTATTGTTCGTGGACAAGAAAGACCATTGTTGAGACGAATTGAAAAAAATAAAAAATCTGAGTGGAATTACGTATTTGACAATCCGTTTTATGTTCCTGTTAAAAAGAGTGAGGTGAGAGAATTTGAAATCTATATAACGAATGAGGACGACGAAAACGCGACAGAGTTGATTGAACCAGTGCGCTTAACACTTCATGTAAAACCATATCCAATTTTGTAAAAGACGATGAAATTATACGTTCCTAATCCGCAAAAATGGGTCGATTTCTTTGATGCTGTCAGCTCCGGTCACGCATCCTTGAATCAATCAGGCGATGGTCGGAGATTACAAGTGATACCTGTCGATCGCACAAAAAGACGTGACGACAAGCAGTATCCTGTCAAAACAGTTTTACCGGCAGAGCAAACAACGGCTCAAGCAAAATCGGAACTAGAACGACAGGATATAAATCCATCTGCAATCGTAGATATGCTTCAGACTACCAAGAACCGTCGAAGAAGAGGAACCAAAAGGAAAGGAAATAATCGGAAAAAATTGAATAAACGTGTTAAAAAACAATACGGTGCAGGTAAATCGTCGTTACCTAAGAAAGGGAAATACAAGAGAAAACGCAGCACTAAACGTTCGCGCGACATTTTCGAGATAAATTAACAATGTCAGTGTTTAACGAAGAACAATTTAAAGAAGGTCTTGTGTCTGAACTTGCTTTGTTTGATTTGCCACCGACACAAACCAGCGTGAACGACGTTTATTATGAAGAAGTTCGACCATTATCTCAGGTGTCGGATGACAGTCCGTTTGAGTTTAGGATTCATTCGCAAAATTCTAGTGATTATTGCGATCTAAAGAATTCTCAAATTTATGTGAAACTGAAAGTGGAGAAGGCTGACGGTACTGCATTAACAACGGAACCAGTTGGACCTGCCAACTTGTTTTTACAGGCATTGTTTTCTACGAGTGAAGTGACGCTTCAAAACAAAGCCAGTTTAACGTGTACCTACAACCCATATCGAGCGTACATACAAACACTGTTGAAATATGGTCAAGATGCGTTGGCAAGTCAAATCCAAAGTCAAGTCTGGATAATTGACGACGCAGACTCTCCTGGTGTAACAGATCCGAACTCCACCAACAATGGTTTATACGAACGAACAGCTTTTATAAGCAAATCGAAAACTTTAGATTTACAGGGACCTATTTTTCACGATTTGTTTTCTATAGATCGATATCTCATTAATCAAGTGGATGTGAAAGTGAAACTCTATAGAAGTCCCATCAATTTTTGTCTGTTGGCAAAAGATAGCAATACGGATTACAGAATTCAGATTGATGATATTTATGTATTGGCAAAGAAAATCAAAGTTAATCCCGCCGTTATCTACGGTCATTCTCAGATTTTAGAAAAGCAGAATGCTCTTTATCCATTTACGAAAGTAGAATGTCGGTCTCAAAGTATCGCAAAAGGCAGTACCTCTTTCCACTGGGAGAACATGTTCCAAGGACCGAGACCGGACAAAGTCGTGATTGGCTTTGTAAAGAGCAAGGCTGTAAATGGAGACTATACGACAAACCCATTTAACTTTGAACACTGTAACATTCGACACATTGCTTTATATCTGGATGGTATAGCCGTTGGTGGTAATCCTTTGAAATGCGATTTTGATGCAACTGATGGAACAGCTGTTATGCGTGCTTACACGAACTTATTGATGTCAAGTGGTAAATGGCGATTCGATGAAGGCAACGCACTGAACAGAAAGCATTTTAGCAGCGGCAGTTCACTATTTGTTTTCCAGATTGAGCCAAATTACACGCATCACGGAGAATTTCTCAGCTTGTTAAAGAATGGAAACGTCAGACTGGATGTTCAGTTTACCAAAGCTTTAACAGGTATCTACTTAATAAATCTTATACAAAATGGTAAACATTTTAGACCTAATTGAATGACAAGCACTTTGCAGACGATTTAATGTGTTTTAAAACAACGGACTTTGTGTTCAAAAGAGGGGAAAAAAACTATTACGTGAAAAGAAGATATACTTTTCCCCACTTTTTTTAAGTTTTATTCTTTAAGATTGTTTGTTAAAACTTGCAAGGATTGTTCAATAAACCTGCAAGAAACGTTCAATAAACATGTAGATCTATCAATTTAGACAACGCGAATTGTTTAAGCTGCTTGTTCTGCAATATTTCTGAAAAACGTAAATTTCTCTATAGAAAAATTTAGATCTATATATTCATGCTTTGAAATTGGATCACACATTAGAGATTTTTCACACATTAATATCATCTCTAAACCTTTACGTATTGCATGTATTTTCAGAACCTATGAGTTGCATTGTTTACAGTGAAGGGCCGGGTTATTTTGAAGTAAACAAAGCGGCGTTATTTTTCCATGATGAATACGAAACAGCTTTTATGCTGCATTAACTGCGATCCCATTTTACGTCGACATGTTGTGGGAGTGTTTGCTGCGAATCGTCTACCCCAAGAAAGATTTAATCGTCCATATGGTTTGATCGTTAATACAGATATCGATTCCGAACTGGGAGTCCACTGGTTATCAATATATGATGATGGTTATGGAAATATGGAGGTTATGGATACCTTCGGAAGATCGTTAAGAGAAAACAGTCGTTTCATTGAAAACTGGGTAAATGGAAGAGCTACAACTGTATCACTAAACAATTTTCAAATACAAAGCAATGACTCGAACGTTTGCGGACTTTACTGTGTTTTATTTTTACATACGAAATTTCTCGGAGGCTCGCTGCAGAGTTTCATTAATGTTTTCAGCAAATTTAACTTAGACGTTAATGATCGCTATATTGTTGAAATTATGACACAAGCCTTTCCACAATGTCTTCAAAATGAAAGTAAATGAAAATAAATGACAAACAAATGAGCACTTTGCTTTTTTGGTTTGTGAGCCATTTATTACCGTCGATCAGACTAATGCATTAATGAATATTTTTTTTTCTCAAATTGAATTTGTATTAATGGATTCATTACATCGTGATAAGACTGACATTTTGTAAATATTTGTAATAAAAAAGACATACATCTTCAAGAAGTGTTTTGTTTGTATGTACGCTAAGCTGGAATTGAGCTAGAACGAGATGAAAACGGTAAAATAAATTCTAACGAACAAAAAATATCGTTTAAAAAAAAATATTTATTCGTGTAACATTAACATACAACATGGTGTCACTTGAACATCTTCGATGGTGAAAGACTGTTGTTTTAAAGGAATGACGTTTTCAAAATTCTCAAGCTCAATTGCGGTGATATTACTTTGATCAACACTGCCATTTTGCATACCGATTTTGTAATGACCATAAGCAAAACTTTCGACATTGTTCAATAAATATCGTTTATCGTCAAATGCAGAAAGCGATCGCTTTTGGACGGTTTCGCCATAAAGCAGATGCTTATGATTTGTCAGTGAATTCATTGTAGACATGTTACTCGTTTCGTTAAAGAGAACATTTTTATAGTGACTGTGTTTTATGTCTTTCTTTATGGTCACTCTAGAAATTCCTTTGGCGCGTTTTTCTTCTTTGTCTTCACAGACATAGCTGTACATTTTAGATCTGAGTCCAACAAATTCGCTCAAAATCTTTCCATTGGCTTCGTCTTTGAATTTCCCAAGAACTTTTTTGTTACATTCGCTATAAAGAGGGTGATTAACGGGATAGTCAGATGTATCGAACAAGTCCATATTTTCAAGCATATCTTGATATATATCATCCGTTTCACACGAAAATAAGAAAGAATCGGTGTCTGTCATGTGAAGTATTGCTCTGTTTCCATACTTTGCCTTGATGTAATCGTACCAAAATGAGTACATCCACCATTTTGAAAGGTCTGAAATGATAGGGAAAAAGAGAAAATAACTTAAAGTCTTTACCAAACAATCCCCTTTTTTTACGACCCTGAGATAGAAGCCTTTTGAAAACATGGCGGGAAAAACGGAGAAATTGCTGGTAACCAGCATTTTCTCCTTTTCCCACCATGTTTTCAATCCTGCTAGAAAAAAAATCATTTTTTTAGTTACGTTTTATTTTGTTGTCTGCAAGTGCTTTCAATTTGAACCAGTCTAAAATTTCATCGTTTGGTAAAGATTTATAGATTTAGTAGGAAAAAAAAGTAATATTTCTCGAGTAATACAATATCAAAAATTTCATTCTAATTGTAGATAATAATAATAAAAAACTTTAGCTAAAAAAAAAAAACAAAGTAAAATGACTCACCTCATATGGTAAATCCACAGTAACTTGGCTTATCTAAGCAAACCTTTCGTCTGAACAATTCAACAGCAGCTAGATCATTGTTGAAAATCGTTGTGTGTTTGTATGTAGACTTAGATGTAACCTTTATCAGTCTTCTCTCTATGTATTAGCTCAACGTCTTTATGTTTCCTTTTGTTTTCCATTGTCTGAAAAAAAAGTAATATATATTTGAAATGTTTTATAAATCTTACAGGGGAAAAAATGGTTACTTTTTCGTTCGGGAAAAAAAAATAACATATTTTTTCTTAAGAAAGCATCGATTGAATACACACAACGTTCTGAAATTTTTTAAATCGAGAATAAAAGATAGTTACCTTCCCAAAGACGGACACGTTCATCAGTTTGTAGAAGCTTTTCTGGAAAGTTGATGTTGCCTTTTTCCTCATCTCTGTATTATAATCGATGTAAGGCTTCATCCAAGCTTCTTGTCGAAATTTAAGAATTCTATGTATAGTTTTGATTTGCATCCCAAGGCGTAGGTACAGCTTTAAATTTCGATAGTGAACAATATATTTATCCTTGTCCTCGAGCGTTGTTACCAATTTTCTCACTTTACCTCGACTCGGCAAGGAGTCGTTGTCAGTTTTACCGTGTAATTTTCTCAGTAAATACTTAGCGTGCGTGGACAATTGTTCATCATCGATAATTCTATTCTCCGGCGCCAAAGGAAAACAATTATGCAAGTCATGAAGATATGGTGGATAATGAAGTGATACTTCAAGAATATATCCAGTCTCTCCGTGTTCTGGGATTTTTGTGACGTCAAAATTTTCAATGTCATGACTTTCTAAGAACGTAAAATCTCCCACAGGTAAATGCGCTTGCATGGCTAGTCCATAAAGGTTGTTAGCATCGATATGCATGAGATGGCACTTTGGCTTGTTAGAATCATAATCTGACACGTATTGATGATTTGCTTTTGCGTATCTGTGGCTTATTTGAGATATTCCTCCTCGTATCCCGGATTCTATCATCAACAACTGATCGATACATGTTAAAAGCTCCAACTGAACGCCTGACATTTTCAAACAACTTGTCCAAGAAAGTCCAGGTGAAGTATAAAAGTGACAGGGATCGAGACCATACTGTTTCATGCACATGTTTCGAAAACTTTCAAAAACCGAAGAAAGCAATATTGTGTCTGTTTTCACATATAAATTGTGAAGGTCAAGCAAACTCTTCATTTTAAAGTGCTTAAATATTTTCTGAACACATTCATAGTCTTCGTTCGATATGTTTTCACGTTTAATAGAGGAAAAAAACTTTTCCTGCGAAGGGATCTTTTTTTCGTCGAATTTTTCAAAAGAATCCATATATTCATACGGATAAACACCCTTGCGAAGTAGCAGCTGAGCATCATCTTTCGACTTGAATTCCGATAATAAATGTGGAAAAGCATTCAACCCTTCGTGCGCTAGGTTTTGTACCAAAGTATCTAAAGAGCTCGGAAGAAACTGAAAGCTGTCAAGAAACCTCAATCCACCTAATGAAAAGCTGACGTATCGTTCGGAATTTTGAGCGATACAAGTCAATCGTTCTTCTTTAAACTGACCTAAGGTTTGACAGAGAATGTGTGCATCAAAGTTTTTCAGATTATGAAACAAAACTGGTGTGAATTTGACTTGTTTGCAGTTTAAATTGCATTCATTGTGTGCCATACCAATAAATTTTCCAGTTAAATGATTGTGATGACGAACTGCTCTTGCATAGGTTACGTCATACAAGCTCAATTTCTTTTGACAAAGACAGCAATGTGTTGCACTATTAATAAGTCGTCGATCATCCTCTGTTATAGACATGGGTTGTACAGTATCGAGAATTTTGACAATTTCCTTCTGTTCATCTAACAAACATTCTATTAAACGCTCGCTAGAATCCTTTCCGTGATAAACAACGGTCGGTTTTGCGTACTGATCGTCTTCACTTACAACCTTGTAAGCAAAACCGCACACTTCCAGTTTAGTTGTTGGTGAAGAAAAGCTTTTGTTCGGATTAGGTAAACAGGTGTGTAGTTTAACATTGATTGTTTCTAAATCAGCATAAATAACAAACGGAACTTTCAAAGTTTTCTCGAATTCTCTAAACTCTAAAATATGTTTCTCAGGTGAAGGCAAATCAATCCTTTGAGGTCCATGTGGGATACAGTATGGTTCGTGTTCCTTCAATAGTCTTTCATACTTAAACCCATGAAGACAGTAATTACAGAAATAATTTTGATGTTGATTGGGTTTTGTTCTCGACAGAAACCTATTTAAGTTTTTTATAAGACAATAATGTTCAAGTTCGTACGATTTCAACCATAGCAAGTTCACATGGTGAAGACGACCTACGTGTCTAGTGATTCGCAGAGGAATCAGACTATCATCTTCATATCCAAACACGTTTACAGAAATGTTTTCATTTTTGTTTTCCACATTATGTATATCCGATATTGACACAGGATAATGCATATCAGACATATCTATTTCATGTTCAAATGGCGTGTAATGTCCTACGCATTCTGGTTCTTCAGTTGACGGGTGTAAAGACGCTAGGAGACAATATAAGAAACACTTATTATCATTATTATAAATGTTTAATATACTACCAGTACAAGCAAGTGTTTTAGGTAAATCTATGTATGTAGATCCAGTTAAGGGTTTGTACACGACGGTGTGGATTTCAAGTTTCAGAACTCTCTTCACATAAAAATTTGATCCTTCTTTCATGAATTTTTCTAGACTCTGATACATTTTTTGCATTGCTTCATTTAATGTATGCTCGTCTATACGTTCCTCCGACAGCAGCATGTATGTGTTGCTTCTGAAAAAGGGAGACGTTGTAGTCGATTCATTGCCCTCATCACGTTGCATCTCAACCTGCACGCATAAATTCCACTTTATACCACCAAGTTCTTTATACCACCAAGTTTTCTTTTTCTCTCTTCTAAATATAATTGTATTTGCTCTCTCATATTAGCAAAAAAAGTTAGCATGTCATATCGTTCGTTTTGCCTGGGATATATGTTTCTGTTCGAAACGCGGTCTCCGAAAGCCGTTTCATTATAACTTTGTCGATCTTCTTTTTCAGTGTTATTTTGAGATTCATTTCTTTTGTCGTCCGAGTTCAATATTTTGGAAGCCGTTTCCATTCTCCCACCTTCTTGATTCATCGGATGCTCTTGTTGAACATGTTGAAATAAGTCATCATAATTTCGAAATTCCCTCACACAATGTCTACAAGAAAACTTTGTAGATTCACACTGAGATCGATTTCCGTGCGCAGAAGCATTATGTCTGACAAGATTATACCTTTTAAAAAAACTTTTCTGACAAACTTGACATCGAAATGATACATCTTGTTTCCTTTTCTCAAATTTTAATCCATGTTGTCTGCTTTTGTGTTTATTTAAATCGGACTGACGAATATAAGACTTTTCACACAAATTACATTTCCGCTTTGGTTTATGACATTCCATATGCTGTTTCAATGATTTTAATTTCCTATATTTCAGAGAACATATTGGACACACAAAGTTCTTTTCTTCATCATGTTCCCGTTTCATCTTGTTCAGTTACAAATTAATTTCTATTTACACGACTACATTTCCTCTCACATGCGAGTTTTAAACAATCACACAAACCGCTTTCAAATGTTATAAGTACAGGTCTAAACGAGATATATAAGCTACCATAAATGGCGCCAAAATTTTTAGCGCCAAAAAGATTTTAGCGCCGAACTTTTGGCGCTAAAACTAAACGTAGAACATACTTAATATCTTCACAACACTTTCAAGTTTTCTTTCCTACTATATTTCATAATTTATCCACTTTTTCCTTTTGTTTAAATGAGATATAGTCTGTGATTTTTTTCGGTTCATACTGCCTCTCTTCACAATTTTTGTACTGAAGTTCATTTTTGAAATGGGTTTATCCACGTAAAGTTTTGGTCTTTTGTCTAATTGTTTTGGTGTCAAGTCGTTATCCGTGCCAATGGAGTCTTGAGTCTTTGAATCATCGTCCAATTTCTCGATTTCTTGTTCGGCAGTCTTATTTTCAGCACTGGACTGTATTTCCCCAAGCTTTTGTTGTCCACCGGTTTGTTGCGACTGATTAGCTAAATTTAGTATGAATTCATATTTACTTTTGGGCACTAACACTAATTCGCGAGCCATGTCTATAATTCACTTCTCACGGCGGCTAAGAACGGTACAAATAATTTAAAATTTTTAGATAACAATATCCTTCTTCTTTTCATTGAAATTCCTTTGCTGACAAATTGACGAATGATTTTTTTCTGTCTTGACAGACGTTTTTTGTCTTCATTAGATAGCGAACGATAACCCTGCATAACGTTGTACACAATTTGAACGACAGCATTTAACTGAGATTTTTCAATGTTCTCCACTAATATTTTTTGCTGTCTGCGTGAAGTATTAAGAAGTAAACGTAAGAAAGCTTTTTGATTTTGATCGAAATTTCTCATGTTTCACACCGGCTGATAAACAATCATTAACTGAGAAGGTAAAATCATGCTCCTTAGTTTATACTTTAAATCGGAGTGTGGTGAAAGATCTACCAATAGATATCTGTATTTACTCTCAGTTGCTTTCCTATAAGCATCCATGAAATACTTTAGTCTGTTTGGAAAGATTTGTCGACCTAAGGTCTGTATTTGAAGCTCATCGCGAGCATTTTTAAATAGGAAGAAATAATGAGTATTTAAACTAATGGTTCGAAATTCGCGTCCGGGGCAAAAAGCATTTTGACATGAGTAAGCAGAAAAACTTTAAATGGTGCGCGTATTTGCAATAAATATTTACGACATCTTTGCTTTGAGCACTTTCAGTCATTAGATCGTCAATGACGAGAACTTTTTCTCTTGGTTCTCCCAGATGCCAAGTTTCTAGCTCGTTTTTCGTTGGAAGACCTTCGTAGAACGTGATGTTAGGAATAATCTCCTTCATTTTTGCAAATAAGGGTTGATCAACGCTGTAACAGTAATAAATCGCCTTAATCGGTTTAGCGAAGGCTCCGTCAGCTTTTTTCAACAGTTGGAAAACAAATGTGCTTTTTCCTACATTACTAGGACCTGAAACATAAATAAAGGATTTTGCAGTATGTTGAAAAGCGCTTTTAAATAGAATTGGTTCTTAAAAAAGTAAAAAATAATCGGAAAACAAATTAAAAAAAAAAAAACTAACCTATCACTTGCGCTGTAGAATCTGTTTCTAGTTTTACTGCACTTTCCATGATGAAAGTGTATACAAATGTGAAATCAACCGACTGCAAAATTCTTTATTTATATTAAAAAAATATAGAATAAAACAAAAAAACTAAAAAGACTGAATGCGGATTACATTTTTTTTTATTACACTATATTCTGTTTACATGATATATCATATTACATACATATTGAACCCTTTACCAGACAAAAAAAAATACAGAGGAAAATCCTCATTTGAATGCAGACGACGAAACAATACCTGATCGAATCGGTTAAAATTGTATCGGAAAGAATGAATGAATGAATGTTGTTTTATGGCGCATCGACAGCTTTGGTCATTTAGCGCGCATATCTATGTTAAAAGTTAATAAAAGTGGAGTTGCCTAAATTGCATAAAGTTTGAATGCATTAATGATAATAAAAGAATTGAATTAAAAGGTATGCATAAAGGGCATTGTCGAGATACAGGGCAATCCCTATATACTCAAAAGTTTTAAATGATAAGATTTAAGAATGTGATAAAAAGGTTAGAAGTCAATGTTTGATTGAGAAAAAGAGGTTTTTAAATGAAAAAGAAATATATTCATATATCATGTGCATAAAATATGATATTGAGTGGCTGGGCAATCCCTGCCTACTCAACAGTTTTAGATTAAAGATGAATATTACAGGAATTAAGAATAGTGTAAAAAGATAAGTAAGAAACTCAAGAGTAAATATCACAGTTTATTGTAAATGCCAATCTCCTTTATGAAAGCGATAATAGATTCAACGCTGACAGAATCGAAAAGATTCTTTAAACTATCGACGTTGAAATATTTTGAACGAACTGGCTGAAAGTCAACGCAATCTAATAGGATATGTTTTACAGAAAATGTTGCATTGCATGGAACACATTCAGGGGCATCATCTCTGGTCAAGAGCCAGGAATGTGTGATGCGTGAATGGCCAATTCGAAGTCGTGCAATTATCACTTCTTCTCGACGAACAGACCTGTAAACGGGGTACCATTCACCAAGGGATGGTTTAACTGAATGCAGTTTATTGAAAACATCAGCATCCCACTGGGATTGCCAAGAAGATTGGATATGTTTTAAAACGGAGGATTTAAAATCAGTGTGAGGAACTTTAAGATCTGAAATGGGAAGGTTAAGTGCAGATTTGGCCGATCTATCAGCATTTTCATTGCCTTTGATGCCTACATGACTTGGAAGCCAGCAGAACACCAATCTATTCGTAGAAGAAATTTGTGAGATCCTTTCAAGTAAACTACAGATTAAGGGATTCTCAAGTTGTTGATTTGAAAGGGCCTGTAATGTTGACAAAGAGTCCGAAAAGATAATGAAACGGTTGAAATTAGAACGTTCAGCTAGATTAAGGGCAAGATCAATTGCTTTAATTTCAGCAGAGAAGATAGAGGAGTTGTTTGGAAGGCGGCACTTTAAGCTCCTTTGTCCATAATTAGCGGCAGCTGCTACCGAATTGCCTTCTTTAGATCCATCTGTATAGATGGGTTTGAAGGAAAAATAATGCTCCTTTATCTCGTTGTATCTAGCATGAAACACAGTTCTATCCGTGACAGACTTTTTGTCAGATGCAAGGTCAAATCTGAATTCTGCACTGTTTAACGTCCATGGAGGAATTTCAGAGATTTTATAGTTGGCAATGGAATCAGTGTCTATGCCAAGATTATCTACTATGGGCTCCATGCGGATACCAAATGGAGGAATAACATTTGGTTTCCTTTCAAAAAGATCTTTATATTGGGGTTTAAAAACAACTTCATGAGTTGGATTAAAACGATTTGACTTAAGTTTTAAAAAGTATTGAAGTGAGAGTTTTTCCCTCCTGTAAGAAAGAGAAGGTTCATTAGCCTCAACATAGAGGCTATTAACGGGAGAAGTTCTGAAAGCTCCAAGTGCAAGACGAAGACCTTCGTTGTGAATAGAATCGAGAATTTTCATGTAAGATTTACGGGCAGATCCGTATACAATCGATCCATAGTCTAATTTAGAGCGAACTAAAGACCGATAAAGCCGCAAGAGAACTTTACGGTCTGCTCCCCATTCAGAATGGGCCACAACCTTAAGAAGATTAAGAGCCTTCTTGCACTTCTTTTTAAGTGCAGTGATGTGAGGAAGGAAGGAAAGCTTTCTGTCAAAGATGACTCCAAGAAATTTGAACTCAGAAACGACTTCAATTTTAGTTCTGTCCAAATAGAGCTCAGGGTCTGGATGAACACCTCGTAGATTGCAAAGGTGCATGCATTTAGTTTTGGATTTGGAAAATTTGAAGCTATTTTCATCAGACCACGTTTGCAGTTTGTTGAGACACTGTTGAAGTTGTCTCTCAATAATATTCATATTTCGAGATCTGAAGCATATAACGAAGTCATCAACATAAAGGGAACAGTCTACACCAGGACAGATAGCTTTGACAATACTGTTTATTTTTACACTGAAAAGTGTAACAGAGAGAATACATCCTTGGGGTACACCCATCTCCTGTTCACGGGCTCCCGAGACAGTATTACCAACTCGGACGCGGAAAAGACGTTTATCCAAGAAGGCTGAAATAAAAAGAGGAAGACGGCCTCGAAGACCAAAGTCATGTAAGTCTTTAAGAATTCCGTATTTCCAAGTCGTATCGTAAGAGCTTTCAAGGTCGAAAAAGACAGATACTACATGCTGTTTATTATTAAAGGCTTCTCTGACAAAGGTTTCAAAGCGGACCAGATGATCTATAGTGCCACGCTGGCGCCGAAATCCACTCTGTACATCAACGATGAGGTTATTTTTTTCTAAATACCAGACAAGCCTGTCGTTGACCATACGTTCCAAGGTCTTGCAGAGACAACTAGTAAGAGCTATTGGACGATAGTTAGCGGGGTCACCAGCATCCTTGCCAGGTTTTGGGATAGGAATGACTAGTGCCTCTCGCCAGGATGAAGGAAAATCGCCTGATTGCCAGACATCATTAAAAATGTCAAGTAAAACTGAGAGAGAAGTAAAAGGTAAGTGTTTTAAAAACTGGTAATGAACTTTATCTTGGCCAGGACAAGAATCGTGAGCTTTATTCAGAGCAGATTTTAATTCTTTAAAGGTGAAGAGTTTATTATAATGCTCTGAATTTGGAGAATTGAAATTAAGCTTTTTCTTTTCTTCTCGGGTTTTATTCCTCTGAAACTTTTCAGAATAGTTTACAGAGGAAGACTTTTTGCAAAAGGTGTCCGCAAGAGCATTAGCTATATCTTTGGGCGATTCCAACAAAGTATTGTTAACTTCAAGGTGATTAAGAGGGGGCTGGCCTTTGCCATTGATCTTTCTGATCATGTCCCAAGTTTTTTTAGTGGTAGTTCTACTATTTAATTTAGAGACATATTGTCTCCAAGCCTTACGCTTACTTTCTCTAATGGTTCGACGAGCCTTTGCTCTGGAAATACGGAAAAGATTATGATTTTCTTTGGTAGGTCTGAGGTTAAACTTTTTAAGGGCTTGTTTTCTGTCTTTGACAGCTTGTTTACAATCATCATTGTACCAAGGCTTGTCAGGACGTTTTGGATTTGTCGAGGTCTGAGGGATGGATTGTTTTGCTGCATCAATCAATAGGGAAGTAAAAAGTTTTGCAGGATCATCGCAATCTCTAAATTTGTTATGTGTAATGGTTTGTTCACAAAGGCTTTCAAATTTATCCCAATTGGCTTTCGAAAGCTTCCATTTCTGTGGTCGTACACTGCTAGATGGTTGTGTAGACGAAAAGATAATGGGGAAATGATCACTTCCGCACAAATCATCAGTCACTTTCCATGTGAAATTGGGAAGTAAGACTGGGCTGCATAAGGTTAAATCAATAGAAGAGTAAGACCCAGTTGCTGGATGCAAGTAGGTTTTGGATTTGTTATCATTCATAAAAGACAAAGAATTGTTCGAAATGAAGTTTTCCAACTGTAAACCTCTCTGGTTCGTGTCATCGCAACCCCATATAACATTGTGACCATTAAAGTCTCCAGCAAGAATATAGGGGGATGGCAATTGCGAAATGAGATCATTCAGATTAGTCTCATTGATAGGTTTATTCGGGGGCAGATATAAAGAACACAGTGTAACAGCACTGTGTAAAGATAATCTAATGGCAACAGCTTGTAAGTTTGTATTAAGAGAGGTAACTTTATGAGGAATGTTGTTGTTAACAATAACAGAAACACCTCCTCTGGCTTTTTCGCCTTCGGTAAAGATTTTATTGTAAATGGAATGATATTTGATAGAAAAATCATCCTCCTGTTTAAGGAAGGTTTCTTGTAGACAAACAGCAACTGGTTTGTGATCATTTATTAAAAGAGAAAGTTCGTCAAAATTTGACTTTATTCCTCGACAATTCCACTGGATTATGGTATCCATAGTGCATGATGAAAGTATAAAAACTAAAGTAAAGAAGAGGCCGCAAACCAATGCATAAGGCAGTAAAAAGAGAAGTATTTTGATCTTCATTTTGGTTTACATGTGTGTCTTTTCAATACTTTTGGTTTCGGGAGTCGAGTTTTGCCAGGAGTCAAGGTCTTTGTTCCATTCAGACCTATGGTGACCCCAAGGAGATTCGCAGTCCGAGCCATCAGACTCTTCCTCCTCCATCTCCTCTTCACTTTTATCCTCCTCTGGATCTTTATCGTCTGTGCTTTCTTGTAGTTTTTCAAATTTATTTGAAAGAGAGACAGACGGTTGACCAATTTTAACTGTGATTTTACGTTCACGGGTTTTACGGTTTTTCTTTTCACCCGGTAGTGATTTGTCGGAATCAACGAGTTCCGAGATCTCTGTATCAGATACACGGGTTTCAAAGACTTCTTCGTCTGATTTTGTCAGCTTTTTTCTAGATGTAGAGGCCGAAGGCAAATCTTCTTTAGTTAACTGAACCCGAGTACGTGGTTGGGGCAGATTTTTAGGAGAATTATTGTTAAATTTTGCAGCTTTCGGCATACTAGGTTTTGTTTTAGAAACTGGAGGTTTTGACAAAGAGGAAGATGATTTAGGAAGAGAATTCACTTTTTCTGTATGTGCAGAGTTTATGGATTTATCAGATGGCGGAGATGTTTTATTGGGACTGAGGACTTGAAAGGTAGATTGTGGAAGAATGGCTTTTAAATCATTTTTCATCTCAGGAAATTTGGTTAAAATGAGTTTGGCGAGGACAACACAAGTGTGACAGTCCTCTTTTGGAGGGGATGTCACATCGGCATAGCTCGCAGAGAAAGATTTTGGTCGATCAGCTGTGCGCTGTTTGACAAGCTGTCGAGCTTCTGGAAAACTTAAGTTTTTTGTATATTTCACGTTCAAGATTTCTTTCTCTTCTTTCCAGAGAGGACATTCTCTTGAAAAAGCCGCATGGTCACCTTTACAGTTTGTGCATTTAAGAGGGTTCGAACAAGTCTCAAAATTGTGGTTCTCTTCCTCCGTACCACATTTCGCACAAACAGCATTTCGAGGGCATTTACTAATGTGATGCCCGTACTGTTGGCATTTGAAACATCGCAAAGGATTTGGAATATACATTTCGACTTTCACAGAGATATATCCAACTTTAACTGACTGAGGGAGAATTGGTGATGAGAATGTCAAGATGTATGTATTTGTTGTCCTCATTTCGCCATTCCTTTTGACAGAGATGCGAGTGACACCTGTTACACCCTGAGATTTTAAGCCATCCTCAATTTCTGAAATTGAACATAGAGCGAGTTCTTTACACCTCACGATTCCCTTGCAAGAATTGAGTGTCTTGTGAGGATAGATGTTCACTTCCTGTTGGAAAAACTTTTTATGTTTTAAGAGGTTTTCTGATTGTTGTCGTGTAAAACACTCAACTAGTATGGTGTTGTTTTTCAGCTTCTTCACAGATTTTGGGGTACCCAAAATACTGTTAAGTTGCTTCTCGACAACGAAAGGAGATAGTTTGGTTACTGGGTGTGAAGCATCCTTGGACTCAATAACAATGAAAGTAGGGAAATGAGTGGTTTTAGCTGTTGATGTAAAAGATGTAGACTCCGTTTCAGAATCAGTTTCTGAAAGTGGTCGTTTTCCGTCATGGTGGTTTGATTCATGTAGCTTGGGCTTTTTTTGTGTTGCCATAGTGTTGTTATTTACTTCAGCGCCAATGCTCCCCACCCGCCTCGGAGCCCAACAAGGGGACGTGTCCTGGGGAAACCTAACACAGGACATGTCAGGGATACATTGGCGTTATACTCAAGTGAAAAGGCTAAACCGGACAAATGCCTTCCTTTCAAACGCCATACCAAGCTTCTATAACATTATCAAGGACATTGCAAATGTCAGTAAAATGCCAAAACTTTCACTTGATTGACCCTTGAGCCACCGCCTTCTAAGGCAAATAGTTAAAATCAAGGGAAATAAATTCGTTTACAAAGGTAAGATCATAGATAGATAGAAAGTGCCAAAATGAGTGCCCTAGGGCTTGGCATGACCAGCCGATTGATCAGGTCGGGCCCACCTGACCTCCTGTTTAACTCAACTCCAGGCCAAAGAGGTGTGTTTCAACCACCAGGACCCCTTCATCAAGTGACACAGGTCGCAGCTCACGGCAAACGAGCAGGCACATTGGTGGGGTTTTACCATCCTGTAGTGCGACAGCTAGGCTATTTCTATACCCCCGCCCAGCTGGGGGTATGTATCGGAAAGAGAAGAAAAACATAGTGGAAAAAGGAGAAGAATGTTGCTTGACAGCATTTACTCCATTTCCCATCATGGTTTAAGAGGAATTCCTCCTCGAAGTCTTTCAAAAAGGAAATAGTTTGGTAATGGGTTAAAACAACCTCCGATTCAACAAAATCAGTTTAACAGTTAGTCTTTGCATTTTGGTTTTCCAATGAACAAAGTTCGTGTTGCTTACAAACAAACATTTGATGACTGTTTGATAAAATGTGTCAACAAATATGGAAAAATGTTCAGAACAAAAAAGGCTTTTGTAACAGTTTGCTAGCACGACATCATAATCCACAGCTGAAAGAACGTCGTTCATATATAATTCCAATAGTTGTTCCTCTGATAAAGTGACACATGCATGGTTCAACTGAGATAAACAACCGTTTTGACAGCCAAAACATTTCTTTTTAAACACAGCATGCATTTTTCCAAGAATTTCTTGCGCGCAGTAAAATTCGAAATAAGACTGAACCAAAGAAAACTTAGTAGATTCCATGTTCACACTTGTTTTCCCATATCTATGTTTGATAAACTAATGGATTTTAAGTCAACATCACAATTCCACTGATAATGCACGTTTAAATCGCTCGTAAACCAATTATAGTGTATTTCGTTTTCGCCCGTCCCCATTAGCTTCATATAGGCGCAGTCTGGAGAGTGTCTGTTGTGTTCGATCGTAGCGATGTCTTGATTTGCCCACTGGCTCACTCTAATCCCGCAAGCAAAGCATTCTACAATATCTCCTTCTTTCGTGTAAAAAAACCCTGCTCTCGCAAGCACGTATTTTTTCTGTTTCATTTGTCTCGGCCAAAGCTCAAAAGTTGATACACGATCATCGTATGAAGCATACTTCTCTGTTTTTATGCGTTGGCCGAACAAAACAGTTTCACCCAAACTCATTTCTACCAATGTTCGTAGTCTTTATAAGTGCTTGGATTACAAATTGCGCATTTATACCACGAAATTTGATTCAAATGAGGATCATCACATATTATTTCAGTGGCGGGAAACGTCCCGCTCAGTAAGTCCATTGGAAACTGTGAGGATGTGTTAATATCGACGTTGTTCAGGCTTTGCACACCTACTATTTGTTGCGAGGAAATCTCGCTTAATTCGTTAGCATCACCCTGCAATGCGCTTTCAAAGTCCCAATCATCCATATTTAAAAGGTCTAGAACATTTTGCGAAGTCTCTTCTGTGTTCTGCTTTTGAGTAATTTCTCTCAATGTATTGTTTGTTTCCTGTTCTTCTTGTATTTTAAAGATATTCTGTTCTGTTGTATCAGATGTAAGAGGTAAACTTATTTGTCTATGTCCTCTGTCACTACTATCTTCATGATCAGGAAAGCGTTTTGTTATTGAGTTGCTCTGTGTAGTGCAATTTTCAAACTGTTTTTCCGACGAGCTTTGCTCTTTGATTATATTTAATTTGTGTCGGTTAAGCTTTCGTTTACCTTGACGTTTCGATTTAAACTTTTTCGAAGCTGATTTTGTATAAATTGGCTTGTCTAAATTTGTTGAAAAATATTTTTGCGTAAAATGAGACTTACTTTTCAAGTGTCTGCTTACGTAAAACTCCGTCATCCACTTTTTGCACGAATTGCAGAAAATGTTTTTCACAGAATCTTTTTTTATTTTTCCCATGATCGTTACAAAACAAATATATATAAATCTAAAACAAAAGAGAAGTTGTGTTAGTTGTATGGTTGATAACGGTTTTCCTTATTACTTTTGTAAACCACTCTAACGTCTCGTAGCGGTCCTGAGGTTGAAGTTGAAGAGCTTTCTTCGTCTTTTCTCTCGATGACAAGAGGTTGTGCGTTAAACGGCTCTTTGAATAAATCCTCCTGCTCTTTTACCGAAGCTTGAGTATTCTGAAAATAAAAGATTAAAAATGAAATCAGAGGTTTTATTTTCTTGTTGTCAATCTTTGCAAAAGTGTAATTTTTTTCGGGAAATAAAAATAAATATTTTTTCAAATATATATACATGCGAGTACAATTCTTTCAAATTCAGAAAAAAAAAATGTTTAAATGTTATGAGAGAAAGGGGTGGGGGTGGGAGACAGACAGACAGACAGACAGGCAGGCAGACAAACAGACGTGATAATATTTTGTTTAAAAAGAAAAATATGTAATCTGTACCTGCTCTGTTACGATTTGGTTTGCATAGTCCTCCATGTTATATAAACACACTCTAAGGGTTTTCGCAAGATCCCATTTCATGGAGAGGGTCTTGCTTTTTGACTTGTCAAACTTCCCGTTTTCCCACGCTTTCGAGTCATCGTTAATATGCACGTATATGTCTCCATTCCATCGAGTTAGAGAGACACTTCTACCATATGCAAATTTACACCGAACACGATCTAAAAAACCAGATGTATCGTAAGATGTTTGATAAGATGCTTCCATCTTCGAAAATGTGCTTAATTATTAAGGTTTTCTTGAGTATTCGAAAATGAGCTAAAGTGTGTCGAGATTCCAAAATTTGTGTCTTATATAAGGTTATACTTTAGATCTCGTCACTGTTTTGGCGGGAGACCGTTTACTTTGTACAAGTCATAGTCACAACAATTTTGGCGCAATGTTTTTTTTTTCCGAAAATCACGTTCACACTGAATGATAAATTATTATTTTTTTTTGTCTTAATTCTAGTAAGGTCACCTTCAAAATCCATGATTCGGCAAATTTCTGTCCTAAAATAGATTTTTTTTTTCAAACTACGTAAGGTCACATTTATGACTCACTATTTGGCGGGAGATGGTTTATGTTCTAAAAGTCATAGTCGATACAGTTTTGGCGCGAAGTTTTTTTTTTTCTAAAAGTCACTATCGCAACAGTTTTGGCGCGAAGTTTTTTTCCTAAGAAGTCACGTTTACGATAAATTATCAAAACGCGTGATAAGGCAGTTTTCACCCCTCCCCATCTTCCTAAAATAGATTTGCTTTTTTTTCACAGTCACGTTTTGACATCTGAAAGAATTATTCATTACACGACAATCTTTTTCGTGCGCGAAGGTATTTCTGTGTTATTTTTTTTTTGAAACTCGAACAACCGTCACACTTACATTTTAAGAAAAAAAAAAGGATTAGGTTGAATGCAGTATGTCTTTCGAATTTCAAACTCTGTGGGCAGAGCAATGCGGTGTATGCTATGAAGATAAAGAACGTTACTTCATAAATTTGTGTAAATGCAAGGAACTTCTTTGCGAGGATTGCTTTAAAAATCTAAATACGTGTCCTTTCTGTAGATTTTCGTTTAACAAACAACAAACGAGAAACGCTGGTGAATTTTCTTATCAAAGTAACGTTTCAAATATATTTTTGGAGCCAGACGTATCAAGTTATACTCCAGTACCAGGATTTTTTCCTTCAACTTCTCTCTCTCGTCAAGAGGCGAATAGAGCTAGGACAAATTTGAATTTCTGGTTCCATTACTTCAATGGACGTGAGATTCTAAGGCCTTACTTACATCCTTACTTACAAAGACACATATTTAACCATGATCCATTCCATTTTCTTTTAAATACAGGTCGATTCGATGATCGGGACGGAGCCGGCATATGTTTGAACTACACAGAAGCGCGACGTTTCGTTCAAAACCAGTTGTCAACTTTCTTAAACAATTAAAAAAAAAATGCAACCATTTTTTTCGACAAAGATGTAAAGTAACTAAAAATAAAAGTGAAAATAGTTTGCGATGAAAAAGTGCACAACATGGGAAATACAAAAGATTGTAACGAATTTAACAAGAAATTTTAATGACTTTGATGACATCTGTCGATCCCTTACATATGTAACCTTCTTCGATTGACGAGCACACTCTTATCATATGTATAAGTTGTAAAGTTGGTGTTTGTCAACTAGGAAAAAAGAAAACTTTCACAAAAACGAATGGAGAATTTATATTCATAAGTGATGCGAAGTGTAAATTTTGCTCTTTCGTTTTTGAGTTTTGTTTCCTTGCATGAAAAGTGACGTGTAATAATTGTTAAATAGGGGAAAAAAAAGAAAGAAAAATGGAGAGAGAATGTTATACACGTTTTTTTCTTCTTGAACCTAATCAACAAATGTCTTTAATGCATTGCAATCACTGTCTACATGTTCATATATGGGATATGTCCAAAAGAAAAGTAATTTCTATGCCGTGGAGTGTCGCTCAACATTTGAGGAAATGTTTATCCGACTTGGAGTCGTATTTACCACAAATGAAAAAAGATCTCCAGGAAACTGTCGACCATTTAACACAGACGGAAATACTGACTTATTCTAAAGAACTCGGATCCGATTGGCTTTTGTTTGGTGTGCATTTAGGATATAGTTGTCAACAAATGGAGTCTTTAAAACGCGAGTATCCTCGTCAAATAGAAACCTTACTTTATGTGTTAATCTACAAATGGAATGATGTAGTCAAAACGTGTGATGAAAATCCTAAATGGCTTCTTGCAGCAGCATTTCACGCCATTCGTGACAATCGTACTGCTGTAAAGATCTTGGGCAGTAGGGAAATGTTGCAAATGGTGGAAGGAATTACAGTCAATGAGACTACTAAAAAGAAAATTCAAACTATTACTTTTTAGTATATCAGATTTCTAAACACGTTATTTCTGGACTTCTAAATTTTTTTTTTACCAAGTACAAACAGTGGTTTCAGAACTTTGATTTCTCCAGGGGGGAACCTTTTCGATTACAGCATTCCAGATGACTCGAGTGTAGTATGTGTATAAAATAAAAGCACAGATATAATTACGCATTTTTTTTTTTATCTAATCAACGAGTGTCTTTACTATAATGTGGTTTAAAACTGTACCAGCCATAAGCTGATAAAGATTTTTTTTCCTATCCACCTAGCATATTTATGAATATAGAGGTGCAGACTGAATACTCGGGTAGATATTAGAACAACACCGACAGATTTTAGCACATCCCGATCACGAGAAATCATGGCGGTGATACATATGTATGTTCATTTTCTTTCACTAGTAACTTTAGTTTTTGCTGGTGAAGAATGTTGCATTGTCAAACAATCTTGTTCAAAAATTTGTTTAGTTAGCTTTAATGATTTTGGAACATATCATTTCCTACCGGAAAATACGGAACTGCACAGGATAGAAATGGTGCGATTTCCAAATTCGATCTGGAATTTGTCAACTGCTCCAAATGTGACGTTCATTAATATAAAAGATAACACTGGAGCATATGAAGATATATGTGATATCGTCCACTGTGCCTTCAAGACAGTAACGGTTGTTATTGGTCGAAAAGAATCAACATGTTGCGTAAGTACTGTTGTTTAAACTCGGATTTTTTTTTTCATTGAAAACAAAGTTGCATTCATTTAATTATTATCCTACACCAATTTGTTAGTAAAGGGAGTGGGAGATTAATTGAAAATCTCTTTAACTTTTTACCACACAATTCTGACTTTTAATGACTGTGGGGAATAAAGCCTACTGAAAACATTGTAGGATAAGGAGAAAATAC
Organism: Tridacna crocea; assembly: GCA_943736015.1. Classification (NCBI taxonomy): domain Eukaryota; kingdom Metazoa; phylum Mollusca; class Bivalvia; order Cardiida; family Cardiidae; genus Tridacna; species Tridacna crocea. Next base: position 11,062,693 of record OX031057.1, on the reverse strand, counting down.
TAGTAACCAGCATTTTCTCCTTTTTCCACAATGTTTTCTACCCTTTCAAAAATCAAATTTTAATTTTTGATTCTCATCTATTTCTCTTGTGCAAATTAAATTTGAATTTGCTCAAAATTTTGTTGTTTGGTAAAGAGTTATTTTTTTATTATCTCTTAAGTATATGGCTTCTTTATATTTCGGCAGTCGGAGTCTTCCAAGACAAAGACCACTCCTGCTGAACGCACTGTTAAACAGTCCACTGCCAATGATAAGCCTACTATTAAACAGTCCACTGCCAATGATAAGTCAACTATTAAACAACAAATCGCCACCAATGACTTAGACCCATTTGAGCCTACTCTCAAACAACAACACACAACCAAGCCAACAGATTTCACTACCAACAATCCATCTCGATCTACTCTTAATAAACAAGAACAACCCACTACAATTCTCCCAACTACTACTGTTGAAAGCCAATTCACTGTTGACAGTCTACTCTCTACAGGTACAGCAAAAACAAATTCAACACAAATTAGCTATGAAGGTTTACCACATTATATTACAATATACTGTATTGTATCTATCCTAACAATACTATGTTTGATATCTACACTTTATTTTAGAAAGCATATGAGAAGAATTCAAAAAATTGTTGCACATCTATATCGTGAAGTTCATGGACCACCGTCATTTTCTGAACATTCAGACTATTTAAATCCTATCAGAACTTATGTCTTTGCATCTTCCGATAGTACATTTGATAGTACAAATGATGTTATCTATGAACAAATTGAGACTCAAGATAGGAATGCACAACAGTTACAAATAATTAACCATGTTGAAACTAGTCGATTATAAAACATGTCTTTTATCTAGATGTCTTTTATCTTTGATAGCTGATGCTTTTTTTTTTATAGTTTAATAGCATACGATTGATGATATCTATGAACATTGAGCGTATGGGAAACACTGTGGAAAAAGTAGAAAAAATGCTTGTAAGAGGTATTTTCTACTTTTCCCACTCTGTTTTTGTCCTCTCAGAGGCAAAACTCATCGTCTACTGTGGCTTTTCAATTTGGACAAGACTAAAGTTAACTCATCTGGTTATAGACAAGTTTCTTCCTCTGATCTTTTCTTCCCATGTATATTTCACTACATACTTCCCATGTAATCTCCTTTGCAGTAATTGGACTGGGCACAACAGTAGGAGTAGTTGGTGTCATTCTTGTACTTGGGACAGTTTTGATCTGTGGACATAAATTTAACTGGTGGCGGGTAAAAAAGGTCACATTATCAACAGAAGGTGTTAGTGTCCATTTACACAAAGATTTAAGAAGAAGTTTATCAGATTCAGCTTTGAATGTTACAAGCTTGTCTGCAACTGTGAGTTCGCCTTCGAACATATCTACAGAACCCATCATTGCTGCGACAGCTACTTCTACTCCTAATAGACCAATAACCAGACTTCAGGCAAAGAGGTTAGGACATATTGTATAAAAAAGTATATGTCTATTAAAAAGCAGTAAAATCAAAGACCTGACTTACACTCCTATGTTTACATAGTCAGTGTATCTCCATGTTTTCGAATTCCATTGTCTTTTATTTTTTCTTTTTCCCAGAACTGTTTTCAAGTCAAACTTTTGTTTGCACTGATAAAATGCAAAATTAGAATTCTCTGTAGATGTTAAAAATCTTTTGTTGTTGTAGTATACAAACTGAGGAAAAAAAAAGGTAGAAATTCTCTTGATGAGTGATTTCTGCTTTTTTTCTCCACAGTGTTTTCTACTTTTTTCCAATGATTTTTTTTAAAGTCATCTGCTAGAAATAGGTGGGAAAGAGTTAGACTGTTGTGTTTTTTTTTTTTTTTCATTTGAAGATATTTTCCTCAGTAAGATAGTAAACATCAAGAAAAGACTTGTACATGCATACAGTTTAATCTTGATCTTAACTGTTTTACAATATATTTTCTCAGTAAGATAGTGAACATCAAAAAAAAATAGTATTTAAGTGCTTCTTTGAAACAAGTAACTCTTGAAAGCACCACATGTTTTAATGAACATTATATTACAACAACATCATGTTACAACTCCATGTTTTTTTTTTTTTTGTACAAAATTGTCTATATTCTTAGGAGATAATTAAAAAACTTCACTCTTTACCAAACAATAAAATTTTGAGCAAGTTGAAATTGAAAGCATTTGCACAAGACAAATAAATGTGAATCAAAAGTTAAAATTTGATTTTTGAAAATGTAGAAAACATTGTGGAAAAAGGAGAAAATGCTGGTTATCAGCATTTTCTCCTATTCTTACAATGTTTTCAAAGCTTTCTTTTCCATGCTCGGTAAAAGTCGGGACTGTGGTAAAGAGTTAAACAATGACTGAATAAAACACATTTCGTCATTTAAAAAAAAATGCATTCCTATGTAATAAAACATTCCAGAATAGCATTCCAAAAGATATCAGGTTTTTTTTTTTTTTAATATTCATTTTTTCAAAGCAAAACTTGAAATTAAGACAAGCTTACTCATTTGAACAATCTGTCTTGGTCTCTTCTTTTGCTTTAAGAAAATTCTATTCTATTGCAGATAAGAAAATTCTATCCTATTGCAGATGACTTTTTTAAAAATTACCTACATATGTATGTTGTTCATATATGTAGCTTTTATATGAACAGAGCATCCTTTTTGTCTGTAAACATCAAAATAATCTTGTATTATGCTTACAGCCTGATCCTAATCTTCACTATTTTTACTTTTTTTAATTGTTAAGTGTATCCTATGCAGCATATTTTACTAATATTACTTATATGTCCAGAGTAAATCTGGAGAAGAACGTTACAGCGTTTTTTGTTCGTAAAATAGTGAACATCAAGATAAGCTTGTAAATGCATACAGTCTGATCTTAATCTTCACTATTTTAATTGTTAAGTGTATCCTATGCAACATATTTTATTCGTATCACATGCATGTTGAGAGGAAATCTGGAGAAGAAAGTTATAGCCTTTTTGTTCGTAAAACAGTGAACATCAAGATAAGCTTGTAAATGCATACAGTCTGATCTTAATCTTCACTATTTTAATTGTTAAGTGTATCCTATGCAACATATTTTATTCGTATCACATGCATGTTCAGAGTAAATCTGGAGAAGAACGTTATAGCCTTTTTGTTCGTAAAACAGTGAACATCAAGATAAGCTTGTAAATGCATACAGTCTGATCTTAATCTTCACTATTTTAATTTTTAAATATATCCTATGCAGCATATTTTATTCGATTATAGCCTTTTTGTTCGTAAAACAGTGAACATCAAGATAAGCTTGTAAATGCATACAGTCTGATCTTAATTTTCACTATTTTAAACCAGTTTAAATTGAAAGCTTTTTTTTTTGGAAGAGTAGAAAACATTGTAGAGAAAAGGAGAAAAAATACTGATTAGCAGCATTTTCATAAGGCCTCTTCCTCATAGACATTAAAAGTGGGGATTGTGTGGTAAAGGATTAATATGACTGCAATATTACTGTTATCATCCCCAATTGAAAACAAAAGTGTCTTTTTTTTTTCCCTGTAGCTTTAATGGTTAAAAGTTACCACTTTAAATTGGTTTTATTTAATGTCATGTATTTTTAAGTCCACATGTGCCTCATGTATATTTTGCTGTTGTTTTGCTGATGAATATCCCATCCTGTCAGAGTGAAGAAGCAACACAATTCTGAAAATAGAAAAGATTTTTTTTACCATTCAACCATTTTAATCAAACCTTTTCAAACATGATACTGAAGGTACTATTTTGGGAAAAAAAAATAATAACAAACAGTAGCATGATTGAAACGCAAAAAGAACAACCTCTTAACTCTTACCCAAACAATCTCTGGTTTTGATTTCTCTTGGAAAAAGTAGTCTTTTGAAAACATAGTGGGAAAAAGGAGAAAATGCTGATAATCAACATTTTCTCCATTTTCCACAATGTTTTTCTACTCTATCAAAAGCACAAATCATCAGTTGTAGCACATTGAAGTTGACGTCTGCATATGCTTTCAAGTTAATGTAGTTCAAAATTTTGTCGTTTGGGAAAAGAGTTAACCAGACTATTAACTACCTCTAAAACCAAACTATTAACTACCTCTGAACGAAATACTCATTTTTTCTTAAGAGTTGCCTCCCTTAAACCATTTTTTAATAACATTCTGCAGGGTTGTGAAGAAATCCATTTTTTTTTTATATCATGTTTTTTACCTTGAAGTTAAAGGTTGTGATATGTATATTTTTGATTCTAGTCAAAGTATGACACACATTTATTTTAAAAAAAAAAAAAGAAAACGACATTTAAAACTTAAAAACTGCTTCAAAACTATTTTTAGTGCTCCGTTTTCCTTATAACATACTTAACTCAAAATGCTAAAAGATTACACATTCCATTCATTTTTTGAGAGTATTTTATTTAATTGATTTCTACTCTGTCGATAGTTTACAGCTCAGAGCTAGATTGTTATTCTGAAAACATAATGAGAAAAGGAGAAAATGCTCATGACGAGAATGTTCTCCTTTTTTTTTTTCATTTGAACGTTACTAAATTTTGACGTCTGCAAATGCTTTCATTTTAATGTTTACTAATAAAGAAGTTTTAAAGCAGTTTTAAACGTTTTATTTTATAGTTCTATGATAGAAAGTTTGACAGTGTAAACTTGCTTGTATTCTAAATAGAAAAATAGAATAAAACAGTATATGTCAATACAGTTTTCTATTCTTTTTTTCATGGACAGTTGATTCGACTGTGCAACTCAATAGCGTGAAGGGTTTATGATCACGAGTTCGAATCTCAAGTATTTGAAAACATTCTTTAAAAAAAAAATGACGTGGGCTGTTTTCTCATTTTTTTTTTTTTTTAGCTTCAGAGACAAACCACACTTCTCTCATTTTTTTTTTTTTTTTTTGACTTCAGAGACCAACCACAACATTCGACATTTATATATTTTTGTTTTTCTTGATAAAAAAAAACAAAACAAAAAAACTTACGCTTTATATTTTCAAGAGTCCTCCGAGTCTGAAATAGTTTGGTAGTTCTCAGGCGAGCCAATGACAATATCACGTGCATTCGTACCATTAGTCTTGAAAGCTGTAAATCTGCTCCGATCTATAGCAAACATCGTTGTACTCGTTTGTAATGCAGGTAGAGAATTTTTGCTCTGGTTCGTAGAAGCGACTGTGCTTAGGTTTGTAGATGTCAGCAAACTTGGAGAGTTGAGATTTGAACCCCTGTTAAGATCTAAGTTATAGTCAGTCAATTCATCAATTGCTTGATGTGTATTAGTGACATCACTTGCAAAGTCTGCCGACGTACTCGGGATTGGGCTGCGAGTCATTCCAGTCGTTGTGTTTGAATATGAACTGGCTGCATTTATAGAAGGCATGACTTGCATCGAACTCCTTTGTAATCCATCTGACGTCGCCCCCAGCCGGACGGGGGGTAGAATTCGCCGGCTGCCGTCCTGCAGAGTGGTAAGACCCCACCAATGGACCCGCCTGTTTGCCGTGGGTGGAGACTCGTAAGCCGGAAAAGAGGGTCCTGGCAGTTGAGGGGAGCCCAGGGATCTCCAGCTCTTCAACACACTGCTTCGGCCTCGGCTTCGGTGTAAACGAGAGCCTAGATGGGCCCGGTCTAGAGCAATCGGCTGGTCGTTTTTAGATCTGGGCATTATAAGTTTATACCCAGACTTAGTAAATACCTCGAATGGTTTCAAAATCTATGCTCACTGCACGAACTTGAAAAGTTCTTTTTCATGCTGCATGTATCCTAAGCACTCTAAGTTATTGCATGTATTCATACGCTGTCAATTTGTTCAAATTACCAGTTTTTACTTTGTTTAACAGGTTTTAGTCCCTAGTCTAAAATAGGCTCATGGGCTAATTGGGTGGTACGGATTTCGTGATTGAGGCAGTAGCTTCCATGACCTTTCTCTGATTCCCAGGAATTGGTCATGTCTGCTGTTTGTCGCCTTGCCTTATCCTTGCTGTCCGAGTATATCATCTGGGTAACCCTGGCGTGGGGAGCTGGATATCCGCTCCGTACTCCATGCCCCCTAGTTGGGCTCCGCGGTGGGCGGGGACCACGGATGATGAACATTAAAAACCCAAACATGGATCACCAAAACAAAAAACGAACCCGTGATCAACTGGATGCAGACCTTGAAAATGTTCAAACGACAAATACAACGTTTCCTCGCTTCTTGATTATTGAGTCAACCGCACCCGATCAGCCACTTTCCAAATTATCTCCTTTTGTGATTGAAAAAGTTTTAGTTGGACTTGCTGGATCGCCAAAATCAGTGAAAAAGTTGAAATCAGGTAATCTTCTCGTCGAAGTTGAGAAGGCTGTTCATGCTAAAACCCTTCTTAAAATCAAGCACTTTTTTAAAATCCCTGCCAAGTGTGTCCCTCACAATAGTTTAAATACATCAAAGGGCATCATACGTTGCCCAGACCTTGCAGGTATTTCTGAACAAGAAATTACGTCAGAACTTTCAGACCAAAATGTTACGGCTGCTAGACGAATTACAATTTTCAGAGATGGAATCAGGAAACCTACCAACACAATAGTACTAACTTTCAACACGGCTATCCTGCCTAAATATTTAAAGGTGGGATATCTTAAAGTTGCAGTGGACCTATATATACCTAATCCACTTCAGTGCTATTGTTGTTTCAAATTCGGGCATCATGAGAGTAAATGCAAATACAATCAAGGTGAAGAATTTTGCCGACAATGTGGCAATTCAAACCTGGTGCACCCAAGCGAAAAATGTGAATTTGGCATTTCTTGCAAGAATTGCAAAGGAGAGCATGTTGCCACGTCAAGGTCATGTCCTGTATGGAAGAAAGAAAAAGAAATTGTAACCGTCAAATACACTGAAGGTCTCTCTTTTCCTGAAGCGAGGAAAATTGTAGAAGCTAGAAATAACATGGGTGTTTCATATGCGTCAGTATCAAAAGCAAATACACAAAAACTTGTGCAGCGCAGAGATGCTCATACCCAAACAACTGATACTGGTGTACAAACAATAGAAAAATCGTCTACCAGTAATGAAAATGTGCAAGAGAAATCTACAACATCTAGCAAAACCAACCAGAATACTGCATCCAGCCAAATTGTAACAAAAAAGTCAAATATTGCACCGGCAAAGGCTTCAAGCAGCCCTAGCCGAAGAAGAAATAAATCTCCACAGGTCTCATCGGATCGCCTTCCAAAGGGATCTGATGACCCAATTCAACAGCATAACCGCTTCCAATGTCTTGATGAAGACATGGAAGCGGAAGACTCGCAATCAGAGTCAAATACAAATAGGCAAGGCCGAATCATCAAACTGAATAACAAAAAATGAACAAACACATGCTTCCAAAACTCTGTGGTATTTTCCAAATTCTCAATTTTCTTATGACTAACAATATTCTGCAATGGAATTGTCGAAGCGTTAAAGCTAACATCGAGGAATTAAATCTCTTAACTAACGAACAACGGCCAGTAGCGCTTTGTTTACAGGAAACATTTCTTAAAGACTCGGACAAGTTTTCTTTGAAGTATCACTCTTGTTACTTGAAAAACTTTACTGATAACGATAAAGCTTCAGGAGGTGTTGCTGTCATTGTGAAAAACAGTGTTCCACACCATAGTGTAACCCTTAACACTACCTTACAAGCCGTTGCGGTAAACATTACTCTCAACAAGACCATTACTTTGTGTTCCATTTATCTTCCACCTAGTTTACCAATAGACGTCAGAAAACTTGATGATCTTGTGGCTCAATTGCCAAAGCCTTTCATTTTAATGGGCGATTTTAATTCCCATCATACATTATGGGGATGTTCAGATACTAATGGCAAGGGTCATACTATTGAGGATTTTATCACGAAGCACGACTTTGTTCTGCTAAATGATAAGTCCTCAACCTACCTTCATCCTGCTACTGGTTGTTACTCATCATTGGATCTAACAATATGCAGCCCTGAAATTGTTTCAGATTTTAACTGGAAGGTTTGTGATGACCTTCATGGAAGTGATCACTTCCCGATAAAAGTATCAGAAGTAGGACCTTCAGTTCAACAACGTCCTCAACGCTGGCAGCTTCATAAAGCGAATTGGGAACAATTCAGAATTTATTGCGAACAAACAATTCATCCCGGTGCTTTTGAAGATTGTGAAAATCCTGCTGAGCTCTTCACTTCCTTGATTTATTCGGCTGCTGAAAAGTCAATTCCTCGAACTTCGACAAATCCTAAGCACCCAAACAAGCCATGGTTTAATGATGATTGCAAAAAGGCTATAAGAGAAAGAAAATCTGTTCTCAGACAATTTAACCTAAGACCAACCCAGGAAAATCTTTCAAAGTTTAAAATTGCTCGTGCAAAAGCACGTCGGACTATCAAGCAAAGTAAACGTGTTTCTTGGCGACAGTACGTGTCTAGATTAAATTCTAGATCGTCTGTCAAAAAGACATGGGACATGATCCGGAAAATTAACGGCAAAAACTCCTCATTAAATGTTGGACACTTAAATGTTGGTGATGATGTCTTCACCTCCAAAGCAGACATTGCAGATGTCTTAGCTGACACCTTTGCAGAGAAATCCTCTTCTTCAAATTATTCGACAGCATTTCAGAAATTTCAAAAAACTACAGAAAAAACAAAGCTAAATTTTAAGTCGAATAACAATGAACATTACAATAAAGATTTCACTGTAAAAGAATTGAAGAAAGCATTAAAGAAGTGTCATGACACTGCTGTTGGATATGACGACATCCACTACCAGTTCTTGAAACATTTACCATTTCGATCCCTCGACTGTTTACTTCGCATATTTAATCAAGTCTGGCATACTGGTATTCTCCCAGATTCCTGGAAAGAGGCTATTGTAATTCCCATACCAAAACCGGGTAAAGACTCAACGAATCCTGCCAATTATCGTCCTATAGCCTTAACAAGTTGTATTTGTAAAACCATGGAAAGGATGGTCAATGACCGGCTTGTTTGGTTTTTGGAAAAAAACAAACTTATTGCAACCGCCCAGAGCGGGTTTCGTAAACAAAGAGGCACTCTCGATCATTTAGTTCGCTTCGAAACATTTATTCGCGAAGCTTTTATAAAAAAGGAACATGTTGTTTCCGTATTTTTCGACCTCGAAAGTGCTTACGATACCACATGGAAGTATGGAATCATGAACGACCTCCATGATTTCGGTGTAAGAGGTCGCCTTGCTTATTTCATTTCGGCATTTTTGAATGAACGTCAATTTAGAGTCCGGGTTGGAGATACTCTCTCAAACCCTCATGAACAAGAAATGGGCGTTCCCCAGGGAAGCATTCTCTCTGTTACACTGTTCAGTGTCAAAATCAACAATATTGTGAAGTCTGTGTGCCCTGGCGTGGAATGCTTTTTGTATGTTGACGACTTCTGTATTTCCTATAGATCCAAGCATATGCATACAATAGAGCGGCAGTTACAGCAAGTGCTTAATAATTTAAGTAAGTGGTCAAAAGAAAATGGTTTCAAATTTTCTAAAACCAAGACCAAATGCATGCATTTCTGCCAATCAAGAAAATTACACTTGGATCCTGAACTTACATTAGATGGGGTACAAATTGAAGTCGTTCCTGAATTCAAATTTTTAGGTCTTTTATTTGACTCTAAACTGTCATTTATTCCACACATCAATTACTTAAGTAATAAATGCCAAAAAGCTCTTAATCTTTTACGAGTTGTCTCCAGCATGGACTGGGGAGCCGACAGGAAAGTCTTACTAAGACTATATAGATCACTTGTCCGTTCCAAGTTAGATTACGGCTGTATCGTGTATGGCTCAACCCGACAATCGTACCTTCGGAAGTTGGATTCTATCCACAACCAAGGTTTACGATTAGCACTTGGCGCTTTCAGGACATCTCCCGTCAATAGCTTGTATGCTGAAGCTAATGAACCATCTCTAAATTTACGCAGGAAGAAACTCTCCTTGCAATATTACTTAAAATTAAAATCAAACTCTGACAACCCAACTCATGAAGTAGTATTTGAACCATTGTACAAGGATGAATTTTTAAAAAGAGAGAAAGTTATACCTCCTTTTAGTTTACGCTGTGAAGCGGATATTAATTGCCTTGATTGTGATCTTGAAGATGTGGCAAGCCATAAGATTTCTGAAGTTCCTTTATGGACTTGCAAAAGTCCAACTTATATTTACAATCTTGCTTCAGATAAGAAAGCTACTACAGATCCAATGATTTTCAAAACTAAATTCCTTGAAGTCAAAGAACAATATTATACTCATGAAGAAATCTACACGGATGGTTCAAAAGATAGGGAAAAAGTTGCTTCAGCTGCCGTCCTAGACGGTGAATTGTATCAGTTCCGGTTACCTAATAATTCGTCTATCTTCTCTGCGGAGTTAAAAGCCATTGACCTTGCCCTCAACCATATTGAACAAGACGGCTATTGGCGATACATTATATATACTGATTCTTTATCAGTTCTGCAAGCACTTGAGGGCGAGAAAACGGATAATCCGCTTGTAATCAATCTCCTTGAGAAATTATCCAGATTATGCGAAAGAGCTGATATAGTTTTCTGCTGGCTCCCCAGCCATATTGGTATTAGTGGTAATGAAGAGGCAGATAAAGCTGCCAAGGATGCATTATCGCTAGAAATTTTACCGTTTAAAGTTCCTTTTAGTGATTTTAAACCTCTTATTAATAGTTTTATTCATGATGTTTGGCAAAGATCTTGGAGTGATCCTTCAAATCAAGGAAACAAATTATTCAATATCAAGCCAAATACAAGTGAATGGCTCCCTGGCTTGCGGTCAAACCGTCGAGAGGAAGTTATTTTGGCCCGTTTGAGAATAGGTCATACCCATATGACGCACTCATATCTTCTCAAAGGAGAAGAGCCTCCTGTATGTATCCCATGCAATACATTTTTTTCTGTCAAGCATTTACTGATAGAGTGCACAGATCTTGCACCGTACAGGGATAAATACTTTCATGTTGACAATTTAAAAACTTTGTTTGATACTGTGAAATTAGAATCACTATTCGAGTTTCTGAAAGAAGTTAACCTTTTTAAGAAGATATAGTTTTACTTTTTTGACATTTCAATTTTTACTGACGGTCTTAAACAGTGTTTATCCTCCTTTAAGGGGGTTCTATTAAAATATTTGAGTAAATAGGGAAGCCCTGTTTCTCAACATTTATTTTGTTGTTTAATTCATAAATATTGCATTTTAAGGCCTATTGACCTATTCAAAGTTAATTTTTTATCTTGTAAACAAGGTTGCTTCTTTGTTATTTCTCATCTGTGTCAATGTTTCACAGTATAACTTAAAGTAGATGCATGATTTTATATGTAAGTGCGCCCAATATGACCTAAGTTGTCGACGGGCCATAAAACACCATTCATTCATTCATTCATTCCATCTGACGTCAGCAAGGTTGAAGACTGAGATATGAACTTCTGTTAAGATCTAATTTTTCATCGGAAGTACGAGACACTTGCTTATCTGTTTTCTCAGAGATGGAAATGTTCTTTTGTATAGGAGTGGGAATGTAGACATCATTTGCAGAACGGTTATGACGGTTTCTAAATGACGGCTGACCAATGGAAGGCATGTCATTTATCAACTTCGTTTGTAAACTTATGAGCTGTTGCTGTAAATCCATAATTTGCATATTTATACTGTCAATGATTTTTTTATGTTTAATATTTTGAGTCTTAATTTTTTGAAATCGTTCTTTTAATTGGTTTTGAACTTGGACTTGTTCTTCTAAATATTTTAATCTTTCATCTTTAGCATTCAGCTCACTTTGCAACTCTTCCTTTTCTCTCTGTAATCTATTAATATCGCTAGTGGTGGAGTTCTTTTGGCTAAAATACATGTCATAGTTCAAATCAAAAAAATTTCTTTAATTGAGCCGAATCCATTATTCCTTTTAATATGAGTATGTAAAGTAAAGAACTTAAAACTTGAACTGTTATAGTCCAAGAGTGGTAAAATAATTTTTAAAAAAAGCACAATCTCATCAGTTCAGAATAATTGAACACTAGAAGAGTCATTTACCGATAATGTTAAGTCCAAATATTAAAATCCGAAATTTAAATCCAAAGAAAAATAGTCAAGTCGAAAATTAAATCGAAAATTAAGTCGAAAAAAAAAAAAAACACGCAAGTTCTAACAAGATGTTGTTGTAGTGCAGACGTGGATCATGAGGCGACAGGTTTTTATAGGGAAATCTATGGGGCTCAAATCGTGTGGTTGACCTGGTTCAGATAAGGGTCAACTCCTTGATTTGCAAAAGAAAGTAGCAAAGGCGTTCTACTTTTTTTCAAATAAAAAAAAATATTGCAGACTGTCGAGTATTTTGTCTGTGATATTGTATTAAAGCAGTGAAATAAAAAACCGCTTTCTGCGAAGTTCTCAACTAAAACGTATGAAAGAGAGTCTATTTTCGTTTAAATGTTCAGCTAGTTTTTTCTTTGGAAAAAGTGAATTATTCTGCTACTCCTTTTCTTTTGCTTTTTTTTTCTGCATTCTCGAGTCCGAAATTGTCATATTAGATGAAGGGTTACACAGCCTTGACTTTATCTCAGCCATATATAGAGGGAACACAAAGTTTTTATAACATATGAAGACAAAATTACGGTGTACTGAGCAATAAGAGAAAATGTGCACCTTATGTTAGACGTCGTCTGCGTAAAATATCGTAATGGGAATAACCTAAGGTACGCATCTGCAATGCTGTGTGTTTTTCCGTGTACACTGATAAATGGAAAAAGCATGCAGATTCCCATTTTGTGATGAGGTTTGCACTTTTTGTCAGCGGATGAGTTCACCCAGAACGTAGATTCAGCATTTTTTTTTTTTTTACGTAAACAGTTTTACCTTGGTTACATGTCACTCCATGTTATCATCCAATTTTTCAACTGGAACGGGTGGTTTGAACTGGAGCGAATGGGTTTTAACTGGAGCAAATGGCTTTTAAAAAAAGACATTTCAGCATTTTCTTTTTACGTAAACAGTTTTACTCTGGTTACGTGACCTATTCTATTTTTTTTAACTAGAACGGATGGATGTAAAAAAAACATTTATCAAATTTACATAATTTAATTTTTTGCTTACTAGGCGAGGTCATGCTGAAATTCACCGTTTTCAGAAAAAAACATCATAAATTTTGTTTAGGGTCATCTACCTACTTAAGCAGATATTTCGCAATTGAGGCTTCTGTTCCAGAATATACGCAGAATTGTACAATTAAAGTGGTCATAATAATTTTGCACGACGAATTAAAGTGGACATAATAATTTTGCACGACGAATTGAACACGACGAATTGGATTTTTTTAAAGTGCTAATAATGTCTGACATATCTATTTCGGAATTAATCAATAATATCGAACTAAAACAACAAGAAATTAATCATAAAAGAAACTGTAAAAAGACTATCAAAAGATATACAAATCGAACAGTTAATACTGAATTCTGCTGTCGATGCTGTGAAACAACTGCATCAAAATCAAAATCAAGATAAAAGAGTCGTTCGGTTAATAAACAAACAATAAGGTAAGTTTTAAGATTTTTATTAAGTACGTAACCTCTCCATAGTTTTATTTCTTTCCTCTAGCTCAGCGAAATCTTTTTGTGGGAATTAACTCTTGATATATTCTGCAACGTGACTTACGTATTACTCTCCCTTTAATCGTAGTCGAATTACCACGATGACATTATGAGATCACCGAAGATTTTGCTCACCGAGTATTTGGCTCAACGAGGATTTGGCTCCGAATACCGAGGATTCCTCCTGTACTTTTGACACTACTCAGATGAGAAGCAACCTTGTTTACAAGATAAAAAGTTAAACTTTGAATAGGTCAATAGGCCTTAAAATGTAATATTTATAAATTAAACAACAAAATAAATGTTGAGAAACAGGGCTTCCCTATTTACTCAAATATTTTAATAGAACCCCCTTAAAGGAGGATAAACACTTTTAAGACCGTCAGTAAAAATTGAAATGTCAAAAAAGTAAAACTAAATCTTCTTAAAAAGGTTAACTTCTTTCAGAAACTCGAATAGTGATTCTAATTTCACAGTATCAAACAAAGTTTTTAAATTGTCAACATGAAAGTATTTATCCCTGTACGGTGCAAGATCTGTGCACTCTATCAGTAAATGCTTGACAGAAAAAAATGTATTGCATGGGATACATACAGGAGGCTCTTCTCCTTTGAGAAGATATGAGTGCGTCATATGGGTATGACCTATTCTAAAACGGGCCAAAATAACTTCCTCTCGACGGTTTGACCGTAAGCCAGGGAGCCATTCACTTGTATTTGGCTTGATATTGAATAATTTGTTTTCTTGATTTGAAGGATCACTCCAAGATCTTTGCCAAACACCATGAATAAAACTATTAATAAGAGGTTTAAAATCACTAAAAGGAACTTTAAAACGGTAAAATTTCTAGCGATAATGCGTCCTTGGCAGCTTTATCTACCTCTTCATTACCACTAATACCAATATGGCTGGGGAGCCAGCAAGAAACTATATCAGCTCTTTCGCATAATCTGGATAATTTCTCAAGGAGATTGATTACAAGCAGATTATGCGTTTTCTCGCCCTCAAGTGCTTGCATAACTGATAAAGAATCAGTATATATAATGTATCGCCAATAGCCGTCTTGTTCAATATGGTTGAGGGCAAGGTCAATGGCTTTTAACTCCGCAGAGAAGATAGACGAATTATTAGGTAACCGGAACTGATACAATTCACCGTCTAGGACGGCAGCTGAAGCAACTTTTTGCCCATCTTTTGAACCATCCGTGTAGATTTCTTCATGAGTATAATATTGTTCTTTGACTTCAAGGAATTTAGTTTTGAAAATCATTGGATCTGTAGTAGCTTTCTTATCTGAAGCAAGATTGTAAATATAAGTTGGACTTTTGGAAGTCCATAAAGGAACTTCAGAAATTTTATGGCTTGCCACATCTTCAAGATCACAATCAAGGCAATTAACATCCGCTTTACAGCGTAAACTGAAAGGAGGTATAACTTTCTCTCTCTTTAAAAATTCATCCTTGTACAATGGTTCAAATACTACTTCATGAGTTGGGTTGTCAGGGTTTGATTTTAATTTTAAGTAATATTGCAAGGAGAGTTTCTTCCTGCGTAAATTTAGAGATGGTTCATTAGCTTCAGCATATAGGCTATTGACGGGAGATGTCCTGAAAGCGCCAAGTGCTAATCGTAAACCTTGGTTGTGGATAGAATCCAACTTCCGAAGGTACGATTGTCGGGCTGAGCCATATACGATACAGCCGTAATCTAACTTGGAACGGACAAGTGATCTATAAAGTCATAGTAAGACTTTCCTGTCGGCTCCCCAGTCCATGCTGGAGACAACTCGTAAAAGATTAAGAGCTTTTTGGCATTTATTACTTAAGTAATTGATGTGTGGAATAAACGACAGTTTAGAGTCAAATAAAAGACCTAAAAATTTGAATTCAGGAACGACTTCAATTTGTACCCCATCTAATGTAAGTTCAGGATCCAAATGTAATTTTCTTGATTGGCAGAAATGCATGCATTTGGTCTTGGTTTTAGAAAATTTGAAACCATTTTCTCTTGACCACTTGCTTAAATTATTCAGCACTTGCTGTAACTGCCGCTCTATTGTATGCATATGCTTGGATCTATAGCAAATACAGAAGTCGTCAACATACAAAAAGCATTCTACGCCAGGGCACACAGACTTCACAATATTGTTGATTTTGACACTGAACAGTGTAACAGAGAGAATGCTTCCCTGGGGAACGCCCATTTCTTGTTCATGAGGGTTTGAGAGAGTATCTCCAACCCGGACTCTAAATTGACGTTCATTCAAAAATGCCGAAATGAAATAAGCAAGGCGACCTCTTACACCGAAATCATGGAGGTCGTTCATGATTCCATACTTCCATGTGGTATCGTAAGCACTTTCGAGGTCGAAAAATACGGAAACAACATGTTCCTTTTTCATAAAAGCTTCGCGAATAAATGTTTCGAAGCGAACTAAATGGTCGAGAGTACCTCTTTGTTTACGAAACCCGCTCTGGGCGGTTGCAATAAGTTTGTTTTTTTCCAAAAACCAAACAAGCCGGTCATTGACCATCCTTTCCATGGTTTTACAAATACAACTTGTTAAGGCTATAGGACGATAATTGGCAGGATTCGTTGAGTCTTTACCCGGTTTTGGTATGGGAATTACAATAACCTCTTTCCAGGAATCTGGGAGAATACCAGTATGCCAGACTTGATTAAATATGCGAAGTAAACAGTCGAGGGATCGAAATGGTAAATGTTTCAAAAACTGGTAGTGGATGTCGTCACATCCAACAGCAGTGTCATGACACTTCTTTAATGCTTTCTTCAATTCTTTTACAGTGAAATCTTTATTGTAATGTTCATTGTTATTCGACTTAAAATTTAGCTTTGTTTTTTCTGTAGTTTTTTGAAATTTCTGAAATGCTGTCGAATAATTTGAAGAAGAGGATTTCTCTGCAAAGGTGTCAGCTAAGACATCTGCAATGTCTGCTTTGGAGGTGACGACATCATCACCAACATGTAAGTGTTCAACATTTAATGAAGAGTTTTTGCCCTTAATTTTACGGATCATGTCCCATGTCTTTTTGACAGACGATCTAGAATTTAATCTAGACACGTACTGTCGCCAAGAAACACGTTTACTTTGCTTGATAGTCCGACGTGCTTTTGCACGAGCAATTTTAAACTTTGAAAGATTTTCCGGGGTTGGTCTCAGGTTAAATTCTCTGAGAACAGATTTTCTTTCTCTTATAGCCTTTTGGCAATCATCATTAAAACATGGCTTGTTTGGGTGCTTTGGATTTGTCGAAGTTCGAGGAATTGACTTTTCAGCAGCCGAATAAATTAAGGAAGTGAAGATATCAGCAGGATTTTCACAATCTTCAAAAACTTCGGGATGAATTGTCTGTTCACAATGAATTTTGAATTGTTTCCAATTGGCTTTGTGGAGTTGCCAACGTTGAGGACGTTGTTGTACTGAAGGTCCTACTTCCGATACTTTTATCGGGAAGTGATCACAAACCTTCACGTGACTTATGACGCTTAAATTCGATTACATAACAAACATATAATTATATTCCAAAATATTTTTTCGGACGCTATGTTTGAGGCTTCGTCTGTGTATTTCCAGTATGTAAATGAGCGAGTTGTTCATGTAAAAATAGAACGTGATTCCCGTTGATGTCGACCTTGGACGTAGTAAATCTCTAATTTCTGGTGTTGTCGGATGGTTTTCGACTACTGGGGTTTTACGAATGACGATTATAAGGCTTTGGGAGTATAAGGATGATATTTTTGTATTTTTGTAAAATTTTCGTCCCAAATTCTGAAGGGCCACCTTTAACTGACAATGGCTCTGAAAATGCCAACCAGGTCATGAAAGAGATACTTGCTGCAATGAACATACCCCACGTTACTACGTCATTCTATCATCCCAAAAGTGCAGGAATGGTCGAGCGTTCCCATCGTACATTGATTTCTATTATTTCTAAGAAAATCGCTACCGAAGGGAATTCGTGGGACAGATGGTTAGGATTGTTTAGCTGCCATGCGATTTGGGGTAAACGAGTCAACAAAACCATCCCCCTTCTTTCTCTTATACAACCGTGAAGTTGTTTTACCCATTGATAATATTCTAAAACCCAGAAGAAAATATGAAGGTGAAGAACCCCATAAAATAGCCTTAGAACAACAGCATAAGAATTTTCTTCTAGTACATCAAAATAGAAAGAAGACACAGAAAAAACGAAATGAACGAATAAATAAAACAAGGTCATCTAAAGTCGAACTCAAGGTTGGAGATCCCGTGTACTACAGAAACCATAAACCTAAATCTAAGTTAGACATAAAATGGCAACCTTACTATCGTATTATTGAACAAACATCACCAGTAACTTTTGTAATAAAACACACTCTTGATGGCTCAATGACGAAAGTGCACGCAGAACATTTGAGATATGCTGACTTAGATGAATGAGAAATTCCTAAAGATCAGACTGGAAAAAGGTTGCGTCCTGCACAGCATGTAGTTCCACCCCTTGACCCTTGCTCAGAGAGTGAGAGTGACGTAGATAAAACGAGGTCAAATAAATTAGTAGATAGGCAACGTAGAGACAGAGAAAGCAGCCAATCAGAAGACAATATTCCATTGGCTGAGTTGCAAAATAGAATAAGGTAACGACAGGCCAGGCTTAAGTATGAAGATAAACATATACCTGTAGAATATGATACTTCGACCGAGTCCTACTTTTCAGACTCTGAGTCAGACGACAAGTCGTCCCCCCTCCCCAAAATAAGGCGGGGTCATGCTTGTTTCACTGAAATCGTATCACATGCGAAGGTCTTTGAATAAATTAACCGACCACAGTTTTGCGCCATGAGTATCCACGTGATACCATGAACTTTGAAAATTTTCCTGTTTTGGAAAAGGCTTCATTGTTTTTTTGTGTGTGTAAATATTCACCTATATATTTTTTTATATCGTTTCAGAGAAAAATGTACCGGCAACCGTTATACATTTTGGCAGTGTTTTCTGTTGTACTACATTTAGTATGCGCCGTCGAAATAAGAGACAATGTGATTTTTCCTAAGACTAATGAAATTTCGACTACTAGAGCGAAATGGCTAGCTACCATTGTGTCGGACTTTGACGAGTTTAGTAATTTTATGTCTTTAGTCGAAAAAGACATGGATAGAATTGAAGCAGGATTAGACGTGGGTCTAAATTCATTTAAGATAAGTGATACTAAAATTGAGGCATTAAGGAATGTTTTCGAGGTTTTTGAGAGAAGAAACTAAATATCTTCGAACCCTGAAGGAGAATTTTGAAACTGCGTCAAGTATATAATAGTTCACAACAACATCGTTCAAAAAGATCATTACTTCCTTTTGTAGGAGAAGGATTATCTTGGTTATTTGGCGTAGTGTCTGATCGAGATCTCAATGAAATTCGATTTCAGGTGAATAATTTAGCACTTAACCAAAAGCGAATTATACATGTTGTTGAAAAAGAATTATCCCTGATCAACGAATCTCGGGCTCTTATTCACGAAAATCGACAATCAATTATCGAAATCGTCGGAAGTATCAGAAAATTAGAATTAACGATGAAATAAATTAAACTTGATTTTGAAAATCAAATTAACACAAATCGATACGTCCTTGAAGTTTAAGCACGATTAGTATTGGTTATGGAAGAAATAAAGTTCTTATTAAGAGACGCAAGGTTCTACCTAGTCGATTTAAAATCTTAGTTAGGATACCTTTCAATTGGCAAATATCTACCGATGTCATAAGCCCGATTACTCTAAAAAAAAAACAACCTTTTGCTAGAAATTCAAGACAATACACCGGATCTTATCTCCTTAATAGCCGACCCGAAACCTGAATTGTGGTCTTTTTACAAATATCTCACCTGTTCAACTTACTTTATGGACGGTAAAATAATTACAATCCTTGTTATTCCGCTTGTACGTTTAGACAGGAAATTCGAAGTCTATAAAGCGATCGCCGTTCCAACCTTATCTCAAAAAACTATAATAAATTCCGAAAATCAGTACACTAACTTGTTAGCTCAGTATCATCTTGACGGTGCGGGATTCTTAATAGACAAGTCCCTGACACAATATCAACTTTTGACAATGGCGGAGTTAAGTAGTTGCAGTAGAGCTTCGGTTCGTTTCTGTACAGTTCGAAACCCTGTATTTTCGGTAGCCTTAACCAAAAGTTGCATGGTCGAATTATTCATGTCGAGAGAGAATGATGACGTTACTTCGTGTGTAACACAAATATCTAAACAAATGTTACCCACTGCTATTTACCTTTTCGATATCAATAGGGTTGTTATTGCACGTGAGGACTTAACCTTCGCTCTCGTGTGTAATTCGCGTGTACACGGCGAGAAGAAAACCAAGTCCCCCATGTCTATGATTCAGGTAAACGACGGATGCACGGCCTCAAATAAACACTTTGCGTTATCCTCTCCCTATAATCGGTCAGTACAAATGCCAAGCTTATACTTCAAGCTGCAAACTTTTCGAAAAGTGCTGTCTGGAAACCGTTCGAAGAGAAGTTTTCAAATTATACAACACTTAAGCTTCTTGAGCGTTTGTCGGCAGTCAATGACATGACTTTAAGCGAATTGATGCTAGAAATGGAATCAACATATGACGTCTATGTTGATTCAAACGCGTCTGCGCTCAAAGCTCGACCAATTTGGTCTTTTGTTAGTCCCAGTCTCACTATGGTGGTAGCTCTTTTTCTTATTTCATATTGTTATTGTTGTAAGGGTAAAAAGTGCCCTACATGTTCATGTGTAAGGTATCTGCCAAATTGTATCCGTAAGGAGTTCCAGAAAAAACGGAAACAAAACGGTTCGATGGAGAAAATCGAGCTCCGAGAGTTGGAGACAGATGGAAAGAACCCGCCTACCGTAAATCCAATAGAAGCGCCTACGAGCAACCCAGACTGTCCCAAATTGTATCCTATTCTATTCGGCAAGAATGCAGAATCAACACTCAACAAACTGTCGAATTGGTGATGGTCTTTTCAAATACGGACTTTTGATGAGAAAACAGTTGTAACATGAGATTATACGTCTGTTTGACTGCATTTAATTGGACTGTTGTTCCGAATTCCAACCATCTACGTCATTAACACTTACGCCCATACCCGGGTCCAAACACTTAAGTTCCTGAACTTTTCCCCAGACCGGCATATTTCTCTTGTCTTTAGAAAACCAAAATTCACGGAACACTAAAAGTTAATAATAAAGTACCATGGAATTCTACGACTATCCCTGCTGTGAAATCTGCGGAATTCAAACTCTTTATACCTGCGCCGGAGGAACATCATTGTCCCGAAAAATCGGACAAGGTGGAATACCCAGTGCTATGTGGAATTTGTGATTCGGACTTTGATTTTCCAACCAAGGTTCAAATTGAGAAACAAACGGAAAATAAAGGCAAATCTCGAATGGAACGAAACATATTACATTTTACTCCAATCAAACTTGGACATATTACACCAAAGGCTAGAAAACTGCGTGGATGCATCCACAATCACCCAGACGGCTGCTCAGATGGCTTGTGGGGCAGCCGATGCTCTCTGCCGACTGCCACGATTTAGAGAGCTCTGTCCATCATCAAGACGACACACATCGACAATGGAAAAAGCCAAAGGGACAGAAAAGAATTAAAATTATGACAGTTTTATTTTGTTTTATATGTATAGTGTGTTAAGAATATTCAGTTAGTGACAGACTTACTAGAATACCGTTGGACAATAGTAGTAAGGGTACGGCTCTATAGATCTAGGTCATCCTTCTTTACTCTATATAAATGACGTCGCAAGCCGGTGCAGTCAATTTTCAGAATCAATCAGGCGTTACCATAAGGCATGTACATACCTGTTGTGTAATATTCTCGGCGGATTTCTATTTTTAGCAACGGGGTCTGGAATGCGTGACATAGATCTAGCAGACGATATCCGATGAGAGTAGGTTTGTCAAAACAGAGTGGAAAAAAAGATTGGTGGAGTAGATTATGGTCAAGAACGGCCGATAGCTTCAGAAACAGGGTGACAAAAGGCCTTCTCTTTGTAATCTCTTTCCAGCAACTGAGAACAGCACGGAAGAAAGTCAGTCTATTTTTAACCGGTGAGTTCAACAACGCAAGGTCTTTCTCGAGCAGACGAATTCTAGAGATCGGCTGTGGTGTGGAAAAGGTTTTCAGAAGCAATTTAATCCGTTCCCTACAACGATGCGCTGGACAGGGGGAAATTACTCTCTCTCTCTCATTTTCATCATGTTGTGCAATGCATAATCTCTCTCTCTCTCTCTCTTTAATATAAAAAATGACTGTGGGTTTTAACAAGTCTAAACATGCTCTCTACTATCCGATGAAATGGCGTAATTAGCCAGTTAAAACGAGTTTAAGCCGGAAAATTTTTACATGTCCAGACACGTTCATAACAATCCTATAAAAGAGTGATTCTTTCCGATATTACGTTCATTCCACTGCAAGATACTGATGAGTGAACATCACTCTACATCCAGTAGCATCATCCAACGCCTAGCGAAAATACTACCAAGTGACGATTTTATCACGGTAAGAAATTAGTACTAGATTTTATGTAAAAGCGCTTTTAGCTCTCGTCAACCAATCAGAAGACAGTTTCGGACTCTAGCAACACTGCATAAGTTAATCGATACCTGACAGCGGAGTAGATCACATCGCTTTTAACAGCAGACGATTTTTGTGACGTATACAGGTTTATGAAAGTTGAATGTTTACATCGTCACACTGGAGTAACTTCAAGCTATGTACAGCGTGCTGCGTATTTAACCCTTTATCAATAACCTATTTGAGCTGGAAGGTTGAAGAGTGGAGGGGGAATGAAAACAAGAGCTTTGTTATTCACATGTTTATTTACAAGTATTTACATACATATATTTACAACATATCATTCAATGTCAATAGCACTGATCCAAGAATTAAATTTCTTGGGATAATATTTCCATTTCACAAAGTATTGTTTTTTTTTTTCTCTGCCTCTGGATTTCAATACTTTCTCCACTTTCCACGTTTGATCCGGATCGACGGTTACTTTCTGAAGTTCGGATTCATAAAACGTTCCTTTGATCTCTTCTTGTTGGAGGTCACGGAGTCTGTAGATCGGTAGTATTCCTCTGTGGTACCGTTTGTAGACTTGAAACACTTCTCCAGAATAAGTCTCGTCATAGGCTCGTGTAAATACGTTTCTGAGATGACTGATACGCACATAGTCACCAATTTTATACTTGAAACGTTTCAAATCGGGTTTTGTCTGATTCTGTCTGGCAAAGTATGTAGAGAGCCGGACTTCTTCCGCATTGTTTTCTTTCACATCGGCTGGAGACACACCGATTGGTCTGTGATAGGTCTTGTTATAACTGTGTGCTATATTCTGTAGCACAGCTAGATAACCGTAATTGTCCTTGTAGGAAAAATAGCGATACAGTTTCGTTTTTATCGTCTTAATCCCTCTCTCCGAGGTGGAAGCCTTGGTTTCGTTTTGTGTGGGCAAATACCGCACACCGTTTTCTGTCGTTTTCTGTCATCAACCTCTGCACCTCTCTTGCACGGAATTCTTGACCTGAAAAGATAAATGGTCGTGTCTATTATGAACTCTTTCTTGTAGAAACTAGGTGGTATCTTACAAAATTCGTTACACACCTTTCATATTGAAAATGCTACTATTTCATGGTCTGTTCCGCCGCTTTCAACAATTTTCAGCCATTAGCCTATCATGCCGATGAAAAAAAAATGTATGGTTATATCAAAAGAAATGTTGCCTACCTTTATCCGTCATCAGTTTAGCGGGAATTCTTCCAGTCTTTTCGAAAAAATGTCTTTAAAGGCCTCGGCTACTGCCTCTCCCGTTTTGGTTTTGAGTGGACGTAACCAGACGTACTTGGAGAACGTATCTATGACGAGTAGGATGTATTTGTAGCCATCATTCCATTCTTCGAATTTCACCATCTCGATCAGGTCAGCCATCCACAGATCGTCTTTTCCAGCACTTATCACGTGATTTCTTTGAAATCGTCTTCTGTCGGGTTTATGTAGACTGTAGGATTCTTGATTATGAAGGAATTTACGAATGCGATACATGCCAATATCGAATTTTCCTTCTTTTTGTACCACGCTGTAGAGTTTCTGTGGTCCTGCAAAGCTTGCCGGGTGAGACGGGTCATAGTAAATTGTCTTTAAATAATTTTCCCACGGTGCCATGTCCGTTCACTGCCAGGTCACAAAGTATACTGAAGGAACACTGTTGTTTAAAATACACTTATATCTGTTCATTGTCTGTTTCGTTGTCACTGTTATTCTCGCTCTCCTCATCGTCCGATATTTCTGTGTCAAAAAGGTCTTCAAAACGACCTTTACTCTTCTTTATGACCCTTTTCACGGCTGAAGACAGACTGACTCCCTTCTCTCTCAGCAGATTGATTTGTCGCACGATGTTTTGGTGCACTGAACTGTCTTTCAAGGGGAACCAGTAGACTTCCAGTAAGGTTGTATATCGCTGGAAGAAATTGTTTTCCTCAGCCGGTTTCACATGATCTCTGGCCATGTCAGCAGCATCGTTCTCATTTTCTCCATACGACAAATATCTATCGTATAATCTGTCGAACCTATCTTTGACTTCTTTCTTCGCCAATTTCCAGAGGTGGTTATAGGCTTCGTTTTCTTCTATAGGCCCATCGTCTTCATCCGTGTCTTCCTCTATTTTCCTTTTCTTGGACTGTTTAGTTTCGGGGCACCACCCACGTTTAACGTGCCTCTGTACGTCATGAAAGGTATCGAACAACAGTCCGCAATCGTCACAAGCTTGACTTTTTTCAGCCATTATTTCTTGCTGCTGCTCTTCGATGTGAACGGGTTGAAATCCAACGTCAGAATGACTAGCTTCTGGATGACTGCCTTCTTTTATAGGCTCAAAGGAGTGATCTGATTGGTTGTAAGCAGGTCTTCCTGTTTCCAGAGGTCAGCCCATAGGACCTCACTTTTTAATCTGTCGTTTTCGGGAGTGAATGGTTTTAAATCCACTAATAAATAGCCATACGGTTTCTTTGTAGCTTTTTCAAACATTTTCATCATCTCGCTCTGACCAGGATACATCTGACGAGCCAAAGTCATCACGGATTGTCTATCTACGGGGTTGTTAAAAAGTACGAGATAATGGCAATTTCTTCTCTGGGTGGGGTCCTTCGAAGCAAATAGGTTCTGACTGATAGAAATAACAGACAAAGATCGGTGATGGGACCCCTCCGTAAATAAATCTGTCACTCGCTTGTCCTTTCCAGCCTCTGAGAAGAGATCGTCTAATATCAATAGGTTGTTGATCCAAGGATCAAAGTAGTCGTCGTCTTCCAGATTTGATGGTATGCCTTGAATAAACTCGACTCTAGGAGACACAGTTCTATGGATAACGTTGCACAAAGGCTGCCACCTTTTATATAACCAGACGATTCTCTGTATTTCCGGTTGAATTCTTGTTGCATTGTGGTAAAAAAGGTCCTTCACATAGGTCGTTTTACCGCAAGCTGAAATAGACAGAAAAAGGTTACAAAAATAAAAAAAGGCTTTATTGATCTTCAAGATTCACAAGCATACTCTAAATGAACGCTGTGTTTAATTAAGCCGACTCAACATTAACTTACATGTTGGCCCCGAAATCATCATGGTGAAAGGGTGGTAGAACATCATATCTTGAGTTCTTCGCATAGTCCATGACACTTCCTGCACTCCCGGCACTCCCTGCGGCGCTTCCTGAGGCACTCCCTGAGGCGCTCCCTGAGGCGCTTCCTGCTGCGCCGGATACGCATGACTGGTTTCCTTGTGCTTATTTCTCTTGTGTCTCAGCATTACATCTTTCCTCGAGAAATCTTGGTGGCATTCTGGACACTGTGTAGAATACATGTTTCCCCTCCGACGATCGACGTCTGAATGATTGAATCTTGTAAAAATTACTACTTTTGTAGTGTTTTTTAAAGACATACAAGAAAGGTTCTTTCAACCAATCAAAATGTGTCATTTCAGCCCAAACCATCATTTGTTGAGGCGTTGCTACAAAAGACACTATTACAGATTGACAACTTCATTCGAGCTCAAAACATCAAACAGAGAAGCTTAGATCGTCATCACAGTGAGTATCATTATAATTTTGTAGTCTCGCCTTTTTCTTAGTCTCGCTTGGTTTTACAGACTTTTTGTCTTTTAAATTAGACAGTATTACTTTCCAAGACTATATATTTGTAGTCTCGCCTGGCATTTTTTTTGTAGTCTCGCCTTGCTTTTCGTAAAAAAGTTAAGTGCTACTAGACTTATTGACTAACCAATCAAAATCTATCATTTCAGCTCAATTTGCTAAGAGGTACCTTTAAAAGACACCAAAAAATACAGCAGGCCCATTTGAGTTCAGTGTGACAGAGAGGGAAGAACGAAATTCATAGGTTCCTGGCTAAAATATTCAAACAGTGAGAATCATTATAATTTTGTAGTCTCGCCTTTTTCTTAGTCTCGCCTGGCTTTTCGTAAAAAAGTTAAAAGTGTTACTAGACTTATTGACTAACCAATCGAAATCTATCATTTCAGCTCAAGTTGCTGAGACGCAACTATAAAAGGCACCAAAAATACAACAGCCTCATTTGAAATCAGTGTGTCAAGGAGAGAAGTGCGAAGTTCATAGGTTCTTGGCTAAAATATTCAAACAGTGAGTACCTTGTTTCATTTTGTAGTCTCGCCTGACTTTCTTTGTTGTTTCGCCTGGCTTTGCCGACTCTTGTCTTTTGAATTAGACAGTATAACTTTTCAAGACTGTAATTTTGTAGTCTCGCCTGGATTTTTCCCTCATTTTTGATAGCCACTCAGATTATTTTAACCATGTATTATAAATATGTAGAAAATGTACTTTTCAACCGTTTGTTTCACTTTATTAACAGATCCCGGTCATGGCTTACAACTGTGAAGAATGTGGAGCTAGTTCTCCCAAACTTAGTCTGCTCAAACATCATCAGCGAACAGAAAATCACTGGAAGAAATATGACTGTAATATCTGCGGAAAGTGGTTTACAAGAAAAAATAATCTAGGCGAACACATGAAGAAACATCAAGAACAGAGTAACTTGCAGTGTGACGAGTGTGGACAGGTATTCAGTCGGCCTTACATCCTTCAAAGGCATAAGGAACGAGTCCATCAAGTAGGAGGAGGAAAGAAAAGACCCGCAGCTGAGGATGTAGAGGAAAGTGTGAATGGCTCTCTTAACAAAAGGTTACGAAAAGAAGATGACCTACGAGATTTTTACAGCATATCCAAGGTCAAGGAGCAGCGAATGGCGAAGTTTAAAACAACTGCTTCTACTTATGAAGTGAGCATCAATGACCTAGAGGTGACAGAAGATGTGCTTTCTACACTAAAAAGATTATTTACAGCGATATTCCAGGATCTCACAAAGGGGGCAAAGTCGGAGGATTTAGTCAGACTTGTTGTACAGAGTCCTGACCTGGATTATCCTATTGTTATACCATTTCTAAAGGTCACAGAGTTGACTGCAGACCGATTTATGTCAGAAGTTGAAAGGTGCTCCAATCCAATGAAGATTTTGTCATTGACTCAGGACTCATCATCGAAGTCACTCTGGTGGACATGCCAAACGGTGGTGCAAGGAAACATTGCAAGTTTGTGAACACAGAGAAGTTTTGCATAGATAAGAGATGCATTATTCGCATTCAAAATGACGATGATCTTTGCTGTGCCCGAGCGATTGTTACTGCAAAAGCAAGGCTTGATAAACATGAGAAATGGAACAGTATAAGACAAGGTAAATCACTGCAAGAAGACTTAGCCAAACAACTTCATGAGAAATCCGGTTTAACCATGGGCAAGTGTGGTGTGAAAGAGGTCAAACAGTTTCAGGAGTTTCTTCCAAACTACCAGATCCTCGTGTTGTCACGTGATCATTTCAATGCCATCATATACAGTGGACCCGTGTCTGAAAAGAAGATTTGCATTTATTTTCATGATAACCATTATGATGTCATTACATCTATGGCCGCATTTTTTACTAAAAGCTATTACTGTTCAAAGTGTCAGAAAGGCTATGATCACAAAGAGAAAAATAAATGCAACAACGCTTGCCACATGTGTTGCAAAATTCATGATGATAATTCCAACGAACACTGGGTCCACTGTCATGCTTGTAACAGATATTTCAAAGGGCAAGAATGCTTCGATTTGCATCAACAGCAATCTGTAAAAGGGAATTCTACATGCAAAACATTGACTCGCTGTGGCGAGTGTGGTAGTACCATTAATACGAAAAAACATAAAAGGAAGCATGTTTGCGGAGAGATCTTCTGTGGTGTATGCAAAGACTTCTTTCCTAAGGATCACCAGTGTTACATGCTACCTGAGCAAGAGATCGATAATGAGATGCCAGTATCAGTGGAGGAGGAGCTCATTCAAGAAGAAGAGAACCCTCAAACCTTTATCTTCTTTGACTTTGAATGTACTCAGGATGACATGATACAATGTGAAACTGGGTTCAGTCCCGATAAAAACGGAAAATGTCAGGACTGTTTATCAGCTAAGTGTGGTGTAGTCAAACATGTCCCAAATCTGTGTATTGTACACAAAGTGTGTACCTTGTGCCTGGATACTGGGGTGACAGATATTAGCGAATGTGAACACTGTGGCAAAAATGAACTTATTTTTGAAGGTGCTGATACACTTGATGAATTTTGTCGGTGGCTGTTTTCGGAAGATAATTATAAAGCCACCATGATTTGCCACAACTTCCAAGGGTATGACTCTTATCCAGTTTTACAGTATCTTTATAGGAATGGTGTAATTCCAATTGTCATCCCCAATGGCGCAAAAATCATGTGGCTACAAGTACCAAGTTGTAAAATCAAAATGATTGATTCCATCAACTTCTTACCAATGGCTCTGTCAAAACTACCTAAAATGTTCGGAATGTCAGAGTTAGCTAAGGGTTATTTTCCTCATTTATACAACAGAAAGGAAAACCAAAAGAAGATTCTGCCTCACTTGCCTGATGTCAAGTTCTATAATCCCGATGCAATGAAACCAGAAGATAGGAAAGCATTCCTAGCCTGGTACTCTGAAAATAAAGGCAAACCCTTTGATTTTTGGCATGAGTTGGTACTCTACTGTCGCTCGGATGTCGACATACTACGGCGCTGCTGTCTTAAATTTAGAGAAAATTTCATGGACGTCACTCAAGTCGATCCTTTCGAAAATTCAATCACCATAGCCTCAGCGTGTCAACGTGTCTTTCGATCTACCTTTTTAGAAAAAGATTGCATAGGAATCATACCTAATCATGGGTATAATCCTCAGCAAAACCAATCGACAAAGGCATTGCAATGGCTAAAATATTTGTCTCACACCACAGGATATAAGATACAGCATGCCATGAATGGAGGCGAAAAGCGCATCGGCGATTATTTGGTGGATGGGTACTACGAGACAGAGAAAGGGCAGAGAGTTGTTTTGGAGTTTCATGGTGATTTCTGGCATGGAAATCCAAACAAATTTACTAGTACAACTTGGAATCCAGTTGCAAAACAGACCATGGGAGAGCTGTTTCAAAAAACACTAGATAAAAAAAGATACCTCGAAAGTAAAGGATACACTTACGTCTCAATGTGGGAGTCGGATTTCGACAGAGATCTCTCCCAAAATGAGACCATGGCTGCTTTCATTCAAAATCTCGAAATAGTCACACCACTTCAAGCAAGGGATGCTTTCTATGGGGGCAGGACCGAAGCATTCACACTGTACAAGGAAGCCTCTGAAACGGAAACAATCAGTTACTATGATGTCACTTTTCTCTATCCATTTATCAATAAAACTGGTAAAGTACCACTTGGTCATCCTGAAATAATTACAGAAGATTTCGGAAATTTAGATATGTACGAGGGGCTCATAAAGTGTAAGGTGTTGCCACCTAAAGCTTTATTTCATCCTGTCCTTCCTTGCAAACTGAACCAAAAATTACTGTTTGTACTGTGCAGAACCTGCGCAGAAACCCAACAACAGTCACCCTGTCAACATTTGGAAGAAGAACGAGAATTTATAGGCACCTGGGTCACCGACGAGTTAAAAAAAGCCTTGCGGAAAGGATATCGACTCAAAGCAATCTACGAGATTTGGCACTTCTCTCGTGTTTCGCAATATGACCCCGTTACGAAAACAGGTGGTATATTTACAGAATATGTAAATACATTTTTGAAGCTTAAACAGGAAGCCAGCGGATGGCCTTCATGGTGCCAAACTGAGGAACAAAAACAGAGCTACATTCAAACTTATCATAAAAAAGAAGGTGTTGAGCTAGATTACAATAATATTAAGAAAAATCCTGGTATGAGAGCTTTAGCCAAACTCATGCTTAATTCATTCTGGGGCAAATTTGGGCAACGCAGCAACATGGCACAAGTTGAAATCACTGATGACCCTTCCGTCTACTTTGACAAACTAACAAGCGAAAGTGAAGAGGTGATGGCTGTTAATTATGTATCACATGAGGCAGTAGAGCTTAGATGGAAATTGAGAGATGATTTTGTCGAACCTTCGGGAAAGACCAATGTAGTCATTGCTGCCTACACAACAGCACAAGCACAAGCCGGTGCAGTCAATTTTCAGAATCAATCAGGCGTTACCATAAGGCATGTACATACCTGTTGTGTAATATTCTCGGCGGAATTTCTATTTTTAGCAACGGGGTCTGGAATGCGTGACATAGATCTAGCAGACGATATCCGATGAGAGTAGGTTTGTCAAAACAGAGTGGAAAAAAGGATTGGTGGAGTAGATTATGGTCAAGAACGGCCGATAGCTTCAGAAACAGGGTGACAAAAGGCCTTCTCTTTGTAATCTCTTTCCAGCAACTGAGAACAGCACGGAAGAAAGTCAGTCTATTTTTAACCAGTGAGTTCAACAACGCAAGGTCTTTCTGGAGCAGACGAATTCTAGAGATCGGCTGTGTTGTGGAAAAGGTTTTCAGAAGCAATTTAATCCGTTCCCTACAACGATGCGCAGGACAGGGGAAATTTCTCTCTCATTTTCATCATGTTGTGCAATGCATAATCTCTCTCTCTCTCTCATGGGGCGTTCAAACATAATTCAAAACAAAGAAAGTAATGTTTTCACTTTATTTGTCAACATACATATACAAACATATAGTTTTTAAATCAAGAATCCAATTTTTTTTTCTTATTGTTTATAATACAAAAGTACATACAAATGAGAGATATGTATAAAAAACACACAAACAGATCCATAAGTACACAAATCACACTTAAATGCATGCAAATAGGATACAGAACAACAACACTCTTACATAAAATATACAAAACATTGTAAAATTATACCATAACATACTAAAATAGACAACAGAATCCTCAGTATCCATATGGGTAAGATATATAGTTCTCACCAATGACACGTTTGTCAAATACCAGGCGATAATCCCTAGTCTGGGATGTTGTGAGTAATCTGGCATTGTCTCTGTCTCGCACTGTCCCTTTGTCATCAGAACGAACCATGTCTTTCAAAACGGCAAAGTTGATTGAGAGTAAATTTTTGTGATTCAGAGTGAAACCTCTAATTTTACAATGGGTCAGTTTACCTTGTTCATCAGGATGAGTCAAACAATAGGCATAGTTTTTTGGGCCTCCTGTTACAAACGATGTAATACTATTGTCTGGAGTTTCATCAGTCAAGTCTCCGAGGAAATCGCTTAAATGGGGTTTTTGTTCACCATAGGCAGTGGAAAACACAACAGAATCCGTATCAGCATACAAGGCACGGGCCCTAGCATTTCCAGGTAGCTGTACAACTTTAGACTGCACCGGCTTGTGACGTCATTTATATACAGTAAAGAAGGATGACCTAGATCTATAGAGCCGTAACCTTACTACTGACAATATTTAGTATAGTGAATTTCATTATTGTAGAATAGATTTAGTCTTTTGTCGTAAAGTTCTGAATCATTTTTTTTTTTTAAGAAAAGTTTACAATTGATTTTTTTCACATGACTTCATGTAGAGGTAATATGATTTTTACTTCTCTGTGCTGTATGGAATTTGAGTTATCAATGCCTTGAGAAGTTTCACCTTAGCGATTGATTTCCAATGGTGAGAAATTTCCACGTGTAGTATACAGACATCTAAGTATTTGCTATGTCGTGTCTTGTTATGATTTGTTTATGGTTTTCTCTGTCAGTACCATCATTATGTTACTGACTTAGGTCGGGAGGAATGTAACATAAAAGCTAACAGCCACATATTCTCACGCTCGGGTAATAAATATCCGTAGTAAATTTCACTGTGTCTGGTCCAGCTTGTCTGAGAATGAGTACAGGTCAGGTAAATCATACGATACGAGGTCAAGAAGATCCGGAATCGTTTGGACTTCTTTGGGCTGACGGGGGGGCGTATCCCATGATTCAACTATAGCATAAAACGGCCGCTCGAACCGCTCTGGGCAGAATTTTTGGAGAGAATCTTTGGATAGGATTTTGGAAAGGATTTTTGAAAGAATTTTTCAAAGGATTTTTTATAGGAGTTGGTTCAGAAAATGGCTCGAGAAGACGATCCTGATTTAGTTTAGTATTTCCAAGATTTGAAGTTTTGATTTGGGTTATTTAACCTAGAAGTATGGAAACTATGAGACGTTATTATTAAACTATAGAAACCAGAACACAACGCGATTTATTTATTTCCTGGAGTTCTTTTAACTGTGGTAGCATGAAGTGCTACACCACTAGGAGATGCCACATACTAAATATCGAAGCTCTACGCCGTCTAGTTTCAGAGAAGATTTTTTAAAGTTTTCCCCTTTTTGTTCCTATGCTCCTACTTGTGACCCCCGGGGTGGGGCCAGTTTTGACCCCGGGGGCATAATTTGAACAACTTAGTAGAGGTCCACTAGGGGATGCTACATACCAAATATCAAAGCTCTATGCCTTCAAGTTTCAGAGGAGAAGAAGTTTTCCTTCTTTGTTCCTATGCTCAAACTGGTTATCCCCCGGGGCGGGGCAAGTTTTAACCCTAGGGGCATAATTTGAACAACCTTGGTATAGGTCCATTAGGAGATGCTACATACCAAATATCAAAGCTCTACGCCTTCTAGTTTCAGAGAAGATTTTCAAAGATTTCGTTTTTTTAGCTCACCTGAGCACAACGTGCTCAAGGGGAGCTTTTAGGGTCACTGGGTGTCTGTAATGCGTCGTCAACAATTCTTTAAACATCATCTCCTCCTAAACCGCTGGGCCAATTTGGACCAAACTTGGCAGGAATGTTCCTTGGGAGGTCCTCTTTAAAAATTGTTCACAGAATTTGATTCCGTCAAAAACTCTGGTTGCGATGGCAACCAAATGGAATTTTTTAGCAAATTCTTTAAAAATCTTCTCTGAAACCGCTGGTCGGATTTTGAAATTATTTCACAGATATGTTCCTTGGGTGACCCTTTTCAAATATTGTTCGTGAAATTTTGATCCGTCAAAAAATGTGGCTCTTATGAATGGGGGCTACTGCCACTATACAGAAATCAAGGAATTCTTTAAAAATCTTTTCCTCTGAAACCGCTGGTCAGATTTTGAAATAATTTCACAGATATGTTCCTTGGGTGACCCTTTTCAAATATTGTTCATGAAATTTTGATCCGTCGTAAAATGTGGCTCTGGTGAATGGGTGTCACTTGCACTATACAGAAATGAAGGAATTCTTAAAAAATCATCTTCTCTGAAACCGCTTGTCAGATTTTGAAATAATTTCAGATATGTTCCTTGGGTGACCCCTTTCAAAAACTGTTCATGAAATTTTGATCCGTCAAAAAATGTGGCTCTGGTGAATGGGGGCTACTTGCACTATACAGAAATGAAGGAATTCTTTAAAAATCTTCTTCTCTGAAACCGCTGGTCAGATTTTGAAATAATTTCACAGAGTTGTTCCTTGGATGACCCTTTTCAAAAATTGTTCGCAAAATTTTGATTGGTCAAGAAACATGGCTCTGGTAAATGGGAGCTACTTGCACTATAGGGAAATGAGGAAATTCTTTAAAAAAAAATTCTTCTCTAAAACCGATGATCAGATTTTGAAATAATTTCTCAGGGATGTTCCTTGGGTGACCCTTTTCAAAAAGTTTTCGCGAAATTTTGATTGGTTAAGAAACATGGCTCTGGTGAATGGGGGCTACTTGCACTATAGGGAAATGAAGAAATTCTTAAAAATTATTCTTCTCTGAAACGGCTGGACAGATTTTGAAATGATTTCACAGAGACGATCCTTGGGTGACCCTTTTCAAAATTGTTAACAAAATTTCGATCCGTCAAGAAACATGGCTCTGGTGAATGGGGGCTACTTGCACTATATGGAAATGAAGAAATTCTTGAAAATTCTTCTTCTCTGAAATCCCTAGTCAGATTTTAAAATAATTTGACAGGGATGTTCCTTGGGTGATCCTTGCTCTTGTGAATTGGAGCTACTTGCACTATATGGACATGATGAAATTCTTGAAAATTCTCTTTCTCTGAAACCCCTGGTCAGATTTAAAAAAAAAAAATCCGAAATGTTCCTTGGGTGACCCGTTTGAAAACCTGTTGGTAAATTTTGATCCCTCAAGAAACATGTCTCTCGTGGATGGGGGATACTTGCTCTTATACAAAAATGAAGAATTCTTAAAAACTCTTCTTTTTGAAACTGATGGTCAGATTTCGAAATTAATTTTACAGGTGACCTTTTGAAAATTGCTTAGCAAAATTATAAATTTGGTTCCAATGTTTCAATACCTAAAAAAAAAAATAGGCTATGGTCATCTCAAAAATTCAGGTGAGCGATCCAGGGCCAAGATGGCCCTCTTTTTTTTTTTTTTTTTTTTTTTTCTTTTTACCATGGCAAACAGAGTTATGGGTGGAATTAATATGCCATGATATGACCTAAACTTTTAAACAGGGGTTTAACTCCAATACAATCAACAATCAATCACTCAGTTCCTTCAGTACTTTGATAAGATTATGCAATAAAGCTTACATTTGAAGATTTATCTCTGGAATGATCTTTGCATACAGCACACCACATTTTGACAACTGTTTCTATCGCTTTCGGAGGTTTCGAATGTTAATTCAATGTTCAGATCTGCCTCCGTCTTTTGACAGATGCTGTCGGCAATGACATTTTTTTTCTGATACCGCTCGCTGTTCCACTGTCTGCTGCAGCTACAGTTTTATCAAGTTTCGCCGTTTTTGGCGTCTGTGCATTCCGGCAAGGCCACGGAATCCGGCCTTTTGCCGAAGAAATTGGATGTTTTTCTCACCATACTCTCAGCAAGGCAATGCATACATACATGTATAGACAACGTCAGAATCGTCTACACGCTTTAAATATCGGATACATGTATAAATTTACGACATTGCAACAAGCGTCTCTACGATTACCTGTCACGTGGTCAGTGATACTCTCAAAGGACAGTTATACACCTGATGTACGGCAATTCAGTTGTACACGAAAAACGACCGCATTTTATGTTTGGATTCATTCAGATCTTTAAGCCGAAGGTTGGCCCATTTTCCGCGCACTCGCAAATTATTTCGACTGTTAGAATTTGACA
This sequence comes from Tridacna crocea, assembly GCA_943736015.1. Taxonomy (NCBI): domain Eukaryota; kingdom Metazoa; phylum Mollusca; class Bivalvia; order Cardiida; family Cardiidae; genus Tridacna; species Tridacna crocea. The sequence continues at coordinate 11,027,419 of OX031057.1, read as the reverse complement.
CTCGCTTCTTTTCATTTAAGTTCGCATTTTGCGACTGTTAAATTTGAACCCTGCTAAAATGGCCCACTTTTTTCAAACTCCGTGGGCCATTTGTCCCAATGCGTTTGATTTCTGGGCAGAACCCTGGGACTATATAGGGAAAACTTAAGAATTCTCCCTGTACATAGCCATGAGGCCAAGGGTTACCAAATTTTGCATGTAGCCCTATCTAGTGGGCCTGTACCAAGAGTGCCCAAATTATAGCCCTCGGGTCAAATTTGGCCCCGACCCGGATGTTACTAGTTTTACATTGGTACCATTTATAAAGGGAAAACTTTAGAAATCTCCCTGTACCTAGCCATAAGGCCTTGGCTCACTAAATTTTGCATGTAGCTCATCTAAGGGGCCTCTACTAAGAGTGCCCAAATTATAGCCCCGAGGTCAAATTTGGCCTTGCCCCGTGGGTCACAAGTTTTACATGGGCTTATAAAGGGAAAAATTGCTAAATCTTCCTGTACCAAGCCATAAGGCCTAGGCGTACCAAATTTCGCCTGTAGCTTTATCTAGTAGGCCTTTACCAAGAGTGCCCCACCCTTGGGGTCACAAGTTTTACATGGGCTTAAACAGGGAAAATTTTAGAAATCTCCCTGTACCTAGTCATAAGGCCTAGGCTTACCAAATTTTGCATGTAGCCTTATGTAGTGGTCCTGTACCAAGAGTGCAATGTTTTATTTAACTGTGCGTCCTGCGTCAGGGATGCTAAGAAATCAGAGGACGCAAAACTTTGCGGTATGTGCATTTTCGAGATGCACTCATTTTGATATCAATGCGTTATGCAAAATTTCATTTGATCCCAATCAATTAAAGTATTTACATTTTCTATCAAAACACCGGCAATTTTTCCACTCTAGGCTGGTAAACCTTCATTTTTCGGTCTAAGTTAAGCCTAAGTAATTTTCTAGTCTATGGAATGGTTTCTGGTTTTCTTTTTCTGGGGGTACAAGGAATGTTAACATCAAGCACGGACGTTATGGATCCTCTCGAAGGGCATAGTCCAATCTTTCTTTCTTACTTGAATAAAATTGTAGTCAAAGATTGAACAACTATGATTTCATGTTCTCATAGACAAATAATTACTTTTTGACAGGGTTCCCACTCGCCAGGGAAAAGTCAGGGAAAAATGGAATTTGTAAAAGCCAGGGAAATGTCAGGGAACTTTGATGAGGCAGGGAAATTTGAAAAATAAGGCAAAAGTCAGGGAAATGTGAGGGAATTTTGTACATACTGTCAGGGAATTTTTCACTGGAGTAGTAGGCTAAGGCAGTTTATGATGTTTTTGGCTTAAGTTGCTAAAAGTACTGATTTCCAATTTTGATATTTAAATAATAGAAACTGAAGGGATTTGCACACCTTGCCTTCTAAGCAATATGGTCGCTTCTGTGATAGTTCAAGTTTTGTTGTTTGTTGCACCATCCCCTTGTTACCTAGTGCCTTTACATGTAGAGATGCTAGTGACTTCATTTTGCTTAATTTTGATTTATGGTATAATGTTCGCATGCTTTGCATTTTGTCAGATCATGGAAAATTACCTGCTAAGCAATTCAGAATTTAACTGTGTATAAAGTAACTGAACCAGGAGTTTGTCAAGTTCCACCATGACTCTTAGTATATTGGTATTTTGTGCATGCAATGTAATGCAAACAAGTCAGTAAGAGATCAAGGAAACAAAAAAAAAATTGTCCATGATCTGACTGCATGCTGAAAAAGACTAAGCATCATATCTCAAAAATAAGAAAAAATAAATAATAATAAATAAACAAGAGGGCCAAGATAGCCCTGGTTCGCTCACCCGAGTTTTTGAGAGGACCATAACCAATTTTTTCAAAATCTAAATAGCCATTTCAAAGAAGAAGAATTTTTAAGAATGTCTGTATAGTGTAAATAGCCCACAGCCATCAGAGCCATGTTTCTTGATGGATCAAAATATTTCAGGCAATTTTTGAAAAGGGTCAACTAAGGTACATTTCTGTGAAATTATTTCAAAACCTGATCAGCTGTTTCAGAGAAGAATTTTAAAAAATTCCTTCATGGCCATATAGTGCAAGTAGCCCCCATTCACCAGAGCCATGTTTATTGACGAATCAAACTTTCATGAACACCTTTCCAAAAGGGTCACCCAAAGAACATTTCTGTGAAATAATTTCAAAATCTGACCAGCGGTTTCGGAGAAGAAGAATTTTAAAGAATTTCTTCATTTCTGTATAGTGCAAGTAGCCCCCATTCACCAGAGCCATGATTCTTGACGGATCAAAATTTCGCGAACAAATTTTGAAAAGGGTCATCCAAGGAACATCTCTGTGAAATTATTTCATATTCTGACCAGCGGTTTCAGAAAAGAATTTTAAAGAATTTATTCATTTCTGTATAGTGCAAGTAGCCCCCATTCACCAGAGCCATGATTCTTTACAGATCAAAATTTCGCGAACAACTTCTGAAAAGGGTCATCCAAGGAACATCTATGTGAAATTATTTAAAATTCTGACCAGCGGTTTCAATTTCTTCATTTCTATATAGTGCAAGAAGCCCCCATTCACTAGAGCCATGTTTCTTTACGGATGAAAATTTCACGAACAATTTTTGAAAAGGGCCACCCAAGGAACATCTCTGTGAAATTATTTTAAAATCTGACCAGCGGTTTCAGAGGAGAAGATTTTTAAAGAATTTCCTAAAAAATTCCATTCGGTTGCCATGGCAACCAGAGTTTTTGACGAAATCAAATTCTGTGAACAATTTTTAAAGAGGACCTCCCAAGGAACATTCCAGCCAAGTTTTGTCCAAATTGGCCCAGCGGTTTAGGAGGAGTTGATGTTTATAGAATTGTTGACGACGGACGACGCACGACGGACATCCAGTGATCCTAAAAGCTCCCCTTGAGCACGTTGTGCTCAGGTGAGCTAAAAAGCACATAGTTAATAATTGATGGCTTAACTCATCACCAAACGACACAATTTTAGGTTTGTCCAAATCAAAAGCATTTGCAGACGACAAAAAAAAAGTGACTGAAAATTTGAAATTTGTTTCGTGAGGGGTAGAAAACGTGGGAAAAGGAGAAAATGCAGGTTACCAGCATTTTCTCCTTTTCCGACAATGTTTTCTAAAGGCTTCTTTCTCAGGGGCCTCATAAGTAGGGATTGTGTGGTAATGGGTGAATTGTTGGCAAGGGTTGGCTAGAAGGGGTGGTTCGAGGCCAACACATAACTTCTGATCTCTTTAGAAACATGCTATTTTAGTAAGAGCTTGAGTAAACGAAGAAAATTGTCCACGGTCAGACTGCATACTGAATAAGAGTAAGCATCTTATCTCAAAAATAAAAAAAGCACAAAGTTAATACTTGATGGCTTAAGTGTTGGCAAGGGTTGGCTAAAAGGGATAGTTGGAGACCAACACAAAACTTCTGATCTCTTTAGAAACATGCTATTTAGTTTTTTTTGTTAGGAATGCAGATAATGAATTTTAGTGTGTTTGGTCAAAATGAGTAGGTTAAAAGCAGTAGTTCTAAAGCCATTATATGCAGTATAGCATTGGTAATTATTTGATAGAATTGTTAAGGAAGAGGGAAACATTAGTTGAAATGTTGATAAAATGTCAGCATGGTGGAAAAATAAAGTTCAGAAATAGAAAAGATTTCAGAATGCTGTATAGAAGATATAAAGGCACAAGAAATAACAGACCCTATTAATGCCTTGCGCTACATGCAGTCAAAAATTGTTACCGGTAGAAAATTGGATTTAGAGGTGGAAGACTTGGCTGCTGGTATTGGAGGAGGGCAAACCAGTTTTATTATAGTAGACAGGCAACACATTCTGTCCACTGGAATGGATGAAATTAAAGAATTAAAGGATTTCAGGCCAACTTTGGAAGTCCAGTTCTATGGAGAGGTTTAGTTAGATTCTTATCTGATGTGCTGTAAAACTGCATAATTGTATAACCAGAAATTGTTATTCATTAAAATTTGCAATAGAAAGAACTTGGATTAATAGGACCTCTTAACCAACCACCTCTGATGTGTAGTTCATGATCTTGACTTTAAATTCCAAGCAGGGACCAAAACTTAAGTTGGGTATGACTGGTTTGTAACTCGGGATGCATTTTGATTTGAAACCCAAGAAGCATTTATTTAAAAACATTAGGCTAGACTTTAAGGTCAGTAAATGTAAAGGTATATAACTGTGGAAAACATTGAGAGAAAAGTGTTACAATATTGGGGAGGGCCTCACTGAATAGTTAGGGCCTCAATATTGTTTACTTGAAATGCAGAATGCATGTATTCTTAATTGACACTGTATGTACCTCTTTATAATAATTAGTCCTTAATTAGTATTCTCAATCAGAACTTACTGGTTGTTACTTAAAACGAATATCTTGTGACTGTTGTATTACTGCATGTTTTGACATACGGAACAGCTTTAATTCTATGTATCTGTCATGCAATGCCCATACCTGTGCACTGCTATACATGGAAAACGATGTATGTTACAGTAAGCTCGTGACTGTTGGCAAGCCATGCGTCTGGCTCTTCTGGAAATGATTGACAGGACCTCTTGGTGTTTGACTATAAATACCGAGCAGTTCTCTGTCCAAGTCAGTTAATGTCTGAGTTAGTTAATGTGTAAGTTATCCAAGATACTTACTGTTGGCTAGCTCTTGCACGCTACAACTTTTGTACTTTACAGTTAGCTCGTGCATTTGCTCCTATTAGACATTAGGTCTAGTAGTATTGTTTAAGAACCTGGGACTGAAATTCTTAGTACTTAATTAAAGACTTTCTTTTAAACAACTAACTGTGTTTTTCTTAGTCTATAGTGTCACAAAAGGTGAAATTGCTCATAACAAGCAATATTTTCTTTTCTCACACTGTTTTCTACCCTTTAAAGTACTTATTAGCTCCACTGGCCGAAAGCCAGCGAGCTATTGTCATGGCGTTGTGTCCGTCGTGCGTCCGTCCGTCCGTCCGTTCGTTCGTTCGTCCGTGCGTGCGTCCGTAAACTTTTTCTTTAAAAAACTTCTCCTCAGAAACTATTGACTGGATTTTTACCAAATTTCACAGGAATGTTCCTTAGGTGGTCGTCTTTCAAATTCCTTCAAATAATTGTGTTCCATGAATAATTCTGGTTGCCATGGCAACCAAAGTAAAAAAACCTTTAAAAATCTTCTCCTCCCAAGCCGCTGATTGGATAGCATTATTATTTTGCAGGAATGTTCCTTAGGTAGAGGTCTACAGAATTCCTTACAAGAAAAAGGATCCATCAAAAAACATGGCTTTTATGGGAGATTCATTTTCCTTTTATGGTAAAAAGTAAAATCTTTGAAAAATTTCTTCTCTCAAACTATTGGTTGGATTTCATTGTTGTATTGCAGGTTAGTTCCTATGGTGGTAAGTCTTTACCATACATTCCTGACTTTTAACGTCCCTAAAGAAGAAGTCTTTGGAAAACATTATTGGAAAAGGAGAAAATGCTGGTAATCAGCATTTTCTCCTTTTCTCTCAGTGTTTTCATCAAAGAGAGAACTCATCATTTCATCAATGTTTAATTTGTTGTCTGCAAATACTTTCAGTTTGGTCACATCCCAAATTTTGTTGTTTTGGTAAAGAGTTAAAGATGGTTGCTTTACATAATCTATAATCCTTTTCATATAAAACAAGAGAACCTTTGCACTTCTATTAGTTCTGGTAAAGGTTTGTTGACCTACTGGTGACCTAGTACAAAGAGGGACAGGGCTTTACTGTTGTGATAAGGCATTTTGTTATCCAATCAAACTGATCCTTCAACTTCAATAAAACAGTTGCTACAATACATTTTTTTTTTTCTGTATCTTGATGTTTCCCCACCCAAAATGGTTTGTAACAAGACCTTCTTTAACTATAACCAGAAGACAAAATTTTTATAACTGGTCATAATTGAAAGATGTTGCAGACAACATAATAAATCTTCAAATTAGTAAAACTTTTATCAAAAAGGGTAGATATTATTGTGTAAAACTAAGAAAATGTAGGTTACTATTATTTTCTTCTTTTTTCACAATGTTTTTCACAGCTTTTTTTCTTTAGTGACCTAAAATGCAGGAATGAATGGTAATTGTTAAAAACTTCTCTTCACCGTTACAGAAAAATCAGGCCTGTGGAGCGATACAGGCGCTCAAGCGCCTCTAGTTTTACATTTTAAATTCACTTCTTGTCTGGTCTGCAATTTGTTTAAATTTGGATTTGTCTAAAGTTTTGTGGTCTGGTAATGGGTTACTGGTATACCACACAATCTGGAAAGCTCAGGCGAGCGATTCAGGTCATCATGAGTAGTGATGTTAGAGCACCAGCTTCCCCGATTGAGGACGAGGAAGAGGAGGTTGAGGTGGAATGACCTTAACCGCCGCCATTTTGGATGTCCATCAGGTGATGTCAGGACTAAAAATAGAGCTATAAAATCAGGTCAAAGCGGTTTTTCGTCGTGTCATTATTAAAAATAGGTGTAGATGGAAACATGTCGATGCATGTTTTCGGTTGATTCTAGAAATAGATGACCTATTACCGCGTGACGTGAGAATGGTTGGTCATACGTGATTGGGTTGACACGTGTCAGTGTTAAACGTCATTTTAAATTTAGCGCTCATTTTGTAGCTTATGTATAAGCCCATATCGTGTGTACCATAACGTGACACCTACCTACCGCCCCTTTATCCGGTGTTAAACATCCCAAAGGTAGGTGACGTTACTAACTAAAAGTTTTTTTTTTTGAAAACATTGTGACAAAAGAAGAAAATGCTGGTGACATGATAAAAGATGATCAAACTCAGGAACGGTCAAAACGAAGGGTTATTCGTTAACATTATGGCAAAAGGAGAAATAAAAATAGTGGGTTACAGGTTGTTTACAAACGGCTATTTTTGCGAAAGAAAACATTGAGGCAAAAGGAGAAAAAATAGTGGGTTACAGGTTGTTTATAAACGGCTATTTTTGCGAAAGAAAACATTGAGGCAAAAGGAGAAAAAAAAGACTCTCTCTTTTCTCCCTTTTCTGAGGTAAAGCATTTCTGGAGAACATTGTAACAAAACGCCTGAGTTTCACACCACTCCAAACTGAAAGCACTTGCAGACGACAAATGTAACTCAAAATTTGAAAATCTATTTTCCAGGGTAGAACCATGGTGGGAAAGAGAACAAAATGCTAATTCTTTACATAATGACGAAATTTCAGGTTGGTCCAAATTCAAAGCACTTGCAGACGACAAAATAAATGTTACCCAAAAATTGAAATTTGTTTTCCAGCAGGGTGAAAAACATTGTGGGAAAAGAACAAAATTTTGGTTATCAGCACATTTTCTCCATTTTCCACAAGTTTCAAAAGGCTCCTATACCAGAGTCGATGGATTGTTTGTTTTACTGCACTTTCCATGATGAAAGTGTATACAAATGTGAAATCAGCCGACTGCAAAATTCTTTATTTATATTAGAAAAAAAGAGAATAAAACAAAAAATAAAAAGACTGAATGCGGATGACATTTTTAGCTCATCTGAGCACAACGTGCTCAAGGGGAGCTTTTAGGATCACCCGGTGTCCGTCGTCAACAATTCTTTAAACATCAACTCCTCCTAAACCGCTAAGCCAATTTGGACCAAACTTGGCTGGAATGTTCCTTGGGAGGTCCTCTTTAAAAATTGTTCACAGAATTTGATTCCGTCAAAAACTCTGGTTGCCATGGCAACGAAATCGACTTTTTTATGAAATTCTTTAAAAATCTTCTCTGAAACCGCTGGCCAGATTTTAAAATAATTTCACACAGATGTTCCTTGGGTGATCCTTTTCAAAAATTGTTCGCGAAATTTTGATGCGTCAAAAAACGTGGCTCTGGTGAATGGGGGCTTCTTGCACCATATTGCCCGGTTCGATAAGTTATAATCTCCGTTGCGAAAATTACTTCCCTTGAATTAGCTCTGCAATCGGTGAAAACAATTTTCGCACTTCCGGTGAACAAAACCAACCTTTAAAAAAAACGATAATATGGAGAGAGTTTCAAAATCTACGGAGAAAAAGCGACAATATTGCTCAGTTTGCTAAAATTTTAGAAGAAATCGTCGACTGGACACCAATCATCTTACACAAGTTTCCAACCAATGAATATTTGAAGAAGACATGGGTTCGAAGAATCAAAACGGTGATGACATCCTTCGTCCTAACGAAGAACTCTCGCCTCTGTTCTGCCCACTTCGAAGGAAGGAAGATGTTGTCCTACGAGCACAACATTCCGTCCATTTTCGACTTGAAGACGAGAAAGAAACTATTTGGTACATCAAAAGTAAGTGTGATTACATGACACTTTTTGGGTATACAGAGATATCGTACCTTAACCATTTCGTAAGATATATTTTAGAAGGTAACTTTTTAAATGGACAAAAAATATTTTTTTCTATTATTTGTAAAACACACTATAGATTGAAAAGAGAATTTGCTGTAGCCTATGCATATGAGCTGGATATCTATGAAAAATGGTTGAAAGGAAGCAATAAAAGTGAACGAGTTGAAAGATAATTAGATTTTCTGCTTAGTGTTTGTTGCGAATTGGGTAATTAACAAGTGCAAAAAAAATTTGTTTGGTTTTGCCCTGGCTAATCCTTTCCTGTATACATGTAATCACATGTTCAATACCAACTCCAAGGAAAACGTTTTGGAAAATGAAGAAATTTCTCATCATAAGTGATTTCCTTTTTTCTCACAATGTATACACCCTATTTGAAAATAAATTCCCCATTGAACCTGTCTATGATCTGATGTCTGCAAATTCAAACTCACAAACTGACTCTAATTGACAAGTCATAAGATTTACAGCTTGTTGAATTGAATAACATAAATGTCACAAAGCGTCATTGATGTGAGAAAAGGGCATGCATTCTAAACACTGAAAAAGAAAAATAGTGCATTTTTGTCTTCGATTTACTGCCATTTTTGTCATCGAACTGTTCAATATGACATAACATACCCTACACAGGTTAAGACGATGCAGGATTACTGTACCCAATACAGCTGAACTTGTTATTCCTACACTACTGGTTTGAGTTAACTCTTAACCACACAATCCCGATTTTTAAAACTGTAAAGAAGGCCTTGAAAAACACTGTGGGAAAATGAGGAAATGCTGGTTACCAGCATTTCCTCTTTTTCCCACAGTGTTTTCTACTCGACCAAAGAAAGAAACCATTGTATTAGCAATGTTTAATTTGTCGTCTGCAACTTCTTTCAGTTTGGTCACGTAAAAAAATTTGCTGTGTGGTAAAGGGTTAAGTAGTCAATCTACGTGCAATGGAGTCAGGATGGTGAAAACAGGTGACTAACCGTGATGAAAGAATAAAATTGACCCTCATGTAACTTTTGATATTTATGTCTTTAATTATAATTTCAGATGACCCCTGTTGAATTTGTGCCCACTGTTGAGCCGAAAGATGATAGTCCTTATTTCGCGACCCGGTTGGAAAACTACATGGCTGAAACAACACTATTTCAATCATTTTGTCAAGAAAGAACGAAAACCATTCAATGGAAATAGAAGAATGTGAAGAAGACGAGTTCTTTGATAATGGGCCAAGAGAGTCTCTTTGCTTCTACTCAAACACCTCAAGAGAAATAACCTCCATCAGTCTTCATGATTATTGTGGCTTTCAAGACATGGAGTTCACTACAAAACTAAATAAGACAGTTCGGACAGAAAAAGGTTCTTATGGAGACACATTTATAATAAATCCAAAACAGACAAAGGATCAAAGTACACGAACCTATGTACCAACAAAATCTATAGTGACTCAGACTGAAACCGAATCGGAGGTAATAGTGAAGTCATGTTCTGTAAGCACGCAGCTTACTTTGCCAGACATAACTTTTGAGGACATATCTCTGATTGTTTGGCCCCCAAATTTGAAATTGTCGTTTGCAAACTCTTTCAGTTCGGAAGAGTCTAAAATTTGTCGTTGGGAATTGGTTAACCCTTTCCCAAACAACAAAAATTTGACCATGTCCAAATTGAAAGCAAATGAAAGAATAATATCTAATCATATCAGAACTATGATGAGAATATCACACAGGTCGATCAAATAGCTACATAAATGTAACATATAGACATCTACATCGATGCTATGCCCCTTTCAATTCTATTTGTAAATAGTCCTGGAATCACAAGGGATAAATAGAAATTGTTTATTTTTTGGAGTGCCATCTTCCAGAAATGTTTTCAAAGAAAATCCTTTTTCTACTGATGAACCCTTCAGTGTCCAAATATATAAGTCACACCATGATTTACCTGTAATTGCCATTTGGCCCTGAATTTGATAATGATAAATATGGGTTTCTTTTAATCTTATTTTTCCTTCCACTAATTCACTACAAAAATCTGAATTCCTTGCAGCATCTACAGAAGTTTCATTCCTGTACTTATATGGGCACTTAATTTCTAATAGCCCATCAGATACAGGGCAATGGTCACACATGACTATACCGTCTGGACTTGCACCTAAATGAGGGTATTTAGGATTTACTAACAAACCACTTTCTGTCACAGACAAATTAGGATGTCTGTTTCTCATGTGCTTTATATAAAATCTTCTGGCAGCTGGCTCGTGTGTTCTACCCCATTTTACGGACGGCACATCCAAACTACTTGGGTAAAGAACCATTTTCACTATGTAATCCACCCTAGTATCTTCTTTTTTCTTGCATACTTATCCAAATGTTGACAAACATATCCTTCCATTTCTGGCTACTTTCCAATTTTTGTCTTTATGCTGTCCTCTTGTGTTTTGTTCAATTTTATCACACTGTTCCTGAGGACAAGATAGGCCGTTGAAATATTTCGTAAATTGTTCTGTACATATCTCACTACTCACATCCACCCTATCATGGTACATGAAAGGAATACTGTGTAGTTTCAAATTTCTTTCGCCTTGATTCAGGTAATCAATTTTCTCTGCAGCCGTATCTGAAAATCCTACCAGCAAAGCAGCATACGGGTTGCATTCTTTAAGTTTTCGCTTAAAACACTCCATATCAAAAGGAGTCACTGGGGGGGGGGGGGGGGTTGAATGTAGTGTACGTTTTGCTTTTGGTGGACCTTGCTGATGACTATCAAACTTTTGTTTCTTGAATACTAAATCACGGGTCCGACGAACCACCGAAATACCACCGAAACACCAAAATACCCCATATTTTTTACAATTAAGTCATATAACCAATATAAGTGCGAAAATGTTGTCGGGTTTTTGTTTTGTTTTGTTTTTTAACACAAACTTATGTTTATGTCGATGAAAGGTAGTTAGTTTAAACAAAATGACAAAATAACATGCCATTGACGTCCGCCTTAATGGATGTTCACCGAAATCCGAGCCCGTTGTCCACCGTAATACCCACACGATGTAGTAAAATGCATCGATTCAGGGAGTTTATGCTCCTACTATGGTAGCTCTTTTACAAGGTTGATGTGTCAGATCTATATCCATAAATATGCTCGGAAAAAATGGTTTTCTTTCGTGATATTTGGAGAATGAAATTAAAAATTAACGGATCTCGAAAGACAACTGGCCGCCATTTTGAATCGGGTACACATGTTACCCGGCCTTAATTTGTAGACCTGTCTGTCTAAATTCCACTTCTACTGACGATAAATCAAATATCGATTTCGATCTAAATTGATAACTATAACTATATCCTTTATTGCATTAAAACAGACATGTTTTATAGCAATTACAAATATGAATGATAGAAGCATTTCTTATATAAAAGTGATTTACACGCTTAACTGAAGAGCACATGATGTTATTTGACAAGAAATATAACAATGATTAACCCTTATCCTACTAAATAACTAAGTACTCGAATATTGTTTTTTCAAAGATATGATTTGAGAAACAACATTTCCTTATCGGCTAGGGTAGGTCCAAGATCAGACCGCACGTTTATTGCTGTCTGATCTTGATCCTCACCGGCCGGAAAAGGTTCTTTAGTCGTGCTTTTTAAAGGGTTAATTTCTCAACATGTTACCATGATAGATAAATTTTGACAAATTATATAATATTTTTGGCGATTTAACAGACAAGAGATTAGTGAATTTCTGTATTGTTGGCCAAGTATAATAATATTTTATAAGTAACTTTGCTCTGAGTTCTGAATACTTTGTACATGTCAATAAAAAGTGATATTCATTTTCAATATTTCTCGAGTTACAATTTTTACAAATTCTTTCCCTTATCTCTATATTTCTTTGGCGTCCTTTTTCAATTTCTAGATCATGAGAGGATAATTGTGTAAGTGAAGTTCTGAATTTTTTATCTTTAATGATGTCTAGGTAGCTCTCAAAATTAAATGAATGTTTAAATAAACTATAAAAACGCAGACGAGGAGAGTTATTGATTGATGAGTACCAGGTTTGTTGATATATGTCTAGTATACGTTGTTAAATCCTGTTGTAATCTATGGTTATATTAAGTTGATTTTCCCATATGTTTGACATACCGATTTGATCTAAGATCGTTTTGATATTATAAGCCCAATTTTTTCCATTGTATGTATAACCGTTTTCAGCATTTGTTTTTAAAATGTAATATGTTTTGAATAGAATTGAATCTTCTCCAGATGACAATATCTTAATCCAATATTTAATCATTATTAATTTTCTATGAATTTTCATGGGTACACGACCGAGTTCGCCGTAGATCGCATTTAAGTTAGTAGATGGTTTTACGGAAAGAATTCGTCTGCAAAATTTTGAAAAGATTGTTTCCACATCAGGACTAGGATGATTACCCCAAAGAGCAGCTGCATAATTAAGGATCGGTAATACAAGTGAGTCGAATAAATTTAATCTTTGTGAAACAGGTAATTGTAACTGATTAAGGACAATAAAAATGTTGTGTAAAGAAACAGAAGCATGTTGCGCAATGCGTTTTTGTGTTCGACTCCAGTTACCGTTCTTGAAGAAAAATACTCCTAAATATTTAAAGAATTCAACTATTTCAATTTTCGTGTCATAAAATCGTGTATAAAAATCGTGATATAGATATAATTGCAGTTCAACCACATAGGTCCGTAAACGTAGTGGAAAAAGCAGAAAATGTCAAATGCGACACGCACGTGACGATGGATAAATCACGCAATGCTAATTTAGGTACATTTACTTCGTTCGCAAATGGAACGCACTTGCATACTTTGTGTTTATGAATTAAAGAAATGAAATATAGGTGATAATTCCATCTGATGACTCCCAAGTTTGTATTTTATGTAATAAAGGTCAGGTATTTCGGTATGTCAGGATTTGACAGGCGAGTATTTCAGTGATTGTTCTTCACGTGAATCAATGATCAATGTATACTAACGAATTTTTCTGCAATCTTCTACATTAATTATTACTTTAACTTATCGTGTTTTATGCGAAAAAGAGCCAAATCTTGCGGAGGTTTAATCCCTAAATCAACAAATAATTACAGCGTCGAGCGGATATTTCGGTGGACTTACATACGCTTGTCTCGGTGCATTGTTTACGTTGGGCCCCAATGATACATTGTTATTTTGTCATTATGATTTTAACTAACAGCCCTTCATCTCTGTTGACATTATTTGGGTCAAATTCCACAAAAAAAGACAAATCTGTTGAACTTCAATAGTAATCATAATACAGTTGAGTAATAAAAAATAGCGGTATTTCGGTGGTATTTCGGTATTTCGGTGATTCGTCTGACCGCTAAAATCACTTGTCTTTTTAGGGCTTAATTTCCTTGCTCTAGGTTTGTTCCACAAGCATACCTTCGAAGTTACTGCATCAAAACCCTCTTTTTTTTACTGTTATATCAACCAGGGCATATAATACGGCTGCTACATGGTTACAGGACTCTCCTTCTTGAAAAATACAGAAAATTGCATTCAGAACTTAAACAAGGGTGCCGTCGTCACAATGTATGCCGCCAAATGGCTCAAGTTAACCCATTACCAGACGACAAATACTCTTCCAAACTGAAAGAGTTTGCAGACGACAATATCAAATTTGACGAAAATGGCAGAAAATTCTTGAAATAGGTAAAAAACACTGTGGAAAAAGGATAAATTGCTCGTTACGAGCATTTTTTCCTTTTCCCACAGTGTTTTCAAAAAGATTGTTTCCCAGGGGCGTCAAAATTTATAAAATTTTAACAAATTGTAGACGACATTTTAAAATGGAAAAATAAGTGCCATGTAGGGTAGAAAACATTGTGAGAAAAAGAGAAATTGCTTATAACAAGCAATTTTACTTTTTCTCACAGTGTTTTCCAAAGCTATATATCTTTAGTGCGTCAAAATGCTACATTGTGTAGTAATGGGTTAACCAGTACTTAACCAGTCCATTATCTGACACTGGTGAGCCATTCATAGTGCTATTCCACAATCCTGAGCGCCAAAGGGGAAAAGAAACTACAACCAGTCTTACAGACTTTGGCCTGTTTCGGCCGAGCATCGAACCCAAGACCTCCCACTCACAAGGAGGACACTCTAACCAATAGGTCACCGCATCGGTACTTTCTGTAAGAATTTTGGAACAAACTGTCCATAAATGAGCTTTAGTATTGGGGTTTAACGCCAATTTAACAGCTAAGGTCATCATGGCGGTTCAATAAATGTAGGAGAAAGTGAACTAAAAAGATACGAAGACATGTAGTCCCCCTTTTCCATTGTGTTTAATTGTTTGAGTGGGGTGTTGGAAAACCTAATTAGAAATATAGAGACAAGTTTTCAGTGTTGGGTCATGAGGGAAGAGAAGACAAGGTCAAACCTTCCTAAATGTTACTGATATTTAACGGTCCATCACCAAAATTTTCAAGAACAATCTTTTCTCATTGTAAGACGAAAGCTTATTTAAAACCAAGACTTACCCAGCACTACAATTTTATCCAGCAGCATGAACTTGTCCACTCAGCTTTGCCATACAGATCCAAGTAATGTAGTAGGGTTGTTTATTCTCTGCCTGGTGGGATAAGATGGAATGACCTTCGCTCTGATATAACAGTGTGATATTTCCTTGTCGATGTTGTGATGCATCAAATTGTGTACATGTCTATCACTGTGAAAAACCTTCGCCTTTAACTGTCTAAGGGCTTTTGTTGGTTTTCCATCGAATGTTCTTTGATTGCTCAACACCAGATAATTGTATATGTCTCTGTCCGAAATGTTTGGAAAGTGTGTTATGTCGTTTGACCATCCCCAGAGTAGTGTCGTAGGGTCGGGGAGATGCTCACCGATCGGTTAACAAGTCTCTCTTGGTTTCTTCTATCCCGCTGCATGTCGTCCAAACGTTGCAGCACTGAGAGAGGCTTTCTCCCCATTTCTCGCGCATTTTTCAATCTCAGTTGAAGCTCAGCCTTTGATCCAGACACAGGCAAGCCGTAGTTGCGTAAATATAGCCTTAGGTAACAAACTCTCAATTTTTCAATGTCATACGCTTCAGTAATTCTTTTGTTGACATCCATTTTTGCTCACCGGAAACGCGTTGCATTGGTGGTAAATTAAGAACGAGTACTCTACCAGGACCGTCAAAGGGAAGTAAATCATGTTATCAAACCGGGCCATAGAAGTGAAGGAATTCTTAAAAATTCTTCTTCTCTGAAAGCGCTGGCCAGATTTTAAAATAATTTCAGAGATGTTCCTTGGGTGACCCTTTTCAAAAAATTTTGATCCGTCAAGAAACATGGCTCTGGTGAATGGGGGCTTCTTGCACTATACAGAAATGAAGAAATTCTTAAAAAATCTTCTTCTCTGAAACCGCTGGCCAGATTTTGAAATAATTTCACAGAGATATTTCTTTGGATGACCCTTTTCAAAAATTGTTCGTGAAATTTTGATACAGAAATGAAGGACTTCTTAAAAATTATTCTTCTCTGAAACCGCTGGTCACATTCTGAAATAATTTCACAGAGATGTTTCTTGGATGACCCTTTTCAAAAATTGGTCGTGAAATTTTGATTCGTCAAGAAACATGGCTCTGGTGAATGGGGGTTACTTGCACTATAGGGCAATGAGGAAATTCTTCTTCTCTGAAACGGCTGGTCAGATTTTGAAATAATTTCAGAGATATTCCTTGGGTGACCTTTTTCAAAAGTTGTTCGTGAAAGTTTGATTCGTCGAGAAACATTGCTCTGGTGAATGGGGCTACTTGCACTATATGGAATTGAAGAATTTCTTGAAAATTCTTCTTCTCTGAAACGGCTGGTCAGATTTGAAATTTATTTCATGGAAATATTCCTTGAATGACCTTTTTTCAAAATTTGTTCGCGAAATTTTGATAGGTCAAGAAACATGGCTCTGGTGATTGGGGGATACTTGCACTGTACGGAAATCAAGAAGCTCCTAAAAATTCTTCTTTTCTGAAACTGCTGGTCAGATTTTGAAAGGACTTTTACAAATGACCTTTTAAAAATTTCTTGGCAAAATAATAATTTTGTTTCTAGTGTTTCAATACCTTCAAAAAAAAAAGGCTGTGGTCCTCTCAAAAATTCAGGTGAGCGATCCAGGGCCATCTTGGCCCTCTTGTTTTTATTATACTATACCCCGTTCACATGATATATCATATTACATACATATTGAACCCTTTACCAGGCAACAAAAAATACACAAGAAAATCCTAATTTGAAAGCATTTGCAGACGACGAAATAATACCTGATCGAATCGGTTAAAATTGTGTCGGAAAGAGAAGAAAAACATAGTGGAAAAAAGGAGAAGAATGTTGCTTGAGATTGTGCTTTTTAGCTCCACTGGCCGAAGGCCAGCGGGCTTATGTCATGGCCCGTTGTCCGTTGTGCGTCCGTCTGTGCGTTAACTTTTTCTTTAAACATCTCTGAAACTACCCATCCAATTTTGATGAAACTTCACAGAAATGATCCTGTCATAGTCCTCTTCAGAAGTTCTTGAAAGAATTTAATTCCTTAAAAAACTCTGGTTGCCATGGCAACAAAACTGAAAAAAAATTGAAAATCTTTTAAAATCTTCTTGTCTGAAACCGTAAGACCTAGGGCTACCAAATTTTGCATGTAGCTTTATCTAGTGGACCTCTACCAAGTGTCTTCAAATTATAGCCCTGGGGCAAAATTGGCCCCGCCCCGGGGGTCACAAGTTTTACATGGGCTTATTTAGGGAGAACTTTAAAGTTCCTCTTCTACCTAGCCATAGGGCCTAGGGCTACCAAATTTGGCATGTACTTTTATCTAGTGGACCTCTACCAACAGTGTCCAAATTATAGCCCTAGGGTCAAAATTGGCCCCGCCCCGGGGGTAACAAGTCTTACAAAGGCTTATATAGGGAGAACTTTAAAATTGTTCTCCCATATAACTACAGGGGCGCCGGTCTGTTTGCAGTTTGCATCTGGCTTTTTAATTGCTTGTTTATGGCTTTTTTAATGACTGACACGTGACGTCATAGCGTGCCCAGGTGCAGGCACGTCATAGAGTACAAATGAGCGTGCCCAGATGCGTGTAGGTCAGATATTTATGGAAACAACGCTCTGGAATCGTGAGAACCGGAAACGGTATGTCCGTAGAAGGAATAGACGGGGCCCTTAGCAACGCGAGCGCGGGTCAGGTATTTATAGAAACGACGCTCTTGAATCGTGAGAACCGGAAACGAGATGTCCGTATAAGGAAAGAGCGGGTCACAGTTGACGCGAGCGTGACGCAAGCATACAGTCATCGCAGCGAGTTTCGGCGCGAAAAAACCGGAAACGGTTTATCCAAATAAGGAGAAGGCCAACCGCGTCAAGTATTCGTTGGAAAGCAGCTCAGAGGAGCATATAAGAGAGGGTGTCGAGCTTTGAAAGCTGCATTCGAATCTTCACCTCGAGCACGACTGATTAGATCAGAAATTTATCTGACGTTGCCTGTAGTGCCAGAGAAGAAGAAAAAAAAGGTAAGATTTTCTTTGTATTTTATTTAAAAAATCATTTTTTTTGTGAGGATCAATCTAGAGAGGCATTACGATCCTACCGTAGCGTAGTTCGATTTGGATCCGTATTTGTTATCACCTAAACTATCAGTTTTATGAGAAGTTTAGGAGAAGAAAATACGTTCAGTGTACACGAAAATGTAAAGGATTCTGAATGAACGAGGCGCGTGGAAAAGTACTAAGGCAACCCTTACCTTTCCTCCGCAAAACGATGTTTTACTGAGCAGGATAGAAAACGCGCGAATAAATGGCAGACCGTGCGGGATCATTGACTGTAAGAGCCGAACCTTTTCTCGAACGATAGGCTCCTTGTCAAGAAATGGTTATTTATCGAGAAATAAGACTAAAAAAGAATATATAAAACCGAATACAGTGTACAGTAAAAGAGTGATAGTCTTAACACGCTAAATTCCCCCCGCTTTGATGCATACAGATGTTTTTTTTTCACGCTTATCACTTCATGACTGCATTTTTTCGACCTGTTAACCCTTTACCAAAACAGTTCCTGGTTTCTACGACCCCCTGATAGAAGCCTTTTGAAAACATTGTTGGGAAAAAAATCTGGTAACCAGTGTTTTTTCCTTTCCCTACGATGTTTTCAACCCTAAGGAAACGTTCCTTCTTCACCCTTTTCTCCAAAAGAAAGGTTGCAATCCTCCAGCCTATGAATTAGAAACGGAAGTTACTCCGTCCGTCCATCCGTCTGTCTGCCTGTCCGTTCATCCGTCTCTGTCTTTATGTCTGTCTCTCTCGCCCTTTCTCTCTCTCTCGCTCTTTCTTTGTCTGTCTGCCGGCCTGTCTGTTGGCCTGCTTACCTGTGTGTCTGTCTGTTTATTACCTATGTTGTAAAGCGCTACCGGAGGGACTGCCCTAATCTCCGGCACGCTGTATTGAGCGGGGCGTAATAAAATAAGCAAGTATGTTTGTTTTTGTTGTTTTATTTACAAGTAGCTTTTTTTTTCATTATTTTTTACAAATAGCATGCATAATCAGATACAAAAGTAAAGTCTTTGAAAAGAATTGAGTCTTTTTTCCAACGACGACACAATTTTGTTCGTAGTCCATCCACATACATATACGCAATAAAGTCTGCGAGTCATCGTACCAAAAGGCTGCACTCGAAGTCCATTGTACACTTATTGAGGTCCATTCTTTTTTTAAACACTGCCCTAACTCGTTCGTTTAAAAGTCCGATGCACAACACTCGTGACGATGTTATTCGTTATACGGAATTCCGGGTGGCCTCATGGAAAAGTCCCTTTTACGTTCGTGTGTTGGTATGTCAAATACGTCGTAAGGATTCTCTCTCTTGGTGCCTCTGTACTGTGCTTTGGCCCTTTTTGCCTCTTGAGCAATATGTGTCAAGAGTCGTATTGCAGGATTTTCCTTCTTTTCTTTAATATTCAACTGAGACCTGGCCAAAGCTAAGTCTCGCTCGACAGGTGTCACGAATTTGATCGCCGTTTGACTAGGTGGTTTCCAACCATCGTCTTGTAAAGTTTCTACGACAAAGGAACCATTTTGAGACGGCATTACTTTTCCTTCAGCCATGCTTTGGAAATGTCTTTTCCACTTTTTGACATCCGAATTCGCCATCACAGGGTCACTACCACCGGCAATACCGTCCATGTCCGCGGTATCGTCGTCATCTTCGGACTGACTTTCCACAGAGGGATCATCGATCTTCGAACCACTGCTTTCATCGTTGTCCTCGGTTTGATCCTCGTCGTCGGATTGGCCGTCCTCAAATCGATCTTCGTCGGGAATCCAATCTTGCTTCGAGTTCGCTCGATGTTCTGACGGTTTATCTTTAACCCCGGGACAATGCCATTTCACGTGTTTCTGTAGGTAGTGAATGTCAGAGAACAGAGTACCGCAGTCGTCGCAAGACGCAACTGCCAAGGCAAACTGAGGAGTGCTCTGAGCGTTTTGCGATTGTTGAAGTCTGAAACGCAGCTGTGGTGTGTCCGTTACTTGAAAGGAAGGGTTCTGGTCGTAACTGTATGCAACGGCTGGTTCGGGATCGCTAGGTATTCTTGGGTAATCTTCGAAAATATGCCTCCGCATGCGAAGTGTATCTGACGTAGTAGGTTTTAGATCGATCAGTAGATATCCGTAAGGGTGTTTGACAGCTTCTTCAAAATTCCGTATGAGAATTGTTGGATTAGTCGGATACATTTGTTTGGCCAATGTCATGATTTGTTGCTTGTCAACCGGGTTGTTAAAGAGTACGAGATAATGACAGTTTCTTCTCTGTGTCGGATCTTTGTTAAAGTAGAGATTCTGATTGAGTGCGATGACCGACAGATTTCTGTGATGGCTGCCTTCCGTGAATAAATCGGTCACTCTCGGATCCTTGGCCGCTTCGGTCGCCATGTCGTCGAGCACAATAACATTCTTGACTTTCGGATTGAGAAATTGGTCGGTCTCCAAATTCCAAGGTATGCTACTCATAAATTCAACTTTGGGATATACGGTTCTCTGTATGACGTCGTAGAGCGGTTGCCATCGTTTGTATATCCATATAATGCGTTCGGGTGGGGGTCGTATTTTTTCGCCAGCTCTCTGTAGCAGCTGACACAGAAAGTAGGTCTTTCCAGACGACGTAGGCCCACTGATGATGCAAGTAAACGGATGTTGAAACGAAAACTGGGGATCCTCTTGTTGTTCCCTCCGCTGTTGTTGTTTTTGCATCTGTTGTTGTTGATTAGATTGATGATTCTGTTTCACGTGACGTTTTAAACTTTGGTGCCAAACGTATGTGTTGTTACAGACTTGGCAACGATACATTCTCAATATTCCATATTCATTCTAATTACAAAGAGGCGTATTTTCTCTTATAAACTTTCAAATAACAGTCTACTTATTTTATTGTCGGTTGTTGTTGTTGGTTGGTTAGTTGGTTGTTTTGGGTTTGGTTGTTGGTTGGTTGATTGGTTGTTAGTTGGTTGTTGTTGATTGGTTGTTGGTTGATTGTTCTGGTTGGTTGTTGTTGGTTGGTTGTTCTTGTTGGTTGGTTGTTGGTTGTTGCTGGTTGGTATTTGTTGGTTGGTTGATGTTGGTTGGTTGGTTGTTAGTTGGTTGTTGTTGATTGGTTGTTGGTTGATTGTTGTGGTTGGTTGTTGTTGGTTGGTTGTTCTTGTTGGTTGGTTGTTGCTGGTTGGTTGTTGTTGGTTGGTTGATGTTGGTTGGTTGGTTGTTGTTGGTTGTAGGTTGGTTGTTAGTTGGTTGTTGTTGGTTGGTTGTCTGATGGTTGGTGGTTGTTGTTGATTGGTTGTTTGTTGTTGATTGTTGTTGGTTGGTTGTTGGTGGTTGGTTGGTTGTTGTTGGTTGTAGGTTGGTTGTTGGTTGGTTGTCTGATGGTTGTTTGTTGTTGTTGATTGGTTGTTTGTTGTTGGTGGTTGGTTGGTTGATTGTTGTTGGTTGGTTGGTTGTTGTTGGTTGATGTTGGTTGTTTGTTTGTTGTTGTTGGTTGGTTGGATGTTGGTTGGTTGATTAATGGTTGTTGGATGTTGTTGGTTGTAGGTTGTTGTTGGTTGGTTGTCTGATGGTTGTTTGTTGTTGTTGGTTGGTTGGTTGTTGGTGGTTGGTTGTTGTCGGTTGGTTGTTGTTAGTTGGTTAGTTGTTGTTGGTTGATGTTGGTTGTTTGTTTGTTGTTGGTTGGTTGGATGTTGTTGGTTGGTTGATTAATGGTTGTTGGATGTTGTTGGTTGGTTGTTGGTTGTTGCTGGTTGGTTGGTTGTTGTTGGTTTGCTGGTTGGTTGATTGTTGGTGGGTTGTTGGTTGGTTGTTGGTTGTCTGGTTGTTGGTTGGTTGTAAGTTGGCTGTTGTTGGTTGTTGTTGTTGATTGGTTGTTTGTTGTTGGTTGGTTGGTTGTTGGTGGTTGGTTGTTGATTGTTGTTGGTTGGTTTTTGGTGGTTGGTTGGTTGTTGTTGGTTGTAGGTTGGTTGTTGTTGGTTGGTTGTCTGATGGTTGTTTGTTGTTGTTGATTGGTTGTTTGTTGTTGTTGGTTGGTTGGTTGTTGTTGGTTGATTGTTGGTGGGTGGTTGGTTGGTTGTTGTTGGTTGGTTGTTGATTGTTGTTGGTTGGTTGGTTGTTGTTGGTTGATGTTGGTTGTTTGTTTGTTGTTGTTGGTTGGTTGGATGTTGTTGGTTGGTTGATTAATGGTTGTTGGATGTTGTTAGTTGGTTGTTGTGGGTTGGTTGTTGGTTGTTGTTGCTGGTTGGTTGGTTGTTGTTGGTTTGCTGGTTGGTTGATTGTTGGTGGGTTCTTGGTTGTTGGTTGTCTGATGGTTGTTGGTTGGTTGTAAGTTGGCTGTTGTTGGTTGTTGTTGGTTTGTTGATTGTTGGTTGATGTTGGTTGGTTGTTGTTGGTTGGTTGGCTGGTTGGTTGTTGATTGTTGGTTGGTTGGTTGTAAGTTGGTTGGTTGTTGTTGGTTGGTTGTTGGATGGTTGTTGTTGGTTGGTTGATTGTTGGTGGCGTGTTGGTTGGTTGGTTGTTGTTGGTTGGTTGTTGTTGGTTTGTTGATTGTTGGTTGGTTCTTGTTGGTGGGTTGTTGTTGGTTGGTTGATTGTTGGTTGATGTTTGTTGGTTGGTTGTTGTCGGTTGGTTGGTTATCTGATGGTTGGTGGTTGTTGTTGATTGTTGGTTGTAGGTTGGTTGTTGTTGATTGTTGGTTGGTTGGTTGATATTGGTTGGTCGTTGTTGTTGTTGGTTAGTTGGTTGGTTGGTCATTATTGGTTGGTTGGTTGGTTGTTGGTTGATATTTGTTCTCGTTGTTGGTTGCCTGATGATTGGTGGTTGTTGTTGGCTGTTATTTGGTTGCTGTTCGTTGGTTGTTGGTGGTTGGTTGGTTGTTGTTGGTTGGTTTTGGTTTTCGTTTCTTGTAGGTTCGTTGTTGTTGTCAAAATGTTGGTTGATTGTTTTGGGCTGGTTGATTCTTTAGTCGTTGTTGTTGTTGGTTGCATGATGTTGGTCCTTTTCGAAAAAAAAAAACGTTCCATAGACAAATATTCAATTGCACTTAGTTGACATCTTAAGAAGAAAATTGCTCTTTCATCAAAGTTAAGAAGCTCCGAAAAGGGCAGTTTGGCCTTAAAACTGCTGGTTCTTTTTATACGCAACCTCCAACTTTTCCACAGGCTGAGCAGCTGCTTGCTGCCCGCCTCCTTAACCTCTTCAACTCCTGGGCATCAAGATCGAAGCGTAGTGTGAATGATGGCTCATCATCGTCATCCCAGCATTCTGTCTCTGGAATTACAACGTGTTCCTTGTCGTTGGTGTTTCGTAACATTAGTTGGTTCAGCTGATCGCCTGCCAAACGAAGTTGTGATGAGAGTGTGTCAGCCATCCTCGTGATATCTTCTATAGACTTCTGAAAAAAAAAATGTATGTGTTAAATGTGACAAGCAACATGAAAGGGAGATCTGGGTTCAGAGAGAGAGAGAGCGACGGACAGATAGGAGTAAAAGAGACAGAGACAGACAGACAGAGAGAGAAAGAGAGACAGACAGCGAGAGACAGAGAGATGGAAATACTGACAGAGAGACAGACAAACAGACAGATACAGAGACAGAATAAGAAAGAGTGAGAATCGGAGAGAGAGAGAGAGAGACAGACAGACAGACAGACAGATGGACGGAAAAAAATCAGTCAAGTAAGAAGATCAGAGGCCGGGATAACCATGTAAACCTAATCAAGTTATGTGGCAGAGTAATTAACTCGGAACACTTATCGCTAGACTCCGGAAAGATGAAATTCCATTTTCCTCCGTGCATTTTTTTCTATATTTTACGTCTTTTTATATCGGAACAAATTCACTGATTAGTTGCCGGTTCTTTAAATCGCTTTGACTGTAGGAACGAGGTTTTACAGTCATACTAACATCTTAAAAAAAGGGTTCAAAGTCTTCTCTAAAATCGGCCCGCAGGTACCCGAAACTTCTACCGGTAAAGGAAAAGGTTAGGAGCAGTCCGCAGAAAGTCGATACAGTAGGTTAAAGTTTTCACAACTATTTCAGCGCGCATTTACCACGAACGTTAAAACCCTTTTTTTTCTAAGTTGTTTCGTCTTCTCCGCGAGTGAGTGATCACTTTAGCCGAGTTGCATCGACTGCGATGAGGCGATACCGCGGTTATTTTTGTACCACTGACAAATTCAAAAGCTTCCCCTAAAATCGGTTCGCGGGTACCTGCCACTTGTTTCGACAAATGAAGAAATGAAAAAAAGTTAGTGGCAGACCGAAAAAATCAGTCCCGCAGGGGAAAGGATATTCTGAAAGGTTACAGCGTCTGTACTTGTTACGGAGTCAAAACCCTTCTTAAGCTTACGACCTTCAGCGAGTAAGTGGTTCTTTTAAAAACGAGTCGCACCGGCTTCAAGATCGAAATATCGCAATCTTTTGTTGTATCGTAGGAAATTTAAACTCTCCTCCCAAGTCGGTCCGCAGGTACGCAGGACCCATTCGACAAATGAAAAACTTAGTAGCAGAAAAAAAAATGGCACGGTAGGTAAGGGTTTTCTGTAATGTTCCAGCAAGTAGCTTGTTTTGAGGTCAAGTTCCCTTTCATACTTCGTGCCTGCTCAGATTAGCGAATTAGCGGTCCTTAAAACGAGTCGCATTGGCTATAGGTTCGAAATATCTCGATATTTCCTGCACCGTAGGAAACCTCTCCTCCAACATTGGTCCAAAAGTACCAACCACTTATTTCTAAAAATGAAAAAGTTCGTAACAGGTCGAAAAAAATGCGGTCATGAAGTGATAAGCGTGAAAAAAAACATCTGTATGCATCAATGCGGGAGGAATTCAGCGTGTTTAGACTATCACTCTTTTACTGTACACTGTATTCGGTTTTATATATTCTTTCTTAATCTTATTTCTCGATACATAACCATTTCTTGACAAGAAGCCTATCATTTGAAAGCAGTTCGGCTCTGACAGGCAATGATCCCGCACGGTCTGCCATTTTTTATTCACGCGTTTTCTATCTTACTCAGTATAACATCGTTCCGTGGAGAAAAGGTAAGGGTCGCCTTAGCACTTTTCCACGCGCCTCGTACGATCAGAATCCTTTACATTTTCGTGTACGCTGAACGTATTTTCTTTTCCTAATCTTCTCGTAAAAACTGATAGTTTAGGTGATGAAAAATACGGATCCAGATCGAACTACGCTACGGTAGGTTCGTAATGCCTCTCTAAATTGATCCTCGAAAAAACAAAAGTGATAACTGAAATAAAATATAAAGAAAATCTTACCTTATTTTTTCTTCTTTGGCACTAAAGGCAGCGTCAGATAAATTTCTGATTTAATCAGTCGCGTGCAAATCCGCTCGAGATGAAGATTCGAATGCAGTTTTCAAAGCTCGATACCTTCTCTTATATACTCCTC
The DNA here is from genome assembly GCA_943736015.1 of Tridacna crocea. NCBI lineage: Eukaryota > Metazoa > Mollusca > Bivalvia > Cardiida > Cardiidae > Tridacna > Tridacna crocea. The sequence goes on along the minus strand of OX031057.1, from coordinate 11,002,062 downwards.
TGAGCTGCTTCCCAACGAATACTTGACGCGGTTGGCCTTCTCCTTATTTGGATAAACCATTTCCGGTTTTTTCGCGCCGAAACTCACTGTATGCTTGCGTCACGCTCGCGTCATCTGTGACCCGCTTTTTCCTTATACGGACATCTCGTTTTCGGTTCTCACGATTCAAGAGCGTCGTTTCTATAAATACCTGACCCGCGCTCGCGTTGCTAAGAGCCCCGTCTTTTCCTTATACGGACATACCGTTTCCGGTTCTCACGATTCCAGAGCGTTGTTTCCATAAATATCTGACCTACACGCATCTGGGCACGCTCATTTGTACTCTATGACGTGCCTGCACCTGGGCACGCTATGACGTCACGCGTCATTCATTAAAAAAGCCATAAACAAGCAATTAAAAAGCCAGATGCAAACTGCAAACAGACCGGCGCCCCTGTAGTCATATAGCCATAGGGCCTAGGGCTACCAAATTTGGCATGTAGCTTTATCTAGTGGACCTCTATCAAGGGTGTCCAAATTATAGCCCGGGGGTCAAATTTGGTCCCGCCCCGGGGGGGGGGGTAACAAATTTTACATGGGCTTATATAGGGAAAACTTTCAAAATCTTCTCGTCCCTAGCTATAAGGGCTAGGGCTATCAAATTTTGCATGTAGTTTTATCTAGGGGGTCTCTATCAAAGGGTGCCCAAATTATAGCCCAGGGGTCAATTTTAGCCCCGTCCCAGGGGGTCACAAGTTTTACATGGACTTACATAGGGAAACTTTAATAATCTACTCGTACATAGCCATAAGGCCTAGGGCTACCAAATTTTGCGTGTAGCTTTTAATCTATGGGCCTCTACCAAGAGGGCCCAAATTTTAACTTTGGGGGTCAAGTTTGACCCAACCCCAGGGGTCACAAGTTTTACATTGGCTTTAACAGTGAAAATTTGTTAAACCCGTCTCATGGGTCACATATTTTAGAGGGCCTTTTATCGAGCAAACTTGTTTTACAGGGCTTTTTATTGGGCAAAATTAAAAAATCTTCTTGTTTATAACCACACATTCTAGTTTCATATTCTAAGCCTGGGTTCAAAATTGGCTTCATTCCAGGGATCACAAGTTTGCCATGGGCTTCAAAATATAGTCACTTCAATCTAAACATTAATCAAGGGAAATAACTCTTTTAATGAAAGATAAAGATTGGTACTATTTACCTTCCTTGATTATCAAACTGCATTGATACATGATTGGTGCTAGACATTAAGTTTTTTGATAGAAAATATTGTTTTCAAGGACTGTGATTAATTTTGATGCTAATAGTTATGTTCACATTAGGAGAATAATAAATTCAGAGTAAGGTTTCTATCATTCAGCTTACTTTTCCAAGGATTTTACCTTTCATGCCAATGAATTAATCTACTTGTATTGCCTGACAGTGTTCATTGTTTTCAAGGCCCTCTTTTTCATGGTCATGAACACTTCAATTAGTGTGGTAAAGGGTTAAAAGCCAGTGGAGCGATACAGGGCCATCATGGCCCTCTTGTTTTAAATTATTTTACCGCTCTTGGACTAAAACAGTTTCAGTTTTAAGTTCTTTACTTTACATACTCATATTAGAAGGAATAATGGATCCTGCTCAATTAAAAGATTTTTTTTTTTATTTGAACTATGACATGTTTCTTAGACAAAAGGACTCCACCACTAGCGATATTAATAGGTTACAGAGAGAAAAGGAAGAGTTGCAACGTGAGTTGAAAGCTAAAGATAAAAGATTAAAATATTTAGTAGAACAAGTCCAAGTTCAAAACCAATTAAAAGAACGATTTCAAAAAATTAAAGACTCAAAATATCAAACATAAAAAAATCATTGACAGTAGATATATGCAAATTATGGAATTACAGCAACAGCTCATAAGTTTACAAACGAAGTTGATAAATGACATATTTTCCATTGGTCAGCCGTCAATTAGAAACCGTCTTAACCGTTCTGTAAATGTCTACATTCCCACTCCCATACAAAAGGAGATTTCCATCTCTGAGAAAACAGATAAGCAAGTGTCTCTTACTTCCGATAAAAAATTAGATCTTAACAGAAGTTCAAATCTCGGGTCTTCAACCTTGCTGACGTCAGGTGGATTACAAAGGTGTTCGATGCAAGTCATATCTTCTATCAATGCAGCCAGTTCATATTCAAACACAACGACTGGAAAGACTCGAAGCCCAATCCCGAGTACATCGGCAGACTTTGAAAGTGATGTCACGAATACACATCCAGCAATTGATGAAATGACTGACGATAACTTAGATCTTAACAGAGGTTTAAATCTCGACTCTCCACGTTTGCCGACATCTACAAACCTAAGCACAGTCGCTTCTACGAACCAGAGCAAAAATTCCCTACCTGCATTACAAGCGAGTACAACGATGTTTGCAATAGATGCAAACAGATTTACAGCTTTCAAGACTAATGGTACGAATGCACGTGATATTATTGTCATTGGCTCGCCTGGGAACTACCAAACAATTGCAGGCTCGGAGGACTCTTGAATATATAAAGCGTAAGTTTTGGTGGTTTTTTTTTGTCAAAAAAATTACATATATAAGTGTCGAATGTTGTGGTTTGTCTCTGAAGCCAAAAAAATGAGAGAAGTGTGGTTTGTCTCTGAACCGCCCCAAAAAAAGTAAAAGAAGTGGAGAAAACAGCTCACGACATGGTTTTTTTTTAAGAACGTTTTCAAATACTCGAGATTCGAACTCGCGATCATAGACAGATTATTCGACTGTGCAACTCAATAAACCTTCAGGCTATTGAGTTGCACAGTCGAATCATATGTCTATGAAAAAAAGAATAGAAAACTGTATTGACATATACTGTTTTATTCTATTTTTCTATTTAGAATACAATCAAGTTTACACTGTCAAACTTTCTATCATAGAACTATAAAATAAAACGTTTAAAACTGCATTAAAAGTTCTTTATTAGTAACATTAAAATGAAAGCATTTGCAGACGACAAAATTTAGCATTTTCGTCATGAGCATTTTCTCCTTTTCTCGTTATGTTTTCAAAATAACAATCTAGCTCTGAGCTGTAAACTATCGACAGATCAGATGTCATTCTTCGCCACCCTTCCTCTTCATAAATTTTCCATGTATCATGCAGTTTTTTATGCTATCTATGCAACCAAAAGGTTTTGAAGCGGAATACCAGTCGGCGTCTTGACCCAGGGTTCGAATTTCATTTTTTTATCCACTTGCAATTTGTAGCAAGTAGCTTTTATTTCCACTTGCAAAATTAAAACTGGACTCGCATTTTTTTCTAAGCTCAGCTTGCCTAGCAATTGTACAGAACGAATGGCCGGTACAAATTGTTTAATTCTATTCTATTACGTAACCTCTCAACCGAGATAACAACCAAGCAAAAGGAACGTTAATTGACCTTAAAACCCTCATTTAACAATTCAAGTTTAATTTCTGTTGTAATGCCAAGTTAAATTTCTAAAAAAACTTACAATGGTGGACGATTTTGTAAATGAAATACATCCGAATATCTGCGTGTCCGGTAACTGGTTTAGCGAGCCCACTACGTCCGACTTGCTTCTCGTAGCTATTTGTGCATAATAATTTATCTTTTCATGAAAGACTGACAAATGTTTTTGTTTCAAATCAGAGATTGAATTCGCCTACCGTTTTTTCCGTATAAAAAAACGGAAAACCTCAGTATCGGCCGTGAGTGCAGACGAACGCACTTGCCTCACGAAACACGGATAACGAAGGACAACTCGGAGGCTTCAATGGCGACATGTATTCAATTATCAAAAGCCGTCGAAGGGTATTCTCGGTGCGATATGACCGATGTTTATCCAAAACGAAAAGAATTACCTTTTTTTGTATTCACATATGAAATTTAGTACATTCGGTAACTGTTCTTCAATAGGCCTAATTTGTACTCGCATTTTTTTGCAAGTGCTTGAAATTTCAACTCTCATTTTCCAATTCTGGCTTGCATTTTGCGAGTGAATATGTGGCAATTTCGAACCCTGTTGACCATGCATTTAAATATCTGTCCGTATGTCAGTATTTATTGCATGTGTCCGATATTTTGTCCTAGGTTGTTTTTTTTTTCAGTAATAAAAGTCGCCGACTTGTCCGTGTATGTAAATATCCGTCCGTCTGTCCGTACGTTCATGTGTCCGATGTTATGTCCCAGGATATTTCTCAGCAATCGTTTGTTGAAATTACGTGAAGCAATAAGAATTGGATAACTGTGAAGATGCGCATATTCTGTGTACCTTCTAGTTCCATGTTTTATTTAGAGTTATAGACATGTTTTTTTCGACAGATGGCCAATTTGGGTTGTGATGTCCTTTCATTAAACTTTTGATGGACCTACATGAAACTTTTTATGGAGCTTAACTACATGTATCAAATTAAGATGTGCACATTGTTTGTGATCCATTTCAATGATTTCTCTTGGAGAAATTACCCTTACCCGCATATATGGTTTTTTTTTCCACCCCGTTTCTCAGCATTATAAGACTTGGTTTGTTTTTTTTTTTTTTTTTTTATGATAATTTCTACAATGTATCATTACTAAATGTACATGTTATAATTATTCAGAAGTTCTTATCTCTGATTTTTTCTGAGTTACATTTATTACCATTTCTCTAATGTACGTTTTGTTTAGCTTCTCCCAAATCCTTGCACTATCTATCCATGGATGGATTTTAAAGAAACCATTATTGGAAGCTTTCTTATCTAACGAGAACATATGTTGTATTGGAATATTCTGTGTTGAAAATTATTCTTGGTTTCTATGGCCCTTGGTTCTCTTTTGTTTAAAATAGACTGTTTTATATGTGCGCTTAACATATTAGATAAACAGAAATTGGGTAAAAAGTATTATTCTAGAATTTCAAAGTAATATCCGAGTCTTTATCAATGTGTCGCGTAAATAATTTCTCAGCGCACACATTGATTGTATCATTTCGTGATCTACTTATATTCAAACAAACTTTTTTGTGTGCAAAAAGTACGTTAAAACTACACTTATTGTCTGTTTTTATGAAGTACTTTGCTAATCAATCTCAGACTAAATATTACATACTAATCTAAAGAATTTATCACCGATAAATAAATTACTTGTGTGATAATTATTTTTTGATTCAGTTATTCGAGTGAACTGCAATTTGTACCATTTTCCATGTATTTCAAATCTTTTTTGTATATATGTTACTTTACCCGTCTGCCAGACCTGGACCAGTACTTGATTTCGTTACAAAAATCGACGTTATTGCGACAGACAATGCCACGGAATCTGAATATAATGTCTTTTAACTGCAGAGGAATCCACACTAAGTAAAAAACGTATATCAGTTTTTCACCATCTTAAAAATTTGAAACATAAAATATACTGTTTACAGGATACCGATTTTACTCATGATATGTACATTACTATATACTCAGAATGGGGTAGTGAAATTTTCTTGAGTTGTAATACTTCACAAAGTAGGGGAGTTGCCATATTATTTGGAAATTTGGATTATGAAATACACCTATCACTTTTAGACTCGGACGGAAACTACGTTTTACTTAACTATTGATGATCACAGGTTTACAGTGGCATCAATTTATGGACCAAATCAAGACAATCCACAATTTTATACAAATCTTTTTGAGAAACTAGATTATATTGGTAATGATTTGTTTATGATTTGTGGTGATTTAAATATAGTTTTAAATCCTGAGCTAGACTATCAAAATTATAAACACATCAATAATAAAAACGCTAGAAATTATAGAAGGTAAATTATCCAAAAAAGGCAGCTAATAGACCCATTCCGCGAACTAAACCCCGAAACTAGACTTTATACATGGAAGTTAACCCTATTCAGCAAGCGCGTTTGGACTTTTTTCTTGTTTCAACTTAACTTTCTAGCAATATTGTTAAACCATCTATTGAGCATAGTTACCTTTCTGACCATCAAATCTACAACTTATATATTCATTGAATTTTGAATACATTTCTGGCCTTTGGAAACACAATAATTCCTTGCTACAAGACATTGAATATATTCATACAATTAATAAAAAAAATAGATGATGTCATAGAACAATATGCCTATTTGTATACAGTAGAGAATCACTGAAAGATATACCTCCTGATATTTTGCAATTTACTATAAATGACCAATTATTCTTAGACACACTACTAATGGAAATAAGAGGGAAGTCAATTTCATATAGTTCTTACAAGAAAAAAAAAACATCTCGAAAACGCGAAGAAAAAAATAAACAAGAAATTATTTCACTGGAACAAAATTTATCAGAAATTAATTCAGAAAGACTAGAACTATTAAAAAAAGAGTTACAACTGATAACAGAAGACAAAAGGTTCAATAATTAGATCAAAAACAAAGTGGAGTTTAGATGGCGAGAAACCTATTATTATTTTTTTTTTGTGGTTTGGAAAAGAAAAATTCGTCAATAAAATCTATCCGTAAAATAGTTAAAGATGATGGTACCGAAGTTTCAAATCAAAACTAAATTTGAGATGAAGTTAAGAGTTTTTATGCATCACTATATAGCAAAGGCAAGTGTATTGAATCTGATAATAGTAACGATGACTTTCTTAACGACTTACACATTCCAACCTTAAATGATCAACAATCAGACGCTATTGAGGGAGAAATTTCAATTCAAGAAGCAGCACTAGTTTTAAAAAATATGAAAAATAACCGTAGTCCTGGAACGTCTGGCTTTAGTCAGGGTTTAATTACGTGCATACCAAAAGGTGACAAACCAAAACAATATATTAAAAATTGGCGTCCAATTACGTTACTTAATACCGTGTATAAAATTGGAAGCGGTGTAATTGCAAACAGAATAAAACCATTTATTACTACCATTGTTAATTAAAAGTGACCAAACTGGTTTCATAAAAGGTCGATATATTGCAGAAAATATTAGACTGATCTACGATATACTCCATTATACTGAAGAAAATAACATACCCGGCATATTACTTTTAATTGATTTTGAAAAGGCATTTGATTCCCTTTCATGGTCTTTCATTAATAAAACACTAAATCTTTTTAATTTTGGACCCTCAATATAGAAGTGGTTTAATGTTTTCTACAAAGATGCAAAGTCAAATGTATCACAGTGTGGATTCCTATCAGATTTTTTCAAAGTCGAAAGAGGTTGTCGTCAAGGAGACCCTTTATCTTGTTACATTTTCATTCTTTGTACAGAAATTTTATCAATTAAAATTAGATCAAATCCTAAAATAAAAGGTATCAAGGACGTTTATGACAAATTCTTCCAACGGATAGATTTTCCTTAAACTTTGCACATACAGAGCTCATCATGTCTATTGTAGATAGCAATGAAAAAGAAAGGGGGTCCCCGTGCTCGTTTCTGGGAAATTTGCTTTTGAAAAAGGTATATACAGTTCCGAAATTCAGCATATACTGGATTTAACATACTTTCCTTAAATAGTCAATTAAACAGGAAAATTGCCAGAAGAATTTACAAATATACATCACTTTAAAGAAAAATAATTCAGGTTTGCCCAAACAACATACAAAAGCCTAGTTCTGAGCATGTTAACTGTACCAATGTGCATTCTATATATAGACCATCGAGTTAAAAAGGGAGATAATTTGACCGGGTTATGGGTTAATCTTCAATAAAAACATATTTTCTAACGGACAGATTTTTTTTTTTTTAAATTTCCACAATCATAGTACTTGCAAATCTTGACAATAAGAAAAAATAAAATTGGGGCCTACCCGTGCTCCTTTCCCAAGGAAAACTATACAATAGAAGCTCAGCAGACATAGAGGGAAAGAAGAAATTGTTCATGCTCATTACAATTCTTCACATTAAGTTTGGGTCCTATACGCCTTCAAAGAATGAACATAGCCTATGTACCTCAAATTCATATCAAACTCTTTTTTTAATATAAATTTGCAAACGTGAATTTGGCCATACGGCTCATAGAAATACAACAAAAAGAAATGTCTGGAAAAAAATGGGATAAAAGCTCGGCGGATATAATGGAAAAAGGAAAAATCATTCAGTAGAAGAAATTTCTCCTTTTTCCACAATATTTTTCAAAGGGGAAATAGCTCTACTTCTAGAAATAGGTATACTTCAACAGCTTCGAATTTCTGCCTGTTTCATTGCTTGCTGTGTAACTGAACTTTTTTTCCAGCTAGTTCTTTACCAGTCATATCATCCTTACACTGGCAGGCCAGTTTTGATGCTATCACCTTCATCCTGAAAGGATAGCATGACAACTGGCCTGTCAGTGTCAGGAAAAAGTCAGCAATAAAGTATGTTGAAAATTCTGTATGCACTTTCTGTAAACAATTTCCAGAAGCAATTGAACACATTTTCTGGACATGCCGGTACAGTCAAGCTTTAATTAGAAATATGCCACTAAATCATCACAACATATACGGAGATCTAACTTTAAATGACATGTTATTTATAGAATCCGCGTGCAAAATGAAAAATTTGCTGTTAATTCTTTTCAAAATGTACATTTTCAAATGTAGGAACATAAATGTAAAACCATCGATACAAGGAGCAAAAAACTACTTAACATTTCAATACAAAATTTTAATAAACAGGCAATGAAATTGTTCAATTTGAAAAGACTACTTTTCCCATACTGTTTGTCAGATTTTTTTCAAAATCGATAGGGTTAAAGCTATTGATGAGATAGACAAACTCTGCAAGTTTCACGGAAAAATGACTAAAAATAAAGACTGAATCGCGTAAACAAGAAATGCAAGTTTTTTAACTTGAAATGGCTACTTTTCCCATACTCTTCGTTGGAATTTTTTCAAATCAATAGGGTTGAAGCTATTGATAAGGTAAACAAACTCTGCAAGTTTCATGGAAATCTGACCTAAAATAAAGACTTTATTGCATAAACAAGAAATGTAAATTTCTAACTTGAAACGGCTACTTTTCCAATACTGATTGTCGGATTTTTTTCAAAATCGATAGGGTTAAAGCTATTGATGAGATAAACAAACTGTGCAGGTTTCACGAAAATCTGACAACAAATGAAGACTTTATCGCGTAAACAAGAATTGGAAATTTTCAACTTGAAATGGCTACTTTTCCCATACTGTTTGTGGGATTTTTCTCAAAATCAATAGGATTTAAGCTATTGATGAGATAAACAAATTGTGCAAGTTTCACGAAATCTGACAACAAATGAAGACTTTATCGCGTAAACAAGAATTGGAAATTTTCAAGTTAAAATGGCTACTTTTCCCATATTGTTCGTTGGATTTTTCTCAAAATCAATAGGGTTGAAGCTATTGATGAGATAAACAAACTATGCAAGTTTCACAAAAATCACAAAAACCTGACAACAAATGCAGACTTTATCGCGTAAACAAGAAAAAGACTTACAGGCGGACGGACAGACGGACGACGGAAACCCCGCCATGACATAAGCTCTGCTGGCTTTCAGCCAGTAGAGCTAAAAAATAAAGTGTTCTTAAGTGAAAAACATGACGAGTCTATAGGACAGCTGGATGCTATCTGGTCTCCTTCTATAGATATGAACTGTTTTTAAGTATTTAAATGCTGAGGTGCAAAGATACATCATATTGTACAAACGAATATACAAAACATAACGAAACTGTCTACTTAGAGTCTGGCTGCGGATAGTTCTTTTTTTCCCCTTTTTTGTAGTTTTTGTATTTTTTCAACCATACGTTTTTCAATTTTATATTGTCTATTCTTTGTTTGTACTATCAATGTTATTACTCTTACATAATAAAAACCAGGTGCTGTTGGAGTACTCAGATTATTGATCGATGTTGAAGAGGTTCAACCGGAAATTGTAGATCAGGATCTGAATGAATTTTTGCTCATTCTGATGCTGATCTACAATATTCGCATAACCAACACACAATCTTTATCACACAATCCCGAATTTTAATGACCCTGAGAAAGAGAGTGTTTGAAAACATTGAGGGAAAAGGAGAAAATGCTGTAACCAGCGTTTTCTCCTTTTTCCAAAATGTTTAGTGCGCTTTAAATATAAATTTCAATTTTTGAGTCACATTTACTTTGTCGTCTGCAAAGGCGACTGCAAATGTTTTTCAGTTTGCGCAAGTCAAAAATTTTGCCGTTTGTTAAAGTTTTAAGGTGCACGATCGATCTTATACGTCATTGTAATTTGTGTACTAGTATATTATAGAGAAATAAATGAAGCCCTATCTGACAGGACTAAAAAAAAAAAAAGTTGTTTGATAGAAAATATTCTGTTTCCAAGGAGAGTGATTTATTTTGATGCTAATAGTCATGTTCACATGAGGTGACTAATAAATTCAGAGTAAGGTTTCTATCATTCAGCTTCCTTTTCCAAGGATTTTACCTCTCATGCCAATGAATTAATCTACTTGTATTGCCTGACAGTGTTCATTGTTTTTGAAGGCCCTCTTTTTCATGGTCATGAACACTTCAATTTGTGTGGTAAAGGGTTAAAAAGCCAGTGGAGCGATACAGGGCCATCATGGCCCTCTTGTTTTAAATTATTTTACCGCTCTTGGACTAAAACAGTTTCAGTTTTAAATTATTTACTTTACATACTCATATTAAAAGGAATAATGGATCCTGCTCAATTAAAGAATTTTTTTTATTTGAACTATGATATGTATTTTAGACAAAAGGACTCCACCACTAGCGATATTAATAGGTTACAGAGAGAAAAGGAAGAGTTGCAACGTGAGCTGAAAGCTAAAGATAAAAGATTAAAATATTTAGAAGAACAAGTCAAAGTTTAAAACCAATTAAAAGAACGATTTCAAAAAATTAAGACTCAAAATATCAAACATAAAAAAATATTGACAGTAGAAATATGCAAATTGTGGAATTACAGCAACAGCTCATAAGTTTACAAACGAAGTTGATAAATGACATGTCTTCCATTGGTCAGCCGTCAATTAGAAACCGTCTTAACCGCCGTCAATTAGAAACCGTCTTAACCGTTTTGTAAGTGATGTCTACATTCCCACTCCCATACAAAAGGAGATTTTCATCTCTGAGAAAAGAGATAAGCAAGTGTCTCGTACTTCCGATAAAAAATTAGATCTTAACAGAAGTTCAAATCTCGGGTCTTCAACCTTGCTGACGTCAGGTGGATTACAAGTGTTCGATGCAAGTCATGCCTTCTATAAATGCAGCCAGTTCATATTCAAACACAACGACTGGAAAGACTCGAAGCCCAATCCCGAGTACATCGGCAGACTTTGAAAGTGATGTCACGAATATACATCCAGCAATTGATGAATTGACTGACGATAACCTGGATCTTAACAGAGGTTCAAATCTCGACTCTCCACGTTTGCTGACATCTACAAACCTAAGCACAGTCGCTTCTACGAACCAGAGCAAAAATTCCCTACCTGCATTACAAACGAGTACAACGATGTTTGCTATAGATGCAAACAGATTTACAGCTTTCAAGACTAATGGTACGAATGCACGTGATATTATTGTCATTGGCTCGCCTGGGAACTACCAAACCATTGCAGACTCGAAGGATTCTTGAATATATAAAGCGTAAGTTTTGTTGTTGTTTTTTTTTTGTCAAAAAATATATATATATAAGTGTCGAATGTTGAGGTTTGTCTCTGAAGCAAAAAAAAAAAATGAGAAGTGTGGTTTGTCTCTGAAGCCAAAAAAAAAGTGAAAGAAGTGGAGAAAACAGCTCACGACATGTTTTTTTTTTAAATGTTTTCAAATACTTGAGATTCGAAGTCGCGATCATAAACCCTCACGCTATTGAGTTGCACAGTCGAATCATCTGTCTATGAAAAAAAGAATTGAAAACTGTATTGACATATACTGTTTTATTCTATTTATCTATTTAGAATACAATCAAGTTTACACTGTCAAACTTTCTATCATAGAACTACAAAATAAAACGTTTGAAACTGCATTAAAACTTCTTTATTAGTAACATTAAAATGAAAGCATTTGCAGACGACAATATTTAGCAACGTTCAAATGAGAAAAAAAAAGGATAACATTCTCATCATGAGCATTTTCTCCTTTTCTCATTATGTTTTCAAAATAACAATCTAAATAAAATACTCTCAAAAATGAATGGAAAGTGTAATCTGTTAGCATTTTGAGTTGAGTATTTTCTAAGGAAAATGGAGCACTAAAAATAGTTTTGAAGCAGTTTAAAAGCAATTTTAAATGTCGTTTTCTTTTTTAAATAAATGAGTGTCATACTTTGACTAGAATCAAAAATATACATATCACAACCTTTAACTTCAAGGTAAAACAACATGATATAGAAAAAAAAATGGATTTCTTCACAGCCCTGCAAAATGATATTACACATGGTCTAAGGGAGGCAACTCTTAAGAAAAAATGAGTATTTCGTTCAGAGGGAGTTAATAATCTGTTAACTCTTTTTCCCAAACGACAATATTTTGAACTACATCAACTTGAAAGCGTATGCAGACGTCAACTTCAATGTTCTACAACTGATGATTTGTGCTTTTGACAGAGTAGAACAAAAATTGTGGAAAATGGAGAAAATGTTGATTATCAACATTTTCTCCTTTTTCCCACTATGTTTTCAAAAGACTACTTTTTCCAAGAGAAGTCAAAACCAGGGATTGTTTGGGAAAGAGTTAAGAGGTAGTTCTTTTTGCTTTTAAATCATGCTACTGTTGGTTATTATTTTTTTCCCAAAATAGTACCTTCAGTATTATGTCTGAAAAGGTTTAATTAAAATGGTTAAATGGTAAAAAAAAATCTTTTCTATTTTCAGAATTGTGTTGGTTCTTCACTCTAACAGGATGGAGTTTTCATCAACAGAAAAATATACATGAGGCACATGTGGACTCAAAAATACATGACATTAAATAAAACCAAAACGTTCTTCTCCAGATTTCCTCTGGACATATATGTGATATGAGTAAAATATATTTGCATAGGACATACTAAACAATTAACTATAGGGCCCTGAAGGGCCTGAATATGCTCTAGTGGCAGAGAGTTTGCTTTTAAATAAAGCATACACAGGAATTCATTACGCAAAAAGACAAAAAAGTTGACATTTTCAACTCAAAATGGCTACTTTTCCATTACTGTTTGTTGAATGAATGAATGATGTTTTATGGCCCGTCGACATCAAAGGTCATATTGTACTGTTTGTTGATTTTTTTTTAACTCAATAGGGTTTAAAAGCTATTGATGGGATAAACAAGCTGAAAAATTCATAAAAATCTGATCACAAATAAATAAATAATTTATCATGTAAACAGGCAATGAAATTGTTCAATTTGAAATGGCTACTTTTCCCATACTGTTTGTCGGATTTTTTTCAAAATCGATGGGCTTAAAACTATTGATGAGATAAACAAACTCTGCAAGTTTCACAGAAATCTGGCCAAAAATGAAGACTTTATCGCGTAAACAAGAAATGAAAATTTTCAACTTGAAATGACTACTTTTCCCATACTGTTTGTTGGATTTTTTTCAAAATCAATAGGGTTGAAGCTATTGATAAGATAACCTAACTCTGCATGTTTCATGGAAATCTGACCAAAATTACAGACTTAATCGCGTAAACAAGAAATGGAAATTTTAAACTTGAAATGGCTACTTTTTCCATACTATTTGTCGGATTTTTTTTTTTTCAAAATCAATAGGGTTAAAGCTATCGATGAGATAAACAAACTGTGTAAGTTTCACAGAAATCTGACCAAAAATGAAGACTTTATCGCGTAAACAAGGAATGAACATTTTCAACTTGAAATGGCTACTTTTCCCATACTGTTTGTTGGATTTTTTTCAAAATCAATAGGCTTGAAGCTATTGATAAGATAAACTAACTCTGCAAGTTTCATGGAAATCTGACCAAAATTAGACTTAATCGCGTAAACAAGAAATGGAAATTTTAAACTTGAAATGGCTACTTTTCCCATACTCCATCAGCAGATGTTTACACACCAACACCAAAGACTGGATTAAAGTAAAAAATCAAACGATCTCACAATTCAACCATACAAAACACAATACCCTCCAACACGACGCTGTCTGAAACGTCTTCTGCTCTCGATCTAACAGCAGTAAAGATGTTTACAAATGTGACTTCACAACAATCTGCACCAACGTCGGACACATCTGCTGCTTCAGATACAACCGTACAACCTTGTCAAGTGAGACCCTCATGGGAAAAGTTAATTGGTCTTCATAGGAAAATTGATGAATTAAGTGGAACAGCGGACTCCGCAATCGTCATTAACAACTCGCCTGAGTATCACAACATATCTGACGCAGATGACAATTAAGTCATTCTTCCATGTATTTTTTATTGAACTATTTCCTTCACTCTTCAATATCATTCTCACATTTTTCAAAATAGAATGTAGAACTAAGTCAGAAAAGAGCAAGATGGGTCGAGTGAAATGTACATAAGAATGGAAAAAATAAATTTGTAAAAGACATTTAGTTTTTATTCTATTTCTCTATGCAGAATACAATCAGATACAGACATATCGTCAAATTTCCTTCATAGAAATATATATATTTTTTTAATACTGCTTTAAAATAATTTGCAAATGATATGTTGTGATAAAAAACAATGGCACTAAGATGTTGTGATTACTGTTTCAGGAAAAAAAAAGAAGAAAATGGAGAAAAATTCTAATTGCAAGCATTTCCTCCTTTTTCTACAGTGTTTCAATGCATTTATCGAACAAAAAAAAAAGGTAAAAGGTTTTAAATAGGAGCAAAAAGTTGTTTCTGGAAGCACTGAGCAGCAAACTCTGCAAAGGGTAAAATGAGAAAAAGAAATCTTTTTTTCCGATAAATCTAGATAGAAGCATCCAAAATAGATTTTAAAGTTTTGAATGTCGCTTTTTGAAAAAAATAAACGATTTGAATCTAAATATACATATATCACATCCTTGGACTTTTGAGAAAATAAAAATAATACATCACAATCTTGGACTTTTGGGAAAAATGCATCGAAAGATCGGGGGCATATTGTTTTACCGTTGTCAGTCTGTCCGTCCGTCCGTCTGTCTGTCTGTCTGCACAAACTTACCGTGAAAACTTAACATTTTCCCATTACTCCCAAACTAAGTCAGTTACAAGGCTCATATTTGGTATAATGCACATCTCATCAATACACGTCTGCAGGTACCAAGGTCAAGGTCATCTGCAAAGGTCAAAGTCGAGTATCAAGGTTACATTTCTCAAAAAATGGCCGTTTCGGGGGAATTCGTGTTACACAAACACATCTTGTTTTTGTTTCATTTCAGACGATGGACACCGACATCAAAAACTACATGATGGCCAAACTACAGGAAAGTGGATAAATAACAGTCCAGTGAAATATACACCATTCCTGTATTTTCCTGTACAAACTATGGACATTAGTACATGAAAAAAAGAAAACCTTTCCCGCATATGACATTTAATTACTCTGCTCACAGCCTACAATATTTTAACCCATTAGCACACAATATCGCATTTTTACACACTAAAAATACATGCCCGTGGAAAACGTTGTGAGAACAGGAGAAACTGCTTGTAACAAGCAATTTCTCTTTTTATCACAATGATTTCTACCCTATATGGCACTTATTTTTCATTTTAAATGCACTTTATAATGTCGTTTGCAATTTGTTTCAATTTGGACCAGTCTAAAATATTGTCGTCTGGTAATGGGTTCAAGGTCATGCAGTTCTGAACCATCTTGAGAAACCATTTTTAAATGAAACTCTATAAAGCAACATAGTTTGTTGTTCCGCTCCTGTTTCAGTGCTGTTCCGTTGCATTCCATACTCAATGGATACGTGAAAATAATAGTATAAAAAAGGAGGCATTGCTAGCATGATGATTGGCTTCCCTTTCAACAATGTTATCTAAACACTACAATGTTTCATTTTGCATCCAGTTCGGCTAGTCAATGTTTTGACATCGCATTTGTGTTCAAATACTTTGCGATTTCCGTTCATTTTGGTTTCAGATTTGTTCTAGTCCAGAGGTTGCTTTCTTACAACTGTGAACATGTTGTACTGGAATCTTAATGTACCAACTCTTAAATTATCACAAAATAATAAAAATTGTTAAAGACATGTCTCCTATATTCCAGATGTAGTTCTTACCATCAGGACGGATCGAACGGCTGAAAGCATAGAAGCTGGTGTGGTTCCTGAAAACACCATAGATACTGAGGGCTTAAGCTGTCTTCAACTTATGCAGGAAACTTTGAACGAGGCATCTGACTTTCATTCAGAAACAGAAGACTGTGATTTTATGTCTAACCTCAAACGTTAACCACCATAATGTACGCAGAAAACGCACTGGTCCAAAGAAGAAGAAAATGAAATAAACACCCTTATGAGCCCCCTTTTTAACTCTAAAACAAGACCAAAACCAAAATGACTATTTAAAGGCCATCAACAAAAGTAAAAAGAACAATAGTTTGATATAGGAAAGGAAAAAAGATGAATAAAAATGTGTTCAAAATGATAGACAGGTTAAAGTAATGAGATTGGTAAAGAGAAGTGTGAAATGTTCTATAAAGTTGTATACATAAAAATAAGAATTCATTGTTACGAGGGGTAAAAGATGAATTGGAGTTCTTTTACAGCTGATGCATGAGGTGTACATTAATGAAAATTCGGCTACTGATTTAATTATCAATTAGCGACATTTTCGCAAAGTGATGTAGTTGTGACGTCAGATTTGATTAAATAATGTCATTTATGACGTCATGGTAAAAACTCTCCATCAAGAAATGGCCGACGACGTCAGTTTGAACGATTAGGGTGTCAACATTAAATCTTATGTCAATTTCAGCATGAATTAGCAAGAAACCTAACTTTTTGGTAACGTTTTACTGAAACGTTTGTTTTTCAGATAGTGCTATTCAGACGTGTTTTCACATTCTAAACAGACGTGTTTTCACATTCTAAACAACTGTAAAAACCCCGTTTAAGCTTGCCTTCCGCTGAAAGCGAAAAAGTCCCAATATTAGGGCAGTTGGCAAAATGAAATCAATGAAAATCACAGAATCTTTGTGAATTTTTTCGAAATTAAACAGTCCTTGCGAAAACTATTGTCGATGGTGACCACATTCTGATATATTTCGTGTTCGATCAAGAATAGGTAATCGAGGAAAGCACTCGCAGTTAATCAGGCCGGGTTCCACCTGACGTTGAAAACGCTGTACTGCAAATAAGTCTCATTTCGGACAAGAATATGCGTGGTTTACATGTAGAAACCAAAGCTCCAGATAGAGGGAGTGATTTTGAATTCAAAATTATAAATATGAATTATTCATCACCAAACCCTATGTTCTGGGTACTCATTAGAATTGTCTCATCGAAACGATTCTAATGAGTACCCACAATATAGGGTTTGGAAGAGAAATAAATGATTTAGAATACCATCACTCCCTCTTATCTGGAGCTCAGTAGAAACACTACATTTTCTACCCCAATGTGGAGGTTGACCTATGTACATCTCATATTTTACTCAAGCCGAAGAAAAACGTTTTTGTGTGTGTTGGGGGGGGGAGGGGGTATGGCGGATTTTAGGAATCATGTATTGATAAAACGGAGGTGCTTCCAACGATGTCACGTGACGGCCAATAGCACGTTATACAGTGTAAGTTTAATTTGAAAAATTCTCAAATTAATCTATCACCCCACGTATGTGTACTTATGAAAGATAGATTCTAATACATGCAAAAGAAAATGCCATGAGAACAATTTGTCTCCAAGGATTTCCAAAGATTTGACTACAATCCCGACGGTTTGTGGGCAATTTGCATAATTATGGCTTTTTAATTTCTTGTTTATGGCTTTTTTTAATGAATGATGCGGGACGTCATAGCGTGCCCAGGTGCGTGGAGGTCAAGATATTTATAGAAACGACGCTCTTGAATCGTGAGAAACGGAAACGAGATGTCTATATAAGGAAAAGGCGGGGGGAGTTAAACGACGCGAACTCGGGTCAGATATTTATAGAAACGACGCTCTGGAATCGTGAGAACCGGAAACGAGATGTCCGTATATGGGAGAGCCTCGATAGCTGGCAGTGACGTCATCACGGTTCTATGAAAACGAACATGATGAGCGTGGACCGGCATTCGTTCAGAATTTCTCATCATGGACAGTACCAACGTCAGTCTCGGACATAACAGATATCTGAAGGTGTGCTCGTGGAAAGGCGAGACACGCGTGGATCTCAGAGAGTGGGAAAACGACAAACCTACGAAGAAAGGCATCAGTTTAACGTTACTCAGGTGGAAAGAACTAGCGGACTCGATCGACGACGTGAACGAGGCATTGCGCAAGAACGAGGATTACTAGGTTCACTTAGGCGGATACTTAGGCGGGAACGTGTACTGTACCGTCAGAAAGAACAATCCTTGCGTGGACGTGAGACAATACTGGAAACCCCAGGACGATGTCGTGCCTTGTAAGAAAGGACTGTGTCTGAGGCCCTCAGAATTCGAGACGCTGCGAGTTTCCCAGACGTAGCAGCGGCGATCCCCGAGTTGTCTACCCTCGTGCCTTGCCGATTTCAGAGCGATCATATGAACCAGTTGGGGTATTTGAGCTTTGTGCCAAATATGGTGTCTTTTCCCCCGTTTAAAGGGTGTTGAATGGTTACAGGATTCCCATTCTGTCGAGCGAGTTCCATTTGGTACTCCAGCCATTGAATGGAAGCCCTACTATAGTTATCCCTCTGAGTGTAGCCGCTGCTGGATACTTGGGCTATCGGGGAAACGATGGGTTTCTTTTCCACCACTTTTGCTTCCTTGCTGGCTTGAACCCAAAATCTCTTTTTGATTTGCTTAACCCAACCTTCTGATGTTTTTTCGCTTTGACAGGGCCATCCCTCGCGCCATTTGGTAATTCAAACGTTGCCTTGTAATCGGCTTCCAGGAACCTGCGCAAAGTTAAAAAAAAAATATTTCTAGATATCACTGTGTTTTCGGAAATACTATGGCAATTGATGTTTGTGTATTTCTTTTAGTTGTAAAAAAAGACACACTAGTTACCTGGTTTTGAAGATGCCCATGCAGACACTGGCGATGGTGACGTACTGTAAAGGGTCGACTTCTGTGGCATCGAGCATGAGCTTCCGGAACTGCAGACACGCACGTCTCGGTATGTCGACGTCAGATCGGCAGTAGTCCTCCATTTCTGTGCGGAAATTGAACACGGCACCGCTTTCCGTCTTTTCTTTGTGCCACTGGAGGAACGAAGCTCTGTCAGTCGTCGACATGTAGTCTGCTCCGTACGACTTCGGTTCTGGGTAAGGTCCTACGTAATGTTGGTTCTCCCTGGTGTTGAAAAAGTGGGGGAAGTAGCCTTTACAAAGCTCTTGCAACCCGAATGCTTTCGGTCAAATGTACTTATTACATTTTCAAGACTCATTCTGTATGAAAAAATGCGTTAAATGTGACAAGCAACATAAAAAGAAGATAAAGGGTGAATATGTACAAAAAAGAGTTATTCTGGACTCAGGGAGAGAGGAAGAGGAGAAAGACAAAGAGACACACAGACAGGGAAAGAGAGACAGACAGAGAAAAAGAGAGAGAGACAGATGGACAGAAAAATCAATTAAATCAGTCAGAAAAAAAAAAAATCAGGGACTGGGATAGTTGTTACCGATGATACGTTTCAAGTGCCATGGAAAATTCTTAATCTACAGAAAGGCATAAATATCCGTCTAAAAAGATTGAAGTTATATTTTATCAGCTTTTTTCCCACCATTAAAGAACCATGTAAAAGTACGTAAGGTTTCTTGCAGAGTAATTGACTCGTAACTCTTATCGCTAATGAGATTCCAGAAAGATGAATTTCCATTTTCCTTCATGCATTTTTTTTCTATATTCTAGGTCTGTTTGTATCGAAAAAATTTCAATGATTAGATGATTTAACTGCAAAACACACTGTGTTTTAAAATATACGCCATTCCTAATAGGGATCTATATATTGAAACCAAAAGATTATTGTTCAAGCGTTTTTTATATCTATTTTATTTTTCATACGCTTCAAAATCAGAAAGACCATGTGGAACATTTTTTTTCTATTAGTACTAAGATTCCCACGCAATTCAAAGAAAAAAAATGTTATGGAGTTTGAGTTCGTGAGAAAAAACAAGTTTCCTTTCAATTTAGGGCCGCATATTTCGTTTCGTATATAAACAAAGATACATTGCGTCGGTTCTTTCTTCCCCTTGCAAACGTTGTAAAAGAGAGAACCGGAAAAAAAAAGAAAACCAAAAATGGCTAGTGACGTAAGTATTTTAGCGAGATCTTTTATTTCTTCTTATATACTCAAAGAAAAAAGAAACGCAACTTTTTCAAAATTATATATATATGAAAGTTTATGTCCATGCAATGAAACGTCGTTCTTTCTATAATTGGTCAACACTATCGATATTTACTCACTTTGTTTTAGTAAATGTAACCCATGCGTTATGCCGTATTCAGCAAATTTAATTTTTCACGTGCACGTTGCACTGAACAACTTGCATGTGAGAACCTATTCAAATTTCATCGTAGGATTTACCATACAGGCTCAAGTACAAATAATCCAGACTTTTTTAGCGTTTTTATGCGGTTATTGCTATGCCACGCTTAAGCAAAGAACAGCGCGAAAACGCCGTCAGGATGCTGATGAACGGGACTTCGCAACGCCAAGTTGCAGCGCAACTACGGGTTCATAAAAGTACCATATCTCGAATGGTTAAACGTTTGAGGGAAACTGGTACTACTGCCGATGGCCAAAGATCAGGCCGTCCTCGTGCCACTACACGTCAGGAAGACGCTTATATACGCCTGACACATCTACGTCAGCGGTTTCGTACAGCCACTGAAACCGCAGCGCACATGAGAGGAGTTCGTGTGAGTGCTAGGACTGTAAGAAACCGTCTGCGTGAATTCGGCTTAAATGCTAGGAGGCCGTATGTTGGGTTGCCGCTGACCCCGGATAGACGACGTCGCCGTATGGAATGGCTTACTGCCCACCGTCCGGGCGTATTTTCTCTTCGGCAATGGAGAGAAGTCTTATTCTCTGACGAGTCCCGTTTCTTGCTGTATCGTTCAGACAGAAGAACTCGTGTCTACAGACGTCGAGGTGAACGTTTCTCAGACGCTTGTGTGGTGGAGTGTGATCGCTTTGGAGGTGGTGGGTTGATGGTGTGGGCAGGCATATCACATGGGCAAAAAACTCCACTCATATTCATAGAAGGATCTTTGACAGCTGTTTGTTACAGGGACACTGTGCTGCAACCGATCGTCGTCCCATTCGTGCAACGTCACAACGTCACTTTCCAGCACGACAATGCACGGCCACATGTTGCTAGGATATGCCAAGCCTACCTGGCCGACAACAACGTGAATGTTATGCCTTGGCCGGCGTTCAGTCCCGATCTTTCGCCGATTGAACATCTTTGGGATATTTTGGACAGACGTGTACGTAAACGGAATCCACCGCCGACGTCACACGATGAGCTGAGACAAGCACTCACTGAGGAGTGGGAAAACATCACTATCAGACAGGTGAACGGTCTGATCAATTCCATGCACAGACGGATTAGAGCTGCAATGGGTGCCAACGGGGGCCATACTCGGTATTAGACATTTGAACGGCGCATTCGCCACCCTTATGTCATAAAAGCTGCAATATTTATCAATGTGCGTTTGGTTTCGTGTCAAGAAAAGTTACAGTGAAAGAAAGCCTCTTGTGTTGTTATTTCAAGAATGAAATCAGTTTATATTGTGAATAAATTTACATTTAAATTCTGTGCTTAATCTAGAGTTGCGTTTCTTTTTTCCCTTAGTATATATTGTTCATGTCCAATTTTTATCGGTTATTTTTCATAGTTTGAGGTTAAGTTTTTATAAATGAAAATAGTGAATAAATGTAGATTTGTCGGTTTCCTTATTTGATACTATGATTCGTTTTTTCTTTTCAGAAACTCAGAATACTCTCCAATTATAATAGATACCCCCGTAAAAAGGGAATTGAGACCCAGAAGACTTTTCACCGTAAGCTTTTATTTTATATAATATTGGAATTATTTCAAGTAAGTAGTATGTGTTTTGTATCGAAAACATAATTGTCTCTTAACTCATATCATCCACTACTGAAAAAAAAGTAGTTTCTTCAGAGCATATGCAGTCGTATTTTTAAATGTGACTGGTACGATACTTTTCTTTAAAAGAATAGAATTAAAAAAAAAAAAGGAAAAATCCTAAAGAAAGAGAAAATTCCGATATCAATATTTTCTCTTTTCTTTCTGTATTATTTCTTTTCCATAACAGTGTCGCAAATGATTAAGTTATAATTCTAAATATATACATTTATTATTTTACAGACAACAGGATCGGATGTATCTACGATAGACCCGTGGGAAGACACCGTTCTCTGGGAAACAGAGGATCAATTGGTAAATCTTGATACTTTTTTTTTTCCTCCATTGAAAGATATCAAGTTTTGCGCTTCGCTTTTGAAAAGTTAAGAAAATTGAACTTTTAAAACTTTTTTTTTCTAAAGGCTCATTTTTTGTCCTTATATTCTGTTTTCATTGTTTTGTTTATCTAGGTTTCTGTATCAAGTCGTTTTCATTTTGTAGTTTTGTTTATATTTCAGAGACAGGCCAGGGAGCAGCTAAGGAAAGTAAAAGAAGAAATAAAAAAAAAAACTTGAAGACATTTTATCATAATGTGTTAATCTTTTGCGTTTTTTTTTTAATTAAAGGGTATAAAAGAGCAGTTATAAAGTCTCTCGAGCTTTTTTTTTTGTTGTTGTTGTTGTAAACGTGTCCACTTTTTTGTTTGTCGTAGGTTAATAAAAAATAAATGGATTAAAAAAAAAACAAGTGGAAATAATGGATTTCTCCAACGATATAAGCAGGTAAGATTTATCTTGTATGTTTTATGCGAAAGAATTGTCTGACAACCATGAGGCGATACCGCGGTCATTTTTGTACCATTGACAAATTTAAACGCTTCCCCTAAAATCGGTTTGCGGGTACGTACCACTTGTTTCGACAAATAAAAAAAGTTAGCGGCAGACCGAAAAAATCAGTCCAGCAGGGGAAAGGGTATTCTGAAAGGTTACAGCGTCTGTACTTGTTACGGAGTCAAGACCCTTCTTAATTTACGACCTTCAGCGAGTCAGTGGTCTTTTTAAACGAGTCGCACCGGCTTCAAGATCGAAATATCGCGATCTTTTGTTGTATCGTAGGAAATTTAAACTCTTCTCCAAAGCCGGTCCGCATGTACGCAGGACCCATTCGACAAATGAAAAACTTAGTAGCAGACAAAAAAAAAAAAATGGCACGGTAGGTAAGGGTTTTCTGTAATGTTCCAGCGAGTAGCTTGTTTTGAGGTAAAGTTCCCTTTCAAACTTCGTGCCTGCTCAGATTAGCGAATTAGCGGTCCTTAAAACGAGTCGCTATAGGTTCGAAATATCTCGAAATTTCCTGCACCGTAGGAAAATTTAAACTGTTCGTAACAGGTCGAAAAAATGCGGTCATGAAGTGATAAGCGTGAAAAAAAAAAAATCTGTATGCATCAAAGCGGGAGGATTTAGCGTGTTTAGACTGTCACTCTTTTATTGTACACTGTATTGGTTTTATATATTCTTTTTTTTTTAATCTTATTTCTCGATAAATAAACATTTCTTGACAGGGAGCCTATCGTTTGAAAACAGTTCGGCTCTTACAGGCAATGATCTCGCACGGTCTGTTTATTTATTCACGCGTTTTCTATCCTACTTCGTAAACCATCGTTCCGCGGAGGAAAGGTAAGGGTCGCCTTAGCACTTTTCCACGCGCCTCGTACATTCAGAATCCTTTACATTTTCGTGTACGCTTAACGTTTTTTCTTCTCCTAATCTTCTTATAAAACTAAAATTCGATCTAGATCGAACTACGTTACGTAGCATCGTAATGCCTCTCTAGATTGATCCTCGCAAAAGCAAAAGTGATAAATGAAATAAAATACGACGAAAATCTAACCTTATTTTTTCTTCTCTGGCACTTAAGGCAACGTCAGATAAATGTCTGATATAATCATGTTGACAGTTTAAAAACTTTGTTTGATACTATGAAATTAGAATCACTATTCGATTTTCTGAAAGAAGTTAACCTTTTTAAGAAGATTTAGTTTTACTTTTTTGACATTTCACTTTTTACTAAAGGTCTGAAACAAACTGTCAATCCTCCTTAAAAGGGATTCTATTGAAATGTTTGAGTTAATAGGGAAGCCCTGTTTCTCAATATTTATTTTGCTGTTTAATTGTTGTTTATAAGTATTACATTTTAAGGCCTATTGACCTATTCAAAGTTAACTTTTTACCCTGTAAACAGGGTTGCTTCTTTATTATCTCTGATCTGTGTCAATGTTTCACTGTATAATTTAAAGTAGATGCATGACTTTATATGTAAGTGCGCCCAATATGACTTAAGTTGTCGACGGGCCGTTAAACACCATTCATTCATTCCAAATATCAAGGTAGTAGGCCTTCTGGTTCATGAGGAGATGATTTTTAAAGATTTTCTTTCGAATATTCACTATGTGTGCCATGGCAATCAGACTTTTTCAGCCATAAAAATTCTTTTAGCTTTGAAAGAGGACCAGCTAAGAAACATTCCTGTCAAATTTAATTGGCCACATGGTTGGAAGATGTTGTTAAAGTAATCCTCATTAATTCCTATATGGGCCTGTTACCTACCCCCCCCCCACCGTTACACTGCCCCAGGGTCATGATTTTAGCAATTCTTATAGAGGAGTATGAACTGATGCTCCTTGCCTTATATCAAGGTCGTAGCCCTTCTGGTTCAGGAGAAAATTTTTAGAAGATTTTCTTTCAAATGTTTGGTTTGGTTGCCATGACAAAGTATTTATCCCTGCACGGTGCAAGATCTGTGCACTCTATCAGTAAATGCTGGACAGAAAAAATTGTATTGCACGGAATACATACAGGAGGCTCCTCTCCTTTGAGAAGATAGGAGTGCGTCATATGGGTATGACCTATTCTCAAACGGGCCAAAATAACTTCCTCTCGACGGTTTGACCATAAGCCAGAGAGCCATTCACTTGTATTTGGCTTAATTGCGAATAATTTGTTCTCTTGATTTGAAGGATCGCTTTTAGCTCCGCAGAGAAAATAGACGAATTATTAGGTAATCGGAACTGATACAATTCACCGTCAAGGATGGCAGCTGAAGCAACTTTTTCCCCATCTTTTGAACCATCTGTATAGATTTCTTCATGAGTATAATATTGTTCTTTGACTTCAAGGAATTTATTTTTGAAAATCATCAGATCTGTAGTAGCTTTCTTATCTGAAGCAAGATTGTAAAGTTGGACTTCCAAAAGTCCATAAAGGAATTTCGGAAATCCTATGGCTTGCTACATCCTCAAGATCGCAATCAAGGCAATAAATATCTGCTTCACAGCGTAAACTAAAAGGGAGTTTAACTTATTCACTTTTCAAAAATTCATCCTTGTACAATGGTTAAAATACTATTTCATGAGTTGGGTTGTCGGGATTTGATCTTAACTTCAAGTAATATTGTAAGGAGAGTTTCTTCCTGCGTTAATTTAGAGATGGTCCATTAGCTTCAGCATATAAACTATTGACGGGTGATGTCCTGAAAGCGCCAAGCGCTAATCGCAAACCTTGGTTGTGGATGGAATCAAACTTGAGAAGGTACGATTGTCAGGCTGAACCATATACGACACAGCCGTAATCCAACTTGGATCGGACAAGTGATCTATATAGTCTTAGCAAGACTTTTCTGTCGGCTCCACAGTCCATGCTGGAGACAACTGGTAAAAGCTTTTTGGCATTTATTACTTAAATAATTGATGTGGGGAATAAACGACAGTTTGGAGTCAAATAAAAGACCTAAAAATTTGAATTCAGGATCGACTTCAACTTGTATCCCATCTAATGTAAGTTTAGGATCCAAGTGTAATTTTCTTGATTAGCAGAAATACATGCATTTGGTCTTGGTTTTAGAAAATTAGAAACCATTTTCTTTTGAACACTTGCTTGAATTATTCAGTACTTGCTGTGACTGCCTCTGTATTGTTTGCATATGCTTGGATCTATAGCAAATACAGAAGTCGTCAACACACAAAAAGCCAATCTTGGTACAGGTCCACTAGGAGATGCTACATACCCAATATCAAAGCTCAGCACTTTCTAGTTTCAGAGAAAAACTTTAACATTTTCCTTCTTTGTTTCTGTTTCAAACTTGTGACCCCCGGGGCGGGGCCATATGGACAATCTTGGTAGACGTCCACTAGGAGATGCTACATACCAAATATCAAAGCTCTGCATTTTCTTCTTTCAGAGAAGATTTTTAAAGTATGCCATCTTTGTTCCTAAATTTCAAACTTTTGACCCCCCAGGGAGGGGCCAGTTTTGACTCCAGGGGCATCATATGATCAATCTTGGTAGAGGTCAACTAGCAGATGCTACATACCAGCTAACTTGGAACGGACAAGTGATCTATATAGTCTTAGTAAGACTTTTCTGTCGGTTCCCCAGTCCATGCAGGAGACAACTCGTAAAAGATTAAGAGCTTTTTGGCATTTATTACTTAAATAATTGATGTGTGGAATAAACGACAATTTAGAGTCGAATACAAGACCTAAATATTTGTATTCAGAAACGAGTTCAATTGATTTCCCATCTAATGTAAGTTCAGGATCCAAGTGTAATTTTCTTGACTGGCAGAAATGCATGCATTTGGTCTTGGTTTTTTGAAATTTTTGACCACTTGCTTGAATTATTCAGTACTTGCTGTGACTGCCGCTCTATTGTTTGCATATGCTTGGATCTATAGCAAATACAGAAGTCGTCAACATATAAAAAGCATTCCACGCCAGGGCACACAGACTTCACAATATTGTTGATTTTGACACTGAACAGTGTAACAGAGAGAATGCTTCCCTGGGGAATGCCTATTTCTTGTTCATGAGGGTTTGAGAGATAATCTCCAACCCAGACTCTAAACTGACGTTCATTCAGAAATGCAGAAATGAAATAAGCAAGGCGACCTCTTATACCGAAATCATGGAGGTCGTTCATGATTCCATATTTCCATGTGGTATCGTAAGCACTTTCGAGGTCGAAAAATACAGAAATGGCGTGTTCCTTTTTAATCAAAGCTTCGCGAATAAAAGTTCGAAACTAAATGGTCGAGAGTGCCTCTTTGTTTACCAAAACCGCTTTGAACGGTAGCAATAAGTTTGTTTTTCTCTAAAAACCAAACAGGCCGGTCATTGACCATCCGTTCCATGGTTTTGCAAATACAACTTCTTGACGCTATAGGGCGATAATTGGTAGGATTTGTTGATTCTTTACCCGGTTTTGGTATGGGAATTACAATGGCCTCCTTCCAGGAATCCGGGAGAATACCAGTATGCCAGACTTAATTTAATATGAAAAGGATTTGTCTGCAAAGACATCTGCTTTGGAGGTGACATCATCACCAACATTTAAGTGTCCAAGTCCCATGTCTTTTTGACAGACGATCTAGAACTGAATCTAGACACATACTGTCTCCAAAAAACACGTTTACTTTGCTTGATAGTCCGACGTGCTTTTGCACGAGCAATTTTAAACTTTGAAAGATTTTCCGGGGTTGGTCTCAGGTTAAATTGTCTGGGAACAGAAGAGCTGAGCAAGATTTTCACACAGTCTTGAAAAATACTAGGATGAATTGTCTGGTAGCAATGAATTCTGAATTCTTCCCACTTCGCTTTGTGAAGTTGCCAACGACGAGGACGTTGTTGTACTGAAGGTCCTATTTCCGATACTTTTATCGGGAAGTGATCACTTCCATGAAGGTCATCACAAACGTTCCAATTAAAATCTGGAACAATTCCTGGGCTGCAAATAGTAAAATCCAGTGATGAGTAAGAACCAGTAGCAGGAGGTTAAAGACTTATCATTTAGCAGAACAAGGTCGTGCTTCGTGATAAAATCCTCAATAATTCGACCCTTGTCATTAGCATCTGAACATCCCCATAATGTACGGTAGGAATTAAAGTCTCCCAGTATAGTGAAAGGCTCTGGCAATTGATCTACAGATTATCGAGTTTCTTGACATCAATAGGCGAGCTAGGTGGAAGATAGATAGAACACAAAGTAATAGTCTTATTCAGGTTAATGTTAACCGCCACAGCTTGTAAAGAAGTTTCAAGCTTGGTAGAATGATGTGGAACATTATTGTTCAAACACGGAAACACCTCCTGAAGCTTAATCTGTGCCACTAAAGTTTTTCAAGTAACTAGAGAGATACTTTTAATTAAACCTGACAGTGTCTTTAAGAAATGT
The DNA here is from genome assembly GCA_943736015.1 of Tridacna crocea. Classification (NCBI taxonomy): domain Eukaryota; kingdom Metazoa; phylum Mollusca; class Bivalvia; order Cardiida; family Cardiidae; genus Tridacna; species Tridacna crocea. The sequence goes on along the minus strand of OX031057.1, from coordinate 10,973,691 downwards.
CTCTTATAAGCAAACTGCTACTTGTTTCTGTTCGTTTACTAAAAGGTTTAGTTCCTCAAAGTTAGCTTTAATACTACGACAATTCCATTGCAGAATGTTATAACTCATTGCTAGATTTAAGGTAAAGTACACACCACAAAGAAATGGAAGTATGTATTTATTCATTTTTTGTTGTAGAGTTTGATGATTCTTCCTTGCTTGTTTGTATTTGACTCTGCTTGTGAGTCATCTCCTTCCGTCTTCATCAAGACATTGGAAGCGGTAAAAATTTTGTATTTCATCACCGGATCCTTTCGGAAACGATCTGGTTGAACTTTTTTTCGCGATTTCTTGCGACTTGACGTTTGACTCGTGATTTTATTTCCTCTAATACTTTCAGTTGGCTTTTGAGTTTTTTTACTAGCAGATTCTTGTTTTGTCTGATTAACTGTTTGTACAGCGACATCGACCGTTTGTGTTTGAGCGTCTTTTACCTCTTTAGGTGTGCCATTGATTTTGGTAACTGCAGAATAGAGGTTCGCTAGAATTAATCGACTGCCCACAATTTTTGGTTCGGAAAACGAGAGACTTTCTTTGTACTTGATGGTAACGATTTCTTTTTCTCGTTTCCAAACTGGACATGTTCGCGATGTAGCTCCATGCTCGCCGCCACAATTTGCACATCTTATGTGATTTTTAAAATTCGATGAATCACGAGTACTAGCCACTTCACCACAATGTCTACAGAGACCCTCAGAACTAGCTTTTGTACATTTACGTTCATGATGCCCATATTTGTACCAAGCCAACTTTCAAGGATTTTGCTAAAATTGCAGATTAAAAGGTCAGGACAATAGTGTTGGTCTCTCGCTTTATTTTCCGTCTCTATACACTGTTAAACGTCTTGCAGCCGTAACGGGTAGAGAGTTCTTGGACAATTTCGTCTTCCGATACACCTGCAAGATCTGGGCATCGAATGATTAAACGTCTTTTATTAAAACTTCCGTGCGGAGAACATTTAGCAGGGATCTGAAAGAAGTGCTTAAATTTCATAAGGTTTTCTGCATGTTTTGGTTTCTCTACTTCAACTGACAGCGAGCCAGAGGAAAGCTTTTTAACTGATTTAAATGAACCAGCAATAGACAACAGAACCTTTTGAATTACAAAAGGTGATAGTTTACTTAGTGGCTGATCAGGAACAGTCGATTCTATCAGTAAAAAGCGAGGAAAAGGAGAGGTCGATTGAGAGGTTTCAGAGTCGGCATCAAGTTGGTCGCGTGTTTTTTGTTTTGGGAATCCATGGTTAACGGAAGTGTTCATCATCCATGACCCCACCCACCTCGGAGTCCAACGAGGGGATATGGCTAATGGAGCGGGTATCCAGCTCCTCATACCAGGGTTACATGGATGGGATACTCAGATGCCATGAATAAGCCGAAGCGACAAGGAAAAAACATGGATAGTCCCCCAGATCAGGGATTTACCATGGCAGTCGAAGTCTCAACTAAAAATCCACATCACCCATTTGGCCCATAAACCTATATAAGACCAAGACTTTAAAGTACGTATCAAAGTAAAAGGTAAAAAGGCACTTTTCAAGCAAACAATTACGGGTTTGATACATTAGAATATACCATCTGTAATCGGGATATAGATGCCCTGCCCCATACAGCTCCATCAAAACATTACAGATATACATAAAATGTGCTCAATCTTAAAACGACCAGCCGATTGCACTAGACCGGCCCCATCTAGGCTCTCGTTTACACAGAAGCCGAGGTCAAAGCTGTGTGTTAGAGAATTGGAGATCCCTGGGCTCCCCTCAACTGCCAGGACCCTGTTTTCCTGCTTACGAGTCACCACCCACGGCAAATAGGCGGGTCCATTGGTGGGGTATTACCACTCTGCAGGACGGCAGCCGGTGAATTCTACCCCCCCCGTCCGGCTGGGGGCCCCTGTAGTAACAGCCGGACCGTAATTTTACTGGATTGTCCTGGAAACCAGCTGCCGTGTTTTTTGCCGAAGAATTTTATGGGCTTTTTTTTTTTACAGTGTGCGACGTTTTAGGAAAAAAGTGTGGAAAACTGTTTTATCAGTGAAAATTTCTAACTTCAAGGCCTGTAAATCCGAGTAAAAGCAGTGCAGCAGAACAAAACTGAAACTTGGTCTGTAAGTCATGGTGGTTGACTTACACACCAAAAATCAACCGAATATGTATCAGGGTTTAGAAAAAAAGTGTAGAAAAAGGGTTTTAACAGAAAAAATGTCGAAGTCCAAGGCCCGTTAATCTGAAAATCAGTGGAGTGGAACGAAAGTTGAACTTGATGAGCAAGTGATAGTGGTTTACCCGTAAAGCAAAAATCAGGTCAATATCCACCATTGTTTAGAAAAAAAGTCCGGAAAACTTTTTTTCTGTGAAAATTCCTTAGTCCAGGGCCCGTAATTTCGTTAAAAATCAGTAGACCGGAACGAAACTCGAACTTGATCTGTTAACCATGGTGGTTGACTTATCAATCAACCAAAAATCAGCTCAATATCTCCCAGCGTTTGGGAAAAAAAGTCTGGAAAACTGTTTTTTTTTCGTGAAAATTTCTAAGTCCAAGGCCCATATTTTCGTTAAAAATCTGTAGACCGTAACGAAACTCAAACTTGATCTGTAAGTCATGGTGGTTGACATATCCTCCAAAAATCAGCTCAATATCTTCTAGCGTTTAAAAAAAAAAAAGTCCGGAAAACTTTTTTTTTCCCGTGAAAATTATGAAGTCCAAGGCCCGTAATTTCGTTACAAATCAGTAGACCGGAACGAAACTCGAACTTGATCTGTAAGTCATGGTGGTTGACTTATCCTCCAAAACTCAGCTCAATATCTCCCACTTTTTTTTCCGTGAAAATTACTAAGTCCAAGGCCCGTAACTTCGTTATAAATAAGTCGACAGGAACGAAACTCGAACTTGATCTGTAAGTCATGGTGGTTGACCAACCCACCGAAACTCAGCTCAACATCTGCTAGCGTATAGAAAAAAAAGTCCGGAAAACTGATCTGCCGGACTGACGGATTGCAAACCTGAAGTCCCCTCCGGCTTCGCCGGTAGGGAACAAGAAGCAAGAGGTAAATTTGAATCCTAAATTTGTGCTCTATTTGCGAAATTACGAGAGTTCAACCTTGCGCATAAAATCTGCGCGGAACTTTCAACTGCTTTTGTCTGGATCTTCTGTGTACCCAGAGGCGACCAGTCAAAACGTAACATCGGCTTCGGGGACAGTTACCAGTACTAATGAAATATCCCTCGCTGCAGAAGGAACAATTGGTCGGTATGTACCAAACTCGCCACCAGAATTAAAAACAAGACTGGCAACAGACACTGACAGTGCGACCTGGCTCTGTCAATGACAGCTTTACTTCCGAAAAACACCAACGATGCCAACGCCCTAAGAACCCAAGCTGCTTCAGACTCTTCATAGGGACAATCAATCCTCACTAAGAAGTAGACCAGAACGGAAATATATCTAGTTACTGTGTCCAGAACTGTATATAGAATTCCATGTTAACAATAATTTAGTTTTACATTTGTGTGTATGTGTGTGGTTTTGTGGTTTATAGTGTTTCATAATAGAGATTATTGAATCTCTTAAGATTTAGTACAGATCTTACTTCGGCGTAAGATCTCTTAAAGTGTGGGCGTATGTGAATGTTCAATAAACGAGGTGCATTCTTGCCAGGCGGTATATGAAGCGCCCGGGATGGTGAACACACCAAAGAACGCAAGATGCGAGGGGGAGAGGGGGGGGCGGGGGTACACAATAGTACAGCGTTTGTAAACTAAAATAGCCATTGACTCATTCGGTAACTATGTAATAGCTAAAAGTAGGACGCGCCCAGGGCTTTCGGAGCTTAACCCTTTACCAAACAATTCCTGATTTTTTTTTACCTTGAGTTATGAGACTTTTGAAATTAATGTGGGAATGTAGAGGAAATGCCGGTAGTCAACAACTTTTCTTTCTCTCACAACGTGTTCTACACTGCTGGAAACACATTTCAATCTATTAATAATTTGTCGTCTACCAAACAGGGGTCTAATTACCATAGACCAACACGGGAGGTAACTCTAATTGTGTTTTCGTTCTTGCGACAAAAAATGGTGCAAAGTTTTAGCCCTTTTTGATTCCGTCAAAAACTCTGGTTGCCATGGCAACCAAATGAAATTTTCTAAGAAATTGTTTAAAGATCTTTTTCCCTGAAACCGCTGGCCGGATTTTAAAATAATTTCTCAGAGATGTTCCTTGGGTAACCCTTTTCAAAAATTGTTTGCGAAATTTTGATACGCCAAGAAACATTGCTCTGGTGAATGGGGGCTTCTTGCACTACATGTTAAAGAAGAAATTCTTAGAAATTCTTCTTCTCTTGAACGGCTGGTCAGATTTTGAAATAATTTCCCAGGGATGTTCTTTGGGTGACATTTTTCAAAGTTTGTTCGCGAAATTTTGATCCGTTAAGAAACATGGCTCTGGTGAATGGGGGCTACTTGTACTATACGGCAAAGAAGAAATTCTTAAAAATTCTTCTTCTCTGCCGACGCTGGTCTGATTTTAAAATAATTTCACAGAGATGTTCCTTGGGTGACCCCTTTTAAAGAATTGTTCGTGAAATTTTGATCCGTCAAGAAACACGGCTCTGGTGAATGGGGGCTACTTGCGCTATACGGCGAAGAAGAAATTCTTAAATTCTTCTTCTCTGAAATGGCTTGTCAGATCTTGAAATAATTTCACAGAGAAATTCCTTGGATGACTTTTCAATAAAGGTTGGCGAAATTTTGATCCGTCAAGAAACATGGCTCTGGTGAATGGGGTCTTTCTGAACTGATAGGATATGAAGGAATTCTTGAAAATTCTTCTCTGGAACGGCTGTTCAGATTTTAAGATAATTTTAAAGAAATTTCCCTTAAATGACACATTTCAAAATTGTTTGCGAAAGTTTGATCCATCTAATAACGTGCTCTGGTGAATGGGGATTAATTGCACTATATGGACATTATCCACCATCGTTTAGAAAGAAATTCTTGAAAATTGCTTAATTGGCAAAATAATGATTTTGTTTCCAATGTTTCAATTCCTGAAAATAAAATGGCTACGGTCCTCTCAAAAATTCAGGTGAGCGATCCAGGGCCATCTTGGCCCTCCTGTTTATTTTTGCTACTAACTTTTTTTTGTCGAAACAAATGGTAGGTACCCGCGAACCGATTTTAGGGTAAGCTGTTGAATTTTTCAATAGTACTAAAATGACCGCGGTATCGCCTCATGGCAGTAAATGCATCTCGGCTTAAGTGACCACTCACTTGCGCAGAAGACGAAACAATTTAGAAAAAAGGGTTTTAACCTTCGAGGTAAATGCGTGCTAAAATAGTTGTGAAACCTTTTACCTACTGTATTAACTTTTTTTGAGGACTGCTACATTTTTTTTTTCTTCTTTTACCGGTAGCAGTAACCTTTTTTTTTTTTATTTAAGATGCTAGTGTGACTAATACCTCGCCCCTACAAAGAACCGTCCAATGACGGCTCGGAATAGATATGTTCGGGGAGAAAGATCGTGACTCTGAAAAAGACGGCATACAACAAGTGTGTATGACTAGAATTTTTTTACCATGTAGAATTTTCTTCTATTCAATCTCTTACTTTTATTCGAATAGCTATTACAGCGACAATTTTGACTGTTTATTGATTCTCGTATCAAGACAATTCTTTCGCATAAAGCATACAGGATAAATCTTACCTTCATATTTTGTTGGAGAAGTCCAGACTTTCCAGGTTTTTTTTTTAATCCAATTTCTTTTAATATCCTACTACAAAACAAAAAGTAGACACGTTTTCAACATTTACAACAAAAAACTCGAGAGACTTTATAACTGCTCTTTTTTACCCTTTAATTAAAAACGGAAAAGATTTACACATCACAATAAAATCTCTACAAGTTTTTTTAACTCTTGTTTAACTTTTTGTAGTTGCTCCCTTGCACGTCTCTGAAATATAAACGAAAGTACGAAATGAAAATGACTTGATACAGAAACTTAGATAAAAAAAATTGGCTCTTCATAATGAAAACGGAATATAAGGACAAAAAATTAGTCTTAAAAAAAGTTTAAAAAGTTCAATTTTCTTAACTTTTCAAAAGTGAAGCGCAAAACTTGATATCTTTCACAGGAGGAAAAAAAAGTATCAAGATTTACCAATTGATCCTCTGTTTCCCAGAGAACGGTCTCTTTCCCCGGGTATTTCGTAGAGGCATCCGATCCTGTTGTCTGTAAAATAATAAATGCATACATTTAGAATTATAACTTAATTCTTTACGACGCTGTTATGGAATAGAAATAATACAGAAAGAAAGAGAAAATATTGATATCGGAATTTCCTCCTTCTTTAGAATTTTTCCTTTTTCATTCTATCCTTTTAAAGAAAAGTATCGTAGCAGTCACATTTTAAAAATACGACTGCAAATGCTCTGAAGAGACTACATTTTTTTTCTGTAGTGGATGATATGGGTTAAGAGACAATTATGTTTTCGATACAAAACACGTAATACTTATTTAGAATAATTCTAATATTATATCAAATAAAAGCTTACGGCGAAAAGTCTTCTGGGCCTCAATTCCCTTTTTTCGGGGGTATCTACTATGATTGGTGAGTATTCTGAGTTCTGAAAAGAAAAAAAAATCTTAGTTTCAAATAAGGAAACCGACAAGTCTACATTTATTCACTGTGTTCATTTATAAAAGCCTAACCTCAAACTATGAAAAATAACCGATGAAAATTGGACATGAACCATATTACGAGAGACAAATGATAGATCTCACCAACATACTTACACCGCTAGCCATTATTGGTTTTCTTTTTTCGGTTCTTTCTTTTACAACGTTTGAAAAAGAATTTCAAAGAATTTCTTTCAGTCAATACAATGCAAGGAGTCCCCCCCTCCCCCATGGCTACGTTTTTAGACGTTTCAAAGTTTTGAGAACAACTTTTGAAAAGGATCACCCATACAATACTGTGAAATGATTTCAAAATCTGACCAGCAGTGTCAGAGGAGGAGATTTCTTTGGGAGTGCAAAGGCCCCCATGTCTTTGAACGAATAAAAATTTCTTGAACACTTTTAGAAAAGGGTCACCTCAGGAACATTTCTGTGAAATTATTTCAAAATCTGACTAGCAGTTTCAGAGGAGATGAATTTGAAAAAAAATCCTGGAAAATTCCATTTGCCATGGCAACCAGAGTTTTTGAAATCAAATTCTGTCTACTTTTTTAGAGGGCCTCCCAAGATCCCTTTGGTTGTCTTTGAAAGCAGAGTTTTTGATTGAATCAAAACCATTCCTGTCAACCATTTGTTAAAAGGAACACTCATGGTACATTCCAGCAAAGTTTGGTCCAAATCGGCCAAGTGGTTTAGGAGGAGTTGATGTTTACAGAAATTGTTGATGGCAGACGATGGAAGACAGACACACAGTGATCCTAAAAGCTCCCAATTAGCATGTTGTGATCAGGTGAGCTAAAAACGGTACTTCTTTTTCAGAGCTCCTAAAGAAGAAGTGATGGTATTCTAAATCCATTATTTCTCTTCCAAACCCTATATTGTGGCTACTCATTAGAAACGCCTCAATGAGATAATTCTAATGAGTACCGATCATATAGGGTTTAGAGGAGAACAATTAAGAGTGATTTTATCTGGAGCTCTGCTATATGTGGGCTGTTTACACATCTTTAACTATAGGTAGAAATGTGAGAAATAAAAGGTCTTTTATATTCAATGAAAAATAACTCTACTTCCCTTCAGTACCAAAATTACTCTTGAAGTATTCACGCTTGAAAACAGTTTGAAGGAAATAGTTTGTCCAAGTTCTGACAATGGAAGCATGATCTCTGCTATAGCCTGCTTAAACTTGAACTGACTTGCTATCAAATAGCAGTCTACCTGACGTAAAATATCAATAACATTTCTTTTTATAAATGCCCTGAAACCATAACCAATCAATCAAATAGAATTATCATTACCATTGTAACCACTCTAAGAGGAGTGAAAGCATCATCTGCTGCGATGCAAACACCACTGCCCTTATGTTCAGTTTCATTCACAAAGTGAATTGTATGGACAAATTATGACTGTGGAACCTTAGGAGTAATAGCACAGCTTAAACCGTCTTCATTCTGAAAATAATAATAAAGCAAACACTTTATTGTAAATGCATTTACATTTAAATTCAACTATCTCCTGTCCTCAGTTAAATTGCCGTGCCATCAAGTATCAGTCTACATGACATAAATATCAACAATACAGGCTCCAAAAAATTTCCGAACTCTACTTGTCCTACACAGACAAAGAAGGATAATCCACTTGCCCTCACCAAATTGTTACTAGAAAGGACAGGTGGACTTTGGACCCTGAACAATATTTCCATTTAAAAATGACCTGGAACCATTAATTACTAACGAAACAAGATTGTTATTACCATTGTAATCACCCTATACGAATCTGTAGGCTCATCTGCTGCTATGGAAACACCACTGCCTTCAGGTTCAGATTCATTCACAATGTATCGTTCAGTTACCTGTTTCGGTCGGACACTTAAATCGGTCGATCGTAGAACTCTTCGACGATAGCGTGTATCCGAGGCCAAATGACGTCATCAGTTTTTGTGTAAATAGCCCAAGCAAACGTAAACAAACGCTCGTCTATTTATCCGGAATGAGGACGAAACAAGTGAGTAATCCTTATTTATTATTTTATCACGATAAGTTTAAATGATTTTGCTATTTTTTTTTCTAAATTTGAAAATTATCGCGTAAAATTAAAGAAATAACGGATTTTCACAGATCGGATACCACAGGGGAGAGTTTCCCATTGGCTGTCAATAATCCCGTGACTGTCATGTGGTTATTTTCAAAATGGCGGCTACAGATGGTGTTCAAAAGTTGTACACCTCTTATATATTTTTCTCTAATCGTCCAACATAATGCTTTGTACTTTCGTGTTCGAGAGACATTGATTTTTTCTTAAACTTTTACAACCGGGACTTGAAAATTATTTCTTTTTATTTCCACCTTTCTTAAAGACTCTACTGAGTAAGGGATGAGGGCACACAACACTTTTATTTACTTAGTATTAAATATTAAACAAGAGGGCCAAGATGGCCCTGGATCGCTCACATGAATTTTTGAGAGGACAATAGCCTTTTTTTTTTTTTTTTTTAAGGTATTGAAACACTGGAAACAAAATCATTATTTTGCCAAGCAATTTTTAAAAGGTCACCTGTAAAAGTCCTCTCAAAATCTGACCAGCAGTTTCAAAAAAGAATTTTTTGGAGTTTCTTAATTTCCGTACAGTGCAAGTAGCCTCCATTCACTACAGCCATGTTTCTTGACCTATCAAAATTTCGCGAACACATTTTGAAAAAGGCCATTCAAGGAATATTTCCGTGAAACAATTTTCAAATCTGACCAGCCGTTTCAGAGAAGAAGAATTTTCAAGAATTTCTTCATTTCCATATAGTGCAAGTAGCCCCCATTCACCAGAGCAATGTTTCTCGACGAATCAAACTTTCATGAACAATTTTCGAAAAGGGTCACCCAAGGAATATCTCTGAAAATTTTCCAAAATCTGACCAGCCATTTCAGAGAAGAATTTTAAAGAATTTCTTCATTGCCCTATAGTGCAAGTAGCCCCCATTCACCAGAGCCATGTTTCTTAATGAATCAAAATTTTGTGAACAATTTTTGAAAAGGGTCACCCAAGGAACATCTCTGTGAAATTATTTTAAAATCTGACCAGCCGTTCAAGAGAAGAAGAATTTTTAAGAATTTCTTCATTTCCCTATAGTGCAAGTAGCCCCCATTCACCAGAGCCATGTTTCTTGAATCAAAATTTCGCAAACAATTTTTAGCTCACCTGAGCACAACGTGCTCAAGGGGAGCTTTTAGGATCACCCGGTGTCCGTCGTCCGTCGTCAACAATTCTTTAAACATCAACTCCTCCTAAACCGCTGGGCGGATTTGGACCAAACTTGGCAGAAATGTTCCTTGGGAGGTCCCCTTTAAAAATTGTTCACAGAATTTGATTCCATCAAAAACTCTGGTTGCCGTGGCAACGAAATGGAATTTTTTAGCAAATTCTTTAAAAATCTTCTCCTCTGAAACCGCTGGTCGGATTTTAAAATAATTTCACAGATATGTTCCTTGGGTGACCCTTTTCAAACATTGTTCGTGAAATTTTGATTCGTCAAAAAATGTGGCTCTGGTGAATGGGGGCTTCTTGCACTATACAGAAATGAAGGAATTCTTTAAAAATCTTCTCCTCTGAAACCGCTGGTCGGATTTTGAAATAATTTCAGAGGTATGTTCCTTGGGTGACCCTTTTCAAAAATTGTTCGTGAAATTTTGATCCGTCAAAAAATGTGGCTCTGGTGAATGGGGGCTTCTTGCACTATACAAAAATGAAGGAATTCTTAAAAATTCTTCTTCTCTGAAACCGCTGGTCAGATTTTGAAATAATTTCACAGAGTTGTTCCTTGGGTGACCCTTTTAAAAAATTGTTCGCGAAATTTTGATTGGTCAAGAAACATGGCTCTGGTGAATGGGGGCTTCTTGCACTATACAGAAATGAAGAAATTCTTAAAAATTCTTCTTCTCTGAAACAGCTGGTTAGATTTTGAAATAATTTCACAGACTTGTTCCTTGGGTTACCCTTTTCAAAAATTGTTCGCGAAATTTTGATTGGTCAATAAACACGGCTCTGGTGAATGGGGGCTACTTGCACTATATAGAAATGAAGAAATTCTTGAAAATTCTTCTTCTCTGAAATGGCTGGACAGATTTTGAAATAATTTCACAGAGATGTTCCTTGGGTGACCCTTTTCTAAAATTGTTCGCAAAATTTTGATTGGCCAAGAAACATGGCTCTAGTGAATGGGGGCTACTTGCACTTTATGGAAATGAAGAAATTCTTGAAAATTCTTCTTCTCTGAAACCCGTGGTCAGATTTTAAAATAATCTGACAGAGATGTTCCTTGGGTGACCCTTTCCAAAAGCTGTACATATAATTTTGATCCATCAAGAAACATGGCTCTTGTGAATGGGGGCTACTTGCACCATATGGACATGATGAAATTCTTTAAAATTCTCTTTCTCTGAAACCCCTGGTCAGATTTTGAAATTATTTCAGAGAGATGTTCCTTGGGTGACCCTTTTCAAAACTTGTTCGTAAATTTTGATCCATCAAGAAACATGGCTCTCGCGGATGGGGGCTACTTGCTCTTATACAGAAATGAAGAATTCTTAAAAATTCTTCTTTTTGAAACTGATGGTCAGATTTCGAAATGACTTTTACAGGTGACCTTTTGAAAATTGCTAGGCATTATTATAAATTTGGTTCCAATGTTTCAATACCTCAAAAAAATAAAATAGACTATGGTCATCTCAAAAATTCAGGTGAGCGATCCAGGGCCATCTTGGCCCTCTTGTTGAAAAGGGTCATCCAAGGAACGTTTCTGTGAAATTATTTTAAAATCTGGCCAGCGGTTTCTGAGAAGAAGAATTTTTAAGAATTTCTTCATTTCTGTATAGTGCAAGAAGCCCCCATTCACCAGAGCCATGTTTCTTGACAGATCAAAATTTCGCGAACACTTTTTGAAAAGGGTCATCCAAGGAACACCTCTGTGAAATTATTTTAAAATCTGGCCAGCGGTTTCAGAGAAGAAGAATTTTTAAGAATTTCTTCATTTCTGTATAGTGTAAGAAGCCCCCATTCACCAGAGCCACGTTTCTTGACGGATCAAAATTTCGCGAACAATTTTTGAAAGGGGTCACCCAAGGAACATCTGTGTGAAATTATTTTAAAATCTGGCCAGCGGTTTCAGAGAAAAAGAATTTTTAAGAATTTCTTCATTTCTGTGTAGTGCAAGAAGCCCCCATTCACCAGAGCCATGTTTCTTGACAGATCAAAATTTCGCGAACATTTTTTGAAAAGGGTCACCCAAGGAACATCTGTGTGAAATTATTTTAAAATCTGGCAAGCGGTTTCAGAGAAGAAGATTTTTAAAGAATTTCCTAAAAAATTCTATTTCGTTGCCATGGCAACCAGAGTTTTTGACGGAATCAAATTCTGTGAACAAATTTTAAAGAGGACCTCCCAAGGAACATTCCAGCCAAGTTTGGTCCAAATCCGCCCAGCGGTTTAGGAGGAGTTGATGTTTAAAGAATTGTTGACGACGGGCACCGGGTGATCCTAAAAGCTCCCCTTGAGCACGTTGTGCTCAGGTGAGCTAAAAACAATAACAAATAATGATAGAAATATATGTGAGCCATGCTTTTACAAAAAGGGGCTTAATTTATCTCCTTGATACATGAAACAAGGCAAGTTATGGCATAATTATAATCCAAAACAGCAATTTCTTTAAACAACCAATTAAATAATGAGGCAGACTGGTGCTTTGACATACAGAAATTCGACTTCTAGCAGAAAATATGGACCCAGGTCGGCCTGCATTGATTGCCCAGGCTGACCTGGGTCGATACTTTTCTCAGATAATATTAATATCCATTAAGTTACATTATCACAGAGCATGGCTCATAAATTAACATAAAAAGGGTGAATAAAGTTATGTCTCTCCTTTTCAGGCTTATCCTGTAAAATCCTCCTCCACGTACAGGCTGTACTCTCCTACTGCTATGACAAATGCGTGTGTAGGGCAGCAATACAAATCGATGTTCCAACAACAACACTTAGGCAGCGAGTAAGGGGAAAGGTTGATTCAGAAGTGACAGCATCAGGACCATCACCAGTATTGTCCCAGGAGTAAGAGGCCATGTTTGTAGAACATTTGAAGTTTATGGCTAGTGTTGGCTATGGCTATACCAGGATGGAAGTGGTAAACATGGACTCGGAATGTGCTTTTTGCCTTCGAAAGCGTGATGAGGAACACCCGTTCTCCTTGAAATGGTTTCAAAACTTCATGAGATGCTGGCCACAACTTAATGTGTCTAAACCAAGAGCTTTGTCGCTGGCTCGGGCAAAAGCAGCTAGCCAAGAAGTTGTTGCTAAATATTTTCGAGAGCTTGAAACAATCCTTCTGAAGAACAATGTTACAGATGAGCCTCACCATATATATAATGTTGATGAGAAAGGCTGCAAACAGGATCTATTGCATATAGATTCATCATTTCATTTTAATAAAAGCAGTGTAGAAACAGTTTTTGCAGTCTTTAAGTCCATCAAATTTTGTTGTGGACCGAGATTTAATAAGTCACTGACTGTGAGCAGATTTCATACACTGGACACTTGGACATGTGCTCAAGAATCTTTCTAGTCATTAAGATCAATATCTTGCCTGAAGGGTTGCCTATAAACAGTCAATCTTCAACATGTCATGTGTGTCAGCAGCAGTTTTTCCGAGGAAAAAAAGGAAAATGGTAATGAAAATATCAACCCTGAACCTGTTGAGAACACGATTAAAAGATTATTCCCATGTGCTCCGTTGAAAATGGTAGCAATGTTGGCAGACAAGCAAAGAATATAGGGCGCAATCCTAGAAGTAGGCGATGGTCTAAAGAATTCATAGCCACATGTCTCCAGCTTTACATAAGAAGTCCTAAATGTTATGAATTACTTTATAGCAGCCAACTTTAGTACTTCCGTCTTCTTTCAGATTGATATTATATAAAAATACTTTGAATCAAGAGCCTGGATTTGACAGTTCAGTGTTTCAGTGGTTGCATGAGGAAGCTCACAGACTCGGAATAGGTGAAGACAAAAGGATTGGTGGGATTTTTGGTGAAATGTGTATTCAAGAAGATAGCCACATAGAAAAGAAGGGCAGCAATTTAGAATTAGTTGGGTTTACAGATTTGGGTGAAGAAGGGCAACTGTGCCAAAACTTGAAAACAGCCAGCAAAAATATGACAATGGGCACACATTCTCTTGCTTTTATTCCTTGGATTGAATGGATTTCGATTCCCATTTGCTCATTTTGTCACCGATAACATCCAAGCAACTAATTTTTATGGATTTCTTTAGAGCTCTGTACCTGTTGCGAGAGTTTGGTTTTGAAACTATTTTTACATGTATAGATGGGGCCTAGTGCAATAGAAATTTTCTTCATATTTGCCTGGGCGATAAACCAAGTAAATTCATTTCTACGAGTCCATTTACATGATATCCAATTATAGTTATAATGGGCATATTCCATTTTAAAAAAGATACGGAATAATATTAAAAAGAGTGGTTTACATTCAAAGTGTACTAGGCTTATAACATTACAAAACTCTCTTCAAGTTCGGTGGCAAATGTTTGTGAATTTGTTGTATTGGAACCAGCAAAATGCTCTTCAGTGTCACAGAAAATTAACTAGAGAACATATATACCCAGACAAACAGCTACAGATGAGAAATTACTTGGCTTTTGATATGCTAGATTCAACAATGCTGAATTCAGTTGTAAGATATAATGAATCTTCTGGTGAAAAAGGTAAAATGCTGGATGGTTTGATAGAATTCCTGCAACACACATCTGAGTTGGTAAACCTTTTTCAAGACAGGAGGCCAATAAACTGTATTCAGTTAAACCATCCCATGGTGAATGGTACCCCGTTTACAGGTCTGTTCGTCGAGAAGAAGTGATAATTGCACGACTTCGAATTGGCCATTCATGCATCACACATTCCTGGCTCTTGACCAGAGATGGTGCCCCTGAATGTATTCCATGCAATGCAACCTTTTCTGTAAAACATATCCTATTAGATTGCGTTGACTTTCAGCCAGTTCGTTCAAAATATTTCACCGTCGATAGTATAAAAAATCGTTTTGATTCTTTCAGCGTTGAATCTATTATCGCTTTCATAAAGAAGATTGGCATTTACAATAAACTGTGATATTTACCCTTGAGTTTCTTACCTATCTTTTTAAACTTTCTTTATTCCTTTAATATTCAGTTTACATCTCCTTAATGGGAGGATAAGCCCTCTTGGGGCTATCCTATCTTATTGGAGACGGGACCTCTTTAAAGGGAGTATATTGATCCCATTGGAGGCTCCAATTTTTACCAGTTTTAACCTCATTTGCAAGGAAGAGCAATATTATCAGTCTTATCCTTTAATCTAAAACTTGAGTAGGCAAGGAATACCCAGCAATCAATATCATATTTTATGCACATTATAAATGACACGTATTTGTTTGTCAAATAAAAAACTTTTTATCAATCCAACATTTACTTCAAACCTTTTAATCATATTCTTAAATCTTCTCATTGTCATTTAAAAGTTTTGAGTATATAGGGATTGCAATGTAACTCATTAATGCCCTTTAGGCACATGAAGATTACACATTATTGCATAAAACGTGCCTTTTCGGTCCGTTTTAAGCATGTATTAACGGGTAAAAATCGGGCGGTTAACAGGAGAAAACGTGTATTAATCAGTAAATTCACGCGCCGTTAACGCCCGGGTTTGTACTATCAATATCCTCGATTCGGGCCTACCTTGTAAACAACGTTTGTCCTTGTCTGATTTTCCCTAGACTCCGACCATCTAACTGTAGGAATTCGTACCATATTCGATCCTTTTCATGGCATGTCTTTGATGATATTAGTACAACACAAACAAACCTTTGCACAGAATCTCAGTCTAATCGAGATCTGAACAAAAATTCACCCGTGAAATGTACTCTAAACCAGCTACATCCCACCCACTTTTTAACGTGATCGGTCCGCCTCGCTTGATGTATATCGAACCCTCTGTCGCCTTCAGTTACAGAAATTTATATTTACGCATTCACCCTAGTTGTAATCGTCCAAATGTGTGCAAGTTTATTCCACATAAGTCCAGTGTGTATTAAATATCAATAAAAGTGTATTTACAGCGAGAGAATCAAAACTGGCATACAGGACTATCGGCCTTTTCCTAATCGTAACAAAAACTTCTTCGCCGACTTCCGGTTTTGACCCAATTGCGTACAGTACATTTGAAATTCGCTTATTTGCATTTCTATGGAAATATTTTTTCTATCTGTGCAAATTATTGTTGGAATACCTTTAATTTATGCAATATTAGCGTTAATTCACGTTTTTTTCGGTCGTTAACATTCGCAGAGGCCCTCTAAATACTTAAACACCCTCGTGCTTCGCACTCGGGCGTTAAAGCATTTTTCGGGCCTCTGCGAATGTTAACGACCTCAAAAACGTGAATTAACCCTATATAATACTTCTTAATTCAATTCCTTTATTGCCATTGATGTATTCAATTCCTTTATTGCCATTGATGTATTCAAACTATTCAGTTTAAAAAACTCGAATCTTATTATCTTTTAACATAGATATGCGCGCTAAATGACCAAAGCTGTCGATACGCCTTAAACAACATTCATTCGTTCGTTCATTAGTTTCCGCTCTTTAACCACCTGCAGGGTTTCTTGTGGAATATTATTTAAAACAATCTGTGCATTTCAATGACCAAAAATTTGCCATTACTTCCATATCATTTTTCTATAGATTAAGTATCTGTGAAACAGTGCCTGCATGATTTCTCACTTTGGTACTGGTCGAATTTTTTGGCGGTTTAAGTTCTGCAGCATGTGCAAATTTGCGCAAGACATCTATATTTCTAAGCGGTAGCAGCGAGCCATCATTTGGTCTTGGATATACGTAAACATTTTCTGGATTGACCCCAGCTTCTCTTGTTACCTAAATCAGCAAATAAAAGGAGGTAAGAATAGCTGTAGTGAGGGAAACAGGAACTGTGCGCCTTTTTTTTTTCCTCGAATTCTATTCTAGCAAAAGTTAAACAAAGCATTTTCTTCACCGGACTTAAAACTTTTGTCAACCTCTTTTATCAAACTTATTCAGCCTCTTTTCATGTCGTCGGTTTACTTCCAAAACCCCGTAACTACAGCTTGTGGCAAGCTGTAGTTACGAGGTATTGAAAGTAAACCGACGATATGATTCCAGACTAATTCATTCAGTCTCACCACCCCTTCTTCTATTGAAAAGCACAAGTTAAGCCAATGTTATTTGATTCAGTTCTTTGCACACTGATATTGAAAATGTGTGTTTCAGGCACGATGTTTTTCTTTGAAGCAGACGTGTAACCACATTATATCTTTACTGAGTGGAAGAATTTCTCATTTGTCCATTTTATTTACTATGGTTTGAAGAGGTGAACTCGAAATATCATCAGTATATTCTGCTTCAACAACAGAAAAGAAATCATGAGTTTTTAGCTCACCTTAGCACAAGGTGCTAAAGGTGTACTATTGTGATCGCCCTATGTCTGGCGTCCATCAACAATTTCTGTAAACATCAGGTGAGCGATCATCTTGGCCTTCTGGTTTTAAAACATAAACGCTTTTGCCCTCGTTATCACTTAAAACACCTTCACTGTTTTAACTAAATGACAGTTGAATTAAAAGTCTGTTGTTGTTCTTCTTCAAACAGAGTCTAAAGTGGCGTTAAACCCCAATACAACCATCAAACTTAGTCTCTTTTCATTTCATTTGTTATCACAGTATCACTTCTCAGCTTTGGGCCCAATATGGCCTCCACTGTTGAAGGGCCATAAAACTCCATTTAATCATATCAGCGCAGATTTACTTTACCAGGCTAGCTGTGTGGAAAATGAATCACTGAAATGACAAGATTATAAGTTTCCTACCAAATAATGCAATATGGCTTACAACATGCGAAAAGATACATTCAGCCATTTGCGTTAGGTGTCGTCTCGATTAAGCCTGAGTAGGCTAATCTGAGACGAAACTTTACGACTAAATGACATTTCCTTCTGTAGTAGACTTGCCTAAAACAGAAAATTGAATAAAAACACAGCTTCGCTTCGAATAAGCCTGGGCAGGACTGCACAGGCTGATCCGGTACTTCACTTAACGCAAATGTCCGAATGTCCCTTTTCGCATGTTGCAAGCCATATATGAGCCATGCTCTGTCAAATGGGGATTTAATGCGTCTGCAAAAATCATCAACCCATGTCGGCCTGATTTCACGATAAAGAAGGAAATCTTTAAAAATCTCTTTGTCCCAAACGGTAATGGCCAGAGCTTTCATATTTGGCCTGTAGTATCATCTAGTGGCCCTCTACCAACATACCTCAAATTATGACCCTGGTTTGAAAGTGGCCCTATGTTGTGGGTTCTCGGATTTCACATTGCGATAAAGAAGGAAATCTTACAAAATCTTCTTTTCCCAAACCATAAGGGCTAGAGCTTTCATATTTGGCATGTAGCATCATCTAGTGGCCCTCTACCAAAATACTTCAAATTATGGTCCTGGTGTGAAAGTTAGCCCTATGTTGTTGGTCTCAGATTTCACATATAGATAAAGAGGGAAATCTTTAAAAGTCTTCTTGTGAGCACTCTTGAGATCACATTTCTTGCGGAGCTGAATTGAAAATTGGTTAGAATGTCTGTCTCAATAAAATCTCACATGAGTCTGCATTGAATGCTTGTTCGGAATGTAACTTTGTCATCTCAAGTAAGAATGACTTCAAAATGGGTATGCATGTTTGTCGTGATATTACAGGGTACTGTGTTCAAGAACAATAACTCTACCTAGCATGGATTTTGAGTAATTCCACTTTGATCTTTATTTTAATAGTATTGTTTGCTTGTCCAGAATGGAATTTTGAAGTTTCAAGTCTAATTGTTTGTTGCATCGCCTGCCGTTTGCAACTATTATACCTCCTTTACAACTGGCGATGGGATTGCATATCTCGCGACAATTTGCCGCTCTTGTTTCATCATCATTAGCCCTTGAACCTCAATATTTGGTAATTATAATCTTTGTTGTAGACCTTTGCTGCTTAGTACTCAGGTGAGCGATATAGGACCATAATGGTCCTCTTGTTTACACATGTCTTCACTGAGGCGGAGAAGGAAAATAGCATGTTCGGTAATCTTTGTTGTAGACCTTTGCTGCTTAGTACTCAGGTGAGCGATATAGGACCATAATGGTCCTCTTGTTTACACATGTCTTCACTGAGGCGGAGAAGGAAAATAGCATGTTCGGTAATGATTTAGACAAGATTTCTTGCGATTTGGTCTCTCTTTAAAACTCCTTCTGCGTCATGTTCTTGGAAGTTGGCATTTAATCCAACAATGTCATCTTCCTCGAAAAGATCTTCATTGAGCACATCGTTTTCTAACAAACATAAATTGTGTAGCATACAACAGGCCAAATTATTTCAACAGCAGTTGACACGGATGTTGTATCAATTAAATGCAATCGTCTGAATCTTGACTTGAGAAGAGCAAAAGATCTCTCAATGAAAACTCTATTACATGAATGATAATGCTTATACTTCTTCTGTTGTGGAGATAAATGTGCGTTATCGCGATAAGGAGTAAGTAACCATCTCCTGAGAGGGTATGCAGCATCACCCAACATATTATTTACATAATTACATTTTATAAGCCCATCTTCACAGAGGTCACAGTTCTGTAAGACACGAGAGTCATGTACACTACCAGGATAGCCAACAAAGATATGGCTAACCTACATATCATGCAAGCATACACACTGAATTTGTATTGAGTGGAAATGTTTCCTATTGACATATCTCTGTGGGTTTTCATTGGGTGCTTTAATAGCAATATGAGTCCCATCTATAGCCTCCATTTCTCCGTCCAAACGCCTCTTCCTCATGCTGTAATGCTTCATTTGGCCAGGTAATGAGTTTATTCCGTAATTTCAGTAAAGCTGCAAGAACTTTTCCTCTGCAACTTTTAACTGTTGATTCTGAGACACCAAAGCGATCTGCAATCCTTTGTATAGTGTCAGTTCCACCAACATACCACAGTGTTATAAGAATCTGTTTTTCAAAAGTAAAAGGGTCTCTCCTACCCACACCAGCTGGCTGCAGCTCAGGAATTCTTTTATATGCTCCATGAGTGAATGAAATGTTGAACGTTTCATGCGGGATATTCTTCTGAAATTGTCATCTGTATAGTAGGGGCTACTTCTTCTACATAACCTCTTACACGTGACTTTTCTTCCCCTTCGCTAAAAATAGAAATGAAAGTTTTACCTAGACGAATTCAAAACCGCATGCTTTTTTTTTGTTTGTTTATATAGTAAGCATTGCAGATGGAGTGGCATTCAAACACTGTACATTACTTGAAAAGAAAAGATTTAAAATTCCACGATAGATCTACATTTAATGGTAAGGGTTATCTACTGTTTTCAAATATGTTTGCATATAAATGAAAACGGCCAAAGTTTAACACTTATATCATAAGGAACATGCAAAAAGAGCTAGACTTGTTTGTTCCAGATCTAATCGTCTCATTAAGGTTATTAACGGCAATGGTTGCTATTTTAAAAAGGCAAATATGCAGAAAGTTCGAGTAATTATTGACACGTGACAAATACCATAGGCAGGTTGGGCAAACAAATCTCATTAGTCGAATTAATGGAGCTTATGTTATCAATCTCTCATGGTTAAAACGGGGAACAAATGCATTGATGTTTGATATCGGTATGTCAGACACAAAGGCCCAAAGGAATTTAAAAGGAAAATTACATCGCTTTTATACTGGCAAACGCCATCATAGCGATGTGCTGCTTTCTTTGAAATGACGGTCTTCAATGTCCTGTTGAAAGAACCATGCACCTACGACCCCGAGGTGGGTTTCCATATTGGATTTTTCACTATATGTACCTGCTTATTCGAAAGACACGGAACATATAACACCCAGAAGAATGTTCTGAACAACCATTACGAATGCACCCAAAGTGTTCAATAGAATGAATTCTTGTCACTTATGGTGGTTGAGTGAAAACTGGTATGGAAAACTCAAGAACAGACATAGCAGTTTTGTATGTTGTGAGCCTATGTTCATTTTCGTGCAAAATAATGGTATAGTTTGTCATTTGCATATATCCTTGTAGTAAGTCTTTAGCTTTCGCGTCTTTTAAGTTGTATGGGAAGCTATCTAAGTTATGTTTCATTATATTGTGGATGTATAGTTGCGTCATGTATGGAAACAGTGTGGAAGGATGCTGTATAAAGAGAACTGGCGTTTAAGTATTGATGTACAGTTATATTCGTATTTATAACCCAGTATTCTCCTTAATAGGAGGATTAGCCCTCTTGGGGGGCATCTTATCTCATTGGAGACAGGACCTCTTTAATAGGAGTATATTGATCCTATTGGAGGCTCCAATCTTTATCAGTTTTAACCTCATTTAAAGGAAAAGCAATATTATCAATATTACCTTTTAATCTACATTTTTGGAAGTCGATTACGTCAGTAATCGGTCTTCCTATGTCAACGCTCAGGCATTTGGGAAATCACCCAACAACACCAATATTCAACCAGCGAAAAAAAAGTTCTATGAAATTCAAGCATTTAAACATATAAAACGATTGAATTTCAGATAAAAAATGAAATAAGTAAAAGTATTGCACTAAACAGATATTTTCTTTGAACTGTTATGACATTTCAATGAATAATTATCAAATCTTAATATTTGTTAATACACAGATCCTATATTTTTCTATATGAATGCAGACGAATCTAGCCATTCGGCATTACTCAGGTGTTGAGAGCCATCAAATCGGCCGAGATGTTACGATTACCAATAGGGCACTATTTTATGAATGATATGTCACTCGGACCCATGTTCACATAAAAAATAGCTTTCGTTAAACACGCATCATTAATACTCTTACCAATAAAATTATTGGCTTGTTACACGTTTATTTTACAAGGCATTTACATTTTCAACAAAAATTTGCTTGAATGTCTGAAGTGTTGAATAGCTAGTAACCTAATTTATTCATACGCGCAACGTGACTTTCATCCACACCACAGCTTAAACGGCGGCGAGTGAAACGCAAGGCAAGCAAGTCACAATTTGATCTGAACAAATCCAAGGCTGCAAAGGTAAAGTTCAAGAAAGTGACTATTTACCCGACCGTCGTGTACGCACTGAAGAAAATTCATATTGCGAGCACGACTGTCGTGTACTCAATGAAGGAAAACTTCTTAGGTGCCCGACTGTCGTGTACTCAATGAAGGAAAACTCGTTGGGTGCCCGACGGTCGTGTCCGGACTGATGAAATTTCGTCTTGGGGGCACGATTACGTGCCCGCTATTTCCGATTTCTTCATTCCGTACACGATGCGGTCGTGTACGCACTGAAGAAATGGGATCTTACGTACACGTGTTAATGGGTTGGACCAAAACGCAGACTGGTATGTGAACTGGCACGGTATAAACCGTCTCAGTGGAGCAATAGTCATCTATACAGGGTGTGATGCCCGAAGGGTCGTATTATGTTATACACCCGGTCGTCCGTCCGTCCGTTAGCAATTATTTGTGTGCGCAACTCCTCCTACAATTTCCATCGGAATTTGATCTACTTCAAACCTGCCACAATGAATCCCCATGATGTCTAGTTGTGCATGTGACTCTCAAAATTTGGATCGCTGTTTGTATTCTGAAATTATCTACCCTTGACTTCTGAAATGGCCAACTTTTCATTTGAATTTCTGTTCAGGCCATAACTTCTAAGCTATCAAAATCAAAGGACTTATAGTCCTGAGAGTGGCGTGGTGGGTGATGTGTTAGGAATTTTCACCATTACTAAGCTTTCAAAGGTAATCTATTAATAGTTAATAGCTTTTTTGGTTAGTAAGTTATGGTCTGGGCATTCAAACATAAAATTAACAAAGGGCAATAACTCAAAAAAGAGTAGTAGAGTTATGGTTCATATGCATCGCACTTTTCCATAATTTTTTCTATCAGTGTATATAGTTTCTAGTTGATACCTTTAACTGCTTGGAAGTTACGGCTTGAACAAAAATTCAAAGTGAAAAGTTGGCTATTTCAGAAATCGAGTGCAGGCATCATAAAGATTCATTGTGGTGAATGAGTCATTTCGACTACCGGTCATTTCTACACCCGGTAATTTTGACACTTTTAGGTCGCTTCGACCGCCGGTGAATTTTTTTTTTTTGCAAAATTTGGTTGTTTCGACAACCGATCAATGCTTTCCTAGACAGTTTAACTTCTGTGTTTATCAATGT
Organism: Tridacna crocea; assembly: GCA_943736015.1. Lineage (NCBI taxonomy): Eukaryota > Metazoa > Mollusca > Bivalvia > Cardiida > Cardiidae > Tridacna > Tridacna crocea. The sequence continues at coordinate 10,950,648 of OX031057.1, read as the reverse complement.
TCTACTTTCTGTATCCATGTTTGCTGCACCAGTGCACCTGTCCATGCCTTTCTAGTCATCCTTTTACCAGTGCTCCGCCAAGCGTAGCTGGCATCCTTTTCATATGCCCGAAAGCTCGTGTTACCTTATACTGTACACCAGGTCGTCCGTCCGTCCGTTTGCAATTTCTTATGTGCGCAACTGCTCCTACAGTTTCCATCGGAATTAGATCTATTTGAAATTTGTCTCAAAGGTATCCAGTCATTTCGGCACCCGGTCATTTCCACACCCAGTCAGTTCGACAATTTTTCATGTAAATGAAGGTCGGACTGCACAAACGTGAGGTCTGATATTGGATCCACTTTTACCGATAGAGAAATATCTTTTCCCCAAAAATACCTTTGAAATATCAAAAGTTAGGATTTTACCTTTGGTCTTGAATTTACATATCAATTATTTACCGGGATACGGGGTAAACTCGATAAGTACAATTAATGGTAAGCCAAGCTTTTCCACTGATACTATGAAGGCGGTTGATTGTCTAAGAGTACACAACAAAGGACAAGAATTCTGAGTCGATCACAACATTTGACGACGTGTGCGTGTACTTCTTGAAATCATTTGCAGGCAACAAATTCAATGTGACTCAATGTGATGGAGTTTTTCTTTGATCATATGGTTAAAAACATTGTGTGAAAAGGATAAAATGTGTGTTTTTTTTTACAATATGTCCAAAAGGCTTGTAACTGAAGGTCATTACACCTTGGGATTGTGTGGTAAAGGGTGAGGGAGATTAAATTGTGCAGTAGATGAAAGATCGGATGGTATGGTTCGTGTAGTCAGATATTGATTTCTGTAGTTTATTTCAGTGGAGGGAAAAAATAAAAATTTCTACAAAGTAATTTTTTATCGTATGTAGCTGAATTTCAATTGCATCTGCTTTAAATACTTTTTGGGATACCCCTATCTAGATAACTCTTTGAATACATGTAGGCCTACTCAAATGAATTACCAATACTTTTTATTTGTTTTTCAATAAATAACATTTTTTAAAGAAACTGTTCACAACGGTATACAAATTGAAGCAAACAATCTATCTGGGTATAATTTGCGAAATACAATTATCAAATTCAAACAAATCAAAAGACACAATTAATTCCAACGAACAAACATTTTGTTTCATAATTAGCATTTATTCAAGCAACATGAAAAAACAAAAGTACATAGAGATTCTGTTCTTAGAACACATAATAACACATTTCTATCTTCTTCAATTACCAATATCCGCAAATACAATTCCACCGCTGTGTGTATCAAGATGATAATGTTTCTGCAATAGTAGAACAAAAAAAGTAAACATAAACATCGGTGAAGAGGCACTTTTCACTATATACTGCAAAAAAAAAAAATATTGAAATATTTACAACATACTGTGCAAACAAAAACACATTTTTTTGCTCAATATTCGGGACGAGGAAAATGAACGGGGTCGAAACGACGATTTACGGATGTTTCGGTAACAGACGAAATCGCTAACATATACTTATAGTGTAAATCAATTGGATGTTTCTGTAACAAAGCAATTACGAGGGGTGTTGAAAAGTTTCCGGACAAGTGCTGCCATTTCTTTCATATTTTGATATTTTTTAATGAGTTTTTCGGTAATAATAGGTACGACCGTATTCTATATGTTAAACGAAACAAATAAACGAGGATATACGCCACACATGATGAATGGTCACTATAGCAATGTCATGTCGACGTGAACGGGGGACCTTGACGTTACTTCAATAAATAAGTTATTTTTAATGGCAAGTATCGATTACAATAAGCACTCCAGTATGTTTTTGAATTGTGTATGAAAAAGGTATTCGCACGCAGGGTGCACCTTCTACTATCTGCCATCAGAAGCTACAATGCGACGCCGACAGTAAGAATTTCAAGCAACAGTACAGAGAACATGGTGAAAGGTTCTTGGTTTTCATTATTAAGGCCGATGTAACTTGGATTGGTTTGTATGATCCAGAGACCAAGCAAGACAGTTCTGTGTGGAAAAACCCCTAAATCACCCTCGCCTACAAAAGCAATAGTGAAACATTTTATTTTTGTGAAATGAACGGAGTTATTGTCTGCCGCACACTGCCGATTGGGAAGACAGTCACAGCACAGTATTACTCGATTTTTGAACTACATTGTACCATAAAATGATATTCTTATTTATTATGATGACAGAATCGCTTGGTGAAACCAGTGATTCATAAACATAATTTCGTTGTTACATATTTATAGATGCATACGTTCAACCATAAGCTCGTTCAGGTGTACCAACATGAGTTAATCAGGGCTGTATAGGAGAAACGACCAAAGGAACCCGGCACATTCTACTTACATCACAGCAACGCCACACCTTATACTTCATCAACTACCAAATAAGTACCCGCTGATAGACAGACTAACACTATTGAACCCCCACCAAACTCCTCTGACTCGCACAGTGTAATTTTTTGTTATTCCCCACTTTCAAGCGTTACTGACGCGGTCACGGTTTCGACGACGTCGATGACCTTCCAGCCGTGGTCAGGGAATGTATAAGGAACATTCTATCATCAGACTTCAAAAACTGTTTTAATCCGTGCGTACATAGGCATCAGAGGTGCATTGAGCATACCCTGGAGTGTTTTGAATAACCATGATTATTTCAGACGTGTAAAGACAAACTTTTTATTCGGTGCATCAGGGTGCCCCGCTCACGTCGACTTGACGTTGCTATTGTGACAATACATCACACATTTTGTGTATCTTCGTTTATTTGTTTCGACCAACCAACAGAATATGGTTTTAGCTATCATTACCGAAACACTAATTAAAAAACATCAAAATATAAAAGAATGGCGGCACTTGTCCCGAAACTTTTCGAACACCCCTCGTATATATATGACATTCTTTACACTCGACCCATGGCTGTATTTTTATCAAACCTTCGTTATTTCAAACCTTATAATTTGTAATTTCCATTATGTTTCATAAATAATATTTTTGTTATGTACCCCATTTCATGCTGTATGTATTGACTATGTGGAAATGCCTATTAAGCGAGAAAGGGTAGAGAATGAAAAAATAAAAGGTTGGAACCTATCTATCAATGGGTGAAAAGTGTAAAAGTGCAAGGTGTCAACAAAGCCATGCATTAGGTGTAAAGAACGTCACAGAACATAAATACAATATAATTGCTTTGTTACCGAAACATCCAATCGATTTACTCTATAAGTCTATGTTACCGAACTCGTTAGTACAGATAACTGTCCCCAAAGGCGATGTTACTCTTCGACTGGTCGCCTCTGGGTACAGAGACAAACCGGACAAAATCAGTTGAAAGTTCCGCACAGATTTTGTGCGCAAGTTTGAACTCTCATAATTTCCCAAATAGAGCACAAAACTATGATTTAAACATACCTGTGGCTTGCGTGTTCAATATTCTTTCATTTGAAATACAAATATTTTCAATTCAAACGCTGATCGTGAGAAAATACCATGCATTTCATCAGTGACTCGAGCTGTTTACGTTCCCGAAAACATTCAAAATGGCCGCCATGCACGATAAATTTCGTCCTTGATTTTTCCGAGATAAACATGTTGTAAACGACTTCTACAAGCTTTTTATGTAATGAATGGTTTAACAATTTGTTTTTGGTCATGATTAGTACTAAAATTTAGTTGCATTTCACTGAAATACAGATAAAACCGACGAAACCGAAAGTCGGTATAGCGCTCTATATTTGCTACCGGAAAATTTACGATGGACTTGAGACGGTACGGTGTACAGTAAATGCCAGAACATGTCCAAATATGAAAAAGATCACCGGGGCGTCTCATTATTGGGACTACCGAACTCGTGTGTTACCGAAACATCTGTCACCCGAAACGACCATTTGTTTCAAAAAAAAATTGTGGGTCGAATTGACCAAATTATGGGTCGATACGACCAAAAAGTGTCGAACTGACTGGGTGTAGAAATGACTGGGTGCCGAAACGACTGGATACCATTGTGGCAAATTTCAAATAGATCTAATTCCGATGGAAACTGTAGGAGGAGTTGCGCACAGAAGAAATTCCAAACGGACGGATGGACGACCGGGTGTACAGTATAAGTAATACGAGCCTTCGGACGTATAAAAAGGATGCCAGCTACGCTTGTGAATTTGTTCTGTAACACGCTGTATAATTTATGACTATTGCCGTGTGCTCCAATGAGACTGTCTACGCCGTGCCGATTCACGTAAGAGTCTGCGTTTTGGCCCAACCCATTTACACGTGTACGTAAGAGTCCGATTCTTCAGTGCGTACACGACTGCATCGTGTACTGAATGAAGAAATCGGAAATAGCGGGCACGTAATCGTGCCCCCAAGACGAAATTTCATCAGTGTGGGCACGACCGTCGGGCACCCAACGAGTTTTCCTTCATTGAGTACACGACAGTCGGCCTCGCAGTATGAATCTTCTTCAGTGTGTACACGACTGTCGGGTAAATATCATCGGCCAAAGTTCAATGTATTTTTTTCTTTTTTGAAATGTGTTTTTGTTTTAAACGTGAAGGACATTACGTCCTTCCTTAAGTATTGTTTAGAAACGAAGTAGGTCAGTGGTTGTTTACAAAGATGATTACAGTCGCCATTTTGATTGATTGTAAGTTCGTAAAAGCTTTACGCCTGCGTTTCAGAAGGCTACATTAGTATATAAATATGAATGATTTGTATTCCATTTGCTGCCATAACTAGTTGAATGTATTGCTCTTCGTCGAAGAAGAATATTTAACGAATCCCAAATGTCAACAGTCCTTATATAGTGACTGGAAATTTCGACCGATAACAATTTCGTCCCATTACAATTTCGGCCCATTCTCCTAACGTGAGTTTACATGGTTTGCATTTGTGTAATAAATCTTACACCTTTATAATCTTTTAAACTTACCTTTCAGCACTAGGATTTTGCAGCCCTAAGGTGAAAGTATATTGAAATGTTGGAAAAATATAAAATGGTGATCTATTCTTGCCCTTTCATATAGTTAATTTTGACTTTAATGCTGTCAACCTGGATCTAACATATATATGCATTTAAATCTTTAAATTGGCTCAGTCAAAAGTATTGCAGCTTTTGTATTTTCACTTAAAGGTGGCCCTTCAGATTTTTGGACGAAATTTATACAAAAATATTAAAATTCATCCTGATACTCCCAGTACCTTTTAATTTTCATTCATAAAACCCCAGTAGTCGAAAACCATCCTACAACAAGAGAAATTAGAGATTTAATACGGCCCAGGTCAACACCGACGGGAACCATGGTCTATTTTTAGATGAGCAACTTGCTCACTCACTTACCGGAAATACACAAATGATGCCTCAAACACAGCGACTGAAGAAGAAGTTTATGGAAAATAACATGTTTGTTATGTTATGGAATTTAACCCTTTACTCCATAGATACTCATTTCTACGCACTGCTTGTAGGAGCCTTTGGAAAACATTGTGGCAAAAGGTGAAATTGCTCGTGACGAGCAATTTCACCTTTTGTCACAGTGTTTTCTTTGCTATCAAAAGGTGTCATACACATAAGAAATGGCTTCATCGTTGCTGTTATTTAGGGCCAATTAGAGATACCAAAGAAATGCCTTATAGAATAAAGGGTTAAGCGTCATTAGTCATGTGCCAGTCACTTTACATTCCCACAATGCTTCTTTTGATTTTTGGCGCGAAATTTAAAAATACCTTAGCCCACCCGGGTGGCTCAGTGGTGAGCGTGTCGGACTCATGACCTGGTGGTTGTGAGTTCGATACCCGGTTGTGGCGAACTTTCTTTCAGGCGTATTTTCGCCTCTCACCTCTGCTGAAGCATGTGAGAAAAGTAGTCGGTGGCTTTGGAAAGAATTAGTGTTAGTACCGGTATGAGAAAGCCAGGAAACACATGTGCGTCACCGACCGCCATGATATGACCTTAGCTGTTAAAGTGGCGTTAAACCCCAACACAACCAACAATAAAAATACCTTAAGAGGCTACGTAGCCTTTTAAGGGAATACCATAAAAAAATGTATACAAAAAGTGTCATGGTATTGAAGTTTTTGAAGTTAATTGACATAATATTTAGTAGATTCATTCAATTTAACTGGCAAGTATCTTGCAAAATTGATACCTGCTTCGGTAGAGAAAAGGGTTAAACATTAATATTGAAAAAAAAAAACTAAATGAATGTGCATGCAAAACCTAACAAAAGAAAGCTTTTGAAAACATTGTGGGAAAAGGAGAAAATGCTGGTAACCAATGTTTTCTTCTTTTCCCATAATGTGTTCTTTTCCTTTACTGACAAATCTTATTACTTGTGCCACATTTACTATGTCTCTTGGAATTTCTTTCAATTTTGATCGGTCTGAATTTTGTTGTGTGGTAAAGAGTCAAATCTGATATAAAAGGTTTTTTGAAAATTGTGTTTGCATAGGTAAAAAGGCTGTACAGTATGTGTGCTTAACCCATTACCACACAGTCCCTACTTTTGACGCCTCTGAGAAAGAAGCCTTTTGAAAACACTGTAGGAAAAGGAGAAAATGCTGGTAACCAGCGTTTTCTCCTTTTTCCACAGTGTTTTCTACCCTTCCAAGAACAAGTTTCAATTTTTCAGTCACCTTTATTTTGTCGTCTGCAAAATTTAATGCTTTAGATTTGAACAAGTCTAAAATTTTGTCATTTGGAAATGAGTTAACTCTTTCCCAAACAACAAAATTTAACAGTGGTCCAAATTGAAAGCCATGCTGATGACATAATAAATGTGGCTCAAAAATTGAAATTTGTTTAGGGAAGAATAGAAAACATTGTGAGAAAAGGAGATAATGATGGTTACCCACACTTTCAACTTTTCCTACAATATTTTCAAAAGGCTTCTTTCTCAGGATCGTTGAAAGTCGGGATTGTTTGGTAGTCTTAAGAGTTAATGGTAACCAGTGGCACTGTTGAGTTGATGCAGAATGCAAACCATTTTAGATACATGTATGTCTGTTCGGACCACTTTAGCTTTTAACAATTGCCACAGTCAGGGAGACTTGTCTCAAATGATTATGATCCTTGATTGAACATTAAAACCAATATTTTATCATCTACAAAAGATGTGAAGCATTCTTTAACCTTTTACCACTCAGTGATGAGTTTTGAAAGAAGCCTCCTTTTCCCACAATATTTTCTACTATGTCATAAGAACAATTGCAGCATTTGATTCAGATAATGAGATTGAAATTGTTGTCTGCAACTGCTTTCAATTTGGACAAGGCTAGAATGTTGTCAATTGGTAAAGGGGTTAGACCTGGTTTGTATGTGTTAGCATGATGCTTTCAAGTGGGATAAAGCAGTTAAGCTAAAGAATTGCGGGCTGAGCTTAACGGGAAGCCTTAACCCCTATCTTGCCTATTGCAATATTGGTCATATTTGCTAATAGTGTAGACCAATGATCAACCTGCATAGCCGTTCAGTCTGATGTTGGTCTGCACTGTTGGCAAATTTTACAGTGACTGAAATTCGGAAGCAAATCTGGAATAGTCTGTTCTGGGAAATCAGCAGCATAAGAGGTAAAATTGACCCTTGAAAAGATTTTTGAAAAACGTTTTTGTTAAAGAAAAAATTGCTCAACAGTAAGGTGGGTAATTTTAGACAATCAAGGCCCTCTTCAATTCTTTGGACAATAACTTGATGTTGCATCAATCTACAATATGCATCTTTGATAAAAGAAGAATGTTAAGTTAAATACTGTTCAGATTTTTGTATGGCTATCATTTGGTTATATTTCTTTGTATCTGTTTTAGGAAGAGATTGTGAAGATTGTGCAGGTCAGAGGGACAGACGTCCAGGTCAAGACAGTTAAGATCTCAAGATGGCACAGATGACTTAAAGGTGTCACTCTGGAGGGAGTGGAGGGAGTGGAGGGAGATGAGTTCAAAGAACCTAATGGGTCAATACATACAGCTAACAATTGTTGTTGTCAATACATACAGAGACGATATGTCAGTGTCAACCAAAACAAAGACTGAAATTAAGGTATTAAATCCACTCTAGTCTTCCCAGGTTATCCCTAGTGCTCATGGTGAACAGTTGTGATGGGTTGGTATTTTGACTATTGTGTGTCTGTTCACCATTAGCACAAGCACATTTACATGTTGCTCCTGAAGTTCTTCTATTTGACAAAGCCGAGAAAAGCAATGTCACAAACTGGCTTTCAGTATCTTTAACAGAATCACTAAGATGTAAAAGAATAATTAAACTTTCGACAGTATTGTCCTCAAGTTAACCCATTACCACGCAATCCCTACTTTTGACGACCTTTGGAAACAAGCCTTTTGAAAACATTGTGGGAAAAGGAGAAAATGCTGGTAAGTCGCATTTTCTCCTTTTCCCACAATATTTTCTACCCCTCACAAAACAAAGTTCAAATTTTCATTCACTTTTATTTTTGGTCTGCAAATGCTTTCAATTTGGACAAGCCTAAAATATTGTCATTTGGGTAATGAGTTAATCTCTTTCAGACCTTTGAAAAATTTCTTCTCTCATACTATTCATTTTGATTTCATTGTTGTATTGGAGGTTAGTTCCTATGCTGGTAAGTCTTTACCATACAGTCCTGACTTTTAACGACCCTAAAGTAGAAGTCTTTAGAAAACACTCTTGGAAAAGGAGAAAATGCTGGTAATCAGCATTTTCTCTTTTTCCCTCAGTGTTTTCTACTCAATCAAGGAGAGAAATCATCATTTCATCAATGTTTAATTTGTTGTCTGCAAATGCTTTCAGTTTGGTCACATCCCAAATTTTGTCGTTTGGTAAAGAGTTAAAGATGGTTGCTTTACATAATCTATAATCCTTTTCATATAAAACAAGAGAACCTCTGCACTTTGATTAGTTCTGGTAAAGGTTTGTTGACCTACTGGTGACCTAGTACAAATAATTTGTACTGACAAAAATATATGATGACATTGAAGGTACGAAAAGCATCTACAAAGGAGTGAAATTGACAGACAAACAACAGTTAAGAATGCAGTTTCAAAATAACTCAACAGATTATCTTGAAAAACTAATTGATAATATCACTTCCAGATTTGATGAAAACTCCATGAAAAATCTTCAACTCTTGAACAAAGTCCTCAATCCAGCTGAAATACCAAAGAATATAAACAGCCTTGAAGAATATGGTGAAGAAGAACTCAGGCAGCTAACTTACCTGTATGGAGAAGAAAATGGAGTGTTGGATGCAAATAGAGCAAAAGAAGACTACTACCAACTGAAAGTTATTTTGAAATCACTTAATTGTTCACTACCAGAAGCTGTCACTAAACTCATGAAAGAAGAGGGTCCCTCCTTAGAAGATTTTGACCCACAACCAGCAGTCAGGAGATTCTTAGCAAAGAGAATAAGACGGAAGTGATAAAATGTGTATGAACAGTGAGAGTAAACAACTTTATGATTTTGCTTAACTTTCACCACAGTCTGTCAGTCTCTCAGCTTATAATACCTTATAATACTCTAAGAAATAAGGCATTTGAAAACATTGTGGAAAAATGGTAAAATGCTGTCCACCAGTATTTTTTCCTTTTCCCACAATATTTTCTACCTTTCCCAAAATAAATTTTAATTTGCTGAGTTACATGTAATTTGTCATCTACAAATGTTTTAAATTTGGACAAGTCTAAAATTTTGTCAATTATTCCTGTTCATCAAATTGAAGTAAATAGCATTTATGATGAGCTTTTGTAGATTTGAAGCAAAGCCAGGGCACTTTTTATAAATGTAGATTTGTCATGAAAAGAAGGAGAGAGATTGAATTTTCATTTGATTTTCATTTCATTTGACTTTCATTGTGTACTTAATTACAAGTTGAGAACATTTTGAAAGCCAAAATGACTTGTTCAATCCATGATTATGTTATCTGCAAATTTATGCAAGCTTTAAATTTGGACAGGTCTAAAGTATTGTCAAGGAAAAGGTAGACATCATAATCCATATTGACAAAAATTAAATTGGAATAAGAACTGAATTTACAAAATTTTGTCACGAAGGATCTACAACTATTGCCACATGTACTTGTATTATTATCACAGATATTTGAAATATGCATTATCATGTTGAATTATTTACATAGTCTAAATTAAAGATAAGTGAAAAGTTATTAAACTTCTTTATTTCTTTGAGCTATTACAATAAAATCTTACATACTAAGTAATTTCCTTTGCAAATCTAGACTTGTGTATTACAGATATTATGTCTCCATGATGCACAAATCTAAAATTTACAGTTTTGAGATGTTGATAACTTACACGTGAAAATTCTTCCGAACTGTTTTGGAATCCAACTTTTTCAGGCTGGAATCCAACTTTTCAGTTTGGAATCCAACTTTTTCTTGACTTGGATTCCTGGAATCCAACTTTTAAAATCCTAGTGAGAACACTGTGTAACACAGAGGGACAGGGCTTCACTGTTGTGATAGGCATTTTGTTATCCAGTCAAACTGATCCCTGACAAAGAAGACTTTAGAAAACATTGTGGGAAAAGGAGAAAATGCTGGTAATCTTTTCCCACAATGTTATCTACCCTTCATAAAACAACTTTTAAATTTTCAGTCACTTTTATTTTTTCATCTACAAAATGCTTTCCATTTTGACAACCCTAAAATGTTGTCATTTGGTATCGAGTTAACTATAACCAGAAGACAAAATTTTTATAACTGGCCATAATTGAAAGATGTTGCAGACAACATAATAAATCTTCAAATTAGTAAAACTTGTATCAAAAAGGGTAGAAATTATTGTGTAAAACTAAGAAAATGCAGGTTACTATTATTTTCTTCTTTTCTCACGTTTTCATAGCTTTTTTTCTTTTAAAGTGACCTAAAATGCAGGAATGAATGGTAATTGTTAAAAACTTCTCTTCACCGTTACAGAAAAATCAGGCCTGTGGAGCGATACAGGCGCTCAAGCGCCTCTAGTTTATAGACTTGAGGTAGAATGCTTTTGGAAACATTTTGGGTATACGAGAAAGTGCTTGTAATGCGTATTTACTCCATTGGTCATCATGTTTTCTTTCTTCAAAAGGCTACTGCACACTTTGAGCAAAAGTTCATTTCTTGTTTGCAAATCTTTTCAAGACTAAATTTTTTTTATGTAGATAGAGTGATAGATTGATATTTTACATGCACATCGTCTGGCTAGTCAGGTTTTTGTGTATATATTTTCACTTGATTACTTTTTGGTACATGTTCATTATATTTTTGCCACTACCTTTATGTTTACATGCTGTATCTTACTATATTTGCCTGTTCTTTAACCAATTAACCCTTTACCAAATCATCCCTGAGATAGAAGGCTTTTGAAAACATTGTTGGAAAAGGAGAAAATGCTGGTTACCAGTAATTTCTCCTTTTTCCACAGTGTTTTCCGCCTTGCCTGAAAGAAAAGTTTAATTTTTGAGTTGCCTTTATTTTGTTGTCTGCAAGTGCTTTCAATTTAGACCAGTCTAAAATTTTGTTTTTTAATAAATAGTTACTAGCAGACAAAAATTAAATTGTCCCAGATTTCAGCAGACAATTTCAAAAAACGGCCAAAAAAGTGGAAAAGGTACAGAAAGGATAAATATAAACATTATTGGAAAGAGACACTATTTGGATTATATGAAGAAAGCATTGTGTTGCAATGTACCAGTGTTTATCTGTAGATTCCTTTGACATAGTGTGCAAGTTGTTGGCTAAATACATGTACTCATGTTTTCTTTTTAAAAATCATCATCAAGTATAAGATTTTGAGCTTTTTTTACTTTCATTTATTTGCAACTCAAAGCATCAGCAGAGATGAAAATGCTTGTCGCAAGCATTTTTACCTTTGGACACAGTGTTTTCAAAAATATACCGAACAACTTTAAAAATCGGGCTAGTTGGCTATGGGTTAAGTTTTGATTCAAGGGCCATTTATTTCTCTTTATACAAGTTGTCTTAGAAGTATTCTCTGCATTAAACAAATTTAACAGTATGAGAATATACTCTAGCTGAAGTATTAAAATATACTTTCAATGTTCATCATACTACAAGGGCATACAATTAAAAAAAATATCAGAAAGATCTTTACAAGCTATTATTACTTATTTTGATGTTTCGAAAATATAAGAAAAATATGAGATTTTTGTTTTGGTCCCTTGAAATATTATGCAATAAAAGCCACATTTTCTTTTTTATGCAGTTCAAAGTTAAACTTCCTAGTCTTTTTGCGAGCCTTTTTGACAGGTCTGAATTGAGACAAAGCACTGGGATAAGAATGTAACACTTAGTATTCAACTGTTTTCTACTTTTGCCACAATATTTTCAAGCTGCTTCTCTCCAAGAGTAGTCAAAAGTCGTCATTGTGTGCGAAAGGGTATTGACATGTCCTGCTTGAGATTGAGGTGTTTATTCACAAATATACTGTTTACTTGTTTCAACTACCTTTACATAATATTCATTTTGTTGTACTCGATTCATGTTACTAGAAGATGATACTTCTTTCAAATTAAATTGAAAAAAAAAAGAAGCTTTGTTTCTGTTCTTCGTTTTGTTTAACTGTTTCACCTTAAATAGTATTGAGTTTTGTTGACTATTTCACTCTGCACATGATGAGAAACTTTTGGTCACATCCAAATTGAACGCACCTTCAGACCAGGGGGAACGATTTCTTCATTTACTCAATCTAATTCTAAAATCGACTTCCATGAGTACTTTCAGTACTTTGATTTGGAGTAGGCAGGGACGCTCAGCCACTTAGTAACGTATTTCATGTACATTAGAAATAACAGATATTTCTTCTTCATGTAAAGACTTTTTTGTATCAATCCAACATTTAGTTCAAACCTTTTTATCACATTCTTAACTCTTATTCTTTAAAGCTTTTGAGTATATAGGGATAGCCCTGTAACTCAATAATGTCATTCATGCATTTGAATATATCACACATACTACTTCTTAATTCAGTTCTTTTATTATCATTAATGTATTCAAACTTTATTCGATTTAAACAACTCCACTTTTATTATCTTTTAACACTAGCCACTTTTGACCCCTTGGAGATAATTTGAATAACTTTTGTAAAGGACCACTGCCAGACGCTACCGGCCAAATATCAAACCTCTTGGCCTATCCGAATTGGAGAAAAAGATTTTTGAAATTTTCACTATGAGTATATAGTGAAAACTGGTAACCCCCAGGTTGGGGCCATTTTTGACCCCTGGGGTATAATTAGAACAATGCTGGTAAAAGACCACTATCTGATGTTACATACCATATATTGAAGTTCTAGGCCTTGCAGTTTTGAGACTTTTTAAAGTTTTTCCTAAGCAAGTCATTGTAAAAAAAAAGTAAGACAAAAACACTAATGATATAACAACAATAAAGTCATTTCAATGCAAAACTGTTATAATTATTATAATATTACAACAGAAAAAAATGACCTCAGCCACAGTCCTACCAAGGAGGGACACCTCTCTAAGCACTAACCACAGTATCTGTTACTCAACCTTACAAATATGACATCAATTTCTGCACATAGCTGAGTTAAACAAGAAGATTTGAAACTAGTATAATTTTTTCTTTTATTTGACCTACTGAACTAGTTTTTGAGCCCACATGACCCATATTCGAACTTAATCATTTGAATGAACATTCTGACCAAGTTTGATGAAGATTGGTTAAAAATTGTGGCTGCTAGAGTGTTAACAAGATTTTTCCATGATTTGACCTAAGATCAGGCTGAAAATGTGGCCTCTACGGTGTTAACAAGTTACAAGTTTACGGACAGACGACTGACAACGGGCAATCAGGTGAGCTACTAACACTCAAAATTTGATAGGGATAACTTGGAGCATATAGTTTTGTGTGTGCATGTGCTGTATTGGTTAAGAACTCGTTTGGAGATTTCGTAAATTTCATTATTTCACTAATACGTTATATCATGAGGCCCACACAATTGGGTTTTTTTTTTCAAATAAACAAATTAAACTAAATAAACAAAACTATTTTAAGTTTATACCAAGACTGGTATAAACAGTAATCCCTATTAAAATCTTGAGCAGTATCTGTGTCTACAGTACCTCTGTAACAGTCCCAAAGAGATGTTATTATAGAACAAGAGGGCCTGAGATTGCACTACTGGGTCACTGGCCTGATGGAAATCCAAAGACATATCAGAGATTCTTAACCTAGCAGCCATTATTTGTATGAGGGAATTGGGGTGGGGGAGGGGAAGGAGGGGTGGATGGGTCACACAATGAGAATTTGTGCAAAACTGTTTTCCAAAAGGCACAGTAGTTAATGCGACAAGAAGATTATTTCTATTTTCCTATACAAAGTCTATGTAAATCCATGACCCCAGGGCGGGGCCACATTTTACCCCAGGGTCATAATTTCAACAATCTCGGTAATGGGTTGACCAGCGCGAAATATTATTCGCATATATTAAAAAGGCCAAGTTGTTCGTGACAAGAATAATTTTTTATATGATTTTCTATCCAAAGTCTATATAAACCAATTGACTATATAAGTCTATATAAACCAATTGAAAAGTCTTGGTAGAGGTTTACCCAAGGAACATTTGTGTAATATTATTTACAATCAGACCAGTAGTTTCTGAAAAGAAGATTTTTTAAGTTTGCTATTTACCAACATAGGGAAAATGGGCCCCGCCCCCTGGCAGCCATGTTTTTTGATGATCGGAATAATTTGAACAATCTTGGTTGAGAGTCACCCAAGGAATCTTTGTGTTAAGGTAAGACCTGTGTAATGGAAAACAGCTATTTCCACTAAAATATAATCCTGCAAAATTAGCTATAATTAATAATGAGTATTATTGAACTACTTTCACCTTTTCATTTTTTCCATTTTTTCCTTCTTTGAATTATCATTTATAAATCTAAAACCACTATATTCTCAATTCAAAAAGAGATAATAATTACCTCCCTTTTCAGAAAACTAACAAAAGAATCAAAAATAATTTCAAGATAGACGTAAACGGAATTTCTGATCCGTTAGAAATGTGCAAAAATATAATTTCTACATAAATCCTTATTCATCCTTATTTATCAACCAATTCGAATTTTCACCGGAAGTGCATTACACAGGTCTTGCCTTAAACTATAAACAAATCTGGCTAGTGGTTTCGGACAAGAAGATTTTTAAAGTTTATATATAGCCATATAGGTGAAATGGGCCCGCTCGGAATTATTTGAATAAGTTTGGTACAGAGTCACCCAAGGAGCATTTGTATTAAATTATAAATTAATCGGGCCAGTGGTTTCTGACGTGAAGATTTTTAAAGTTTGCTATATAGCCATACATGGGAAATGGGCGCCACCCCCTGGTGTCCATAATTTTTGACGGATTGGAATTATTTGAACAACTTTGGTAGAGAGTCACCCAAGAAACATTAGTAGTAACATTTTATACATGAAGAAAACTCTTGTGCTATGCATACTCTACACCTGTTTATACTATGAACTGTTTCAAACATTATTTCAAGTAAAACCTCATTATCTGTAAAACATCAATGATTAATTGTTTTCACAAGTTCAAAATGTAAATATAACTGTAACAAGAAGTACAGCAAGCAGAAATTGTGCTTGCCTATTTTTCTCAGTTATCTATGTCCAAGGTCAAGGTCAGAAGAAAAGGGCCAGGTAAAATATTCAAAGTGCAATGTGTAAATCTTGTCACAAGGGTTAATGTACGAGAATATGCAACAAAATCCATCAAGGGATAAAGAAGTTATGACCAACATTAAAGTTTTTGCACAAAGCATATGATAGCAATGCTATAACAAGAACTCCCATTTGTTTTTCGAGAAAAATAGGCGATCTAAAAACTACACGTTACTGTGACAAAATACTTTGGAAAACAGTATGTCAAAAGAAACATATCTACTTAAATACTGTAGGAAAACAAAACAAATCAGCATCATTTCAGCTTAAAAGTATATACATGTATGAACACGCAAGTATACACAAGTATAAACACATTTAAAAGTGACTGGAAATATTACATATTAATTGATATACTGTATACGTTTTTATATTGGTCGTGTCAAAATTTGCCAGTTTTTTCAATCCTAATTTATTGGCGGTGTTTTATATTGGCGCACTCTGGAAAATGTGCAAAGAGGTTTGTATTTTTTATTCTTTTTATACTCGGTAGGAAATTTTGGCGCAAAAGACTCAGACCGCCAATAGCGCCAAAATAAAACCACTGCCAATAAAAGTCCGTAACTAGTAATTATTGCATAGTTTTACAAAATACAGACAATATGTAGCATGATCCAATATACATGTTGTTCAATTTTGATTTCAAGAACAACATGTGTATTTGAATGATCAGCACTTATAAATTACAGTAACATGGTTACCACATAATGTTACTCTAAAACACCAACAAGCAAGTCAGTAAATATGGACCTAGTTGCTCAACTGATGATCATAAATCTCCTTAGATCCAACCTAGTGACCCAGTTTTGACCAAACAATTTGCATGAACTTCAAAAGGATAC
Organism: Tridacna crocea; assembly: GCA_943736015.1. Lineage (NCBI taxonomy): Eukaryota > Metazoa > Mollusca > Bivalvia > Cardiida > Cardiidae > Tridacna > Tridacna crocea. The sequence goes on along the minus strand of OX031057.1, from coordinate 10,934,097 downwards.
AAATGTACATCTATCAAAGTTTTAAAAATTCCCTAAACTGTGATTCTGTAGTAAGCAACAAGACTTTAAATGATCTGCTATGGCCATCTACTTTTATTCCTTTGGCTCTTTACGCAGACTGAATATCAACGCAAACACTCTGGTGAAATGTTACTCTGCAATTTGTGTGCCACACACTGTCTGATCATGGGGAACTTAATTTAAAAATCCGTTCATAATGCAGACATGAAAATTGGATATGACACTCATACACAGATGCAGCATGAAGACAGACAACAGCAAGTGCACAACAAAGTTTTCCTTTCTTGAATGGTGACCTAATGATGCATCTAATGTCACCTACATGTATTTTTTAACTTATTTCAGATCCCTTTCAGAAAAATATTCTGGCCAAATTTCATTCAGCTTTGGCAATTGTATTGACACCTGAGCATAACTTTATAAAATATTGGTTTAAGACAAACAGACAGCCCTCCTTGAAGTTCACCCTAGAGTAATTCTTTGGTGTGTTATGAAGCAAAATATGATAAAATTATTATTCACAACTTCTGTTTTATTATTCTCCTGTTGACTATTTCAATGGGTGAGCTGGAGCACTGACTGGCATTATGAACAATTTATGTACAATCTGCTTCACAAAAGTTCAATAGGTCCAGGAAACAAATTTTACTGAGACTGATTTGAAAGAAAAAAAACTCAATCTAAAATGATCAAAAAGTTCATTCTCTCTATCCTATGATGATAGCTTTCATCTACGAAATTAGACTGGCACAATGCTCTATAAGCATTGACATCTTTGTACCTATTAAATTATGGATACACTAAAACTTTTAACATATACAACTGGGTTACACTGAATTTATACCCCCTTCAAAATTGCAAAATAAATTGAACACCTGTACCAAAGTTATAAAAGTGTGTTTATGCTTTAAAACATGAATAGGCATATTTGCGTTTAAAGTTTTGCAGATAAACATTATAGAAAGTTAAAAAATAAGAAAAGCAATGTGTAATTTGGCTTTGTACTATGCGACCGTATTTTGCCTCGAGAAATTACACCGAACAGTCAGTTTTCTTCTAAAATAAATACGATAAAACTCAACATAGTCAAAGCTACATTATAACGGAATATTTTTCAAACCATACAGATTATCAAGAGTCAGTTTCGGTGAAATTCAACTGATAAACACTTGAAAACGTTCATTCATCACGCCTGATTGAACACTTGTGCTATTAGAATGAATTAGGACTTATACAACAAATATGGGAAAACTGACATTGCTTAAAATGGATACCGAACAAACTGTTGAGATTTTCATAGTTGATATGAAAACAAACCATTTGATATTTTGGTACATATCATGTGCGTTTAGTGTTAATTACATTTATAATGCAATATACAATGAGACTTATTTCATTGTTATCCACGAAGCTCGAGTTTACTACAATTACACGAACAAAATGGTAAAGGGCTGTGTTTGTTCTCTCATGCATTTCTCTCTTAAAATGAACTGGCTTAAGCTGAAAACTGGTATATTTAATAGACAATTATTACATCACATGATAAATAACTTAATGTTATAATTATGCAGAAGTGTTTATTGTTATCCGAGATAAAAGTTAAAGTCTGGAGCATTGCAAGGCGTATTAAATAGCCGCGCAGTTTAAAGTCAATTTTGGGTCTTGTTTTATATTTTCCAACCTTTCTTTAATGTTTCTATACTGCTAAAAGGTGAAACCTTAAAACCTCAAACGCAGAATCACTTGTCTATGTTTGAATGTTTGTACTGACTAATCCAAACACTGTACAAGCGTTCAATTTATTTTGCAAATTTAAGAGGGGTATAAATTCATGTTCATGTTATGAATGTTTATTAACCAAAACTTGCACAGACTTCTTTGCTTCATACGACGGAAAATTATAAATAAACGAAAACAATGTCTTTCCCCTCTGGTAATTTTAACACCAAATCACTTATGTAACACCCGTTTCGCTATTCTGCTCCTCTGCTGGGCCATTGCCCAGACCTGATGTTTTAAACTTCGTCCATGAGATATCTTTAATTACGGGTTTTTTTTTTTTAATGTTTCTATTTCCGCTTTCTTAGGTGGTTTTCTGTAAAGCATTGACTTTATTATCAGGACTTTCAGTGCAGCCTTTTCTTCCTCTGTCCATTTTTAGCTTCACTGGCCGAAGGCCAGCGGGCTTATGTCATGGCCCGGTGTCCGTCGTGCGTCCGTGCGTGCGTGCGTGCGTCCGTCCGTGCGTGCGTTAACTTTTATTTCAAACATCTTCTTCTCTGAAACTACCCATCCAATTTTGATGAAACTTCACAGAAATGATCCTGCCATGGTCCTCTTCAGAATTCCTTGAAAGAATTTTATTCCTTCAAAAACTCTGGTTGCCATGGCAACAAAACTGAAAAATATTGAAAATTTTTAAAAATCTTCTTCTCTGAAACCATAAGGCCTAGGGCTACCAAATTTGGTATGTAGCTTTATCTAGTGGACCTCTACCAAGTTCCTTCAAATAATAGCCCTGGGGTCAAAATTGGCCCCACCCCGGGGATCACAAGTTTTATATGGGCTTATATAGGGAGAACTTTAAAATCCTTCTGGTACCTAGCCATAGGGCCTAGGGCTACCAAATTTGGCATGTAGCTTTATCTAGTAAACCTCTACCCAGAGTGCCCAAATGATAGCCCAGAGGTCAAATTTGGCCCGGCCCCGGGGGTCACAAGTTTTATATGGGCTTCTATAGTGAAAACTTTAAAAATCTTTTCGTACCAAGCCATAAGGCCTAGGGCTACTCAATTTTGCATCTAGCTTTATCAAGTGGTTGTCTACCAAAGGTGCCCAAATTGTAGCCCTGGGGTCAAATTTGGCCCTGTCCTGGGGGTCACAAGTTTTACATGGGCTCATATTGGGAATTTTTTAAAAATCTACTTGTACCTAGCCATAAGGCCTAGGGCTATCAAATTTTGCATGTAGCTTTATCTAGTGGGCCTCTACCAGGAGGGCCCAAATTATAGCCTTAGGGTCAAGTTTGTCCCCACACCAGGGGTTACAAGTTTTACATGGGCTTTTGTGGTGAAAACTTTCTGAGTCATCTTGTTGCTAACCATAATAAAGACTAGGACAACTAAATTTAGCCCTGTCTCATGGATTTTATGTTTTACAGGGCCTTTTATTAAGAAAACTTTGAAAATCTTCTTGTTTATAACCACACATTCTAGACCTGTATTATTTGGTATGGGGCTTTATCTTGTAGACCTACACCAGGATTCAAGTAATTATAGCTTTGTGGTCAAAATTGGATTTGCCCAGGGGTCACAACTTTTTTGTAGGTTTTTATGGGAAAAAAACTGTATGCCCTCAAGTTTGAAACCAGTTGGCCAAATAATGTAATGTTTGGCTTGTAGTGTTTTTACGAATTAGCCAGTGGAGCGATACAGGGCCATCATGGCCCTCTTGTTTTCTTTGCAGACACTAAAAAAAAAGAAAACAAGAGCTGTCTTCAGACAACACACTCAACCATTCAAACTGTTTGTCATTAAAAGATCTTCATAGTACAGGCTATAGATCATATTGGTAAAGATATATTGCAGATCTAAAAGCACAAGCTAAGATTGTCTTAAACATCGTTAGAAACAAAATATTTAAGCCACAACCAGCACTGTTTACTCTTGTTTACTGGTAGAAATTTGATTTTTGATGTCCAACTAAAAGGAGTCATAATAGTATCAAAACCACGTCAGAGTTATACAAATTCCAGTTGTGTCATCGTGATTAATGCTCCAAGCCTCAGCTCAATGGCTTTGATAGTATGGGCGAATAGTAGACCTAAACATAAAACTTAACCCCAAATCAAGTCCAAAAATGGGGCCACAAATCTGTCAAAATCAAAACCAGAGTTATGCAACTTGCTCTGCAAAAACGTCCGATAAAAAAGTACGGGAAAATTAACCCTTTACTCCATAGATACTCATTTCTACGCATTGCTTGTAGGATTCTTTGGAAAATATTGTGACAAAAGGTGAAATTGCTCATGACGAGCAATTTCACTTTCTCTCAAAATGTCTTGTATGCTATCAAAAGGTGTCATATACACATAAGAAACAGCTTCATCCTTGCTGTTATTTAGGGTCAATTAGAGATACCATAGAAATGCCCTATGGGGTAAAGGGTTAAGGCTTTCGCTGTCAAGATGTCAAAATCTTAAAGCCTCGCTCCTAGGGGTATTTACGGCAGTTTTTGGTGCAAGAAAAACAAAAATATGGACCCATTTGAGGTAACTATTCAAGCCTTTTCATGTGCGAGAAAATAAAAGTTTTTTTTCTTATAAAATACACCACAGGAATTTGACATTTTATAATCAAGATAAATGATAAAAATATGAAAAAAAAATCTCCCCTATATAATATAAACATCTCGATTACTGGCGGTAGCACCCGACAACCTTTTTTTTCGTTTTTAATATATTTATGGACATCAAATGATACTAGAGATTTTTCTATAAGTAACTTATAAAGTATTTGAGCGCATTCCTTTTTAAAGAAAAGATATTTGAAAAAATAACAGTAATAAGTAATACGAAAATACGCTTCTTGCCACTTTCTGTGACGTCAGCGAATGGCCACCCAGACAAATCAAAATATCTTATAAAGCTGTAAAACAGGACGGATATCTCCGGTAGAAAGGTGTCTACTGAGGTATCGCCGGATGTTGCAGGTACATTAGTGTGTTGTCTATCACTAGGCTAAAGGAAATTATGATCAATGTTTGTCTCGTGGGTGATTTTGGTTGGGAAAGGCTGTCGGGTGCTAGCTCCTGCAATCGGGACGTTGCATTATATAGGTGAGTTTTTTTTCAGATTTTTATCATTTATTTTTGTTATAGAATGTCAAATTCCTGTGAATGCACGAAAAAGAACGAAAATATGACCGGCCGTTTGCAAGGCGCAGAAAATTATTGAGGAGTATCCATTGCATATGAAATTAGTGAAATGAAGGACATGCTTTTATGGTAAAAGATATCAGATACTATCTTTAACAGGCAAAAAAATTGACGATTTCTACGAAAAAATACTTTCAAGACGACAATAAATTTTTGCGCCGCACTATAAATAGATTATATAGATGTAGTGTACCTCACCCCGAAAATTACGGAGCTGTGGTCGAGTGGTGATGACGTCAGCTTAATAGGCAGGAGATTGCGGATCGAATCGCCTTCTCTCCCGACCACTAATTGTTTAGCTCCACTGGCCGAAGGCCTGCGAGCTATTTTTTTTTTTTCACATATAGATCTATAGGTTTTTTTTTTTTTAAAACAGTTTTCACAAAATTACCAAAAGATATTTATAAAGCTCAACAGCACATTGAGCCATTTATTATTTCAGCTCAACACGGTCGTACATTTTGCCAAGCAAGTTGTCACAAAGAAATAATTTAACTGATCCATAAAACCTGTTTTGTCTAACAGGCAGCTAAATCGTGAGGAAGAATGGTCTTTGGACATACAAAAAAAAAGGAAAAAGTTAAAATCCACATTAACATGCGTGGACTATGCTTGCTGGTATAAGTAGATACTTTTTTAGAGGCATTGTGTCACCTTTTCACAGACCATGATAATTATGTTTTTAAGCCTCATATACCACTTGTCAGACCGTACATTTAACGAAAAAGTTAAAGTGATCAATTTTGTGTACTTAGGTATTGTACCCTTCATTGTAGGAGCTTGACGAATTATTTAGAGAGTTTGGGATTCCTGGAACTGAGAGTGAATTGCCAACAAATGCGGCTGAAGAGAGAAGGATATATGCTGGGGGAAAAAAGGATGAGGAATGGAGTGAAGAGGAAGAAGAGGAAACAGATAGAGGAGAAATAATTATGACAAAGAAAGTAGACGAATTTGTGACAAAGTTTACAAGTGATGATAGTGACTCGGATGTTGAAAAAAGAGAGAGTGGCGAGGATTCGGTCAACTGTACATTTAAGGTTAGTTGTTACGTTCAATTTGACGAACATGAACTCCAACAACATAGACTTGCAACGACAGAATTACAAAAGACTGAGAGATATATGTTCATAATGGGATGTTTGAAGAAATACGGAAAGGAGGAGACTAGGGGAGGAAAGAGAAAGAGGACTCGATATCAGTTTATGTGCGAAGATAAACCTGTTTAACGCCCGGCCTTTATGTACATAAATAATATTGGAAACAAAGCTCTGAGGAATATCCAAAAACACCTTGCTCTAAATAGACCAGTACCACGTGTTCATGACAATACAGGAAGAAGACCGGCCAATGCCATTAAGTACGAGCAGGCACGGTACTGTGTTGACTTGATATTGTGGTGTGCCGATAGTAATGGCTTACCTTTACTTGCAGCGCCTCGTGGTCAAGGAGTCGAAGCACCAGTTTTTTAGCTCACCTGAGCACAACGTGCTCTAGTGGAGCTTTTAGGATCACTCGGTGTCCGTCGTGCGTCGTCAACAATTCTTTAAACATCAACTCCTCCTAAACCGCTGGGCCAATTTGGACCAAACTTGGCTGGAATGTTCCTTGGGAGGTCCTCTTAAAAATTGTTCACAGAATTTGATTCCGTCAAAAACTCTGGTTGCCATGGCAATGAAATTGAATTTTTTAGGAAATTCTTAAAAATCTTCTTCTCTGAGACCGCTGGCCAGATTTTAAAATAATTTCACAGTGGTGTTCCTTGGGTGACACTTTTCAAAAAATGTTCGCGAAATTTCGATCCGTCAAGAAACATGGCTCTGGTGAATGGGGGCTTCTTGCACTATACAGAAATGAAAGAATTCTTAAAAATTATTCTTCTCTGAAACCGCTTGCAAGATTTTAAGATAATTTCACAGAGATGTTCCTTGGGTGACCCTTTTCAAACATTGTTCGCAAAATTTTGATCCGTCAAGAAACATGGCTCTGGTGAATGGGGGCTTCTTGCACTATACGGAAATGAAGAAATTCTTAAAAATTCTTCTTCTCTGAAACCGCTGGTCAGATTTGAAATAATTTCACATGGATGTTCCTTTGGTGAACCTTTTCAAAAATTGTTCGTGAAAGTTTGATTCGTCTGGTGAATGGAGGCTACTTGCACTATAGGGCAATGAAGAAATTCTTAAAAATCATTCTTCTCTGAAATGGCTGGTCAGATTTTGGAAAGTTTTCACAGAGGTATTCCTTGGGTGACCCTTTTCAAAATTTGTTCGTGAAAGTTTGATTCGTCGAGAAACATTGCTCTGGTGAATGGGGGTTAGTTGCACTATATGGAAATGAAAAATTTCCTGAAAATTCTTCTTCTCTGAAACGGCTGATCAGATTTGAAAATTATTTCACTGAAATATTCCTTGAATGACCTTTTTCAAAATTTGTTGATAGGTCAAGAAACATAGCTCTGGTGAATGGGGGCTACTTGCACTGTACGGAAAATAAGAAACTCCTAAAAATTCTTCTTTTCTGAAACTGCTGGTCAGATTTTGAAAGGACTTTTACAGGTGACCGTTTAAAAATTGCTTGGCAAAATAATGATTTTGTTTCCAGTATTTCAATACCTTCAAAAATTAAAAAAGCTAGGGTCCTCGCAAAAATTCAGGTGAGCGATCCAGGGCCATCTTGGCCCTCTTGTTTATCTTCTTGTCTGACAAGAAAAGAAATGCATACCATGTATCTTCAAGCTTGTCACGAGCTTGGTACAAGACAGCTCAGTGTATCGTCATTCAAAAACATATGGTCACAGTGTCTCCCACACATCAAAATTGTGACACCAAAACAAGACGTCTGTCACAAGTGTGAACTACTACGTAAGGAAATAGCTGACGCTGTTATAGAACAAGAAAAATTGGAAGCTTCCACCTCTCTCACCTTACACATACAGGTATATTTATATTTAAGGGGCTTACAAAATACATATGTACGAAAACACAACGGCTTTCTTTGTTCAGATCTTAAATAAGTACCATAAGGCTGAGAAACACATGGAAAAACAAAAGTACTTTTCTTCTATTGCTCTCTTTTCGTCTTCAAAACGAGAATATAATACCAGTTTTTTCGTGTTTTTTTTTTTCCGAGTTAGCCTTTCAGAATACAATAGCATGTACTCCATTTATTTGTAATTACTGCGCGACATTAGATAGATTACATGATTTTTCAGGATGCACAAGCAGAACGGAAGAAATACTTATCATCAATAACCGATGGAAGAAAGGAAATGAGTGATCACAACCGCCAGCCAGGCCCAATACCACCATTGAGTCCAGAATTGAGAAAGGTAAGCTAAAGCGGGCAAATGAATCATACCTGAGGCTCGGTCATTTTTCCTTTTATCGTCATTACTGCTTCTTCTTGTTCACAAAGAATATAACATTGCACAGAAAATATTCTTACACAACATCTTGTATATTTTCAGGTCCATTACACATTCGATTATAACAAAAACGTGTTGATTCCGAACCATAGTACTCAGATGGGACCACTCTACTTTGTATTGCTAGAAAACTTCAAATTTTTGGAGTGTGCATTGACTCCACTGATTAGCAATTCAACTATATTATTGACGAAGATCAGTCAATAGGTCTGCGTACACACTGTTTTCTCTAAATTTAAACATTGTTATTCAACATAAATTATGAAGTAAGTGCTTACAACTTACATTAATCGTTCTCGATGATTGCTTCCTCGAGAACTTAACCAGTACCCGTACCGTGATGTAAGTGGTGTACTGAACACGAGACTACCAAGTTCAAAATAGCCTGCTTTTGTGGAAAGTGAAGATGAAGACTAGGCTGTACAGAATGTGCAGTTTGATCTTAGATCTACGCTGTCCGATACGGTGATTTTTTTTTTCTATGCAAAAAAAGAACTTTTAAAATTAATCAATTTGGTTACCACTATTTGCGATACCCAATAAATGTATTCGGCCGTTCAAGGTTTAATAACGTAATACTTCACGCATACAAAATGTATTTTGTTCCAGATGCTGATGGTAATGGAACACATGGGCCGAACTCTGTAATCAGTATGGTGCACCATTGTCTTTTTAGACGTAGCTTTGGGGGAAAAAAGATGTGTGCTTCACGCTGATAATTGTGAATGTAAGTATTACGAGTATATCCATAATTAGGAAACCGCTTAACTATTTCAACCTTTTTGAACCCATGGCGCCTCACATAAGTAGAATGAATGAATGAATGAATGGTGTTTTATGGCCCGTCGACAACTTAGGTCATATTGGGCGCACTTACATATAAAATTATGCATCTGCTTTAAGTTATACTGTGAAACACTGACACAGATCAGAAATAATAAAGAAGCAACCTTGTTTACAGGATAAAAAGTTAACTTTGAAAAGGTCAATAAGCCTTAAAATATAATACTTGTAAAACAACAAAATAAATATTGAGAAACAGGGCTTCCCTATTTACTCAATCATTTTAATAGAACCCCCTTAAAGGGGGATAAACACTGTTTGTTTAAGTTCGTCTGTAAAAAGTGAAATGTCAAAAAAGTAAAACTAAATCTTCTTAAAAAGGTTAACTTCTTTCAGAAAATCGAATAGCGATTCTAATTTCACAGTATCAAACAAAGTTTTTAAACTGTCAACATGAAAGTATTTATCCCTACACGGTGCAAGATCTGTGCATTCTATCAGTAAATGCTTGACAGAAAAAAATGTATTGCATGGGATACATACAGGAGGCTCTTCTCCTTTGAGAAGATATGAGTGCGTCATATGGGTATGACCTATTCTCAAACGGGCCAAAATAACTTCCTCTCGACGGTTTGACCGTAAGCCAGGGAGCCATTCACTTGTATTTGGCTTGATAGCGAATAATTTATTCTCTTGATTTGAAGGATCGCTCCAAGATCTTTGCCAAACACCATTAATAAAACTATTAATAAGAGGTTTAAAATCACTAAAAGGAACTTTAAAAGGTAAAATTTCTAGTGATAATGCGTCCTTGGCAGCTTTATCTGCCTCTTCATTACCACTAATACCAATATGGCTGGGGAGCCAGCAGAAAACTATATCAGCTCCTTCGCATAATCTGGACAATTTCTCAAGGAGACTGACTACATGCGGATTATCCGTTTTCTCGCCCTCAAGTGCTTGCATAACTGATAAAGAATCAGTAAATATAATGTATCGCCAATAGCCATCTTGTTCAATATGGTTGAGGGCAAGGTCAATCGCTTTTAGCTCTGCAGAGAAAATAGACGAATTATTAGGTAACCGGAACTGATACAATTCACCGTCAAGGATGGCAGCCGAAGCAACCTTTACCCCATGTTTTGAACCATCTGTGTAGATTTCTTCATGAGTATAATATTGTTCTTTGTCTTCAAGGAATTTAGTTTTGAAAATCATTGGATGTGTAGTAGCTTTCTTATCTGAAGCAAGATTGTAAATATAAGTGGGACTTTTGGAAGTCCATAATGGAACTTCAGAAATCCTATGGCTTGCTACATTCTCGAGATCACAATCAAGGCAATTCATATCCGCTTCACAGCGTAAACTAAAAGGAGGTATAACTTTGTCTCTTTCTAAAAATTCATCCTTGTACAATGGTTCAAATACTATTTCATGAGTTGGGTTGTCAGGATTTGATTTTAACTTTAAGTAATATTGCAAGGAGAGTTTCTTCCTGCGTAAATTTAGAGATGGTTCATTAGCTTCAGCATATAAGCTATTGACGGGAGATGTCCTGAAAGCGCCAAGCGCTAATCGCAAACCTTGGTTGTGGATAGAATCCAACTTGCGAAGGTACGATTGTCGGGCTGAGCCATATACGACACAGCCGTAATCTAACTTGGATCGGACAAGCGATCTATATAGTCTAAGTAAGACTTTTCTGTCGGCTCCCCAGTCCATGCTGGAGACAACTCGTAAAAGATTAAGAGCTTTTTGGCATTTATTATTTAAGTAATTGATGTGTGGAATAAACGACAGTTTAGTGTCAAATAAAAGACCTAAAAATTTGAATTCAGGCACGACTTCAATTTGTATCCCATCTAATGTAAGCTCAGGATCTAAGTGTAATTTTCTTGATTTGCAGAAATGCATGCATTTGGTCTTGGTTTTAGAAAATTTGAAACCATTTTCTCTTGACCACTTGCTTAAATTATTCAGTACTTGCTGTAATTGCCGCTCTATTGTATGCATATGCTTGGATCTATAAGAAATACAGAAGTCGTCAACATACAAAAAGCATTCCACGCCAGGGCACACAGACTTCACAATATTGATTTTGACACTGAACAGTGTAACAGAGAGAATGCTTCCCTGGGGAACGCCCATTTCTTGTTCATGAGGGTTTGAGAGAGTATCTCCAACCCGAACTCTAAAATGACGTTCATTCAAAAATGCCGAAATGAAATAAGCAAGGCGACCTCTTACACCGAAATCATGGAGGTCGTTCATGATTCCATACTTCCATGTGGTATCGTAAGCACTTTCGAGGTCGAAAAATACAGAAACAACATGTTCCTTTTTTATAAAAGCTTCGCGATTGAATGTTTCGAAGCGAACTAAATGGTCGAGAGTGCCTCTTTGTTTACGAAAACCGCTTTGAACGGTAGCAATGAGTTTGTTTTTCTCTAAAAACCAAACAAGCCGGTCATTGACCATCCTTTCCATAGTTTTGCAAATACAACTTGTTAAGGCTATAGGACGATAGTTCGTAGGATTTGTCGAGTCTTTACCCGGTTTTGGTATGGGAATTACAATGGCCTCCTTCCAGGAATCTGGGAGAATACCAGTATGCCAGACTTGATTAAAAATGCGAAGTAGACAGTCGAGGGATCGAAATGGTAAATGCTTCAAAAACTGGTAATGGATGTCATCACATCCAACAGCAGTGTCATGACACTTCTTTAATGCTTTCGTCAGTTCTTTTATAGTGAAATCTTTATTGTAATGTTCATTGTTATTCGACTTAAAATTTAACTTTGTTTTTTCTTTAATGTTTTGAAATTTCTGAAATGCTGTCGAATAATTTGAAGAAGAGGATTTCTCTGCAAAGGTGTCAGCTAAGACATCTGCAATATCTGCTTTGGAGGTGACGACATCATCACCAACATTTAAGTGTCCAACATTTAATGAGGAGTTTTTGCCGTTAATTTTCCGGATCATGTCCCATGTCTTTTTGACAGACGATCTAGAATTTAATCTAGACACGTACTGTCGCCAAGACGCACGTTTACTTTGCTTGATAGTCCGACGTGCTTTTGCACGAGCAATTTTAAACTTTGAAAGATTTTCCTGAGTTGGTCTCAGGTTAAATTGTCTGAGAACAGATTTTCTTTGTGTTATAGCCTTTTTGCAATCATCATTAAACCATGGCTTGTTTGGGTGCTTTGGATTTGTCGAAGTTCGAGGAATTGACTTTTCAGCAGCCGAATAAATCAAGGAAGTGAAGAGCTCAGCAGGATTTTCACAATCTTCAAAAGCACTGGGATGAATTGTTTGTTCGCAATTAATTCTGAATTGTTCCCAATTCGCTTTGTGAAGTTGCCAACGTTGAGGACGTTGTTGTACTGAAGGTCCTACTTCCGATACTTTTATCGGGAAGTGATCACTTCCATGAAGGTCATCACAAACGTTCCAGTTAAAATCTGGAACAATTCCAGGGCTGCAAATAGTAAGATCCAGTGATGAGTAAGAACCAGTAGCAGGATGAAGATAGGTTGAAGACTTATCATTTAGCAGAACAAGGTCGTGCTTCGTGATAAAATCCTCAATAACTCGACCCTTGTCATTAGTATCTGAACATCCCCATAATGTATGGTGGGAATTAAAGTCTCCCAGTATAATGAAAGGCTCTGGCAATTGATCTACAAGATTATCGAGTTTCTTGACATCAATAGGCGAGCTAGGTGGAAGATAGATAGAACACAAAGTAATAGTCTTATTCAGGGTAATGTTAACCGCCACAGCTTGTAAAGAAGTTTCAAGCTTGATAGGATGATGAGGGACATTGTTATTCACAATCACGGCAACACCTCCTGAAGCTTTATCTGTACCACTAAAGTTTTTCAAGTAACTAGAGTGATACTTTAAATTAAAGTTGTCAAGAGTCTTTAAGAAATGTCTCTTGTAAGCAAACTGCTACTGGTTTCTGTTCGTTTACTAAAAGGTTTAGTTCCTCAAAGTTGGCTTTAATACTACGACAATTCCATTGCAGAATGTTATTAATCATTGCTATATTTAAGGTAAAGTACACACCACAAATCAATGGAAGTATGTATTTATTCATCTTTTGTTGTTGAGTTTGATGATTCTTCCTTGCTTGTTTGTATTTGACTCTGCTTGTGAGTCGTCTGCTTCCATGTCTTCATCAAGACATTGGAAGCGGTTAAAATTTTGTATTTCATCATCGGATCCTTTCGGAAACCGATCTGGTTGTACTTTTTTTGGCGATTTGTTGCGACTTGATGTTTGACTTAATATTTTATTTCCTCTAATACTTTCAGTTGGCTTTTGAGTTTTTTTACTAGCAGATTCTTGTTTTGTCTGATTAACTGTTTGTACAGCGACATCGACAGTTTGTGTTTGAGCGTCTTTTACCTCTTTAGGTGTGCCATTCCTTTTGGTAACTGTAGAATAGAGGTTCGCTAGAGTTAATCGACTGTCCACAATTTTTCTTGCTTCGGGAAACGAGAGACTTTCTTTGTACTTGATGGTTACGATTTCTTTCTCTCGTTTCCAAACTGGACATGTTCGCGATGTAGCTCCATGTTCACCGCCACAATTTGCACATTTTATGTGATTTTTACAGTTCGATGAATCATGAGCACTAGCCACTTCACCACAATGTCTACAGAGAGCCTCAGAACTAGCTTTTGTACATTTACGTTCATGATGCCCGTATTTGTAACAAGTGTAACATTGAAGTGGATTAGGAATATACAAGTCCACACCCACATTCAAATAGCCAACTTTCAAGGATTTCGGTAAAATTGCAGAGTTAAAGGTAATGACAATCGTGTTGGTCTCTCGCTTTATTCCGTCTCTATACACTGTTATACGTCTTGCAGCCATAACGTGTTGAGTAGAGAGTTCTTGGACAATTTCTTCTTCCGATACACCTGCAAGATCTGGGCATCGAATGATTCCACGTGTTGTATTTAAACTCCCGTGCGGAGAACATTTGGCAGGGATCTGAAAGAAGTGCTTAATTTTCATAAGGTTTTCTGCATGTTTTGGTTTCTCTACTTCAACTAATAGCGAGCCAGAGGAGAGCTTTTTAACTGTTTTAGGTGAACCAGCAATAGACAACAGAACCTTTTGAATTACAAAAGGTGATAGTTTAGAAAGTGGCTGATCAGGAACAGTTGATTCTATCAGTAAAAAGCGAGGAAAAGGAGAGGTCGATTGAGTGGTTTCAGAGTCGGCATCAAGTTGGTCGCGTGTTCTTTTTTTGTTTTGGGGATCCATGGTTAAAGGAAAAATGTTCATCATCCATGACCCCACCCACCGCGGAGTCCAACGAGGGGATATGGCTAATGGAGCGGGTATCCAGCTCCCCATACCAGGGTTACATCGATGGTATACTCAGATGCCATGAATAAGTCGAAGCGACAAGGAAAAAACATGGATAGTCCCCCAGATCAGGGATTTACCATGGCAGTCGAAGTCCCAACGAAAAATCCACATCACCCAATTAGCCCATAAGCCTATATAAGACCAGGACTTTAAAGTACGTATCAAAGTAAAAGGTAAAAAGGCACTTTTCAAGCAAACAATAATTATGGGTTTAATACGTTAGAATATTCCATCGAGAATGAAGACCAGATGGAGTATGGCAGTAAAACAGAGGAAAAAGGTATCAAATATTCCAAGTTTGCTTTAGATTCAGAAATTTTGAGTTTCAAGCAGTATAGCAAGACGCATGCAGAAAGGAAGCATCTGTATACAGATGCCTTACCCCCATACAGCTCCACCAAAACATTACAGATATACATAAAATGTGCCCAATCTTAAAACGACCAGCCGATTGCACTAGACCGGGCCCATCTAGGCTCTCGTTTACACAGAAGCCGAGGCCAAAGCAGTGTGTTAGAGAGCTGGAGATCCCTGGGCTCCCCTCAACTGCCAGGACCCTCTTTTCCTGCTTACGAGTCTCCACCCACGGCAAACAGGCGGGTCCATCGGTGGGGTCTTACCACTCTGCAGGACGGCAGCCGGCGAATTCTATCCCCCGTCCGGCTGGGGAACTCACATAAGTAGACCCACATTTGAAATAAAACCACACGATAGCAAATTGAATCTCCCCGTCTATTTAAAGTTAGATTCCTTTTCAAAACTTTTCAAAACGAATTATATTTCATTTCATTACAGCTCAAATAAGAACAGATTTGTAATAGCATATTTGCTATGGAGGATACACCAAGGCTTAAACAGAGAGATTGTTTTATTAATGGCAATACCTGTTCATACAAAGTAAGTCAAATTTAGTACACTAGATGCCATATGTGTAATTTTATCGAACAAGTAAGGTAAACTTCGAAATTTGAAATTCCTTTTTGCAGCGATAAATTACCGTTTCGCCTTAAACTCAATGTTGAACTACCTGGTACTGAGATGATTATCAAAGATTTTTTTTCCAGGTGTCTGATTGATGGTGGTTTCGGAAGGATAAAGAAGCTTTATCGACGTTCGGACTGTGACTGCCTGCAACAGTTTGCTGAAGTAGTTGAGAAATCTTCGACACACAACTATCCGGTGCTATTCAGTGAGCCAAATGGAGAACAGGAGTGGATTTGGTATGCCATTTGTTTAATTAGACGGTTTATGCATATTCTCATTTCCATATATAAGCAATTAATTTTACTGCAATTGATTTTGTGTACATCAATGAATGGACCTACTCAGTCAACAGTATCAATATTCTCTTTCAGGTATGATTGGAAGATATATCTAAAGCGATATTTTCGGCCTCTGAACGGTATCCAGAAATTTCACTCTTTCAGAGTGACGGCCGCGGACAAAACGTCTGTGTTTGTAAGGGAGAGATCGGCAGGAGAAGAAAGAAGGATAAAGCTATTGAAGTCGACTGATGATATACCTATAGGGTCGTATCCAGAGCAACTTCAGCCAGCAGGTCTTAGTAGAGAAAGACAGAAATTCTTGTTCCAGAATGTTCGACCTTTCGTGCGCGCACCTTTCAAGGATATTACCTGGCCCGTACTAACTGACATTACCACTATATGGAAACTCTGTACGGGAAATTTCTTCGGTGAATTCAAGATGGCGGACACGTTTTATTGACAAAGTAAGTGTCGTTTAATTTCGGTCCAAACTTGTTTCAAATTGCATCCCCTACATGGAGTAAAGTGCCAATCTAGAGAGCTTTGATTGAAAAATCAAACGATAGTAGCTTACGAGAAAACGGGAGTGCCTCTTGTCCGTAATACGGCGCTGAACATGATGTTTTGATGAAGTTGAAAAACTAAGCGGGAGACCGGAAGAAAACTGGCTTTATTTCATCAAAAAGAAAACTTATGATAAAAGAATGTGCCTCGATTGGTTAGGAAATGTCATATTCCTACAATTGTGCCAAAATACGTTGCTTATATTTACTGATTTAGCTGTTACAAAATTTTGAAATTTTGCATGGTGTACTCTTCGGTGCAAACCGAAACTAAACTACTGTACGGTTGGGTGATCGGAATTTCTGTACGCTTCGGTAACAAATATGAAGTCAAAAATCTGTACACTTCGGTGAAAACGATTAAGGGAGGAAAAAAAGGAAATGTACGAACAACCTATATGGGTCATTTACTTGATGTTTTTATGTTGAACTCAAAGAAACGTGATGTATAAATCCTCAACTTCGCACACTAAAATGGCTCGTTATTGAGAAGTGCTGAGCAACATGAACAGAAGCATCTTGTGTACATGTATATATATAAATATGTGCCTTTAACATAAAAGTAATAAATACAAGGTTTTTGTCTTAGTCTAACACAAAAAATGTAGAAGCCATCCATAGTATAAACTTCAAAGATGCATTATGTGAAAAGCGAAATATAGTACCTCCTCTATCATCATTTATTGATCAGGGGTCCTCCGTAGCGAAGTAGGTAATGTAGATTTTTAGTAACTTTTTGTGGATGGAATTGGTTAGAATTCCACAAAGGACACTGGTTTATGTTTGTATGTCTGTTGGCGACGCATTTTTAGAGCTCAAGCCCAGTGCTGGTGAACACAAGAAGCACTGTCGGAGCAAATTTTGTGTCGATCCGACCAGAACCAGTTGGAAAGCCATATAAAGCCCGAATCAAACAATGACACATCTCTGAGCTTTGGACTGACTTTTCAAACCCTAACAATCGGCAGTGACAAATGCAATACAAAACTCCTTTGTGCACTGCTTTGTAGCTATATAGCTCGTTTTTTATTTACATTGATATCGCCTGAGTGATCATTTGTTATTCTTTATACCTTAAGAGACCTTTTAAAAAAGATAATCGTATGCCTGTTGTTAAATTCACATTTAAGAGTTTTGCTTTAGCATAAATTATGCGGTTTTTCATTAATTGAAACCGTCAGTTTTCATACATTGATAGAAACGAGAAATTCAGCCTAGAACAACCATAGCTCTCATTTCATTTAGGGGGAAAAAGAAAAAAAAATACACTAATTTCTACCTTACTTTTCAAAGTATCACATCCTTTTACTAGAAACTCTGGATGATTATACAACACACTCCGGCAACTCTGTCTTCATTACATGGTTTTCTGAGTTACGACCCCGTTATATCATCCTTTTGTAAGAATTTCCAAGGGATATTATCCTTATTCCGTAGCTTTCATTTTAAAGCTTTTATAAACTCCCACTTTTATGTTTCAGTCACATGGATGAGGAACTACTTTAGTGATATTATTTTTCTTCTGCTTTCAGTGTTCTACTATAGAATTGGAATTATATACATGGAACTTAAAAATTGTTTGTTACATTCTGTTAATAACATATTTTTATTGTCACATTTATTTGTACTCTCACTCCCTCTAGCATAACTAGAACTTGACTTACCTGGGGTCAATCTTTCATACGGACTGAAGTCTATCTCATCCATCATTTTTCTCATGACCTTGAGATAAGGGATTTTTGTAAAAATATCAGGGGTGATATTTGGTCGTGCTTTTCTTATGTCAAGAATTCTCTCAGCAGTCCTTTCCCCCAATTCCCTTGATTTGCATCAAGTCCTCCAGTTCACAAAAATTAATGGGAACTTTCTCCATTTTGGGTTGTATGGTTAGCTCGGTGTATAATACAAATTAAAATGCGTGTGAACACCATGTAAATAATTTGCATGCAGAGCTAATACAGTGTTGTCCGCTTTTAAAGTAAGTCAGACATAACCCACAGTTCGCTTATAGATGAAGTCAAACTAAATACATTTTGTTACAAAATGCTTTCAATCCATAAAAATATGGATGCAATTTGAATGTACAGCCTAAGAATAGCGTCGTTAGCAAAAATAACGAACTTGTGTTAACAGTCCTGTCAGTGCTTTGAATTCAAAATATCCGTCAATGAGATGCACAGATAGGATTCATGCGAGAAAATCTACTCTACACCAGCCGGATTTTCAGGATATTATGCAGTCTATTGTCCGCTTTAAAACTTAAGTCGGACTAATTCTTTTTCTCAACTCTTGTCTCCTCTCCTTTCCTGAAATAGGGCGGACATGGGTCGCGAAAATTGAAACTCAGGGCAGGGGACAAATTCAAAATTCACAAAATTGAGAAAAAAAAAAGATTCCACAACAGGTTCTGTGTTTATTTGGCTGTTGAATTGAAGCAACTGCCGAAATATTGTGGAAGATGCAAAAAAAAGTGTCACTATCAATGTAGTAAATGAAAACCAGTAAGGCCTATAAATACAACAACAACAGTAAAAAAAATCATTGAAAACGTTAAATTACTTTACTAACAAAAGTGAAAAAATGCAACGAAGCCAATAAAAAATTTGACCTTGGATTTCTACACGACGTCCGAAAAGCAATCTGGCTACCCCTCCACCCAACAATTCCAGTCGCTTCAATCCAACAGAAACACGGTCAATTCAACCGCAAATGCGATTCGAATTGCTCGCAGCGCCACTGTTGTAAAACCGAGAACTTGCCTGTCTAACTATCTTTCCCAATAGTTATAAAGTATTTCTTTGCACAACTCCTTGGCTTCGCGACCTTCGTTAGTCGGATACGTCTTTACTCTATGGCTGTCGTTCTTTGCCTGACGGTTTTGGTCGCATGATGTTTTCACAGCGAACCCGACAAACCAATCAACTAAGTAGCCCCGCTCTTTCCATAATAACCAAAACATACATACCTGCTGAGTAGTGGATAGTTTACCTATTTTACCACAGTATTTAAGTGTAAGACTTTAAACCCAAAGAGTTCGGAGTGTCAAGCCTTACCGGAAGCACTGCGATTTTGGCGGGAATGTCCCTGGGCAAGACACTTCAGAGTCCTGAAATTGCTCGCAACACACGAAAGGGGATATTCAAAGTTTTGCGTAAAGTGTCGTCCCGGATCACCCACGCAGTCGGCGCAGGGTAATTCAAGACGACACTTTACGACATCAGATTATGTGCTACAGTAGACATGTGCAGAACAGAAAAGTACGTAAAACCGGAAAGTGTCGTTTCGGATTGGCCTATGCGGACTGCGCAGGCTGATCCGAGACTACGCTTTACGCAAATGTCCGAATGGCCTTTTTCGTATGCTGAATGCTATATAGTGTTGATGAAATCTAGGACATGGATGATTATGTGAGCTGTCGCCTTGATATAACTAAAATAATGAATACGGTGTAGAACACAAATCTATCGGTTCATTCATCTATCAATCCATCCATCCGTCCGTCCGTTCTTCTGTCAAACCATCTATCCATCAATCCATCCGTCCGTCACTCCATCCATACATAAATACGTACGTCAAGCCATTTATCTATTCATTCATCTGTCCGTTCGTCCGTCTGCCAATCCATCCATTCATCAATCCACCCATCCATTCATCCATCAATCAAAAGGTTGAATTCTTGGTAAACTTTTTAATTCTACACAGCTGTTTATAATAGACATATTACACATGCAACCGTTCTATGCAGAGCAATAAAATTTCAGATTCGTATATATTGAAGACACATGCGGACGAATTTTTAAAGGAAACTCATACCATTTGATGATCCTTTAACAGATAAGGAATAGTTGGAAAATTTGCTAACGCCAGGATATTCAAACAAGGAATTGCACGATAAAAAGGTAAACCATGACAAAAGACTGATCGGTGTTTAAGGGCCATTTCTGAAAAAAAAAACAAGTATTTGATATCCTTGAAACAGTTTATATCTTACGTGTTCACCTAGACTTCACCAGTACTTGCTTGGAACACTTAAGGTTTTCAAATGGCACCATTACAAGATAAATCGATATAAAGAAACACAAAACGTATCTTTGGTGGGGTTCAAATCTGAGACCCCTGAATTAAAAACATCATGCAGGACAAAAAAATCAACAATTATAAAAGATTAAATATACATTTGAGCCATGTTCTAGGAAAAGAGGGCTTCATGCATCTGAGAAAAGTATCGATCCAGTCCAGCCTACACAGTCCGTGCAGGCTGACCTGGCTCGAAATTTTTCGCTATTTATAAATTTTCTTTACTTCAAAAACCCAGTCTACCTCATGATAAAGTCAATTGTTAAAAAATGCGGGTATATGGATCCGATGGGTACGTGAAGCTCGCTAAGTATCATGCGCCATAGGGATGCAATAAGGCCTATTTTGCCAGAGCATGACTCTTTTCTGTTGTTAGGAAAGGTAAAAATGGTGCTTCCCAGCATTTTCTCCTTTCACTTCATTTGAACAAAGAACATCAGTTCATTTTAGCCTTTGGCAACAAATGTGTTACAATGTTCCTTGAGCTGCCAATGTGGAATGGGATTTACAACAGAACGAGACTTTCCTGGGGTCATATTGACCAACCATTCTCAAGAATATCCTTTGTCTAATTCTCATGATTTTTCCAAATTTGAAAGTGACACAATTTCTGATTAGCTAAACCTTTTGGTTAAGCCAATCAGAAGTTGTGTTACCTTCAAATTAATAAAATCCTGGAGAATAAGACCGAGACCGTTCTTGAGAATGATACGTGTAGTCTTGCTGTAGTATGGGACCCCACCTTTCTTTGGGAAGAAAGTCTATTGTACGACAACCCATGCCAATGTGTCACTAGAATGACAAACATCCTGGAGGTCGGGAGTAGTTAGGTGTGTCCGTTCAGGGAGTGGAATTTGTTCTTTATTCTATATAAATGACGTCACAAGCCGGTGGAGGTAATTTTCAGAACCAATCAGGCGTGTACATACCTGTTGTGTAATATTCTCGGCGGCATTTCTATTTTTAGCCACGGGGTCAAGAATGCGCGACATAGATCGAGCAGACGAAAATCCGTTGACAGGAGGTTTGTCCAAACAGGGTGGAAAAAAGGACTGTGGGAGTAGATGATTATTTTAGGGTCTAGCACGGTCGATAGCTTCAAAAACAGGGTGACAAAAGGCCTTCTCTTTACCAATCTCTTTCCAGCAACTGCGAGCGACACTGAAGAAAGTCAGTCTATTTTTTAACCAGTGAGTTCAACAATCATAACGATCTTTCTCGAGCAGACGAATTCTAGAGATCGGCTGCGGTGTGGAAAAGGTTTTCAAAAGCAATTTAATCTGTTGCCTGCAACTATGCGCTGGACAGTGGGATGGGAGGGGGGGTTACAAATCTCTCTCTCTCTCTCTCTCTCTCTCTCTCTCTCTCTATTCTATACGGAATAAAGAAATGAAGAAAACGGAGCTCAATGTTAGATCTATTTTATTGAGGTACGTACATTCTAGATTCATACATAACAAAAATAATGCAAGTTTATCTTTATAAACATAAATGTATAGACATATATATAGGCTTTGCGACTGTTCTATGAAATTCAATATCCATAAGGGTATGACGTGAATTGATCACCCAGAACCCGTTTGTCGAACACTAAACGGTAGTCTTTTCTTTGTGATACGGTGAGAATTTTTGCAGAGTCTCTGTCTCTTGTAATTTTGTGTGCGTCTACCACCGACACTGTAGCCCCTTGCCTTTCTGTGACCAACGTTTTCACAACATCAAAATTGACATTGAGTTTATTTTTACAATTAAGAGTAATACCTCGGATTTTACACACTGTGTAATTTCCCATTTCATCCGCACTCTGGGTTCGATAAGCATAGTTTTTAGGCCCCCCAGTGACAAAAGTCATGATTCTGTTGTGGGGAACCTCGTCCGTCAGGTCACCCAAGAAGTCACCTAAGGCGGGTTTCTGATCCTCAGATTTACTAGAGAAAACGACAGAATCAGTGTCGGCATACAGAGTTCTAGATCCAAGAGCCTCTAAATAGGAATATAGCTTGAGGCGGGCCTGAGCTGTTGTGTAAGCAGCAATAACCACATTGGTCTTGGCATTAGTTTCTACAAAATCATGTGTATATTTCCATCTCATTTCCACAATGTCATCAGAAATAAAATTGACAGCTGTCACCTCTTCCTTGTCGGATGTCAACTTATCGAAGTACACCGCAGGGTCATCCACAATTCTACCTGGGACATGTTGGATCGTTGACCAAACTTACCCCAGAAAGAATTTAGCATGAGTTTTGCTAAAGCGCGCATGCCTTTATTTTTTTTGATGTTTTTGTATTCTAGACGGATACCTTCTTTCTGATAATAAAGCTCAATGTATGTGCACTTGTCGTCCTCTGTTTTACACCATTCGGGACATCCGCTAGCTTCCTGCTTTAATTTAAGAAACGTATTGACATAGTTTGTGAACAGACCTCCTGTTTTGGTGGTAGGATCATATCTTGACACGTCATCGAAATGCCATATTTCATAAATTTGCATTAATTTGTATCCTTTTTCCAAAGCCTTTTTCAACTCGTCTGTGACCCATGTACCTACAAAGGCGCGCTTCTCATCGGAATGATTGCAAGGTGTTTGCTTTTGCTCTTCTGCACATGCTTTGCAAAGATGGAATAACAATTTATTGTTGACTTTAGATGGTAAAACGGGATGATAAAGACCTTTTGGGGGAAGGACTTTGCATTTGATTAAACCTTCGTACTTGTCTAAATCTCGGAAATTTTCCGTTATAATTTCAGGATGTCCTATTGGTATTTTACCTGTTTTATTGACCCATGGATACAGAGACGTTACGTCATAATAGTCAATGTCTTCTTCTTCAGAAGCCTCTTTGTACAGAGTATAGGCTTCTGTACGGCCTCCATAAAAAGCGTCCCGGGGCTCTAGAGGGGTGACTATATCTAAACTCTCTACAAAGGTTTTCACTTCAGGGTCATCTTGACATTGCTGGTCAAAGTCTGATTCCCAGATAGACCTATAGGTATAACCTTGACTCTCTAAGTAGCGCCTTTTTTGAAGGGTTTTGTCAAAAAGCTCACCCATGGTCAACTGACTAACTGGATTGACTGTGGTGCGAGCATACTTGGATGGATTTCCATGCCAGAAATCTCCATGAAACTCCAACACCACTTTCTCCCCTGTTTCCATTTCATAATACCCATCCACCCGATAAAGACCCATCTCCTTTTCCCCACCATTTCTAGCATGTTTAATATCTAAAGCTTCCGAGTGAGCAAGATACTTCAACCATTGAAGAGCTTTGACCGAATGTTTCTGCTCAGGTCTGTACCCATTATGCGGAATAATGCCAATTGTGTTGGGTTCTAGAAAGTTGGTTCTGAAGACTAGATTGCAGGCAGAGGCTATAGTAATACAACGTTCAAATGGATCAATGCCCGTGATCTCCATGAAATCTTCTCTAAATTGTAGAGTACATCGTCTTAAAATGTCCACATCCGACCTGCAGTACTCCAGCAATTCAGTCTGAAAATTGAAGTGATCATGTTTGTGTTGCTCATACCAAATCAAAAACTTTTCTCTTGCCTCAGGTTTCATGCCATCAGGAGTGTAGTAAGAGATATTAGGCAATGTATCCATCACCACACTCTGGTGTTCTTTTGTATTATACATGTGGGGGAAGTACCCCTTTTTCAATTCACTAAACCCAAACATCTCTGGCAATTTGGCCAAAGCCATAGGAAGAAAATTGATGGAGTCAATCATTCTGATTTTGCAATGAGGCACAGTGAGAGACATGATCTTGGCTCCATTGGCCACTACGGAAGGTATAATGGCATTCTGATAAAGGTACTGCAGGATGGGATAGGAGTCGTAGCCTTGAAAGTTATGGCATAGAACAGTCGCATTATAGTTTTCCTCAGAAAATAGCCATTCACAGAAGGCATTTAATGAGTTTTCACCCGCAAAAATATACTCTCTCTGTCCACATAGTTCACAGTCATCAGTCTTCTCCATACAAAGGGTGCACACTTTCTGGGCCACGCACAAATTAGGTCTGTGCTCGTATGCACCGCATTTAGCCTTCAGACAATGTGTACACTTTCCGTAGACATCTGGATTATAACCTTGTTCACAGTGAATCAAATCGTCTTGGGAACACTCAAAGTCAAAGAAAATGAAGGTTTTAGCATTTTCTTTTTCATCCACAAGTTCTTCCTCGATCGACATATCTGGCTGAAATTGTTTGTCTTCCGGTTTCATATAACACATGTGTCCTTCGGGATAGAACTCTTCACACAGCTTGCAGTATATCTGTCCGCACTGGTGATTTTTGTCAAGTCCCCTGTTGACCGTTTTACCACAATCACTGCATCTATAGATCTTTTTACAAGTCGAGTTTCCTTTGGCTGTGGGTCTTCTGTGCAGGTCAAAGCATTCTTGACCTTTAAAGAAGCGCTTGCACTTTTGACATTGGATCCAGTCCTCTTGGTTCTGATCATGAACTTTGCGACAAGCATGACATACGTCATTGCATTTATGCCGTTCCTTGTTACTGTATCCTTTTTGACATTTTGTGCAGAAGTAACTCTTGGATAAAAAGGCGGCCATGGACGTGATCACGTCAAAGTGATCATCATGATAGTACAGATATATTTTGCCTACTGCTTCTGGCCCGCTGTAGATGATAGCATTGAAATGCTCCTTGGACACAACATGGATTTGATAGCTTGAAAGCACCTTTTGGAATTTTTTGATATCCTCAACGCTACACTTGCCACGTGGAACATCAGCTTGTTCATGCAACTGTTTAGCCATCTGACTTTGCGGCTCATAGCCTTTTCTTATACTTTCCCATTTGGGGTGTTTGTCTAACCGTGCCTTGGCAGTGACTATAGCCCGGGCACAGCACATCTCATCATCGTTTTGTATCTGCAGAATGCATTTCTTGTCACACAAAAACTTGTCTGTATTCACATATTTAAAACGCTTTCCGACTCCTCCAGATGGCAAGTCCACTATTGTCACTTCAACAATGAGCCCAGAGTCAATGACAAAGTCTTCGTTAGACTGAATCACACGTTCAATCTCTGCCATGAATCTGTCCGCTGTCAGTTCATTGACCCTCAGGAAGGGAATGTATATGGGGTAATCCAGAGATGGACTCTGGACTATGAGCCTCACGAGGTCTGTTGATTTAGCTCCGTTTGTTAGATCTTGAAAAATACTTTGAAATAGTTTCTTCAAAGTGAATAATACATCCTCTGTCACTTCAAGGTCTTGAAAGTTGACCTTGTAACTGGACGCGATGGTTTTAAACTTCTCCATCCGCTGCTCCTTGATCTTGGTCAGTGTATAATATTGACGTGGGTTGTCGTCCTTTTTCAATCTTTTGACAGGCCCACCCTCACTGTCACTAACTGGTCGTTTTTGTCCACCTCCCACTTGGTGTTTTTCCAGCATATGACGTTGTAGACTATCAGGACGACTAAAGGCTCGTCCGCATTCTTCACAATGCGCAACGTTGGCAGCCCTGTGTTTTTCTACATGACGATCCAAGTTATCTTTTCGAGTAAATATTTTCCCACATTTGTCACATTCATATTTCTTCCAGTGATTTTCTGTGCGTTGATGTTGCTTAAGCTGGCTTAACTTGGGGAAACTAGCCCCACATTCTTCACACTGGTAAGTCATGGTCAGGATCTGTAAGTAAAATGAAAACTACGTGTGATTTTATTATGGTTCTTATGTTTGGTTTTCTATAGTGTGGAAAGCGATACTCACAAGAAAAGAATAGACAAAAAAAAAAACTGGCGATACAACAAAACAGTCAGGCGAGACTACAAATTCAAAAAATTTACTCACTGTATTGAGTTGTAAGTGGACTCCTTGAATTTTGTTCTCTTTCTATCAAACAGAACTCAAATGAATCTGTCTGTGTAATTTAGCCCCTTTAAATAGAGACGTCCCAGAAAGTTGACTTGAAATGATAGGTTAAATAAATTTTCTTATATATGCAAGAACTTAAAGGCGTATCAACAAAACGATTTTAAGGGGACAGATAAAAAGCCAGGCGAGACTAAGAAAAAGGCGAGACTACAAAATTTATAATGATACTCACTGTGGTGACGATTTCGACTTCTCTCCTTGATGTTTTGAGCTCGAATGAAGTTGTCAATCTGTTATAGTGTCTTTTATACCAACGTCTATGATGGTTTGGGCTGAAATGATACATGCTGATTAGTTGGTCTTTGGCCTGTGAAACACTATATAAGCGACATACTTGTTAGATTCAGTCATTTAGTCACGAATCATCGGAAGGTCAACATGGAAAGTATTCACTGCACAGATTGCGGTCAAACATTTTGTAGTAAATACAATTTGTTAAGACATAAAAGGAACAAGCATATGCTAGAAAAGTTGCCGGGAGCGCCGCAGAGAGCGCCGCAGGGAGCGCCTCAGGGAGCGCCGCAGGGAGCGCCGCAGGGAGCGCCTCAGGGAGCGCTACAGGGAGCGCCGGGAGCGCCAGAATCACAGGGAGTGTCATGGACTATTCGAAAAAATCAAGATATGATGCTCTACCACCCTTTCACCATGATGATTTCGGGGCCAACATGTAAGTTAATGTTAAGTCTGCTTAATTAAACACAGCGTTAATCTAGAGTATGCTTGTGAATCTTGAAGATCAATGAAGCCTTTTTTGTAATCTTTTTTCTGTCTATTTCAGCTTGCGGTAAAACGACCTATGTGAAAGACCTTCTTTACCACAATGCAACAAGAATTCAACCAGAAATACAGAGAATCGTCTGGTTATATAAAAGGTGGCAGCCTTTGTACAACGTTATCCATAGAACTGTGTCTCCTAGAGTCGAGTTTATTCAAGGCATACCATCAAATCTGGAAGACGACGACTACTTTGATCCTAGGATCAACAACCTATTGATATTAGACGATCTGTTCTCAGAGGCTGGAAAGGACAAGCGAGTGACAGATTTATTTACGGAGGGGTCCCATCACCGATCTTTGTCTGTTATTTCTATCAGTCAGAACCTATTTGCTTCGAAGGACCCCACCCAGAGAAGAAATTGCCACTATCTTACACTCTTTAACAACCCCGTAGACAGACAATCCGTGATGACTTTGGCTCGTCAGATGTATCCTGGTCAGAGCGAGAAGATGATGAAAATGTTTGAAAAAGCTACAAAGAAACCGTATGGCTATTTATTGGTGGATTTAAAACCATTCACCCCCGAAAACGACAGATTAAAAAGTGAGGTCCTATGGGCTGACCAACATCTGGCAACAGGAAGACCTGCTTACAACCAATCAGATCACTCCTTTGAGCCTATAAAAGAAGGCAGTCATCCAGAAGCTAGTCATTCTGACGTTGGATTTCAACCCGTTCACATCGAAGAGCAACAGCAAGAAATAATGGCTGAAAAAGGTCAAGCTTGTGACGATTGCGGACTGTTGTTCGACACCGTTCATGATGTACAGAGGCACGTGAAACGTGGGTGGTGCCCCGAAACTATACAGTCCAAGAAAAGGAAAATAGAGGAAGACACGGATGAAAACGATGGGCCTATAGAAGATAACGAAGCCTATAACCATCTCTGGAAATTGGCGAAGAAAGAAGTCAAAGATAGGTTCGACAGATTATACGATAGATATTTGTCGGATGGAGAAAATGAGAACGATGCTGCTGACATGGCCAGAGATCGTGTGAAACCGGCTGAGGAAAAAAATTTCTTTCAGCGATATACAACCTTACTGGAAGTTTACTGGTTTCCCTTGAAAGACAGTTCAGTGCACCAAAACATCGTGCGACAAATCAATCTGCTGAGAGAGAAGGGAGTCAGTCTGTCTTCAGCCGTGAAAAGGGTCATAAAGAAGAGTAAAGGTCGTTTTGAAGACCTTTTTGACACAGAAATATCGGACGATGAAGAAAGCGAGAATAACAGTGACGACGAAACAGACAGTGAACAGATATAAGTGTATGTTAAACAACAGTGTTCCTTCAGTATACTTGGTGACCTGGCAGTGAACGGACATGGCACCGTGGGAAGATTATTTAAAGACAATTTACTATGACCCGTCTCACCCGGCAAGCTTTGCAGGACCACAGAAACTCTACAGCGTGGTACAAAAAGAAGGAAAATTCGATATTGGCATGTATCGCATTCGTAAATTCCTTCATAATCAAGAATCCTACAGTCTACATAAACCCGTCAGAAGACGCTTTCAAAGAAATCACGTGATAAGTGCGGGAAAAGACGATCTGTGGATGGCCGATCTGATCGACATGGTGAAATTCGAAGAATGGAATGATGGCTACAAATACATCCTACTCGTCATAGATACGTTCTCCAAGTACGTCTGGTTACGTCCACTCAAAACCAAAGCGGGAGAGGCAGTAGCCGAGGCATTTAAAGACATTTTCAAAAAGACTGGAAGAATTCCCGCTAAACTGATGACGGATAAAGGTAGGCAACCGTTGTTTTGATATAATCAAATATTTTTTTTCATCGGCTTGATAATGGCTGAAAATTGTTGAAAGCGGCGGAACAGACCATGAAATAGTAGCATTTTCAATATGAATGGTGTGTAACGAATTTTGTAAGATACCATCTAGTTTCTACAAGAAAGAATTCATAATAGACACGACTATTTATCTTTTCAGGTCAAGAATTCCGTGCAAGAGAGGTGCAGAGGTTGATGACAGAAAACGGTGTGCGGTATTTTCCCACACAAAACGAAATCAAGGCTTCCACCTCGGAGAGAGCGATTAAGACGATAAAAACGAAACTGTATCGCTATTTTTCCTACAAGGACAATTACGGTTATCTAGCTGTGCTACAGAATATAGCAGACAGTTACAACAAGACTTATCATAGAACAATCGGTATGCCTCCAGCCGATGTGAAAGAAAACAATGCGGAAGAAGTCCGGCTGTCCACCTACTTTGCCAGACAGAAAAATAAAACGAAACCCGATTTGAAACGTTTCAAGTATAAAATTGGTGACTATGTGCGTATCAGTCATCTGAGAAACGTATTTACACGAGCCTATGGCGAGACTTATTCTGGAGAAGTGTTTCAAATCTACAAACGGTACCACAGAGGAATACTACCGATCTACAGACTTCGAGACCTCCAGCAAGAAGAAATAAAAGGAACATTTTATGAGTCCGAACTTCAGAAAATAACCGTCGATCCAAATCAAGCGTGGAAAGTGGACAAAGTATTGAAATCCAGAGGCAGAGGAAGAAACAAACAATACTTTGTGAAATGGAAATATTATCCCAAGAAATTTAATTCTTGGATCAGTGCTAGTGACATTGAATGATATGTTGTAAATACGTGTATGTAAATACTTGTAAATAAACATGTAAATAACAAAGTTCTTGTTTTCATTCCCCCCACTCTTCAACCTTCCAGCTCAAAAAAGGATATTGGTAAGGGGTTAAATATACAGCACACTGTACATAGTTCAAAGTTACTCTAGTGTAACGACGTAAACATTCAGCTTTCATGAACCTGTATACGTCACAAAAATCGTCTGCTGTAGAGAGCGATGCGATCTACTCCGGTGTCAGGTATCGATTAACTGTTGCAGTGTGACTAGAGTCCGACAACTGTCTTCTGATTGGTTGACGAGAGCTAAAAGCGCTTTTACATAAAATCCAGTACTAATTTCTTACCGTGATAAAATCGTCACTTGGTAGTATTTTCGCTAGGCGTTGAATAGCTAATGCTAATGGATGTAGAATGATGTTCACTCAACAGTATCTGGCTGTGGAATAAACGCAGTATTGGAAAAAATCTCTTTTATAGGATTGTTATAAACGTGTCCGGACTTGTAAAATTATCGGGTTATAACTCGTTATAACTAGATAATTACGTCATTTTATCGGATAGTACAGGGCATGTCTAGACTCGCATTATATGCAGTCCATGTTTACCGTTGTCACTTTGTGACTTATTGGAGAAACAAACAGGAAGATAGCGGTTATGCATTGTACAACATGATGAAATCGAGAGAGAGAGATTTGCCATCCCTCCATCCCACTGTCCAGCGCATAGTTACAGGCAACAGATTAAATTGCTTTTGAAAACCTTTTCCACACTGCAGCCGATCTCTAGAATTCGTCTGCTCGAGAAAGATCGTTATGATTGTTGAACTCACTGGTTAAAAAATAGACTGACTTTCTTCAGTGTCGTTCGCAGTTGCTGGAAAGAGATTGGTAAAGAGAAGGCCTTTTTTCACCCTGTTTTTGAAGCTATCGACCGTGCTAGACCCTAAAATAATCATCTACTCCCACAGTCCTTTTTTCCACCCTGTTTGGACAAACCTCCTGTCAACGGATTTTCGTCTGCTCGATCTATGTCGCGCATTCTTGACCCCGTGGCTAAAAATAGAAATGCCGCCGAGAATATTACACAACAGGTATGTACACGCCTGATTGGTTCTGAAAATTACCTCCACCGGCTTGTGACGTCATTTATATAGAATAAAGAACAAATTCCACTCCCTGAACGGACACACCTAACTACTGTCGGGGTTCTAGCTCCAACTCTGTCATAAGAACAAGACATAAACCCTTACATTAGGAGTTTCAATGATATAACCATCACCGTCATATTTCATTGAACCCCCCAAATCAGCCCGAGGGTCAGTTTCACAAATCACAACCCTTACACAACCCAGACTGGTACTGTATATAACTTCTACAGGGACAAAGTCTTCTTAATCCGGCCTTTCCACCAGCACAACTAAACAGTAGCACATCGGCCTGTAAAATACACGCATTGGTATCCATAGTGATGGCAGGAAAATATATGTCTTCTTGTATCCGTGCCTTGTCACATGCAATGTTGTTGATTTTAAGCTTTTCCTGAGAGTTGAATCTGTTGAAATGGCTTGGTTCGCAGATTGAATCTGAAAATATAAACAAGATTAAGTACATGTATGATCTGCAAGACGCGGAAAGGGGTTTTCGGACATTGCGTAAAGTGTCTAATCGGATCTGCCTCCGCAGTCCGATACTTTCCGTTTTAATGTAATTCTTTGTTTTGTCCACTGTATACTGCAGCACAAAATCTAATGTAGTTGTAAAGTGCCGTCTCGGATTAGCCTGCGCGGACTGTGCAGGTTGATCCAAGACGACACTTTACGCAATTATCCGAATGCCCCTTTTCGTGTGTTGCACGCCATAAAATGCAGCGGGATCGGATGGCTCTGTGGCTGGCGTAACTGACCCGCAACCTGGTGGTTTCGCGCTTGATACCCGGGTGCAGCTAATATTCCTTCCGGCGAAGTTTTGTCATAAATGTATGTGAGAAAAATAGTCAATGGCTTGGAAAGAAAAACGTGCCAGTATATCAACTCATCACATAACCATAGAGCCATGAAATCTACTTCTAGTAAGAGCCGACGGAATCATGGGGTAAACTGATCCTTTGACAAGCAGAAAAAAAAAATACCAATTACAATTAGTATCGGCCAAGTCAATGTACGCACACTGCACATGCTGACCCGAGTCGATTCCTCTTTTTGGAGATGCATTAGATACCCTTTTAACAGAGCAAGGGTGAAATATATCTACAAGCTTTTGTGAATACGTTTCCAGGAACTGTTATGGCTTGCAACACGCAGAAAAGAGACATTCGGACAGGCTAATCCAAATCGACACTTTCCGTTTTTATGAAATTTTCTGTTTTACGCAAGTCTGCTGTAGTATAAAACCTAATGTAGTCGTAAAGTGCCGTCTCGGATTAGCCTGCGCTGACTGCGCAGGCTGATCCGAAACGACACTTTACGCAAATGTCCGAACGCTCCTTTTAGTGTGTTGCAAGCCATATTTTTTTATATCATGTGATAATTTTTTCGTTACCTCGTGATTCATATTTACGGTAAAGCAATTTCGTAAACATCCGTGTAATTCATGTAGATTTAGTAAACAATATTATGTGGTTAATATAAATGTAGGACTTTAATCACACTGTTCTGTGATACTGTTTGCCACATTTGATATAAAGTGTTAACGACGAACATCGCAATGGTCTATGCGCCTCCTACTGTGCATGTGTTTTTGTCTTTGAAAGTTATTCAAAAGTACACCATTGTTTTCTTTACACATATAACGGTTTTACTATTGGAGAAGTGAAAGAAGTAGCACCTCCTTGGTTAGAATAGGTAAAGAGAACAAAAGAAATCGGTGAATTATCACTGTGAAATAATTAAAATACTGCGTTACACACCAAACAAGCAGGAAATTTAAAACTGGGAAAATACATGTTTTTTTTTTTTTTCAACCCGAAAATTACTGTCGGAAAAGGAGGAATCGCTCCTAATGTGCAAACTCTCCTTACCCACTATGTCTTTTTTTTTTTCCTATTTGAAAAAAAAATCCTCTTTCACCCCTCTTTTAAGATGAAAAAAGCGTGGAAAGGTGCCATTTTTAATTTTTATTATTTCTTAGAATAATGAATACTAGTAGTTTGGAAAGTTTAAACAAAACATGTCCGTTGGAAAGTACGTATTTACTAAGGATTAACCAAACATTTGGTCAAATTATTTCCCTTATTAACTCAATTGTCTATATATATCACGTGTATTTGTACATTTACCATTCTCAAAACCAGACATTACATATTTATTGTGCAAAAGTAGAAGCACAAGTAGAAAATGCAAGACACGTTAATCGTAAATTACGGTGTGTAAACTAGGAACAGTGCAATCAAAGCAATCACACAACTGCTACTAGTAGGTTTTTTATTTGGCAGAAAACTGTTTCCCTTGCTTTAATTAGACCATTGTGTAACCACTTAACTTGTCACTTCATGGATGTTCTGTTTTCTACGTGAATTATTTATAAATTTCGGGTGTTTACATCGAAATCCTGTGTCCGGGAAAGTTACTACAACATAATATTCCGTATTTATTGCAAACTAGTCTTGAATTTTTGACTTTGTCGGCTTTTAATGAAACAATCAGGGACGTGTATAAATTTGCTGTTCACTTATGTAATTTCGCTGATGTAGTTACGGCAGATCATTCCTTCATGCATGGCTTCGTCCCGATTTAAATTACCCCGTAAGGGAGATATCTATTAAACTCAGTGGTTATGGTGTTAATCTTTTAAACCTAAAAAAAAACGAGGAACTTTTCTGCATGGGTTTGAATCCGGCAAGATTTATGCGCTTTGTGTTTCAGCCTTGCATTTGTTGCGAACTTTCACGTTCTTAACCCTTAGGCTGCTGATCGCGACTTGCTTACTTTATGCAGACAGTGTAGATCAAGATCAGACTGCACAGAACGTACAGTCTGATCTTGGATCTATACTGTCCGATGAGATCTTTTTTTTTTTCAAAGAATGCATTTGAAATAGCACCGTTTAGGTTTTTCTATGGGCTTGAAAAGTTGCATTCAATTTATTCAGCAGGAGAAGGGTTAAGATGGGGTCTCGTTCGGGATTGGCTACTGAGTCGTTCATCCCATTTGTTGTCCAAAAATGGACTTTCTGCCGAATAAGGCTCTGAGTCATCAATAACTGATGACTTTAAAGGGGGGGGGTGTTACGGGAGATCACTCCTTCATGCATGGCTTCGCCCCCGATTTGAATAGAATACCTATCAACAGCCATTTCAGCTATGCACTTGTTGCCAACTGTCATGTCATGTTTGTAAGGTGAGGGCTTGTCTGGAATTGGCCATTAAGCCATTAATCCCATTTGGTGTCCAAAGATGGACTTTGTTCCTAAGCAGCCTTTAAATCATCAATAAATGATCACTTTAAGAGTGGGTGTTTTACAGCAGACCACTCCTTCATGCATGGCTTCGTCCCGATTTAAACACAACACTTAACTATCGTGTTAAGGAGATATCTCTTTACGTCAGTATTGGTCTTTGAACCCTTTCCCAAACGGCAAAATAGACTGGTTCCAATTGAAAGCACTTGCATATGGCAAAATAAACGTATTTCAAAAATTGAAATTTGTTTCCAGCAGTATAGAAATCATTGTGGAAAAAGGAGAAAATGCTGGTTACCAGCATTTTCTCCTTTTCCCACAATGTTTTCAAAAGGCTTCTATGTCAGGGTTGTAAAAAGCAGGGATTGTTTGGTAAAGGGTTAAACCTCGAAAAATGAAGGATCATGTCCATACGGGTTAGAATCCTACCAAATTTTTTTTCAGCTGTACATTTGTAGTGAACTGCGATGTTCGTAAGAACATGCTCAACTGCATCATTGCTTAACTCCTTCAGCACAAAATAAATGAAATCGACCTCTTTCGACGGCACTAAATACAATCTATTGAAATATATAAAGTTTATGATTGTATAGGCTTGACTGCGTGCAGGCTGATCTTGATCTATGCCATCCGCAAATGTCACCGTTTCGCCTGTGGGAAAGGGTTAAAATGAATTTCAGATTCAAGTATAGTTATGTATATACCTGGGTTTTATGAGAACGTACTAAATTCTGACTGAATTTTGTAAACAGTCTTATTGCACAGAATCAAGGAACAAAAACAACTACGTACTGTTTTCCCAGCATGCGTCTTTACATGAGATCCCATCTTTCCCGAGTATAAGTTTGACAGCGTCATCTGGTGGCCAGTTCTGGTGTTTATACTGACAAAAATCTTGATGTTCAACATATGCATTTAGTCGCTGAAGGTATCCCTCTTCAGTATACTCGTAAGGTAAGAAAGGTACAAACTGGAGGGGAAAAATGTTATTTCTACTGTTAGTGACACTAATGTCGAGGAAACTTGTAACCATGACGCGGTTGATCAAGATGATAGTAACAACAGCAACAGTGGCAAAAGAACTTATTAGACCTGAACCTGCTAAGTGAAACGAAAATTTCTATTCAACAGTAAAAATCTATATATTTCAAAGTCATTTCTACAAGAAAAAATACAGTATCGGAAAGTGTAGATCCAAGAGCAGACTGAATGTTCTGTGCAGTCTGATCTCAATCTACGCGGTACCAAAAAGCCTTCTGAGTCGCGCTTAGCAGCATAAAAATTAAAACAAATTACCAGAGAAAATGTTAAGCATTCAAACAATTTACTGAAAGTATATACAACATGACAATTTTTCAATGACCGCTCTGCCAAAGATACCATCTGACAAGGTTACAGCTAAATTTGAACGACTAGCTTACTTGTCAAGTGTATTGATAAAGAGATACTGGGTCATGTCCTATTTTGTTCGTAACAAGGACCCCTGAGCAATAGCACAGGCTTCGGGTCCTGGTGCTCAAGAAAAATGTGGTGTCTTTTGAACTGATCCACTAGTATCATGAATATGTAACCAATAAAAAATCTTGAAAAGATAACTTTTCACTAATACTTTAATGGCGTTCTCGATAACCAAGATTTAAAAAGTGATGACTTCATCTCCTTCTTATACCAACCGACAGACTTTTCCCCGAAGATAAGTTACACCTCAGTTTCAAGAAAAATAGGTCCTCATTGATCAATGAACGCACACGTCTGTGTTATTTGATATGTTAAAAATATCATTAGGATCAAAATTTGTGTAAGCCTTTTACACAAACAATTTCAGAATTAAATGTTGTGAAATTCGCTCTAAATTTGAAATTAGTGTCCTTCCGCGACATGACATTACCCAGATTATAAAGTACGTCGCAGATAAATCAGTGAAGGAAACATCACAAAACACCCAAAGCTACTCGAAAATTAGAGCATGGATTTAAGCAGACAATATACACACAGAATGGTGTTATAAAAGGCAGACAATATTGATACAAATGCGCTAAATGCAAAGCGCAGACAATATAGTTCAAGGTACAAATGCAGGATCGGTACCTAGATCTCCAACAAAGATATCCGTCAGTTGATGTTATTATTGCTGGAGATTTCAACGCAAGAACAAAAGATTTTATTGATTACATTATAAATGATGATATCTATTATATTCATGGCGATGTAGACTATAGCAGCGATAAATTTAATATTTCGCGTAATAACAGGGACTGTTATAGATTTAATCATTATGGTAGATCTCTAACAGACTTCTGTAAAGCTAATTACATGCATATTATGAATGGTCGCCTATCTGATGATATTATGGGTAACTATACATGTATTTCTAACGAAGGTAAAAGTGTGGTTGATTATTTTCTATCTAACAAAAATGTTTTTGATATTGTTTCTTATTTTGCAGTAGGTGAACGAGACGAGTCCGATCACTATCCATTATTATGTACATTATCAATTTTGAAGAACATAACTTATACTGTTGATCACTTTATGCCATTAGCCAACTACACACAGTTTAAGTGGAAGGAACAATTTAGCAATTTAGTATAATGGATACAATTGATTTCAATATTGATGATGCGGTTAGTAAAATTATTTCCCTTTATCAAAAATCGTGGCAGAGGTACAATAAACCGTATAGACATAAATTTAATGTACAGCTCACTGAATGGTGGGATGCTGAATGTGAAAGCTTGAAGCTTTTGAAATATAAGTGCCTTCGTAAGTTTCGTAAAACAAATACCGATCACGATTTCAGAGATTATATTATAAATAGAAATAGATTTAAAGCAGTGTGTAAGCGTAAAAAATTACTTTTTCAAAAAAACAAGAGAATGAGTTTAGTACAAAATCGCTCTAACCCGAAAGAGTTTTGGAGATTGTTAAAGAATAATACAAAAGCGAATGTGAACACTAGTGCATCGGTAAGTCCTTTTGAATTTTATAGTTATTTTAAATCTCTTCTCTTTGATGTTACCGCTCCAGCGCTTACATATGATGAAAATGGAGATTCCGGTAATCCGAATGCTGACTGTCTGAACAATTCTATATGTTTTACTGAAATTGAAAAAGCTATAACCAGTTTAACAAATGGTAAAAGCGTAGGTATTGACGGATTACCGTCTGAATTTTATAAAGCAACACTGCACGAAATTACCCCGATTTTACACAAACTTTTCAATAAAGTAATGTCTACTGGAAATTTCCCTATTTCTTGGTCACAGTCTATTGTTTGTCCAGTATATAAATCAGGAAGTATTAATGATCCGGCAAATTATCGCGGTATATCCATCACTACATCCATGTATAAAATATTTTCAGGTATTATCAGTACAAGATTATGTAAATGGGCGGAGGATAATAATATAATAGATGAAGCACAGGCCGGATTTAGACGAAATTACTCTACCGTAGATAACTTGTTTTCGTTACAAGCTATAATACAAAAATATTTATCAAAGCAAGGAGGCCGTTTCTATTGTTTATATGTAGATTTTCGTAAAGCCTTTGATAAAATTAATCATTTAAAATTATTCCAATGTCTTACAGACCATGGTATTTACGGCAACTTTTTAAAAGTATTATTATCCATGTACAAAAATTTGTCATCGTGTATAAAAACAGAGAATGGTTTGACAGATTTTTTTGAGTGTAACGTTGGCACCAGACAAGGAGACAAAAGTAGTAGTATAATTTTTAATTTATTTATCAACCAATTGTGCACTGCATTACGGAATGATTGTAAAAATGGAATTTACATAAATGAAAATATACCTGATATTATTTGTCTAATGTTTGCAGATGATATTGCTAATTGTTCAGATACTGTTGTTAACTTGCAAAAACAATTGAATATTATACAGAATTTTTGTTTTGATACGGGAATGGAAGTCAATTTAGACAAAACTGAAATAATTGTATTTAGAAATGGAGGACCGTTACGGTTAAATGAAAAGTGGTATTTCCGAAATAAGCAAGTATCGGTAACTTCTTGTTACAAATACATGGGCCTCCTTTTTACCCCAATGTTATCATGGTCTTCAGCCCAAGAAAAATTAGCATCACAGGCCAGAAAAGCAATTTTTTCTATCTATAGATATCAGAAATCGTTCGGTTATTTTAGTTGTACTGACCTATTTAAATTGTTTGATTCAATGGTAAAGCCAATTTTGTGCTATGGGGCCCAGATATGGGGACATACATACTCGCCTGTCTTAGAATCGGTTCATTTTGAATTTTGTAAAAAATACCTTTTTTTGAATAGTTCAACAAACAACACATTAGCTTTAGGTGAATGTGGTCGTTATCCGATATACATTGATTATCATTTATCTTGTGTTAAATATTGGTGTAAACTCTTACAAATGTCAAACCATAGATACCCTCGAAATTGTTATATACTGCTTAAAAATTTAGATGACGCGGGGCGCAGAACCTGGGCTTCTAATGTTAAAAATTTGCCATACATGTATGGTTTTGGAATAGTCTGGATAAGTCAAGAAGTTGGAGATACGAGTAATTTTCTAAAGGCCTTCAAACAACGACTCGTAGATTGTGCAAATCAAAATTGGCATGAATCTATCAATACATCCAGCCGTTGTTATCATTATAAACATTATAAATCTTTATTAAATGTAGAAAAATATTTACAGCTGGATATTCCTTTGAAACATAGAATAGCGCTTTCAAAATTTCGATGCTCGAACCACAAATTTGGAATTGAAACAGGTAGACATACTAATGTTCACCGAGATAAAAGAATT
This sequence comes from Tridacna crocea, assembly GCA_943736015.1. Taxonomy (NCBI): domain Eukaryota; kingdom Metazoa; phylum Mollusca; class Bivalvia; order Cardiida; family Cardiidae; genus Tridacna; species Tridacna crocea. The sequence goes on along the minus strand of OX031057.1, from coordinate 10,895,107 downwards.
TGTCTATTGTTATAATAATCATGATGTTAAAATTATAGAATGTGAGTATCATGTATTTTTTGAATGTGAAAAATTTACGGAAATAAGAGCAAACTTTCTATATAATTGGTATACTTCAAATTGTTGTGAAGCTAATTTTTACTATTTGCTTCAATCTACAAATCCAAACATCATTAGACATCTAGCCCATTATATATATATGCTTATGAAATGACTAACATATAAATGGACAAATTTAGAATTCAATTTATTATTATCATTTTTTTTTTCTGAGTGATTTTAAATACTAGTAAACATAGTTTAGACAAGTTTAAAGATGTTACTTTACGGAAAGTTATGCTACAGATTATGGCTTCAAAGATTGATTTGCATCAGAAAAAATAATGTAATATTGCAGAAAAAGGAGAAAATGCTGTTGCCCACATTTTGTCCTTTCCACTCGGTGTTTTCATTTGTTTTTCTCCAAGGGCGCTAAAACTAGGTTTTTATGGTAATTAATGTCATTTTCACGTTCGTTTTAATTGTTTTTCTTCAAGATAGTGCAAGTTAAGTTTTTGTGGTAATACTGTCATTTTGACATTTGTTTCATGCTTTTTTTTTTTCTCTCTACAAAGTCACCGAAGTTTTTATGTTTTATTACATAACCTCTCTTTTTTTCTGTGTAGTATACCTATTATCAATATTCTTGCCTTATACATGTGTAATATCACATTTGCGTGAAGTCAATTTTGACGTCATTTTGAACGTTATTCACAGGAGTGAATGGCTTTTACGCATATAAATGCGGGTACATCTATAGATGTTTTTGCATTTTCTGATTTATATTTTGGGAAATATCATTATGTGATAAAAAGAACCTGATATTTTGACGCAGTTAAGGTTAGTACAATACATGATTTTAACTCTTATATTGCTAAGTGCAACTTCAGAGGCGTAGCCATGTTATTTTGGTGTATCCTTGCGGGCAGTGTGGATCAAGATTTCGAAGTCCGATCTTAGATCTACATTGTACGTTAGGAACAAATATTTCTCTAATGAGTACCTATACAATAGTAAAATTAGTGTAAAATTATTAGTTTGGTAACTTGCGTTTTCTCCTTTTCTCAATGTGCTTTTTATGAGTCCTCCTTTTGGTCCTTACAACTATATATTGATGAACTATATTAAAAGCTGTAATTTTATTTTTTAAATGTCAAAACGTAGCTCATCTTAGTGTATGTTTGATTCCATATGTAGTTTTTGTATTATGGGCCGGTGGCCTTATTACTTATAATAAAATCATTGTCATTGTCATTGTCATTGTCATTGTAAATCAGAAATATCAGGCTTTTCTTCTGGTTATTGGGTAAATATCTCTTCAATTAAAACAAGATTTCTTTAAACTTCACTTATTTCAAACTCTCTTCCCCTACTATTAATTCATTGCTTGAAGACAAAACAATGAAACAAGAGGGTCATGGTGGCACTGGATTGCTCACCTAACTCAATGGGCAAAATTCACTCTGCATGCGTAATTTAATTTCTGACCAAATGTCAGGTCAGTTGAGCTTAAAAGGTGGCCTCGAGAGCGTCCACGAGGAATTTTTGTAAGTTGACCGACTGAACTAATTTATTACCCGACGTGACGCAATTTAGAACTAATTTAAAAAATCACCAAGACAATCATTCTGAAGAGTTTTCAGGTTAATTGAGCAATGAATGCGGCATTTAGGGTGCCCTCATGGTATTTCTTTCATTTGACCTAGTTTATGTTTCCATGATACCCAATTCCAAACTCACCAAATAGTTCATCAAGACAAACATTTTGACCAATGTTTAAGTCGATAGAGCAAGAAATGTAGTCTCTAGAGTGCCCACAATGTATTTCTTTAATAAGACCCAGTGACCACCTAATTATGACCCCAGATGACCCAAATTTTAGCTCATCCTAGATTTCATCAAGACAAACATTTTAACCAACTTTTCAAATCAATTGAAGCCCGCCCGGGTGGCTCAGTGGTGAGCGTGTCGGACTAATGACCTGGTTGTTGTGAGTTCGATACCCGGTTGAGGCAAACTTTCTTTCCGGCGTATTTTCGCCTCTCACCTCTGCTGAAGCATGTGAGAAAAATAGTCGGTGGCTTTGGAAAGAAAGTAGTGTTAGTACTGGTATGAGAAAGCCAGGAAACCCATGTGCGGTTAAAGTGGCGTTAAACCCCAATACAACCAACAAATCCAATTAAATTAACAAAAAAATGTGGCCTCTAGAGTGCCCACATGGTATTTCTTTATTTTCACCTAGTGATGAGATTTATCAAGACCAATATTCTGGCCACTTTTCAAATCAATTGAGCAAAAGGAAATGTGGCCTCTACAGTGTCAAGAAGGTATTACTTTAACATGACCTAGTCACCTACTTAATGCTCCTAGATAACCCAAAAATTAACTCATCCGAGATTTATCATGATAATTATTCTGACCATATTTTAGGTCATTTAAGAAATAAATGTGGCCTCTAAAGTGCCCACAAGATATTACTTTAACTTGACCTAGAGACATACTTTATGACCCCAGGTGATCCAATTTTGAACTGACTGAACACGTTGTGCTCAGAGGGGCTAGCAAAGTTAGAACAGGTTCGCTACATATAAAATTGCAAAGCTCTATGCCTTCCAGTTTAAGAAAAGAAGAGTTTTAAAGTTTTCCTTTTTTGTTCCTTTGTTCGAACTTGTGACCCCCGAGGAACAGAATTGCCCCATATAGGATTACCCCCACCCTTTTTGAACCAGCATACGTCCTATAAACCTTTACCAATTGATTAACTATTGCACAATATTACAGCCAACATTTCTAGGTTTCATTCTACAAAGTTTAAAGAAAATCGGTAGTGGCTTTGAAAACAGCCTTATGGGCACCCCTTCTTCAGGCAATATCATATTATCTACAAAAGTGTCCCCCCCCTTTTACACGCGCTCGCTTTTGTGAAGGAGGAAAGCAGTATAACCAAGAATAAAGTTGATTCCCTATAGTTACTTTGTTCCAAACCACCTTGCACCTGTAGCAAGGAATAAGAAAAAAATATCTGCTCCTGTGAAGACAAAGCATATTGTGTATTCGTTTATTCGTGAAATAATCCTTGTCTAAAACAAAAAGTTATGAACAAATCGAAAAACAGCATTGAACTGCACTGACCTACAAATACGTGCACAGAGTATGATGCTAAGGAATGTAGCCAGAACGTATTTTTTCTGATTAAAGATGGGCAACTTTTGCCTCCGAATAACTGTATGTAATTTTTTTCACATCTTTTTGAAAATCAAAGCCGTTGTAACCATAGACTCTATTTTAAGAATGCTACTGCTCAAAATAGAGTTCTGTTTGGTTGATAAATAAGGATTGATGCAGAAATAATATTTTTGCGCATTTCTAACGGATCAGTAATTCCGTTTATGTCTATCTTTAAATTATTTTATGGTACTTTTGTTAGTTTTCTGAAAAGGGAGGTAATTATTTTCTCTTTTTTAATTGAGAACATCGTATTTTTAGATTTATAAATGATAATTCAAAGAAGGGAAAAATGAAAAAAATGAAAAGGTGAAAGTGGTTCAATAATACTCATTTTTAATTATAACTAATTTTGCAGGATGATATTTTAGTTGAAATACATGTAGCTGTTTTCCATTACACCTTAATATGAAAACGAATCGGTGATTGCATTTGTAACCGATGGACCAAAGTTCGGTTTTTACCCGTGCAGGCATGAACCAATCATCGAAAGAAGATTTCCCAATTAACGATAAAGCAATGCTCTGGCACTTCTGTGTCACTATACTGACCTTATTAGTCAAATTTATTTTTCTGATAATATTCTCAACGTCTTCCCGCCGACCTGTATTTATGGTGTAGGCGTATGGCTCACCTATAAATTGTTCAATATATGGATTCTGACTTGTGACCTATAAGACAAAAAACCGATTCATTAGTTCCTAACTTTACAGTGTTCATTGTCAACATAGCTTTACACAAAAAGATTCGGAAAACATGGCAAAAGATATAATAGATGTCTCATGTTTGATAAATGATTAATTGATTGACTGAACGGTGTTTCATGTCGCTTTTGAACATTATTTTAGAGATTACTAAACCCATGAATTATTTTTTATAATTCGGTACCGCATTATCGCGTTTGGAATCTGATATTTTTTTTGCGTAGTAAGGAGCGCGCGTGAAGGCTGCGAAACCAACCACAGCACTCGCCGTATTATGTATATTGTTCTGTGTTGTAAATTTCATTCCTGTAACATAACTTCGCAATAAAATATGTTTAAACTAAACAGCACGTGTCGGAATTTGCGCTACTTCACCATTGCGCTGAAAAATGCGGTCATTACGTCTAAGATCTATACGCCCGAACAATGTTATTATTTTCATATTCTATAATAGCAATAAATACATCAAAAGTTTGAAGGTCGATTTTTTACAATTTTCCCTAAATAAAGTGTTTAAGTCAATTTTGGGTGTCCAACTCGCAGAGCTATCCTCTTCTGCATGTTCAAATATCAGACCGAACTATATCTGTAAACTTGAAACAATACACTGTGTATAGGTTGAAGAATATTTCTTTTTCGTTTGTTGTTGGTTTCTGTGATTAAAAAGAGCTTAGATCAAATTTATGTATCATCATCTTTTACTGTGACCCTTGTTATGTGAGGCTCACCAAGTCTTGCGTTTTAGACAATTTGTTTGATTAAAAGCGATGATACATACATATGCTCATGAAAGATCTTCATTGTAAATCAGAGCCGCTCTGACGAAAGGTGGCTAAGAGCAATTTTGAAGCATCCCTGAGATAAAAAAGACAAAGTAAGTCATCATTTTGTCATGGATCCAAAGAATCTACGTTATCTCAGAACACACTGAATCATGAGGAAGACTGGACCGTTGACAAGTATAAAATTAACCCATTGCACTATTTCAACCAGGCAAGCCTGTGCAGACTGCACATTGTCACGTTGACCGATACTTTTTGCACATGCATTACATTCCCTTTCCACAGAGCATTACTGAAATATATATATAGCCTTCATAAAATCGTTTTATATGTCGACTTCATCACGCTGGAGAGACCTTACGAACTTGCTCCTGCTCAAAGTAACTGCTCCTGTCAATTTTACGTACCCGCTCGGGTAAAACATGGCTGCGCCCACAAGATTACACAAGGTAAGCGCAAAAACATAATTTTTTAAACATGTTATTGAATAGATATGCAGTTGCAGGTTGTCGCACAGAATGTCTGGGATGTCGGTGCACGTTTATCTTTAGTTCTCTTGGTGGTTGATCGTTTGTTGTTCTCTTGGTGGTTGATCGTTTGTTGAAGACGTTTAATCCAACAAAGTTTGGTCGGTGACTACAATTTCTGGAAAAAAACACTTCTTGGGGTCTCCAAAAACCTTTGTTGAACATATACACTCGATATTCTGAAGTGTGTGCCGTGTCAGATGAACAATACAGTGATTATCCTCAGAACTATAAACCGATAAAAAATAAAATTGCAGTTATTAAAGGATATTTTGCCATTTTTACATTACAACGTAAGATGCTCCTAAATTCAATACCACGATTCAGCTCCTGAGATGAAAATACGGTAAGCGTATGGGTTTGTGTTACAGTGAACAATTTTGTCATTTTGGTCAAGATTCTATATTAATTATCGTAGTCACAGTCGTAATGTAGTCAAACAAATACTTTAAGTGAAGTACAATTCTACAACACGTTGAACTCTTTTTTTCTATCAATAGGCTTAATGTTACTGGGCATGTATTCAGGCGATCTCGGGTTCTCTGTTTCTATTCCCAATTTTATTATGCTGGCAGAATCAGACACCCATCGTGAAAGAGAGAGAGAGAGAAGGAAGAAGAGAAAGAAAGGGAGAGAAAGGGAGGGGTGTAGGAAGAGGAGAAAGAAAGAAAAAGAGAGAGAGAGGGGTATCCTTAGGTAGACTGGTCCTTGAACAAACAGAAAATTGACCTAGAGCGAAAAGTCTCGGTCCACCTCCGCCTGCGTGGGATGCACAAGCTGACCTGGTCAGATTCTTTTAGCAGATGCAATAAGCCCCCTTTTAGATATTACTAGTTACTTTTAGGTGTGCCGCTTACAATGTATACGAATGATTGTTCGTTGATGATCATTATTATTAAATTATATTCACGAAAACGAGTCTCTTGATGACGATATCGAAGATGGTATTTATAATAGTTATGGATCTTCTGCGCGATAGTTATGATAGATACCCTTTGCATGATACTGTCTGTCATCAAGCTCTTCATCTGTATCAAAGGAATTTGACATTCTATAACCAAAATGAATGATCACATATGAAAAAAATATCTTCCCTATATCATGTAAACACAAGGAATACAACGTCTCGATTGCCAGCACCAGCACAAGACAGCTTTTCCCACCCAACATCACCCAAGAAACAAACATTGATCATAATTTCCTTTAGCCTAGCGATAGACAACACAAAAATGTACCTGCGACATTCGGCGATTTCTCAGTAGACACCTTTTAACCGGAAATATCCGTCATGTTTTACATTTTCTTTTTTGACAATTTTTATCCCGTGAGGAGGCCATTCGCTGACATCACGAGATTTCCAGGAAGGGCCAGGAAGTGTATTTTCGGATTACGTATTAGAGACAAATATATTTTCTTTAAAAGAGAATACGATCAAATACTTTTGTTAGTTACTTCTAAAAAAATCTTAAGTATCATGTGATGTCCATAAATATATCTTAAAAAACGAAAAAAATAATAGTAATACGTAATCCGAAAATACGCTTCCTGGCTCTTCCCTTGACGTCAGCAAATGGCCTCCTCGATGGATAGAAATTGTTCAAAAATTGTAAAACATCACGGATAACTCCGGTTAAAAGGTGTCTACTGAGGTTAATCGCCGAATGTCGCTAAAAGAAATTATGATCAATGTTTGTTTCGTGGGTTGTGGGAAAGGCTGATTTCCCGTGAGTTGATTATGCAGAAATCAAAGTCGCTGGCGGAAGTTTGTTGGATTAAACGTCTTTAACAAATAACAAACCACCAAAAGAACAATACAGAAATATGCACTGACATCCCAGACATTCCGTCCAACAACCATCTACAGCACATGTACTCATCTGGTTGTTATAGAAGTATGTTTTGGTGCTTACCTTGTGTAATCTTGTGGGCGCAGCCATGATTTTTACTCGAGCGGGTACGTAAAATTGACAGGGGCAGTAACGTTGAACAGGAGCAAGTTCGCAAGGTCTCTCCAGTGTGTTCATTGATAGCACCGACTTACTGAATATAGAAATATTCCGATTCACAGTGCCACAATGAAGAAGTGCGATATGTGTTCTGAAATCTCTGTAAGCTGTTTTTGTGTAGATATCCTGAGCTAGATCTGAACAAAATGTAGCTTCTACTACAGAGTAAATGTTAATAAGTAACACGAGCTGTTCACAGTATTATTCTGTGTATATTATGAAACAGAGAAAAAAAAAACATCTGTTCACTCTCCATAAATTTTGTGAAAAGGATGAACTGTATGTATGGTATATATAAATCACATCTACATATAATGTATTGTTTAAAAACGACGAACTGTAGAGTTGAGTACATATTTCGTATAAAGGTAGATAAAGAAAGTTAACTCACAGTTCTCTCTGTTGGTTTGCCTTTCTTTATCAGGTTTAGAGGCGGTATGGTCTTTGGATTGATAAAAACAGCACCGTGAGCAATGGCTTCTAGACCCGCCGGTCCTTCCAGCGGATCTCCTAGACCCACAAATATCTGGGGAAAACAAACAGTATATATATGAATGACCGATGTATACATAATTTGGACAAACAATTATTGTAAACAGTTACACCTGTAGATAATTTACAGCCTGTTGTCCTTCAAGCTAGCGGATATTCTAGACCAATAAATGTCTGGAGAAACAAAAAATAATACTAACACTCCTAGTAAATTATTGGCTCGCAGTCCCGTTAGCTGATCCGTTATAACTGCCTATTACCCTTTACAAAACAATCCCAGGTTTTCACTGCCCTCTGAAAGAAAGCTTTTGAAAATATTGTTGGGAAAAGGAGAAAATTGTGTTAACAGCAGTAATGAACACATAACCTTGGTCTGTAATATGTTAAAAATATCACTTTTGGGCTACTTTGTATTTTCATATTTTTCTTAGTGTATACACTTATTAAATGTTTTACATTCAATAATACCCGACAGTTCGGATATCAACAAAGATCAACAAGATTGGCTAGGTCCCTTACAAAAAGCGTAGCTTTTAAAGACTACATGTATTTATTTTCTGATACAGACATTTGGTTGCAAGTAATATTTGAATATTTGAAAGGCTGGAAAGAGAATTCATTCCACAAGAATTCGATTTTCATCCTTCAATATAGTAACCGAAACCGGCAAATACAATAAACGCCCTATACATCCTCGGAAAGATTTTGTCCTTACTGTAATGCAACAAACATCAAAGATATTTATAAGTGAATAATTCTTATTTTTCACACTGAGCCTATCTTTTTCACAGATATCCTGTTACGTAAAGTCGTTATCATTATGATTTGGCCTACAACACGCAAAAAGGGGCATTCGGACATTTACTTAAGGTGTCGTCTCGGATCACCCTAATACGAGCCGTTGTAATGCAGAGAAATGACCCTCCTCTACAAAATGACCCATTCGTCATTTCACTACGTAGAGAAATTACCCGGGCCATTATTCTACGTAGAAAAAGAATTCTATAGTCCATTTCTCTACGTAGACTAATGACCCGGATCATTCCTCTACGTAATGAAATGACCCATGGGTCATTGTAAGGGAGGGTCATTTCTCTGCATCATACCGGCACTTTACGACTACGTTCGATTTTGTCCAACAATAGATCTGTACAAATCAGAAAAATACATAAGAACGGAAAGTGTCATCTCGGATTAGCCTGCGCGGACTAAGTTGGCTAGTGCAGGATGACACTTTACACAAATGTGCGAATGTACGGAATCCTGTTTCTGCCATCCACTTTTCGACCTACGAGTTCCTCGTTGGTCGAAAAGTGGATGGCGGAAACAGGACTCCGTACGAATGGCCTTTTTCGTATGTTGCTTGCTATACAATCTTAAATTAGCACGAATTTCAGTATAATGTATGTACATCTCATGATGTTAATTGTACAAATCATCATAAATTATGTTATCCTCTGCTTTGTTGAAATACCTTTAAACACGAACCATATTAAAAAATAGTACACTGCTATCAGTGTTACAGGAGACCATTCCTTCATGCATGGTTTCGTCCCGATTTAAATACAATACCTAACAACTGCCTTAGGAAGATTTCTCTTTAGCTCAATGGTTACGGTGTTGGTGTTTTTAACCTCAAAAACGAGGACATTTGGCTGCACGGATTCGAATCCCGCCATGTGGGGTTTGTATTTCATCTATGCATTTGTTGCCAACTTTCATGTTCGTATGATCAGAAATATACTTAATGGTCCTTAAATTGGATCTCATACGAGAATCATAATTTAGGTACTATTACCAAAGAGTTAAAGTTATCCCAGGTCTTCACTGCATTGGAATGGTGTTTACAATTGCCAATGATATCCATATATGCTTTAAAAAACGTACGAGTTATCAATAGAGTTATTAAAAGAAAAATTGATGAGATATCTGACCCTAGCTATACCAAGCATGACTTACTTTGGCTCGACGAAGCAACATTTGAAAGCCGCCATTGTTCAAGACGTCATGATTGGTAACAAACTCTGGAAGTTGATACAGATGCCCCTTGAGATGTACGGTTGCTTGTACCGAGTAACCGGCGTCGTGAAACTGTTTTAGATAGGTCTCTTTACCCTGAAAATGTTGAGCATAATGGATTGTTTAAGTGGTGTTTTTCTATTTTTCCTGCGGGTTGCTAATTTCTGCCATGTCTGCGGACAAATTCAAAGCCGCAGAAATTAAAATGCAGATTTCACCGCTCTGTTCAGGAAAAGAAAAACAACACAGGAAACGGTATCCACGGAAGAAATAACGTTTATGGCAGATTTGTGTTTAAGCCGGTGTTAGAACAGTTGATTGATTGGCGTTAATAGCATTTTAACATGATCTCAGATACATCATTGTCATAGCTCACATATTCACATATACGCTGAGTTCAACCAGTAGTAGGCTAGGGCTCTGACACTCTCATGTAAAACTCGATGCATCCCGTTCGGCGCGAGCCCAGGACTTTAAGGGTTGAATTCTACTCTTTACCACTGAGCCATGCAGGACCCTTGATACTACTCTTGACAATAGAAATAAATAATAATTGATTTTTTTTTTCTACACAAAGCAGTGTAATGTTTACCTTTTTTAACCCGTGTTCGTATTCACCAACCATTCTTAAGAACACTCTTTGCCTTATTATTCAAGATTTTCTAAATGTGAAAGTAACGGAACTACTGATTTGCTAAACCAACTGGTTTATCCATTCAAAATTTCTCTTACTTTCACACTAACAAAATTCTGAAGAATACGAATGTTCTTAGAATGGTCTTATCTTCAAGATTTTCAAATTGTGAAAGTAAAGAATTTCTGATTTCCTAAACGAAATGGTTTAGCTTATCAAAAGTTCTGTTACTTTCACTTTAACACAATTCTAGAGAATAAGACTAAGAATGTTCTTGAGAATGGTTGGTGTATTTGGACCCTAGTGTCTGACAGAATCAACACAGAGCCAATTATGACATTCTGTCGCTAATAGGACTTGAGTCCAGCACCTTCGAATCCCCTGCTCGGCAAAATTCTTCCAATAAGCAATAATAGTAAATGAATATTGTCATTGTAACAGGCTTGAGAAGAATTTCGTGCTAAGCACTCGTAACAGAAAATCCAAGAAAGCATGGAAAGGTGCACCTGGCCACCGCAATATATCTATACCTGAAATAATGTCAAAAACGTCGTTTTACGCCATATAATAAATCACACAGTTTCAAAAACAGTGATTGGATTGGTACAAGAAAAGTCAATAAAAACAAATTGTGACATATATCTGGACGTTAACCATGGTATTGTGATGAAAAGATTTTTGATTTTGTCAACAGAATTACTCTCTTTTTAAAAAACAAAAACAAAAAGAAAAAAAAAAAACTAGCTATTGGCGACTGCGTGATGTCTACCAGCCAAAACAATTTATAAAAAGAGAAACATAAAATACTGAACCTTTGTAAGCAATAAGAAAAAAAAATGAAAATTATTTTTTGTGAAAAAAATGTTATTAGAAAAAATCAAGAAGTTTCCAAAAACTTGATATTTCAATTTACAATGTTGTGTGAATGAATGAAAAATAAATTTCTTCCGCGAAAAAATTGAATTCTCTTTATAATTTGGTTCACGTATGTTTTCAGACTGGTCAATTATTCTGCAAAAAATGAAACCACATAAGCTGTCTCTTATACAGACAGCGCACGCGAGAAAACGTCAATGGGAAATTACAACTTAAAAGTGGCCTTTAAGAAGTTCGTTTCAGTGTACATTCACTTGCGCTTTGACTAATTAAAATGTTACCCCTAATCTTAATCCGCCATTCATAAGAACACAGTTACTACCATTCGCACTTTTAATTGTCTAATTTTGTCTGCCATTTTAGAATACAATGTCAATAATTGCAAAATGTTGTCGTTTAAAGTTGTAGTAATATTCCTGTTGTTTGTATTTACTTCTCGCTGCGTAAGAAAAGGTTGACATCGCGCAATATCAAATTTTCAAAGCTGCTCGAATTAAACGCATGCACCAGGAAAGATACTACAATAATGGCCTGCAACACGCGAAAAGGGACAGTCGGACATCTGCGTAAAGTGTCCTCTCGGATCAGCCTACGCAGTCCGCGCAGGCTTATCCGAGACGACATCCCGTTTTGTCAATTTCTGTTTCCCGCAAGTCTACAGTAGCACAAAATCTAATGTAGTCGTAAAGTGCCGTCTCGGATTAACCTGCGCGGACCGCGCAAGCTGATCCGAGACGACACTTAACGTAATTGTCCGAATGCCCCATTTTGTGTGTCGCAGGCCCTATAAAAAAGTCCTTTCTTTGATGATCGACAAAGCATGTGCAGATAACAAATGACTCGCGTGCTGTAAATGATATTGACTGTATCTGGTGGAAGACGTTAAGGGAAAAGAAGAAATATCTGGTTACCAGTTACTGTATTTTTCTTCTTTTTTCTTTTTCATAAATTTTCAGAATGCCTTCTTCCTTAGGATCGGTAGGAGAGGGAAAATATAGGAGAGGGTGTTTTTTTCTTAACTCTTCACCCAATTAGGCATTTCTATGGAATCTCTAACTGACCCTAAATAACAGCAAGGTGAAGCAGTTTCTTATGTGTATATGACACCTTTCGATAGCATAGAAAACATTGGGGCAAAATGTGAAATTGCTCGTCACGAGCAATTTCACCTTTTGCCACAATGTTTTCCAAAAGCTCCTACAAGCAATGCGTTGAAATGAGTATCTATGGAATATAGGGTTAAGCAAGCCGTTTCCCAAGATTTATGAGACACGATCTGGTAGAAAGGTTTCTAAGCATCTCCATGATGCACGATAGGAAGTATGTGATGATAGTATTAAGGATTCAAAATTACATCATGTTTTACAACCGACTGGGTAATGAGATCCAGCTGTCCTTTGATATGCAGAAAATTTACCGAAGGCAAAATGTTTCGACTAAGGTCTGCCTGCACAGTCCGCGTGGGCTCACCTGGATCGATACTTTTTGTAGATGCATTAACACACACCCCCTCCCCCGATTTGCAATTTTATATCGATATAGTTAATATGACCCTGAATCGTCTCTTATACCTTCCAATGCTCGATGTTTTTGCCATAGACAACTGCAATGTTTTCTTTCTGCAACTTTTCTCCATCAGTCGTGTTTGTTTCAACAACAAATCCCAGAAAAGTGTCGTCAGGTGTATGGGCTGAAATAAAACAGTGATAGTTCACACGATTGGCGGCTAAGTCCATTTTATACCGTGCTTGAATCCCGGTGGTCACAGGTTTAATTCCAAGCCTGGTCAAATTATTTCCGAAAATTGATGATAACCATTACGACAGGAATCACTCCACTTTCACCGTTACACGTAATCTTTAACTATGTTTATTTGGGGAAGCAGCGACTACGAGTGAAGGTTGTGTGAAGTACTAGTTGGTAAAATAACTTCTAGAAAAGCATGGATAGGTGCACTTGACTCTGCAATATGACTTACTTAACGTTAAAATACACCAAGCACAATAATCAAATACAGCTATCTACCTGTTCAGCAAGGACTATATCTCTCGTATCTATGGCGCTATCTGTATAGTTTCGAAACGTGAATAATAAAAACAATATAAATAAGCCCTTTCCTGACTAAAAGTTCGGCAGACTTACTTGAGATTATGAAGAATGGCGATTCGAAATAGTTTGCATGCTGTTAGCAGGGAATTCTAGAAGAGGAGAGCTATACATGTATGTGTCGCAAGAGTATAGAATATCACATCGAATACCGGTCCAGATACGGTATGATCACATTTCTCGCGTACACAATGCGTACATTCTGATTTGCGATATTACTCGTCAAAATAAAAGTTATTCATAAAAACTGAGTTACTACCCACTAAGTCAATACTTGTCTTATTTTGTCCACCGTTTTCAAATGACTGTGTATACATGCAAAATGTTGAAAAAGATTTTAAGGAGAAGAAGTTGCATAATGAAACTTTTGACTTCTCGCTTGACTCTCGGTCGCGCGGGATATCGAATTTTTTCTCATGCTAAAAGCATTAGGAAAGCTGCAACAACACAATATGTCCTATGTCTGCTTCTGGAAAGGATCTTTTAATTTTTCCCGGACTGATAGACAAAGATTTTACAATAAAACAATTATAACTATCCTACTTACGAAACATGTTGTAAAACTGTTGAAGATGTAGGTTCCAACCACCCCAGTCTGACACGTGGTGACTTTTTACGGAAAATATTTTGTGGTTGAAAGCTGCTTCAGTCCCGTAACAGTCTAACACTCGCACTCGACACCTGCAGCATGTACGTAACTATTATACTCAGGTTTGTTTAAAGGGGTAAGATAGTTCCGTAAACTTGCAGAAAACTTGGCACTTATTTACCAACTATTTCTATGAAACAGTCCTATTCTTATTCTCAAGACTTTCTAATTCTGAAAGCAACCTAACTTCTAATTGGCTAGATCAAATGTTATAGCCAGTAAGAAGTTGTATTAACCAAGTGGTGTGGCAAATTGGAGGTTACTTTTTTAAATTTAAAATAAAACTCAGAATATAGATTAAGAACGGTGGTAAAAACGGAACCTGAACACTTCCTTATTAGGTACCAATGCTAACTCTCAGATAGCAACATATTACAAGCACTTGTTTTGTAGACTCGTTTAATGAAATTTCATCACGAACACTACCTCATGCAAAATACTATATGCTTGCAATATGGGCATCTTCCTAAAACTGAATACTATAAATGTGTTTCACTGGCTGACCGGCAGATTGTGTACTGGAAATTCTTAAAGTATGTAAAGTATGTAGCAGGAATATTCAGTATCAATCTGTCCTCCTCACTTGTCTTTGTAATTACAAGCAGTTTATGTACTTTTACATTGGACAAAACTGTGTCACTATTTTTTGTGTAAGTTCCTCAAAATATGCATGTATCAAACACATTTTTGTGTATGAGACCACCCTCTTTTCATATGACATCTACAAATTAACTACTGACACAGATTCGCTATTTTTATTTAAGTGAACTTTCCAGGTTTATATTTTCGAAGAAGAAACTGATATGTGGTTATTTGATGTCAACGATCCTGTACCACTTCTCAAGATCTTCTCTCAAACGTGTGTAAGATGAGAAAATAAGGTGAAATGGTTGCACTTAAACCAAGGGTGTAAATGTGATAAAAAAGATTTATTGCATTTGTTACTGTGCAATATCGTACTTACTTGTATACGTGATAGGGTATAGATGTAAAACCGGTTATGTGTCGAAGCCCGACTATATCAGTATAGATAATATTGTCCGGTAATTTACATCCACTGCTGGTTATATTTACATTCCCTGTTGTCCTGCTGTTTGTGAGGAAATGTTTGTGCCTAATGGGGTATAATCAGCGAAAATTAAATAACTGTTGGATAAAAAAAAAAAACTAAGAGGGTCATAATGGCCCTGAGGTCGCTCATCTGAGTCTTTTATCCAAACATCACCACCTTTCAGTCTCTTTCCAGGTATCATTACAAACATTCTGCGAAGCTTTCATAGTTACTGCACTGAATTTTCTTCCCTCTAGCTTGTACACAATGTTTTTTTCCGATTTCTCTCAGTGACTTCATTCTACGTCAAGCACAGCCCATTTTCATACGGTAGATATTATCAAAACAAAGATTCTGACAATCTGAGCTCTAAAGTGTACACAAGTTTTTCCCAAGGTTTGACATGGTGACCTAGTATTTACGCAATGTGAACCATTTTCAATTTCATCTCATTGGTGACCATGAAAAACATCAAGAATAATTTTCATAAGTATTAGACAGAAAATTTTTAGTCTGGAGCTATACAAGCTGTTTTAAAGATTTGACCTAGTGACCTAGTTTCTAATTCAGGTAAGATATTATCATGACAAACAATCTAACCAACTTTCACTACTAGTAACTTTGAAAAGAAAGTGGCGGCTA
Organism: Tridacna crocea; assembly: GCA_943736015.1. Taxonomy (NCBI): domain Eukaryota; kingdom Metazoa; phylum Mollusca; class Bivalvia; order Cardiida; family Cardiidae; genus Tridacna; species Tridacna crocea. The sequence goes on along the minus strand of OX031057.1, from coordinate 10,879,355 downwards.
GATTGTTGTTGTTTTTTCCCTGACATTTGACCAGGTGACCGAATTTTTCATCCGTCATCTGAGATGTCATAAGATAATCACTCTGACTAAGTTTTATGTTTTATGCATATTTGCCTAAAGTGTTGCCTGTAGAGCGTAGACAATAACTTTCAAAGATTGCTCCGAGTGACTTAGTTTTTGACAATCTGACAAACTTTCATGAGTATTTGACTGGAAGTGTGGCCTCTACAGGATACACAAGATTCTACTAAGATCTGACCCAGGGACGGTGTTTTCGAAACTATATTATCCATATTCATACTCGTCCGAGAACTCATTAAGACAAACATTCTGACTAACTTTCATGAGACTTGGATTGAAAATGAGGCCTCCAGAGTATGAACAAGGTCTTTCTAAGATTTGACCTTAGTGACCTAGTTGTTTACCTATGACCCATTTTCAAAATCGATATCATCAAGACAAATATTCTGTTCAAACCAGACTTAAAAAGTGACCTCTAGAGCGTATATATAGTAAAATTTGAAGACGTACGACGCACGAGAGACACACAACGACCACAAATGCTCACCTTGATCACTTCGTGCTCAGGTGAGCTAAAAAGAAAAACTAATCAGATTTAATTTCATTCTACTTTTTGCTGTGTTGAATTATACCTATCCCTTTACCAAATAATCCTGTATTTATTCTTTCTTTTATCAAACGGGACCTTATTGAAATTGGTTGAATGAATTCAATTTTATTCGTGGTCTGAAATGAGAATTTTCCTATGAATTTTAAGATGTCTTTGATTACAAATAATCATCATGTTGTTGACAGCGAAAATTAAAGATCTGACTATACGTTCTGTTCAGCCTGATCTTCATCTACACGGTCCGCAACAATTAGCTGTTGAAGAGTGTATATGTATTAATTATGGACAATTCACTGTTTATTTTCACATATTACCGAGGTTTACATATCTGTGACCTAGATTCGAATTTTTTCATCACAGTAGAACAAACCGAAGATGAATCCGATGACCGTAGAAATTTTAAAGGTTTTACTTTCATCATTACAGAATGGTTTATGCGAACAAGCAATGTACGTGTATTTCGAGGTTGTCCTTGTATGATTTGAAACGGTACACCAGCAGTTAAGACTTCTCTTACAAACTTTAAAAACACTTTTCCATAGAAAAAGTTATATCTTATGTGACAGAACGATCCTTGTCATAATCAGTAATTCAAAATTTGTCCACCTCTTATTTCCTATGTGCTTACTGTAAAAACTCCTCAAATTCAGTTGTTACGGTGACATTGTGACCTAAAAGGTATAGTCCAGCTATTAAATCTGACCACGTGACTAACTCTCCTAGGAAACCACCTAAAAAGAAAGAAAGATAGATAGATAGATAGATAGATAGATAGATAGATAGATTATAATCTACATGATCTATTCCATACTTTTGAATGGTATAATTTAAACTAAAATACATTTAACACCAGCATTGTTTTTCTTTTTTGTCTCTATTGTGTATTTGAAAGAATTGTCAAGATAAAAAGAGTAAAAGTTAAAATGCTTCATGTTCTTTGACTTTGACTTTTTTAAAATCGATAGAGGATATTTGTTGTTTTTTATTTGGTGAAAGATCGAAATTTATTTCATCGAGTGGACATCATCGGTAATATTTTCACGATTGGCGCAGCCGAGAGTGAAAATATTACCGATGTTGTTCACGAGATGAAATAAATTTCGATCTTTCACCGAAAAAAAAAACCACAAATATTCTATTTATTTCATGCCTTTAACCCTTTCTGGGAGGAGCTTTATTAAAATCCCGTCGAGTTCTTTTCCGTTATTCCCCGTGGCGTACCCCAGCCGCATAGCAACGCATTACAATATTACGTCAAGCGCGTGAAATATAAGGTATATGACGTCATATTTCCTATCTGGTTGTGAGGCACGCGCAATTTACCTAGGTAACTAGAACGTGAAAGTCGGTATTTTCACTGGTGGTACCGGTGTAAGATCGAAAAATATTTTCACTGCAATTTATCGATATCCAGCCGGAAACCATGAAATAATATGCGTCTAATACTAATACCTACGTGCTTAACAAAACTTGGGGGGGGGGGTTTGAGAAAAGGCTACAATGGCTTCGAAAGAATGTTGAAAAAAAAAAACAACACATAAACACACACACAGACTTGTGATATAACTTACGAAAAAAGCATTCATTTATGTATAAATACGTGTATTTTCGAAAGTTCTGTCAAGTGCCTTTTTTCAAATATTCATTCCAAGTCATCGTCGGATCTGACATGAGCGGACGTTTGAGATATAGAGGATAATCAACTGGTTATTTTTGATATGAAAAATATCTCACGAGGATGTGTTGTTAAGCGTTGAAAAAAACGAGTGCGCAGCACGAATTTTTAAGGCCTTACGGCGCATGCGAGTGAGATATTGTTCATATCAAAAATAAGCAGCTGATTATTCATTATATACCTTATTAAGTTAAGTCTAAACATATTTATTTTACATCGATTGAGAAACAAGTTCTTACAACTTATGCCAATCTCTCCGCCGCATATAGCATATTTCAGCGTTACGACTACAACCTACTTGAATTTGCGATATATTCCTTATTAACATTATTATTTTTAATTTTTCGTTATAAGTGCATAATGAAAAAAAAAAGAGTTCCTAAATGACTGCAGGAAGTGAAAGTGAAAGTTGATATTGTCACTAGTGATGATATCAAAATTTATTACACTGGGAAATTCCAGGATTTCACTGCTAGGTATATAATAAAAGATTATTTCAAACGTCCACGATTGTGAGATTCTTTTTCTTTAAAACAAGGGAGGTTATGTGATAAAAGAAGTTGAACATATCATACTCTTACGAACAAAGTCCGCAACAAAGGAAAAAAAATGAGCAAATGCATGGCAAAAATACAGGAACCGGGCAGGATTCGAACATAGAACGACCGAACGAAAGGCTAACACCATAACCACTGAGTTAAAGACAATTCTCCCTAGAGCAGTTGTTAGGTACTGTATCTAAACTGGAATGAAGCCATATATGAATGAGAATTCTCCCGTAACTCACCCGCACAAAGTCATCATCTATTGATGATTCAAAGCCTTATCCGGCAGAAATTCCGTTTTTTTTTTTTTTTTTTTTTTTTTTTTTTTAACAAATGGGACTAGTGGCTCATTGGCAAATCCCGGACGAGCCAAGTCTTACGAACATAATCCGCAACAAAGAAACAAACGAAAAATGCATGGTAGAAAAATAGGAACCGGGCAGGATTTGAACCTAGAACCCCTGCACGAAAGGCAAACACCATAACCACTAAGCAACATGGAATTCTCCCTAAACAGATTTGCTGAGTATTGTATTTAAAAAGCGATAAAGCCATGAATGAAGGCTGGTGTTCCGTAACAATACCGTGACAAGAAAATTTGAAAAACTTGACACAAAAATGTGTATATTATCTCAGCACGTTTCTAGGCTTTAAACATGTGTCCCGAAAAACAAGCAATTATTTAAAGTGTTAATGAAAACTATATCGCGTTAGATATAAAGGACTAGGTTGACATTGACAATGTTGTATTCCAAACAAAACAAATAAAAGAAAAAAAATGTCAATACAAGCCTTTAAACTGGCTCTCCGCAAATCCCCAGTCAGCTTTCTTAGACAAAAACCCGAGGTAAAGCAGCACCTGTTTAAAACAAAAAGACTAAACTTTTTTTCAAGTACATGTGCAAGGGCGTATTGCCCATTGCACACGATGGGCACGAGCGTATGCAAGAAATCCGCAACTAAAGTTGTACATCACAATAAATATACAGGTATTGTCTCTTTTTCAGTAGATCTGCCCGCCTTTTTCAAACTAAATAGAGAGGTTAAATTGAATCACTGTTGACTAGGAAGTTCCTATGTAGATGCTGTTCAGTAAATGTCGACGTTTCATATGATGCTGTACCTTGCTGTGGATATAAGTATTCTAAAAAATTCTATAAATATTCTAAAATATTCTAATCCTATCTGCACCCATGTATGTACGGAACCCTAAAGTGACATACTCGACTTTTTTTTAATATGCAAATTTCTCAAGTTATTTCGTTTTTACGAAATAACATTTCGTAAAAACGAAATATTATTTCGTATATACGAAATATTATGTCGTAAAAACGAAATATTATTTCGTAATTACGAAATAATTATTTCGTAAAAACGAAATAATATGATAAGTACAGGCATCCTCGGTTCGACTCGGGGTCGATGCACTTGGACTGCCTTGCGATAGTTCTGCATTGTAGGGTTTATTGACAGCCTCTTACATCATAGGCTATAGAATTCAGAGTTGAGCTGTCTTATTCCTGAATTGCCCACACCATGTTCGAATTTGGGAGCTATCATCTAGAGTCATTGACCTATGTTGTGCTTTTCCAGATCGATGTTAAATATATAATCTTAATATCGGTACATTAGACAAAAGGGGGCTAGCATAAATGATATGAATGGTAAACTCAAATCTATTCATTCTGTCAGTCAGAGAGTCAGTCAGCCCCTCGTCTATCCGTCCGTCTGTTATTTCTTCTGTTCATGAATTGTGTACGCACAGTTGTCATTGATAATTAAATGAAAGTTACACTATTCAGTTTGTTTAGAGCACGGCCCAGTCGAAAACTGGAGATTGAGGATCCGATTCCCAGCCTAGTCATTTTTTTAAATCTAATACATATATTTAGAATATAGGGCTCTGTTTCTTATCACTCGGGTGCAGGAACCACAACAGGCTCTTAATTGTGAAGGTGGGGGACTTGTAGAGTACGGAAGTGGTTGATTGATTGATGCCAGAGGGAGGGAGACAGAGACAGAGAGGCGGGCAGGCAGGCAGACAGACAGATAGACAGACAGTGAGCTAAGGTAATATCACGGTGGTTGTCGTGAAAATATACTGAAACTTAAAAAAAAAAACTGATGCGACGTTAAACACGAATCAATCAGACCTGATTGAGCCTTGCTCTATGAAAAGGGGGCTTAATGCAACTGCGCGATCCATGGTACCAAGCAAGACATCACCTGATTATGCACCGGCGGATTAGCTGGGGGTCAGGTGGGCCCTCCTCTACTATTGTCAAAGTAGCCGCTGTCTGCCGGAAATTTCGACTATGTATGAAAGTGTCATACAAATGCTAGATCTATGCGAAGACTTAAGTCAAATCCGTAAAGAACTTCTTCTATCTAGATGAAATGCGTCAAGGAATGATGTTTAAGGCTGTACGCAGTAGCAAATTTGAAATTGAGCCAGCTCTGACAAAAGGAGGCTTATTGAATCTCTGTGATCCATGGCACCAAGCAAGCCATCACATACTGATGGATCCATAGTAGATCTATCCGTTTTTTGTAACAGTCGACGGAACCTTACGGTAGTTCTAGTCCATTGACATACAGAAAATTTACTGATAGCGAACAGTTTAGGCCCAGGCCAGCCTGCTCAATCCGTGCAGGCTGGCCTGGGTTGATACTTATCATGCAGAAAGTTGGAAAATTATATTGAAAAAGGATTGGCCCATGTCAGCCTGCACAGACTGCGCCGGCTGGTAGGTGTCGATTTTTTCTCAAATGCAAAAAGTACCCTTTTCAATGAGCAGGGTTCATTATGTTTTCGCCTGGGTATAAATAGAATAATGATGACAGTGGCGTTAACACCAGACAATAATGGAATTCAAGGCTACGGGGCCCTATTGAATATACAGACTGATAGAATTATTTCGTAATTACGAAATACTTATTTCGTATTTACGAAATACTTATTTCGTAATTACGAAATAATTATTTCGTTTTTACGAAATTATTTTTTCGTTTTTACGAAATATTATTTCGTAATTTCCAAATAATTATTTCGTAAATACGAAATAATTTTACCATTCAAAAACGCCACGTAGCCTAGAATTCCACTATTGACTGGTATTAATGCAAGAATTGACCAATGTCGGCCAGCGCAGTCCACGCAGGCTGACATGGGCCGAAACTTTTCGAAATCTTTAAGTTTTCTGCATGTCAAAGGGCTATTCGAACTCATTTTTCTATCGCACATGAGACAAAAAAGATTTTCTGGATCCATAAGAAGGGCAGTTCAGGATATTGTTTGGAAGGGAGTCCAGAATGGATAATTTTTTAAAAGATATGCTCTGTGAAAAAGGCGCTTAATGCATATGCATTTAATGTAATCCGCGTAGGCTGTCTTGGGCCAAACTTTTCGCTATCAGTAAATTTTCAGTATGTCAAAGAACTAGAACTAGAATAAGATTCCGTCGGCTGTTACATATATGTACTATGGATCCATCAGTATGTGATCGCTTGCATGGTGTCAGAGCATGGGTCAACTTTGCTACTGCGTACATCTTTAAAGGTTTTTCTTTTACGCATTTCAGCTACTTAGAAGAAGTTCTTTGTAGATTTGACCTATATTTGGCATAGATTTAGAATATGTTTGAGACTTTCATACTTGGTCAAAATTTCCGGCAGACTGGGATTACTTTGAAAGTTCTAGAGGAGGTGGGGATAACCCTGACCCCTACTCCCCACCCCCAACCCCGCTGAGCCGCCGATGCATGATCAGGTGATGTCTTACTTGGTACCATGGATCACGTAGATGCATTAAGCTTCCTTTTCATAACGCACGGCTTAATCATTTTCACAAAACATTTTTCACCAGCTAGCACTTGAAAAATCCCATAATCCTAACACTGGTAAGGCAGTCGTTTTGCTATCCTGAGTTCCAAGGAAGGAATTTCATTACTACCATTCTAGAATTTGTTTGTATGAGAACGAAACCACTAACGTTACCCCTCGCTGTTCGCAACCTCCAAGGCGGTTTCTTTAGAACCTGGTCTCCGTCTCTCAGCTTAAAAAAAGTTCTGTCAGTACGGGTGTGAGAAAGCTGGGAAACACATGGTTGCATCACTAACCACCGTGATATTACCTTAGCTATCTGTCTGTCTGTCTGCCCTTTGTTCACAGAGCATATCTCGTATATAATGATCTATTCTGGTCCCCCTCTCGAAAAAAATCATGGATCCGCCCTTGAAATGGATCCATAAAGTCTTATTTGCGATCGAATGATGAGTTAGATAGCTTTTTGACATGCAAAAAATTAGAAGAACTCGAAAGGTTTCGGCCCGTGTCAGCTGACGCAGTCTGCGCAGGCAGACAGTGACATGGGCCGAATGTGTCGATTCTTTTCTGAAATGCTTTATGTACCCTTATCACAATACACGGTCCATTATGATTTGGCCTAGATATAAATAGAATGATGATGACATCGGCGTTAACACCGGTCAATAATAGAATTCAAGGCTACGAGGCCTTTTTGAATAAACAAACAGGTAAAATTATTTCGTATTTACGAAATAATTATTTCGTAAAAACGAAATGATATTACGTAGAAACGAAATAATATTTCGTAAAAACGAAATATTATTTCGTAAAAACGAAATAACTTGAGAAATTTGCATATTAAAAAAAGGCGAGAATGTCACTTTAGGGGTTCCGTATGTATGCGCTAAGTTTGAATGCATTAGAAAGATATAGCGAACACTATGGACAAAATTCTTGTCCAGTCTACATAAACTAAAACAACCTTTTTCGTTGTTTAATGCACTCTCATAAATCTGGTATCGATGAAAAGAGGACATTAATATGCATCAAATGAAAAAAAAAAGTTTGAGTTTGAGCCAGTACTGCTGGTACAGTAATGAGTTGAAAATTGGAATTAAGGATTTGCATGACACAAATGATTGATTTGAGTGTTTCTTAAATTAAACGCCTTTTTTCAATAGTGTGTATGGCTCCCATTAACCTGAATGAGTTCAGTGCACATTCTACGCATTGACGCTACCAGTCTGTGAAGGAATCTAGCCGGAAGTTGGTCCTATTCCTGAGCACTGGCGTTACGTAATTGATCGAGGTTGTACACGTTCTGTGCCCTAATCTGTCATTTCATGTAATCCCAAACGTATTCAATCGGGTTCATATCCGGCGATAACGCCGGCCATGGCAACGTTTGGACATTGTTGGCAGCCAGGAAGTTTTAAGTCAGTCGTGCAGCATGGGGCCGGGCGTTGTCCTGTGAAGGACAGTATCTGGATGGGCAGCAGGGAATGGGAGAAAAATCGGCTGCAACACCTTGTTTACGTAACGTTGTACGATTAATCCACGACCCCGTCCTGGAACATATTAAAGGAATACAAATTGGATTGTATGATGGTGTGTAAACCCTGGCCAAACCATGACGCTCGGCTCACCCAAGCGGTCATTTTCAATGACACAGGTGTCAGTAAACCTTTCACTAGAGCGTCGATAGACATGTTGACGTCGGTCGCTTGAATCAACGGTAAATTTACATTCATCCGTAAAAAGAACGGTTTGCCATCGATTCAAGCGCGATCTTTGATGATGTAACGTCCATGCTACCCGTAGACGCCTGTGATTGGGGGTTAATCCTGCTCCATAATATCGCCGACGGAAACGTAACCCGACTGCTTTGATACGTCGACCTACCGTTTTGGCACTTATGCGAGGTTGATTACGATCTGGCGTGTTTCGTGTCGTGTCGTTTGGAGCGGCAAAACGATTACGTAAATGGGTAAGACGAAATACCTATCCTGATACCTATCCGGCACGTGGAAGATCTACCACTGTGTCATGCGTTGTGAATTTTCTACGTAGTCGACTAATGGTTTTCTCATAAACCCATCCTATGGCGCAACTTTGTCCAAAAACCGGTTTAGTCGTCAGACTGAATGGTCCTTTGACACGCAATCAGTTTGCCAAAAGCAAACCGTTTCGACTCAGAACAGCCTGCCTGAACCACAGGGGCTCGAAACATACTTTAATATGCATAAATATACTGGATTATTGACATTTCTGAAAAAAATCAGAATCCCTGAATATAAATATACACAAGGGATAGGACTTCACAGAGGCCAATTTGTATACCGACCTCGTTAAAACCCTGATTTCTTACAAAGTTTTTAACATATCTCCGAAATGTAAAGCCTGAGCAGAAGCCAAGTGAATATCCTTAACGATCAACACAGCTTCACTTCCTTTAGAGCAAATCCCTAGGACAGATCGCAAAGACAATCGCATAATTGTTGCTAAAAATACTTAGTCGGACACGACCTCGTAACAAGCAACACCATCAGTAAAATGCAATAAATGGACTTACCATACGGTAAAAATCGGTCTGGTCCAATAGTTTATAATTTTCTTTAACACCTCCAATCGGTAGTTTTGTCAAGAGCGATCTTTTAGAAGCACAACAAACGATCATTTATGAAACTGTCAGAATTTCAAGCAGAATACGCCATTGTTACTCGTGACCCTGTTTAATTCAAGACGAAACGGATTTGCTACGAGCTATTTCATTGGCCAGCCGTTCGTTCTATTCTGCTTGAAATTCTGACAGTTTCATAAATGATCGTTTGTTGTGCTTCTAATGTGTCTGCAAATGCTAAAACTTAGTCCTGTGGTAAAGAGTTAAGCCTGATGTTTGTTTGATGTCGCTTTCATTTGTTATAGTTCTCTTGACTCATCTAATGATTAAGTCTGAGTGATATTTATCGACGAAACCAGTGCACAGAGCATAGTACAGCATTGTATTTGGTAGAGATGCCGCCCTTCTGTTTAACCCTTTCCCAAACAATCCCTGGTTTTTACGGGTCATGAATAGAAGCCTTTTGAAAACATTGTGGGAAAAGGAGAAAATGCTGGTAACCAGCATTTTCTTCTTTTCTTACAATGTTTTCTACCCTATCATATAGAAAAATCATCTTTTTAGCAAATGTTAATTTGTCATCTCCAAAATGCTTTCAATCTGGTCTGGTCCAAAATTTGCCGTTTGGGAAAGAGTTAAGGAAGGTATTTTGATTTGTGTAAAGTTTGGAAATCAAAATGTATAATAGAAATAATGCATCTGATAAACAGATAAAACTTCAATGTCATTCAGAAGAAAATCTATTGAATTAATCACCTGTCGACGATGCCTGTGTAACAAATCTTGTTTCTTTGCGAGGCTATAAATAGCTTTCAGCCATTTTGGCCACATCCGGTTTACCCTCATTCTGATCCACGCACATGTCTGTCGATCATTTGGGTCTCTTAGAATGTCCAACAACCTTGTAAGATTAGTTTGTAAGGATGCCTAAAATATAGAAAATAAATGTACAATTTCGCTCTATGTGCCACACGGGTTGTCCTATAGAATAAGTACTTTTTCAAAACGTTTTCTTTTTTTCCTGAAAAGAAAGCAAGAAAAGAAGAACGCGGCAATGGATTTTATTTGAAAATTAACCAATATCGGTAATAATCGGCGTCACCGCAATCTTAGGTTCTTCTTTTTGCGTAAAGTATAAACTCGTCACCTGATAAATAACAAAAATGATTTTTTCAATTCAATAGTCAAAACTCAAAAAATTCTGTTTGAAAGGTATGTTTTGGGGAACAAAATATACTTATCGGACAGTGTAGATTCAAGATCAGACTGTTCTCTGCAGTCTGATCTTGATCTACGCTGTCCGTCAAAAGGTCAGTGAGTTACGTTTAGCAGCCTACTTTAGGTTTAACCTAGTCCCGTCTAAATGATAAAATCTTCTTCAGTACCCGAAAAGTTGCATTGGGACATATGCGTAAAGTGTCGTCTCGGATAAGCCTGCGAGCCCTTAACAACTATACAGTGAACTTGCACCAAACAGAAAATTACATAAGAACAAAAATTGTCATCTCGCATTAGTCTGCGCGGAATACACCAGGTGATTTGTCCCGACATGGTACACGTATGCCCAAATGCCCCATTCGCGTGTTGCATGCCATAAAGGAATCAAATTATTGCACCATATCGATGTCAAACGACACCCGGCTCATGTAATACTGTAGAAGTAATTTTACCATTGTAAGCTGTTAACTCTTTACCACACAACAAAATTTTAGACTGGTTCAAATTGAAAGTATTTGCAGACGACGAAATAAAGGTGACTCAAAAATAGAAATTTGTTCTGGGAATGGTAGAAAACACTGTGGGAAAAGGAGAAAATGCTGGTTACCAGCATTTTCTCCTTTTCCTACAGTGTTTTCAAAAGGCTTCTATTCATGACCCGTAAAAACCAGGGATTGTCTGGGAAAGGGTTAAACAGAAGGGCGGTATCTCTACCAAATACATAGAGGATATTTGTTTTTTTCGGTGTAAGATCGAAATTTATTTCATCGAGTGGACACCATCGGTAATATTTTCACGAGTGGCGCAGCCACGAGTGAAAATATTACCGATGGTGTTCACGAGATGAAATAAATTTCGATCTTACACCGAAAAAAACAAATATTCTATTTATTTTATGCTTTTAATCCTTTCTGGGAGGAGCTTTATCAAAATCCAGTACAGTTCTTTTCCCTTATTCCCCGTGGCGTACCCCTCCCGCATAGCAACGTTACGTCAAGCGCGTGAAATGTAAGGTATATGATGTCATATTTCCCATCTGGTTGTTAGGCACGCGCAATTTACCTAGGCAACAAGAACGTGAAAATCGGTATTTTCACTGGTGGTACCAGTGTAAGATCGAAAAATATTTTCACTGCTATTTCTCGATATCCTACCGGAAAGCATGAAATAAAATGCTGTACTATGCTCTGTGCACTGGTTTCGTCGATAAATATCACTCAGACTTCAGGCTTCTTTCTCAGGGGCGTCAAAAGTAGGGATTGTGTGGTAATGGGTTAAAACATGGAAAAAGGACAGTACACATTTGAGCGTGTAGTTTCGTATCATACCCTCTCACAGCACAATTCAGGTTGTAACAAACCTTTATAATTAAGTCTAAATTTGAATATACCAAAAATTATTATCGTACCCTTTACAGACACATTTTATGACCAGTTTTCAAAATTCCTCACTATATCAGAACAAACACTCTGACATTCATGTAATTTGAGAAGTATGGGAGGGAAAATGTTAGGGCTTTGGATTTATCCAAATGCTGTTTTTCAAGCCCGAATTAGGAAAATAAGAAGACCGTCTATATATGAGCCATGCTCTGAAAAAAGGGGGCTAAATGGGTGTCTGTGATGCATGATGCCGTGCAAGTCATCACATAAGTATATGTGTGAGATAAGACACATAATATGTGATGACTTGCACGAGTGCGGGCTGACTCGGGGTTGAAAAATTTTGCAGATGCATTAAGCTCCCTGTTCTCAGAGCATGGTGCATTTCATTAATACAAACATTCTGACCAAGGTTCATGAGGAGTGGACTGATAATGTGGCCTCAAGTCAGTAAACAAAGTTTCAAAAATTTTACCAACTCGCCTAGATCTGGAGACGATGTTACAAATATTAACTCGTTTAAGATACATACTATCAATACAAACATTATGACTAACTTTTAAAAGCACTGACCAGAAAATATGGACTTAACCCTTTCCCAAACAATCCCTGGTTTTTACGGATCTGGAATAGTAGCATTCTGAAAGCATTGTGGGAAAATGAGAAAATGCTAGTAACCAGCATTTTCTCCTTTTCCCACAATGTTTTCTACCCTATCATAGACTGAAATCATCTTTTCAGCGAGATTTGAATTGTCGTCTTCAAATGCTTTCAATTTGGTCTAGTCCAAAAGTTTGTCGTTTGGGAAAGGGTTAAGAGTGTACAGAAGGTTTATCAAAGATCCAAGTGACTTATTGACCTATCTTATGACCTATCATGACCTCTTTTTTTAACTTCACATGCAATTAGACGAAAACTAACATTCTTATCAACCTTAATAGGTATTGAACTGGAATATAGACTCTGAACTATATTCTACCCTTTTCAAATACTAAAGAAGATGACCTACTTTAGGTCCAAGTAGACAACTTCCTGTCAAGTCGACAGTAAAATGTTGGTATTTCAAAATCGGTTAGGGGGAAAATATCTTGGTATCGAACGGTGTAAATATGAGTCTGATCTTGATCTATACGGTCAACAAAAGGTCCTGGTGATGCACTTAGCAGCTTAAAGGTGGCCCTTCGGATTTTGGGACGAAAATTTTACAAAAATGTAAAAAAAAAATCATCCTTATACTCCTAAAGCCTTTTAATTTTCATTCATAAAACCCCAGTAGTCGAAAACTGTCCGATAACGCGAGAAATCAGAAATTTACTACAGCCAAGGTTGACACCAACGGGCGAAACATTCTATTTTTAGATGATCAGTTCGCTCATTCACATACAGGAATACACATACGAAGTTTCAAACATAGCGTCCGAAGAAGACATTATGGAAAATAATTAATACATGTTTGTTATGTAACGGAATTTAAGCGTTATAAGTCACGTGCCAGTCACATGGCATTCCCAAAATGCTTTATTTATTTTTGGCGCGAAATCTATAAATACCTTAAGAGGCTACGTAGCCTTTTAAGGGAACACCATCATTTTTTATTAGTATTATTTTATGAATCTTAATTATTGAAGATTTGTATAATTTTTTCATATGAATTTCAGTGATATATACATTTTTTAATTTTGTCAGATGTAAAAATTTTAACCCACCTTTAAGGATTAAGCTGAAAGTTTAGTAATACTCAGAGACAAAGGAGAGGTTACAGTATTTCTTTTTTTTTTTCATCATATTTATTAATATTGAACTATTTCCTACTGTCTACCACTTAAGGCCTGCAACACACGATCAGGGACATTCAGACATAAATTTGCATAAAGTATCATTTTGCATCAGCCCCGTTCGGATATTTACATAGTGTCGTTTCGCATTAGCTTGCGCTGTCCGCTCAGGCTAATCCTCAGAAATTTTAATTTTCTGTTTACCGCAAATCTATACTGTATCACAAAATCTAATACAGTCATAAAGTGCCGTCTCTGATCAGCCTGCACGGATTGTGCAGGCTGATCGGGAACGATACTTAACGTAAATGTCTTCATTCCCCTTTTCGCGTGTTGCAAGCCAATTTATTATATAGAAAAAAAATGCGACATTATCAATACGAAATGGCCGATCTCAGATATATCTATGCATGTATACAGGTATTTCTCTCGCGTTGACAGGTCCTTCTTTCCATCCAAGAAAGGCCTGACCACCTACACAGACAGACCTAACTTTGTGCATTCTGTTGTACTTTAAGAGAAAGACCCGATTCAAAAGGGCCGATGTAAAGTAAGAAATAAGATCTAAAATGATTATGGAAATGAGACAAGGGTAACGTGCACGCAGCCATGCGTAGCAATATACAACCTGGTTTTTATAAATTGACGCAGTTTGACAAAATTATAGGGGATATTTGTAAATTCAATGATCTTACCTCGGAACGTTGGCTGCACACCAATACGTTGTAGGGAAACTTACAGGATGATGTAGGGGAACACAAATTTGTCTTAGTTAACCCTTTATTACAAAATCCTGGGTTTTTAACTACACAGAAGAAGATGGACTTTCATTAAAATAAAGGGGAGGGGGGGGGGGGGGGTAAAAGAGGAAAATGCTGGCAATCGAAGGACATTTTACACGCCTGTATGTTAACAAGGTGTATGTTGAAAAGTTGACTACATGCATCGCAAAAAGTATCTTTAGAAAACACTCGTAACGAGCAATTTCTCCTTTTCCCACAGTGTTTTCCAGCCTATTGGAAAACTTTCTGCCATTATCATCAAATTCAAGATTATCATTAGCAAACACTTTGAGTTTGGGACAGTCTAAAATTTGTCATTGGGGAAAGGGTTAAGGTAAAACCTGTGTAATGGAAAACAACTATTTCCACTTAAATATCATACTGCAAAATTAGCTATGAATTAAAAATGAGCATTATTGAACTACTTTCACCAATTCATTTTTTCCTTCTTTGAATTATCATTCATAAATCTAAAACCACTATATTCACAATTCAAAAAGAGATAATGATTACCTCCCTTTCCAGAAAACAAACATAAACGGAATTTCCGATCCGTTAGAAATGTGCAAAAATATTATTTCTGGATAAATCCTTATTTATCCTTATTTATCAACCAAATAAAATTTTTGCCCCATGTTCATCGGAAGTGCATTACACAGGTCTTACCTTAAGAAAATAACTTCGCAGGAAAAAGATGAAAATGATGGATTTCTTTTTTGTTAAAGGTTGTTAAATCTTAAGTTTTATGTGGGGAAAAAAGTTTAAATCTAGTGTTGCGTTAAACCTCAGTATACGACTGCAATTTTCATTATTGTATGTATAAACTCTATATGGCTCGCAACGCGCGAAAAGGGTCATTAGGACATTTGCGTTATGTGTCGTATCGGATCAACTTGCCAAATACGCGCGGGGCAATCCGAAATGATCCTTTCCGTTTTTAAGTATTTTTCTGTTTCGAACAATTCTTGTGAAAATCTAATGTAGTCGTAAAATTCTAATTCCGTTTCGGATTAGCCTGCGCAAATGTCCGTATGCCCCTTTTCGCGTATTGCAAGCGATATAGACATGTCCTCGCTCTTTACAAAGCGACTCAGTTTTGGAAAGTCAGAACTGAAAGGATCCGCAGACGAAACATAAAATATGTGTCAGTTGTCTGGATGTATGTTGTGATAGAAAAAGATTGTGAGAAAAGGAGTAAATGCTATTTACCAGCATTTTCTCCTTTTCTCATAATATTTTCATGAAATTTCCTCCCCCAAGTAGTAAAAACATCAGGATTGTTCGTGAAGGAGTTAAGGTTTTGTGTTTACATTCGTAACAAGAGCATCGCATACAAATAGTATCGCAGGTGTTTTGTTACTATCAGTTCTACATGATTTACCCATTACCACACAATCCCTACTTTTGACTCCTCTAAGAAAGAAGCCTTTTGAAAACACTATGGGAAAAGGAGAAAATGCTGGTAACCAGCATTTTCTCCTTTTCCCACAGTGTTTTCTAACCTTCCCAGAACAAATTTCTATTTTTTAGTCACCTTTATTTTGTCGTCCGCAAATGCTTTCAATTTGGACCAGTCTAAAATTTTCTCGTGTGATAAAGAGTTGATCGTTGTGAACATCATAAGTGGGCTGCAACACGCGAAATGGGGGCATTCGGACATTTGTGTAAAATGTAGTCTTGGATCAACATGCACAGTCTGGGCAGGCTAATTCGAGACGACACAGTACGGCTTCACTAGATTTTGTGCTAGAGCAGACATCCACAAAACAGAAAATTACATAGGAACGTAAAGTTTCGTTCCGTATTGGCCGGGGTAGACTACGTAGGCTGATCCGAGATGACATGTTACGCAAATGTCCGATTGCCCCTTTTCGCGTGTTGTATGACTGTCCCCTAAAAAATTACTTTGGGGTCATTTCTCTACGTAGAGGAATGACCCAGGTCATGATTCTACGTAGAAAAATTACCACGGAGTTATTTCTCTACGTAGAATAGTGACATGGGCATTCCTCTACCTAGAGAAATGACCAAAAAATAATTTTGTAGAGGAGGGTCATTTCTCTGCATTACACCGGCAGACTAATTCTTTTTTTGATATAATACCCTCAAATATCTATAGACTTTATCCAGCGGTGCGTACGTTTCGGCTTCGCTGCATTTTTAACCTCTAGGCTGCCAAGCGAGACTCAATGACCTGTTATGGACAGTGAAGATCAAGATCAGACTTCATAGAACGTGCAGTCTAATCTTGGATCTACACTGTCCAATTAGGATGTGTTTTTCTCTAAAACCTAAACTGAACGTAGCATTATTTGGGTTTTCAATACCGGTCTGAAAGGTTCAATTAACGTATATAGCTGGGTAAGATTTAACTCATTACCAAACGACAATATCTCAGACTGGTCCAAATTGAAAACGTTTGCAGACGACAAAATAAAAGTGACTGAAAATTTTAAACTTGTTTTGTGAAGGATAGAAAACATTGTGGGAAAAGGAGAAAATGCTGGTTACCAGCATTTTCTCCTTTTCCCACAATGTTTTCTAAAGGCTTCTTTTCAGGGGCGTCAAAAGTAGGGATTGTGTGGTAATGGGTTAAAGATGTCCATTTCTTGACCGTTAAGAAAATTCGCAATTGCATGTATGACGTTATCATCTAACCAAACGTGAGTACCGGAGTAGGCTTTTTGTTCAGATCTTGAAATAGATAGAAGTGTGATGCAATGGATCCTAACCTCTTTACCAAACCATCCCGGTCTTTACGACCCAGAGGAATACACCTTCTGAAAATATTGTGGGAAAAGGAGAAAATGCTGGTAACCAGCATTTTCTCCTTTTCCTACAATTTTTCTACTCTTCTAAAGTGATTGTTCAGTTTTTGAGTCAAGTTTATTTGGATGACTGCAAATGCTTTCAATTTAGACCAGCCTAATATTTCGTCGTTTGGTAAAGGGTTAACCCTTGCAAGGTATCATTAGTCATTGACAGTCATAGCAATTATTACTGATATAAACTGACCTTAAATTGACCTTTATGCAAAGAATAATTAAAACATGAATATTTAAATCATCGGGTATAATCGAACCGTACGGAAATTCTGTTAAAGGGTAAATGACAGGTTTGACACTTACTGAGCTTTTGTCAAAATCAAAAAAGCTTTTGCGGATGGCATAGATCAAGATCAGGCTGCACAGAAAGTGCATCTTAGATCTGAGTCACTCGCCACCTATTACCAGTTTAAACCAAGAAAATAATAATTTCATTATAGATATTTTAAGTATTTTTTGAAGACACTAAATCTATTGGCCTCCTCAAGAGTTCAAAAACGTGCACATAGGTTCCGCATGCAGACGACATTAGCTGAAGCTAAGTTGGGACAATATTTCAAGCGTGTAAGATATGGTAATAGAAGTCATTTATTTCATGTCAATTTGTTCGACTAATACAAACTTATTAACAGGGGTATTGTCCTAATGGAATAACACGAGCCAATATATTACTTTCAGACGATACCAGGGTTTATTCCCCGAACGCCTACTCCTATAAAATAACATAGGGTGTGAAATGGGGATTAAGGGGGTCTACTTGGGGAATAGTTATGATGATGGTGTGTTCTCTGAACGCCTACCAGATTTAATTAACACCTATCTATGAGGGGGATTACGGGGCCTACTGAGGGGCACTGATAATTATAATTGTCTTAAAAGCTGTTTGAAAACATCATGGGAAAAGGAGATAAAACCATTTTCTCCTGGTTCATCACTGTTTTCTAAACCTTTATGGATAATTCCATTTAATGAGCTTTGATGTTTGATTAACTGTGTACCACAGACTTGAATTTTCTGAAGAGAAACCTTTTGATAACATTGTAGGAAAAAGAAAAAAACAAAAATCTCCCTTCTCTTCAATGTTTTCTAAACTTGATGATTGAATCATTTGAATTAGCACCAACTTGTCTGCAAATGATTTCAAATGGAACAAATCTGAATTTTGTGGACTGGTGGAGAGTTGAAACAAATAAGATAAACTTTTAATAAAACTGATGCTGTTCTATTTGGTAAAGAACTAAAGAACTAAATCATGGCCAAATTACTTTCTTTGTCACGTTGTTTAAATCTATATGTTGTACAATTTTCCTCGAAAGGAAATCTGCATGATAAAGAACTAATTGCTCATACTGAGATATGTTCTCATTTGTCACATTGTTACTTTTTACACTCCTTTGAACAAATCTTAAATCATACCGTTTCGTAACGAGTTAAAAAGGAAACAACCTGGCAGTACCTATTACTTATAAGAGCAAGTTTTTTTGTCACATTGTTTTCTTTTCGTACTTTGTATGCTCCATTTTGTTGAAAGAGGAATAAATTCAATCATTCATTCATTTGAAATTTAAACAGGATGATGAGTAATTATTGCTTACAACAGCAATGACTTCCTTGTCACACTGTTTTCTTACAATGCTGTCCCTATACTATAAAACATTTATTGCTTACAACAGCAATGACTTCCTTGTCACACTGTTTTCTTATAATGCTGTCCCTATACTATAAAACATTTATTGCTTACAACAGCCATGACTTCCTTGTCACACTGTTTTCTTATAATGCTGTCCCTATGCTATAAAGCATATATCTCAATCAATTTGAAAAAAGAAAATACAGTTATAAATAATTAATTTCCATTAAGAAGAAATCAGTATGATAATGTAGTCGTTGCTCATATTGAGCAGTGACTGCCTTTATCACACTGTTTACTTCTATAAGTGTCCTAATAAATGCTGGCATCTAAGTGGTAATTCTTTTTCTCATATTCAAGATATAATGATCATGTAATAATTAGCTAAAACCGTTTTTTTTTTAAATTCTTCTTATGAATAAAGTTAAATGTATCATCATAACTATTCCCCAAGTAGACCCCCTTAATCCCCATTTCACACCCTATGTTATTTTATAGGAGTAGGCGTTCGGGGAATAAACCATGATGATACACTACAGGTAAATAACATCTATTTAAAACTGAAAATTAATTCATTTAATTTCATTTAACTTTATTCATAAGAAGAATTTAAAAAAAAAATGGTTTTAGCTAATTATTACATGATCATTATATCTTGAATATGAGAAAAAGAATTACCACTTAGATGCCAGCATTTATTAGGACACTTATAGAAGTAAACAGTGTGATAAAGGCAGTCACTGCTCAATATGAGCAACGACTACATTATCATACTGATTTCTTCTTAATGGAAATTAATTATTTATAACTGTATTTTCTTTTTTCAAATTGATTGAGATATATGCTTTATAGCATAGGGACAGCATTATAAGAAAACAGTGTGACAAGGAAGTCATGGCTGTTGTAAGCAATAAATGTTTTATAGTATAGGGACAGCATTATAAGAAAACAGTGTGACAAGGAAGTCATTGCTGTTGTAAGCAATAAATGTTTTATAGTATAGGGACAGCATTGTAAGAAAACAGTGTGACAAGGAAGTCATTGCTGTTGTAAGCAATAATTACTCATCATCCTGTTTAAATTTCAAATGAATGAATGATTGAATTTATTCCTCTTTCAACAAAATGGAGCATACAAAGTACGAAAAGAAAACAATGTGACAAAAAAACTTGCTCTTATAAGTAATAGGTACTGCCAGGTTGTTTCCTTTTTAACTCGTTACGAAACGGTATGATTTAAGATTTGTTCAAAGGAGTGTAAAAAGTAACAATGTGACAAATGAGAACATATCTCAGTATGAGCAATTAGTTCTTTATCATGCAGATTTCCTTTCGAGGAAAATTGTACAACATATAGATTTAAACAACGTGACAAAGAAAGTAATTTGGCCATGATTTAGTTCTTTAGTTCTTTACCAAATAGAACAGCATCAGTTTTATTAAAAGTTTATCTTATTTGTTTCAACTCTCCACCAGTCCACAAAATTCAGATTTGTTCCATTTGAAATCATTTGCAGACAAGTTGGTGCTAATTCAAATGATTCAATCATCAAGTTTAGAAAACATTGAAGAGAAGGGAGATTTTTGTTTTTTTCTTTTTCCTACAATGTTATCAAAAGGTTTCTCTTCAGAAAATTCAAGTCTGTGGTACACAGTTAATCAAACATCAAAGCTCATTAAATGGAATTATCCATAAAGGTTTAGAAAACAGTGATGAACCAGGAGAAAATGGTTTTATCTCCTTTTCCCATGATGTTTTCAAACAGCTTTTAAGACAATTATAATTATCAGTGCCCCTCAGTAGGCCCCGTAATCCCCCTCATAGATAGGTGTTAATTAAATCTGGTAGGCGTTCAGAGAACACACCGATACCAGTGTCTTTTTAGGGTCGACTGACTTCATAATTATAGGGGTAACAGGTGTTCCTCACAACTTAATCCTTTACTCCATAGATACTCATTTCTACGCATTGCTTGTAGAATCCTTTGGAAAACATTGTGGCAAAAGGTGAAATTGCTCGTCACGAGCAATTTCACCTTTTGCCACGTTTTCTACACTATCAAAAGGTGTCATATACACAGAACAAACGGCTTTATCCTTGCTCTTATTTATGGTCAATTAGAGATACCATAGAAATGCCTGATGGGGTAAAGGGTTAAATACCCGCTGTCAATGTAATGAAGCAATGCATTTTACCTGTCTTACCCTTTATGTGTTTGTTTTGTTATGTTGTGTATGTCAACAAAGGCTAAAATTATCATCTGAGAGTAATACTATCAATACTTGTTTATCTTATCGTGCATCCTATTCAACATAAGCTGGCTAAATGCCTCCAATTTTCGGGAACACAGCTTTATTTTGTCGGAGATTAGTAGGACTGAAAACGGACAGTCCTTCTTTACTATTTCGATACAAGGTCCACGGTTTATCGATCCTCATAAGTCTAGAAAAAGGGATCTAGAAAAGGGTCCCCACTTTAATAATAGAGAACTAGCCCAAGATTCAAGTTTTTATCGTCAGTGATAAAAGAGACACGTAATAAGTGTCAAGTTTTCGCATGATGTCGACTATCCAATGACAATAACTCGGGTTTTTCCCCCCGAAGAAAGATAATCTGAAAATATGAATCATTCCCTACCACAAAAGGCTTTAAGTCTTTCCCAAACAATTCTGACTTTTGTCGACCCCGAGAAAGAGGCCTACGGAGAACATTGTGGGAAAAGGAGAAAATGCTGGTGACAAGCATTTTCTCCTTTTTTCCACAATGTTTTGTACCCTGCTGGTAACAATTTTCAATTTCTGAGTTACGTTTTACTTTGTCGTCTGCAAGTGCTTTGAATTTGGACCTGTCTCAAATTTTGTCGTTTGGTAAAGAGATAATGCATTTCCGTGATATGTGACACTTAGCAAGTCATCACGTGATGATGAATCTATAACATAATTTTGTATGAAAGCCGATTTAGACTTGATGTACACTGTCGTTTGACATGCAGAAAACAGAATTGACTAGTAACAAAAAGTTTCGACCCAAGTTAGTTTGCGCAGACTACACAGAGTGACCTAGGCTGATAACTTTTGCAGATGTGTTCAACCACCTTGTTCAATGAGCATATTTCATAATTATATGGCCTGCAAAATGCGAAAAGGGGCATTCGGACATTTGCGTAAATTGTTGTCTCGGATCAGCCTGCGCATTCCGCGCAGGCTGATCCGAGACAGCAATTTACGTCAATATTAGATTTTGTCCCACAGTGGGCTTGTGTGAAACCGGAAATCAAATCACACACGATCGGAAAGTGTCGTGTCGGATTAGCCTGCGCCGACTCCGCAGGCTGATCCGAGACGACATTTTACGCAAATGTCCGAATGTCCCTTTTCATGTGTTGCAAGCCATATTCTAGGCAGGTATGTACCATTTAAACTTAAGTTCTTTTTGCATGATAATGTGCAAAAATTAAGTTTCAATGTTTCATTTTGTTTCCGTTTGATATATGACCTACCTATCCCAAAAAACGTGTTTTTATGCGCTAATCTTTTGCCAACCTACAATACATCGTTAAAAAAAAACATTTTAAATAATTTATACGGATAGTGCTTCCATCCCAACCCTTCTTGCTCATAGTTTGCATTGTATATGACTCTCTATTCTGTAAACTTGGAAAATAGTATGTGTGTTTGTGTTTGTGTGTGAGAGAGAGAGAGAGAGAGAGAGAGAGAGAGAGAGAGAGGGAGTGAGAAAGAGAGAAGGGACAGACAGAGTGAGAATCAGAAAAGGAGGAGGGAGATAGTGGTGGTCAGTGTGCGAGAGAGAGAGAGAGATGGGGAAAAAGTGGAGAAAAAGGAAAAAGGTTGAGGAAAAAAATGAAGTGTGTGTGTGTGGGTGTGTGTGTGTGTGTGTGAGAGAGAGAGAGAGAGAGAGAGAGGGAGAGAGAGAGAGAGAGAGAGAGACTGTGTGCACGTGGGAAAGTAAGTGAGATTATAAAGAGGGTTGGGGAGAGATGACGCGTCGGTGTCTAAGAGAGAGAGAGAGAGAGAGCGAATACCTATTCATAACCAAGCATATTTCGCTTTGGGTTGCTTGTTTAATATTAATTCCACTGTATATGTTAAGCACTGGGCGGTTATCTCGTCTATACCAATGTGAAAGAAATTGTATTTATCTTGTAACTTTCTTGTTTTAGATTTGGACAAAATGGCAAAAAGTTCTTAAAAAGGATAGAAAACACTGGGAAAAGGAGAAATTGCTCGTAAAGAGCAATTTCTCCGTTACCCATAGTGTTTTCAACAGACTTTTACTGCAGACACGTAAAAACCAGGGCTTGTTTGGGAAAGGGTTAAAGCAATGGTATTTTTAGTAGGACAATGTCTTACTGTACAGACTGCCAAAATTTCATTAGCTACCAGAAAAACAGGAGCTTCGAAACAGGAATTATAAGTGTGCCTCTGTTTACTTTTGTTCGCTAGTTAGCCTTTAACCCATTACCACACAATCCCTACTTTTGACGCCCCTGAGGAAGAAGCCTTTAGAAAAGATTGTGGGAAAAGGAGAAAATGCTGGTAACCAGCATTTTCTCCTTTTCCCACAATCTTTTCTACCCTTCACAAAACAAATTTAAAATTTTCAGTCACTTTTATTTTGTCATCTGCAAATGCTTTCAATTTGGACCAGTCTAAAATATTGTCGTTTGGTAATGGGTTAAATACATTTTTTAGACATTTTTGAAAGTGAAAAATCAAAGAGCAACCTATTTCAGATCCGATATATCAGGGGATCAGGGCCCGTATTCACAAACCATTCTCAAGAACGTTCTTTGTTTTATTCTCCAGATTTCTCTACATTTGTAAGTAACTCAACTTTTGCTTGGCTAAACCATTCGGTTAAGCCAAGGAACCATTCGGTTTAGCCAATCAGAAGTTGTGTTACATACAAATTTAGAAAAACTTGGAGAATAAGACTAAGAATATTCTCAAGAATGGTTGGTGAATACGGGCCCAGGTATCATGGCAACGAAGCATTATATAATCGCAGCAAGATTTTATTTCTCTTATTTTTCCTATGTTACGGTCTAAACCTTTACCTGCTAAGTTTTTTTATTTCTATGAAATGACTATTTCAAGCCGGTGGTAAAACCCCGATTTTTGATATTTCAAGTATCTTTTACTGGAAAAAAAAATCTCATTAACGGATAGTGTAGACCCAAGATCAGACTGCACGTTCTGTGCAGTCTGATCTTGATCTACACTGTCCGCAAAAGGCCAGTGAGTCGCACGTAGCAGCCTTAAAGTTAAGCCCTGGGTCAGTCTGATGCTGTCTCAGACTGTCAATAAAAGGTCATTGAGTGGACCTTAGTAGCCTTTGGGTTAACGCCAGTCAGATAACGTAACAAGCCTTACCTTCTCTACGTTTTCGCAGACTGAAACAAACTCGGGTAGACTGGTATAGTTTCGAATAGGCGTAGAGTCACTGTGTGACTGTCGTTGAAGTCTTGAACTGTGTGGTATTGAGAACATAGACATTAGAAGGAGAACCAGTCCCCAAGTCGTCATCAAACACAGTATATACGTTTGATGTTTTCGCCCCTGCATCTTCTCATGGACTACAGGTTATCTGTGAACAAAGGGAAGAATATATTCTTTTTATATCTTGTATTTTATCAAATTGGACATTGAGATATGTAAAAAGAATTAGGCTTTCTCAGTTATTGGTGCCCAGCATATAGTTTTAGTTTATGGCTTTCAGTTATGTAGGACTGTCGTGCTCTAATTGTTGGGTGATGTTCTGAAGAGTATGGGAGATAGAGAGGTCAGTGCACTTATTGTACTGTACTTACGTTCCACTTTCGATATAGTAGACCAGACCATGATATTTGCATTGAAGTCTAACGATCTGAAAGACATTCGCTCCAGTTAACTTTTTTGCTCACCTGAGCACAACGTGCTCAAGGGGAGATTTTACGATCACCTGGTGTCCGTCGTGCGTCGTTCACCGTCAACAGTTCTTTAATCAAAGCGTTAAGAACGCTGAAGTGGTATTTGTCAAGGAAACCCATTGCATGGAATCAATAGTTTGAAAGAAAAAGAGACGTATTGTTCAAATATTGGCTTAAAAGCAAATGAATACCTTTTCGGTTGAAGGGAGTGTACTCATGTACTTTAAAACTATAATTTTGAAATGTCTTTACCCTTTTATATTTAATTTCCTACATTACAACCAATTATATCGATCTTTAAATAATCATGAGCAATCAAATGGAGTACCGCTTAATCATAGGACGAACAAGCCATGGAACAAATTGGTTTTGGAACGAAAAAGCCCAGCGTCAGTAGGCAAATTTATATCATTGCGCCAATTGATCAACCTCTTTCCCACAACCACCTGCAAAGAAGACTGAACACCATAATGCCACATACTAAATACGAAAGCTAAAGCCTTTACGGTTTGGGACAAGAATAATTTTAAAGGTTTCCCTCTTTATCTCTATGTGAAATCCGGGAACCCAAAACATAGGGCTAATTTTCACATCAAGGTCATAATTTGAAGTATTTTGGTAGAGGGCCATTAGATGATGCTATATGCCATATATCAAAGCTGTAGTTTGGTACAAGAAGATTTTTGAATATTTCCTTCTTTATCTCTACGTGAAATCTGAGACCCTACAACATAGGGCAAAATTTTAACACTAAGGCCATAATTTGAAGTATTTTGGTAGACAGCTACTAGATGATGCTACATGCCATATATGAAAGCCTAGCCCATACAGTTTGGGACAAGAAGATTTCTTTTCCTTCGGTTGCCATGACAATCAGAGTTCTTCATGGAATTCAAATCTTTGAAATATTCTGAAAGTCCATCACCTATGGATAATTCCTGTGAAGTTTCATTGAAATTTGATCGGCGGTTTCAGAGGAGAAGATTTCTTTACTAGTTGTTTACGGACAGACAGACGGTGGACAGACTCTGGCCGATCACAATAGCTCCTTAAATTACACGCTGGTTGAAAACAATCAGTACAAAGGGAGGAGTAAAACCGTGAAGATGTAGTCTCGTGTCAATTAAAACTCCATTGCTTGACTGGCAGGCTGCTAAGCGGGGCTCAATGGTCTTTTGTGGGTAGTGTAGATCAAGATCAGACTGCACACAGCGTGCAGTTTAATCTTAGATCTACACTGTCCAATACGGTGAGTTTTTTTTCAGCAAACACTTTGTAATTGCAGCGTTTTCGTATAAATTATTGGCTAGAAATCTTCACCTTTCTTTCATTAACAGCTTAAAGGTTAGCGGTGACATTGCGTCACCTGTCCAGATTAAACATTATCCTGCGGAATAAAACGAAATGTTCCACTCGTTAGTAAAACCGACATATTGCAATTTCAAAGCTTTGTTTTTGGGGAATGGTATCTCCTTCTCGATCAGTGTTGATCCAAGATCAGACTGCACGTACAGTGTAGTCTGATCTTGATCTATACTGTACGCAAAAGGTCAATGAGTCATTGTAAGTAGCCTACGGTTTAAACAATTTGGACTTTAGTAACAGAAGGTATAAAAAGAAATTTGAATGAGGCTTAATATAAAAAATGTGTTTAATTCCATACTAACAAATGACACTCTTTCCGACCCGCGGTAAAAAGTCAATAATGCATAATGTTAAAATGCACCTATATCAGTATACCATTTGGCATCCAACATGCAAAAAACGGACGTTTGCGTAAAGTGTCGACGTGGATCATCGAGAATTCGGCAAAGATTCGGGTGATTCGTAATAGATCGGCTGATAGATGCTGCTTCCCCGCATCGATCAAGGATTTCCCCGAGTCTTACCCGAACATGTACGATCTTGGCGATGACAGACGATATGGCTTGCAACACGGAAAAAGGGGCATTTGGACATTTGCGCAAGCTAATCCGAGACGTCACTGTCCGTTTTTATGTAATTTTCTGTTTCACACATACTGTAGCACAAAATCTAATGTAGTCGTAAAGTGCCGTCTCGGATTAGCCTGCGCAGACTGCGCAGGCTTATCCGAGACGACGCTTTACGCAAATGTCCGAATGCCCCTTTTCCCGTGTTGCAAGCCATATTGCACAATTCCCAATTAGGTTACCCTATCCTAAACTCTTTGTCAAACGAGACAATTTTAGATTGGTCCAGAATGAAACCATTTGCAGACGACAAAAACACGTTGTTAAAATGACGAACATTTTGTTTGATAGTGAGACACATTAATGCAAAAGGAAAAACTGTAGGTCAGCATGATTTTCTCCTTTTTCCATAATGTTTTGAAATGTTTCCTTCAGGGTTATTAAAGCTCGTTATCGGCTGATTCGATAGACGGTGTACAGGCATTGACCGATCACAATAACTCGGCGGTTTAAGGGGAGAAGATTTTATGTACTTTCCGGTTTTATGTAATTTTCTATTTAATGAAAGTCTGCTGTAACACAAAATCTAAAGTCGTCGTATAGTGCCGTCTCGGATTAGCCTGTGTGGACTGCGCAGGCTGATTCAACACTACACTTTACGCAAATGTCTGAATACCCCTTTTCGCGTGTTGGAAGCCATTTAACCCATTACCACACAATCCTTACTTTTGACGCCCCTGAGAAAGAAGCCTTTTGAAAACACTGTGGGAAAAGGAGAAAATGCTGGTAACCAGCATTTTCTCCTTTTCCAACAGTGTTTTCTACCCTTCCCAGAACAAATTTCAATTTTTCAGTCATCCTTTATTTTGTCGTCTGCAAATGCTTTCAATTTGAACCAGTCTAAAATTTTGTCGTGTGGTAAAGAGTTAAACGTATACAAATTGTTGTGAAGATAACAATCTGCTAGAGTGCGGTTGGTGCATGTCTTACTCAATGGCAGAAAAACGGATTTTCAAAGTAGGTCAAAATTTACCGGGTTGCTCTATCTTTTTTTGCCTATTTTAATTTTTGGGTTGGTTTTGAAGATGCCCGTCTACAGCCGGTAAGCAAACACGCTATTAAATTTCAAACAATTTAGAATGGTACAGAAAAAAGGTCCTTTGTGAAAACATGGACAATTACTCCTATATATGGTGTGTAATTGAAAAAAAGAAACACGGAGATTTATATAAGAAACTAAACATTGGTGAGAGGAAAACTGGCTGACGATCGAGACGGTAAACAGTGGTGGTGCGTCACGGAAATCTATCGTCGGCTTCCTCCTAGAGTCGGATACGGTGTAATTTGCATATAAGCCGCGACCTCTGTCTAAAAATCGAGGCTGCAACACAGAAGCTTCCATTTCCCTTTCTTTAGCTCATTAGACGCAGTACGAAGGTCAAATATAGTCACTTCACAGAATGCGTGATCATTTTAAGAACCTACCCGAGTGTATAACGGATATCGAAAATCTTCGATGAAAAAACCGGAAGCGACAAGTATGTTTACATGCAAGACCGCAACTAAGCGAAGTGCATTTCCGATTGATCGTAATCTAGGCAACCTTGAAACCGTCAGGCGCAATGTTTGGCATGAAGTTAATAGAGATAGTTTGATAAAATAAAGACGAAATAACTGAAACCTGGCTGAAAATGAGTATCAGGGCCTCTTTAAAAATTCACATTTGGACCGCCTGTATAATATCCTCTACTTTATAAAAGTATGGTTAAGATTCAGATGCATTTATATACACTTGCCTTTTTTTATACGTAACTTTTGAAGCTTTAAAGATACAAAGTAAGCTTTTGCAGGTAATCGACCGGGGAAGGCGCCTATATTTCTAGATGTAAAAAAAAAAACATTTAACTCTCAACAACACACTGGACGACGGAAATGTGCGAGAGATTTTCTGTTACGGAGGAAAAAGGTTTCAAGCGAGTAAAAAAGACGAGTGCACACAACCATAACCTTAACCTTATCTTTTTACAGTATCTTTGCAAGTGTGAAACATGTCATTACTACGTGACAATATGCAAGACACATAATTTTAGATGAGTGTGTGTGACCTTTGGTTCAACATCACCCCGGAATTGAGTTTTAGAGGTTTGCGTCTGCTTGTGATAAGATTGGTAAATACAGCAAATGACAAACAAACGATCCAGCTTAGATTTGATCAATACCGGAGGAAATGAAAGGCACGCAGACCCAATTATTCAAAAAGATTTGTCGTGTAAAGGACATTCATGTAAAAATCGAAGGTAAGAAAAGGTAAAAAAAGGGTAGAAAAACATATTATTTTCAAGCTCATACGAATAATTAATGGAAAACTTGGTTATATCTAATTCCGTGTTGACAATTTTCCTCACAAAACACGCCCAAACGTCATATGATTAAAGTCTACTTGATACATTGATTAAAATAATACAAGAGAGCTTCGATGGCCCTGTAGTTGCTTAACCCATGACCACACAATCCTTACTTTTGACGACCCTGAGAAAGATGCATTTAGAAAACATTGTAGGAAAAGGGTTAGGGTTAAGGGTAGCATTTTCTCCTTTTCCTACAATGTTTTCTACCCATTACAAAACAAATATAAAATTTTCAGTTACTTCTATGTTGTCGTCTGCAAATGCTTTCGATTTGGACAAACCTAAAATTTTGTCGTTTGGTAATGAGTTAAATAAGCCTTTTTACTAAACATTACACACTGAAATATCTTCAGAGATGTTATGACAAACATTCTCACAAATTTTCATTATAAAACGTGTTTATAATATTTGGCCAAGTGACTGAACCTCAAGCCCACATAACAAATTTTCAGACTTATAAAAGAAAAGATTTGAGACAAAGATTCTGATAAAGTTATATCATTATTGGAAAGGAAATGTGGCCTCTAAATAGTAAACACGAGTTTTCAGAGATCACTCATTTTCAAACTCATCTGATATACCATTAAGATAAACATTCAGACAAACCTTAAAGGGTGTTAGACAGAAAATAAGGTTTTCAGTGTATACGGAAGGTTTTTCTAAGACTTGTTCTTATGAC
This sequence comes from Tridacna crocea, assembly GCA_943736015.1. Taxonomy (NCBI): domain Eukaryota; kingdom Metazoa; phylum Mollusca; class Bivalvia; order Cardiida; family Cardiidae; genus Tridacna; species Tridacna crocea. The sequence goes on along the minus strand of OX031057.1, from coordinate 10,849,518 downwards.
TTAGTTTTTGACCCAACAGAACCGATTTTCAAGTTGATCAAGGTATCATCAAGTCATCAAGACAAAAACATTCATGCCAATTTTAAAGAGTATCATTCCAAATAGATATGGCCTTTAGACTGTAAACAGGGTCGTTTTCTTTTCTTTAATGGAAGAAGTGTCCTATTTTTTACTTCATATAACCTGATTACAAACTTATGCAAAATAACACCAAAGCATACATTTAGGAGTATCAGACTGAAATATGTCTTCCAGAGCTTATACATTTTTTAAAAAGAAGATTTGACCGGTTGGCATAATTTACAATTTGACAAGACCCATTTTCACACTCATTTAAGTGTTGGTCAAGACAAACTTCTTGCGTAGCCTCAAAGATTATTGGACAGAAATGAAGCTTCTAGAGTGTATACAAGTCCTTTCCAAAGTTATAACCCACTGATGCAGTTTATGACCCCACATGACTCAAAGATTTTACCTTGTGACCTAGTTTTTGACTACATGTGACCTATTTTAAAGTGGTCCATCTCTGGTCCATCATTCATACAAACATTCTGACCATTTTTTTTAAAAAATGGAAAGAAAATGCGGTTTCTAAAGCGTGCACATGGTGACACATGACGACGAGCGACTCGCAACAGACGCCTGGCACAGCATGATCACAAAATTTCACCTTAAGCACTTTGCGCTGAGGTGAGCTAATAACGTGTTATACTTAAGCAAACATAGCAGGGTGCCCTGTTCCCTTACAGCGTTTTGTTGGAAACAGCGTAACACTCTTAAAATTGATTCAGCTAAAGGAGTGATCCATATATGTATCTAAATCACACAACTATAATGCATGTAAACATGATGTAAAAGTAATTGTAGTCTGTTTAAATCCGGGTTAGTGCATATATTAAATAATCAAAGCATGGAAAGAACTCATAAAAGGTGATGCTAGAAATATGCTAGCAAATAAGTTTTGGCAGTGAATCATTTCATAAACAATTACATTCATGTGATGGCTGATAACATCTTTTTCTTCAGATTTATGTTATGTTTTAGAGTGTGGTCAACTGCCATAACCAGTATAAATATTGATTTTTCACTTCTTCATTCTACGACTCATTTAATAATACATGTTAGTACATATGATGCATGTAAACTTTTTTCAACTTTTGTCTCCAGTCTAATCTAATGAACAAATCTTCTGCTGCAGATAATATCAAATACAGGATTAAAAATTAGAAAACCATTTCAGGGCAAGAAATGATATAATACTTTCTGTCCTTTTAAATGCATTTTTTTCTCGAATGCGTCTCATATGAATAATTTTGGGAACAGTATGTATGAATGCATATACATGTACGTAGTTTAGCGTGTTGATCAGTGTATTGGACTGTGTAGATCTGGGATCAGAATGCAATTCTAGTAAGTCTGATCTTAATCTACACCGTCCTCAGAAACTTTACCGACAGTATTTGGTTGCACATAACAGCTTATATGTTTATATCGTTAGCAATTATTTACCTGTATAAACGTACATGAAAAATTTATGGGATGAAATAAAAAGAAGAAATATCAGTAGTCTGAAAAGTGATTTTATCAAACTTTGCGGATTAGTGATCACATTACACATACTGTGTGGTCTGATTCTAATGCACAACGTTTGCAGTACCGTTTTTAGGTGCGCTCAGCAGCAGATAGTTTTTGAATTGTCTAACTTCTTTTTGGGTTTTCAGCGTAACTTGTATTTATATTTTCCCTTATTGCATCGGAAAACATGAAGTACTTCATATATTGCCCGTGTAATGCAGAGAAATGACCCTCCCCTACAAAATGGCACATGGGTCATTTCACAACGTAGAAAAATGGCCCATGGGTCATTTTACAATGTAGAAAAATGACCCATGGATCATTTCACTACTTAAAGAAATGACCCCGATCATTATTCTACGTAGAGAAATAATCCTCTGGGGTCATTTCTTTAGGTAGAATAATGACCCGGGTCATTCCTATACGTAGTGAAATGACAGATGGTTCATTTTGTAAGGAGAGTCATTTCTCTGCAGTACGTGGGCAAGCTTTTTTTCCAAATTGTACTGATATAAATACATTTTTGTCTCTTTTCATCTCGTGTTTATCTTGTTTCACTGTATTTCGTATTGGCTATAAGTATGTTGTATTATATGCCAAATAAAGATTATGTAATGTTATGAATGAGCCATGCTCAGCGGGAGGGGGAGTCATTACATAATTACGCTTCCTTAACCCAATACAACACTACTTTTGACGACCAAGATAAAAAAGCCTCTAGAAAACACTATGGTAAAAGGAGAAAATGTCGATAACCAGCATTTTCTCCTTTTTCTTCACTGTTTTCTACCCTCAAGAAAACAAATTTCAAATTTCCTGTTACTGTTATTTTGTCGTCTGCAAATGCTTTTGATTTGCACAAAAGCGAAAAAAAATTGTTGTTTGCTAATGAGTTCAAAAACTTGTCTTACATCCGGTTGAATGAAGTTATAGACTTGTCATGAAAGAACTTTACCAAGAGCAAAAAGTTATCGATTTAGGTAAGCCTGCGCGGACTGCGCAGGCTTACCTTAGTCGACAAATTTTTGCACACGCATTTAATACACTAGATGGATTTGCTTCAACATCAATAGTTCTATTGTAATTTTAAGCCACCGCGCCCATATACAAATGATAGTTAAAAATACAAATATAAACACAGTACATATGTGGACATCTTCGAGAGCCAAGCTTACGTTCATTACGTGAATCTTACCCTGCCTGATTGAGCCCGATTTCGAGATTCCTGCGATGCGCCCTCTACTGGATGCTGGTTATTACCCCCACCCCCCTTACATCATATTTCTGAAAGCCAATGAAATATCGTTTTACAAATCGCTCACGAATTCAATTATTCAACATGAAGCGATAAACAGACATCCACGTGGGTTTCCATGTTTACCTTCTTTCTATTCGAAAGGTCGCTACCTTATTCTATTTTTATCAAAGATAAAATGCTACGAGCGATTTCATTCGTTGCAGTTAGAGCTGGCTACGTCCAATGAAAAAGCCTATCGGGGGATCGTAAAAATCAAGCTCGATGCGCCAAGCGTAGAGTAGCGGAGTGAATCGTCAGCCTTGGCTTGCAAAGATGATATGCGGAGAAAGATACATGTAGTACATATAAATCGTGTCAGATGCATAAGGTTAATTTTATATGTATCACTATTTCTTCCCTTCAAAATTTAAAGGAGATATGGATTATTTTTCCTTTTATAACATGGCTTCAGTAGCGCTCTGAGAAAAAGGATATTTCATACGTATTAATAATGTTTGCGAATGAATTAAACCCCCTTTTTAAGATAGGAAGATTGTTTTTTTGACAGCCTCATTTCAGGTTCAAACTAGATATTGAAGAAAGCTGTAAAGAATTATTACACAACAACGAATCATGGATAAACCCTTCACCAGGAGACAGGATGGTAGATATGCCATTGCTTTACCCTTTACCCAACGACAAATTTTCGGACTGGCCCGTATAAAATATGATGATTTCTGACTGATAGGGTAGAAAAAAACGTGGTAAAAGGAGAAAATGCTGTTTACCAGCATTTTCTCTTATTTCCACAATATTTTCTCTATGCTTCTTTCTCAGGGTCGTTAAAAGTCGGGATTGTTTGGTAAAGAGTTAGTGCAAAACACGAGAATGGGCATTCGGACTTTTACGTAAAGTTTCGTCCCAGATCAGCCTGTGGATTCCGCGCAGACTAATCCGAGACGACACTTTCCATTCTTATGTAATTGTCTCTTGTAGTCTTCTGAAGGACAAAATCTATGATGGTCGTGTGACGTGCCGTCTCGGATTAGCCTGCGCGGACTGCACAATATGGACACTTTACCTTTTTCCCAAACGACAACATTCTAGACTTGTCCAAATTGGAAGCACTTGCACACGACAAAACAAACGTACATCAAAATTTGATTTATTTTCCAGCAGGGTAGAAAACATTGTGGGAAAAGGACATTGTGGGAAAAGCAGAAAATGCTTGTGATCAGCATTTTCTCTTTTTTTTCCATAATGTTTGCAAAGGCCTTCTATCTCAGGGTTGTAAAAACCAGAGATTATTTTGTTTAGAGTTAACCCATTACCACACAATCCCTACTTTTGACGCCCCTAAGAAAGAAGCCTTTTGAAAACACTATGGGAAAAGGAGAAAATGCTGGTAACCAGCATTTTCTCCTTTTCCCACAGTGTTTTCTACCCTTCCCAGAACAAATTTCTATTTTTTAGTCACCTTTATTTTGTCATCTGCAAATGCTTTCAATTTGGACCAGTCTAAAATGTTGTCGTTTGGTAAAGAGTTAAACAAAAATCTGATTAGCAGACGACCGACTAAATGTAACAAGAGGACCATCATTGCTCTGTATCGCTCCACTGAGCGTAATAATTACAGTCTGCCCACTTTCGGGGCTAGTAATGTGTCAAATAAGACAGGTCGAATCTCCGAAGAATATGACATGCGCAGATAACGGGTTGAACACAGGTGGGAAACATTTTACAAAAAAAAAGAGAGAGAAAGGATTTTCCTCTTTTTTGTTCAAGCTTTTCAAATCCTTTTGTCCTAAAAGTCGGTAAAAGAAAGGATTGCTTGGTAAAGCATTAAGCAATTACATCGTTTCAATTTGCAAATAATTGTGACCCATTACGAAAAAAGGGACAATCTGGGAATTCCCAGATTGACCCTTTTTGCGTGATGGGTCAGTACTATTCAATAAGATGAAAACAGATCAAAGATAGTGCAGGTCAATTTAAGTTGATAGTTCAAAATGACTGAATAGTAAGGTTTAATGACCACTTTTTATACAGGAAACATCGTTAAGCGAAAAGTGTAGACCCTGGATAGGCAGCGCAATTCTGCTAGTCTGATCAGGATAGATACTAGTTTGCATTTCCTGGGCCCTTTTAGAGTGATAGGTCGCAATAGACATACTCTTCTTGAGTTTGATACATAGAATGTTTTACTCCTCCCATTAAAATATCAAAATAACAAAGACCCTTTCTCCCTTTTATTGATTCGACGATGGTTATAAGGGAAAGCAGCCAGTGGCTTGGGAAGAAAATTAACCAAATGCCAGCTCCGCCACTCCTGTAAAGCATGAAAAGCATGAATAGGTGCTTGGCCACAGCGAAATAATGAAATAATGTTGAAAACGGTGTCGAATAAATCACTCTCCATGTTCATCTATACAGGAATCCACAAAACTAAGGAAAAGTGCAAAAAAATGAACTGTCATTTTTGATAAGCATGACTTATCACAAGACTGAGCATGAATGTTGATTTTCAACTTTATTGATTACAGGGACTTTTAAAAGCAGACAATATAGGACATAGAGTTAAGCGGACAAAATACCATTATCTCCTGCTAGATGGCATTCTATAAAATACTCATCTATCTAATTTGGATATCCTGGGTACAGAACCGAAAAAGTTTCCTACGCGACATCCGTCACTTTGAATTTCAAACTAAAATAAACGTTTACTCAATAAAACGTTACCTCGTACAATTCACTCAGCTATGATCAGCAGCCTAGAGAAATCTGGAGCTAAAGCAGGTCTCATCTCTTTTCAAACCTATTGATAAAAGCTATTTTCTACATTACTACTTTATGGAGCGTAAAATTACAGCAAGCCCGCTTTTGGGGCTAGTAATGCGTCATATAAGACAGTCGAAAACGCAGAAAACGGACAAAATACAAAAAAAAAAGAGTTAAGGAACAGGTGATGAAACGCAGACGATATAGACAAAGAAGGGCTATATGCAAATCGAAGACCAAAAAGATCAAGAAAGTTTACTGAAGTACCTGTTAAATCAGTGAATAGACTTCGATGAAATTTTCATTCAGAATATCTCAAATCAGCACATTTTGCTAATTAGTCAAATTGTATTTATTTACAAATCGGCGTATAAAGGGGGTGTTGCTACTTAAGTTCCATTTCAACATGGTCCATCCACTTTAAACTGAAAACAGACTTAAGATACCTATCTTTATTTGGGTTGAATATCAACGTATTCATAACACTATGATTAACATATATTACACAAAGTATGTAGGACATGGAAGATTTAGAAGGGAGAAAATAGGAGAAAAAGATGTTAACAGAGAAGGGATGTGTTGCTTACTATTTCTGAATAAAGAGCGGACGGGTAGGTAGCACTGGGATCAATTTACATGTACATGCATATGGATCACAGTCCACACCCCCGCTACTTCTGAAAAAAGGACAGGGAGATAGCACTGGGATCAATTCTGCATGTACATGTACATGCATACCGATCACAGTCCACACTTCCAGCCAAAGAACAAATGGTATCGGGCAATTCAGATTTACAGTTAATCGCGCAAGGTATCGGACATTTCTATAAGGTAAAGTATTAGACATTTCACATTTATAAAAGTAAGGTAAAATGACAAAAATTAAGTTATTGAAATACAATAATATAATAGTTTAGCCAAGTACTCTGACGAGAAAGTTTGATAATTTCAAACTGGAAGTAGTTTGAGTTTGCAGACGACAAACTAAGTATAACTTCACTTTTAACCGCACGAGAGAATTTCAGAATGGTCCAAATTGAAAGCATTTGCAGACGACAAAATAAATGTGACTGAAAAATTGAAATTTGTTCTGGGAAGGGTAGAAAACACTGTGGGAAAAGGAGAAAATGCTGGTTACCAGCATTTTCTCCTTTTCCCACAGTGTTTTCAAAAGGCTTCTTTCTCAGGGGCGTCAAAAGTAGGGGTTTTGTGGTAATGGGTTAAAATCTTAGAATGCTCTTTGGAAGGGTAGAGAAACATAGTGGGAGGACACTCTGCTGTTAAGCAGCATTTTCCGCTTCTCTCAATGCTTCAAACATTATTTTCATTGAAAAAAAAGTTAAAAATGCTCAAGTGGAAAGCTTTTTTGCAGTCGACAGGTTAAAAAAATAAATATGTTTAAATTGAAAGTAGTACGCAGCCGACAAAATAGGTGTGGCTCAAAAACTTAGATTCACTCCCGAAAGGTTGGAAACATTGCTGGGGAAGGGAAAGATATTGATAACTAGCAATTTCCTTCTCTCACAATGGTTTTAAAAAATCTTTCCTTGAAATCGTTAAAACTTTGGATAGTGTTGTAATGGGTAAAGCATGATGATCACAGGTTCACGCTGCAAAAAATACTCAGCATTTATTAATTATTTATTCCAGCTTGCTTACGTTCTCTAAAGGCATTGAAGAGATGTTTGGGTAAATTGAGAAAAGTTTCTGGGTTATTCGTACTCATGAGTTTCTCGAACTTTTGCACAGCTGGCCATCGGCAATAATAATCTTTGATAATTTTCTCTCCATATTATTTCGGGCAAATAAGTAAGAAATGATATTCGTTTTCGATGACACCCATGTTACAATTAAGGTATTTTCTATTCTCTTATTTGTACCATCATATCTTCCTTTTTCAATTCTTAAATCGTGAGATGATACTCTAAACTTAGTTAATGATACGAGCACTTTATATTTTTCTATACTTATTTTATGCAGATAGGGTTCCATATCGAAATGGTGTTTAAATAAGCTGTATGTTGAAAGTTTATTTGAATTATTAATATATAAATATCACGTCTGTTTATATGTATCTAAGTCTCTATTTGATTGTATTTCTGTTGACATTTATGTTGTTGTTTTAGAATTTTCATCCAATATCTAAATACCCATATTTTGCGGTGAACTGATAGAGGACATCTGCCGGTTTCTCCATATAGCCCACCTAAGTTAGTATACTTTTTGACGCAAAGTATCCGTCTTAAAAAATTACAATGAATCGATTCTAGATCTTTTCCTTCATGTATACATAAAATTTCAGATCCATAATGTACAATTCAACCGACAAGACTGTCAAATAATTTGCACTGTTCCCGAATATGTAGATCTAATAATTAAAAACAATTAATAAATTGTGAAGAGCAGACATATAAGGTGTTATTTGTGTCTCGATTACATGTACCTTTAACCTTTTCCCAAACGACAAAATTTTAGGCTGGTCCAAATTGGAAGCACTTGCAGACGACAAAATGCATGTTACTCAAAAATTGAAATTTGTTTGTAGCAGGGTAGAAGACATTGTGGGAAAAGGAGAAAATGCTGGTTACCAACATTTTCTCCTTTTCCCACAATGTTTTTAAAAGGTTTCTCTCAGAGACGTAAAAACCAGGGATTGTTTGGGAAAGGGTTAATTGAAATTAATCTACTAACTTGATACCTGTAATGGGACCGTTATTATTGTCTGTGTTTTACATGTAGTCCTTTTTTATCTCTATTTTCTGCGTTTTATCGCATGTTCATTACCCGTCTTTGTTTCTTTTGTCTGCTTAACTCTAAGTTATATATTGTCTGCGTGTTATACCGACCCCATGGATTTTTTGGATTGATTATGAAGCAGTACTGTATATCTATGGATTTTTTGGATTGATTATGAAGCAGTAATGTATATCTATGGACCATGCAATGGTTCAATTACTGTACACAAGTCTAAAGCGAATTTTTTATAATACTTGAAAAAACCAAGTCAACAATGCAACCCTTTTTCTTTTGTTTCAGGTCCTGGAAAGTGCACTATGGCTTCCATCTACCTTAAAAACAAAATATTCAATTTCATTGTTAAGTTAAAAAAAAAGTAAAAACACTTTTAACTAACTTAATATTTATTTGGGCTTGTCTTTTCAAAACAGACTCATCATCATTTTCACTTGTAATAGTGATATCATCTAATATGCAACCCACAGGTTCCAATGTTTTCAGCACTATGTCAATAGTTTGTTTTAATATTGTTGGTGAACTTGAAAATCTTAATTGAAGCTTAAGATACTGTGTAGAGGTAGGAGAAAGAGGGTTGTAAATGAAGGATATGGCACCCAAAATGGCAGAAAGTTTACATAAAGCAAATGGTTTCAACCTACATGTATGTCAGCCTGCGCAAAGTGACTACTTTACTAGTTGTACGGTCAGGTGGCTGGGGACTTGGAAACTTGTTCACGGCTGTGGTTAATCATGTCGCCCCGAGCCGAAAGGCTTTTGACATGATTCAACGAATACTCAAGCTTTACTCCTTGAGTAATTTTTTTAACATTCGCAAGGATACTTCTGAAGTTTTATGCTGCAAATATGTTTCAGAAGCAAATTTAATATTTTTGATGACGTGTAAGTCTTTACCAAAAAATCCCGAGTTTTAACATCCCTGCAAAAAAAAAAAAACACTTCAGGAATCACGGTGTGAAAAGACAACTAACAATTTCTCTTTTAAACACAATGCTTTATACCATTTAACAGGTAAATTGTAAAATGTGAGTCAAAATCAATGAGTTGTCTGCAATGCTTTGAATTTGAAGAAGTCAAGAGTTTTATCAGTTGGTAAAGATTAAACATAATAAACATGAGAAGTCTTTAAAGTTTTGTAGTCTAGTTACAAAACACTTTTGCATTATTCTCATGTCATTTGGGCCCCTCCATGGAGCAAATTTCTGCTTTAGATAAAAATATTGCTTAAAAAATACGAAATTGTTTATTAATTTGCCATTTCTTACAATGTTTTCAAAGGGCTATTAATTTTGTGCAGCTAATAAGACCTGTATGTAACGAAATTTCTTTTTCAGCACAATGTCAATGACTGAATTTTACTACATGTATATTGCTTTCATTCTTCTAGGGGCATTAACGATTTTTGCTCTAAACATACACAGAAATGTTGCTTTTCCTTTATTTAACAAAGTCTTGAAGCCTGCCTTTACTTTCAACACTAAATAAAATCTGAGGCAAATGGAGAAAAATAATTGAAAGAATGAGATGAAAACATTGTGGCAAATAGATATTGCTAACTGTGAGCAATAACATATTTGGTCACAATATTTTCAAAAGCAGTCTGCTGCAATGCTGTTTTAATTTAGTGTCATTTCTCAGTTAGGATTTAAATACCCTTTTAACTATTGAAAAGTACAGGTAAATATTAGCATGAACTACTTTGCGGTGCAAAGATGGTAAACATAGAACATTAATACTGTAGCACTATTTTTCTTTAATCAAATATTTAAATGGCTGCATGTCCAATTATACATATATGAGAACACCACTGCATAACATAATTCCATTCCGCTTTCATAAATTGTCTTCTTTACATGTAAAAGTTTAAACATTTCAGTCATGTGCCAGTTAGTGCAATTGGTCATGGGTATCTTTCCAAAGTACTATGCACAAATATTCAGTGTGCATAGTGGAACAAGCATATTGCATTTTTCTTACATGACCCTTGGCATGTGAAGCACAATTAATCCTTTACAACACAATCCTGATTTTTAAAGATTCGGAGGAAGCCTTATGAAAACATTGTAGGATAAGGATTCATTGCTGGAAAGCAGCATTTTCTCCTTCACCAATAATAATTTCTACCCTCTCAAATAAATTTCCATCATATGAACTCTACTAGATCTTTATTCTATACGGCATTAATTGTCATCTGCAAATCCTTTCAATATGGACCAGTCAAAGATTCTGTCTTGCGGTAAGAAGATAATGACATACTGTTCAGCAAAGTGTCGATCGAGATCAGACTGCAATGAACACGCAGTCTGATCTTGAATCTGAACTTTCTTATATTTGATATTTGAAAACATAGTACTGGAGTGGCTGTCTTGAAAATACTTGAATATTACCTAAGGCTGAAATTAACAGCGGCTCAATGTACGAGCTAGATCTGTGCGATCGCCCTCGGTAAATTGAGGATTACAAGTAGATCTATAAAAATCTGCTTTAAAACGTCTTGCTTCATACTTATGCTTTCATTTTATGTCTTCACAAAGCTGTAGTTTTGTGAAAGAAACATGATTCACATATTTTGATTTAACTCCGTCAAAAAAGCATGATTGTATTGAATACGAAACCGAAAGTAGGTTGAACCATCAACCTGTTTACCTGCGTTAAACACGATCTTTTCTGTATTCATATTCACATATCGTTCTCTGATCGATAATGTTCAAATCGCTTGGACTTTTTAAATCTTACGTCATCATTTGTAATTGCTTCGTGTATCTCTCCACATAATGTCATGAAAAGGCGATCAATTTACGGTAGATCCCGGAAGTGATGAACTCTCGCGGTCACGTGACGAGACTTACAGACCCTATTTATGTAATGTCCATTTCATTTATAATTCAAAGCGCATTATCTCCCGCTAGATGGCATTCTATAAATACTCATCTATCTGATATGGGCATCCTGGGTACAGAGCCGAACCACTTTCCTACGCGACAACCGTTACTTTTGAATTTCAAACTGAAATAAAGGTTTACCCGATAAAACCCTACCTCGTGCATTTCACTCAACTATGATCACCAGTTTATAGAAATCTGTTGCTGGAGAAGGTCTCATTTCACCTCAAACGTATTGATACGTAAAAACTATTTTCAACATTGCTGCTTTATAGAGCGTAATATTACAGTCAGCCCGCTTTTGGGGCTAGTAGTGATGCGTCATATAAGACAGTCGAATCTTCGAAGAATATGACATGCGCAGACAACGATTCATAGCGCGGTAACACTGCTGATTCATGACGTAACAATGTAAATTCGTGAAGTCACTATAGTATTGAACATTTGCAGGTTTAGTAGTGTTATTATCAGAAGTTCAATACGCTAGGACTAAGCTGAAAATATGAATGTCAGAACACATTATCTCCCGCTAGATGGCATTCTATAAATACTCATCTATCTGATATGGGCATCCTGGGTACAGAGCCGAACCACTTTCCTACGCGACAACCGTTACTTTTGAATTTCAAACTGAAATAAAGGTTAACCCAATAAAACGCTACCTCGTGCATCTCACTCAACTGTGATCACCAGTTTACAGAAATCTGTTGCTAAAGAAGGTCTCATTTCACCTCAAACGTATTGATACGTGAAAACTATTTTCACAGTCAGCCCGCTTTTGGGGCTAGTAGTGATGCGTCTTATAAGACAGTCGAATCTTCGAAGAATATGACATGCGCAGACAACGTGTCAGAACCCAGCAAAGTGACAATGAGTTTTCAGCTCTCTCGGTGAATTTACTGTTGGATATTTTTATCAATGTATAGAGAAAATAAATTCAGCATGCAAGCTGAACTTCGGACTCGATAAAGATCAGAGAGAAGACCTTTATGAAATCTCGTATACATGTTTGTTTACATTACTTTGATAAAAAGGTGATGCTGTTTTTTTTTTTCATGGAGCTAAAAAAAAAATCAGCCAATCCGAACTCGCCACTGTTCATGGAAACAACTAGATCTAATATTGAATTGTTCGGCGATGAAAGATGTTACAAGAATCCTATCCTGGTACCGTTTCCTTAATATGCAAAACAGTAACTAGTCATTTCAGATTGCACAGTCTGACATACATGTATGTCGAAACCATTTGCTTTTTATGTAAATTTTCTGCATGAACAAAGGCTATTGTAAGTCACTGATTAGACGGTTGGTACTATACAAATATATATTTTATGGAACGCTAATCATGTAAAGACTTGAACCGTAACATGCATCACTGAGATGAATTAAACACCGTTTTGCCGGAACCTGACTTAGTTTTTCTAAACAAAGAAGCTTAGGGATTACAATTGGTGTGCAACACGCAAAAAGGGACATTCGGACATCTGCGTAAAGTGTCGTCTTGGATCAGCCTGCGCAGTCCGCGCATTACATTAGATTTTGTGCTACAGTAGACATGCGCAAAACAGAAAGTGGCATTAAAACGGAAAATGTCGTCTCGGATTAGCCTGCGCGGACTGCACAGGCTGATCCGAGACAACACTTTACGCACATGTCCACATTTCCCTTTTCGCGTGTTGCAGGCCATTATTATACTGAAATCAGGGTCCATATTCACCAACCATTCTTTAACAATGTTGTCTTATTCTTCAAATTTTTGACAGTGAAAGTAACAGTAACAGACCTTTTGATCGGCTAAACCATATGGTTTAGCCAATCAGAAGCTCTGTTACTTTCACACTGATGGAATTCTGAAGAATAAGTCAAAGATTGTTCTTGAGAATGGTTGGTGAATACAGACCCAGGTTGTCAGCCTCTCCGCCCACAGACGCAATATCGGTCCTCTTTTTTTCTGGGGACGTCGCTCAGATGGTCAACTGGTAACGATGATAAATAAACGGAAATAACCAAATAACCTTACCAACCTTCATAGCAGACAGGTCGAATCTCCAAAGATTATGATGTGTGCAGAGAATGGTTCTGATATGGACAAGGTTAAACGTACTTAAGGAAATGGCCGACTTGTTATGAGTGTCTCATCCGGTATTAATGCAAGTGGTCTGTGTGTGTGTGAGGGGGGGGGGGGCTGTTATTAGGCGAAAATTGGGGCAAATCAAGCAAATGTGCATTGTTATCAAATTCAATATTTATCAAATGAAGTCGAAGAAAAAATGAACCGCTTAAACATCATCCTCTCTCTCTATGGGAGTATAGAACCAAAAATATTATGTGCCAAGCTCTTCCAGAAAAGGTGGTTTAATTCATGTCTATGATGCAGTATACCAAGCAAAACAAATAATTGTTAATCCTTAAGTCTTTATCTTACAACGGACTGTTTTATTTGCTAGGATGGTCCTTGTAAGTACGGAAAAGAAGCCAAAATCCCCCAAATATTTCGACCAAAGTCAGCCTGTGCGAGACTGGCTGATACTTGTCGCAGATACATTAGACCCCTTTTCACACACCATGACTTTTGTTTAACTCTCTACCGCACAATCTCGATTTTTAATGACCATGAGATAGAGGCCCTCTGAAAACATCGTGGGTAAAGGAGAAAATGCTGGTCACCAGCATTTTCTCCTTTTCTCACGATGTTTTCTCGCCTACCCTAAAAAAAAGTTTCAGTCACATTTATCTTGTCGACTGCAAATGCTGTCAATTTGGACTAGTCTAGAATTTTGTTGTTTGGTGACGAGTTAAGTGCGTTTTTTTCCCGAATATATCTCAAAGCTTTGCGAACAGAAAAGTTTAAAATCAAAATGCACGTTCTGCACAGTTCGATCCTGTAATACACTGTTTGCAAAAGTCTGATCTAAATCGACTTTGTCAGTACAATCAGCTTCACTTGTCATCAGCGCCTGACAGATAAAAAAGCTTATATGTTCAATAGTATTTCCCAGATGAAGCCAATATTTTTCTTAAGCTACTTTACCTGGCTATCAATTCTATATCCAATCAAAAATGTCTACATAACACGTTATATAATTCAGTACACTTGTCTTTGAAAATGCAGTGGATTGAAATATTTACACTTGAACAGTCAAGCCTTGTTTTGAAGATATTGGTTCTGCGATAACTATACATTTTGGTCATGCTCTTTCCCTTAACGACTAATACCAATACTTAAAAATTGTGAGAATTAACCCTTTACTACATAGATACTCGTTTCTACACATTGCTTGTAGGAGCCTTTGGAAAACATTGTGGCAAAAGGTGAAATTGCTCGTGACGAGCAATTTCACCTTTTGTCACAATGTTTTCTATGCTATCAAAAGCTGTCCTATACATATAAAAAAGGGCTTCATCCTTGCTGTTATTCAGGGTCAATTAGAGATACCATAAAAAATGCCTTATGGGGTAAAGGTTTAAACAACAGACTACTACTTCAAGTTCTTCCTCTACTTTTTCTTCTTTAGAGAGAGAGAGAGAGAGAGAGAGAGAGAGAGAGTGGGGGGGGGGGGCGGACGGACTAACGGAGGTATAGACAGACAGACAGATCGATTGATAACTATTTCATTTTTTTTTCCTGAAATGACGGTCACTTAACCATAACAATCCGATGATTAGACGACCCAAAAGAAAAAGAAGTTTGAAAACATTGCGAAGAAAGGAGAAAATGCTGATAAATAGCATTTTCCCCAAGTCTCACAATATCTTCTACTCCACTCAAGACAACATTGCTCCAGATAAGGGGGTGTGATGGTATAAAAATCCATTATTTCTCTTTCAAACCTATATTATGGGTACTCGTTTGACTACCCACAACATACGGTTAAATGGATAATTATCAAGATTTGTTATAAACCAAAATCCCTCCCTTTATCTGACGCAATGATTTGAACCATTTTAACCCACAATAAGCAAACGCTTTCAATTTGCCCCATGCTAAGATTTTGTTGTGTGGTAAAGAGTCAACCTTTTATACACACTATAAAGAAAATTTTGAAATATAAGCCTTTTGAAACATTACGGGAAAAGGAGAAACTGCAAGTAACCAGCATTTTCTTCTTTTTCCACAATGGAGTGTACACTATGAAAGACAAAACCCAATTATGTTAGCCTGCTTAAATTGTCGTTTGCAAATGTTGTCAGATTTAAATGGTCCACATACTTTTACTTCGTGCTTTCCGGTGGGATATCGATAATTTTTTCGATCTAACACTGGTACCACCAGTGAAAAGATCGATTTTCATGTTCTTGTTGCCTAGAGTAATTGTACGTGCCTCACAACCAGATGGAAATATGACGTCATTAACCTGACATTTCTCGCGCTTGACGTAATATTGTAATGCGTTGCAATGCGGGAGGGGTACGCCACGGGGAATAACGGAAAAGAACTGTACAGGATATTAATAAGGCTCCTCCCAGAAAGGGTTAAAAGCATGAAATTAATCGAATATTATTTTGTTTTCTTTTGGACACCATCGGTAATATTTTCACTCGTGGATACGCCACTCGTGAAAATATTACCGGTGGTGTCCACTCGATGAAATACGTTTTGATCTTTAACCTAAAAAACGCAAAACACTTCTATGTCTTTCAAACAATTGAAGACGGGGTGATTTCGATTACGGATAAAGGAGAAATTTTGACGGCACAATTACACCTTGATAATGCAACCATTTAAGCCACTACCACACAGTCCCTACTTTTGACGACCCTGAGAATGAAGCCTTTGGAAAACATTGTTGGAAAAGGAGAAAAATGCTGGTAACCAGCATTTTCTCTTTTTCCCGCAATGTTTGCTACCTTTCACTTAGCAAATTTCAAATGTTCAGTCACTTTTATTGTGTCGTCTGCAAATGCCTTAAATTTGGACAAGTCCAAAATTTTGTCGTTTGGTAATGAGTTTTTCTGTGATGACTGACTAACTAGGTTAACTCATTACCAAACGACAATATTTTAGGCTTGTCTAAATCGAAAGCATTTGCAGACAGCAAAACAAAAGTGACTGAAAATTTGAAATTTGTTCTGTGAAGGGTAGAAAACATTGTGGGAAAATGAGAAAATGCTGGTTACCAGCATTTTCTTCTTTACCCACAATGTTTTCTAAAGGCATTTTTCTCAGGGGCGTCAAAAGTAGGGATTGTGTGGTAATGGGCTAATTACTCGTGCCTCACGACCAGATGGAAATACGACGTCATTTACCTTGCATTTCTCGCGCTTGACGTAATGACAATGACAATGTTTATTATAAGTAATAAGGCCACCGGCCCATAATACAAAAAATACATGTTGAACCAAACATACAAAGTAAATGAGTTACGTTTTGACATTTAAAAATTGCACCTTTTAAAATGTTTCAAACAAAACCTAGTTGTAACGATCCTGAAGAAGAAGACCCTTTAAAATCACTATGAGAAAAGGAGAAAACGCAAGTTACTCCGTATTTTCTCCACATAAAGCAATGTAATCTACCATATCCGACACAAACCCCTTCCTATCAATGTTCTATCAATATATCAAACAGGTTAGGTCAACTATCAATGACAATGACTATATTTAAAATTATCAAGGCCACTGTCCGATGACACAGGAAAATACATTTCCGGACAGTGTAGATCTAAAATCAGACTGCACAATCCTGATCCACACCGCCCGCAAGGGTTCGAGAGTAGCTCTCAGCAATAAAAGGGTTAAAATCGAGTATTGTAATAACACTCAATATTTACATTGGAAAAATGACCGTTCATAGGAACGACAAAATGACGTGCATTGTAACGCGGTTGCTATGCGGGAGGGGTACGCAATGGGGAATAACGGAAAAGAACTGCTCTGGATTTGAACAAAGCTCCTCCCAGAAAGGGTTTAAAACACGAAATAAATAGATTTTTTTTTTCGATGAAAGATAGAAAATTATTTCATCGAGTGAACACATTGGTAATATTTTCGCTCGTGGCTGCGCCAATCCTGAAAATATTACCGATGGTGCCCACTCGATGAAATAATTTTCTATCTTTCATCGGAAAAAACAAATACCCTCTCTATCTGTTTGTGGTTTAAAGAAAATTTGCCAAAAGCAAAAAAGTTTCAGCCCAGGTGAGCCTGCGCGGATTGAACAAACTAAGCTGAATCGACACCAGATCCATTTAGACCCATATACAAAAAGTACGGCTTAGTAATATAAGTTGAAAAAAACTGTGTAATAACGACTGCTTTATTCTTTAACTTTTTATAACACAATCCGAAGTTTCAATGATCTTGAAAAAGCTTTTTGAAAACACTGTTGACAAAAAAAAGGAGAAAAATTGAGGTGACCAACGTATTCTCCTTTTCCAACAATGTTTCTGCTCTTCGCAGGTAATATTCTGCAAATGCTTTTAATTCTGAAAATCCATAACTTTGTCGTTTGGCGATTTAACCCTCATTGAATTTGAAAGCAGCAGCGAAAGAAATCAAATCGTTGGTTTACTTCAAAAACCTCGTAATTACAGCTTGTTACAAGCTGTAGTTACGAGGTTTTTGAAGTTAACCGACGAAATGTGGCTCAGATGATGAGATTTGTCTTTGATAAGATAAAGAACATGTGGAAAAAATGAGAAAATGCTGGTGACGACCAGCATTTTCTCCTTTTCCCGCAAGGTTTTCGAAATAATTCTTCATCAGGTGAGGTAAATAACGGGATTTTAGGTAAAGACAAAATTAAAACCCGCCCAAATCAGTGAACTAGGTTATATCCTTAAGCTACTGTATATATTGATTAAACATTATTGGTAAACAAATCTCGTAACATTTCCTTTTCTTTTTATCCGATGGAAAAAAAACCAGCACAACCTTTCACAAGGAGAGCCCAAATAAAATTACATCTAATCACCTAAAATCTAATTCTTCATAAGTAATTTGGTCTAGCTGTGGAAAGTAACTTTACAAGTACTCCGGGACTTCCCCCCCCCACCTTAAAAAAAGGGAAAGCATTGAAAGATGCCCCGATATAATCCAAAAATGTTGAAACCGCCTTTAACACGCAAGTCATTCAGCCAATTTATCATACATATGAACCATACTCTGTGCGAAGAAAATTTGAAGGATTAATACTTTTGCAAAAAAAACCCGACCCAAGTCAGCAGCGTAGGCTGGACTAGACTGCATCATTGTGGCGCCGCATGAGCGGCGGCACTATATTTTTATTAGGTTTTGAAAAGTGCCTATGGGGGCAGCCATATTGTTTACTCGGCTTCAATTCATTCCGTAACTAGGTCATTTCGTACCTAGGCCATTTTGCACAATTTTTGGTCTCTTCGTATCCATCTATTTCTAATTTTGACCATTCTTGTACTCACATCGATCATTTCCTACCCATTTTTTGTCATTTTATATCCATTCATTGCATTCTACCGATTGTTTAGGACTTCTCAGTTCATTTCTCACCAACTTCTGCGGAAATTTACTTTCGTTAATTTGAAATGCCGTAATGTGACTGACTTATTCCAGAAACAAATGAATTGCGGCCGGGGGCGCCATTGATGTTATGCGTCAAAATTTTTTTGTTTAACTATTGGTCAATTTTCTGCTTGTCAAAGGGCCAGTCAATATCATGATTTAGTTAGTTGTCAGACAAAATGGAAAGATGTATCACGGAGATGCATGGCGCCCCCTTTGCCAAAGCATGACTTATTACCATATTACCTTTCCTAATCATGGTTTGTGTTTGACAAGGCAATAAATCATTGTAAAATGTTGTTCTGTTGGTCATGTAACGAATTTGGGTTTTTCACATGAGTGTCCTTTGGGATGACACTTCAGAGCCCTAGCCTAGTACCGGTTAAACCCAGAAAAACATGTATAAGTGAGCTATCGCTGTGATATGACTGAAATAATGTTGAAAGTGGCATAAACGCCACTCAAACAAAACTAATTAACTCATAACCAAACGACAGAATTTTAGACTTGTCCATGTTTTAAGCGAAATATATGTGACTGAAAAACTCATACTTGTTTTTGGGACGAGTAGAAAACTTTGTGAGAAAAGGACAAAATGCTGGTTACCAGCAATTTGTCCTTTTCCCACAATATTTCCAAAAGGTTTATTTCTAAGAGTCGATTAAACTCGGGCTTATCGTTATAGGGTTAAAGGATCATAGAGGAGAGATTGTGTTTCCTTTTGGAAATGTTTCATGCCGGTTGTCTACTACCACAAGAATATTTTGAATCGGAATGAGATAGAAAACCAATCCAGGATAGTAAACAAAATGGCTTCTACAGACAATTCGCCTTAAAGTACACACCCATACCCCTCAAACTTCATTGTTAGGTGAGAAGGGTATAATAACCGGAACACTACTAGCGATGACAGTAACTTTAGCATCAACATGAGAAATAGTCAACTGTTTTAACCCATTAGCACACAATCCCTACTTTTGACGCCCCTGAGAAGGAAGCCTTTAGAAAACATTGTGGGAAAAGGAGAAAATGCTGTTTTCTCCTTTTCCTACAAGTTTTCTACCCTTCACAAAAACAAATTTCAAATTTTCAGTCACTTTTATGTTGACGTCTGCAAATGCATTCGATTTGGACAAACCTATTATTTTGTCGTTTGGTAATGAGTTAAACACAATTATTGTATTACAGTAATGTTTCACTAACAGGATATGTTTAATGTGTACTTATTATAAGTTGTACCAGGAATTTCCGTTTAACGCTTATAGACTTTTCCTCCGCGGATGCAGTAACTGCGGCTACATGTTTTTTTTTTTATCTCCTAATTCTGACAAAAAAGTAATGTAACAACGCCTAGGAAATGTATATGCCTTCTATCTATCAATTAATTAACCCTTTCCTAAACAATCCCTGGTTTTCACGACCCTGAGAAAGAGACCTTCTGAAAACATTGTTGGAAAAGGAGAAAAGGCTAGTAACAAGCATGTTCTCCTTTTCCAACAGTGTTTTCTGACCTTCCCTAAAGAAATTAATTATTTAGTCATGTTAATTTTGTCATCTGCAAATGCTTTGAATTGGATTAGTCTAAAATTATATTGTTTGGTAAAGAGTTAAGCTACAGAAATCATTACGCGCTGTAGAGGAGTAAAGAGGATGATTGATCGACTGATCGTATGGTGTTTGACGATGCTTTCAACATTATGTCAGTTATATCGCGGCGGCCAGTGCACCTATCCGTGCTTTGTTTGAGTTTCTTTTAAAAGTGCTCCCTACAATTTTCTTTCCAAGCAACTGGCTGGTTTCCCATATAGCCATCGTGGAAACAATAGTCAGCGGTGAGAGAGGAATGAATTCTATCGCATTCTATCATCATTGCTTGGGAAGAAATTGGCCGATCCAGGGATCGAATCAAAGACCCAAATTTTTACTGCAAAAAGAAAAGAAAAGAGGAAAAAAAGAAACGAATGCACGCATAATTTGCAACGGGGCTGGAACCACTAAAACAGCAAATAGTGCAATAATCAAGTACATGTTCTAAAATCCATTTATTTGGCGAAACATTGGATGGAATATTAATACTTATTTCATGCTTTCAGGTGGGATATCGAAACACAGCGGTGAAAATATTTTTCGACATTTTTATACTCTGATCACCTTGGTAAAATGCGCATTACTCACAACCAGATGGAAATATGGCGTCAATTACCTTATATTTCTCGCGCTTGACCTAATATTGTAAAGCGTTGCTATGCATTGTGGGTTCGCCACGGGCAATGAATGAAAAGAACTGTACTGGATTTTGATAAAGTTCCTCACAGAAAGGGTTAAAAGCATGACATAAAACGAATATTTATTTTTTCAGTGAACGCTCGAAATTTATTTCATCTCGTGAACACTATCGGTAATATTTTCACTCGTGCGCATCGGAAAATATCACCGATGGTGTTTACGAGATGAAATAAATAGAGTTTATTTTATCAGCTTTCGGTTAATATGGGGAAATATACTGAACAGCTTTGCAAACGCGGCATGTATATTTCATCATTTCTCACGCAAACATACATATATAGTTAAAAATTGGCATGGTATCATTCAGTGCATTTGGTTTACACACAATGATAGTCTTATTCATGTGATATGAAAAGCGCTCTTCATGGGACCCAAACCTGTGCATGAACGTCATATGGGCAAATTGCCGACCGATTTCAATTACAATAGAGGTTGGCTTCATGTGTACATATTTATCCAACGATATTGCATAGAAAACATCGAAAAATTGAAATTACCGCGGCAATCAAAATGCCACGTCTTCAACAAGAAAATGGAGAGTGTGCAATGGGCATGCTTGACAACGGTGCTTCGCGACAGTAGGTTGCGGCAAGATTTTATGTGCATGTGTCGTCTTTTTAACCGCTTTCGAGCCACTGTCTAGATATCGTCCTCGTCCGGTCAGAGACGCGTTACAACGACTAACCAGGACCGTTACATCGTTTTGCGTCACCTACGTAATCGTTTTAAGACAGCTACATGTACGTCGATGTAGCCGGAGACACGTGGTGTTCACGGAAGAAACATAAGTGCCAACACAGTGCAGGGTCGCTTGAAAGCTAGGGGTATCAGGGTCCGTATTCAACAGCCATTCTTAACATTATTCTTTGTCTTATTCTACAAGATTTTCTACATTCGAAAGTAACACAACTTCTGATTGGCTAAACCATTTGGTTTAGCCAATCAGAAGTCGTGTTACTTCCAAATGCAGAAAACTCTGGAGAATAAGACCGACACTGTGCTTAAGAATGGTTGGTGAATACGAGCCCAGGTGTCATCGGCCATATATAGAGCAGATTCTGACGCGACGTGATCGCGCTGAGAGAACACACTTGGCAGCTTTACATACTCAAGAGCTTAAAAATGCTGTTTTTAGCTCTACTAGCTGAAAGCCCGCAGAGCTTATGTCATGGCGTGGTTTCCGTCGTCCATCCCTCTGTCCGTCCGGCTGTCCGTCGGTCCGTCCGTTAGTCTTTCTCTTCTTTACGCGATAAAGTCTTCATTTTTGGTCAGATTTTCGTGAAACTTACACAGTTTGTTTATCTCATCAATAGCTTTAACCCTATTGATTTTGAAAATAAATCTGAGAAACAGTATGGGAAGAGTAGCCATTTCAAGTCTGAAATTTACATTTCTTGTTTACACGATGAAGTCTGTATTTTTGGCCAGATTTGCATGAAACTTGCAGAGTTTGTTTATCTTGTCAATAGCTTCAACCCTAATGATTTTGAAAAAAATCCAACGAACGGTATTGGAAGAGTAGCCATTTGAAGTTGAAAACTTTCATTTCTTGTTTACGTGATATGGTCCTCATTTTTGGTAAGATTTCCGTGAAACTTACACAGTTTGTATATTTCATCAAAAGCTTAAGCCCTATCGATTTTGGAAAAAAAAATCCGACAAACGCTTTGGGAAAAGTAGCCATTTTAAGTTTAAAATTTCCATTTCTTATTCATGTGATAAAGTGTGTATTTATGGTCAGATTTCCATGAAACTTGCAGAGTTTGTTTATCTTATCAATAGCGCCAACCCTGTTGATTTTGCAAAAATACCAAAAACGATATGGGAAAAATAGCCATTTGAAGTTCAAAACTTCCATTTCTTGTTTACGCAATAAAATCTGCATTCGAGGTCAGATTTTCATGAAACTTGCATAGCTTCTTTATATCATAAATAGCTTAAACCATATGGATTTTGAAAAGAAAAACGTCCCATAAACAGTATGGAAAAAGTAGTCATTTCAAGTTGAACAATTTCATTGCTTGTTTACATGATAGAGTATGTATTTGTGACCAGATTTTTGTGATTTTTTCAGCTTGTTTATCTTATCAATAGCTTTTTAACCCTGTTGAGTTTGAAAAAAAAATCAACAAACAGTAATGGAAAAATAGCCATTTTGTGTTGAAAATGTCATTTTTTTTTTTTTTTTTTTGGTCTTTTTGCATAATTCTTAATGTATGCTTTAATTTTAAAGCAAACTTTGCCAGTAGAGCATATTCAGGCCCTTGAGGGCCTTCTAGTTTCAAATGAATCTCGGTTTAATCTAAGCAACAGTGATAGTAGAGGTCGTGTTTATCGTAGGTTGGGAGAAAGATTTGCAAACAATTGTGTTTTGGAGAGAAACAGTTTTGGTGTCTTCAATACCGAGTTCGTGCGTTATATCGTTCTATGGATAGGAGGGTTGTTGCATGTAGAAGAGCTGATGGCGGGCATACCCGATACTAGTGTTTCAAAACGTCTTGAAGCGTTAACCGTGATTTGAAAATGTAATGACAATGAAATAAGGACCATAAATTGATCTTGTTTTATCATAACGTTCTGAGGGAAATTCATTTTCGGATACCATGTTGATTTCTTTATTACAGTCTCGAAAATATGATCACATTAAAGATTTGTTTCACTGCCAGCCTTTTCAACACACTATGATTCAAGCCTTTATAAAGAAAAAAATCCATTTTTTACAAAATCACCACTTGATTAACATAAAAAGGTGACGCGTGTTCGAAGCGGTTCAGTATATTTGCCGAAAAAGGGAAAGGTATGCAAAAATAACGAGTGCCACAAGGCATGAATTATTTTCGCGGGCCTTTCCCTTTTGATGCAAATATTTCCCCATATTAACCACAAACTGATGAAATAAATTATACATTGTATTTCCTCTGATTATTTTGTCAACAATACCACTTTTAAAACTAGTGATCTCAAGGAGGAAAATATTCACTGTGACGGGAAAATAATCCTCCTCCCCCCAGCTTAAATTAGGACATTTCTTTATCCTTAAAATTTCTAAAAATAGACACATGAAATATAATATATTTCAATCGTCCACCGAAAAAAAAAGCAAATATCCTCTATTGTAAAAAAAAAAAAAGCAAATCCTTGCAGGTTGCAAAGGAATGGTACCGGGTATGGGACTTGCTTGAGTATATAAATTTTAATTCATCAGAAGGCAACTTTTTCTAAATCATTACTGGACTTTCTTCATTTCAAATTCAGCGCTCAAGGTGATAAACAGAAACGATGCATATTTCAAGACAATTCGACTCTAAATGCAGAATTATTAGCGTAACATCCAAATTTTAACGGCTACATTTTACTCACTTAGAGTCAGACTTTCTTGAAAAATAAACTTGGCTCAAGTTATTGACAGTTTAAAGAAATTGTCCCAGTTTTACGAAAATCAGACCACAAATGTGGACTTAATACTGTAAACAAGAAATGTACAATTTAAGCTTTAAGTAGCTCCTTTTTCCTTACTTATTGTCGGATCTCTTTCAAAACAATAGGTTTCAAGCTAGAGATACTATAAGGAAACTAATTTTCACAAAGGCTACTTATGCAGACTTTACCGAGTAAAAGACTGACAGGCGGACAGACAGACGGACACCAAAGCATGGCATAATGCCTGCTGGCCTTTGGCATGTTAAGCTAAAAACCTGAAACCTTATTTATATTTACACTGCATGATAGTGCAACAGTAAGTTCATATGCGATGGGTTTCAACATGGACTGGTCTGAAATTTTTTTTTTTTTTGATACAGTTAACACTTTACAATTTGACAATTCTTTTATTCACTCCATATCGAAGACACTCCCAGTTGACAAAATTTTACATGTGTTAAATAAAAGGGTTTGTGTTCTGGTGGATAGAACACGTTGTGGGAAAATGAGAAAATGCTTATTACCATCATTTTCTCCTTGTCCAACATTTATTTTTCAAACGGCTTTCAAATAATTGAGTTTGTCCTCAGACGGATAGAAAACTTTGTGGGAAAAGGAAACCGATGCTGGGTACCAGCATTTTTTCCTTTTCCCACAATGTTTTCATATAGGTTCTACCGTATGGTCGTTAAAACTCGAAATTGTGTGGAATAGACTTAAAGTCTACTCCATATTTATGTTAGGGTATTGTTGAACTACTCAAACGCCTGCAAGCGTTGTTGAGAGTCGGTTTTAGCCCTGGCAATGCGGGCAAGACGGCCAAGCCTTTCAAATAGGAAATCAACGTAACACATCTGTGCATGCTTTATCTCCTGGGGAAGTTTTTCTAGAAACAAGTTTTACAACTTTGAACATTGATTTTCCATTTTAAGGTTCACATATAATACAGCTGTGGTAACACGTTAGTGTACAATTACAGCAAATCACTTGGTCTTTTGTTTTCTTCTAGGCAGCTGTTACCTTATTCATTCACCCTCCATTATGTTAAATAACTAGCCGGAGGAAGGTGAAAGGCCCATTATTCAACATGTTCAACCCTTAACTACACAGTCTCAGGTTTCAAAAACCGCTTTTTGACTGAGTGTTTATCGTTTAATGCCATTTTCAACATTATTTCAGTTATATCACGTCGGCCAATGCGCCTATCCATGCTTTTCTGAAGTTTTTTCTACCGGTACTCCGCACAATATTCTTTCGAAGCCACAGGCTGCTTTCCCATATAACAATCTTCAAAACAATGACCAGCAGTGAGAGCGGAATGAATCCTTGTTGCAATGACTATCGTCAATCCCAGGAAAGTTCTGTATGCTTACCGACTGCGTGACCGATACTCGGCTGCTATTTAAAAAGGGTGCAGGAAGAGAAGAAAAAGGTTGTAACTAACATTTTCTTCTTTTCCAACAATGTTTATTACTTTATTGCTCTACAGTATTTTGTCACTCAGCAGGGTAGGGCACTCATCTGAAAAACTTGGTGTTCACAGTGAAGCTCGAACCCAGAGCCTGCAGGTTACGGTTCCTACACTTTACCACTGAGCCGCAGACAGCTCTTGACTACTCTCTGAGCAATGCATGTACTAATAAGTAATCATTAGTCTGTCTTAAGTTAATACCTGAAAAACATTCCACTGTGACCATGTAATTTGACTTTCCAATGTCTGTTTGACTGAAACATAAGGCATACGCTTCAAGGACGTAGTGCGCTCTACGCACAGAGCTCAAGATAGAGGGAGTGATCTTGGTTTCAGAACTGAAAATATTAATTAATCTCCACTAAACTCTATGTTGTGGGTACTCATTAAAATCGTCTCATCGAAAACTCCGGTTGCTAGGGCAACCACATGGAATTCTCTAAGAAATTATTTAAATATGTTCTCCTGTGAAACAGCTGGTCAAATTTTGAAGTAATCTCACAGAAATGTTCCTTGGGTTATACCGTTTTCAAAAATAGTTCGCGAAATTTTGATCCGTCGACAAACATGTCTCTGGTGACTGGGGCCTTCATGCACTATACGGAAATGAAGAATTTCTTAAAGAATCTTCTTCTCCGACACTGCTTGCCAGATTTTGAAATAATTTCACAGAAATGATCTTGGGCGACACTTTTCAACAACAGGGTCATGATGGCTCTGTATCGCTTCACTGTTTTTTAACCCTTTACCACACAAATTGAAGTGCTCATGACCCTGAAAAGAAGGCTTTTGAAAGCAATGAACACTGTCAGGCAATACAAACAGGTATATTGATTGGCATGAAAGGTAATTATCTTAGAAACAAAACTGAATGACTGAAGTCTCACATTGTATTCAATATTCCACTCATGTGAGCATAACTATTTGCATCAAAATGAATCACTCTCCCTGAAAAAAAGAATATTTTCTTTCAAAATACTTAAATATTAGGCACCAATCACATATCACTACAGCTTTATAATTAAGGGAAGTAAATAGTCACAAAATATATCCTTTATGACAATAGTTACTTCCTTTGATTAAATTGAAGTGACTGCATATGGAAGCCCAAGTTACTAGCTTTTTTACTCTGGAATTTATGCCACGGACAAAATTCCAAAGTTAAAATTTACAAGGGCAATAACTCAAAAAATGTGGAAATAGAGTTATGGTTCTTGTACAATGCACTTCTTAATGTGTCCGATTTGTATATGTTTTGAAGTCAATGGCTTTCTTATTATGGAAGTTATACCCCGGACAAAAATCCAAAGTTAAAATTTACATATGGCAATAACTCGAAAAACAACTGGAATAGAGTTATGGTCCTCATACCCTGCACTTCTCCTCAATGTGATCTAGCTGTGTGTGAAGTTTGAAGTTACTATCTTCTATACTTTGGTAGTTATGCTCAGGACAAAAGTCCAAAGCTAAAATTTACAAAGGGCAATAACCAAAAAAAATTGTGGGAATAGAGTTAAGGTCATTGTACAGTGCACTGGTCCTTAATGTGATCTATCTGTGAGTAAAGTTTGAAGTTACTAGCTATTACACTTTGGAGGTTATGCTCCGGACAAGATTTCGTGACGCACGGACTGACGGACAGGGTGACTCCAGTATAACCTCCCCCCCCCATTGCGTTTGTTGGGAGTATAAAAAAAAGCGATATGCCTAAAAATCTCAAAGGAGAATATCATTCGATGCTCTGGTCTTTGAACATGTTTTCTGCAGTACGGAAAATTGGAAAATTTGTAGGACAATGTTGTCTGAATCATTTGTGGAGTGGGTTGACCGTAGCCAAAATAATACGTATCGGAGATAAATGAAGGCTCTATCTGCCCAATTAAATAAGCAAAGTAAAGACATTTTCCTGTTCTACAGGCTTACGAGGCTCGTACATAATTGTCTTTAAAGTTTCCATTTGCTCAATGGAAGAAAACTACACAAAACGGCGTAAATTAACAAAAGCTCCGATTGTGTAGGTCAGCTCGAAAATATCGGTTGGCTCCGATGGAAGAGGAATTTCGTTTATTTTATTTTTTTTAATTTCCTGGTATACGAGTACAAGAAGATGCGTGGAGTTAGATGTGAAGCAACAGGTTTATTTTAAGCCTATTTTCCCATTGTGCTTTATATATAGAAATAGCAAAGACATGGTCAGATTTTGAAATAATTTTAGAGATATTCCTTTGGAGACCCTTTTCAAAAAACTGTTCGCGAAATTCTTATCTGTCCAGAAACAGGGCTCTGATTGGGGTGGCTACTTGCACTATACGCCTATACGGCCATGAAGAAATTATTATTATTGTTTTCTTTTATGAAACGACGTGTCAGATTTTGAAATACTTTCACAGAAATGATCCTTGGGTTACCTTTTTCGCAAAGTGTTCGAGAAATTTCTCTGGAACGGCTGATCAGATTTTGAAATAATTTCACAAATAAGTTCCAAGGGTGACCCTTTTCAAAATGTATTTGGGAAATTCATAATCCGTCGAAAAACAACAGCTAATTGTTGGCACCTACATCTTGTTCGACCTATGTTTTTTGTCACTTTCGAGCATGTGCTCTATTGCAAGAAATTTTTATTGGGTGATCTATCCAAAAATTTATTTGCAGAATTCTGATTCGTCAAAATCATTGCTGAGGTGATGATTGTAGGGGTGGTGACAGATTTAGAAATGGCTTTTACTGGTGACGTTGGCTAAATAATTATTTTGTTTCAAAAGTTTCAATCATGTGTAAACAATTATGTTGATGACTGAGTAATGATTTATAAACTGCATATTGCAAATTCATGCAACTAGACAATTCAAGCACGTTTTTCGTTTATCATTCTCGTACTTCTATAAGAAAATATTTTTCATTACTTGTGCTTATGTGTGGGCTGCACTTACGACAAAAGCACGAAGCATTCCATATATGGACAATACGGCCTATTCAAAAGAAAGCTTTGCACAAGTATTTTCAAATTTAGACAGACTAATGTTAAACAGCATTTTTCTAACGTGACAATATCAGTCATTTGTAATTTCATAAATGCGGTCATGTCCCATCCAACAAATGAACTAAATTCTGAACTGAAAGATATAAATGGAAAAACAAAACTTACGTCCTTACTAATACTTATGTTTAAAAAATCTTAATTTTTGAAAGGGAACCCTCACGAATCGGTGCCAACTAACATAGTCAGAGCCGGTCAACATAATCGGAGCCCTACTTTATTTTTATCATTTCTTGTTGTTTTCTTTTCACTTGTTGACCAATAGTGAATGTAACATTTCAAGAAATTAATTCACGGTTTGGGACAGCAAGACTCTCCATATTTGCCAATTAAATGGCAATAACAGACTAAATTTAGGTCCTTGAGCTATTTTTTTGGCTACGGTCAACCAACGCCACAAATGATTCAGACAACATCGTACACCTGTTCCAACTTTCAGTAGTGCAGAAAACACGGTGAAGGACCAGGGCATTGAATGAAATTCTCCTTGTTTTTAATTTCAAAGACATAAGAACACATAATTACAAATACTGATATGCCTACCTGTTTTGGGGTTGTTTTTCAGCTGACATCTTCAGAAACGGAAGACCAACACAACATTTTCTCGTCGGAGACATTGGCTCTGATTATGAAGTTTCCTACCCGTGTTTACATCCCTTTACTGTGGCCGAAAGAAAATTGTATTGTATATCTTTTTTTTTATATTGTAAATGTAGACTCCTGCCCAAAAAACAACTTAACAAAAATATGCATTTTACGTTGAGGACAGCCGAAAAAAGTACTAATTTATAAAGGTTAAATTATTATAAAAATTGAGAGAAGATGGACAGACTCACTGCAACACTTATATACTGATGTCATCCGTGTTCGGTATTTACTATATACTATGAACATGGAACTCGCTACATGGTTCTTATCATTCTCAAATGTAACCCCTATCCTGCTAAATAAAAGAGACGAACGTTTCAATAAAAGCCCTACTATTGTTGTTCGAAAAGTAGCTTTTGAGAAAAGATACGTCTTGATCGGACTGCGTAGATTAGAGATCAGATTGCACGTTCTGTGCGGTCTGATCTTGATCTACGCTGTCTGCAAAGATCAGTGAGTCGCACTAAGCAGCCTATGACTGCTGAAAAGCTGCTGAA
Source organism: Tridacna crocea (assembly GCA_943736015.1). Classification (NCBI taxonomy): domain Eukaryota; kingdom Metazoa; phylum Mollusca; class Bivalvia; order Cardiida; family Cardiidae; genus Tridacna; species Tridacna crocea. The sequence goes on along the minus strand of OX031057.1, from coordinate 10,819,455 downwards.
CAGAATTGTTGAAATCTGTTCAAGGATAAATTTACAGCCATCTTTAATCCTGTCGGTGTCACAGGCAACAACAGAAAGGGGGAAAGGGTTGCGCGCAACATAAAGATCAGATTGCACAGAACATGCAATAAGATCTTGGATCCAATCGTCCGCTTGTTTAATCAGCCTTGTACGTTAAACAGTCTCTCAAGATTCATTGGATTACTTTTTCTTCAATCGTTGAAAGAGGCGCAGAGAGAATTCACGGGATTTAGATAAATACCATTAACCAACGCGAATCTCAGTTTTGTCCCTATCTCATTGACTCAACGCTTTTAATCCTTTCCCAAACAAGCCCTGGTTTACACTTGTCTGCAGTAAAAGTCTTTTGAAAACACTGTTGGAAAAGGAGAAATTGCTCGTAACGAGCAATTTCTCCTTCTCCCATTGTGCTTTTACCCTTTTTGAGAACTTCCTGCCATTTTCTCCAAATCAAAAATTGTTTTCCGCAAACTCTTTCGGTTTGGAAGGGTCCAAACTTTGTTGTTTGGGAAAGGGTTAAATGCATGCATGGACATTAGAACCACTGTGGGTATAATTAAAATACGGAAAACCGGAAAAGGTGTGAAACATATATAAACACGCTTACCAGTAAAAACTTAACACCATGTCATGAATTAATCCAGAGAATATTCAACATGATGCCAGTTCAGAGGACCTATTAAGTATTGATCGACTACCTGTGGTCCTAATGATACGCTATAGGTTCTCTAGATTGTCTCGTATCCATGGTAACGTATCAGGTGTAAAAGATAAATTGGTTTTGTACAAAAGGTAACTGTGATATCTTTAAATTTAAAAAAAAAAAAGCATTTTCGGAAATTTCGGGTTATTTTGGAGGGAGCTTTTTTCTACATCACGTTGCTAAACTCTTTACAAAACTACAAAATTTTAGACTGTTCCAAACTCAGACTTGCAGACGACAAATTAAACGTAACTCAGAAATGAAGTGCAACACACGAAAAGGGTCATTCGGACATTTGCGTAAAGTGTCGTCTCTGATCAGCGTGTGCACTCCGCACAGGCTAATCCGAAACGACACTTTCTGATTTTATGTGATTTTCTGTTTTACGGAAGTCTACTGTAGCACAAAATCTAATGTAGTCGTAAAGTGCCGTCTCGGATTAGCCTGCGCGGACTGCGCAGGCTAATCCGGGACGACACTTTACGCAAATGTCCGAATGCACCTTTTCGCGTGTTGCACTCCAAATGGAAATTTGTTCCTAGCAGTGTAGAAAACATTGCGAGGAAAAAGGAAATTCATTTCCCGCAATGTTTTAAAAAAGCTTACGTCCCTGGGTCGTATAAAAACCAGTGATTGTTAGTTAACTCTTTACCAAACACTCACGACTTTTAACGACCCTGAAAGAAAAGCATTTTAAAAACATTGTTGGAAAAGGAGAAAATGCTGGTAACCATTATTTTCTCCTTTTCCCACAATGTTTTCTACCCTGCTGGCAACAAATTTCAATTTTTGAGTTACTTTTTTTGTCGTCTGGTCTACAAGTGCTTTCAATTTGGACCAGTCTAAAATTTTGTCATTTGGTAAAGAGTTAAAGGGTTCAATAAATATTAGATATGGGTCATGGCTGGCTCAGCTGCTCGATAAGTAGATCAGAAGCTCTGGCTTTAAACCTCGACCTGGGTGATGTAATTGAGTTCAAATATGTTTCTTCAGGAGAGACCCGACACTGCCCTACAATTATACTACTCAGATCCGCGAAGAAATGCTGCCGTCGTGATGATTGAAAATAATTAAGGTACATGTATTACCATCGTAGCGCTTCTTATACAACGTGGGATACAATTTGTCATTAGTTAATAAATAAGGATTTATACAGATAAAATATTTTTGCATTTTTTCTAACCGACCAGAAATTCATTTGTTGTTTATCTTGCAATTACATGATGATATTTTTGTTAGTTTTCTAACACAAGAGGTAATTATTATATCCTTTTGTATTGAAATTAGCGTGGCTTTAGATTTATAAATGATAATTCTAAGGAGGAAAAAATGGAAAAAGTGGCTCGGTCAAAGCATTCCAATAATACTAATTTTCAACCACACCAATTTTTTTCAGGACAATAACATCGTGGAAATAAGTGTTTTTCACTAGAATGGTACTACCTTAAAGCAATAATTCAAGGGGATGGAACACATAGCTATTTTGTAAAAAGATAATATCTCCGCATGTTTCTGTAAGAGCCATATTGACCAGTAGCAAACAGGAAATGCCTGCTTTAGGTTCTATAGGCATGCAAGATCTGGAAGGAAAAGGAATTCAATCTTGAATCGACACAGTGTGGCGTTTTGTGAAGACTGTTGTTGAAACATTTTGCTCGATTAAGTACTTGATACTGATTTACAAACTACAAATGTATGAGTTATGCGATGGATAAAGCAGATTTAATACATTTCATCCAGCAATCCCAACAACAGTCTGAATTCTGAGGTGTAACGGCCCTCAGACATGCAGAAATTCACCAAAGGTAAAAAATAGTTATCCAGGCCAGTTTGCGCCTACTACACATGCTGACCTTAGTCGATACTTTTTATACACACACATTAAACCTAAGTTTCACAAAGCATGGCTAATATTATCTTATTCATTTATTATCTCTTACCCTGCAAAATAACTAAAAGAAAACGTTCAATTCGATAATAAAATGCCACATATTGCTCTTTCAAAGATATGTTTTGGAGGATAATATCTCCAAATCGGACAGTGTAGACCCAAGACCAGACTGCACCTTCTGTGCAGTAAGATCTCGATCAACACTATCCGGCAAAGATCAATGAGTCGCGTGTAGCAGCCTAGGAGTTATAATGTTAAACTATGTCCAGATGATACTTCTCTATACTTGTATGAAGGAGTAGTATTTTGTAGCTCACGTCATATTTGGAACACTTACGATTCAACGATGAAAAATATTAATCATATTCTTGTATGAAACCGGTTCATACAGTGTGATTATTGTTATTATTATTACTGTTCTTTTCATACCTCCATGAAAAAAAAAATCCCTTCATTCCTTATAATTAAAAATCACAGACAACAAATATGCACTTGAAAAATACTAACTGTTCTTTTTTTTAATTGAAAATGTAACATTGCATAGTGTTTAACCTCATTTGCCGACCAATCAAATGGCCCCATATTTTGATAAAAAAAAATGTGGAAACTCCGCCCTATTGTCCTGTCGGCCTTACATGTACTATACTACATGTTCCTACATGTATCTAACCCTTTCGGCACCGTAATTTGGACACTAGAGTGTTTTATTTTGGTTATTGGACCATTTTTGTATAATAGGGTTGAATATTTGTATATCTAAGTGCCAAACAATGTAAAATTCAAATGAAACAAATTATGCAACCTCACCTGAAACGGCATTGTTTAGAAAAGTGTCAATATTGGTTTTGGATGCGAACTGACTGGCATGCACGGCGGGTAATCACGTGACACAACAACAAAAACAATGACCGACATTTGAAGAAATTCCCCCACTTCAGGTAAGAAAATCTTCAATAATTCCGTTAATACGTGACCGATTGGAATTTGGTTTGAAGCAGAGAAGGCGGAAGGACTCCGGGGATTTGCTCGATGTGTTAGATTTTTTAAACAACACCTGATAAAAAAGTTATTGACGAGCAAACAAATTATCCAAGGTAAAAAATTTGTTTGCTCGTCAATAACTTTTTTATCAGGTGTTGTTTAAAAAATCTAACACATCAAGCAAATCCCTGGAGTCCTTCCGCCTTCTCTGCATGCTTCAAACCAAATTCCAATAGGTCATGTATTAACGGAATTATTGAAGATTTTCTTACCTCAAGTTGGGGAATTTTTTCAAATGTCGGTCATTTTTGTTGTTGTTGTTTCACGTGATTTCCCGCCGTAGGCATGATAGGCTGATATATTGTAACTAGATCTACTATTTAGTGGCCGATCCCATTTACGTTTACTTAAATAGCGGCAAAAATCATTTTCATCGCCTCCATTTTTGACACTTGGTCCATTCACGATTAGATCCAGAGTATAAATTCCCGTTACATGTAGATCTATCAAGTAATTCATCGAATTTCTCTCCCAAAAAGTCGAAATAGAACACGCTTTCATTGAAATCGGCTTCCATCATCGCTAAGGCTACTGTATGATATTTATAAGAGATAGGGCACGCAGGACATTGCATCAAGCGGGAAAATGAAATTTCATGACGTAAATTGTTTCGTCACGAGGTCAAAAGAAGGCTCCACTTAAAAAACGATTTTATTGACAGTCGTACTGAAGTCAATCATTTTAACCGCACCACAAACGATTCCACTGGCCGTCGTACTACATGTCACAGGTTAAACATGAAATCAGTGTTTATTGATTGAAAATTTAACGATTAAGACTCGCAATTGTTAAATTTTCAATTAATATAGGGTTACATCACTTTTTTTTTCGGTCGTTAACATTCGCAGAGGGCGTCCGAAAAATGGTTTAACGCCCGAGTGCGAAGCAGCACTCTACAGTTTAAGTTTAACCATTTTTCGGGCTTCTGCGAATGTTAACGACCAAAAAACGTGTTTTAAACGCTATCAATGCATAAAATAAATGCATTGTTGGCAATAATTTGCAACGAAAGTAAATAATACTTTCAGATATGCGAGACTTGAGTTGTACTGGACCTATACCGGTCAAAACCGAAATTCGATGATTTTTATTATGCGCATTTAAGGCCAAATGGGCCATTGTCCAATGAAATCACTTGGTTGAATCATTTGCTCTAATATCAATTTCTTATGAATTGCAAGATAAAATGGAATTTTGTGGGATTAACTTGCACAGCTTTGCATCGATAACTTCTAGGATAAACGAGCGAACATGAATTTATGTAAATAAAAGATGAGAAAGGAATATAATAAGCAAAGGACTGCTAGGCACGTTAAAAAAAAGTGGGTGACATGTTGTTGGTGTCGAGTAGGGTCATCACGAGTGATTTTTTTTTTTCAGATCTCGATTAGACTAAGACAGAGGAAAATTTTGTTTGTGGTGTACTAAAATCATCAAAGACTGTAAGAAGAATCTCATAAAGTACAAGTTTCTACAGCTTTGCTGTTTGGAGTCTGGGGGTGCTAGAAAGACGCCAGTTTTTGCAACATGGTTCGTATCTAAATCTCTGTTTAATTTTTTTTTTTTTTCTCTTACTCCTAGTTCAAAATTTAGCAAAAACAACCTTTCTTGACCAACAACTTTTCCGGAAAGTGTTTGTTTTACATATTATGACTTCGAAAACATTGTAGGAAAAAGAGATGTTGCTCCTCTACCGTACATTATGTGTGCTGTCTACCAGTTTCTATACATTCAAGGGAGACTTTTTTTGGGTAAATATGTTGACTCCACATGAGTTGTTTCCCTTAGTCTACATGCATTTCTTGATTAGTAATCTCAGATCCAAAATAGATTTTGTTTTTAAGCACTGGATATTTATTGTGGTTGACCTTTTGTTATGACATTTATGTTTCTGATGTTGTAGCCAAAGACCAATCTCTGTTTTTTGTTTTTTGAATCATGACTGAAATAATACTTCCATTTACTTTTGGCTTTGAGAGTATTTTGGATCAACTTCCGCCCAAAACGATCGACATGTTTCTTTTGCTGCACACGCCGCTTCAGTTCTAAACGTTCTTAGCCGCTCATGGCGTAAGTTCTAGCTATGTTTTACATCTCTCATCATCCTTAATTTGTTCAAGAATACTCACTTGTTCTCTTCTTAATATTTCTTGGCTTGAGGCAATGTTTTACATACATAATTGAAAACATTTCAACTTGGTAAAATTCCACCATGATGCATAATTTGTGCAAACATTTTTATTTGACTCTTCCATCACCTTAATTATCCTTTGTACCTCTTAATGTTTTTTTTTGTTAGTATACAAACCTTTCTGCTAAGTGTCATTACCCTTGAATATTACTGACAGTGAGTACTGGGATCAGCCTTCATGGCATGCAGTCTGATCTCAGGTCTCACTCTTCGCAACTGTCCAATTTCATGTTAGTTATTGCGACATGTTTATCGCTCTATACAATGGCAGTGGAGGGGAAGAGCGAAGTATTTCAGTAATTTTATATTTTATTCATTTTTGGATGAACTGTATTGGTGTAATATTCCATCATTTATTAAGCTGCTTTTCCCACAATTTATTGACATATTTACATCCTCACACCTCAACTGACGTCTTCTAAAGTCATGCTCGGTCAGTTCAGTCCTATTAAGATATTGCTCTCTTAATGTGGCAGTATGGGTCCAGATTGGGCTGCAAGTTCTGTGCAGTCTGATCTTGATCTATATTGTGACATTTTTACATCTTTGGAAAGGATGGAAATATTGGTAATTATGTGTAATTTTCTGAGGATGCTTTTTGTTTGTTTTGCAGTAATTTACCTCACACTCTCACATTCTCACCATGTCATTGAATTAATCAATAAATGACGAGGTTATACTAGCTGTGGCTGTTCTTTTGATTACGTCATGACAGATTAGACAGCATAGTAAATTAGCCATCATGGTATCATACAGAACATACAGAACCACTTAGATGTCTAGACCATCATCCAGAACCAGAAGACTAACAGAGAAAGCCATGACTCAGTTCGAGGAAAGACTTACACATCTTCGCCGTAAGATCGCGCAGAAATGGGAAGCAGTTGACAATCTCATTAATACTGAAGACTTACAAACTTTCTCTTTGTCTAACTTAAGTGATTTGGAACTTTGCTTCAATTCTTCAGTCAACGACTATGAAAAAGAAGTCACTATTCTTTTCAACTACCTTTCGGGTATTAAAACAGAAGAGTCTCAAAGGGAGTTTAAGTCCTTAGAAATATTGCAAGAACGACACATTGAACAAGTTACATTATTTAGAGACAAAATCACTGGATTAAAACATAAACTTTCAGACTCTTTACCTTTGGTTGCTTTGGCACAGTCCACAAGATCAGTATCAGACGATACCTTATTAATAGCTCAAAAATATGCAGAAGCCGAGTCCGCTCAAGCTAAATTACAATTTGTTGAAAAAGAGGCAGAGCTTCAGAGGAAAAAGGCAGATATAAAGGAAAGAGAAATTAACATTAAAGCAGAAACTGAGAGGAAAATGACAGAGATAGAAGCAAGTTTATCAATATTATCGTGTAAAAAGGAAGCTGAAGCCGCACGTGTCGAAGCTGAAGCGCTAGATAGACTATCTCAAACAGGAAGTGTTACAAACACAAAAGTATCAAAATCTGAAAATATTTCTACCGGTGCTCGTCTAAAAGAGAATGTAAATTACAATCAACAAACTTCTACAAATGTTGTGGTTGATGAAATCAACAAATATTTATTAAGGAAAGAGCTTTTGTCAACAAGACTGATTCAGTTTGACGACACTCCTGAAACTTACATGTCATGGAAATCTAGTTTCCGACAAGTTTGTCAAGAACTTAACATCTCTGCCTCAGAAGAAATCGACCTCATGATCAAGTGGCTTGGAAAGGAGTCAAGGAAGCATGCTCTTAGCTTAAAGAATGTTTATAGAAACAATCCTGCTATTGGTCTCGAGAGTTTATGGACACGTTTGGATGAAAGGTATGGATCTTCAGGATTGGTATACAAGTCGATTATGAATAAGTTAGAGAAATTCCCCAAACTAACATACTCAGAAACTTCTAAATGGTATGAACTTTTAGATACTTTGTCAGAAATACAGGCGTTAAAGACTGATCCAGAGTATAGTTCTGCTCTTGCATACTTCGATTCATCTGTGTGAACCTCACCCATTTTGATGAAGTTACCACCTGCTATTCAGGAAAAATGGGCCTTTACGGTAAATAATTACAAAATGAACAACAAGGTTACTTTTCCCCCCTTTATGGAATTAGTTTCTTTCATCAGAGAACAGGCTTCGGTGCGTAACGATCCCACATTGATGGTAAACAACAACCTCTGGAAACACACAAGTCAACGGACAGGTACCACAACGAAAAAGGTCAGTGTGAATAAATCTGATGTTTCGGATGATGTCAATTCAACGTCAAATAGTACGACAGAAAAATGGTGTCCCTACCACAGAAAGAAACACAGCTTGAACGAATGCAGAGCGTTCCGTCTGAAAAGTATTCAAGAAAGAAAACAGTTTTTGAAGTCCAATAATATCTGCTTTAGGTGTTGTGAATCTAATGCTCATAGAGCAAGAGGATGTCAAAAAATAGTCAAATGTGAAATCTGTGGTTACACGAACCATCCAACAGCCATGCATATAACACGGTCATCTTCAAACTCAACATCAAACTCGAATGGCGGGGAGACCAACCTGTTACAGAACAATAATACACAGAGCACAGACGACTTTGTGAATAATAGATGTTTACAGATTTGTGGACAGAAACAAGCTAGAGGAAAATCATGTGCTAAAATCTTTCTTGTTAAAATTTATAGTACTTTAAATCCAAAGAAAATTGTCAAATGTTATGTTATTGTTGATGAGCAAAGCAACCGATCACTGGTCAAACCCAAATTATTTTCCCTCTTACAGATTGATAGCCAAGAACATATGTATACTTTAAGCTCATGTTTGGGAGTCCAGACTGTTAGTGGTCGCAGAGCTAATAATTGCATACTTGAATCTCTTGACGGTTCTGTGAGGTATCAGTTACCTTCTCTGATATAATGTAACAGTATCCTAGATAACCGTGATGAGATATGTACCCCACAGGATGCTTTGTGTCATGCACATTTCTCATTTGTCATCTGTCATTCCTAACACTGAGAGTGATGCAGAAATATTGATGATATTAGGTAGGGATGTTTTGGAAGCTCATCATATTAGAGATCAAATTGTAGGTCCTCCTGGAGGACCTTTTGCTCAAAAGCTTGATTTGGGATGGACAATAATTGGTGAAGTTTGTTTAGGCAAACTGCATGTGAAGGAAAAGGTAAATGTAAACAAAATCTATGTCTCTAGTACTGGTCGTCCATCATTATTTGAACAATGTGGCAGTAGATTCTTTGTGAAGGATTTAGCTTATGATCCTATTTTTGTTCAGGATCCTAATGACGACAAACCTGGTTTGTCAATAGAAGACAGAGTTTTTCTGTCTCAAATGGATATTAGTTTTAAAAAGGCTCCTAGTGGTAGGTGGACTGCTCCTCTTCCGTTTAAGTCTGATAGACAACGTTTGCCCAACAATAGAAGTGAAGCTCTCAGAAGAGCCAACTCTTTAATAAAGAATCTGAAAAGAAATCCCTCTAAAAAGGCTCACATGTTAGAATTCATGCACAAAATCTTTGAGCGAGGAAATGCTGAGGTTGCTCCAGAATTACCAGTAGGTCATAATGATGAATGTTGGTATTTGCCAATTTTTGGAGTGTATAATCCCAAAAAACCAGGTCAAATAAGGGGAGTTTTTGACTCTAGTGCAGTTTTTCAAGGGGTCTCTTTAAACTCGGTCTTGTTAAGTGGACCCGATTTGACAAATAGTCTTTTAGGCGTTTTATTAAGATTCCGTAAAGAAAGTGTAGCCATTGCGGTAGACATAGAGCAAATGTTCTATTCCTTTGAAGTAAAAGAAACCCATAGGAACTTCTTAAGATTCTTTTGGTATAAAGATAATGACCCAGATAAGCCCCTCATTGAATATCGCATGTGTTCGGAAATAGCTCTTCACCTGCCATCGCTACTTACGGTTTACGAAAATCGGTTGAAAATTCTGACGATGACGTAAAAAGCTTTGTGAACAAAGATTTCTATGTAGATGATGGTTTGACATCATTGTCTTGTTTTTCTGAAGCTGTCAGTCTGTTGAAAAGAACACAGTTAGCTTTACAATGGCATTCTTTACGCCTCCACAAAATTGCATCCAACAATGTTGAAGTTCTTAGAAATTTTCCGGTAGATGATCTTGCTAAGGACGTTAAAAATTACAGCTTTGGGGACGATTTACCAGTACAAAGAAGTCTCGGTCTTGGGTGGGATTTGAATTCGGATGTTTTTATATTTAATGTAGACCCTTCACATAGGCCTCTGTCAAGAAGAAATATTCTTTCTGTGATCAATAGTATTTTTGATCCCTTAGGTTTTTTGGCACCGTTTCTCATTGTTGGGAAACTCATTCTTAGAGATATTGTTAGAGAAGGCAACAACTGGGATGAACCAGTATCACCACATCTTGCTCAAAAATGGCTAACATGGCAACAGTCTCTTTTGAAAATTTCCGATCTGCAGATTCCCAGATGCTACTTTCATCGATTTTCTTCCAAGAGAGTGAATAAAGAACTCCATGTTTTTTGCGACGCCTCAGAAAAAGCAATTAGTGCTGTAGCCTATTTAGTAGGTTATCAAGATCCTGACAGTCCTCATGATATAAGTTTTGTTCTGGGGAAATGTAAAGTAGCTCCGAGCAAAGGTCATACTATTCCTAGGTTAGAACTTTGTAGTGCAGTTCTCGCTGTTGAAGTGGCCAAAGTTATTTGTGACAATGCTGACATGAATTTTACATGTGTAAAGTTCTACACTGATAGTAAAATTGTTCTAGGTTATATCAATAATCAAAGCAGACGGTTTTACACTTATGTTAGTAACAGGGTACAAAAGATTCGCCAATTTAGTACTCCAAACCAGTGGAATTATATATTCACAGAGTCTAATCCTGCAGATTTTGGTAGTAGAGGAGTGAGTAGTAGTGACTTGGTAGGTAGTGATTGGATAAATGGCCCAAATTCTTACGGAATAAGGTTATATCCACACCAGAGTTCTTCCCTTTACTTGAACCAGGGAACGACAAAGAAATTCGCCCCAACATTTCTGTTTTGAAAACCACTACTAGTGACAGTTTGGGTTCTAGTAGATTTAAAAGGTTTTCATCATGGAGGTTGGTTTCGGCCATTTTTGTTTTGAAACGTATTGCTCAGTTGAAAAGCAAGTCGTGTGCGGGGAATGAGGCATGTTGTAATTAGTCTATAAAGCTACGTCAAGCGGTGAAAAACTTAATTCTCAGTGAAGTTCAGTTAGAGACCTTTGGGACAGAGATTAGATGTTTGCAGAATGGTTTCTGCATTCCTAAAGATTCTACAATACTTACATTAGATCCTTTTTTAGATGCCAATGGGATCTTGCGTGTAGGTGGTCGTCTTGGACCCTCAATTCATGCCATTAATGTTGAAGATGAAAAGTTAGACTCCTTTCTTAAGAATCAAGATGCAGTATGGGTTTTTAATCCTCCACACAGCTCACATAAGGGAGGGTCATGGGAGCGCATGATAGGCACTACACGTAGAATTTTCGAAGCTCTATTATTAGATGTTAGAGAGTTAACACATGAAGTTCTGATCACTTTAATGGCAGAAGCTAGTGCCATTATAAATGCCCGTCCTATTGTCCCGGTTTCAAATGACCCTCAGAACCCAGAGGTGCTCAGTCCATCAACCTTACTTACATACAAGATTGAGTGTGATCAACAGAATGGAGGAGATTTAGATTTAAGATTGCTATATAAAAAGCAGTGGCAAAAAGGACAACATTTAGCAGATCAATTTTGGCATAAATGGAGGAATACCTCCAGTCGTTACAGGCTAGACGTAAATGGAAACAGGACCAAGATCCTTTAAAACCAGGGGATGTCGTTCTCATGAAGAGTTATGATTCAGTACGCAACTATTGGCCATTAGCAAGAATCTTGCGTATTTTTCCAGGGGATGATGGAAGGGTACGCAAGGTTGAAGTTTCTGTATTTAGAGAAAACAAAATTCATACGTACATCAGACCCATTGTTGATTTAGTGCTATTGGTCAAGTCAGATGAGTAATATTTTCATCACATGAACATTGTGAGAATTTGTGCATAGAGTATTGAGCAATTGAACATACTGACTTCCATTATTTTAGGAATTTCTCATTCCTTCTTGGGGAAGAAATGAAAGCATTTATTAATTATGAATAAACCTATAAACAGTAGGTAAAACTAGTCATTGTAAATAGAAAATTGTTTTCAGATATTGTAATTCCTTTTTCTACTTTATTTCACAACCTTTAACAACCATTGTGGGCAATATGGATTGCACATAAGTGCAGCCTAGTTTTGTACACATTGTTTGTTATTGATGTCTGTTTATTCTCAACAGAATGATGATTAATTTGTACATAAAATCTCATGTTAATTTTTCTGGAAAAAAAAAAAAAAAAAAGGAAAGTTTTTTTTTTGTTAACATTTTAAGTAATATGTATAAAAGTGATATCTTGAGCAGATATCAGGCGGGGAGTGTGCTGTCTACCAGTTTCTATACATTCAAGGGAGACTATTTTTGGGCAAATATGTTGACTCCACATGAGTTGTTTCCCTTAGTCTACATGCATTTCTTGATTAGTAATCTCAGATCCAAAATAGATTTTGTATTTAAGCACTGGATATTTATTGTGGTTGACCTTTTGTTATGACATTTATGTTTCTGATGTTGTAGCCAAAGACCAATCTCTGTTTGTTGAATCATGACTGAAATAATACTTCCATTTACTTTTGGCTTTGAGAGTATTTTGGATCAACTTCCGCCCAAGACGTTCGACATGTTTCTTTTCCTGCACACGCCGCTTCAGTTCTAGACGTTCTTAGCCGCTCATGGCGTAAGTTCTAGCTATGTTTTACATCTCTCATCATCCTTAATTTGTTCAAGAATACTCACTTGTTCTCTTCTTAATATTTCTTGGCTTGAGGCAATGTTTTACATACATAATTGAAAACATTTCAACTTGGTAAAATTCCACCATGATGCATAATTTGTGCAAAACATTTTTATTTGACTCTTCCATCACCTTAATTATCCTTTGTACCTCTTAATGTTTTTTTTTTTTGTTAGTATACAAACCTTTCTGCTAAGTGTCATTACCCTTGAATATTACTGACAGTGAGTACTGGGATCGGCCTTCATGGCGTGCAGTCTGATCTCAGGTCTCACTCTTCGCAACTGTCCAATTTCATGTTAGTTATTGCGACATGTTTATCGCTCTATACAATGGCAATGGAGGGGAAGAGCGAAGTATTTCAGTAATTTTTATATTTTATTCATTTTTGGATGAATTGTATTGGTGTAATATTCCATCATTTATTGAGCTGCTTTTCCCACAATTTATTGACATATTTACATCCTCACACCTCAACTGACGTCTTCTACAGTCATGCTCGGTCAGTTCAGTCCTATTAAGATATTGCTCTCTTAATGTGGCAGTATGGGTCCAGATTGGGCTGCAAGCTCTGTGCAGTCTGATCTTGATCTATATTGTGACATTTTTACATCTTTGGAAAGGATGGAAATATTGGTAATTATGTGTAATTTTCTGAGGATGCTTTTTGTTTGTTTTGCAGTAATTCACTCACACTCTCACATTCTCACCATGTCATTGAATTAATCAATAAATGACGAGGTTATACTAGCTGTGGCAGTTCTTTTGATTACGTCATGACAGATTAGACAGCAAATTATGTTTTTTTAACTGTTGTTATCAAAGTAATAATCCCGCATGTTGCCTGCAATGAAGATGCAAGTGAAAACTGCTTGGCATGTAATGAACATAATTGGAAGTATACAGATGAAGCTTTGAGAGAATGGGGACATTCCTTGTTTCAAGAAATATCTTCCTGGCTATTGGAAATAGTAAAGTCACAAAAACTTATAATCTGACTGGGTAACAGGTCAAACAAAGCATGTATACAGACTGAGTTATATTCTAAGGCCTGGACAGGCAGCTCTGTGGTCGCATATCTCACCTGGTGGTTGTGGATTTAATTCTCCGAGTCGGTTGAGGCTGACTTTCTTTTCAACAATCTTTCGCCACTCCCTTCAGATGTTTGTGAGAAAAGTAGTCGATGGCTTGGAAAAAATGTTGCGTCTGTACTCCTGTGAGAAAGCCTGGAAAGTGACGTACACATGCACAGGTTCACAGACCACCGTTATATGGTTTAAGCTGTTTAAACAGTGCTAAACTCAAATACAAATAAACAATAAAATGTGCAAATTTCCCTGCGGCTATGGTTTTAGGTACACTGTTTTCAAAACTCAACTGCTTCAAAGAAGTATATGTAATTGACAAGAAAATTGGATTTTTTTTTTTATCATTCTCATGAGTTGAAATACTGTCATTCACTGTCCAGAATAGAAATGAAAATAAAAATTTTCTCCTGTAATGTTAAATGCCTGATTTCCTACAGATGGGAATGTAAAACTTTTGCAGACTAATGTGCTACTTGAAAAATTTGGCCTGGAAGCTTGGGTACAGATCGTTTTTGAGCTAATCGATTGATCTTCAAGCAAATCTGTGGAGGGATTTATATTTTCCTTCATCCCAGAGCTCAGAACGTCTGAGCATGTCCTTTCTTGGGCAGAAGTTTGTCCACTTACGTAGTGTGTAAGTGATTTTTCCCATTTATGTTTGGTGATTTTGCAAATATGTTGCACATCAACCCCACCCTGGTACATGACATATGGCTGTAGCTGTGACAGAGTGGTTAGTGTGTACATGTGAGACAATTTACAAGCTTTTAAGACACTAGACAATGTTTCCTAATATGTTTTTCCCAATGACAGTTTCACCAAACCATTTTCCAGAAACTTTCCATTTTTTCAGGTTTTTTAGGAGCTAAGCAGGATTTGTTGGACAGAGTGTGTTAAGGAGGAAATTACGAACCTCAACAATATTAATATTTTAGTTTTCCGAAGTAATTCCATAGGCCCATATACCAGAATAATCCCAAACTGGGCTTGCAGACCCCCCTCCCCTTCCAATTTTTAGATGCCTGTGGAATGTTTTCCGTCAAGTATTGGTTTCCCATCTCTTTTTTGCAAAAATATTTTTTGTTAGATCCTGAAATCCTTCCATACCCATTTCTGCAAAGAAATAATTCAATAAAAACGAAAATGTATGAATCAGAATTTCAGGGTCAGACTAGTTGCTATTGAAACAAAAAAATTAGAGGAATTCGAAAGAAACTGGAACGATTTTGGATCTTTTCTTAAAGAATAATAGGTAAATAGCAACTTTATTACAGTTCTATTTTATTTTATTTTCAAACACTGGGAAGATTCGAACCTTTACTATTATAAATTACTCTTTACATCTTTTCTTCACCATTCTATTTTCTCCTTTTTCTTCACTTTCCAGTTTTCTTTTTTTTTTTTCACTAGTTTCTTTTTTCTTCACTTTTTTCTATCACATAAAAATGTTTGTTGTTCCTTGTTACGTGTATATATGTAAAACGTCAGAGATTGTAAGATGTGGAGAAGGATAGATCCCCGACCCTCCTACGTCATTATACGGGGACAATAAACTTTATTAAAAAAAAAAAATAGTTTTTAAAATACTTTTCTATTTTCAGCAAATCTCCCTTTTCAAATGCTGGATACTGTTTTTTTGTACCAAACCATTTTTTTACATTGTTTCTAGGACTGTGTTTGTCTTAACAAAAAAATTCCATCAATGATGTTAAAGCTCCTGTAACATGAAGGATACAGAATTGCCTTCTTTATCCCAGCCCTGGTGCTTCTTAGAGTGCCAAGTGAAAACATCTCCTGGTGAGACTCTGATTTCTGTATAAAATTGCCTGAGGTATTTACCAAGTTCCAGCTCTTCAGTAAAAAAAAATCCAGATTTATCCCTTTTTTTTTGGTTGCAAATCTGCCAAATTTATTGAAAAGTGATAGTCAGTTCACATATTTGCCCCAGCAGGTCCTAGTTAATAAACTGGCATGTTTGAATCTGTCAAATTAATTACCATTTTATCCTATTGTAATTTCATAAATCATTTTCATGTTTGGGCAATCCTGTTGTTTCAGTTCTGGCAACTTAACAGCAATAATACGAGTTTACTGGTGAAAAATGATACAACTTAGTACCATTGATAAGACTGTAAAATCAAATCAGCCACCCCCAACTTAAGATGACTGTTCTGACTCTAGACCTTTTTCAAACATAATCATGGTCCAAACTAGGTCCACAATATAGAAATGATCTATGATTTTAGCATTTGCAAATGACTAAATTACTTGTGGCCAGACCCCTTTGCCAATGTACATTTGTCATTCCATGTATACTAGAAATTGTATTTATGTATTGCTGTTGTTGACATGTACATATGTATGGCAATAAAATATGTTTAAACTAAAACTAAATTACTTGGCTACAGTATGTATTTTGAATTTTCTGTCACAATGTTTCCTATTTTTTTCTCAAAAGCTGTCAGAATTTCTCATTTTAACCTGTTGTCTGCAGATACATCCTAACTTTGTCTCAGAATAATAATACATTCCACAGGATACTTTTTGGTTCGTAAATATTTCCAGAGAAATTTGTGAAACATAAAAAAATTGGGTTAAATAAAAACAGTAGATGGGGATAGTATTACAACTGGTCAACCAGTTTTAGAACAAGATACCGACTGGTCAAGTCCTTTTCAGACAAAAATAAAAGTGAAACATGGGTCTGTGGGCAGTGGTCCGGAAATAAATGAAATGCTATTGGTACAGTGTTGAACACCAAACATTCAAAACAAATCATTTAAACCTTCAAATTTAGTGGCTTCGTTAGTGGCATCTGGCTTCACACTTTCATCAAGCAGGTCTAAATGTGCCTCTGAAAGGTTTAATTCGCTTTTACTTCGCTACCTGGATGCGATAACTGAGCATTTGAAGCATCTGACTGGGTAGCTAGAATGAACAGTTGATATAGATATAGCGCCTAGAGATATACTTCTGTTAGCAATTTGTTAGGAAATAAATATAATAACACTTTATAAATCTGTATATCAACTTCAGTAGATAGCTTTAGAAAACATGTAAAGAAAGGCAGAACTGTTAATTGTAAACTCTAAAATCTGCACAAAACGTGCAGTCTAATCTTTGATCTACACTCTCTACAAAAGTGAGACCTTCTGGTAGAAAGCAACCTTTACATTGTTTTCTTTGTCAGATTTCTAGACTGAAAGTGAATGTTTGGTTTATCTATTAGTCTATGAGCTAAGCAATTTCTCCTTTGTCCACATTGTTTTGTTTTCTATAAAATAATGCTGCTGAAACTATCACAGTATGGCCTTTTCTCATTCTCCGTCCATTCTCTCTTCTCTGTTCATGTACTAAAGCGGAAGGAATAAGCGCTCGTGACGTCTTGTTCCACCCTGGCGCTATTCTACTCCGTCAGATATTATGCATAACATCCTATCCTACATCGATAGTATTTTTCTATCAAGTAAGACGCAAAATTGCAACAAAAAGAGAGTAATTTTCACAGTTTGAAAGAAAATATTTCATAAGATACAATAAAATCAAATTTTCAATGTTTTTCAACATAAAATATGCCTAAACGGTTGTGTTTACCCTTTACTATGAATAAGCTAATCCGTGTGAACTAAAGTGTAGAATATTCATCAGTCTTTGGCAACCGGCCTTGATATTTAATCAAATGAATGGACAAATGAGAAAGTGGCCATACTACCCAGGTTGGCGAGGTAGGTTTAAAAAAATCCTGGGATCGTGGAAGTTGTAGAGACTTTTTTTCAGTTACAAGTTTGATTCAGATAAAATATTTCATCATTTCACGAAAATGTTGATTCCTTGACCGAAAATGAGAATTTTGTGAGCTTATTTACGCCTAGGTGAACGGACAAAGAACACAGTAGTCTATATTTGTTTGTTTTTAACGATTTTGTTGCATCCAGAATTCAAGAACTGAGAAAGGATTAAATTAATTTAACTTGTTGCCTGTGTAGAATATATTCATTATTTCAACAGTTACATGCCTACATAGAAAATAATTACTCACGTCTCAACATTATTAATTACTTACTTAAAGTAGTTTCAACAGAAGTCATGTCCTCTTCGTATCCTACTCTTCAAAAATCATTTCTACCATTTCAATGAGTATTTTACTCATTGGCAAGTTCAAATCAGCGTCCACGGGGTCTTCACCATAATCTGAAACGTATTAATCGTAACATTGGGTCATGTTTACCATGAAACCGTGGGAAATAGGTCAATTTTACTATCGGTAAAAATGTCCTACACTGCCTAAAGTACAAATCAATGCATTTACTTTAAATTTTTGAGATGTAAAACTTTCCTTCATAAATATAGCCCTGATGATTATTTATGTGGATGCAAATTTCACTTATAAAGTGTTTTAAACTTTCTTTCTTCTGAGATCGAATCCGTTGCTACAACAGGCAAGATCACGGTCCTCAGTGACTGGATTAGATATCTGTCAACAGGCCAGTCCTTAATATATTAAAAACTGAGGACACACCATTGTTAGCTTCTTTAATTATTTTGCACCTTTCCCACGTTTTTGGCCAAAGTCCAGAACGTCGAACATGAATGGAACGTTGAGCTTCTAATGGTCACAACGTGGGGCGCCGATCGAGGATATTTAAAGGACAAAGCCGGTCATTAACGGTGCGTGAATTTAGTGATGATACACGTCTTTTTCTCCTGTTAACGCCCAGGTTTTTAGCCGTTAATAGATGCTTATAACAGCTCAAAAGGCACATTTTATGGAACAATAAACACTAATTAAAACGTATTTATTTAATGTCTATTTCTTTCATAATTTATAGCGGGGTAAAACTGCTGGTTTATGACGTAACAATGAATTCTATTCGTGACGTCATTATAGTATTGAACATTTGCAGGTTCAGTAAATGTATCTATAAGAAAATAGGCAAAGCCTAAATACGGGCGGAAAGGCAAAGAAAAATTACCTTTTCAGATTCTACACTTTAATATCAATTTTTAAAATTAAAATACTGTATCACTAAAATATATATATATATTATAGACATGTCTTGAAACTAGTAACACTAAAATGTTACAAATCATAATACTGCCAAAAAATATCCATGCTGCAAACTGAAAAGAACTTCCATTTTGCAAATTGAAATAAATTGCATGGTATTTATATATATTATTCGAAAACAATTATTTTGTATAGATCACCTGCGGCTTTACAATTCAGTTACTGTCAGATGACAGTAATGAGAACAAAAGATGTTTGTAAAACATGTATGCCCCCCTAATGGCATCCAATTCTAAATTTAACATGTGATTATACACTGTTAAGTTCAAAGTGTAAAAACGAACAAAGGGTAATTACTCAAAAATTATTTATGATAAATTAACAATTCTTGGGCACTGCACTTCCCATTTATGTGACCTATCAACTTTTAAAGTTTCATGGTTTTACCTCACAAACTTTTTGAGTTATGCTCCGGAGAAAAAATAAGTATGAAAATCAACAAAGGGCAATAACTGCAAAAATATAATGGGCAGAGTTATGGTTCTTGCGCAATGCACTTCTCCTGAATAAGATCAATCCACATGTTAAGTTTCAAGATGATAACTGAAAAACCTTTGGAGTTATGTTCCGGACAAAAATTAAGTATAAAAATCAACAAAGGGCAATAACTCCAAAAATATGATGGGCAGAGTTATGTTCTTGTGCACTGCACTTCTCCTTAATAAGAATTATCCACTTATGAGGTTTCAAGGTGATACCTGAAATACTTTTAGAGTTATGCTCCGGACAATAATTAAGTATGAAAATCAACAAAGGGCAATAACTCCAAAAATATGACTGCATAGTTATGGTTCTTATGCAGTGCACTTCTCCTTAATAATATTAATCTACCTATGAGGTTTCAAGGTGATACATGATATACTTTTTGACTTACGCTTCCGACAAAAATTAAGTATGAAAATCAACAAAGGGCAATAGCTCCAAAATATGATGGGCAGAGTTATGGTACTTGTGCACTGCACTTCTCATTGATGAGATCTATCCACCTATGTAGTTTCAAGATGATACCTGAAATACTTTTTGAGTTATGCTCCGGACAAAAATTAAGTATGAAAAACTGGCAAGGGCAAGGTTGAAAAAGTAATAGGACATGTGTAAGATAAAAATTTATTAGACAACTTCCTTTTTCTTTCATAGATTGCACTTTGTTTTTTTTTTTTTTGTTCTTAAATAATACATAGAATTATGCAGACCAATTCGTTTCCAGTTGTTACAGTTTAACTTATTACTGTACACAGTATTCAGGTGAAATACAGAGCTACCATATTGCACTCACCATGGGCTAAGATGCATCACAAACTAGATTTTTTAGCACATGTGAGAAATAATCTGCAATGATTCTATTTGCATAAATGTTGGTAAAGGAGCAGTCGCTATTGACAAATACGTTATATGTACCTCTTTTTGCAGCATTTTTACCATGTTCTACAGTTTTAAGTCTATTAACCCTTTAGCATATTCCCTAAGGAAGAAGGCTCTTGAAAACATTGTGGGAAAAGATAAAAATGCTGGTAACCAGCATTTTATCCTTTTCTTACAATGTTCTATGCCCTTCCCAAAACAAATTCCAGTTGTTGAGTTTAATTTATTTTTTAAAACATTGTGGGAAAAGAAGAAAATCCTGGTAACCAACATTTTCTCCTTTTCTTACTATGTTCTCTGCCCTTCCCAAACAAGTTCCAGTTGTTGAGTTAAATTCATTTTGATGTTTGCAATTGGTTTCAATTTGAACAAAACTATAATTTTTCATGTTTTAAAGAGTTGAGCTATATACTGTGTTCTCCTTTCTCCGTTCACCTAAGCATAAATAAGCTCACAAAATTCACATTTTCGGTCAAAGAATAAAAATTTTCATGTAATGATCAAATATAAAATCTGAATCAAACTTGTAACTGAAAAAAGTCACCATAACTTGCATCAAAAGGTACGATCTGCGGATTTTTTTAAACCTACCTCACCAACCTGGGTAGTATGGCCACTTTCTCATTTTTCCATTCATTTGATCGAAAGTCAAGGCCGGTCGCTCAAGACTGATGAATATTCTACACTCTAGTTCAGGCAGACTAGCTTATTCATAGTAAAGGGTAACACAACCCATTTAGGCGTATTTAATGTTGAAAAACATTGAAAATTGCTTATTATTGTATCTACTGAAATATTTTCTTTCAAAGTGTGAAAATTTCTCTCTTTTGTTGCATTTTTGAGTCTAATTTCATAGAGAAATACTATCGATGTAGGATAGGATGTTATGCATAATATCTGACAGAGTAGAATAGAACCAGGGTGGAACAAAACGTCACGAGCGCTTATTCCTTCTGTTTTAGTACACGAACGGAGAAACGAGAATGAACGGAGAAATGAGAAAAAGCCATAATTGTAAAATGAAGCATCCTACAAGAATGACTTGCAACACAGCTGACAAAAGTATTTGTCAGAAAAGGAACTACAGTCTGTTGATTTTAATATATACGTGGGGTGATCAAAAAGATCGTGGACTACCTCAATATTTTGAAAACTACTACACGTAGAATTACAAAATTTGCATAAATGAGCATCAATTATCTGATAACTGACTCCAGCTTTCAAATGTCGTCATATTCAAATAGGTAAAGTATGACGTGACTTCAATGACGCCATATACTGAATTAGTGGTTCATTTTTTTTATTATATACCCAACAGTGATATACAGGGATTTATCAGTTAGATAAATTTTGTAAATGCTTCAGTTAATATCTTCACTGGAGTGAAGATAACACTTTTGCCGAAATTCAGGAACTACTTTTTTTACACTTGCTTAACCCCCAGCAGGTCAACACAGTGCAATACATGTACTTTGCTTATGACAAAATAAAATATTGGGAAAAAAATACTGTGACCAAAGTGTGTAGGAAACAAAGCAACATTTTTCAGCTTTGTTCAATGAAGAACTTTAGAAACAAAAGGTTGAATTGTTACAATTTTACATATGAGGAAAGTTCAAGAGCATGACTTTGTTTATATTCATGGAAAAATATTAAATTAGAGACTAGCTAATAAATCAAATGATTTGACTAAATTAACTTTTGGGAAAGTTATAAAAAAACAAAAATAAAGATAATTACCTTGATTGCAGTCATTTCCTTTCATCTCTCTTTCACTGCTAAGGTCTTATCCTCTCCCTTTCATTCTTTTCCGTTGAAATCTTCTCTGTGATTGATCTGCCATGATGTTTGCACTGAAAGTTATAGTCCCCCAGTAAAAGATGCATCATTTATAATTAAAAAAATCAAAATGCACCTAAAATCAAGGTATATACCACTAACTGCTTAAAATTGGTTTCTTTTCCGGTTTTCCTTTGCTTCAGTTCTCCTCCATTTCCCTAGGTAAAGCTGTTGATTCCTTCAATAGAGGATGTCCGAATATTGTCGTCTGATATTTTGTAAACAATCAACATGGCTGATTTTTTGGGTGATCTTACTTGGGACCAAATAACTTCAATTCTGAATCAATCTGAGTTTAATGAAGTTCAGCCATCAAATATTCCCGTTTCTACCACATCAACCCACCAACCTAGGTTTGGAGTATTCAATCAGACAGCAATTCAAAACTTTATTTCTAACTAGGAAAATCAGAACACCAGGCGAAAAAACAACTATGACATAAAACTTTTGAAAACTTTTCTGAAAGAACAGGGTGAAGAAAGGGAAACAGAAGAGCTGACTGCAAAAGAATTAGATCTTCACTTTGGCAATTTCATTTCTATTGTAAAAAAACCCAATGATCAGGAATATGAGCCATCAACAATTCGTGGGTTTTTATCAAGCCTGGAGCGGTACCTGACAACTTCCATTTAAGGAATGTTGCTATCGTAACACTTCTGTCAACTTTTCAGTGCTTGTCAATCTAGTTTAAATTTAAATTTCTGGTACATTTTTATATGATCCCGAGTTTTGATTTACACATTTTTTCACATAGCATCACAGTTGACTTCAGTAAGTTTGAAACCGAGAAAAAAATACACACAAAGCAATTAAATTGACGGAATCTATGACGGACGACCTGGGCAAAAAAAAAACATGAAATTACAATATAATTAATTTTCTTCTATGTGGCAAATTTTATGTTTTTAAAATAATCCTCAATCAAAGTGAACATAAATTTAATATTTGCAACCAAACAAATCGAAAGGTTCGTTCAAATCTGACAATTATTTAAGAATGCTTGAAGGGTATGATAAAATATGGTAACTCTGTCAAAGCTGCTGACGGTGACCTGACGGTCGCAAAACAAAGTCCAGTCCAATTGTACAATATGTCCAATAACTAATACCATAATCGATATGAAAATAAATATGGAAGGGAGGCAATGGAATCGCTTTCAAATTATTATTTAACAGTTGATACTTTTTACAATATATTTCTTAGCTGCGATTGTAAAGTCTGTCAAGTTTGCTTGTTTACGGTCGCGAAATTTCGGTTACCTTTGATTGCTTCCCTTGTTCCCAAGGAAACCACCGGTAGATGTCGCACTCAAACTACTTCCTTTTGCTGAAATTGGAGAAACGTTCAAGTGAAAATGAAATTGTTTTAAGAAGAAAAAGAGGAATTAACCCTGTCTGTCAACAGAAACGATGTTCGCAACATATCCGATAGCAACAACAGGGTACATCTTCTTTGCTTTCTGTGATAATTTAGCCCCAAAACGCTTTTTCAAGCCCAAATCAGCACAAGGAAAGTTGAGTTTCGTGTCCTTGTGCATGGTAAAATGACGCAAACAGTCCAGACTCGTGATTTAGTGACAAAGGCGTGGCGACCGTCATGCAAATGACGGAACTACCGTTGCGATTGTAATAAAGCTGACACAAAGATATACTGATAATTCAGTCCAAAAAGTATTGAGATGAACAGCTCTCAAAAGTTTTAAAATACTTTTGATACTTGACCATTTCCCGAAACTTTTGGACTAGACCAAATTGAAAGCATTTGCAAGCGATAATTCAACTCTTGCTGAAAAGATCAGTTTTGTCTACAATAGGCTGTGGGTAAAATTTTACAGACCCTTATCAGCTTCCAAAAAGAGGTGGTCGCTTGAGGACAAACTTTTTTTCATTTTAAACAGTGACATCATTGATACAATAAAAGCCCCATCTTTAATTGCTGCTGGGTCAAGATTTCATTACGGTAGAAAACATTGTGGGAAAAGGAGAAATTGCTGGTTTCCAGCATTTTCTCCTTTTCCCACAATGTTTTCAAAAGGCTACTATTCTAGACCCGTAAAAACCAGGGATTGTTTGGGAAACCTGGGTTAACTGGGTAAAGATTTGAGCTTAATTCTACAAAAGCTGGTTTGGAGCTGAAGAGCTATTCAGCTGCACACATGACTGCTCATCCAAAAGTCCCTAGGCTGCGCAGATCTATCTGAACCATTGTCTTTTGAATGCACCAGTCATTTTCAACCACTTTCCCCTTGGGGCTGGGGAATAGCCTTGAAATTCAGCGATTTTTATCTTATTCTTGTGTTTATTGGGAACATTTTGGGCAAAACTCAACAATGTTTTACATAAATGAAGGTTAATATCGTACATATTTTTTGGCACTTACAGTTGAAAGATACTCACTCCTGAGCGTGCATAGCATGCGAATGGCCACTATTGTGACCATCTGCAAGAAAAGGCCTAAGGGCCACATTTTGCTTACCTGTTCATATTTTGTTTGAAATTTTATTGCATGACTGGCTTGAATGCTACTGAAAATCGACGTCAAATCAGCTCACGTCAAACATCAATAAGCTTTCATGCCATTCAGCGGTTATGTCTGGATGTCCAATCACTGTTTTATCCTTTAGAAACTAATTAACAAGGCTTTGCAGTATAACAAATTCGTTATTTTGATTCTTGACGAGGAACATGGGCTCACATTCCCCGCTCAGACGTGATACAATTTTGTCTCGGGCAAATATCAATTCCAGGCGGGGAATGTGTATCTAGAAAAACAGAAAGTGGCAAAGAAAAGAAGGAGAGGTACCTTGAAAAAGGAACTGTGTAAAAGGCATCCTTGTGACTTGGCTCCAGAAAAGCATAACAAAATTCTTGAAAACCAAAGGAAGAGGCAAAAAAAGTACATAGAAAATTAAAAACAGCAAAATGGTGGTAAACTACCCACTATAAAGAAACAAAATGGTATAAGAAAAGCCTCAAAGGAGAAACGGAATATAACAGGAAAATGAAGGCTCTTTGGAGATCAAGAATGACCCCACAGAAGAAAGCTTGGGAGAGAAAGAAACACAGAGAACGAAAGGCAAAGAAAAGAAATGAGGAAAATAAATCACAAAAAAGTGGCGAGTCTTACGAACAAAGTCCGCAACAAAGAAACAAATGAATAAATGCATGGCAGAAATAAGGTACCGAGCGGGATTCGAACCCCGAACTCCCGGACGCAAGGCCAATACCTTAACCACTGAGCCAAAGAGATATCTCCCTGACGCAGTAGCCAGGTATTGTATTTGAATCGGGAGAATGCCATGCGGGAAGGAGTGGTCTCCCGTAACACGAGACAGAAAAAAACTGTCCATAGTAACCTAAGTAAGAAGATATCAAACACAAGAAAGTGTGCCAATGCTATTCGGGGTAAAATGTTGGGGAGGAAAAGACGGTCTAAAGTAAATGAACAGCAAATTCAAAGCTTTTATTTGAGAACGGACATTTCACGTGTAGTACCAGAAAAAAGATACGCAACGAAGAAAGGACCTGGCTACCTCATGCAATTATCGGTTTCAGCCGCATATCTTAAATATGTACGAGAAAAAGGAAAAATAGTATTAAGCTTTGGAAAGTTTGCGTCTCTGCGTCCAAAATTTGTGAGAAAAATGTCATCCAAACACAGAGAGTACTGTGTATGTGTGTATTGTATAAACATTAGATATAAGATGATTGCAATGAGTAAATATACAAAATAAGTAGACAAGAAAAAACAAGTGAGCGAGTTTCAGCGTGCAGACATTGTTCTGTGCAACAAGGCTGCCAGTGAACGATACCATAGAAAAGCCTGTGTCGATGGTACATGTGAGAAATGTTCTAACCATCTAAGTACCTTGAAACTATACTACAGTGAAATACACTCTCTTGGTCAAGATGGGAAAAGACTACAACTGATGGACGAACACAGTGACAATGTGTAACCAAATTTGGAATGAATGAATGAATGATATTTTATGGCCCGTCGACATCAAAGGTCATATTGGGCTCTAGAAATTATTTGAAGCAGTACTGCAGCCATGACAATAACGTTAAAATAAGTCACTAACAATTTTCATGATGAAGCATTTACAATGAATTGAAAACGCGATAAAAAACAAGAGTAAAAAAGTATACCCAATTATAAAACAAAATTATTGATGAACAGAAAAAATACTGAAACTTAATCAGATTTTAGTAAAAATTCTAATTTCTTTAAGAAACATACAAATTGTTTCCGACAGAACAGACTCAAAGAGTTCTTTTGTACTCGAAATACTAAAATACTTGTCACGTGTTGGCGCAACATCAACACAGTCTACAAATAAATGATGCACTGAAAAGGGTGACGAACATGGCACACAAACAGGGGCCTCCTCTCCCTTCAGTAAGTACGATTGAGTTAAATATGTATGTCCAATACGTAAGCGGGCGAGTACAATTTCTTCACGACGGGATAATCTAAAACCTGGCAGCCAGTTACCAAGAACTGGTTTTATACAACGTAATTTGTTATTGGCATTACCAGGATCATCCCACATGTTCTGCCAAACATTAAAAATAAAAGAATTAATTATGGGTTTAAAATCTGACTGTGGTATATCAAAAGGTAATATCTCTTGACTTAAAGCAGATCTCGCAGCATGATCAGCTTTTTCATTTCCGCGAATTCCAATATGACTTAGGATCAAGCAGAAAACAACCTCGATGTGTCTACGGATGCGATCAAGTTTATTAAGCAATCTGTTGACCACTGGGTGTTCTAACTTTTCATTGCTGAGCGCCTGCATCGCAGAGAGCGAGTCAGTAAATATAATGTAGCGGAAATAGTTCTCAGATTCAATGTGGTCTATGGCAAGATCAATGGCATTTAGTTCGGCAGTAAAAATAGATTCATTGTTAGGCAAGCGAAATGTAATGTCACCTTCATATGATACAAAATCACTATCAGGAATAGCTGCTGCAGCACCCTATTATCATCTTTAGACCCATCTGTGTAGATCAGTTCAAAGTAAAAATACCGATGCTTAATTTCATTGAATCTGTTTCTAAATACCATTGAATCTGTAAGTGCCTTTTTGTCAGATAACAATTCAGAAAGATATACAGGTCTCCTCATAGTCCATGGTGGAGTGTCAGAAATTTCTTGACTAGCAACAGAATCGAGGTCCACATCAAGGTTTGCAACATCAGGGCCAAACCGCATGCTAAACGGCGGTACTGTTCGTGGCCTCTTGAGAAACAGTTCCTTGTACATAGGATTAAAAACAACCTCATGTGTTGGGTTTTCAGGATTTGACTTTAACTCGAGATAATATTGTATACCTAGTTTCTGCCTCCGTAGGCTCAAAGAAGGTTCATCGGCCTCAACATACAGACTGCTAATGGGAGATGTTCGAAAAGCTCCCAGCGACAGGCGTAAACCTTGATGGTGAATTGTATCAAGTGTCCGTAAGTAAGACTTACAAGCTGATCCATAAACAATGCATCCGTATTCTAGTTTAGAACCAAATTTGGCAAGAAGAAAAAGCTTCTGGAGGAAATGTTGGTAGACATAAAGACTCCAGTAATGGGTGTCAATTTTTTCCAGCATCTTCATACTGCATCCTGGCAAAGCAATGCATTCAGTAACTTAAAGGCCAACTTACCAGAAACATGGACCCTTAGTGTTATGGATTTCGCGAAGAACAGGATGGTTATTTACCAAGACGAGATCAAGGGTGTATACTACTCACAAGAAGCCATCACAATATACCCAATAGTTGCGTATTATAACATCAAAGATGGGGTGGTGAGGGACTCATGTGTTGTAATATCCAATGATCTGGTGCATGATTATCATGCAGTTCATCATTACCAAAGGATAGAAGAAAATCATGTCAAGGGTAATATAGAAAAGATTGACAGGAGAGTAATTTTTAGCGACGGCTGCAGCGCTCAATATAAATCTAAAGGACCCTTCGCTGATCTAGCACAAGACAATCATGATAATGAGCAAGTGGATAGAAATTTCTTTGGCTCTGAGCATGGAAAATCAGATTGTGACCCTGAAACTGGTGTGATAAACAGGGCAGTTGACAGAGGAATTATTGGTCGGGAAGTAGTGATTAATAGTGCAGAAGACATGTACCAGTATTGTAAGAAAAAAACTGTCACTAGATTTGACTCTGTCAAAAAGGCATTTCTTTTATGTAGAGAAAGGACAAATCCAAAGAGAGCGCCCAGAAACTGAAATAAAAACATTACCAGAGTCCAGAAGAATTCACCAAGTAATTAACACAGATGACAAAATGACCTTACAGAGTAGAAATTTGTGTTGTTTCTGTTTATCTTGTAATGAAGGAAAGACAGTTTGTTTGTTTGTTTGAATGGTGTTTTACGCCGCTTTCAACAGTATTTCAGTCATAGCACGGCGACAGTTCACATATTCATGTTTCCTGGGTTTCACCAGTACTAGGCTAGGCTCTGAAGTGTCTTGCCCAAGGACACTCCTGAAGGAAAGGCAGAGTGTGTGAATTCAGACTATGTTGGGCCATACAAAATTAGAAAGTTGAGTTTAGTCACATCTTCATCTAAAAGAGATGGAACCAAATAAAATAGAGCCTCCGTCAGGATCTCAGAAAAGGAAGCAAGAGGAGACAGAAGAAAATCGTCCACCAAAGTCACAGAAAATAGAAGAGTCTACCCAAAGAAAACCACCTGTATATTGTACACCTACATTGGGACAGGGTGAAGAGACATATTTATTGAAGAGAAGTGTAAGGTCATTTAAAATGCACAGAATTTTCAAGATCTATTAGCAAACTGTACAGTGATAGAAACAGAACTTGAAAGTTACCCAGTTAAAGGGAATGATCAGATTAGCATACTAGGTGGTGGGTTTACTGCCGATGCCATCTCAGTCAACCTTTTAGGCATATCACAAGTACCCTGTATTGAGAGTACCTCACTGCCAGTAAATGTTTTTCCTGATGGCAACTGCTTGCCATGCACAGACAGTGCATTTGTATTTGGAGATGAAACAAAATTCAAAGAAATGAGGCTACGTATAGTTGTGGAAATGTGTGTTAGAAAGGCTCTCTACCTGAACAAAGAATACTTACGTAGGGGAAGCAATTTAGATGAAAAAGAGGCAAGAAGAATAATTACCACATATGCGATGTTTTCTGACCAGTACGTGGCTGGTGACATGCTGACTTCAGTCACAGTAGAAAGAGTTTATGAAGCTGAGGCCCTAAACGCCATTAAAAGTTGTACATATATGGGGATCTGGCAGATATTTGCTTTGTCTAGTATATTAAAGAGTAAGATCAGGTCACTATACCCTCCAAATGTTGGTAACCCTCTGGTAAGGTTACACCTCAACAGAGTCGTCATGCCATTCGAGGAAAAGTGTTGCAGCCAAGACTATACTATGGACTTCAACCAGAACTTTCGATACAGCAATCATTTTGTGCCTGTACTGCGACTAACCCAAGTTACTCCAGCTACTGACATAGAGGTTGTGGAACATGAGTTTGGTGATGATCATATGTGCTTTGACGATTGTACCCCAATGGAGAATAGCAGTGTCTTGGATCTCACTCATATACTAGAGATATTATCTGACAAGTTAGTTTTTAAGGTATTTTTTGCTAGTAGGGATATACTGATGTAAGTGGTTAAGGTTGCTGATTTCATTACTGATCTTAATCATTCCATCATCTCACGGCTGTGACCAGTGTGGATTCGAGCCCCTCTCGTGTCACATGGGACAAGGCAAGTTCTGCTTGCAGGTGTGTGAGGTGTTGTTTTCCGGGGCAAGCCCATTTTCCCCTCACCTACTGATTGGCTCGTCTCAATATGAGTGAAATAATCTTGAAAGCTACGTAAAACTGAATAACAAAAATCTTTGCATGGAAGAAGTTTCTCATACAGCTGATTCAAGTAGACAATAGTCAGTAGCTAGCAGAGGGGCACTTAGTCCTGGTTATCTGCTTAGAAGCTTGCCCAGGAAAAGTCAGGTAAGGTACATCGGTTGTTTTCAAAATGACCAAAAATATGTGTTGATGGGGCGTAAAACCTCATTTAAAACAAAACAACAAATGGACACAGCGGTGATGCCTTCTTGTTGGCATCAAATATTTGACCCCAAGTGTTACTTCTGCCCTTCAGCAGTATACATGTATGAAATAAATCAGATTAAATCATAGGTTATCGGGATTTTTAAGAAGCTTGCAAGCAACAAATGGACAAAAGGATAAGACCCTGCTGCTGGTATGGAAATAATGTCTCGCAGGAGGAGTGTTCAGACTGCCCTTGCATGAATGTTATATACATGTATTTAATGGATTAATAAGCAAATACAATCACCGTTCAATTAAATATTTCTAAAGCTTGTAAGAAATGGATTAAATGATATTGGGCTTTTTTGTATGCTTCAAAATTTTGTCCCAGTAGAAATCTGCCTAGGGGTGTTCTAGGGCTTTACAAATTTAGGTTTTCAGGTGAGAAATTATTGCCCATTGGCTACTTGTTTCTTGTTGGTTCAGTGTTTCAGACGTGGAAGATTTGACAGAAGACACTGAAGGGGGTGAGTTTGGAGGTGGAGGACATGAAGAGGAGAAGGAACTGCATGGGAAGATTGAGCAAGCAACAGCTAAGTAAGTTGAAATTATATATGCTATGGAAAGGGCCAAATAAGTATACATATCCTAAAGTCAATAAGATTTGTTTGTAACCAACAACAAACTGACAAAGCGAAGTGACCTATCTGTTGGAATCAAATTACTGACTCCAGAGGGTAGCTAGTTCTGCCCTTAGACAGTACCTCAGCACTGGGACAGTACATTCATGATAAAATCATGTAAAATCACAGGTCATTGCGATTTCTTTGAAACTTGCAACAAATTGACAAAGTGATAAAACCCTTCAGTTGATATCCATTGAAATGTTATCTCGCAAGAGTGTTCTTCGCTTGCCTGATTGCTTTATATGCATGCATTAAATCCTGAAAGAAAAGCAAGTAAAGTCTCCGGTCAGTAAGTTATTTTTCAAGCTAATTAACATCAAATTGATAAAATTATACTTGCCTTTTCTGTTAGCATCAAAATTGTTTACCACAAGATTTCTGTGTTGGGGCTTTGCAAAATGAGGATAAGGCTTAAAAATTGAGGGTCAAAATAGGCTTGTACTAGTAGGGTTTCAGGTGAGCGAATTTCGCCCTGTGGCTACTTGTTTCTTTTTGTTGGTACAGTGTTTCAGAAGTGGAAGATTTGACAGAAAAGACTGAAGAGGATGAGTTTGGAGGTCGAGGACATCAAGAGGAGGAGAAGGAGCTACATGGGGAGACTGAGCCAGGAACAGCTAAGTAAGTTGTAATTTTATATGCTATGGAAAGGGCCAAATAACTATATAATAATCTCTATGAGATTTGTTTGAAATCAACAACAAACGGACAAAGTGATGCCACCCATCTGTTGGAATAAAATTACTGACTCAAGAGGATAGCTACTTCTGCCTTTAGACAGGACCTCATCATATAAAATCACAGGTCATTTTGATTTTTAGCTCACCTGAGCCGTTAGGCTCACAAGGTGAGCTTATATTATACCCTTGAGCCGGTGTCCATCCGTCCGTCATTGTTGTCTGTCGTCCACACTTTTCAAAGATCATCTCCTCTGAAACCGCCTAGCCCATGTAAGTGAAATTTTATGTGGAGCCTCCATGGGCGGGGGAACGAAAGTTCGTTTGCGAAATCTGGGTCACATGCTCAAAATGGCCACCATGCTAAAAAATGTTCAAAAATCTTCTTTTCCGGAACCAGTAGGCCCATCTCTACGTTAAATGATTATTTAATTTCAGCCTGTCAACTGTTGAATATGACCAAGATCTTATGAGAGCTAAAGATGACTCCTCTGCGATACAAAATGGTTATAGAGTTCAAGATCCAGAGCATCTAACCCCTTTCACTGATGCTTGCGATGCAGCCGGTACAAGGTTGCTACCAAAAATATTTATGGTAATTTTGAATAGCTTAAAACTGTCTTCCATTGTATATAATGCTTCGCCTCATGAACATTGTATGGCTTTTAAATAGCTTTCGTCCTTTATTGTCCATGAAAGTGGTTGCCTAACATATAATTTTCGAAGTACTGAGCAGATCTGTATGACTTGGCTTTTTTACTCTTATCATTGTATAAACTAAGTGTTTACTACATTTATGTCTACAGATTTAGTGTAGGAGCCAATGTTTTAATTAAACATGGGTCACAAATACTATCAGCTGTTGTAAGTATTCCAGTCCTTGTTGTTCTGACAACCTGTTGGAAATTTTTTAGCTACGGTGAAATTTTATGTCTTGCAAAAATGATTACCATATTTGTTCTGTTTTGCACACAGTGCCCATAGTTTGTTTGTTTGTTTGCTTTTTTTTTAAATTGCCTCCAAAATGCTAAATAAAATTTCTTCCTAATTAGCAAACAACTACAGCCAAAATGACACATAAGCGCCTGAAGAAAGCATGTCCAAAATTTTTATGATGATGCAGTTTAAGTATTCCCATCATTGTGAAATATTCTTAGATCATATAAAATTTAAAATAAAATTTCTTCCTAATTAGCAAACACTTACAGCGAAAATGACACATAACTGCCTAAAGTAAGCATGTCCAGAATTTATATGATGATGCAATTTAAGTATTCCCATCATTGTGAAATATTCTTAGATCATTTAAGAGTAAGTTTTACTACACTTACTAAGATATTAAAGTGACAAAACGTGTAAAATACCAATCTGCCAGCCCCACAGTGTGCACTTATGCACAGGTTATTCGAAAAAAAAAAAACGTGGTGTGCGCTTTTTGGAGCATGTGCGCTAAATAGAACAGCATTGTTAAACAGCACTAATCAGTTGAAAGATGTTCAAAGCATTTGAAACGTTAGGCCTAAAAAAAAAATGGTTTGTTTAGGGTAACGTCTCCAAAAATGTTAGGTAGGGTAGGGGCAAATTTTTTTTCTCCCTGATTTTTTTTTTCTCCAAAGCATTTGAAAAGGCTTGAACTCTGTACCACATGAAAAGAGTAGACTTTTCTAAACGTAAAGCATATGCAGACAACAAATTAATTATGGATCAAATGGTGGAATTTGCTTTCGAAAATGGAGAAAACCTTGAGGAAAAAAGGTAACATGGTGGCTACCAGCACTGTATCTTTTTCACATATTAATGTTTTCAAAAGACCTCTTTCTCACAGACACTTACTTTCTGATTGTGTGGTAAATGGTCACATACTGTGTTAACTCTACACACAATATTTGCATCTTCCTTTTTACAATGAATGCCTTCCTATTTGTTTAACTCTTTACTGAACTGAACATTTTTAGACTTGTTCAAATTAGAAGTATTTGCAAATGACAAAACAAATGTGGCTGGGAAGGAAAAAGAAATTGGGAAAAGAAGAAAATGGTACCTCATAGCATTTTCTGTCCTTCCTAAAATATTTTCCATGTTTTTAAGGATTGTTTAAAGTGTGGAGTGTGTGGTAAAGAGTTAAAAGAACTGATAAATTGAAAAAAACGACATGCAAGTTTCTTAATAAAATTAATAAAAACTGGAATGCTTTGTTTGTTTTTTATTGTTAATATCCACCAGAACACCTCAGACCATTAGATAACATACTGATTTAACTCATTACCAAACAACAGAATACTAGGTTTTTTCAAATCAAAAGCATTTGCAGACGGTAAAATAAAAATGACAGAAAATTTCACATTTGTTTTGTGAAGAGTAGAAAACATTGTGGGAAAAGGAGAAAATGCGGGCTACCAGCATTTTCTTCTTTTCCCACGGTGTTTTCTAAAGGCTCCTTTCTCAGAGTCGTTAAAAGTAGGGATTGTGTGGTAAATGGGTAAAAGGAAACATTTTATCTGTAAAAAAGGTGGGTTTACAAAGAATGCATTTTCTTTTTATGTAGAACACTCATTCTGGACTCAAAGTTGAAATTACAAGTATCCCTTTGTTGTCTTTCAGAGTGAGAATGGTAGCCAGGAGACATATGTGCAGGTGCACTGACCACTGAGTAGGTAAAGGAGAAAATGCTGGTTACTGGTAACCAGCATTTTTTCTTTTTCCCACAATGAATTCTTCCCTAAATATTCAACTTTCACAACTTAAGCCAAATTTGATTTGGTGTTTACGTAAGTTCTGGCTTTTGATAATTGCAGAATTTTGTTGTGCTGTAAACAGTTTGAATAAAAAATAAACAAACAAACGCACTTTTACCACTCTATGACAAAATTTCAGACTGTGCTAGCAGACAATTACTTGAATGATGGGAGCTGCCTTGAAGGGGAAGAAAACATTCTGAGGAAGGAAGAAAATGCTTCCTATCAGTCTCCACTTCTTTTTCCACAATGTTTGCAAGTATCATTGCTTTCATGCTTCTATGTTTTCTTTGACTTTTTGCCATAAGGCAAGAAACAAGGTTCCCGTAGCCCTTTCTCCCTACAAACAGGACAAATGGGAAGAACAGTTTTATAGTTTTGTTTAAGTTCTGCATCTGCCTCGCCTACATTTAACAGACTCTAGGGTGTTTCTGTGATCTGTTCCCCCGTCAGAATATTTCAGAAGTATATGTGGGTTACTGTCACTCTCTCTCACTTGCTTTACCAAAGCTGCTGCATGTCTCAAAGGGTTAGAAGCTTGGAATACTGAATCATTGATTGTTGTTGTTACTTTACCACGATAAAAGGACTGACCTGCATCCTCTGGTATGGCACATCTCAAAGATACTGAAGGTGTTAGGCTCCCTTTGTGATGCAGGTCATGATCTGTGGCAACAAGTGTGGTCGTCACTGGGACAAGAGTTTTCTTCCCCCTAACTCCTGTAGAAATAGGACAGTTTGGCTCACCAACTGGAATCTTTGCTTTATCATCACAAAAGAAGAGCTGGCATTCGTCTCTGAACTTTACGGCCATGAATCTCAAGTATTTTAACAGAGCTTTACAGTAGTGATCATCTTTATGGGACAATCTCAGTTGCCTTCTTTGTATTTTGTACTGTACTTGTATCTTTGAGGTAAAGTTCAATGCTGTATGGGCATATGGGTTACGAGGTGTAAATTGTAATCTTACAAGTGCTGCAGACGGGATATTGGTATTCTCTGGACATCTTTCCATTATTTGTTTGATCAGATCTTTCACAGAGAGAATTTCCGACATATGAGCCACAGAGTGACGCCTATCATCTGCTGCTGTATATTCCTCCACAACTTCTGCCATTCTGGAGAAGAAAGTGTCAAAAGTATTACCTGGCCGACCTTTGTTCATTTTCCTGTAATCTGCAAGAAGACCTGTTTCTCCCATGAAAATTAAATGAAGTCTTTGTTGAGTCTCAGTAGAATCTGATGTAGATGCATCAAGTGTAAGTTCCTTATACAATAGATCTGCAACACTAGGTCGAATTGAACAAATATTTGATACTTTCTCTCTGAACATACGTTTCATTTGACGGGTATGATATTCAGGAAACTTTGGCTTGATTTTGTTCATTGCGGAGGCAACCTGTGTAAACTTCTCAGCCTCACTTCTTAATTCTGGTACCTTCGTGAAACAGTAAATTGTGGTCACACCCCCACCTGGACAATATTTAAATATATCTACCCGTCACAGATAACTGGATATTTTCAAAAAAGCGAAGACGTTGCATACCATCTTGAAATCTTGTGCTCAAATGTTTACTTTCATAAAAAAAAACAGGTTCATGAAAATCTGCTAAGCCCATGGCTTTATCCAGAAGAATGTATTGTGGTCTAATATCATTGGAAGGTTTATGTACAGTCCAAACGCTTGTATTTTCCGATACTTGCCTTACCGGATGAATAAGGTTTTGATTTTTGTCAACTTTTTCTCTTTGAGTTAGTAAATAGTCATGATAGGAGAGAAAACTCTCAGCCAAGGACTTAATGTCTTTATAGGCGATCTGCCATGCTGGGGTGGATTGCATAACTGGTTTAGCACAGAGATTAAGTAAAGTTTCTGCATGGGTCTTCAACTGGGAACTTTCCAGAGGTTGCGCCTTCAGTTTTTTTCGACGATGATCATTGAATCCCTGAAAGAATGATATATGCACAAATATATTAAATAACTCTTTTCCGAACGAAAAAATTTAGACAAGTCCAAATTGAAAGCATTTGCAGACAAAATTAATGTGGCTCAAAAATTGAAAATTGTACTCGGAGGGCAGAAAACATTGTGGGAAAAGTAGAAACAATGTTTTCGGAAGGCTTCTTATCCAGGGTCGTGAAAACCAGGAAAGGGTTAAAAACCAAAGTATCAGAGACGTGCAGGAAATTCCTTCTTTAACCCATTACCAAACAATCCCTACTTTTGACGACCCTTAGAAAGAGGTCCTCAGAAAACGCTGCTGGAAAAGGAGAAAGTGCTGGTAACTAGCATTTTCTCGTTTTCCTGCAATGTTTTCTACCCTGCAGGAAACGAATTTCAATTTTTGAATTGCGTATATTTTGTCGTCTGCAAGTGCTTTCAATTTGGACCAGTTTGAAATTTTGTCGTTTGGTAAAGAGTTAAAGGGCTTATTGAGACTATTAAAGTTTTGTAGAATTCTAGGATGCTCTATATTGAGACAGACAGACACCAGACAATGATATTCACTTACTACTGCTTCAGTCAAACAGTGACTCTATGTGGAAACAGAATGCACAATCTTTGCTGCTCACAAGATGACAAAATTTCATTCTTTTTCATGGTACAAGTTTTTGACAGACAACAACTCAATTGCATCTCAAACAATGGAGTTAGCCTTTTGAATAGTAGACAGTATTATAAATGCTTTCAACCAGGGATTTCTATTATAGCCACAATGATACAATATTTCAACCACTTGTAATATCCACTGATATTTGTACAAAAACAAATAATGGTTGAAATGACAGTGCTCATCTTTAAAGTTTGAAAGACTGCCAGCACAAGAAAGATGTTCTAAACAAACACTTTCTCTTTGTTCCAATGTTTACAAAGACCATTTTCTTCTTTTCTTTCAAGTGTCAGACTAATGAGAGAAGGATAGCTTTTGTTTAATACAACAGTAAAATAGAAATCGATTAAAGTCATGTGACAATTTCTTAGAAATAAGTAGCTGATTATACATGTACAGGGGGGGGGGGGGGGGAAGGGAATTTCAAGTACATGTATATGCATTTTCTCTCTTTTTCCATAACACTGATTGTGGATAAATCATTGGAACCAATACATTGAAGAAGTTCTATTAAGAACCAACTATCTAGGTACTGAACTGGAGTCTAAAACAGATTTCAAATTTTCAATTGAAAATAATAGTGTTTAACTCATTATTAAACAACAATATTTTAGGCTTGTCCAAATGGAAAGCATTTGCAGACGTCAAAATAAAAGTGAATGAAAATTTGAAATTTGTTTTGTGAAGGGTAGAAAACATTGTTTTCAGCATTACCTGCATTTTCTCCTTTTCCCACAATGTTTTCTGAAGGCTTCTTTCTAAGGGGCGTCAAAAGTAAGGATCGTGTGGTAATGGGTTAAAGCCAATTCTGCTTTATTGATTTACCACCTATGTTAACTGATACATATTCAACAAACCTGAAAGTCTTCAAAGGCTGTTGGTATTGGCTTGACAGCTCCTTCTCTCTGGCTTCGATTGTTTATGACTTCATGCTGATTTGTCACGTACTATAATGCATTTGTCAGTGCCTAGGGGATAAAGTTTCAATTTGGCACTACAAAAATGAGAAAATACCAAGCAAGCCAATGTCTTCATGATGCCTTTCCAAAACATAGGTGAAAGAGAAACTGTTAAAACCAAGCATATCTCTTTTTCCAAAGTTTTTATCCTGAAAAAGACATCTCCAATCATTTGAACTACATTTATCCCAAATGCTTTCACTTTGGAAAGGTTTAAAGCTTTGTTGTCTGGCAAAAAATGGTTCAGGTATGAATCAAGACTAGAAAGCCATTGCAAGGTGTACATTATCTTTCATAGTACCCGGATTTTGCTAAAACATGACTACAGGAAAAAATATTGTATACATGTATTTTGATATGGAGAATTTTTTTTGTATTTCCAATTTTTCTGCCTCATGGCACTAAATGGGTCCTGTCAGATCAAAATGCAGATATGCCTGCACACCACCAGTAAAAACTTTTGACAAAGTGTAAATGGGTAAAAAAGCTCAATTCTTTACAACACAATCCTGTCAGAGCTTTAATGACTCTTTGAAAAAATCCTTTTGAAAAAATTGTGGGAAAAGGAGAAAATGCTAGGAACAAGTATTTTTCTCCTTTTCCTACAATATCCTCTATCCTATTCAAGACATATCACTGGGGCACTTTCAGGTATCTATTTTTTCTTCTGCATATGCTTTCAATATGGACAAGTCTTAAATTCTGTCATTTTTGTAAAGTGTTGAGCAATTAATGCAAAATTATATTACTGATATTGATTATTAAGTCTGTTTAAATAGGAGATTGATACAAATCCCATCACCACAATAAAAAAAGTTAAGAGATTATGTACATGACACGCCATCACCTCAACAGAAAAAGTTAAAAGAAAATCTATGCACATGCTTTAATGATTTCTAGCTACATATGCAAAGCTACATGTATATACCTCACTCTGTACACCATGAATCTGGAAAAAAAAAGAAAATCAAGTTTCGCAAAGAAAATTCAACGAAAATCGACGACTAAATGAAGAAGAAAGACGTGTGCTTTCGAGTATTCAAGAAAATATTTAGGGCAGCTTCCTTCATAAAATAATACCTAACTGCAGTAATATTAAAAGCAAAGAGTACTGGGTTTGTAAATTACATGCCCTACAAATTCTTCACCTCTTTTGGATTCCACACAGGTATCTGTGTGTGATTCCACACAGGTATCTGTGTGTATCTGTAGCTGTACTATTAACATACAGTGATTCTGCAATGAACCAGTTTTCTGAAAGAGTGAGTGTACCTGAGTGATGTAACTTCCTTCTGTATGGGAGTTTCTTAATGTCATCCCTCTTTCTTCCATCCAATCAATGACCCTGTTGTATAGCTCATCCTTTCGTGACAGTCCATCTCTTACACCAGAGCTAAAATAAAGTATCAACTATCAATTTAGCAGTCTTAAGTGCATATACATTGTAAATTTTAACTAATTTATGAATGCGCACACAGAGCAGCTTTTTTCATCTACAACAAAAAGTGGATTTATAATATGTATCATCAACAGCCTTTACTCTTTCATCGTCAGGTTCAGATAAGAGTGAATGTATGAGTGAAAGCAAATGTATGAAGAAAAAAATTAAATCATATGTATTTAGTTGATTTGAAATTGAACTGATATACTGCTTTAAGTGTGGAGTATGTCAAATATTATTCGGCTTCTCCCATGTAATTTCATTTTTGGTAAACTAGAAACTAGTAGAAAGCCAAAAAATACTATCATAGGATAGAATCCAAACCTTGATAATTTCCTCTGTGGTAGGTCCACATCAACTTGAGAGCTTGCTTTCATGAGAATATCAAAAGCATTTCTCTTTTCTGAACATTCACATGCAGGATTTTCTGGTACAATATGTTTGTGTTCTTCTGGAGTGATACATTTTAGCTTGACATATTTGGTGCCAGGAAACTGAAATGCAGAAAGAGAACATTCTGTGTGAGCATGCAGTGTGTGCAATTTCCAAGTCAATCTCAATTTAAAGGTGAATTTCATAAAGAAAAAAAAATAATCCCTAAGCTGCTATTTATATTAATGCACAACTTAGGGGGCCTTTGATGACAGCATAGATTAAGATATGACCACACAAAATTTGCAGTCAGATCTTGGATTTACTCAGTCCGATACCATACATGTATAATTTATTCCTCTGAAATCATTTTTGAAATCACAATATTTGTGGGTTGTTTTTTTTTTACAGTAGAGTGGAAATTTACGTTATTAACTCTGACATTTACCAAACAAAAAGTGACTGAAATTTTGAAATTTGTTTTGTGAAAGGTAGAAAACAATGTGGGACAGGGAGAATAGCTAGTTACCAGCATTTCATCCTTTTCCCACAATGTTTTCCAAAGGCTTCTTTCTCAGGGGTGTCAAAAGTAGGGATTGTGTGTATGGGCTTGAGTTAATTCAGCAGTTAATATAAAGGAGCCAAGTCCTCTTTTTATTATTTAAGAGAAGTGCTGTTGCTCTTCAATTCCATTCAAATCTGACCCATTTTCCCCAGAAACTAAAGTGGCATCACTGCCTACAACAGATTTTAATAGAAGACTTGGTAAATTTTGGCATAGCCCCGACCCTAGCCTAGGCAGTTTTTAATATTTTCTCGAAGACCAGGGAGTGTAAAGATTTAGAGGAAGACAGAGCGAGAACAAGGCAAGTTTGGACAGATTTCTCTTATCCTAAAGAAATCATTCTTGCCCCATTTTGACTTTAGAAAAGAAAATAATATCAAATATTACAATACCTGTTTAATGAGAAGTCCTACTGGCGCCCGATACAGATCGAGACTTCCATCTACTCCATCGTCGAGTTTGGTCCATGGTCCGTCCTCGTTAGATGCCAGAGAAACTTCCATTAATCCTCCGGTGTGACAAAGAAGGCGACCTTCCAATTTTTCGAACGTTGTATCAGCACTGAAAACTTTGAAGGTTCGTAATTCTTGCGCATGTTGGCACTTTGGACGAAAAATATTCAAAAGAACTTGTTCCATTGGAAATCGTTCAAACCGAAAGTACTTTGCGACACGCACTACAGAACCGGATATGGTAAATGCAACAAAGATGACGGTATCATGTCTATATTTTATGCGAAGAAAGGCGAAATACGCAGGTAAAAATTCGTTACACAGTCTGCGCTCAACCGCAGTATTTCGGGCATGGTTCTCTGAAACTCGTTCCCGTTGTATCTTATGTAATCTGCGCAAGAGGAAGCGAATCCCGATAAACAGAAGTTTCAACGTTGAGTAAGCGAATAAGTTGGATCTCTCCGCTTGCCTGTGCGTTTTTTTAGGATTGGAAAACCCACGATCTTGTGCTTGGCAATATTCGTTTTAAAAGGTCAATTCAATACTCCGATATAAAACGGTAGCGTTGTCTAGGCGGAGGTAATTTTCATGCATTATATATGTATGTAGTTGTACATTATTGCAGACCTATGGTATAATATGCTACTTGCCGAAATTGGCGTCCTGTGACACGGTCAAATAGACGGCTGATTTTTTGTTTGTCGGAATGCTAAAAAAAAAAATAGGGTCGGGGCAAAATCGCCAGGTAGGGTCGGGTTACCCGAAACAAATCATTTTTTTAAGCCTTACTATAAAGAAAAAAAACATGGTTCTGTTTAGGTAAAACTTAAAGTCACTATCAACAGGGAATGTTTTTGCATCATATTCTTCAGGTTTATATCTTCATCATAATTTGTTGGTTCGGTTTTGCCTTATTGTTCCTTTGATTTTATCAGTTTATAGAATTGTACTTTTGTGTTCTGTTAAATTATTCATAATTAACTAATGTGTTTGATTAGCCCTTTTCGAAACGAGAAATTTTGGACCAGACCAAATTGAAAGCATTTCGCAACTGACAAATTAACAGTTGCTAAAAAGGTGATATTTCTATATGGTAGGGCAGAAAACATTGACGGAAAAGGAGAAAATGCTGGTTAACAGCATTTTCTTCTTTTCCCACAATGTTTTCAAACGGCTTCTATTCCTGACCCATAAAAACCAGGGATTGTTTGGGAAAGGGTTAAAAAGTAAAACTTGATTTTTTACACTTATAAGACGAAGAAGCAAGTGGATGGAGGAACAATTATATTGTATAAGTTTATCGACAACCAAGTGCTTGCTTCACCATCTGATGAGCTTCCAATAATCAGATTAACAATTTGTACATTGTTTTAGTGAGTCTTTAAGATACGCTGCGCAGAAGTATACTAAATTAATCCTGTAACAAATTACTAACTGTTCCAAGTTGGTGCTTTTG
This sequence comes from Tridacna crocea, assembly GCA_943736015.1. Taxonomy (NCBI): domain Eukaryota; kingdom Metazoa; phylum Mollusca; class Bivalvia; order Cardiida; family Cardiidae; genus Tridacna; species Tridacna crocea. Next base: position 10,777,355 of record OX031057.1, on the reverse strand, counting down.
TTGTGGTTCCTTGCTGTTCTCGGTTTTATTTTGTCAGTGTTAATAATTCGGTGTAATTACGTTGTCTTGCGTTCAAATTCTAAGGCACCACCTGTTTGGGAAACTTTAAGTTGCTGGTTCTGTTTATTGTATTTTTTCTTTGTTTTACTGGGGTCTCTTCATGATGTTACTTCTATCCATTGTAGTATTATGGGTAGGGATTGAAAATCTGAATGGGTCAGTAACTGATTGTTGCTTTTTTCAATTTAACCCACATGTCATACTCATTGTGGTAAACTTATTTTTAAAAATACTTATTTTTAAAAAATACTATGAAATAAATGTAGCATGAATACCATACAAACTGATGTTCACACCATTTTGTAATTTCCGGTTGTTCGAGATGCTGAAGAAGGCGAAACTTTGCAGGGGCTGTGGGTAAAATTTTACAGACCCTTATCAGCTTCCAAAAAGAGGTGGTCGCTTGAGGACAAACTTTTTTTCGTTTTAAACAATGACATCATTGATACAATTAAAGCCCCATCTTTAATTGCTGCTGGGTCAAGATTTTATTACGTTTTCTAGCTTCTGATTGGTTGAACATCAAGTTTTAGTAGTAAGTATACCAATCAATAAGTTTGATTCTTATTTGTTGATTGCTATACTTTCTACAGTTCCTCAATCATGCAATTCTTCCATAACTTCGGAGATCATGTAAACTGTGCCAGGGAACTAGTGCATTCATCCCTTAACTCTTTACTTAACGACAAAATTTTGGACTGATCCAAATTGAAAGCATAAATTTGCATAAGACAAAATTGATGTGAATCAAAAATTAAAATTTGGTATGGAAAGGATAGAAAACATTGTGCAAAAAAGGTGAAAATGCTGGTTACCAGCATTTTCTCCTTTTCCTACCATGTAGGAGAAAATGCTGGTTACCAGCATTTTCTCCTTTTCCCACAATGTTTTCAGAGGTTTTCTTTCTCAGTGTCGTTAAAAGTCGGGATTGTGTGGCAAAGAATTAATGAAGTTTGAAAAAGTATTCATTTTTTAAATATTGACAGAGTTGGATACATACAAACTATTACATTCTCTATGATGTGTGAAGATTTTGTATAATTATGTTACTGCTATGATTTCACATGTCATGTTAGCTATCTTTGAGGTAAACATAGTTAATAACTACCCCATGACCGAAAATTAACCGGTTTTATGAGGTTGAGGGTGAGAAAATTGATGAAATGGCGAGGTCATACTAAGCAATTTCATCAGTTTACGTTCAAAGCGTGATAAACATGTTTATTATTGGCCGTTGGGTTGTTATTTACTTTATAATGCAATATTTTTTTTAGAAAAACTCCATGTGACGACAGCAATCCCTTTGCCGCGGAAGTCTGCCTTAATCACCACAATGTGTTTTTGTTGAAAAAAAATTTTGTTCGTTTATTTCTTTGTTTATATAACACTCCAGATTAATTGCAGAAACACATGTCATGAAACGTACATTGGTGTTGTTGACGTCATAATATTTGTGTTTCACATTGAGTAAACCAAAAGGACAACACAATCTTTATGTGGTGAGTGCCTAAAAAAGGTCGTATTTATGTAACTATTTTATAAGATTGATACTTTCTATCAATGCATGATAAAATCCTGTATTAATTAAGAAGTAATCTTCTTTCTATCTTGGTTTATCGTTCAATAAACCACTGTTGTGAGTTACGAGGCACAATTAATAATGCATGAGGATAATAGCACGAGTGGTTTATTCATTGCGCCTCGTAACTCACAACGTTTACCGCTACAAGAGCTGACTAGACCTGTAACAGCCATGTGCAGACTCTTTCACTCGTGTGAAACCTGATCTGTTCAGTAGTAGATGTGTACTCATGAAGTCATTTTAGGACTGATCTATAACACAGACATGCTGCTAAACAAATCTGGTGGTATAATTTGTGAGGATCTCAAAGGAACATTCTATGTTCATCGGAAATGAGCCCCATTTTGCTTGCATCAGAATGTAGTGTATACAGTTTTTATTATTATACTGCAACGAAATTTCTCTTTGATCTGATTTGTTAATATGCCAGGAACATAATATTATCATGTTCCCTGGCAAAAACCACATAAAACCAGTTTCCCTTTTGAGTGCCCCGTAAATATCACTACACGTGCAACACAACATCCAAAATGGCGGCGTCAATCGATCACCAGACTGCACATTTATGCACCAAACTGCACGTTTAAGTGACGTCAGTTTCCAGTGACGTCAGTTTTCACTGAATTGGGGCACACAGAAGGAAATTTCTATTTCGTCAGCATGCTCAATAAACTATTTGAATGTGGCCAACTAGGGATAGAAACACCTCTCCAAATTGTTAATCTTCTACATTTAACATTTTCCCTTGTTATGGGAATGCGTGGCGGAAAAAAGCAACATTAACTGAAATGGGGAGATATAGAACTTTGTATAGATGAAGATGGTGATCGTTACCTGCAACATACAAGGGAACGACAGACAAAAACTAGAACTGGATCCGATCCTAAAAACACAAGAAAATTAAGCCTAAATCCTTCAACAACAAGGAAGACATAAATAGGTGTCCTGTAACTGCGTATGAGAAACTGAAAGAAAATCGACCGGTCTGCATGCTGTCTGCAGATAGCCCTTTCTTTCTATCGATAAATCACTCATATGGGATTAAACCAAGTACACTATTGTTTAAAAGCTGCCCAATGGGGATCAATCATATTTATGGCCTTGTAAAACAAGAGGGCCATTGGCCCTGGAACGCTTACCTTAGACTATAGCTTATGAGTGAAATTCAATTATTTGAGCAACTTTGGTAAAGCTTCACCCAAGGAACATCCCTGCCAAGTTGCATCAAGATTGGCCCAGTGGGTTAGGAGAAGAAGATGTTTAAAGAAATTGTTGACGGGCGACAGACGCCGGACATAGGGCAATCAAATATCATAAAGCTCTACACCTTCCAGTTTCAAGGTAGAATTTTACATTTTCCTTTTTTGTCCTATGTTCGAACTTGTGGTCCCCGGGGCGGGGTCAGTTTTAACCAAAGCAGCATCCTTGGAACAAACTTGGTAGAGGTCCACTCAAAGATGCTACATACCAAGTATCAAGGCTTTACACCTTCCCGTTTAAGACAAAAAGAAATTTAAAATTTTCCTTCTTTGTTCCTATATTCGAACCTGTGACCTCCGGGGCAGGGCCGGTTTAAACGCCAGGGACATCATATGACCAAACTTGGTAGAGGTCCACTAGAAGATTCTGCATACCAAATATCAAAGCTCTGCACCTTCAAGTTTCAGAGAAGATTTCTAAAGTTTTCCTTCTTTGTTCTATGTTCGAACCTGTGACCTCCCGAGGCAGGGCCAGTTCTGACCCCAAGGGCACAATATGAACAAACTCGGTAGAGATCCACTAGGAATTGCTACATGCCAAATATCATAGCTCTATGTTTTCTAGTTATAGAGAAAAAGAATCTTAAAATTTTCTTTCATTGTTCCTATGTTCGAACTTGTGACCCCCGGGGCAAGGCCAGTTTTGACCCCACGGGCATGATTTGAACAAACTTGGTAGAGGTCCACTAGGAGATGCCACAAACCAAATATCAAAGCTCTATGCCATCTAGTTTCAGAGAAGAAGAAATTTAAAGTTTTCCTTCTTTGTTCCTATGTTCAAACTAGTGACCCCCAGGGTGGGGCCAGATTTGACCCCAGGGACATTATTTGAATAAACTTGGTAGAGGTCCACTAGGAGATACAACAGACCAAATATCAAAGCTCTATGATTTCTAGTTTCTGAGGAAAAGAATTTTAAAGTTTTCCTTCTTTGTTCCAATGCTCAAACTTGTGATCCCCGGGGCAGGGCCAGTTTTGACCCCAAGAACATAATTTGAACAAACTTGGTAGAGGTCCACTAGGAGATACAACAGACCAAATATCGAAGCTCTACGCCTTCAAGTTTCAGAGGAGAAGATTTTTAAAGTTTTCCTTCTTTGTTCCTATGCTCAAACTTGTGACCCCCGGGGTGGGGCCAGTTTTGACCCCAGGGACATAATTGAACAAACTTGGTAGAAGTTTATTAGGAGACGTCACATACTAAATATCAAAGCTCTACGCCTTCAAGTTTCAGAGGAGAAGATTTTTAAAGTTTTCCTTCTTTGTTCCCATGCTCAAACTTGTGACCCCTGGCGTGGGGCCAGTTTTGACCCCAGGGACATAATTTGAAGAAACTTGGTAGAGGTCCACTAGGAGATGCTACATACCAAATATCAAAGCTCTACCCCTTCAGGTTTCAGAGGAGAAGATTTTTAAAGTTTTCCTTCTTTGTTCCTATGCTCAAACGCGCTAAAACACGTTATCCCCCGGGGCGGGGCCAGTTTTGACCCTATGGGCATAATTTGAAGAAAGTTGGTAAAGGTTCAATGGGAGATGCTACATACCAAATATCAAAGCTCTACCCCTTCTACTTTCAGAGGAGAAGATTTTCAAAGATTCCGTTTTTTTTTTTCGTTTTGTTGCCATGGCAACCAGAGTTATGGGTGGAATTAAATTCTTTGAGCAATTTTGGTAGAGCTTCACCCAAGGAACATTCCTGCCAAGTTTCATGAAGATTGGCCCAGTGGTTTAGGAGGAGAAGATGTTTAAAGAAATTGTTGACGGACGACGTACGACGGACGACGGACGCCGGACATTGGACGATCACAATAGCTCACCTTTAGCACTTTGTGCTAAGGTGAGCTAAAAAATGATGATAAACTGTAACAGAATGGAGAGCAGAAAAATTACCAACCAGTGTGAGAAAACACTTCCTCCAAAAATGTAATGACTTTGGACTACCCCCTAATAAAAGAATTCAAATAAGTGGCCATAAAAATATTGGAAGTGTGAACGATAACAGTATTATGAACACAGCTCAACAAAAGCAAATTGCAATGGCACTTACAAAGCCGTCTGAAGAACCAAAGTCTAGCCATGATCAAGCCCAGGCTGCCACAAGTTCTAAGCCAAACAATTCTTATTCACCAACATACACATACAGCCAAGCCACATCAACTAGATGTGACATGGATGTTGAATACATCTTTCATGGCACAACCATAATACATGGTGGCACCTTCAATTTTTACAGCACTGCCGATAATCAGAAACTTGGAAGCCCAGTCAGAAAGTATAGAAGGATCTTACCTCTTGAGTCCTCTGATAGTGAACACACTGATCAACGTGAGCCGCAGACACCATGTGTTCTCGGTACACCAGATCAAATTTTTACATAGAAGAACCGGAGGTGGTGTAAGTATTTTCATTTTTATGGACCTGATTTACCTAGAAAGAAATGTTGATTTACAGCAATGTCAACACAAATGGTTGATCTGTTTACATACATACTACGGAATAATAATACCATCATCTATGCGAGCTGTGGCTTTATGAGCAACTGGGGTCTCATTGTTTTGCAGTTTATTGCCAAATTTTGAACAAAATCCCAAACCATTGTTCATTTTACAAGTTTGTATGATAAGATAAATGTTTTCCCTAAAAGAACACAAAATTTCACTTAGAAATGTCCATCCAAAGCGAAGATATGTGTTTTTGAATGGACCTGGGTAGAGGAAAATATGCGAACAAGACACCAATTTTATTTTCAATGTATGCACATGGACACCAGATCAGAAAAAGCTTGGGGTAACTGGACACCAACCTTTAAATCATCAATATTTCTGCCTGAAACTCGATGCATGGGCTGTGTACGAAGACTATTTTTGTAAACATTATGTCTCTACGGTCCATTACCTGATAAAGAGCATGTTCAACCCAATTGCATTACTTCTAGCACTTGCTTTTTTGAAATATTTGCAATATTGGGGCAATTTACGAAGTAGACCTACGATGAATGATCACAATTGTCCGGTCATTGCCTCCAATGTTGGTGCAAGACATGTTCCTTTTTTACAGCGTTTCAGTTTAATGAATGGCGTAATTAACCCATTACCACGCAATCAGGAGCTTTAATGTCCCTGGGAAAGATGGCTTAGAAAAACATTGTCCACAAAGAAAAACCCCTATTAACTAATACAGTGTGTACATTATTTACCACATCTGGCCTGATTCTTAGTTTAAATAATTTTTAAATCCGCTTGGCCAACTGTTAGAATGGTGTTGTACCCTTCGTACATTTACATGCGTGCGTTTGTTCGTCTACGCGTTTATTTCTAAAATTTTTATATAATAGACTTCTCCTCAGAATTAAACCACCAAGTGGAAATCAACAAAAATCAACGTGGATGATTCCATAAGTTTCTTTCGAGATACTTCGACCCTTTAAAAAACATGGCTTATGTGGAAGGAGCTTATTTTCCGTGTACTGCGCGTTGTGAAATTGTAAAATTTGTCCTCTCTAAAGAACTCAATCACGAGCTTGGCATTGGGTAGTTTTCTATCACACTCCTTCGATAAATTTTTATCTGTTAAAAAACATGGCTTTTGTTGGTGGGGCTTATTTTCTCTTAGTGTCATAAAGCGAAAGTACTTGCACCTCTTTAAATTCATTGATAATAAATGTATACATGTACATGTATTTTGTAACACATATGATCTCTGATAATGTTTCATTTCATCCAATATGCTGGGTGATCATGATATATGAGATATTTATCTTTATTGTTACAAACTTACATAGTTCTTGGAAATACAGAATTATAGTGCTCAGATATAGTTACAGTTTAACCTTTATTAATCAATTACCAAAGGGACGGTCGAAAGAGCTTGCCAAAGGCAGGTGCTTGCTTGATATAGATGAATGTCTACAGGTGCATTGCTATTTGTCGGGAACTAAATATATGCTTGTTTATTCAGGTTGCTTGCTTAATACAGGTGGCCAACATGCCAGGTTTCACTGTATTTCGTATTGCTGAAATTTATTGGAGAGACCATCAGACCCTCTAACAGTGGTGATTTTAAAATTCAGACTGCCAGGAAGTTTGCTAATTCTATATCTTCGAGCGTAATTGTTCTGATACACAGTCTGTTTCGTCATAGTTTTGTAAATAAAGCGAAATAAAAAAAAAAAAAAAAACGAAACAGGAAATAGACGTGGTTTATTTTTATATATGACGAATTTCAGAAAAGATTTCATTTAGTAATTTGCCATGGCTGCATTTAACCTCTCTAATAATTTCCTAGCACACTACGTACCTTTGAGCGATATAAATTTAACCTGATTCTGTTCCCTCTTTTTATTCGTGCAAAAGTCTTTAGTTGGTTCTACAGCATCGAAAGGTAGTATCAAACTCAAAAGTGAAAATTGTACAAGTGAAAAAAATGTCAGTAATCAAGTTGCTGAGAAATTTCAAAAACAAACTCACCTCTTTATCAGTACTCGAATGTTTACAAATATGTCTATTATGTATTAAGCATTATCTTGAAGATAATTAATTCTCATAGTCCCATTCGACATGTAGCGTGTTCTACAAAAACGTTTTTGATACTATCAAGAATGAAAGAAGTGAACATTTTCGGTGTATGTACAATCTAACTCAAAGCCGGCGATCTAACGTATACATACGTTGGCCAGTGTGACCAATTCTTGCACTCAAAGTAATGAACACGAATTACAAATTCGTTGATTAGTTAATAGGGACAATGTTTTTCTAAGCCATCTTTCCCAGGTACATTATAGCTCGTGATTGCCTGATAATGGGTTAATACGACATTCATAAAACTGAAACGCTGTAAACAAGGAACATGTCTTGCACCAACATTGGAGCCAATGACCGGACACTTGTGATCAAGCATCGTAAGTCTACTTCGTAAATTGCCGTAATATTGCAAATACTTCAAAAAAGCAAGTGCTAGAAGTAATGAAGTTGGGTTGAACACGCTCTTTATCAGGTAATGGACCGTAGAGACATAATGTTTACAAAAATAGTCTTCGTACACAGCCCATGCATCGAGTTTCAGGCAGAAATATTGATGATTTAAAGGTTGGTGTCCAGTTACCCCAAGCTTTTTCTGATCTGGTGTCCATGTGCATACATTGAAAATAAAATTGGTGTATTGTTAGCATACTTTCCTCTACCCAGGTCCATTCAAAATCGTATATCTTAGCTTTGGATGGACATTTCTAAATGAAATTTTGTGTTCCTATAGGGAATACATTTATCTTATCATACAAACTTGTAAAATGAACAATGGTTTGGGATTTTGTTCAAAATTTGGCAATAAACTGCAAAACAATAAGACCCCAGTTGCTCATAAAGCCACAGCTCGCTTAGATGATGGTATTATTATTCCCTAGTTTGTATGTAAACAGATCAATCATTTGTCTTGACATTGCTGTAAATCAACATTTCTATCTAGGTAAACCAGGTCCACAAAAATGAAAATACTTACACCACCACCGGTTCTTCCATGTAAAAATTTGATCTGGTGTACCGAGAACACATGGTGTCCGCGGCTCACGTTGATCAGTGTGGTGAATAAAATTCCTCATTTTCAGTTTTTTCACACACACTAGTGACTAGATACACTTTAACGCTTTCCAAAACAATCACTTGTTTTTATGACCCTGATAATAAGATTGGTAAATACATTGTGGTAAAAGAAGAAATTGCTCAAATTAGCAATTTTGCCCTTTCCTCTTATGCTATTTACCTTATAAAAAAACTTTGCTTTGGATTGATTTGGATTTCTATGAATTGGTTTTTTTGCTCAGAGACTGGCAATCTCAGCTTGATCGTGGCTGTTTTTTTGTCTGATAATTAAACCATTAACAAACAACAAAATTGTAGACTGGTCCAAATTCAAAGCCTTTGCAGACGACAAAATAATGTGATTGAAGAACTGAAATTTGTTTAGGAAGGGAAGAAAACATTGTGGGAAAAGGAGAAAATGCTGGTTACTGTTTTTTTAAAGGCTTCTTTCTCAGGGTCGTCAAAAGTAGGGATTGTGTGGTAATGGGTTAATACTTTAAATTTTTTGGTCAGTCTAAAGTTTGTTGTGCTGTCTACAGAGAGTAATCTGTTCTTGTTTGTTATCGTGCATTTCGTGAATTATTCAATTTAGAAATGATTTGCAGTAATTTAACTCTTAAACAATGGTGGTCAAGACGAAGAAATAGTTAATTCCCATCAGAATATGGAATAATAAATCTTTACTTTAGCTTTTCTTTTCAGTGTCTGATCCTGACATTTGCAGTTACGGCCCCGAAATTGGGGCCCTTAACTCTGTACCAAACGACAAAAATTTAGACTTGTCTCAATATATTGAAAGCATTTGCAGACGAAAACACAAATGTGACTCAAAAATTGACACTTGACTTTAGAAGAGTAGAAAACATTGTGGGAAATGGAGAAAATGCTGGTTACCAGCATTTTCTCCTTTTCCCACAATGTTTTTAGAAGGCTTCTTCCTCTGGGTCGTAAAAACCAGGGATTGTTTGGTAAAGGCTTTTTCGACAAGGATGCGTGATGAGGCATATTTTGATAAATCAGTGAACCAACAATGGGATTTAAACTGCTTCTTGACCACTACAACCCTGCGATTATTCCCCCACCCCGCCCAAGTCCCCATCTTACTCCAAAATTGACCCCGATTCAAACTTGCCTTTAGACGACGTTATTTCCCAGATTGATTACACATTTTACAGCCAATGTCATACAAAAAAACCCACTACCTGCAGTGAACCAAGTGTAATTAAATCCATTTTATTATGAATACACACTTTATCAACACTTCGTATGGCTCAAAGACAAAAAAGGATGACAACAAGGTCACCCGCTTCTGAACTACCGTTGTAAAAACATGGCGGCGACTTTCAGTTATTTTTTCAAATTATTATGTATTCATCCGCGGACCCATTCGTCCGCAGTCAGCTTGTTATTTTCCTTCTCGCAATCCGAAGTTGTCCATAATTTTTATTCTCAAGCATTAAAAGTTGCGAATTAGGTATATAATATATAGAATAATCAACGTTTTTTTTCATATGAAAAATCTCTCACTCGAATGCCTTGTTTAGCGTTAAAAAAACTCGTCCTACGGACTCATTTTTTCAACGCCAAACAACGCATTCTCGTGAGAGATTTTTCATATCAAGAATAAACCGTTGATAATCCTCTATTTATCTTAAGGACGTTTTTGACAAATTCTTCCAAAGGACAGATTTTTTTTAAAACTTTGCACATACAAAGCTGATCATATCTCTTGTAGATTACAGAGAAAAAAAGGGGGCTCTTTGTGCTCGTTACTGAGAAATTCACTTTTGAAAAAGGTATATACAGTTCCAAAATTCAGCATATAATGGATTTAACACATTTTCGTTCAATAGTCAATTAAAGCGAAGTGAACACTACCACAGTGCAAAGAAAAGCCTGTAATTGAAACTCTATCAGCAAAATTTAGGGTGACCTAAAAAAAGAATTAATTTGCCATAGAAACCAGAAATGTTTGCCGCTAAAATCCTTTCTGCCTTAAACAACACAACGCCATGTAAGCCTGCAGGAAAAGGGGTTTGGTGTTCAATCCGAAGTCATGTGATAAACACAGGACAAATGTAAAGATCGTAACTCTCTTTAAAACTAACCTAAAATAGTTTAGGAAAACACAAAGTAAACCTGAAAGGCAGACTTATTACCGACTGGTGCAAGCTGTTGTTGGGAAAACTACACTTGAACCTAAAATGAGGAGGGAACTGGATATTAAATGGAACTATTTGATGGAGCTATTGGCTCCTGAAATTGATAGTTTCAAGCTGTCTAACTGCATGTCTTGTGAGACAAAACAGGACATAGACAGATTCTATGTAAATCAATTCTCACACAGTGTAAGGAGTGGCTATTGTTAAAGAACATACGACTTCATTTTAAACAATGTGCCAAACTTAGAACCAATGTGAGTAAACGGATGTTAATCGTTAAATCTCAAATGCTCCCAGGAGTAATAGACACAAAACCATCAAAGCTAATGCTTCAAGAAGTCTTTCCAACAATTTTGAGCGATGAAACAGGAAACACAGCTAAAACAGACAAGTTGATCTTGGCACTTGGTGAGACATGGTTGCGAAGGTCTATAGATAATGGAGAAAAAAGAAAATATTATACCAGCCAACATATGAGACTGATGGCCAGGCTGCTGCTACATCTTCGAGAATTGGATAGCTCTTCAAATGGTAATAATTCAGAAGAAATCTGCTCAGAAGAAGCTGCGGATAGCTTGTCAGAAAGGATAAACAGTACAGTGTCGGTCATAGCCAAAGAGATGACGGACTTCCTTCAGACTTGATATTTTGATACGATCATAGAAGCAGCCATAAGATGTTGTCTACCGTATATAGATGATATCGAGGATTTGAAAGCGCCAAGCAATGGGATTAAACTCAAATATGATCTGAAGAGGATGTTTCAGGTAAATGGGCATTACTGGTCAAAAATGACCCGCATAGCATGGCTGCTAGAGAAATGAAGTGTTTCATTGAACTCTTACCACTGGAATGGGGTGAGAGAATTGCAAAAATGGCGAGAACTGTTCTGGTAAAAAGATGTCTCCAGTTAAAGAAAGAGCTACCATCACCAGATGATGTTAGTACTTTGACATCATTAACTGAGAAGTGTACCACTAGACATCCAGAACTACTTCAAGACTGTACGCCTTGTAGAGACCAGAATTTTACTATACAATAGGCGAAAGTCAGGAGAAATCGAAGCTATAAGGTACATATATATAAATTAATGTAATTATAAGCCATTATAATTAAGTAAGTGGCTATTGACAGCCGGTTGTCTCCAACCAACGTTCGCTGGAGACAACCAGTTGTCTTTAGCAATTTTTTTGCTGGTGACAACCAGCTGAAATGTATAGATATAATATAGTATATTGACCATTTCATAAATATTAAAAATTATTCATTGATTTTTTTTCTTTTTTATGAAAATTTATTAATTCTTAATCAAATTCTTAATAAATAGTCCACATTCCTATTTTATTGATGGAATCTTCATTAATAATATCTTTATTTTTGAACTCACATATTGTTGTTATTGAAATTTATTTAATATTCTAAAATATGTAGAATCCTATATATATATTTAGTGTCTTTCTTTTTGTCATTTGTTTGTATTTGTTTGGCAAGTGGGAGGGGATGGGTAAGGTGCATCAAAATGTTATGACCACCCCCGGAATATCAAGTTTAATGTCTCATAAACGATTACATTACAGTTTATCATGTTTATATTGCTATATTATGTATATCAAAATGAATGTGACCAAGTATGTAAATCCCCTTAACAATATCAAGGGGGGGGGGGAGGGCGGAACGTTAATTATTATGACCAAAATAAAATAAAATTACCTGCCTTCAGAAAACAACATTTTGGTAATTCATGCGCAGATCCAGAAATTTTCACAATTTTGGAAGCAGTCCATCCCAAAATACTATTTTTTCATTTTTACTCTAACAAGGGGGCAGGGTCCTATTCCAACAAAAATGACCTTATTGTTAGTAAACTTTATAACGCTGGGGTTGGGGCAGTGGTGGTCTGAGCCCCTTATTATAATATTAATATTAACCTTAATGATAAATGATTGTCAAATTCTGTGCTTATAACATATTATTTATAAAATTTTGCTTCATTTTAACCAATGAAACAATCTGTTATATTAGGAGGTAGGAGACTTTATAGGAGTAAAAGCTGTTGATAGTATCTCTGGTAATGTGTGTGGGGTGGGCGGGGGGAGGAAAAATGGTTATTTTCTATTATATACAGTGGGGTAAAGGGCAGGTCTGTAACCATCAGCATGTCCCGACAGGGTGGGGCTTATACCGGGACTTTAAAAAGTAAAAAGGTATTAGCTCCGCTATTCCCCGTAGGTGGGGGAGCAGTGGTTACAAATGACTGGTGCATAATACAAATATTATAGAATGATAAAATGCATGTATTAAAATTTTAAACTCTACAAGTATATAGTATTATCATAAAGAACCATATAGTCCAATAATGATTTATTTATACACAATATACTATCCATATATTTCAGCTGGTTGTCACCAGCGAACTTTGGCTGGAAACAACCGGTTGTCAATAACGATTGCCTATAATTAATTGACCATCTTGTTTTAACTCGTACAGATAACCATACAGGTACACATAACTTCACTGGTAATACATGTATACACAATAATGTTGCTCAGATCTTTCATTGACTTGTGCTCTCAAGAATGTATGGTGCTCTGAATTATTTCGCAGTCAGTTCTGTATTTAGTTTTAACTCGAAACCTTGATTTTTAGCTCACCTGAGCCGTCAGGCTCACAAGGCAAGCCTATAGTATATCCATGCTCCAGTTTATAATATACCCATGCTCCAGCGTCCGTCCGTCGTCCGAGAACCATTTTCAGAGATCCTCCTCAGAAACCCCTTGGCCTATGGAAGCCAAATTCCGTGTGGAACATCCTCAAAAAATGGGGGAAAAATTTGTATAAATGGTCCATGTCACAGGTAGTGTTCTCGGATTCGATTCTCAGATATCTCTGAAAGGGCATTAGGCAAACAGTGCAGACACAGGTCAGGCGCCGCTTATTGATCACGGTCTTGCTCTTTGCTAACAGGCTTTTCCATCAAAATGGAGTAAAAATTAAACATTAGACCAGACACCCATTGAATGACGAATGGACTCGTCCAGCGAGTCCACCAGAGTACAATAGGTTAAGTATAGAACACATTGTTCTTATTTCAGACTGGAGAACTATGCTTCGAAGATGAGGAACATAGTTGACTTGGACCAGTCATTGGTCGGAGAACCCACAGAAGTTGAGAAATATTTAATAGAATCACAAGATCTGATGAAAGTGAGAGGGAAAGTAAGTATTTCACAATTGCTCTAAGAATACAGTTTAAATTTTCAACGACAGAATCACCTGAATTGTATGAACTTGGGATTGCAGATCCTTTGGCCCCATATGGTACCGGGGATTTAAGTATTTTCTTTAAAACAGACAAAACTGCAGCAGTATAATTTCTTCTTGTAGTCTTTTCTTTTTCGCGCATAACAATCTAAAACCTCGAGACCATCATGTGAATACCCACTTGATCTCGGAGAAGCAATAAGATGTCTCGGTGATCTGATAATAGCTTTTATGAAGATGCCACTGTGATCTGATAATAACACTGGCATAACTCACACATGTACATTGGTAGAATCAAGAATGGGGCTGGTCAGGGACACTCGTGGCCCTCTGGGCACTTGCTGTAGTTTTTGTTTTAGTTTTAGAGACATTTATCTCATGTGTTGAAGTTCTACAACCTTGAAGCAGTCTGCGTCTCAAAAAGACTGCAATGATGTTGACTGGAAACATTAAACTTAAATTCAACCAAGCAAAGCCCTAATTTAAATATCTAAAGGAAATTAGAAAAAAAAATCAGTTCAGATGACAGTGTTATCAAAGTTCTGATTTTGATTTAATAAATAGTTATGCAACAATAGTCCAGAAATGACTATTGCAGGAAGTGACATTGCGATACTATTACTATTGTAGGGTGCTTTGTAACACATTACGATAACTATTGTGGGCATATTTATGTAGAGATTGTTTAGCTGTTAAACTTATTCGCACAACAGTACAGATTTTGTATGGCTACATAAGTTTATTCTAGCAAAACATGGTCAAGTCTTAATAACTTATCAAAAACTCAAAAATGTTAAACAGCTTTGCCTAATAATGTTAAGTCTTTTCACTTTAATTCACAAACAAAACATCTTGTAGAGAAGAAACTTAGATCAAAAACCATCTAAAATTGCGATAGTGAAAAGACTGTTGCCAAAACTGCGTAGGCTACTATTGCAATATATTGATAGTCCAATGTATTGTTTCATCTCTGTTAATATAAGACAACAGTACCTTTTGAATTACAAAAAGAGAAAGTTTACTCAGTGGCTGGTCTGGGACAGTGGAATCAACCAGTAAAAAGCGAGGAAAAGGAGAGTCGATAGAGTAGTTTCCGAATCTGTATCCAGTTGATCGCGTGTTCTTTTTTTTGTTTGGGGACCCATGTTTAAGTTTCTAATTTTCATCACCCGTGGCACCCCGCCCACCTCGGAGCCCAACTAGGGGACATGGAGTATGGAGAGGAAACCAGCTCCCCATGCCAGGGTTACCCAGATGATATACTCAGATGCCATGAATAAGTCGGAGCGACAAGGGAAAGAACATGGGTAGTCCCCCAGATCAGGGATTTGCCATGGCAGTCAAAGTCTCAACGAAAAATCCACATCACCCAATTAACCCATAAGCCTATATTAGACCAGGACTTTAAAGTATGTATCAAATTAAAAGGTAAAAAGGCACTTTTCGAGCAAACATTGATTTTGGGTTTAAGATTTTAGATTATTCCACTCAGTATGAAGACAAGATGAAATATGGAAGTAAAAAAGGAGAAATGGGTATCAAATAGTCCAAGTTTGCATAGAATCGGAAAATCTGAGTTTCAAGTAGTATAGTAGGACACATGCAGGAAGGAGACATCTGCAGAGGATACAGATGCCCTACACCCACACAGCTCCACCAACACCATACAGGTAAACATAAAATGTGCCCAATCTTAAAACGACCAGCCGATTGCACTAGACCGGGCCCATCTAGGCACTCGTTTACACAGAAGCCGAGGCCAAAGCAGTGTGTTGAAGAGCTGGAGATCCCTGAGCTCCCCTCAGCTGCCAGGACCCTCTTTTCCTGCTTACGAGTCTCCACCCACGGCAAACAGGCGGGTCCATTGGTGGGGTCTTACCACTCTGCAGGACGGGAGCCGGCGAATTCTACCCCCCGTCCGGCTGGGGGCGTAGTGTAATACAAGCAGAACGTTGTGATAACCAAGAACAGTAACAGAAAGTGCAAAATTTCCCAACGGAAAACAGATTTTCATCATGAAAAAGAACAGGTAAATCAACAAAAAGAATTGAATCATGCTACCGCACAGTTCATGCCAACGAGTGTTACCATTGCAACAGAATTTTCTTAATTTCTAGTTTAAAAAAAATGTTTTCACGATTAACTTCATTCAGTGACACCCAAGAACATACTTAAAATGGAAATCAGACTTTCAACAGATTGTAAAAGAAATGGAAGTTTCGAGTTCGGAAGAGTTTGATCTGCTCATCAATCGGCTGGGGCCTGAATCTCGAAAACACGCAGTGTGCATGAAGGCAGCTAAATGTCATAATCCTGCATTTGATTTGATGAAACTGTGGAAACGCCTAGACGAACGGTTGGATCAACTGAATTAGTGATTGCATCTTTGAACTATAAGAAATTGTATAAACTCTGTGATTTGCTAACAGAAATAGAATCTGCAATGGAAAATCCAATGTATGAGCCTGTACTCAGTTACTTTAACATTAACAGGAGTTAAACCCATCGTACAAAAGCTGACATACCATTTGCAAAACAAATGGGCGACAAGAGCAAGTGCCTATAATGAAGCTTTACCCTTTACACTTTCATTCCGTTCGTGTTTGGTGAATTCATTCAGGAAATGGCCTCCCTTCTGAATAACCCTTGTTTTGTCTATGAAGATAAGGACGCCAAGGACAAGCAGCCGAACAAGGGCAACAATAAGAAGGGCAATATCAAGAAATCAAGCTTGACAAGTTTCAAAACAGGGTTTCAGAATGAAGATCAAAGCTGCTTATATCTGTAACATAATGCGTCTTATGTCTCGATCGTATAGTAGATTTTAGTACGTCAAATATAAAATAAACACGAATCTGCTATTCTACGTGTTTATTAATTACGACACAAGCAATCTACTCAAACATGATATTCAAACATGAATCAGTTACTCAGTAAAACTTTTCTTAGTTGTTAAAGCCAATTGTTCTCTCATTCCAGATCTTATCACTTCATTTAGATGGTAACATATTCTGTCCTGATCTTAACCTTCTCTCTACAGAGATCTTAATTCACTCTCTGTCCTCACATCTCTCCCCCCGATCAAGCATCCAACACCACATATATAGGAAGCCAAAACACTCCCACTATCAATATCAATATTCATATTGCCAACCAGGCAAATGAGGCATCAATAGCCAAAATCTGAGAAAATTAGGTTCTCGAAAACCACGCCTCCTCAGTCAGTCTAGAGTTCTTGGTATCTGAGTTTTAACCCATAATGTTACACATCACAATGTCAAAGGGCACAACTTAAACTAGTGCAATACTTTTAAAACCTGTGCATTTTATCAGAGAAATGAAAAGCAAGATTTTCAGGCATATTCTTAATGTGCACAAATTAGAACCCAGCGTTTCTAAAATATTGTTACTCAAGAAAACAGAAGAACGCAGTGAGGTTAGAAGTACTAGCCAATGAAGGCAACTTCAAACACAGTATTCAGGTTTTAAAAAGTAAAGAGGGATTTTTGGTGGTAGGAAGAAGAGATAGAGAAAAAAAATCGGAATTGCTAGCTTAGAGACTATCTGGCATGTGATTTCTGTAAGAAGTTTATACTGAAGGAGCTGTAAGTAAATTTAGCAAAAGAACATAACTTCAAAGGAACCAGGGGCCTGAATCATTAAAGTGCGTACGCACGAAATTTCAGCAATTTTTAACGTACGCAAGCATCCAGTTTGAAAACCCGTTTCACAAAACTCCGTAATTTTACGCTTTACGTAAATTTTAGCGTAACTTTACGCTAGCTCAACCACTTGCGTAAAACTCGATAACCTGGCCTAAGTGTCATGGCCGCCGTATTTGCTACATTCGATATGTTGCCTAATCGGTGCCGCTTTTTTAAGGAATGAAAAGACCAGCTGGAAATTTTGGAGGAGAACGAAATATTGGAGAGATATCGTCTTGGTTCGGATGGCATACGATTCCTAGAAGGTCTCATAAGTCATGAATGTGGTCCAAGAAGCACAGAAGTGCCTTGAGCAAACAACCGAAAGTAAGCCTACTGCTGATTTTAATCGAAATTAAATCGCGACTGTAATTAACGTTATCAAATTTTGTTCAACACAGACAGTTTGTCGAAATCTGTTTAAAAAGGCGACTGGATTCACAAACAAATTGTTAGTAGTAATTTATATGGTTATATGGAATCCGCTGATGTACCTAAACTTAGGCTAAATTGAGCCCCCCCCCCCCTAAAAAAATGGCGACGTGATAGGAAAAGATGCGCTAGATTCAAAGTAAATCTTTCGTTTACCGGTGCAATCCCAGCCACAAATTATGCATCGGATTATTTGTCTGAGTATCGATAGTAATATATCACCGCGTGACACCATGGAGACTTACGTAAACAAAATACCGGCGCGTAGTATGAAATGGGCAGGAATTGACACCAGACACGAAAAATCTTCTCGTACATCTTCTATAATAGAGCTACAGACGTTGCAAAATATGCGTAACAATCAGAAAATGTTGAAAAACGATTTTCATTCTTTTAAACGTTTAATAACTTCAATTTGCGATGGAAATTAGAGTTAAGTGGCTAGAAGGAAACAACCAAGTTGAGGTCTGATAGATGACATTTGAAAATCATATTGCAAAATGTAATAAACGAAATACATCCGATGATTTGATATGTCGGTTTAAAAAAAGAAAATACCAAAACTTGTTAGCCTGATCAGTTTATTGATCGTTGGTTAATGAGGTATTTAAACGAGCTTTCTAGGTAAATCGTCTGCAAAGATTGTGGTTTTGTCATGGGGTATAAATCTGATAGTCATTGAAAACAGGGAACTTAATGATTATAGATCCATGTTGCATCCTCTTGACAGAAATCAAGTGTGTCATGAAAAAGAGTGAGAAAGTTTGTGTTTGGACAAAGAATGACCAGAAATGTTTTCTACAATGAGCGGGTCTGTATGTCAATTTTGAACTACACTCATTGATACTGATTAGGGGTTATGTTTTCGGGCTGTTTATTCATAAAAGGAGTGGATTGATAAGTCACGAGCTACAGAACAGTGAGAAGGGTGATAAGTATATTCAGACCCTCGAAAATTACTTTTTACCAGTTACAGCTAGGCATTTCTGAGCTGAACTGCGGAATTTTGCAAAGAAAATGCACCATACCATGTGTCCAGAGCCTCAAATACCTGGCAGAAAATAATTTCAGTCTACTTGATAGACCCTTACAAAGCTAAAGTCTTGACAATTGAACAAGATATTTAAAAAAAAAAAAAAAAAACAAACTTGCTAGTAAAAAGGGTAAAGAAAATTTAATTTCAATACAACCTTACAAATATGGTATGTGAAACCAGGACCTCCATAAATATCGACCATACTGAAAAGCTTAAAACAATATTTGAAAACAAAATTCTCAAATCCAAAAGGCGAAAGACCATATTACAGGTTTTGAATCTAAAGATTCATTATTTCATTCCATTTTGTATATTTTCATCATTAAATTTGAATGATAATCCAGAGAACCTCATGTGTGTTGGGAACTCAATTTTGGCCACTGACTGTACCTTCGTTGCTGTCCTGCTAATGTAGTGCAGATATACAAGGTGTTTCATAATATCTGTCCCACTTCTAAGCCATTATGGTTTCGTCAAAACTCAACACACAACTAAAGCGAATACGTATCTGCATAGCAGACAAAACAAATTTTATAATGCTATACAATTTGTATCAGTACCTTTGAAAGTGTCAATCCTGCCCGGCGTCAATCTTTATAGGCTATGTTCAATATGATGTCTGTTTTGGGCAATTACGACGTCAAGTCTTTGTCTGAAATTATTGATCACGTTCCTTGACTTTTTCTTGTGGGGTTACTTGAGGGACCCACACCAGCAAAATGAACTTAAGAGTGCCATCAAGAGAGAGATCCTCTCCATTGGCCAGGAAACATGTAGGAATGTGATCAATAATTTCAGACAAAGACTTCACGTCGTAATTGCCCAAAAGAGCACTTCCAATTGTTTGATGTATGGAATACAATTTATCATAACTATTGTGTTAATGTCTATTTTGTAGTCAAAATTAACTTGTAAAATCATTCTAGAAAAGAAAATTCAAAGACTAAATCTGTGATCTTTGATTGCTTATTCTTACGAACAAAGTCCGTAACAAAGAAACAAATGAATAAATGCATGGCAGAAATAAGGTACCGAGCGGGATTCGAACCCCGAACTCCCGGACGCAAGGCCAATACCATAACCACTGAGCCAAAGAGATATCTCTCTGACGCAGTAGCCAGGTATTGTATTTAAATCGGGAGAATGCTATGCAGGAAGGAGTGGTCTCCCATAACACACCCCCTCTTAAAGTCATCATTTATTGATGACTCAAAGCCTTATTAGGCAGGTAGTCCGATTTTGGACAACAAATGGGATTAATGGCTCAATGGCCAATCCCGGACGAGCCCCCATCTTACGAACAAAGTCCGTAACAAAGAAACAAATGAATAAATGCATGGCAGAAATAAGGTACCGAGCGGGATTCGAACCCCGAACTCCCGGACGCAAGGCCAATACCATAACCACTGAGCCAAAGAGATATCTCTCTGACGCAGTAGCCAGGTATTGTATTTAAATCGGGAGAATGCCATGCAGGAAGGAGTGTTCTCCCATAACATTATTTACTGAATATGCAAAATCATTCCGTTATTCAATGTGGCGCCGCTTGAGCGGCGGCACTATATTTTTATTCGGTTTTGTAAAGTGCCCATGAAGGCAGCCATATTGAACTGGTTCCATGCTTTGTTTTAACATCCATCTATATCTACTGTACTTTGATTACCAGATCGGGGTCCATACTAACTTTTTTTTATTTATTTGTGGGATTTTTTAAATATAATTATAATATATTGTACTTTCATTGTTAGATGGATAGAAACCCGGATCGTAGACATATCAACATTTTCCTTTCGAAAAATAATAAAGATGCATTTCGAGAAGTCACGTGATAAAATATCCGTTACAAATTTTCGAAGCCACCATTTTAAATATCTTACGCTCGAAAAGGTTAATAGATATTTTCAAGCTCTTTGACCCTAGAGCACCCTATGAGGTACTTGTGACCCCCGTTATATTTTTGTTCTAGTATTGTATGGATTGTAAAAATATTGTTTTCCTTTCGCGATCGTGTTTTTAAGACCAGCTAACTGTAGCTAGGTCAATGTTGGAGCGCCTGATATGACTGGTATCATACAACCGCTCTAGTCTATATAGATATAATAAGAACTTCATTCAAGTCTTGATTATATCTCTAAAGAGGGGTTGTATGATACCAGACATATGTGTTAGAATGTCAGATTTCGCATAATCCGATAACAGACCTTTTCTTTCGTTAATGTATGGTAATTCATTGCGACAAATGTTTGTTTGTGTAGACAAAATCCTACAAGGGCGACGATTTTCTCCACATATGCAAATATTGGATGTTAACCCTTTACTCCATAGATACTCATTTTGACTTATCAACAATTGCTCCTAACGAGCAATTTCTCCTTTTTCCACAATGTTTTCCACTCAATCAGATATTTGTATCCGTATTCGTCCATATTTTAGACATGATATCTCTATTTGCTGCTGAAATGGAAGAGCCTCAAATTGGCATATCAGGTAAAGGGTTTAACGTGACAAAATGAGTCACGTGTTCAACAATGTGATTCCTACTGAGCTGTCAAACGGTCACGTGATTTCCATAAACAGTTTAAAGGTGGCCCTTCCGATTTTGGGACGAAAATTCTACAAAAACGCAAAAAAATCATCCTTATACTCCCAAAGCCTTTTAATTTCCACTCATAAAAAACCATTTCTCGAAAACCATCCGACAACACGAGAAATTAGAGATTTACTACAGCCCAGGATGACACCAACGGGAGACACGTTCTTTTTTCAGATGATCAATTCTCCCATTTACACACAGGAAAGCACAGACGAAGTTTCAAACATAGCGTACGAAGAAGACATTATGGAAAACAATTATTACATGTTTGTTATGTAATGGAATTTAAGCGTTATTGGTCACGTGCCAGTCACTTGGCATTCCCACAATGCTTTAATGATTTTTGGCGCGAAATCCAAAAATACCTTAAGAGGCTACGTAGCCTTTTAAGGGAACACCATCAGTTTTTTTTTGTGTGTAATTTTTTAAGTCTTAATTATTGATAATTTGTATTATTTTTTCATCTACATTTGATATATATATATGGTGAGATGTAAAAATTCTAAAATACCCACCTTTAACGCGGCCCAATGCATTGTGCCCTGTAACAGAAATAACTGGTTTGCAGCGCCAGTGATGTTCAGCATCAATATTTTCTTTATATATGGTGAGATGTAAAAATTCTAAAATACCCACCTTTAACGCGGCCCAATGCATTGTGCCCTGTAACAGAAATAACTGGTTTGCAGCGCCAGTGATGTTCAGCATCAATATTTTCTTGTAAGTCTTCTTTGCTATGTCCAATGATTTCCAATTCTAAGACTAGAAATTTGGATTTGGTGTTTAAAATCCAAGTCTTGACAAATACAAGTTTAAAATTGTCAATATATATGTTTGCAAAAGCATAAAAACATCTGCAAGAACCTCAGTCAAAACAAATTCTCTTTTTCTCATTTTTATTTATGGTTGTATCATCAATACATATGAATTTGGACAGCATCAAGTTTCCTTCAACAGAGCAGGATGCTGCACAGACCAAGCTTGGTTTATACCAGGTTTCAAGAGTACCCAATGTAATTGGTGTAGTGTATGGAACACAGATCCCAATTCCAGCTCCATCAAAAGACGAAAATATCTATGTTCATTGGAAAGGGTTTCATTCAATAAATGTACAGGCAATAATTGATAGTGAACTAAGGTGTTGTATTTCAATATCTCTTTTTTAACCACATGTATTTAATTATGATGAATCATTTATATTTGTCAGTCACAATTATGTGACGAATTTAAATTTGGGGCAAGGTATAATAAATTGGTGTGTAACATGCGAAAAGGGACATTCGGACATCTGCGTAAAGTGTCGTCTCGGATCAGCCTGCGCAGTCCGCGCAGGCTAATCCGAGACGGCACTTTACGACTACAGTAGATTTTGTGATACAGTAGACACGCGCAAAACAGAAAATTGCATGAAAACGGAAAGTGTCGCCTCGGATTAGCCTGCGCGGACTGCGCAGGCAGATCCGAGACGACACTTTACGCAGATGTCCGAATGTCCCTTTTGGCATGTTGCAGGCCATATAGAGATACAATCCAAACACATGTACTTCAATATCTCTTAGTGGAAGCCGTTTTTGTAAATACCGTTTGCAGTCAATTTTGGAAATTTCAATTGGCCAAAAAACTAAGATTGGCCATTTTGTAAATCTAGATTGGTTATTTTGTTATTGGTTCTTTACATTGATTTTTGTCCCGGAACACATTCATATAACGTCATTTCAAGGTTCTTACAGTTTACTTGACGTTCAGTAGCAAATGAGAAAGGTTTTTCAGCATGAAAACGCCAAACATTCCAATTTAACTTTATCCATGGATTTGATGTTGAGTCGGACATGATTTGACATTAAGTCGGACACGGAAAACTGTTGATTTTATATTGAGTCGGACAGTCCAACTTGACGGATCATCCCTTAATATTTTCGTTCCTGGATACAATAGATAAACCACTATCTGCACTCATGAAAATTAAAAACTACGCCCAACTTCTTATTTGAGAAAAGAGGGCATTTATTACAAAGTCATTCATAGTTGCTCTGTAACATGTCCGCGTCATAGTGACCTACGTTCCAGACAGCAATGATGTGGGCGGAGGAGTGTAGATACAGAACATGAAACCTTGAGTTTCCATGGAATATTGCTCACAGTATAAATCTCCAAAAGCTTGAAGCTTTTGACTGACCATCTACTGTTTTAGCAACAAATAACAGACTGATATGATGGGAAAAAAACTGCGGAGACAATGTTAGTTATCAGCATTCTAGATCAAAATATATAAAACTCTCATTATCTCCCACTAGATGGCATTCTACAAAGGGACGTACGTTCTACAAATACTCATCTATCTAATTTGGGCATCCTGGGTACAGAACCGGACTAATTTTCTACGCGACAACCGTTACTATAAATTTAAAACTAAAATAAACGTTTGCTCAATAAAACGCTACCTAGTGCTATTCATTCAGATATAATCAGCAGTTTAAATAGAGAAATATGGGCTTAAAACAGGCCTGATTTCTCCTCAAACGTGTCGATAATTAAGCCATTTTATCCATTACTACTTAATGGCGCGTAATACTACAGACTCCCGAATATCGGGGAGTGAGATGCGTGGTATAAGAAGGTCGAATCTTCGAAGAATATGACATAAGCAGACAACGATAAGATTGGATTGTTCGATTAAGGTTTAGCCACTTGTTAGATACAAAATAAAGCAGTATAACCTGTCGTCCGACTCAAAATCACGCATGTCCGACTCATCATCAATTTTGTCCGAGTCATTATCATTCTGGGGTTGCCTCTTACAAACACGTTTTTCCCCCACAAATACGCTTATTTCCGACGATGAAAGCCTCCATTATGCTTCTAGGAATGTCAAACAGGGTACCAGTGAAAACCAGGCTCCGATATGTTTCCAAATATAGACAGAATCACTAAAAATAGCGAGAGGGTGTCCGACTCACTATCACTTTAAAAAACTTGCAAGAAGGAAACTAACGAATAAACCTTGACAAAATAATGCATGTTTAACTTTATTGGCACCTAAAATGAAATACATTATGCCAACAGTGAATAGAGAGTCTGAATGGTCGACGTCATCAGTTACATCATTCAGTACGTTAGCGATCGATTTCTATGAAGCTAAATTTAGTAACACTGTGTAAATGGAAAAATCACTCTTGCATAAATGAATTTGATTTGTTTCATGACGAAGTTAAACTTTTCATTGCGGGGATTAGGTTAAAATATGCTATTGACCAGAAAAAAGTCATCATGGATTTGATGAAATAGATCTAGTGAAAGAACTGTTGGAGAAAGGATCGAAAGAAGTGAATACAGTGCGTTAAGAATTTTTGAAATGTTGGCGTGATAGGAACGTTATTAGAAACAAGCCTAGAACTGGGAAACCAAAATACATATATTGAAAAATTAACAGCTGCAACACCATTTTTGAGTCGCAAGCAGGCTCTGATTGTTATCGTACTGATCAATGGGGTGACGTATGCATACTTCCGGCCTTGCACTGCTTCCTGTCCCAAGTTACGGTTTGCGAGATGAAATCTAGATGTAGTTTTGTAATTATTCGTCAAACAGGTCATTTTTTATGTAGTAGATAACCTACAAACTGTGCATTTGTGATAAATGAATACGTCTATAAAGACTGAAGTATCTATCGAGCACCGGGAATACCTTGATCATTTGGTGCGTCATAGCTATTTTTGGAATGTGTATAAATCTGTAAGTCTCGTCACGTGACCGCGAGAGTTCATCTCCTTTTCATCACGGTAGGCCTATGTGGAGAGATACTCGAAGTAATTACGAAGGATTAAGTAAGACTTGAAACGTCAAAGCGGTTTGAATATTTCAGTAATCGATCAGAATACAATATGTGACCATGAATACGCCACATTAAAGAACAGATCGTATTCAGCGCAGGTAAGGAGGTCGATGGTTGAACTTACTTTCGGTTTCGTATTCAATAAAATCATGTTTTCTTTAACGCAGTTAAAAGAGGTGAATTAGGTTTCTTTGCACAGACCTACGTTTCCGCTGTTAAATTCAGCCTTTGGTAATATTCAAGTATTTTACGACAGCCTCTCCAGTATTATGTTTTCAAACCCAAAGATCAAACCTTATAAGACAGTTCAGATTCAAGATCAGACTGCATGTTCGGTGCAGTCTGATTCTCGACCGACACTTTGCTGAAAAGTAGATTTCGACGGCTCAACGCAACACCGTCGTTTTTTTTTTTTTTTTTTTTCCTCAAAAAAATACTTATTATTTTTTTTTTATTTTTGTAATCTAGAGTGCTAGTTACATGGTCATCAGAAATATTTTTCTGAAAAAATCAAAATAAAGCACTTAAATTTTCAAAAGTGGTCAAAATGTCCTAAGTGAATATTGCTGTTAATGCAACACTGTAGTTGACCTCAGATACATACAGTGTTGCACTGCAAAAACCTCTTTCTCACATGGTAAATGGTGCAACAATGTATGTAACTGACATGGAGTGTTTATTTCAATCATAATTACATGTAATTACAATACTCATATAAACAAAATGATATAAATTTTAAGGAATGCATGAAAATGAAAACCTTTTAAAAGTAAAAAATCCCTTTAGATCTTTTATTTTCAAAACTTAAGCAAAAGATTAATAACTGGTAAGGTCTGAGTAAAACAAACACATTTTCAAACACATTCCAAAAAAAATTATAGAGCAGAAGAAAAAATTTAGGTCTGCTGGTTACATCAGCAGTGTATCTCTTTAAAAAACGTACATGTACATCAAAACACATTAGTTCTGACAAGATGGAACATACTTTGACCTACCATCAAGAAGATAATAAAAATAAAAGCTCAATAGTGGCCAAAGTAAACATTGGGTATTGCAAAAATGCAATTCAAGTCATACCATTGAAAAGTATGGAAATCATTATGAAGATGAAAATCTGTTATTTCTAGTCTGTCTAAGTGTTTAACACTCTCAGGAATTTTCAAAATACAAAAGTTTCAAGGTCGCTCCATCTTTTGTTTACTTCTTACCTGATTTTTTAAATAACTTTCCTACCCGCAAATTATGCTTTGAATGGCACTACAATGACAGATTGTCATCTTCACAACAATTTTCCATACTTTCGAATGATATGATTATAATTTAGAATCGTTCATCACCCTCTTTGCTTACTTTTGACCATCACTGGGACCTGAAATGCCAAAATTACCCAACAAATTTCTGAGGTATTCACAAGTTTTTTCAATAGAGAAAAAAAAACATATTTCAGTCATAATGTGTCAGCTAATCTTAGTCTTAATCCTTTTAATTTTTACCAAACAATCCCTGGTTTTTATGAGCCTAAGAAAGAAACCTTTTGAAAATGTTCTGGTATAAGGAGAAAATGTCGATAACCAGCATTTTCTCCTTTTCCCACAATATTTTCTGCCCTGCTGAAAACAAATTTCAGCTTTTGAGCCATGTGTATTTTGTTGTCTGCAAGTGCTTCCAAATTGGACCAGTCTAAAATGATGGTAAAGAGTTAAGGAAACTGAGATATCAATTTTGTAAGTTTTTGTAAAATGAATCAACAACATTGGTTCACAATAACTGAGAAACCGGATTTTCCTTGTGGAGAATCAGTTGAAAAATAGTAGGTGGAGACTCAAAAATGAAGTTTTTGTCTAACTAATTAAGGCACAGATGAATTAAACATTCTGAAATGTTGAGAATATTGTTGGTATATAAATGAAAGATTCTTTTTATTATAATTCATCTTCATAGCTGAAGATAAGATTTAGAGAAAATAATAACAAAGTGTCTTGTCTGTTATTACCCATAGTATAATACCTTTGAATTGGCTAATGCTATTTTCTATACCCATTGAACTGAATGAAAAGAGTATGAGACTGTTCACCCATTATCACCAAAAGTAGTTTTAGATCCTTTAGTACCTTACCAAAAGAATACTCCCACATGATATGCAGCAAAAACTGCTATTGAGGACTGAACCAGAATCTTGTGATTACAAAATCAAAGTATGAAAGACCCTTGCAGGTTTTGGAGCAACAAAATAGAATCAATTCAATAATTCCATTCTTTGACTTGAACCACAAGGTTCCTTGTCATTAAACATTTACTGTGTTAATTATACACTGGGAAATCCCTGTTTAGAAAAAACACAGAATTACAATCCAAATGCTTATCATAAAATTGCCACTGGTTTCTGGAAAGCCCCAGCCTTGTACGATTGGAACCCAGAAAAGACCACCACCTTGAGTCCTAGGCTTCCAGTGTTAGACCAAGGGTGAGGTTCTGAGATACCTTCCCTCGGAATTAGAAAATGAAGCATCATAATGCACACAAGTGGAACTAAAATTGTCTCTTTCAGATTTATCATATTGTTTCCACTCTCTTAATGATCTTTTGTAGAACACTGGGACCCTGTGACTTTTGCGTTGCTGTCAGACGACAAAATAAACGTTAATCAAAAATTGAAATTTGATTTGGAAAGGGTAGAAAACAATGTGGGAAAAGGAGAAAATGCTGGTTACCAGCATTTTCTCCTTTTCAGGCGATGTTTTCAAAATGCCTCTTTCCTAAGGTCATCAAAAGTTGTCATTGTGTGGTAAAGGGTTAAAGGAAACTATGAAGCAAATGTTTTCAGTGTAAAAGAGAGTTGGATTTTCCAAAAAAAGTAAATACTATGGGATCTGTCCATGAGCACATGCTTCAATTTTTGTCTTGCAAGTCTGCTATCCATTGGTAACGTTGCCACCAGGTTTAACCCTTACCCAAACAAGCCCTAGTGTTTACGTGTCTGCAGAAAAAATCTTTTGAAAACACTGTGGGAAAAGGAGAAATTGCTCGTAACAAGCAATTTTTCCTTTTCCCACAGTGTTTTCTACCCTTTTTGAGAACTTTCTGCCATTTTCTCAAAATCTAAGACTGTCGTCTGCAACCTCTTTCAGTTTGGAAGAGTCCAAAATTTGTCATTTGGGAAAGGTTTAAGTAAAACTCTGTTGTGCTGGGTAGTGCATTTGCGGAAAGCATGTCAATCTCTGTAATCCTTCTTTATTTACATTCATGTGTGTTTAGTATTATTTGGCACACGAAAAATGATGTGCTAAGATGGAAAGTGAAGTTTAAGGGAAGATAACTCTGACTTTGCTATTATAATTTTTCAAAAGCAAAATTCTTCACAACAACCAATCATTGCTGTTGTTCTTGTCAAGAGTCAGTAAAATCAGTCTAAAACTTATTGAGTGGTATTCTACACCATTTTCAACATTATTTCACTCATATCAAGGGGACAACTTACAAATTCATGCATATCCAGGGTTTCATCAGTACTAGGAAAAGAATCTGTAAAAGCTACAGTTGTTTATTCCAGACTATGTAATATAGGGGTACAATGCATATTACTCTGATTCCACAAAAAGGTCCCAAAAGACTCATCTCAAAGTCACATTCTTTGAAAGGCATCATTCATGTTACCATCCTAATCTAGATGAATTATAAATAGAAAAAAACAGCGAAAGAAATTTATTCAACATGGAAATGTATGGGTTTACAAACAGCTTAGTTTTTTTCTGTAAACCAAAGAAATTTTCCAAAGAAGGCAGAAATTTATACTTATCGATACAATAATGAATGAAAAATTGTTGAAAACATCAATAAAACTTTAATACATATGATTGAAAGCTATATAAATTCACTTACAACTGTTTTGCAGTTACCAGCATTTAATCTTTTTCCTGCAGTGTTTTCATAAAGCTTCTTCCTATGAGTCTTTAAAATTCAGGGTTTTGTGGAAAAGGATTAGTTGTGATTCATAGACCAAGGGTCATTTAAAAAAATACAATATGCTTCTTCCACTATGCACATTGAATTTTAGAGTTGTGCATGGTACTTTGGAAAGATACCTATGACCAGGTGAACTAATGTTCAGACACATGATAGAAATGTTTTACCCTTTACAGTTTATGAAAACATTATGGAAACAGG
Organism: Tridacna crocea; assembly: GCA_943736015.1. NCBI lineage: Eukaryota > Metazoa > Mollusca > Bivalvia > Cardiida > Cardiidae > Tridacna > Tridacna crocea. The sequence continues at coordinate 10,747,696 of OX031057.1, read as the reverse complement.
AGAAAATGCTGGTAACCAGCATGTCTTCCTTTTCACAGGGTACTTTCAACCCTTTCATAAATGAATTTCAATTGTTTAGCCACTCTTACTTTTTTGTCTACTACTGCTTTTAATTTATATAAGTCATTAACTCTGTTGTTTGGTTACAGGTTACCTAAATCTTTGATAAAGATTATATATGTTCAAATCTAACATGCAATTTACACGAAGTATGTCCCAGCGCAAGGTCATAATGGTGTGTTATACATACTGACTGTGTAACAGACACATGATGGAAATGCTTGTCACAATGGCTCTCTTGACATTTATTGCAGGATGGGTTTGCGGGAGAGAATATCAATGAAGTTCACCAGTAAATCTTCATGGCAAAGATATGATGCCTTGCATAATCCAGCAAAGGATAATCATTCACAACAACTATTGAGACAATACAAAGACTTTGAAGATATTCTGTAATTATCTAATTAAAAGGTTTTTTTTTTATACATGTACAAGCATATTTTGTCACATTTAATTTGTGTTATGCGACCAATTCTAAACCTTTCGAGCATTACCTCCTTTTCAAAGGGGAAAAATAATGACATAATTATTGGGATAGACTTATTAAAATTACTCTCTCTCTCTCGATATACATGTATATATCACAATATAATATCATGATGAAATTTTTGTTACCATTCTTTCGGAGAATATAACAAAATTGCAAGAGTATTATCATTGCAGTCCCTTCACTTATCCCTATGTTTCTGAACATCTCGGACCACATCATATCTTTACCATGAAGATATACAATATCAATTTTATACCCCCGCAAATCTTATGTTTTTGGGAGTATACTGGAATAAGCCTGTCCGTCCGTGTTTCCATCTATGTACAAAATACTAGTAATTGCCTGTTTCTGTCAAAGCCCTGACGGGGGTATTAACACTTTACTACACAATCCCGACTTTTAACACCCCTGTGAAAGAAGTCTCGAAAAACGTTGTGGGAAAAGGAGAAAATGCTGATAATCAGCATTTTCTCTTTTCCCAAAATGTTTTCTTCCCTACCTGAAACAAATTTCAATTTTTCAATCATATTCATTTTGTCGTCTGAAAATGCTTTTAATTTGGACCAGTCTAAAATTTTGTTGTTTGGTAAAGAGTTAAGTCACATTCAGTGACAGCTCTAGTTTTGAACAGTGATCCATCCATTTGATGAAGATAAATGCAATTTCAGTCTGTTTGGTAAAGAAATCTATTGGCTGAAAAAGAGCCAGTTGCTGAGGAAGAATCCTGTGAAAGATACCTACTTCTAGAGAGAGTTAAGAAACTCCTGGGAAGGTGAACTTACAGGTGTGATTAATTGTTGATTAAATCAAATTTTTGGCGGCTTTCAGCATTAAATTTTGGTAGCTGTGATCTGGTAGATATTCTGTTGAAGGCAGTTTCAAACTCAATTCAAGATGGTTTCTAAGAAACTGTCAGCAATAGACAATTCGCAACCAGATACATGTAGATACATGTAAATGAATAAGACAAAGAAAAAAATTTCCTTAACCCTTTACCAGTGCACACGATTTAGAATTTTATGATTTTGAGGAAGAAGCCTTTTGATATTATTGTGGGAAAAAAGGAAAATGCTGGTGACCATTATTTTTTCTTTTTTATACGCTCGAAGGGTCATATTATGTTATACCCCCGGTCAGTTGTCCGTTCATCCGTCCGTCCGTTAGCAATTTCTTGTGTGTGCAACTCCTCCTACAGTTTTCATCGGAATTATTTGAAACTTGCCACAATGAATCTCCATGATGTCTAGTTGTGTACCTGGGTCTAAGAATTTTAATCGCTGTTTGCGTTCCAAAATTGTCTGCCCTTGATTTCTGAAATAACCAACTTTTCACTTTGAATTTTTGTTCAGGCCATAACTTCCATACCGTAAAAGGTATCAAACTGAAACTACATACACTGATAGAACACATTATGGAGAAGTGCAGTGCATATGAAACATAACTCTGCCACTTTTATTTTTTGAGTTATTGCCCTTCGTTAATTTTCAGTTTGATTTTTTGTCCAGGCCATAACTTCCAAACTATAAAAGCTAATAACTTGCAACTTCATACACTGATAGAACACATTATGGAGAAGTGCAGTGCACATGAAGCATAACTCTGCGACCTTCATTTTTTTAGTTATTGCCCTTTGTTAATTTTCAGTTCGAATTTTTGTCCAGGCCGTAACTCCCAAACTTTAAAACCTATCGTCTTGAAACTTCAAAGACTAATAGAACACATTATGAAGAAGTGCACTGCTTAAGAACCATAACTCTGACATCCTTCTTTTTTAGTTATTGCCCTTTGTTAGTTTTCTCTTTGAATTTTTGTCTGGGCCATAATTTCTAAAATATAAAAGCTATGATCTTGAACCTTTCAGAACTGTAGGAACACCTTGTGGAGAACAGCAGTTCACAAAATTTTTAACTGTGCCACCCTTCTTGTTTAGCTCACCTGAGCACGAAGTGCTCATGGTGAGCTATTGTGATCGTGCTGTGTCCGGCGTCCGTCGTGCGTCGTGCGTCGTGCGTCGTCAACTTTTTACCTTGTGTACGCTCTAGAGGCCACAGTTTTAGTCGGATACTCATGAAAATTGGTCAGGATGTTTGTCTCAATGAAATCTCGGACGAGTTCGAAAATGGGTCATGTGGGGTCAAAAACTAGGTCACTAGGTCAAATCTTAGAAAAACCTTGTGTACGCTCTAGAGGCCACATTTTGAGTCGGATACTCATGAAAGTTGGTCAGGATGTTTGTTTCGATAATATCTCGGACGAGTTTGAAAATGGGTCACGTGGGGTCAAAAACTAGGTCACCAGGTCAAATCTTAGAAAAACCTTGTGTACGCTCTAGAGGCCACATTTTCAGTCGGATACTCATGAAAGTTGGTCAGGATGTTTGTCTGGATGATATCTCGGACGAGTTCGAAAATGGGTCACGTGGGGTCAAAAACTAGGTCACCAGGTTAAATCTTAGAAAAACCTTTTGTACGCTCTAGAGGCCACATTTTCAGTCGGATACTCATGAAAGTTGGTCAGGATGTTTGTCTGGATGATATCTCGGACGAGTTCGAAAATGGGTCACGTGGGGTCAAAAACTAGGTCACCAGGTCAAATCTTAGAAAAACGTTTTGTACGCTCTAGAGGCCACATTTTCAGTCGGATACTCATGAAAGTTAGTCAGGATGTTTGTCTGGATGATATCTCGGACGAGTTTGAAAATGGGTCACGTGGGGTCAAAAACTAGGTCACTAGGTCAAATCTTAGAAAACCCTTGTGTACGCTCTAGAGGCCACATTTCCAGATGGATACTCATGAAAGTTGGTCAGGATGTTTGTCTGGATGATATCTCGGACGAGTTCGAAAATGGGTCACGTGGGGTCAAAAACTAGGTCACTAGGTCAAATCTTAGAAAAACCTTTTGTACGCTCTAGAGGCCACATTTTCAGTCGGATACTCATGAAAGTTGGTCAGGATATTTGTCTGGATGATATCTCGGACAAGATCGAAAATGGGTCATGTGGGGTCAAAAACTAGGTCACTAGGTCAAATGTTAGAAAAACCTTTTGTAGGCTCTAAAGGCCACATTTTCAGTCCGAAACTCTTGTAAGTTGGTCAGAATGTTTGTCTTGATGATATCTCAGACAGGTTTGAAAATGGGTCATTGGGGGTTAAAAACTAGGTCACCAGGTCAAATCTTAGAAAAACCTTGTATATGCTCTGGATGCCACATTTTCAGTCCAACACTCTTGAAAATTAGTCAGAATGTTTGCCTTTATAATATCTTGGATGAGTTTGAAAATGGGTCATGTTGGGTCAAAAACTGGGTCAATAGGTCAAATGTTATAAACACCTTTTGTATGCTCTGGAGGACACATTTTCAGTCTGATACTCCTAAAACTTGTTCATTATATTTGTCCTGGTGATACCTTGAATGAGATTGAAAATGGGTCATGTGGAGTCAAAAACTAGGTCAATGGGTCAAATATTAGAAAAACCTTGTGTACACTCTAGAGGCTACATTTTCTGCCTGATATTCTTCAGACTTGGTCAGAATGTTTGTTTTGGTGATGTCTCAAAAGAGTTTGATAATGGGTAATTGTCGGGTCCAAAACTAGGTCACTTGATGAAATCTTAGAAAAACCTTTTGTACACTGTAGAGGCCACATTTTCAGTCCAATACTCATGAAACTTGGCCAGAATGTTTGTCTTATTGATATCTCAAAAGTGTTTGATGATGGGTAATGTCTGATAAAAAACTAGGCCACTGGGAAACTAGATGGTGCATGTTTGGTCAATAAACTCAGGTGAGCGATTTCAGGGCCATCATGGCCCTCTTGTTTAGCTATTGCCCTTTAATATTTTTCACATATCATGGAGATTAACTACTCTTTATTCATGGCCCTTCCGTCATTTCAACTCATTTCACTGACAAGCCCCTTCGGGCGTATATGCGCCGCTTTGCGAAGCTCTTGTTCCACAATGTTTTCTAGTCATTCAAAGACAAATTCCAACCTTCCAGCCACACTTACATTGTTGTTTCCAAATGTTTTTGGTTGGACAAGCCTAGGGTCTGTCTTGTCGTAAAGGCTTAAGCACTTTTTGCTCTGGTGAGCTAAAGACTTGTATTTCTTGAGATTTACAAGCATTTCTTACTAATATACTTTCAGAGCTTTTCTCCTGGTAGAAGAATGACACTAAAAAGGAAGCATGACTGCAAGGCAACTACACCTCACAGGGACCACATGTTTTGCAGTATCATATATCAATGGATATGCAGTTATTTAAACATGTAATGAAAGAAAAATAGTACTATAGTGCTCTGCAAAGAAGTTTATGCTAATATTTATCAGTACTTTTCCAAAATCAGGAATAGTTAAAAGGGTATTTAAAATCAAATTAAACAGCATTGCAGCAGACTGCTTTTGAAAATATTGTGACCAAATACGTTTTTGTTCACAGTCAGCAATATCTAGCAATATCTATTTGCCACAATGTTTTCATCTCAATCTTTCAATTATTTTTCTCCATTTGCCTCAGATTTTATCTTGTGTTAAATGTAAATTTAGATTCCAAGACTGTAATATAAAGGAAAAGCAATATTCTTGTTTATATTTAGATAAAAAATCCTTAATTCCCCTTTCAGAGTGAAAGCAATATACATGTAGTAAAATTCAGTCATTGACATTGCTTGGATGAAGAAATTCTGTTACATACACGTCTTATTAGCTGCACAATATTAATAGTCCCACAAAAAACATTCACGGTGAGAAATTCATAAACAATTTCAGATTTTTAACAATTTTCTAAATCAGAAATTTGCTCTATCAAGGGACCCAAATAACATGAGAATAATACAAAAGGGTCATGTAATGTTACTACAAATGTAATAAAGATAAATATCTACAAAATTTTCAAGACTTCTCACGTTTATTTCTTTTAATCTTTACCAACTGATAAAACTCTGGACTTCTTAAGATTGAAAGCATTTGCAGACAACCCATTGATTTTGGCTCACATTCTACAATTTAGCTATTAAAGGATAGGAAACATTGTGTTGAAAGGAGAAATTATTGGTTGTCTTTTCCCACAATGTTTCCTAAACCATTCTTCTGCAGGGTTGTTGTCAGGATTTTTTGGTAAAGGCTCTTTCTGTACGTTAACCCACTACCAAACGACAATATTTTAGACTGGTCCAAATCGAAAGCATTTGCGGATGACAAAATAAAAGTGACTGAAAATTTGTTTTGTGAAGGGTTGAAAACATTGTGGGAAAAGGAGAAAATGCTGGTTACCAGCATTTTCTCCTTTTTCCACAATGTTTTCTAAAGGATTCTTTCTCAGGGGCGTCAGAGGTAGGGATTGTGTGGTAATGGATTAAACTGTAAGCGTCTTTTCTACTGGACGCTTGTTTGATAATTAAAAATTGGCACCATGGAACAACGTACAGTCTCGCTAATCTGAAGCTGCTGTCAGTGTACGGCCAAAATCAGTTAGTTGCAGTAAAAAAAATATCATAAAAAGGGCTGGTACGTGAGTTCTAGCAAATTTGAAGTCTTTAAACTGTTTAAAGCTCTTGCTTGGCATAAATTTTGATTCTCTACACATATTTTTATCATTTGGACTTTAATATTTATGTTAGTGATTTTAGGATTAGAGCGCTCTACAAGTCAGGAATTATGCTTGCATAATATCATTTTATGGTTAGGTCATCTTGTATCTTAAACGCTTGAAATAGATTACCTTTGGAAATTTAGTAAGGGTGAAAACTTCTAACACATTACCCACCAGGCGACCCTCAAGACTATCTCAGTCCTTTGATTTATGTTCTAATAAGTTGGTCACAAAACGTTGGCGTCATTCGATTCATATCTTACAAGAAACATAGGATAGACCAAGTCTTATATCGGCAACAGATACTTATCGAGAACAGATCATCTGCCGACGGTACATACGCATATTCCTTACAAATTATCTATGAAAAGGTCACTCGAAAGAACACATCGTCCGCTTAGCCTGAAGTTTAGATAGTTGATTGTATTGTTCATATAAATCTACATAATTATTTTATTCTTGAATTTTGTTAAATGAATAATCGTATGATTTCAAAGCCAGCAGAATGGCCGCCTTCGACTAAAAAAAATAAATGTTGAAAAGCTAAATATAGATTGTGTTTTCATGCCCGTTCTATCAAGTATCCGTGAAGGGAATTAACTCGTATTTACTGTCGTATTTGTCCGTAATTTTTTTCTATCATTTTCGAAAACTGCATTTAGTGAACAGCGAGTGCAATTAAAAAGGTTGAGTTATATTTTTGTGTTTTCATCGAGATATAAAATGCAATTGCCTTATTACATGGCTTAACATAACAGCCGAACGCCCTTCTGGTGTTATTTGCCATGTAATAAGGTAATTGCACTTTATATCTCGATGAAAACACAAAAATATGAACTCAACCCTATATTGAATGAATGAATGGTGTTTTATGGCCCGTCGACAACTTGGGTCATATTGCGAGCACTAACATATAAAATCATGCATCTGCCTTAAGTTATACTGTGATACATTGAAACAGATGAGAAATAATATAGAAGCAACCTTGTTTACAGGGTAAAAAGTTAACTTTGAATAGGTCAATAGGCCTTAAAATGTAATACTTGAATATTAAACTACAAAATAAATATTGAGAAACAGCGCTTCCCTATTTACCCAAACATTTTAATAGAAACCCCTAAAAGGAGGATAAATACTGTTTATTTAAGACCGTCAGTAAAAAGTGAAATGACAAAAAAGTAAAACTAAATCTTCTTAAAAAGGTTAACTTCTTTCAGAAAATCGAATAGTGATTCTAATTTCACAGTATCAAACAAAGTTTTTAAACTGTCAACATTAAAGTATTCATCACTGGACGGTGCAAGATCTGTGCACTCTATCAGTAGATGCTTAACAGAAAAAAATGTATTGCACGGGATACATACAGGAGGCTCTTCTCCTTTCAAAGATATGAGTGCGTCATATGGGTATGACCTATTCTCAAACGGGCCAAAATAACTTCTTCACGACGGTTTGCCCGTAAGCCAGTGAGCCATTCACTTGTTTTTGGCTTGATAGCGAATAATTTATTCTCTTGATTTGAAGGATCGCTCCAAGATCTATGCCAAACACCATGAATAGAACTATTAAGAAGAGGTTTAAAATCACTAAAAGGAACTTTAAAAGGTAAAATTTTCAGTGATAATGCGTCCTTGGCAGCTTTATCTGCCTCTTCATTACCACTAATACCAATATGGCTGAGGAGCCAGCAGAAAACTATATCGGCTCCTTCGCATAATCTGGACAATTTCTCAAGATTTACTACAAGCGGATTATCCGTTTTCTCGCCCTAAGGTGCTTGCATAACTGATAAACAATCAGTATTATATAATGTACCTCAAATAGCCATCTTGTTTAAGTACTATTTCATGAGTTGGGTTGATTTTAACTTTAAGTAATATTGTAAGGAGTGTTTCTTCCTGCGTAAATTTAGAGATGGTTCATTAGCTTCAGCATATAATCTATTGACGGGAGATGTCCTAAAGGGTCAAGCGCTAATCGCAAACCTTGGTTGTGGATAGAATCCAACTTCCGAAGGTACGATTGTCGGGCTGAGCCATTTACGATACAGCCGTAATCTAACTTGAAACGGACAAGTGATTTATATAGTCTTAGTAAGACTTTTCTATCGGCTCCCCAGTCCATGCTGGAGACAACCCGTAAAAAATTAAGAGCTTTTTGGCATTTATTACTTAAGTAATTGATATGTGGAATAAACGACAGTTTCGAGTCAAATAAAAGACCTAAACATTTGATTTCAGGAACGACTTCAATTTGTATCCCATCTCATGTAAGCACAGGATCCAAGTATAATTTTCTTGGTTGGCAGAAATGCATGCCTTTGGTCTTGGTTTTAGAAAATTTGAAACCATTTCTCTTGACCACTTGCTTAAATTATCCAGTACTTTGTTGTAACTGCCGCTCTATTGTATGCATATGCTTGGATCTATAGCAAATACAAAAGTCGTCAAAATACAAAAAGCATTCCACGCCAGGGCACACAGACTTAACAATATTGTTGATTTTGACACTGAACATTGTAACGGAGAAAATGCTTCCCTGGGGAACGCCCATTTCTTGTTCATAAGGGTTTGGGAGAGTATCTGCAACCCGGACTCCAAACTGACGTTCATTAAAAAATGCCGAATTGAAATAAGCAAGGCGACCTCTTACACCGAAATCATGAAGGTTGTTAATGATTCCATACTTCGATGTGGTGTCGTAAGCACTTTCGAGGTCGAAAAATACGGAAACATCATGTTCCTTTTCAATAAAAGCTTCGCGAAAAAAAGTTTCGAAGCGGACTAAATGATCGAGAGTACCTCTTTGTTTACGAAAACCGCTCTGAACAGTAGCAATAAGTTTGTTCTTCTCTAAAAACCAAACAAGGCGGTCATTAACCATTCAATCCATGGTTTTGCGAATACAACTTGTTAAGGCTATAGGGTGGTAATTAGCAGGATTTGTAGAATCTTTACCTGGCTTTGGTATTGGTACAACTATAGCTTCCTTCCAGGAGTCTGGGAGAATACCAGTATGCCAGACTTGATTAAATATGCTTAGTAAACTGTCGGGGGATCGAAATGGTAAATGTTTTAAAAACTGGTAATGGATGTCGTCACATCTAACAGCAGTGTCATGACACTTCTTTAATGCTCTCCTAAGTTCTTTTATAGTGAAATCTTTCTTGTAATGTTCATCATTATTCGACTTAAAATTCAGTTTCGTCTTTTCTTTAATGTTTTAAAATTTTTGAAACACTATCGAAGAATTTGAAGAAGAGGACTTCTCTGCAAATGTTTCAGCTAAGACATCTGCGATATCGGCTTTCGAGGTGACGACATCACCTACATTTAAATGTTCAACATTTAATGAGGAGGTTTTACCATTAATTTTTCGGATCATGTCCCATGTCTTTTTGACAGACGATCTAGAATTTAATCTAGATACGTAATGTCCCCAAGACTCACGTTTATTTCGTTCGACGAGCTTTTGCACGTGCAATTTTAAAGTTTGTAAGATTTTACTGGGTAGGTCTCAGATTGAATTGTCTGAGAACAGACTTTCGCTCTACTATAGCCTTTTTGCAGTCATCATTAAACCATGGTTTGTTTGGATGCTTTGGATTTGTCAAAGTCGAGGAATTGATTTTTCAGCAGCCGAATAAAGTAAGGAAGTGAAAAGCTCTGCAGGATTTTCACAACCTTTAGAACCATTAGGATGAATTGTCTGTTCACAATGAATTCCGAATTGTTCCCAATTCGCTTTGTGAAGTTTCCAACGTTGAGGACGTTGTTGTGCTGAAGAACTTCCGACACTTCGATCGGGAAGTGATCACTTCCGTGAAGGTCATAAGCAACCTTCCAGTTAAAGTCTGGAAAAATTCCAGGGCTGCATATAGTGAGATCTAAAGATGAATAAGAACCAGAAGCAGGATGAAGGTAAGTTGGAAGACTCATCATTCAGCAGAACAAGGTCTTGCTTAGTAATAAAATCTTCAATATATCGACCCTTGTCATTTGTATGTATGCATCCCCATAATGTATGGTGGGAGTTAAAATCTTCCATAAGAATGAAAGGCTTTGGCAATTGATCGACAAGATGTTCAAGTTTCTTGATATCAACTGGAAAACTAGGGGGAAGATAAACAGAACAAAGTGTAATGGTCTTATTAGGGATTTGCGAACTAACACGATGACGAGGTAAAACGAGGGGGTTATCTCAAAATGAAACAGATGACACGATACGTTTTCAGGCCAATTGTTTTAATTTGTTCGTTTCTTAAAGAATTTTGTCATCTTTTTATTTCAGTCACTGTCTTCAGATGAAGAGCTTACACCTAACATGCGCATCAATTTGGTAATTTTCTTTTTTTTATAAATTTCTTGTACTCCGGCTGGTTTTCTCTGATTATTTCAGCAAGAAGGCGTTTTCTGTGTCGCCTGCCGCGAATAGGCGTGCAGCCTGTCCTCCATCTGACGATGATGATAAATACGCCCGGTAATTTCGTCTCGGTCAATTGCCATCTGTGGTGGATTTGCTGGCCCTGGCTCATTATCTGCTTGCGGCTGCTGGTGGTCACCTTCAGGGATGAGTCTTCTTTCATATGCCTGTATTTGCTCTACGGCTGCCCTATGCAATAGATATAATTTGGTGTAATGTTCAGAGGTGTAACGAGAATGCAAGGAGCGGGAGGGTTTTTTCCCTAGTCACCAATGCATCATCAATTTAACACATGTAATTGAGCAGTGCTCTGTAGCAAAATGCATTTGAGAAAAGTATCAATTCATGTCAGCCCGCGCAATTCGCGCAGGGTGACATTGGCCGAAAAGTTTCGCTACCAAGATTTTTTTGCATGTCAAAGGACCATCCTACCCTATGACAGACAAATTTGATCCTGTAGATCATTAAGTGATATCTTGCTTGGTCTAATGCATTACGAAGATGTGTTAAGCCCCTTTTTGCCAGAACACGGCTCATTTACTTTGAAGAGACGCACAGATATATGTGGTCCAAAGTGTGAGGCAGATCAGCCAATAATTAAGTACGCACATTAATAGATTTCTTTCTTTCACAGGAATGGCAACCAAAGAAATCCAGGAGTCTCAGCAGGAGCAGGCGATAAGGGCCGCTTCACAAGAGAAACTTCTCCTACCAGCAAAGAAGTTGGTACATGATCTGTTCATGGTTCGTGGCATCACTACTGAGGTAGTAGTTTCTGTGCTAAGGGACCAGTACCAGATTGCCGTGGAGAGAAAGTATTGGACCTGGGTCAAGGAACTCAGGAAGTACGGGGACTCTTTGCTGAGTCAAAAAACTTTAGATGACCACCTCCCAGTGCCATGGACAACAAAGAAGCCGATCCAGAAAAGTGTATACAAAAGAGTACAGGAACTGGAAATGGGCTGCATGGTAAAAGATGTCCGGCTATTAACCCAGGACCTTCCTGTAGCCCAAAGAGATGCGGCCAGCCAAAACATAGTAATTTTACCCCATGCACTGATGGAACCCAGAAAGACTCAAAATAACCCCAGAGTTGAAATAAGCTCAGCTGAAGACAAAGAGAAAGTACGAGGTACTACCGAGACCTCAATTACTGCTGAGGTACCATGCCCGAGGCATCAAAGGTCTCAAGGGAATACTAGCAGTTGTTCTCTAAGGCACGATACGTCTAGGAGAAGTGAGGACATACAGATCTGTTACCCCAGGCAACAAAGGTATTCGGGAGAAGAGCATCGCAGTCACTCCCCAAGACATGTGAAGTCTAGAGGGAGAGATGATTCGAAAAATCGTCACCCCCAGCATAAACGGACAAGGGAAGAGGTGCGCAGAAGCTGCTCTTCTAGGCATAAAAAGTCTGGGAGAGAAAACAAATGATCATTCTCCTGAAGCTAAAAAGAAGTTTCGGGAGAAGGGTGATAGTAGTCATTCGTCCGGTTACTACAGATATGAGGGAAGAGGACTTGCACGACATGATTCTCCTAGGCACCACAGGTCTAGGATACAGGAGTATGAAGGGACTCATTCTCTAAGGCATTATACGTCTAGGAGAGAAAGGACAGTTTATTCCAGCCAGTGGAAAAGGAAATTTCATCCTTTGCAAGATGTTCCTTGGGAAAAAGAAGCGAGGCAGGAGAGGTCTCGTGATAAAAAACCAGAGTTCAGGACAGAATACAGGATACCAGAAACTCTGGTATTCTATCCATCCAAGGACAAACATGTCAAAGCTGGAGAGGAAAAAATAGATCCAAGGCAACCTAAGTGTGGGATCTTCCAAACCCATGAAAGACACCGGACAAATCAGTCTGAAGATCTGACCATCCAGGTGGAAGAAGGAACCCGCTTGGTTAGATGCAGCCGCAAAAGGAAGGTCTCTCCAGAGGTTCGGCAGTCAAAACTAGATTGTAAGAGGATAAAAAGAACCAAGTGCCCATTTCCAGGTTGTGATGCTGAGGTACGAAGGGTAAAGCGCCATGTTCAGCAGAAGCACATTCCTGCTATATTTCATGACCTGGAGACAGAAGAGTTGATGAGAAGTCAGGAGTTTCAAGGAAAACGGCTGGAAGCCTTGCAGGTCCTGGCAGACATCATTATGGTTCAGTGCGAAGAGCTGACACCAGAATCTCTCCGAAAGATGACGGATAAGAATCTACTTATTGACCCCTCGTCGGAGATAACAGCCTCTACCCAAAAGGCGATGGCGAGGTTGTGTCAATATGCAGGTTGGGAGGTTCCAGAACAGTTTACGTTGGTGCCGACTATTAACTCTCCAGCCGTGTTGATTCATTGGCTTACATCATGGACCATCTGAATGAGAAAAATTCCCAGATGATGTTCGAAAGATTTGGTCCAGAAACCAGAGATGCCATTGCACTGAAATCGGATCTGGGGAAGAAGAATAGACAACCCAGCAAGAAGAAAGGCACAGTGGAAGAAAAAGAACGAGTGTGCTACAGTAACAAGAACGAGTTCTCCGACAGAAGTCAGTGACTCGGCAATTAAGCCCAGTTCTACTTCTGTTGGGACTGAAAAAGAAGTAAGTCCAGAAGAACCCAGCAAAGAACAGGCAGAAGAACAGATGGAGGTGGATCAGCAACAAGAAACACCTTCTGTGCCTGAATCTAATCCCAAGGATGAAGGAGATACATCAAACTCGGCATGGTCCTACTGTTGTCATCCTAAGTGGTGACAAGATAATAAAAACCACTTCTTTAAGTGCACTCGAGGTAGAGAAAAACCTTGGAAAGGGAATTCGACTACTAATTGGATCTCCTGAAACTACCACTGAAGAGTTGGACTATCACTGCAGCCCGAGCCCAGATAAGGTGAAGAATCTGACCCAGGAGGAAGAAGAAATTTTGCTGAGATCGAGCCCAGAGGCCTCCAACAGTCCAGGGGCAGGCAAATTCAGGTCTAACCCTAAACAATTGGTTGGCATGCGAACTTACACAGAAGTCGTCAAGGAAGGGGCAGGTGTAGTCAAGTCTAGCTCCCAGCTACCCAGCGGAAACCGATCATATGCAGATGTGGTCAAGACTAAACTTGCAGTAGGGATTGTCAAGCCACAAGCCAGTCCAACTCATACATCAGGATCAAAGGCAGAAGCCCTTACTCTGGCCCAAGCCTACGACAGTCATTTCCATCTGGACCGACTCGGAGCAAAGTTAGGTGTAAACCCTTTCGATGCAGACAGTTTGGTTCGGAAAGTTACGTAAATACCACCGACGCACAAAGTTAATGTTGCAGGAGGAGTGCTAGTTTACTGTGATCCAGAGAGGTGCAATGAAGTCTATTTGGATGCAGATAGGAAATGGGCCGTTGCTGTTGGGATTCATCCTAAGAAAACCGAGCAGTTAACTGCAGAGAACCAGGCAAAACTTAAGTTTCTGCTGGATAATCCAAGAGTTAATGCCATGGGGGAAGTAGGTCTGGATTACAGTGTGGATCGACCTTCGCGAGAAGTCCAGCAAAAGGTTTTAACAGATATTTTAACCTTTTCCAGACCCCCAAAAGTGTTGGTCTTGCAAATCAGAGAAAGTGCTGAAGACCCTTTTTCTACGGAACCCTCTAAGGATTGCTTGGCGATTGTTCAGAGAATGTGTCAGCCAGAGCAGAAAATTCATTTACATTGCTTTGCTGGTCAAAAAGAGCAAGTATGTGAATGGCGACGCGCTTTCCCAGACTGCTATTTCGGGTTCACAGGCAAAATGGCTCGGTTCAGGACAGCACAAAGGGAGGCACTTAAGAGCATTCCTTTGGATAGAATCTTGGTAGAAACAGATTCGCCATACCTTCCAGTGTTGCCAGGGCAAAGGATAAACACTCCAGCATACATTGAGGATGTTGCAGCAGAGGCTGCCAAGATTAGACAGGAGCCCATTGAGCTTGTGATTGAGGCAACCAGGGTCTATGGCCAAAAATTGTATGGACATTGAAGACATAATGCAGATCCTCCTTAATTTTAGTTAGTGTCCTAATTGGACCACCATAGCTATGGTCAGAGTTTTTATTAAAGAGACCGCCTGGTTTTTGAAAACGGGGGGGGGGGGGAGTGTGGTAGTTATAGATCAGTTGAACCGAGTACCCGTCTGGAATCGGGGAATTCGACTGGTACGAATCGTGGTAGATGAGACGGGAACCAACCTACATGTATGATCTAGGCTTCCGGTTTGAGAGATAGTAACGTGAACAGACGTACAAAATTGGAAGTGCTGCAAAATCCGTGTTGTAATTCTACCAGAACTTACCATCCTGTCGTCGGAGGCTGTCCAGCAGGACCACAGGCAAGTAATCTACAAGAATTACTACATATAGAAAAAAAGACCATACATGCGTTGTGATTATGTGATTTGCAAATTTGGCGATGAAAATTTTTATACGCACGTGGAAGTACGTGTGCTCCGTATTTTTATTTAAAAGTTGTTGAAAATTACACATTTAGTACATTTTAAAAGAAACAATAAAGGGCTAGATTCCATCGAGAGATACGTGCACTTGTAGAATGTCTTTAATCAATTATTGGCTATGAGTTCCCATTCAAATCTCACATTGCATGAGTTTAGTTAGTTTGATTTACCTGATATCTTTGTCTTGTATATTTGCTGTGCTGTGTTTAATCAGATTGCTCAGGTTACTCAGTTGAATCAGTTTCCTTTTTTTCTGTTTAATAATTGTATCTTATACAAACACCAGTAACATTGTATCAATGATTGTTTGGTATAGATATTTTTACATTACTGCCGTCCCCTTCACCGAAAATGTGCCGTGCTAGAGTAGCTGAGTCGGTAGCGTACAGGACTTGAGAGCAGTAGGTCGCTGGTGCGATCTCAGGCTCAGAGAATTTCTTTCGGAGGATTGATAATACCTATTTCCGACAGGATTTACTTCTCTCTAAACGCCGACTTTTGTTTCGACGATGAAAATGTTCGAAAGCGGCCAGTGGCCTTGAAAGCATAGTGTGCGGATTACTGGTGAAAAGAAAATCAAGACGAGCTTGGATAGATGCACTAGCCGTCACGATATACCTGAAATGATCTTGTCCTTAAACACAATGTTTTTTACGTGGCCTTACATTGGCGCTAAATTGAGAAAAAACGTGGGAGCCTCAGACGTTAATGGTTGGTGAAGAAAAAGGAACATAGTGATTGTAATTTATAAATTGTGAGTAAGGATCGACTTAAATCATTTAAAATGCCCTTGCCTTGTCTGAAATATTCCATTATTATTTCTAGGAATGGTATTCAGCTAATTCTTATCGTGAGTAAAAACTTTTTATCCGAAGTTATGACATATAGGTATGAAGTTATGAAGTACAAGTGAACTTTCGTGTGAAAGTAATGCTCGTGATCCTCGTTTTGTGCACATTACCTACGTACACTAGTATATCGACATGTTGAAACAATCATGAAACAATGATTTCCCTGTGATGATTTCTTTACGCCTCTTTAATGATATTTAAGTTGTATCACAGAAAAAAAAATATTTTCAGAGTGTTATAATCGCTTTATTAAAGCTCGTTTGTGTTTTGTCCAAGGACAATCTTTTGAAAGCTCAACATTGCCAGTAAAGAGCGAACCGACAACCACAAAATTACAACTTTATACAGAACACGACCATTATCAGATTAAGGTACAGGCCTACCCTAATGTTTCATCTTATTTATTACCAGTTACAAAATCAACATTACCAGAATTCACATAGAATAAAATCACACAACTTAATTGCAGATATGTGTCCGTAGTGGTTCGCTAAATCGCACATATTTTCTTTCAGAGAATATGGACAGCCGCACCAAGAGAATGCTTCTATGTTTTTTGCCAGCATTAGTACAACCTCCTGCGGACTCGTCGCAGTATTGCAGCTTTTTACAACTTGTTTTTGTCTCTGTTTATCGCCCACCACCCGATCCTCTTCTTGATATAAGATATCTTTGTTTGGGTCCGATGAAGATTTTTACAGCGGCCGGAGTGTATTTCTCTTATTTGCTGAGCATCCTTATCAATTTTTTGAATTAATTGGCGAAACACCTGAAACTTTTTTAAGATTAATTGACTACTTACGAGTATCTACTGCTCGACAACATTCTTTGTCAACCCGAAATAGAGTTTTGCTTGTGATTATTTGGTTACGATGCTATAGCTCGTATCATCTGCTTTCAGCATTATTTGATATCAGTGTGTCTTCTGTTCGGGACGAAATACGAACTTTGATTCCTATTTTCTATTTGAAATTAAAACAGTTCATCATTTGGCCATCTAATGAGCAATGGCAAAGTATGACAGACGCTTGGTCCAAATTACCAAGTGCGGTTGGAGCCATCAATGGAACGTCCCATGAAATTAATCGACCTGGTATTCATCAGGAACAATATTATTCGGGTCATAGATCATTTCATGTGATACGCACACAGATTGTGGTAGATAATACCGGAAGGATACGGTACGTCGAGAGCAGTTTTCCAGGCCATTTTAACGACGCGCAACAGTACTGGTTGATGCGGCGTATACGCAATGAATTATCTTTTCCCCGAGACTGTGTATTGCTTGGCGATAAGATTGATCCGAATAGATATCCTATTATAACACCATACACAGCAGCACAAATTCAACAAAAGAGGGGGATTCAGAAAAGACAGTGTCGTAAACTAAACAGATATATTCGAAAGTACAGAGTTTGTGTTGAACATGCTATTTCCGAGATAAAAAGTTATAAATCAGTCGGTTCAGTTTGGAGACATCGTCGGGGAATGTTACCAAGAATTGTAACGATATGTTCAGGGCTTGTGTGCCGAAGAAAAGACATAGGATTAAAAGTATAGTCAGTTAAAATTGTTAAGGTATATATTTGTTGTATTTTGAGATGACCCCACCATGTTTTACCCCGTTATCGTCTTCGTCATCGTCATCCTGTTAGTTCGCCAATCCCTATTTAGGGAAATGTTAACTGCAACAAATAAGCCAATAATTGATTAAAGACATTCTACAATTGCACGTATCTCTCGATGGAATCTAGCCCTGCCACAAGTTGTGAGCCAAACAATTCTTTTTCACCAACATATACATACAGCCAAGCCACATCAACTAGATGCGACATGGATGTTGAATCCATCTTTCATGGCACAACCATAATACATGGTGGCACTTCCAAGTTTTACAGCACTGCCGGTAATCAAAAACTTGGAAGCCCAGTCAGAAAGTATAGAAGAATCTTACCTGTTCAGTTGAGTCCTCCAATAATGAATAAATACTTCATTTAATTTTTTTTCACACAAACTATTAACTAGATACACTTTCCCAAACAATTACTTGTTTTTATGACCGTGATAAAAGATTGGTAAATACATTGTGGTTAAAAAAAATGCACAAGTTAGCAATGTTGCATCTTCCCCAAATGTTATTTACCTTATCAGAAAACTTTGCATTTGATTGATTTGAATATTTATGAATTGTTTTTTGCTCAGCGACTGTGGCAATCTCAGCTTGATCTTGGCTTGTTTTTGTCTGATACCTAATACTTTAATTTTTTGGACAGTCTAACGTTTTTTGTGCTGTCCACAGAGAGTAATATGTTCTTGTTGTTATGCATGTCGTGAATTGTTAAATTCGGAAATGACGAGTGGCAGTAATTTCACTCTAAAACAACAGTGGTCAAGACGAATAAACAGTTAATTCCCATCAGAATATTGAATAATTTAGCTTTACTTTAGCATTTCTTTTCAATGTCTGATCCTAACATTTGCAGTTACGGGCCCCGAATTGGGGCCCAATCAGTTACTTCAGGCCTCAAGGCTTTTTTGACAAGGATGAGTGATGAGGCATATTTTGATAAATCATTGAACCAACGATGGGATATAAACTGCTTCCCTGCTTCTTGACCACTACAACCCTGCGATTATTCTCCCGACCCTCCCCAAGTCCCTTCTTACTCCAAGATTGACCCCGATTCAAACTTACCTTTACACAACACGTTATTTCCCAAATTAATTACACATTTTACAGCCTATGTTATATATATAAATCAAAGGACTGATGTCCTGCGAGTCGCCTGTAGGGTAATTGGTTAGAAGTTTTCACCCTTTTTTGTTCAAATCTATTAAAAGCATTCAAGATACAAAATAACTTAACCACAAGACAGTATTATATGCAAGCATATTTCTGAGTTGTCATCCTAAAATCCAAAATATCCGTATTAAAATTTAAATTAAAAAAAAAAAAAAAAAAAGTGGTGGAAATTAAAATTTAGGCACCAGGACCAGCTTTAATAAGTTCATGTTTTTTACTCACAGACAACAACCCTTTACAAATAAAGACCAGATTATCTTCTGGTATAGGATTTAGTGACATACTTTTAGACCAAAAATGCCCTTTCGCAACTCCCTCATATCTAATCTTAGCAATCTGACAAAGTTTCATCAGTATAAGACTGAACATAAATGGATTCTACAGCTCTATTACGGTTTCGCCTGAATTGACCTAATGACAACCTTTAGGCGTTTTCTTTTAACCCCAGGCCACTTATATCAGTTTTGTCAAAAATACTATTGAGATAAACAGCCGGGCAATTTCATGATCATTGGACTGAACTGTAGCCTTTGGAGCACAAACAAATGTATTTGACTCAGTGATCTACCTGTCCTTTGGAAATAATTTGTTTTTGTTGTTGTCCAGGTTGAGGTTTTGACCAGCAATGGACTTTATGAATGTGGCTGCTACAACTCAATAAAATCTACATGTATAACCCAACAGCATGATCATCAGCCTTTAATATTTGTCTGCGTTTTATAACGTCCCAGGGATTATAGTGCTTCCACACCAATCGAAAATTGTCTACATGTATATTGCTTTGGTGTAAATTAAGTGTTTGCGATTCGCTTTATTACCCTTTACAAAAACCATTCACAATATTACAAACACTCCAATAAAGAACTTGTTGTTCGAGCGGGTAAACGCTGATCTGTTCTATTATATATTGAATTATAGCAGAGTAAAAAGTCAATTTCTCAGATTGCTTGTAACCTTGTTAGAACTGCTTAGTGTAAATTCAGATTTTGGTACTTACAAAAGTACCTTGCGTTCTAACACCCGCACTAATAAATTGTTGTTTAATAAATACTAGATCTAGGTTAATCGCTCATTGAAAAAAAAACAGCAGGCCTTAACAAATTTGGCCGTCTTTATGAACGAAAACCAATTAAATATAGTAAACTTAAAGCACTCTCTCTACATAGGTCGGTGAAAGTAAAGGCCGGTTCAGCGACTGATTCATAAATATGTAAATTCATAGATTTCCCTGGGGCAAATGACGTTTATACGTCACGTGATTACAAGATCTATATTTGTCGCAAAGCTACATTCCAGAAAACACCTGCAAAGCGATGACTTGGTACAGCCTAGAACCGTGTGCTTTGCATACGCTATGTACGATCTCTGGTGCACCTAGAATATGGGACTGCAAAATATCTAAAGTCTAGATTAAAAAGCTGGGAAGAAGCAACGTGTAAGAATGTCTAAGAAGGCAATGCAACCATTTCAATTCGTTATAAATTCGTTAAAAAATAGCCTACTGTTGAGAAAAAAAGCAATTGAAAGCTTCGGTGTTAACTTGCCTTTTTCTGTCAAATCATAGGTTGAGCGTTGAATTTGAAATAAGGCTTTCAGTTAGGATTGTAAGATTGTAGAGGTAGGTAATTATCAAACAATTTTCACCGAGAATTGTCCACAAATAGAAGCAGAAAAGATGCTTGTAGTTGAAAATTTCTCAGCGTGTCCGCAGACTTGTTTAGTTCGCGGCAGCTATTTTTACATATATACGTAATGCGCTATTTTTAGAGATGATGTCTTAGAGAGACATCAGGCTAATTAATGTGTACCCTTGCGGACGATTTAAATGATTGTTTCAAAGGTTTGAACCGTTAAACAGCTCAGTCTTTATAGACATATTCATTATCACAAAGGCACAATTGTAAATTATTTACAACAGAAAAAAACTGGGTTGTTCGATGAATAATTATAAGAAAACTATGTTTTTATCTCATAAACCGGAACTTGGGACAGGAAGCAGTACAAGGCCGGAGGTATGCTTACGTCACCCCATAGATCAGGACGATAACAATGAGAGCCTGTTTGCGTAGAGAGCCTGTTTGCTACGCAAACAGGCGACTCAAAAAAACACTACCTGCAGTGAACGAAGTCTGATTAATCCATTTTATCATGAATGCACACTTAATTCACACTTCGTATGGCTCGAAAACAAAAAAGGATGACAGCAAGATCACTGGCTACGGACTCTTTTTTTCAACTTCAAACAAGGCATTCTCGTGAGAGATTTTTCATATTAAAAATAAATCGTTGATTATCCTCTATGCCCCAGATCTATCCATGGGGGGGGGTCATAAAAATTACAGACAGACGCACGAACGACTGACACAACGCCATGACAATAGCCCTACTTGCGCTTGGATAACTGATAAAGAATTAGTGTATATAATGTATCGCCAATAGCCGTCTTGTGTAATATGGTTGAGCGCAAGGTCAATCGCATTTAGCTCCGCAGAGAAGATAGACGAATTATTAGGAACCGAAACTGATATAATTCATCGCCAAGAATGGCAGCCGAAGCAACTTTTTCACCGTCTTTTGAACCATCTGTGTAGATTTCTTCATGAGTATAATATTGTTCTTAGACTTCAAGGAATTTAGTTTTGAAATTCATTGGATTTGTGGTAGCTTTCTTATCTAAGGCAAGATTTTAAATATAAGTTGGACTTTTGGAAGTCCATAAAGGAACTTCAGAAATCCTATGGCTTGCAACATCCTTAAGATCACAATCAAGAAAAATTGATATCCGCTTCACAGCGTAAATTAAAAGGAGGTATAACTTCCTCTCTTTCTATAAATTCATCCTTGTACAATGGTTCAAAAACTATTTCATGAGTTTGGTTGCTAAGATTTTATTTTAATTTTAAGTAATATTGTACGGAGAGTTTCTTCATGCGTAAATTTAGAGATGGTTCATTAGCTTCAGCAAAAAAGCTATTGACGGGAGATGGCCTGAAAGCGCCAATTGCAAACCTTGGTTGTGGATAGAATCCAACTTACAAAGGTGCGATTATCGCGCTGACCCATATACGACAAGCCGTAATCTAACTTGGAACGGACAAGTGATCTATATAGTGTTAGTAAGACTTTTCTGTCGGCTCCCCAGTCCATGCTGGAGACATCCCGTAAAAGATTAAGAGCTTTTTGGCATTTATTGCTTAAGTAATTGATGTGTGGAATAAACGACAATTTAGAGTCAAATGAAAGACCTAAAAATTTAAATTCAGGAACGATTTCAATTTGTGCCACATCTAATGTAACCTCAGGATCCAAATTTAGATCTAGAATTTCATCTAGACACGTACTGTCGCCAAAACGCACGTTTACTTTGCTTGATAGTCCGATGTGCTTTTGCAAGAGCAATTTTAAACTTTGAAAGATTTTCCTGGGTTGGTCACAGGTTAAATTGTCTGAGAACAGATTTTCGTTCTGTTATAGCCTTTTTGCAATCATCATTAAACCATGGCTTGTTTGGGTGCTTTGGATTTGTCTAAGTTCGAGGAAATGACTTTTCAGCAGCCGAATAAATCAAGGAAATGAAGAGCTCAGCAGGATTTTCATAATCTTCAAAAGCACTGGGATGAATTGTTTGTTCGCAATGAATTTTGAATTGTTCCCAATTCGCTTTGTGGAACTGCCAGCGTTGAGGACGTTGTTGTACTGAAGTTTCTACCTCCGATACTTTTATAGGGAAGTGATCACTTCCATGAAGGTCATCACAAACCTTCCAGTTAAAATCTGGAACAATTCCAGGGCTGCATATTGTTAGATCCAATGATGAGTAAGAACCAGTAGCAGGATGAAGATAAGTTGAGGACAACAAAGTCATGCTTCGTGATAAAATCCTCAATAATTTGACCATTGCCATTAGTATCTAAACATCCCCATAATGTATGATGGGTATTAAAATCGCTCATTAAAATGAAAGGCTTTGGCAACTGAGCAACAAGATCAAGTTTTCTGACATTAATTGGTAAACTAGGTGGAAGATAAATGGAACATAAAGTAATGGTCTTGTTGAGAGTAATGTTTACTGCAACGGCTTCTAAGGTAGTGTTAAGCTTTACACAATGGTGTGGAACACTGTTTTTCACAATGACAGCAACACCTCCTGAAGCTTTATCGTTACCAGTAAAGTTTTTCAAGTAACAAGAGTGATACTTCAAAGAAAACTTGTCGGAGTCTTTAAGAAACGTTTCCTGTAAACAAAGCGCTACTGGCTTTTGTTCGTTAGTTAAGAGATTTAATTCCTCTACGTTAGCTTTAATGCTTCGACAATTCCATTGCAGAATATTGTTAGTCATTTGAAAAATAGGGAAATACCACAGAGTTTTCGAAGTATGTGTTTGTTCATCTTTTTTTGTTCAGTTTGATGATTCGGCCTTGCCCATTTGTATTTGAGTCTGATTGTGAGTCTTCCGCGTCCATGTCTTCATCAAGACATTGGAAGCGGTTATGCTGTTGAAGGCTTTGGAAGGCGATCTGATGAAACCTGTGAAGGAGATTTATTTCTTCTTCGGCAAGGGCTGCTTGAAGCCTTTACCTGTGCAGTATTTGACTTTCTTGTTACAACTTGGCTGGTTGCAGTATTCTGGTTGCTTTTGCTGGTTGTTGTAGACTTCTCTTGCATATTTTCATTACTGGTAGACCATTTTTCTATTGTTTGTACACCAGTATCAGTTGTTTGGGTATGAGCATCCCTACGCTGCACAAGTTTTTGTGTATTTGCTTTTGATGCTGACGCATGTGAAACACCCATGTTATTTCTACCTTCCATAATTTTCCTCGCTTCAGGAAAAGAGAGGCCTTCAGTGTCTTTGACGGTTACAGTTTCTTTTTTTCTTCCTTCCATACAGGGCATGACCTTGACGTGGCAACATGTTCGCCTTTGCAATTCTTACAAGAAATGCCAAATTCGCATTTTTTGCTTGGGTGCACCAGGTTTAAATTGCCACAATGTCGGCAAAATGCTTCACCTTGATTGTATTTACTCTCATGATGCCGGAATTTGAAACAACAATAACACTGAAGTGGATTGGGTATATATAGGTCCACTGCAACTTTAAGATATCCTACCTTTAAATATCTAGGCAGGATAGCTGTGTTGAGAGTTAGTACTATTGTGTCGGTTGGTTTCCTGATTCCATCACTGAAAATTGTAATCCGTCTAGCAGCCGTAACATTTTGGTCTGAAAGTTCTGATGTGATGTCTTGTTCAGAAATACCTGCAAGGTCTGGGCAACGTATGATTCCCTTTGACGTATTCAAGCTACCGTGCGGAACACATTTGGCAGGAATGTTAAAGAAGAGCTTAATCTTCATAAGAGTCCCAGCATGCACTGCTTTTTCTACTTCAACGAGAGGACTACCTGATTTTAGCTTTTTCACCGACTTCGGCGATCCAGCCAGTCCCACTAATACCTTTTCGATCACAAAAGGAGATGCGAGGAAAGGCTGTGTTAGTCGATTGAACATTTTCAACGACTGCATCTAGCTGATCACGGTTTCGTTTTTTGTTTTGGTGATCCATGTTTGGGTTTTCAATGTTTATCATCCGTGGTCCCCGCCCACCGCGGAGCCCAACTAGGGGGCATGGAGTTCGGAGCGGATATCCAGCTCCCCATGCCAGGGTTACCCAGATGATATACTCGGACGGCAAGGATAAGGCAAAGCGACAAACAGCAGACATGGCTTATTCCTGGGAATCGGAAAGAAGCCATGGAAGCTACTGCCTCAATCACGAAATCCGTATCACCAGCTTAGCACATGATCCTATATTAGACTACGATTAAAACGTGTTAAAGTAAAAACTGGTAATTTGAACAAATTGACAGTGTATGCATACATGTTATAACTTAGATAGAGTGTTAAGGATACATGCAGCATTAAAAGAAAAAAACTTTTCAAGTTCGTGCAGTGAACAAAGATTTTGAAACCATTCGAGGTATTTACTAAGTCTGGGTATAAACTTATAATGCCCAAATCTAAAAACGACCAGCCGATTGCTCTAGACCGGGCCCATCTAGGCTGTCGTTTACACCACCTGGGACAGTATCATCAATGGTTTCAAAGGAACGGAAGTTAATATCAAAAGAAGAATCTGAAGAAGAAAAACAGGTTAGTGCTGAAGACCAAGATAAAATCACAAATGAAGAGGGGAAAAATGAAGATGAGGACAACTTACAGAGTCAGCCTATGGGGAAAAGGAAAAGAGCTTAAGACAAAATCCAAAGCATCAGGAGGAATGACATGTGTAATGAAATTCCTTCAAGACGATTCCAAAAAACAAGATGAACGCAAACGGCGAAGATTGCTAAGAGAGGAATCAATGCATAAAGAGCGAATGGCCTTAATGAGTGGGTTTGTAGAAATTATGAAGGATCAAGTGAATGGGAAGCAAACAAACCATTAAAATCAAGGTATCTTTCTTTCATTCAAACGGAGCAATAAAAAAAAAAAAGTAAAAATTGACCTTTAAAATAGCACTACTTGTGATTTCAGTTTATCCTCACTTTCAACTATCTTTCAGTCATACGACAGTGATGTTTGGATAAAGCTAGGAGGTCAGTGTTCTCTTCAATAATGCCCAGGTACTTGGCATGGTACTCACTCACCCAGGCGCATATATTGAAATAAGAAAATGAAAAACGTTTTTCTTTTTATATAGTTCTCAAGATATATCTACCTTAATCCTTTACCACACAATCCCGACTTTTATCAACCCTAAGGAAGAAACCTTTTGAAAAAAATGTGGGAAAAGGAGAAAATGCTGGTGACCAGCATTTTCTCCTTTTCCCACCATGTTTTCTACCCTTCCCAAAAATAGTTATTTTTTTTTTTTTTGTTCTTAAGGCATCAGCAAAAAGTATCGACCGGTTACCCTGCCTAGTTTGCACAGACTGACCTGGACTGAAACTTTTCGCTGTCGGTCCAGTTTCCAGCATGACTCAGTTGTTGAAAAAAAATAGCTATAATGGATCCATGATGATGTGATGGATCCATCGGTACAGCACATCATGCAGATACATTAAGCCATCTTTTGCATGGCTCGTATGTATGTATGTGATTATGTATGTGTGTATGTATGTTTATTTGTGATATGTTTGTTTTTTTCAGAAAATGAAAGCAGTTCAAGCCAGAAAACTATAGGACAATGAAGTCGACTGCTTTGAACACAATTCGAATGGAAGCGTCGCATACAACAGAAAAGATTTTCAGTCATTACTTGAGACCAAAGCAAAGTGGAGCCTTCCTGACGGCTTAGTAGCAACCACATTCAATGCAGCTAACGAGAAAAGGGCCTTTGACATTTTGAATAGGACTCGGTTTGGTTATTATGGCCATCGCATTACTCTTAATTGATTGAAGATGTTCCTACAAGGTGGAATTCTTTACTAGAGATGTTTGCCAGAGTAAAAGAGCAACTCCCAGCTCTCATGGCAGTTGTGACAGATGAAAGTGTCACTAAAACATCCAGGACACCTATTCAAAACTATACCTTCTTTTGAAGAAGCCACCCTAGCAGAAAAAGTTGTGGGCGTTCCTCTGCCTATTAAAAAGGCCACTGAAATCGTTTGTGCACAGAATAACCCCAACATACATAAAGTGTTACCTGTAGTAATGAAACTTACAAGAGTACTACAGGAGGACCAGAATGACCCTCCTGCAGTCAAGGCACTGAAAAGAAAAATACGTGATCGGATGCATGAACGAACAGAAAGTGAGGACCTTGCTCTGCTTGGTACCATCTTAAAACCGTATACCATAGGATTAGAGCACATTCCAGAACAAATTGAGAGCTGAGCATCTGCTGAAATCAGCTGTTCTAGAAGTCAGGGCAGTGATAAAAAAGGAAACTTTGACAGAAGATCTGATGGAAACTTTGCCGAGAATGCCCAAATCGCCAGAAGTACCAGAGGTCAAAGGCAGTGAAATTATCCCTAAAACTGAAAACACAACTACCAAAGACCTACCTGAATGTGTCCCTGAACCAATACAAGTGGAACCTCCATGAAGAAAATTAAATCTGCAGATGCCGATGATTGGCTGACTGATGTCATGTGCATAGGAGAGTCTCAGGCAGAACGGCAAGATCTTGCATGAATGAAATTGAGCGCTATTTAAAATATCAGATGGAGATGGATGAAAATTCGGTAAGTCTTATAATGGTGGCAGCAAAATGAAATGTACTTTTCTAGGCTAAACGAATTTTTTTTGTATTCAAGCGAGCAGTGTACCTTCTGAAAGTTTTTTTTTTTTTTCTCTGGTAGGATCTCTCGTTTAGTTTAGTTTAAACATATTTATTTTACATCGATTGAGAAACAAGTTCTTACAACTTATACTAATCTCTTTCGATTCTGCTTCCTGGGAACTACACCAGTACTTGCGCCGAATGTGTAGGCCTATGAAAAATACCAAAGTTGACACCCGCTCCCGGGTATCGAATTCGGGACCTTTAGGATGTGAGGCCGATGCTCTACCTCACGACCACGGACACCACTTCGATCTCTCGTTTCCATCCAAAAGAAAAAAAGAAGTCGCATAAGCCCTGACATTGTGGATTTTGTTTCTAAATAAAATCCATGGTAAATTTAGATGAAGATCCCCATGAAAATGGTATTCACTCATGTGTGGGGAGGAAAGCAAAGATTAAAAGTGCCACATGCAGACATGTCTTTTCTGCAGGTCTAATATAAGGACTAAGTCTATGAACAATGGTTTTGAAGATATAACCCAGATCAATTTATCATTTTGTATTTCCCTTAGTGAGATGTAGGCCTATAGCTTCAAAATATGAACATACACATTGTTCAGCAAGTATCTATACGTTCGAGTGACTACAATAATCCCATACATTTTCCTTAACCCATTACCACACAATGACAAGAAAGATAGCTTTGGATAACGTTGTGGAAAAATTGCTAGTAACCAGTATTCTCCTTTTCATTTATTTTTTTAAACCCTATTGAATAAAATTTCCGTAGTTTAAATTACAAATTTTATCATCAGCAACTCCTTTAAATTTAGACCAGTCTAAAATGTCATCAGGTAAGGGTTTTTTTTTTTTATTAAATAGTATCCTAGTAAAGGTAACCAGTCAATATGTAATCACTTTTTTTGTTTTGTCTTGACCCTTTCATAAAAAACATCGTCACTATCTACAAATACTATTTTCACATGCAGCTTATTCTTTTTCTTTTCTACAGGTTTCCAACCCTCTGGACAGAGCGCGACTGTAACTGGATTTGGATGTCTGTTTTCCCTTATATATGGATGGTTTTGGTGAAACTATTGCAGGTGAGGTGGATGATGAACTATCAGACGAAAGTCTGAAATAAACAGCAAATGTGAAAATAAGAACGTACCAGCATTATCAATTAGGAAATATACATGTACCTTTTTACGAACATGGAACTTACCAAATCAATAATATTTTCTGATGACTGTGCACACGCCCTCGGTTCCACAGGTACTGCATGTGATCCTTCCCTGACGGGAGATGTACCATTATCTTCACCTGTGTGTTCATAAAACTCCTCTTTGAATGGATCTGAACTGATTCCATATCCGACAGCTTATCATGGCACTCCACCACACTCTCTACACGTCCCTTATATGAGAAAAATAACAGTGTTACATAATATAAATGTACAGAAATATGTGTAGTAATGGGAAAAAATGGTTTTTGCATTTCCTTTAAATTAATACAAATTTCCTACATTTTTCCACAGTATGGCACACATGCGGGTATCTCATTTACATTCTTTATGAAACGGTTTTTCTTCAATGAACTTACCGTATTATATGCCTCTCCAGACGGAAGAGTGAAGAAAAACGGTGATTGGTATGTATATTTGGCAGTTCATTTGACTGTATATATCTCTTAAGTCCTCTAAACATCTTTTAAGCAAAAATTCTCCTCTGTATAGATGTCTGTATATCACTTCACATAGGTGCGATTCGAAATTCTGGAACTCCTTCACTCCATTCATATCTTTGAAATGCGCTTTCGCATGTTTCCAGGCTCCTTCGATTGTATTGGTATGTACCGC
Organism: Tridacna crocea; assembly: GCA_943736015.1. Classification (NCBI taxonomy): domain Eukaryota; kingdom Metazoa; phylum Mollusca; class Bivalvia; order Cardiida; family Cardiidae; genus Tridacna; species Tridacna crocea. The sequence continues at coordinate 10,718,927 of OX031057.1, read as the reverse complement.
TATCAATTCTTTGGTTTCAACATTCTCATATCTGCAATTATAAATACAATGCTGACAAATATGATATGCATGTTAGAAAACCTATTTACGATATTAAGTAAGTACAATTAAAGGACTGAAAAAATGATTGCGCACGTTACAAATCAACCGAAACAAGCTGTGGGTTTTACGTGTGTGCAGTACAAGTACATGTATTTCTGAAAACAATGTAGGCAAAGGATAAAGTGCTGATAACGAGCAATGTATCCTTTATCCACAATGTTTTCTGCTTGTTTTAAGAGTTTTCTCCCATTGACGTAAACACTGAAATTATCGTCTGCAAAATGTTCTTTACTAAAATGTGGTAAATGTTTTATTTACTTAAGTACAAAAATGTGAAGGTGTGCTTGTGATTGACGACAAAATGTTCATATCCCACATTATTCAGGCAGAGATAGGCCGACCATCCATCAGAATATATTCGACTTCCTGGCAGTACATGCCTCTGAATGATAGGCAATAGAGTGTCTCTACTTCTATCTTCCACCGGGTACAATACTATACGGTTAGAAGACCTCTCCACCACTCCGAATAACCACGTTCTCGTTCCTATAATAAAAATGGTTATACATAAAATTATAAATGTTATCCAACTTTAATCTGAAAGTGCCATATATGTAAAGTGTATAAAATTTGTACCATTACAACTCAAGTGAAATGATTTTCATCATCTTGAACCATGATTTAATGTGTAAGAATGAATGAATGAATGTTGTTTTATGGCCCGTCGACAACTTACGTCATATTGGGCGCACTTACACATAAAATCATGTTTCTACTTTAAGTTATACTGTGAAACACAGACACAGATAACTAATAATAAAGAAGCAACCTTGTTTACAGGGTAAAAAGTTACCTTTGAATAGGTCAATAGGCCTTAAAATGTAAATTAAACAACAAAAATGAATATTGAGAAACAGGGCTTCCCTATTTACTCAAACATTTTAATAGAAACCCCTTAAAGGAGGATAAACACTGTTCAAGACCATCAGTAAAAAATGAAATGTCAAAAAAGTAAAACTAAATCTTCTTAAAAAGGTTAACTTCTTTCAGAAAATCAAATAGCGATTCTAATTTCACAGTATCAAACAAAGTTTTTAAACTGTTAACATTAAAGTACTTATCCCTGTACGGTGCAAGATCTGTGCACTCTATCAGTAAATGCTGGACAGATAAAATTGTATTGCACGGAATACATACAGGAGGCTCTTCTCCTTTGAGAAGATACGAGTGCGTCATATGGCTATGACCTATTCTCAAACGGGTCAAAATAATTTCTTCTCGACGGTTTGACCGGAAGCCCTTCACTTGTATTTGGCTTCGATATTGAATAATTTGTTCTCGTGATTTGAAGGATCACTCCAAGATCTTTGCCAAACACCATGAATAAAACTATTAATAAGAGGTTTAAAATCACTAAAAGGAACTTCAAACGGTAAAATTTCTAGCGATAATGCGTCCTTGGCAGCTTTATCTGCCTCTTCATTACCACTAATACCAATATGGCTGGGGAGCCAGCAAAAAACTATATCAGCTTTTTCGCATAATCTGGATAATTTCTCAAGGAGATTGATTACAAGCGGATTATCCGTTTTCTCGCCCTCAAGTGCTTGCACAACTGATAAAGAATCAGTATATATAATGTATCCCCATAGCCGTCTTGTTCAATGTGGTTGAGGGCAAGGTCAATGGCTTTTAACTCCGCAGAGAATATAGACTAATTATTAGGTAACCGGAACTGATACAATTCACCGTCTAGAACAGCAGCTGAAGCAACTTTTTCCCCATCTTTTGAAGCATCTGTGTAGATTTCTTCATGAGTATAATATTGTTCTTTGACTTCAAGGAATTTAGTTTTGAAAATCATTGGATCTGTAGTAGCTTTCTTATCTGAAGCAAGATTGTAAATATAAGTTGGACTTTCGGAAGTCCATAAAGGAACTTCAGAAATCTTACAGCTTGCTACATCCTCAAGATCACATCAAGGCAATTAACATCCGATTCACAGCGTAAACTAAAAGGAGGTATAACTCTCTCTTTTTATAAATTCATCCTTGTACAATGGTTCAAATACTATTTCATGAGTTGGGTTGTCAGGGTTTGATTTTAGTTTTAAGTAATATTGCAAGGAGAGTTTCTTCCTGCGTAAATTAAGAGATGGTTCATTAGCTTCAGCATATAAGCTATTGACGGGGGATGTCCTGAAAGCGCCAAGTGCTAATCGTAAACCTTAGTTGTGGATAGAATCCAACTTCCGAAGGTACGATTGTCGGGCTGAGCCATATACGATACAGCCGTAATCTAACTTGGAACGGACAAGTGATCTATATAGTCTAAGTAAGACTTTTCTATCGGCTCCCCAGTCCATGCTGGAGACAACCCGTAAAAGATTAAGAGCTTTTTGGCATTTATTACTTAAGTAATTGATGTGTGGTATAAACGACAGTTTAGAGTCAAATAAAAGACCTAAAAATTTGAATTCAGGAACGACTTCAATTTGTACCCCATCTAATGTAAGTTCAGGATCCAAGTGCAATTTTCTTGATTGGCAGAAATGCATGCATTTGGTCTTGGTTTTAGAAAATTTGAAACCATTTTCTCTTGACCACTTGCTTAAATTATTCAGCACTTGCTGTAATTGCCGCTCTATTGTATGCATATGTTTGGATCTATAGCAAATACAGAAGTCGTCAACATACAAAAAGTATTCCACGCAAGGGCACACAGACTTCACAATATTGTTGATTTTGACACTGAACAGTGTAACAGAGAGAATGCTTCCCTGGGGAACGCCAATTTCTTGTTCATGAGGGTTTGAGAGAGTATCTCCAACCCGGACTCTAAATTGACGTTCATTCAAAAATGCCGAAATGAAATAAGCAAGGCGACCTCTTACACCGAAATCATGGAGGTCGTTCATGATTCCGTATTTCCATGTGGTATCGTAAGCACTTTCGAGGTCGAAAAATACAGAAACAACATGTTCCTTTTTTATAAAAGCTTCGCGAATAAATGTTTCGAAGCGAACTAAATGGTCGAGAGTGCCTCTTTGTTTACGAAACCCGCTCTAGGCGGTTTCAATAAGTTTGTTTTTCTCTAAAAACCAAACAAGCCGGTCATTGACCATCCTTTCCATGGTTTTACAAATTCAACTTGTTAAGGCTATAGGGCGATAATTGGCAGGATTCGTTGAGTCTTTACCCGGTTTTGGTATGGGAATTACAATAGCCTCTTTCCAGGAATCTGGGAGAATACCAGTATGCCAGACTTGATTAAATATGCGAAGTAAACAGTCGAGGGATCGAAATGGTAAATGTTTCAAAAACTGGTAATGGATGTCACATCCAACAGCAGTGTCATGACACTTCTTTAATGCTTTCCTCAATTCTTTCAAGGTGAAATCTTTATTGTAATGTTCATTGTTATTCGACTTAAAGTTTAGCTTTGTTTTTTCTTTAGTGTTTTGAAATTTCTGAAATGCTGTCGAATAATTTAAAGAAGAGGATTTCTCTGCAAAGGTGTAAGCTAAGACATATGCAATGTCTGCTTTGGAGGTGACGACATCATCACCAACATTTAAGTGTCCAATATTTAATGAGGAGTTTTTGCCGTTAATTTTCCGGATCATGTCCCATGTCTTTTTGACAGACGATCTAGAATTTAATCTAGATACGTACTGTCGCCAAGAAACACGTTTACTTTGCTTGATAGTCCGACGTGCTTTTGCACGAGCAATTTTAAACTTTGAAATATTTTCCTGGGTTGGTTTCAGGTTAAATTCTCTGAGAACAGATTTTCTTTCTCTTACAGCCTTTTTGCAATCATCATTAAACCATGGCTTGTTTGGGTGCTTTGGATTTGTCGAAGTTCTAGGAATTTACTTTTCAGCAGCCGAATAAATTAAGGAAGTGAAGATATCAGCAGGATTTTCACAATCTTCAAAAACCTTGGGATAAATTGTCTGTTCACAATGAATTCTGAATTGTTCCCAATTGGCTTTGTGAAGTTGCCAACGTTGAGGACGTTGTTGTACTGAAGGTCCTACTTCCGATACTTTTATCGGGAAGTGATCACTTCCATGAAGGTCATCGCAAACCTTCCTTTTAAAATCTGGAACAATTCCAGGGCTGCATATTGTAAGGTCTAAAGACGAGTAAGAACCAGTAGCAGGATGAAGATAGGTTGAAGATTTATCATTCAGCAGAACAAGGTCATGCTTCGTGATAAATTCCTCAATAGCTCTACCTTTGTCATTCGTATCTGTGCATCCCCATAACGTATGGTGGGAATTAAAATCTCCCATTAAAATAAATGGCTTCGGCAATTGATCTATAATATGATCAAGTTTTTTTACATTAACTGGTGAGCTTGGAGGAAGATAAATGGAGCACAAAGTAAAGGTTTTATTTAAAGAAATGTTTACCGCGACAGCTTGAAGAGTAGTATCAAACTTTACAGAATGGTGTGGAACACTGTTGTTGATAATCACGGCAACACCTCCTGAAGCTTTATCATTACCAATAAAATGTTTAAAATAACAGGAGTGGTATTTTAAAGTAAACTTGTCAGAATCTTTAAGAAATGTTTCTTTTGAAGAAATTGCTACTGGTTTTTGTTCATCGACTAGAAGGTTTAATTCCTCGCGGTTTGCTTTTATGCTACGACAATTCCACTGTATAATGTTATTACTCATAGCTATATTGAGGAGAAATGTGATGCCATAAAACAATGGAAATACGGACAGATTCATTTTTTATTCAGTTTTATAATACGACCCTGCTTATTTGTATTTGACTCCACAAGGTTGTCTTCCGCCTCCATGTCTTCATCAAGACACTGGAAACGATTGTGCTGTTGAATTTGGTCATCGGATCCATTTGGAAGGCGATCCGATGAAACCTTGTTTTGAACTTTATTTGGACTTTTTGGTAAAGGCTTTTCTTGTTTTTTATTCATTGGTTTCTGTGATGCTTTTGCAGGTGCAGAACTCTGTTTCTGTGGTGTAACTGTTTGAACTGAAGCTTCATTTGTTTGTGTTTGAGCGTCTTTCAAATTTACTGTTCTTGCTGTATTAGATTTTGTGACGCTGGAGTATGATGCTCCCAATGCATGACGTGCATTCACAATATTGCGTGCTTCTGCAAATGATAAGCTCTCTCGATGTTTTATCATTATAATTTCCTTCTCTCTTTGCCAGACTTTGCAAGTGCGGGATGTTGAGTAATGATCCTCACCACAATTCATGCATTTCATAGGTTTGTTACAAGGATCAAGATGGTAGGTCTCAACTTCATTTGCACCGCATCGCTTACAATGTTCGTCAGCGTTACATTGTCTTTCATGGTGTCCAAACTTAAAGCACTTGTAACATTGCAAGGGGTTCGGAATGTAAACGTCAACTGGCTCTTTCAAATATCTTATTTTTAAGATCTTTGGTAGGATTGCCGTGTTAAATTTCAAAATGATTGAATTTGTGTCTCGCCTGACGTTATCACGATAGACACGGATTCGTCTAGCCTCGACTACATTTTGATTTGATAGTTCGGACACAATTTCTTGTTCTTCAACACCGGCTAAATCAGGACAGCGAATAATACCCCTTGATGAATTCAGAGAGCCATGTGCAGAGCACTTTGAAGGTATATTATGAAATTGCTTCAGTCCGAGCAGACTTTTTGCATGTTGAGGTTTTTCCACCTCGACCAAAAGACCACCAGTTCTCAGCTTTTTAACGGATTTCGGTGATCCTGCAATCGAAACTAGAACTTTTTCAATAATAAATGGTGAAAGCTTGGTCAAAGGTTGTTCTGGGTTACACGATTCAATCACGAGAAACCGGGGAAAGCCATTCGTCGATTCAACAGAAACACAGTCGTTTTCCATATGTTCACGCGTTCGTTTTTTATTTGGGTGATCCATGATTGAGTGTTTTATATTTCATCATTCGTGGCCCCCACCCACCATAGGGGACATGGCAAATAGAGCGGAGCATCCAGCTCAGCATGTCAGGGTTACCCAAATGATATACTCGGGCCATGCAAACTAAAAAATCTGACAAAGAAGATGCGTGGGAACAACCCAAGATCAGGAAGCACCCACGCAAATCAATGTCCAACCAATCAGTCCACACAACCCAATTAGCCCATGAGCCTATATTAGACTAGGGACTAAAACATACAAAACATATACAGTTAAAATGGACAAATTTTTGCTTTGCGAATACATGCAAATATGAGAATGAATGAATGAATGTTGTTTTATGGCGCATCGACAGCTGTGGTCATTTAGCGCGCATATCTGTGTTAAAAGTTAATAAAAGTAGAGTTGTTTAAATTGAATAAAGTTTGAATACGCTAATGACAATAAAAGAATTGAATTAAAAGGTATGCATAAAGGACATTATCGAGATACAGGGCAATCCCTATATACTCAAAAGTTCTAAATGATAAGATTCAAGAATGTGATAAAAAGGTTTGAAGTCAATGTTTGATTGATAAAAAGAGGTTTTTAAATGAAAAACAAATATGTGCATAAAAATATGATATTGAGTGGTTGGGCAATCCCTGCCTACTCAATAGTTTTAGATTAAAAGGTAAGATTGGTAATATTGCTTTTCCTTGGAAATGACGTTAAAACTGGTTAAAATTGTAACCTTCAATGGGATCAATACACTCCCATTAAAGAGGTCCTGTCTCCAATGAGATAAGATGCCCCCAAGAGGGCTAATCCTCCCATTAAGGAGATGTAAACTGAATATTATAGGAATTAAGAATATTGTAAAAAGATATGTAAGAAACTCAAGAGTAAATATCACAGTTTATTGTAAATGCCAATCTCCTTTATGAAAGCGATAATAGATTCAACGCTGACAGAATCAAAAAGATTCTTTAAACTATCGACGTTGAAATATTTTGAACGAACTGGCTGAAAGTCAACGCAATCTAATAGGATATGTTTTACAGAAAAGGTTGCATTGCATGGAACACATTCAGGGGCATCATCTCTGGTCAAAAGCCAGGAATGTGTGATGCGTGAATGGCCAATTCGAAGTCGTGCAATTATCACTTCTTCTCGACGAACAGACCTGTAAACGGGGTACCATTCACCAAGGGATGGTTTAACTGAATGCAGTTTATTGAAAAAATGAGCATCCCACTCAGATTGCCAAGAAGATTGGATATGTTTAAAAACGGAGGATTTAAAATCAGTGTGAGGAACTTTAAGATCTGAAATGGGAAGGTTAAGTGCAGATTTGGCCGATCTATCAGCATTTTCATTGCCTTTGATGCCTACATGACTTGGAAGCCAGCAGAACACCAATCTATTCGTAGAAGAAATTTGTGAGATCCTTTCAAGTAAACTACAGATTAAGGGATTCTCAAGTTGTTGATTTGAAAGGGCCTGTAATGTTGACAAAGAGTCCGAAAAGATAATGAAACGGTTGAAATTAGAACGTTCAGCTAGATTAAGGGCAAGATCAATTGCTTTAATTTCAGCAGAGAAGATAGAGGAGTTGTTTGGAAGGCGGCACTTTAAGCTCCTTTGTCCATAAATAGCGGCAGCTGCTACCGAATTGCCTTCTTTAGATCCATCTGTATAGATGGGTTTGAAGGAAAAGTAATGCTCCTTTATCTCGTTGTATCTAGCATGAAATACAGTTCTATCCGTGACAGACTTTTTGTCAGATGCAAGGTCAAATCTGAATTCTGCACTGTTTAATGTCCATGGAGGAATTTCAGAGATTTTATAGTTGGCAATGGAATCAGTGTCTATGCCAAGGTTATCTACTATGGGCTCCATGCGGATACCAAATGGAGGAATAACATTTGGTTTCCTTTCAAAAAGATCTTTATATTGAGGTTTAAAAACAACTTTATGAGTTGGATTAAAACGATTCGACTTCAGTTTTAAAAGATATTGAAGTGAGAGCTTTTCCCTCCTGTAAGAAAGAGAAGGTTCATTAGCCTCAACATAGAGACTATTGACGGGAGAAGTTCTGAAAGCTCCAAGTATAAGACGAAGACCTTCGTGGTGAATAGAATCCAGAATTTTCAAATAAGATTTACGGGCAGATCCGTATACAATCGATCCATAGTCTAATTTGGAGCGAACTAAAGACCGATAAAGCCGCAAGAGGACTTTACGGTCTGCTCCCCATTCAGAATGGGCCACAACCTTAAGAAGATTAAGAGCCTTCTTGCACTTCTTTTTAAGTGCAGTGATGTGAGGAAGGAAGGAAAGCTTTCTGTCAAAGATGACTCCAAGAAATTTAAACTCAGAAACTACTTCAATTTTAGTTCTGTCCAAATATAGCTCAGGGTCTAGATGAACACCTCGTAGATTGCAAAGGTGCATGCACTTGGTTTTGGATTTGGAGAATTTAAAGCCATTTTCATCAGACCACGTTTGCAGTTTGTTGAGACACTGTTGAAGTTGTCTCTCAATAATATTCATATTTCGAGATCTGAAGCATATAACGAAGTCATCAACATAAAGGGAACAGTCTACACCAGGACAGATAGCTTTGACAATACTGTTTATTTTTACACTGAAAAGTGTAACAGATAGAATACATCCTTGGGGTACACCCATCTCCTGTTCACGGGCTCCCGATACAGTATTACCAACTCGGACACGGAAAAGACGTTTATCCAAGAAGGCTGAAATAAAAAGAGGAAGACGGCCTCGAAGACCAAAATCATGTAAGTCTTTAAGAATTCCGTATTTCCAAGTCGTATCGTAAGCGCTTTCAAGGTCAAAAAAGACAGACACTACATGCTGTTTATTAATAAAGGCTTCTCTGACAAAGGTTTCAAAGCGGACCAGATGATCTATAGTGCCACGCTGGCGCCGAAATCCACTCTGTACATCAACGATAAGGTTGTTTTTCTCTAAATACCAGACAAGCCTGTCGTTGACCATGCGTTCTAAGGTCTTGCAGAGACAACTAGTAAGAGCTATTGGACGATAGTTGGCGGGGTCACCAGCATCCTTGCCAGGTTTTGGGATAGGAATGACTAGTGCCTCTCGCCAGGACGAAGGAAAATCACCTGATTGCCAGATATCATTAAAAATGTCAAGTAAAACTGAGAGAGAAGTAAAAGGTAAGTGTTTTAAAAACTGGTAATGAACTTTATCTTGGCCAGGACAAGAATCGTGAGCTTTATTCAGAGCAGATTTTAATTCTTTAAAGGTGAAGAGTTTATTATAATGCTCTGAATTTGGAGAATTGAAATTAAGCTTTTTCTTTTCTTCTCGAGCTTTATTCCTCTGGAACTTTTCAGCATAGTTTACAGAGGAAGACTTTTTGCAAAAGGTGTCAGCAAGAGCATCAGCTATATCTTTGGGTGATTCCAACGAAGTATTGTTAACTTCAAGGTGATTAAGAGGGGGCTGGCCTTTGCCATTGATCTTTCTGATCATGTCCCAGGTTTTTTTAGTAGTAGTTCTACTATTTAATTTAGAGACATATTGTCTCCAAGCCTTGCGCTTACTTTCTCTAATGGTTCGACGAGCCTTTGCTCTAGAAATACGGAAAAGATTATGATTTTCTTTGGTAGGTCTGAGGTTAAACTTTCTAAGGGCTTGTTTTCTGTCTTTGACAGCTTGTTTACAATCATCATTGTACCAAGGCTTGTCAGGACGTTTTGGATTTGTCGAGGTCTGAGGGATGGATTGCTTTGCTGCATCAATCAATAGGGAAGTAAAAAGTTTTGCAGGATCATCGCAATCTCTAAATTTGTTATGTGTAATGCTTTGTTCACAAAGGGTTTCAAATTTATTCCAATTGGCTTTCGAAAGCTTCCATTTCTGTGGTCGAACACTGCTAGATGGTTGCAGGGTTTTCATTTAAAGCCGATTGCCGATCAAAAACATCGGTTGAAATCGGCTTTTAATCGGTTGTTTTTGCTGGATCTTTGAAAAATCGATCGCTCTGTTTATACCGAAAATATTTCACGCGTTGGTAACTGTACTGCGACACCGGTTCAATTTTACCGCGAAACCAGAAATAGTTGGTTTATGAATGTTACGCGGTCATTCATTGGATGCTTGCATACAATTATCCAATCGTAGGCCTCGATACGTTGCTCCAATCTCCATTTGGTAATCATGGACGCCAAAGCAAAGAGAAAGAAGTCCGCAAATTGCTGTTTATTTGATTTTGGTTTTAAAAACGCCAAATTAGACGATGACGCCGGTTAGTAAAGTTGACATAAAATTAACTATAAAGTTTAAAGTGCGTGACTCAGTTTTTTACAGACCGTTCTGCAATTTTAATCCCGAGAAGCGAGTTGTCGTCGAACTATTGTACATCGACAATACATACTTTGTTTTATATTATTTTTGTCTTCGGATATTTACCATAAAAGCGAATGCATTGATCTGAGATATATGAAAGATTATTTAATTTGTTAAATGTTTTAAGGTGAATTGGGTTAAATTTAAGATTTAGAAAGTGAATTAAAAATGAAATGTCCTATCTGCTTTGCTCTTTGTAAAAAATCAAATAGGTAAGTGTATGTCTTACTCTTAATTGGCTGTGAAGTAAGACATGTTAACATTTGTTTTCATATTTTATACGTGTATTTTTCTCAAAACAGTATTTGGACCTCACTTACATACTGTATATGTACAAGTGAGATCCAAATAATGTTTTAAGAGCAAACTCATGACATAATGATAGAAAAAAAAAAAACAGATTTACCATCAAGGAGACCTCACAAAATAGGTTTAAAAAAGCTCAGAATCGTTTTCGGCCGGGGGGCTTTGCCGCCCTGGTCCCCCTACCAGGGCGTTGCCCTGGACCCCCTGCCTGTTGTTTTTGTCAATCGATCTGTTGTTTCATTTCAAAATGAAAACCCTGTGGTTGTGTAGACGAAAAGATAATTGGGAAATGATCACTTCCGCACAAGTCCTCAGTCACTTTCCACGTGAAATTGGGAAGTAAGACTGGGCTGCATACGGTTAAATCAATAGAAGAGTAAGATCCAGTTGCTGGATGTAAGTAGGTTTTGGACGTGGTATCATTCATAAAAGACAAAGAATTGTTCGAAATGAAGTTTTCCAACTGTAAACCTCTCTGGTTTGTGTCATCGCAGCCCCACATAACATTGTGACCATTAAAGTCTCCAGCAAGAATATAGGGGGATGGCAATTGCGAAATGAGATCATTCAGATTAGTCTCACTGATAGGTGTATTCGGGGGCAGATATAAAGAGCACAGTGTAACAGCACTGTGTAAAGATAATCTAATGGCAATAGCTTGCAGGTTTGTATTAAGAACGATAACTTTATGAGGAATGTTGTTATTAACAATAACAGAAACACCTCCTCTGGCTTTTTCGCCTTCGGTAAAGATTTTATTGTAAATGGAATGATATTTGTTAGAAATATCATCCTCCTGTTTAAGGAAGGTTTCTTGCAGACAAACGGCAACTGGTTTGTGATCATTTATTAAAAGGGAAAGTTCGTCAAAATTTGACTTTATACCTCGACAATTCCACTGGATTATGGTATCCATAGTGCATGATGAAAGTATAAAAACTGAAGTAAAGAAGAGGCCGCAAACCAATGCAAAAGGCAGTAAAAACAGAAGTATGTTAACTTTCATTTTAGTTTACATGTGTGTCTTCTCAACACTTTTGGTTTCGGGAGTCGAGTTTTGCCAGGAGTCAAGGTTTTTGTTCCATTCAGACCTATGGTTACCCCAAGGAGATTCGCAGTCTGAGCCATCAGACTCTTCCTCCTCCATCTCCTCTTCACTTTTGTCCTCCTCTGGACCTTTATCGTGTGTGATTTCTTGAAGTTTTTCAAATTTATTTGAAAGAGAGACAGACGGTTGACCAATTTTGACGGTGATTTTACGTTCACCAGCTTTGCGATTTTTCGTTTTACCCGGTAGTGATTTGTCGGAATTGACCAGTTCCGAGATCTCTGTTTCAGATACACGGGTTTCAAAGACTTCTTCATCGGATTTTGTCAGCTTTTTACTAGATGTAGAGGCCGATGGCAAACCTTCTTTAGTTATCTGAACCCGAGTACGTGGTTGGGGCAGATTTTCAGAAGAATTGTTGTTAAATTTTGTAGATTTCAGCATACTAGGTTTCGTATTTGAAACGGAAGGTTTTGACAAACAGGAAGATGATTTAGGAGGAGAATTCACTTTTTCTGTATGTGTAGAGTTAAGGGATTTATCAGACGGCGGAGATGTTTTATTAGGATTGAGAACTTCAAAGGTAGATTGTGGAAGAATGGCTTCTAAATCATTTGTCATCTCAGGAAATTTGGTTAAAATGAGTTTGGCGAGGACGACACAAGTGTGACAATCCTCTTTCGCAGGGGATGTCACACTGGCATAGCTCGCAGAGAAAGATTTTGGTTGATCAGCTGCACGCTGTTTGACAAGCTGTCGTGCTTCTGGAAAACTTAAGTTTTTTGTATATTTCAGATTCAAAATTTCTTTCTCTTCTTTCCAGAGAGGACAATCTCTTGAAAAAGCCGCATGGGCACCCTTACAGTTTACACATTTCTGAGGACTTGAACATGTCTCGAAATTGTGGTTTTCTTCCTCTGTTCCGCACTTTGCGCAAACAGGATTTCGAGGGCATTTACTTATATGATGCCCGTACTGTTGACATTTAAAACAGCGCAAAGGATTTGGGATATACATCTCAACCTTTGCCGAGATGTATCCAATTTTCACGGACTGAGGAAGAACTGCTGACGAGAACGTTAAAATATATGTATTAGTTGTCCTCATTTCGCCATTTCTTTTTACAGAAATGCGGGTAACACCTGTAACACCCTGTGATTTTAAGCCCTTTTCAATTTCTGAGATGGAACACAAGGAAAGTTCTTTACATCTCACGATTCCCTTACTAGAATTCAGGGTCTTGTGAGGGTAAATGTTTACTTCCAGTTGAAAAAACTTGTTGTGTTTTAGAAGATTTTCAGACTGTTGCCTTGTGAACATTTCAACCAATATAGTGTTGTTTCTCAGTTTTTTCACAGATTTTGGAGTACCCAAAATACTATGAAGCTGTTTTTCTACAACAAAAGGGGATAATTTAGTGACAGGGTTTGAAGGGTCCTTGGACTCTATAACAATAAAAGTAGGGAAATGAAGGAAGAAAGGTGATGAGTGAGATGGAGGCTCCGTATCAGAATCAGATTCTGAATGGGGTCTTTTTCCTTCAGGGTGGTTTTTCTCTTGAAGCTTGGCCTTTTTTTGAGTTGCCATAGTGTTTTCTTTTCCTTCAGCACCAATGCTCCCCACCCGCCTCGGAGCCCAACAAGGGGACATGTCCTGGGGAAACCTAACACAGGACATGTCAGGGATACATTGATGGTATACTCAAGTGAAGTGGCTAAACTAGACAAATGCCTTCCTGTAAAACGCTACACCAAGCTCAATATAACATTATCGAGGGCATTGCATCTGCCAGTCAAATACCTATACTTTCACTTGATTGACCCTTGAGCCACCGCCTTCTAAGGCAAATGGGTAACAATAAGGGATGTGAATTTGTTTAAAGATAAAGGTAAGACCATAGATGGTTATAAAGTGCCAAAATGAGTGCCCTAGGGCTTGGCATGACCAGCCGATTGATCAGGTCGGGCCCACCTGACCCCCTGTTTAACTCAACTCCAGGCCAAAGTGGTGTGTTTCAACCACCAGGACCCCTTCATCAAGTGACACAGGTCGCAGCTCACGGCAAACGAGCAGGCACACTGGTGGGGTTCTACCATCCTGTAGTGCGACAGCTAGGCTATTTCTATACCCCCGCCCAGCTGGGGGTCGCAAATATGAGATCAAGTGAATTTGTGATACATGCAGTATAAGGTAAACAGTTATAATAGATGCAGTATCAGGTAAAGAGTTATGATGTATACATAATTTGATGGTTTTTATATTAGCCATGGTGTCATAACTATGGGAAATAATTTCAAAATGCCCAAAATCTAAAAGCGACCAGCCGATTGCACTAGACCGGGCCCATCTAGGCTCTCGTTTACATCGAAGCCGAGGCCGAAGCAGTGTGTTGAAGAACTGGAGATCCCTGGGCTCCCCTCAACTGCCAGGACCCTCTTTTCCGGCTTACGAGTCTCCACCCACGGCAAACAGGCGGGTCCATTGGTGGGGTCTTACCACTCTGCAGGACGGGAGCCGGCGAATTCTATCCCCCCCCACCCCCGTCCGGCTGGGGGCTTAATGTGTAAGAAATTGTAAAGAACATTGTCATTAAACTTTGTAATAGCAATAATGACAATGTCCTGTTTTATATAATACTTTTGCACATTTATAATTTCATATTAAGTTAGTTCACATTTTAATACAGAAGTGTAACTTTGAAACCACTCCCTCACAAGCACACCTCTTCTCGCGCTATAGATATATGGCTGTAGAACATATTGTGACAAAAGGAGATTGCTTGAAAGAAGCTAGTTCACTTTTTCTTACAACCTTTTCTACCGTATATGGTACTTATCTTTCGTTTTCAATGGACTTTCAAATGTCTGCAATTTCTGTAAATTTCAAGCAGTGTAAAATTTGGTGTTGTGGTAATGGGTTAACGAGCCACAGGAACGGCATTTATTGAAAGCAGAGTGGCAGATTAAGTTATTCATGGTGTGCTGTCTACCAGTTTCTATACATTCAAGGGAGACTATTTTTGGGTAAATATGTTGACTCCACATGAGTTGTTTCCCTTAGTCTACATGCATTTCTTGATTAGTAATCTCAGATCCAAAATAGATTTTGTTTTTAAGCACTGGATATTTATTGTGGTTGACCTTTTGTTATGACATTTATGTTTCTGATGTTGTAGCCAAAGACCAATCTCTGTTTTTTGAATCATGACTGAAATAATACTTCCATTTAATTTTGGCTTTGAGAGTATTTTGGATCAACTTCCGCCTAAGACGTTCGACATGTTTCTTTTCCTGCACACGCCGCTTCAGTTCTAGACTTTCTTAGCCGCTCATGGCGTAAGTTCTAGCTATGATTTACATCTCTCATCATCCTTAATTTGTTCAAGAATACTCACTTGTTCTCTTCTTAATATTTCTTGGCTTGAGGCAATGTTTTACATACATAATTGAAAACATTTCAACTTGGTAAAATTCCACCATGATGCATAATTTGTGCAAAACATTTTTATTTGACTCTTCCATCACCTTAATTATCCTTTGTACCTCTTAATATATTTTTTTTGTTAGTATACAAACCTTTCTGCTAAGTGTCATTACCCTTGAATATTACTGACAGTGAGTACTGGGATCGGCCTTCATGGCGTGCAGTCTGATCTCAGGTCTCACTCTTCGCAACTGTCCAATTTCATGTTAGTTATTGCGACATGTTTATCGCTCTATACAATGGCAATGGAGGGGAAGAGCGAAGTATTTCAGTAATTTTATATTTTATTCATTTTTGGATGAATTGTATTGGTGTAATATTCCATCATTTATTAAGCTGCTTTTCCCACAATTTATTGACATATTTACATCCTCACACCTCAACTGACGTCTTCTAAAGTCATGCTCGGTCAGTTCAGTCCTATTAAGATATTGCTCTCTTAATGTGGCAGTATGGGTCCAGATTGGGCTGCAAGCTCTGTGCAGTCTGATCTTGATCTATATTGTGACATTTTTACATCTTTGGAAAGGATGAAAATATTGGTAATTATGTGTAATTTTCTGAGGATGCTTTTTGTTTGTTTTGCAGTAATTTACCTCACACTCTCACCATGTCATTGAATTAATCAATAAATGACGAGGTTATACTAGCTGTGGCTGTTCTTTTGATTAGGTCATGACAGATTAGACAGCATACATGGTAACCAGGATTTGTTGCTTTTCCCACGGTGTTCCATACTTTTACCACATTAATCACATTATTTTGGCACTGTGGTAATTTTTGGACACTGGGCACATTATTTACTGTTTCCTAAAATACGGTTGGGTGCTTCTCGGTGATGTTTCACCTTTATTCCGAACAGCGACTCATCAATTTCCACATCTCCTGTAAATTTCAGATTGAGACGTGTTCTATGCATCTTGTCCACCACACCTCGCGCACCACGGATGCCCAATTTACAGCAGTTGTGAAGTAATTTATTCCAACTTGTACGCTTATCTTCTTCAGAGACAGACCTTCAACATACAGCTTCATAAAAAGCATGACTCCATGCATGATATTGAGAAATAGTTATATACACATAACACCCACTTACGTTTTGTTATGGTGCAGTATATCCTATAAATGTGATTACCATTATGTGTCTTGGTTACAAGCAATACTATTTTATTGTAATGTATTCATAGCATTTCACTTTAGTAATTGATAAAGAAAGGCATTTGTAGTATATACGTCTGCGAAACATTGTCAGAAAAGGATACATTAATTGAAACAAGCAATATCTGCATTTCTGAGTATGTTTTGTAACGTATATACCAGTTAATTTCCATGTGAAATCTACTTTTAAATGTCGACTGCAATATATTTCCATTTCCAACACTGTTAAATTTACGTCGAATAGTAATGGATTAAAGGTGGCTCTTCAGATTTTGGGCAGAAAATTTTACAAAAATGCAAAAAAATCATCCTTATACTCCAAAAGCCTTTTAATTTGCGTTCATAAAACCCCAGTAGTCCAAAACCATCTGACAACACGAGAAATTAGAGATTTACTACAGCCCAGATTGACACCAACGGGAGACACGTTCTATTTTGAGATGATCTATTCTCTCATTTACATACAGGAATACACAGACAAAGTTTAAACATAGCGTCCGAAGAAGACATTATGGAAAATAATTATTAAATGTTTGTTTTGCAATGGAATGTAAGTGGTATTAGTATTAGTCGGACTTGCTGGATCGCCGAAGTCGGTAAAAAAGCTTAAATCGGGTAGCCTTCTCGTTGAAGTAGACAAAGCTGTGCATACTAGGACCCTTATGAAAATTAAGCACTTCTTTAATATTCCTGCCAAATGCGTTCCGCACGGTAGCTTGAATACTTCAAAGGGTATCATTCGTTGCCCAGACCTCGCAGGTATTTCTGAACATGAAATAACATCGGAACTTTCAAACCAAAACGTAACAGCTGCGAAACGTATTACGATTTTGAGAGATGGCGTCAGGAAACCCACCAATACAATAGTATTGACATTTAATACTGCTATTCTGCCTAAATCTTTGAAGGTAGGATATCTGAAAGTTGCAGTGGATCTTTACATACCAAATCCACTTCAATGCTATTGTTGCTTCAGATTCGGGCATCATGAAAGTAAATGCAGGTTTAACCAAGGTGAAGAATTCTGTCGAAGTTGTGGCAATTCAAACCTGGTACATAAGACTGAAAAATGTGAATTTAATATCAGATGTAAGAACTGTCAAGGAGATCATGTAGCAACTTCGCGATCATGCCCGGTATGGAAAAAAGAAAAAGAAATTGTCACTGTTAAATATACTGAAGGCCTTTCATTTCCAGAAGCGAGGAAAGTTGTGAAAGCAAGAAACGCTTAGGGTGTTTCGTATGCATCAGCTTCAAAAACAAACACATCGAAACCTGTTCAGCGTAGGGACGCCCATACCCAAACAACGGATATTGGTACCCAAACAACAGAAAAAGTATCAACCAGTAATGAAAATGTTCACGAGAGGTCTAAAACATCCAGTAAAAGCAAACAGAATGCTGCATCTAGCCAACCTGTTACAAAAAAACTAAATAGTTCACAAACGCAAGCAAAGGCACCAAATAGCCCCAGCCGAAGGAGAAATAAATCTCCTCCACAGGTCCTCTCAGACCGCCTACCAAAGGGATCTGATGAGGCCGAATAATCAAACTAAATAAGAAATGAACAATCACATACTTCCATTGCTTTGTGGTATCCTCCTTATTTTCACTTTCTTTATGACAAACAATATTCTGAAATGGAACTGTCGAAGCATTAAAGCTAACGTCGAGGAATTAAATCTCTTAGTTAACGAACAGAAACCAGTAGCAATTTGTTTACAAGAGACATTTCTTAAAGACTCCGACAGGTTTTCTTTGAAGTATCACTCTTGTTACTTGAAAAACTTTACTGGTGGCGATAAGGCTTCAGGAGGTGTAGCTGTCATTGTGAAAAACTGTGTTCCACACCATTGTGTAAAGCTTAACACTACCTTACAGGCCGTTGCAGTAAACATTACTCTCAACAAGACCATTACTTTATGTTCCATTTATCTTCCACCTAGTTTACCAATTGATGTCAGAAAACTTGACGACCTTGTGGCTCAATTGCCGAAGCCTTTTATTTTAATGGGCGATTTTAATTCCCATCATACATTATGGGGATGTTCAAATACTAATGGCAAGGGTCAAATTATTGAGGATTTTATCACGAAGCACGACTTTGTTCTGCTAAATGGTAAGTTCTCGACCTATCTTCATCCTGCTACTGGTTCTTACTCATCACTAGATCTTACTATTTGCAGCCCTGGAATTGTTGCTTATTTTAACTGGAACGTTTGTGATGATCCTCATGGAAGTGATCACTTCCCGATAAAAGTACCGGAAGTAGGACCTTCAGTACAACAACGGCCTCAACGTTGGCAGCTTCACAAAGCGAATTGGGAACAATTCAGAATTCATTGTGAACAAACAATTCATCCCAGTGCTTTTGAAGATTGTGAAAATCCTGCTGAGCTCTTCACTTCCTTGATTTATTCGGCTGCTGAACAGTCAATTGCTCGGACTTCGGCAAATCCAAAGCACCCAAACAAACCATGGCTTAGTGATGATTGCAAAAAGGCTATAACAGAACGAAAATCTGTTCTTAGACAATTTAACCTGAGACCAACCCAGGAAAATCTTACTAAGTTTAAAATTGCTCGTGCAAAAGCACGTCGGACTATCAAGCAAAGTAAACGTGCGTTTTGGCGACAGTACGTGGCTGGATTAAATTCTAGATCGTCTGTCAAAAAGACATGGGACATGATCCGGAAAATTAACGGCAACAACTCTTCATTAAATGTTGATGATGATGTCACCTCCAAAGCAGACATTGCAGATGTCTTAGCTGACACCTTTGCAGAGAAATCCTCTTCCTCAAATTATTCGACAGCATTTCAGAAATTTCAGAATACTAAAGAAAAAACAAAGCTAAATTTTAAGTCGAATAACAATGAACATTACAATAAAGACTTCACTATGAAAGAATTGAGGAAAGCATTAAAGAACTGTCATGACTCTGCTGTTGGATGTGACGACATCCATTACCAGTTTTTGAAGCATTTACCATTTCGATCCCTCGACAGTTTACTTCGCATATTTAATCAAGTCTGGCATACTGGTATTCTCCCAGATTCCTGGAAGGAGGCCATTGTAATTCCCATACCAAAACCGGGTAAAGACTCGACGAATCCTACCAATTATCGCCCTATAGCCTGAACAAGTTGTATTTGCAAAACCATGGAAAGGATGGTCAATGACCGGCTTGTTTGGTTTTTAGAGAAAATCAAACTTATTGCTACCGTTCAAAACGGTTTTCGTAAACAAAGAGGCACTCTCGACCATTTAGTTCGCTTCGAAACTTTTATTCGTGAAGCTTTTATAAAAAAGGAACATGTTGTTTCCGTATTTTTCGATCTCGAAAGTGCCTACGATACCACACGGAAGTATGGAATCATGAATGACCTCCATGAATTCGGTGTAAGAGGTCGCCTTGCTTATTTCATTTCGGCATTTTTGAATGAACGTCACTTTAGAGTCCGGGTTGGAGATACTCTCTCAAACCCTCATGAACAAGAAATGGGCGTTCCCCAGGGAAGCATTCTCTCTGTTACACTATTCAGTGTCAAAATCAACAATATTGTGAAGTCTGTGTGCCCTGGCGAGGAATGCTTTTTGTATGTTGACGACTTCTGTATTTGCTATAGATCCAAACATATGCATACAATAGAGCGGCAATTACAGCAAGTGCTGAATAATTTAAGTAAATGGTCAAGCGAAAATGGTTTCAAATTTTCTAAAACTAAGACCAAATGTATGCATTTCTGCCAATCAAGAAAATTATACTTGGATCCTGAACTTACATTAGATGCGGTACAAATTGAAGTCGTTCCTGAATTCAAATTTTTAGGTCTTTTATTTGACTCTAAACTGTCGTTTATTCCACACATCAATTACTTAAGTAATAAATGCCAAAAAGCTCTTAATCTTTTACGAGTTGTCTCCAGCATGGACTGAGGAGCCGACAGAAAAGTCTTATTAAGATTAGATAGATCACTTGTCCGTTCCAAGTTAGATTACGGCTGTGTCGTATATGGCTCAGCGCGACAATCTTACCTTCGGAAGTTGGATTCTATCCACAACCAAGGTTTACGATTAGCACTTGGCGCTTTCAAGACATCTCCCGTCAATAGCTTATATGCTGAAGCTAATGAACCATCTCTTAATTTACGCAGGAAAAAACTCTCTTTACAATATTACTTAAAGTTAAAATCAAATCCTGCCAATCCAACTCATAAAACAGTATTTAAACCATTGTATAAAGATGAATTTTTAAAAAGAGAGAAAGTTATACCTCCTTTTAGTTTACGCTGTGAAGCGGATATTAATTGCCTTGATTGTGATCTTGGGGATGTAGCATGCCATAACATTTCTGAAGTTCCTTTATGGACTTCCAAAAGTCCAACTTATCTTTACAATCTTGCTTCAGATAAGAAAGCTACTACAGATCCGATGATTTTCAAAACTAAATTCCTTGAAGTCAAAGAACAGTATTATACTCATGAAGAAATCTATACATATGGTTCAAAAGATGGGGAAAAAGTTGCTTCAGCTGCCGTCCTAGACGGTGAATTGTATCAGTTCCGATTACCTGATAATTCGTCTATTTTCTCTGCGGAGCTAAAAGCGATTGACCTTGCCCTCAACCATATTGAACAAGATGGCTATTGGCGATACATTATATATACTGATTCTTTATCAGTTATGCAAGCACTTGAGAGCGAGAAAACGGATAATCCGCTTGTAGTCAATCTCCTTGAGAAATTGTCCAGATTATGCGAAGGAGCTGATAAAGTTTTCTGCTGGCTCCCCAGCCATATTGGTATTAGTGGTAATGAAGAGGCAGATAAAGCTGCCAAGGACGCATTATCACTAGAAAGTTTGCCTTTTTAAAGATCCTTTTAGTGATTTTAAACCTCTTATTAATAGTTTTATTAATGGTGTTTGGCAAAGATCTTGGAGCGATCCTTCAAATCAAGAGAATAAATTATTCGCTATCAAGCCAAATACAAGTGAATGGCTCCCTGGCTTACGGTCAAACCGTGGAGAGGAAGTTATTTTGGCCCGTTTGAGAATAGGTCATAGCCATATGACGCACTCGTATCTTCTCAAAGAAGAGCCTCCTGTATGTATCCCATGCAATGCATTTTTTTCTGTCAAGCATTTACTGATAGAGTGCACAGATCTTGCACCGTACAGGGATAAATACTTTCATGTTGACAGTTTAAAAACTTTGTTTGATACTGTGAAATTAGAATCACTATTCGATTTTCTGAAAGAAGTTAACCTTTTTAAGAAGATATAGTTTTACTTTTTGACATTTCAATTTTTACTGATGGTCTTAAACAAACAGTGTTTATTCTCCTTTAAGGGGGCTCTATTAAAATGTTTGAGTAAATAGGGAAGCCCTGTTTCTTAGTATTTATTTTGTTGTTTAATTCATAAGTATTACATTTTAAGGCCTATTGACCTATTCAAAGTTAACTTTTTATCTTGTTAACAAGGTTGCTTCTTTGTTTTTTCTCATCTGTGTCAATGTTCCACAGTATAACTTAAAGTAGATGCATGATACTATACGTAAGTGCGCCCAATATGACCTAAGTTGTCGACGGGCCATAAAACACCATTCATTCATTCATTCTTTAAGTGGTATTAGTCACGTGCCAGTCACCTGACATTCCCACAATGCTATTTTGATTTTTGGCGCGAAATCTAAAATAGCTTTAGAGGCTACGTAGCCTTTTAAGGGAATACCAAAAAAATTTTATCTGTAATTTTATGATTCTTAATTATTGATGATTTGTATTATTTTTTCATATAAATTTCAGTTATATATATTTTTTTTAATTTGGTGAGATGTAAAAATTCTAAATACCCACCTTTAAAAGTATCTCGCACATATTGCGGACTTTGTATGAAACGGAAGATACAAGCCCTTTAAAAAAATATTAGGGGTAAAAGCAGAAAACTACAGTAAGCGGCATTATCGACTTTTCCCACAATAGTTTTTACCTTTCCATTGAGCACGTAACAAAAGTGACTGTAATATATTTTGTGTAATGTGCATGGTTTGAAATTGCACCTGTATAAAATTAGGATTTATGGTAAACTGTAGGAAAGACTATGACAATTTTCACTTGGGCGGGCAAACGAAAAAAATTTATATGGCAATCAGGAAATGGAAGAACTTGAAATGCGTATAAATTTGTCCTGTGTAAGGGCCTATAAGACATTGCATGAATATCAAAAATGAATGCCGAGTAGTAAATTTCAGACACTGTTTTAGGGTCCCTTATTTTGCTTAAAGCCCCAATAGCGCTCATGCAGAGGTATTTTTGTGCGTGAAAATAGTCGGAATAAAGACACGAATCTGCTAATTATACTCTAATTATGTCAACAAGGGGATAAAAGCGTTCATTGCAACATCGGCTCCTGCTACAGAACCATTTGCATTTTTTTCGTTATCAACTCTCCCAACTCCAAACAAGAGCTTCGCAAAGCGGCGCATATACGCCCGAAAAAGCTTGTCGGTGAAATGAGTTGAAATGACGGAAGGGCCATCAATAAAGAGTAGTTAATCTCCACGATATGTGAAAAATATTACAGGGCAATAGCTGAAAAAAGAAGGGTGGCTAAGTTACAAATTTTGTGAATTGCCGTTCTCCACAAGGTTTTCTATCAGTCTTGAAAGGTTCAAGATCATAGCTTTTATATTTTAGAAATTATGGCCCTGACGAAAATTCAAAGAAAAAACTAACAAAGGCGATAACTACAAAAGAAGGATGGCAGAGTTATGGTTCTTATGCAGTGCACTTCTTCATAATGTGTTCTATTAGTCTTTGAAGTTTCAAGATGATAGGTTTTAAAGTTTGGGAGTTATGGCCTGAACAAAAATTCAAACTGAAAATTAATAAAGGGCAATTACTAAAATAATAAAGGTCGCAGAGTTATGATTCATGTGCACTGCACTTCTCCATAATGGGTTCTATCAGTGTATGAAGTTGCAAGTTATTAGCTTTTACAGTTTGGAAGTTATGGCCTGGACAAAAATTCAAACTGAAAATTAACAAAGGGCAGTAACTCAAAAAAAAAAGTGGTACAGTTATGGTTCATGAGCGATGCACTTTTTCACAATGTGTTCTATCAGTGTATGAAGTTCCAAGTTAATAGCTTTTATAGTTTAGAAGTTATGGCCTGGACAAAAATTCAAACTGAAAATTAACAAAGGGCTGTAACTCAAAAAATAACGGTGGCAGAGTTGTAGTTCATGTGCACTGCACTTCTCCATAATGTGTTCTATCAGTGTATGAAGTTGCAAGTTATTAGCTTTTATAGTTTGGAAGTTATGGCCTGGACTAAAATTCAAACTGAAAATTAACAAAGGACAATAACTCAAAAAATAAAAGTGGCAGAGTTATGTTTCATGTGCACTGCACTTCTCCATAATGTGTTCTATCAGTGTATGTAGTTTCAATTTGATACCTTTTATGGTATGGAAGTTATGGCCTGAACAAAAATTCAAAGTGAAAAGTTGGTTATTTCAGAAATCAAGGGCAGATAATGTTGGAACCTAAACAGCGATCAAAATTCTTAGACCCAGATGCACAACTAGACATCATGGAGATTCATTGTGGCAAGTTTCAAATAATTCCGATGAAAACTGTAGGAGGAGTTGCACACACAAGAAATTGCTAACGGACGGACGGACAGACAGACGGACGGACGAACGACCGGGGGTATAACATAATACGACCCTTCGGGCGTATAAAAAGACGTTGCTACATCTATTCGGAATGATTCTGATGTCCTATTTTTAGGCATCACGTGAATGATAATGATGACGTGTTTCCATAGACGCTATGTGCTTCCTCTGCATGAAAGCTACGGCGAAACCTCGGTAAGATTTTAATTTTCTTGAAATTAGTACTGCGTTCCTTTGTATGTTGATTGGTAAACCGGAGTTGCACTTTCTTCATTCTGATCAGGACATGAATAAACACATTTTTTTTTCTCTTGTCAGAGCTGTAGAGACTTCGCGTCTCGGCCGATAACACGTACGGCCCATTACTATTTCGTCCAATAAGACATTCGGCGTTTATACAATCAAAGTCGAATGTGTAGGGTACACAGGGTTGTAATTATGGACCAGGGAAAACTAGTTAAACAAATTGTGGATGTTTTATAGTGAAGATCGGACTTTATATAAGGTGCGTTCGGATCTTGATCGTAGGTAGTGAATGAGTTTAGAACTTTGTTTTGTGAAAAAATAACTGATGAATTTTGATCCGAGTTTAACATCAGGTGCTCAAATGTCAGACTTCTTACCAGGTATATTCTGGTCTTGACTAACGTTACAATGTCAACACAGCATATTTTTAGTCTCAACTTTCAAGAGTTTGGTTTAACTCATTACCAAATGACAATATTTAAAGCTTACAAGTCCAAATAGAAAGCGTTTACAAACGACAAAATAGAAGTGACTGAAAATTTGAAATTTGTTTTGTGAAGGGTAGAAAACATTGTGGTAAAAGGAGAAAATACTTGTTTCCAGCATTTTCTCCTTTTCTCACAATATTTTCTAAAGGCTTCTTTCTCAGGGGCGTCAAAAGTAGGGATTGTGTGGTAATGGGTTAACTCACAGGTTACAGATATCTTTACAGTCATTTTTTAAAGAAAAAATTGGTGTTATTTCATAAATTAAGTCATCGCATACAGATGAACCCTACAGATGCAAGACAGTTGAAGACCATCAGCAGTAGTAGACTGTACTCAAGTAGATCTAAAGCATTGTGATTGAGAATCATGTTTTTAATGTCTTTTTTACTGATCAATTTCCTTTCTAATCTAACAACAATGTATCTTTTTAGGCAGACAGAGAGACCAAGATGTTTTTAAACTGATGATTAGATACCCCAGTCTGGTGTTATATCCCATCTGAAAGAATACCTTTTTTTTTTTTTACAGATTTTAACAACATGTCAGGTATTTCAATGATATTTATGTCTGGATCTAAAATACATTAATTTTAGAACTTGTGTCTTGTATTCAGAGCTTAAATACTTGACCAGACAAAGGTTCAGCGTTGTACATCCATACCATAGACTGCATGTGCAATAGTTAATTTTTGGAAAGAATCAAGTTTTGGAAAGAAGCAATTGTATGTAACAAGCAAATATTCCTTTCTTACAGCCAGTGCACCTATCCATGCTTTTCTAGAGTTTCTATTACCTTTACTTTGCACAATATTCCAATGGCTGATTTCCCTTGTAACCATTTTCAAAACAATTATCAGCAGTAAGAAAGGAATGAATCTTGTTGCAATGACTATCTTCGATTCTGGGAAAATATTTTGCCCAGCTTGGGATTTGAACCAACAACTCTCTGTTCTAAAGTCCTGTTTAACAATGGCTGTACCATTTGGGTTTGGCACGAGTATTTGGTAAAAGTAATGTACTCTCCTCTATACAAAAGAATGCTTGATGAACCCTTTTCCTGTTGATCTGGGTTTTTTTTTACATTAAAAAAAAGAAGACTTTTGAAAACCTAGTGGAGAGAGGAAAAAAACTTTGAAACGAATTCCATTATTTGAGCAACGTTCAACTTGTTGTCTTCAAATGCTTTTAATATGGATGAGTTAAAAATTTAGTTCAGTCTGAAAATATGAATGGAGTCTCAATGGCTGTGTTGGAAACAAACACATAATTTTTAAATGGCCTTCCTAGGATATAGTTAAAAGACTCCCAAACAAAGTCTGTAGCATTATATTCATCAGACATTTCCCAATCATAAAGTATGGAAGAACTTTAAAACTGTCTGTAGCCATGTAATCTGCATAAACCTTGTATGCATTTTGTGATCATATATTTTTGTCAGAAACCATATTTGTAACTTAGATGTATGGGCCATGGCCTAGCAAAAATGGGCCTAATACATCTCAGTGATGTATTATACTAAGCACCCTATTATGGATCCATAAAACCCAATTTGTATAACAGTGGACTTGAACTGATGGTAGAATGGTACTTTGACATGCAGAAAATTTGTAAAGTGCAAAAAGTGTCATCCCATGTCAGCCTACACACACTTTTGACAGAGCATGGCTCCTATATTACAGTACAGTATTTAGCAAGAAACTTATAATCTTGTCATTTCAGTGTCTCATTTTGCACAAAGCCGGCCCAGTAAAGCCAGGTTACAAGGACATGAATGAAATGCGTTTGACGGGCCATCAACATTGGAGGTCGTGATGGGCACAAAGTTGGGAAGTGGTAGCGTGATAACAAAATTAGAATGAAAAGAGACTCGAATATGAAAAAAAGACTTTTTGAAAAAATTGTAATTTAGTTAAACAATGTAGGTAGCTTTAAATGTCAAATAACCATTTTAAAGGCAAACAGTATCAATATAGTATATTGAAAAGAAAATCTTATTATTCACTCTTTATCATAAGAGAAAAATGCAGACTCGTTAAAATTTAAAGCATTTGAAAATATTGTAGGAAAAGGAGAAAATGCTGGTAATCAGCATTTTTTCCTTTCCCACAATGTTTTCTGCCCTTCCCAAAACAAATTTTAAATTCTCAGTCACTTTTATTTTTTTATCTTCAAATGTTTTTAATAGGGTCCAGTCTAAAAATTTTTTGTTTGGTAAAGAGTTAACTCTTTACTACACAATCCCTACCTTTGACGACCCTAAGAAAGAAAGCCTTTGAAAACATTGTGGGAAAAGGAGAAAATGCTGGTACCCAGCATTTTCTTCTTTTCCCACAATG
Organism: Tridacna crocea; assembly: GCA_943736015.1. Classification (NCBI taxonomy): domain Eukaryota; kingdom Metazoa; phylum Mollusca; class Bivalvia; order Cardiida; family Cardiidae; genus Tridacna; species Tridacna crocea. The sequence continues at coordinate 10,691,841 of OX031057.1, read as the reverse complement.
TTTTGTACCCTTTCCAAATTAATTTACAATTTACCTCACAATCCCTACTTTTGAGGACCTTAAGAAAGAAAGCCTTTGAAAACATTGTGGGAAAAGGAGAAAATGCTGGTACCCAGCATTTTCCTCTTTTCCCACAATGTTTTCTACCCTTTCCAAATCAATTTACAATTTTCGATTCAGATTTATTTTGTTGTCTGCTTTGAATTTAGGCGAGTCCAAAATTTAGTCGTTTGGTAAAGAATTAAACAAGAATCAAAGGATGAAATTTGTTTTTGAAGGTAAATTAATCTGTTCTGAGACATGTATTCCCTATCAGGTTTTTTTGGGGGGTTTAATAATACTATTTAAGTTACTAGTATATCTCACTGCCCATTGCAACTATCCCAACTGTCAGAGCTTGTTTGATCAGTGTTCCATACACACCATATACATTATTGCTAAGCCCAATAAGTTCAGACCATGTTTGGGAAGGGAGAAAAATGAATTTCGTTTCAGTGGCTATCATCAGTCTGCAGAGAGAATTTGTATGATTTATTGGCATCCTTTATAGTATTCAATAGCTTAAATCAGTTTGAAAAAGCATTAAGATCTAGAGTATACAGGAGATCACTTGTTTATCCCGAGCTAGACTAATTTTTGTCCAAGGGTTGATGATAGTCATTGTGACAGGATTCATTTCTCTCTCACTGCTGACTATTTTTCAACAAAGAACAGCCAGTGGCTTGGAAAGAATATTGGTAAAAGTACTGGTAAAAGGAACTCCAGGAAAGCATGGATAGGTGCATTGGCTACAGTGATGATTAATTGATTGTATGGTTGGTGTATTAAGCTGCTTTCAACATTTTCAACAGTCATATCACAGCAAAAGCCCACATGTTCATGTTTTTCTGGATTTTACCAGTATTAGGCTCTGAAGTGTGACTGTGTCGTGCCAAATGACACTCACGAAAAACAAAATGACTGAAAAAATGATGTTACAATTCCGTACAATCCAATCATTAAGTAGCTTATTCCATAATACCAACATTGAACTCTTTACAAGCTACAAAATTTCAACTTTCAAAAACAAATTTCCATACTACACATGTACTATTCTTCATCTGTAAATACTTTCCAAGTCTAAAATTTTGTTGTATGTAAAGAGTTTATAAATCATAATACAGAAATAGGTTGAATAACAGATGACAGGTTTTGGATTTGTGTATGAAATGATAGAAAGCATTCAGGGAAGAGAAAAAAATGCTAGTTATCAACATTTTCTACTCCTCCCACAAAGCTTCTAGATCTTTCTTCTTTACGGTCGTTAAAATACAGGATTGTTATCTACAGGGCTATAAAAAGCTTGAAAATGTTTATTAAAACAACTGCAATTTGCTCAAACATGCCTTTTTATTGGTCTTGAACTTTTTGTAAGATATGTTTTTGTTTTTAAATTCTAGAACTTTAAACTGGGTGTAGAGTTAGGTATACATGAATAATTGTCACTTTTGTATCACACATGGTTATGAAAATGTACAACAAAATGATCATATCCTTAGGTCATTGTTCAGCCTTGTTGTTATGGACTTTGAACTTTCCATCATTAAGCACCTAAGGTAGAAAGAGAAAGAGAAACAAGTAAATATATTTAATTGATTTGTGGTGCAATTCAATAACTCTATTTTCAACAGTATTTCAACTGTATAGGAGGAGTAGAACACTTACTCATGTTTACTTGGTCAGTTACAGGTATTTTTGGCAAAAGAGCTAGAGGAGGTTACTTATTTATTGAAACTACATGTACCTCTTTAGCTCCAGTTACAGTTTAATATTTGGAAAAATATTTAAAAAATCATATTATCCAAAAGGCTATGGTGGATGTACATGCACCTTAACATCCTCGGTTTTTTCAATTTACAGCCAATGTATATTAAGTGTCATTGGAAAAGGAATCGACCCTCTATAAATCTTGGACATAATTTGGATTTTGTTCATGGGGAAGGGTAGAAAAAGCCTGAAAATTTGAAAGACTTTGCTAAGGATATTAGTAAACGAAACAGACGTAAAAGACACATTATCATTTTAACCCTTTTTAAAACAATATAAGTTTAAACAACCTGGAGAAAGACCCTCTTTGCAAACATTGTGGGATAAAGACAAAATATTGGTCAAATGCAGCCTGTGGGAAAAGGAGAAAATGTTGGTAGCCAGCATTTTTATTTTATTCCTTTCTAAAGAGACTTTTATTATCTCAATTACTTTTTCATCAGCAAAAAGTTTCAATTTAGAAAAGACTTGACCCTTACCCAAACAAGCCCTGGTTTTTACATGTCTGCATTAAAAGTCTTTTGAAAACACTGTGGGAAAAGGAGAAATTACTTGTAACAAGCTATTTCTCCTTTACCCAGCGTTTTCTACCCTTTTTGAGAATTTTCTGCCATTTTCTCCAAATTTATAATTGTCGTCTGCAAAAACTTTTGGTTTGGAAGAGTCCCAACTCTGTCGTTTGGGAAAGGGTTAATTGTTGATCTCCAGTAAATACTAGTATTTTATTTTTGTTTGTCGGAGCATTTTGTACCACTTGAAACATTATTAGTTGTACGGTCAGAGCATGTTTCCAAGTTCCCTGCCACGTGACAGCACGACAAATTTATTATACTGCAAAGTTTTACCATTCCGACGTTTGTTAACTCTTTACCACATAAGCAAAATAATAGACTTGTCCAAATTGAAAGCATTTGCAGACGACAACTGAAACATAGTTCAAATGATGAAATTTGTCATTGATAGAGTAGAAAATGTGGGAAAAGGTGAAAATGCTGGTTACCAGCATTTTCTCCTTTTTCCACAATGTTACCAAAAAGCTGTAAAAGTTCAGAATTGTTGAATTGATAACATTTGCAGATGAAAAATTAGACATAGCTGAAATGATATGATTTTTTTTCTGAAAGAGATGTTAATGTTTTGAAAAAGGGAAAAGAAATATTGGTTACCAGCAATTCTTCCATTTCCAAATGCCCTGAAATCATTTTCAATGTTAGAATTACTAAATAGTTCTTAACATGGAAAACTTATATGTTTGGGTTAAGAGCTGACAACAGGCAACACCCTTTAATATGGCTGTATGTATGAATGCATTTTATTTTTTGTCTACAAATTCTTATTGTGATTATATAATGTATTTAAAATTATAAACTAATATTTACAGCTTATTGCCTTGCTTATTGCATGAAACATATCTGTCCTTGTATGAACTGTCATCTAAAGTGGCCAGTTATATATTGTAACAAGCATACGGAAGGTCAAATATTCCTATGCTACATATTCTTCAGCAACATCACAGAATGTCTTTGGAAATTTGATTGTTCTGCTGTATACCCTAACAAGAGGACCATGATGGTCCTATATCGCTCACCTGAGTACCACACAGCAAAGGTCTAAAATAAAGATAAATACCACATATCATTGTTCAAGGCCAAATGATAATGAAGCAAGAGCAGCAAATTGTTGCAATTTAACTTGGGACTTCAAAGTTCCATTCCCGACAAGCAAGAAATACTGTAAAAATGAAGATCAAAGTGGAATTACTTAAAATTCGCACTAGGTAGAGTTACTGTTCTTGCGCACTGTACTCCGTAATATTGCTACAAACATGCATACCAAGTTTGAAGTCATTCTGACTTGAAATGAAAATTTATTTCGAACGGGCACTTAATGCTGTAAAAATAACATTCAATGGGAAATATCTCAAAGACAGCACGAGGTGGAGTTACAATTCTTAGGCACTGCACCTCTAAATACTGCAACAAATAAGCATACCAAAGTTTAAGTCATTTCTACTTAAGATGACAAAAGTTTGCTCCGGACAAGCAAGAAATGCTATAAAAATGAACGCCAAATGGGGAATGACTCAAAATTCGTGCAAGGAAGAGTTATGGTTCTTGTGCACTGCACTCTGTCACTTCACAACAACCATGCATATCAAATTTGAATATGTTCAGGCTGTAGATGACACAGATATATTCCAGACGAGCAGAAAATGCTGTAAAAATGATAAGCAAAGGGAAATAACTCATAGGTAGTATGAGGTAGAGTTATCGTTCTTCCAGACTGCACTTTGTATTATTGCAACAAACACAAATACCAAGTTTCAAGTCAATAGAACTGGAGATGACAAAGTTATGCTACGGACTAAGAACTATTTTCTAGAACTTTCTAATTCAAGGGCAAATAACTCCAGTTCTAGTTCGAACTCATTCAAATGAATGAATGAATGTTGTTTTATGGCGCATCGACAGCTTTGGTCATTTAGCGCGCATATCTATGTTAAAAGTTACTAAAAGTGGAGTTGCCGAAATTGTATAAAGTTTGAATGTATTAATGATAATAAAAGAATTGAATTAAAAGGTATGCATAAAGGGCATTTTCGAGATACAGGGCAATCCCTATATACTCAAAAGTTTTAAATGGTAAGATTTAAGAATGTGATATAAAGATTAGAAGTCAATGTTTGATTGAGAAAAAGAGGTTTTTAAATGAAAAAGAAATATATTCATATATCATGTGCATAAAATATGATATTGAGTGGCTGGGCAATCCCTGCCTACTCAACAGTTTTAGCTTAAAAATCAATATTACAGGAATTAAGAATATTGTAAAAAGATAAGTAAGAAACTCAAGAGTAAATATCACAGTTTATTGTAAATGCCAATCTCCTTTATGAAAGCGATAATGGATTCAACGCTGACAGAATCGAAAAGATTCTTTAAACTATCGACGTTGAAATATTTTGAACGAACTGGCTGAAAGTCAACGCAATCTAATAGGATATGTTTTACAGAAAAGGTTGCATTGCATGGAACACATTCCGGGGCATCATCTCTGGTCAAGAGCCAGGAATGTGTGATGCGTGAATGGCCAATTCGAAGTCGTGCAATTATCACTTCTTCTCGACGAACAGACCTGTAAACGGGGTACCATTCACCAAGGGATGGTTTAACTGAATGCAGTTTATTGAAAACATCAGCATCTCGAACTCATTCAAGATCTAATGGTCATGTATATTTTGACCAAGTTTGGAACTAATTGGTTAATATTTGTAAATGTTAGAGTGTAAACAAAGCGAAATATAACAATTTTTAGAATTCAAGGGCAAATAACTCCAGTTGTTCTGGTCTGCTTACATCCATAATCAAACGTATCCGAGATCTTATGGTCATGTATATTCTTACCAAGTTTTGTGCCGATTGGTTTATAACTGTAGATGCTAGAGTGTAAACAAAGTCAAATATAGCAATTTTTCTAATTCAAGGGCAAATGACTCCAGTCGTTCTGATCCCATTAGACCCATAATCAAACTTATACAAGAACTTATGGTTATATATATTTTGCCCAAGTTTAGTGCTGATTGGTTTAAAATTGTAGATGTTGGGGAGTAAACAATGTCAAATATAGCAATTTTTCAAAGTCAAGGGCAAATAACTCCAGTCGCTTTGTTCTGCTTAGAGCAATAATCGAAGTCATCCGAGATCTTATGGTCATGTATATTTTGACCAACTTTGGTGCTGATTGGTTGATAATTGTAGATGCTAGAGTGTAAACAAAGTGAAATATAGCAATTTTTCAAAGTCAAGGGCAAATAACTCCAGATGTTCTGGTCCGATTTGATCCATAATCGAACTCATCCGAGATCTTATGGTCATATATATTTTGACCGAGTTTGGTGCTGATTGGTTGATAATTGTAGATGCTAGAGTGTAAACAAAGTGAAAAATTACAATTTTTCAAATTCAAGGGCATATAACTCCAGATGTTCCGGTCCGATTTGACCCATTATCGAACTCATCCGAGATCTTACGGCCATATATATTTTGACCAAGTTTGGTGCTGATTGGTTGATAATTGTAGATGCTAGAGTGTAAACAAAGTGAAATATAGCAATTTTTCCAATTCAAGGGCAAATAACTCCAGATGTTATGGTCCGATTAGAACCATAATCGAACTCATCCGAGATCTTATGGTCATATACACTTTGACCAAGTTCGGTGCTGATTGGTTGATATTTGTAGATGCTAGAGTGTAAACAAGAAAATGTGAACGGACGACGGACGGACGACAGACGCCGACGGACGGTGGGTGATCACAATAGCTCTGAGCACTTCGTGCTCAGGTGAGCTAAAAATAAAAAAAAAAAAAATCATATTCTCCTTTTCAATTCATCTCAATCTGAAAATCTGGGGAAGAAAAAAAGGGATTTTTGAAATGGGTGTTTTTATACTCCACTAGTCATGGATTACTTGTATTATGCATTAAATTAACCACTGAGTCATTAAGTAATCCTGAAGCCCTTTATAGCTGTTCAGCTGAGTAAAAATCAGGACATTACTAATGTCACAAATGGTATAGAAGGACTGTATAGCCCTAGGTGACAATACCAAATTCTGCTCCATTTTTAACCCAGTCTATAATGATTGGTTCATTCAAGATCAAGATGAGACAGCAAAATCTTCTTCCAGTATACCAGTAATCTTATATCTACAATGATTCTCTGGGTAGATGGCCTGTGAGTTTGGGTAGAGGTGAACCACTGAAACAGTAATACATGCATTCAATTTTCACTAACCAGTCATGTAAATAAGAATGTCTACTGGAATGGAATGATGAAAGAGTCAGAAACCAAGGTTAATCTGCATCTTCATAGTATGATTCTGTTTGTGCATCACCATGTCAGAGGATCCATTCGCATTGGCCAGAGAAGCGCAAAATAGTTCCTTCTGTACTCTGAAATATCATTTACAAAACAAGTGAGAGCTCCAAATATTGTTTAAACATTTTATAAAGGTTAAACCCTTTGGTTACATGAAAATGACTGGGTATATGGAAGTGACCTACACATCAGTTTTTAGAGGTGTTTCTCAGGAGTTCTTCCACATAAGAAGATGTATAGACTTTACATTTCATTAAAATTAGATACATTTACATGTAGGTCTACAACCTCCAACACAATCAAACAGTGGCTGCATCTCTGGATCAGATGAAAAAAAATCATAAGGGCTACACTGCATGTACCACATGTAATAAAGAGTCCTTTAGCCGTCCCACCCAACGTTATGTGTACAAATCTTTATGAAAATTACATACATGCATTAGTTCTGCAAGGACAATAGTTGAAAATTGTTCAAGAAGAGGCCTTAACAAATCTGAGAGTAATTATGGACAGACCAGTAACCTGATTCCAATCTTTCCCCTTATCATTATCATGGGTATGCCTAGTGACTTAGTAATATACAGTGCTAAAAACTTGGAAGTGTTTCTTTTCCATCAAACCATGAGACAGTAGCTTAGTCAGTAGCATGCAGCACTTGAGAAAGAGCGGGTCGTGGGTTCGACCCCAAGCTCGGAAAATTTCTTTCGGTGGATTGATGATATAATCCTGCTAAAAATTTTCCAAAGTCATTTCTCATGGGCGTTAGAACTAGGGATTAGACTAGATTTAGATCTATAATTAACCCATTACCACTCAATCCCTACTTTTGACGCCCATGGAAAAGAACCCTTATAAAAATATTGCGGAAAAGGTGAAAATGCTGGTAACCAGCATTTTCTCCTTCTCCCACAATGTTTTCTATCTAATCAATTGAGCCACATTGAAATTGTTGTCTGCTAGTGCTTTCAATTTGGAAAGAGCTCAAATTTAGTCGTCTGGTAAAGAGTTCAACCGTCAATAAACATGTTTTGAGTATAACCGCACCCTCTGAACTCGGGTTTAAGCATTACTTTACTATCCATGCATTAGAATCAATCGAAACTGGGTCAACGAGGCTGGAATATCCGAGGATCAGACATAATTATGCACATTTAATCTTTGCAATACCTGCACAACAAATGGGTCAATCGAGTGCTGAATTATGTGTAAAAATGATCATTTTTATCAAACCATCCCATTTTCATGGATCGAAAAGTTCTTCAATAGTAAATGGAGGTGACTTACCGATCGTGAACGGGTTTCCGTGCGAACTGAAATCCGCATCTGTTTTCCGGCTTTTCGCTCATTCTGTTTATTTGCATGGGGTTTTTAGTCGAAAGCAATTTCTAAAATAGACGCCCGTTTGATCTGTTGTATCGTTCTTCGCAAGACTTCAGCGAATTCGGTTAATAAACTTGCTCTCCTGTCGAATTTGAACCTTCACGGTCCTCCATTTTGTATTTTCGTTTACCTTAGTTTCAGGCTGTCACGTGATCAATACGTCATGGTCATCGATGTAAACAAAAATTTAGTCGGCTTGGTTGGAAATGTACTAGATTTAAATTTAATTCTTCTGTCAGCGAATGGAACTTTGACCAATCGCACATTTAAAGAGTGTCATCCTCATATTAATTTACATACTTTTATATGGTGTGATATGAATTTACTGCTTTTGAACGTCTCCCACTGTTTATATTTGGACGATATTGTTACTTTAAGTTTAAGTTAAATGATTACTTACATCGAAAAAGCTGTTGTGAAGCGTAGATGTGGAGTGTTTCCTTTCCTGACATATGTATACCCCACCTAACTTTTGACATACTGATATACGTCGTCTCCATGATGCATCTGTGTTGCATTTTGGGCATTTTATTGAAGACCGCGCAAGTAAGTTATGCTCCCTAAGCCAGTATAACAACGTCGCGTCATCACTTTAAAAAGGTGCAAAAAAGTTCCAAGGGTTTGTAAATCTCTGTTCTTATGTCTAAAATTACCAAAACCCATGACTGAGTTACGATATATTTGCTAATCAGTGCTGTTTTGTTATACTGGTATGAGATTTTCTCACACATTTAACAGGAATACAAAAAAGTGTGTAACTGTATATACAGGATATCCGATCTTACCACATTTCACCCAAAGCAATTATATTGTTTGTATTATTTACATAGCAACAGGTTACTAATACAGGGCCGCACAATGAATAAGTACGCTATATTTCATTATATTAAAAGTGATCTGAAATAAACAGGATTTCTAATTAAATCTTTCCTTAATACTGTGTTCAACCTGTCTGTTTTCAAGGAATGATCCCTTAATATATTATATTGTATAATAGCGGTATTGCTTTGACTGAAAATGCCTAGAAAGAGATGTAAATATATTTTGTGGTGCAAGATACAAGACATTGTCGGAAAAGCAAATCTGTGGCCCAAAAACATACGAGGACTTTTCTGGAAAGAAAATCTTAAAAATTTATGCTTCTTGCCTGTTTTGTGTGGGTAAATGGCTGAAATACCCAAGTCTTTAAGGATTGGTGCGATTAAAACAAACTTTGCAGAGAAAGCAGTGCAGAAAGGCACTTCAGTTACCCTTTTGATCAGTTTGAAAAAAAGAAAGAGGGACATTTGAAATACTTTGCGTATATTGTGAGCAATGGTAGAAAGGAATACAAAGACGGAACACCGAAACAACATGGAGACAGGCATTGAAGGTAACATGTTATATCCATAATTATGCAAAATATACCATTTTTCCGTCACCTAACTTTCCCTTTCCTACAATATTATATTCCCTGTACATGTGTTTTTTATGCTCGGAAATTGCATTTCGTCTGCTTTATATTGAACAACTTTTGATTCACGCAGTGGTTAACACAGAAACAGCTTTTCTTAAAGGCGCGCTGTCTGTGAATTAAAACTGTGCCATATATATTAGTACCCTTATAATTCACGCGCCTCATTATACATGTGCATTAGTGGATAACTTGTTACCCATTTTTACAGTGCATTTTAAGATTCTTGTCTCTCCCCAAAAGAAACACTTTTCCCGAGGAAAACTTCCCCTTTGGAGCAATACTATATTTCTTCAACGTATCAATTATCGTCTGCTGGATATTGGTCAACTTTTAATTCCCACAGTGTTTAACACAGAAACAGCTTTTCTTAAACGCGGATTGTCGGTGATATAAACGTCTATATTGGTCACTTAACAATGCCATAATAAATTGGCATTATTTTTTTGGAAAAGTGGTAACGCATTTTTACAGTGCATTTCAAGATTCTTCTCTTTCCCCCAAAACATTCCAAGCCCCTGTTCGCTGGTGCATTGGTACCAAAAAGAAACCCGTATCTCCATTTAGGATGTTGCATTGACAGTGTAGTGATGTTTACGGGGCTCCCGAAAGGGAAACTGCTTTTATGTTGGTTTGCCAGTGTACATATTATGTTCTGGACATATTATCCAATCAGATCATGAGAAATTTCTTTGCAGTATAATAATAACTTTAGGTCACTTACTGTCTGGCATTTATCAAACAGCACCCTCTTGCATATGTATCCATAAATCTGCTTTGCATTTGATGCATCATAACTTTTGTGTGGTAGCTGACTTTCCTTTAATTTCAGGTCGACACAAAGTGTATAGCCCACCATATAGAAAGAAGAACTGGAATGCATCAAAACTTATCAGAAGAGTTGAAATGGGATTAATGAATTATCATCCCCCTACACTAACATACAAACAAATTAGGTCTGCCTCTGGTGGAAGCACTAGACATTTGTGCATCGAAAAACATTATATGTTCAAGAAACTCGTGAAATTGCCATCAGTACCTTTTTCCCCATTAGTGTCTCAAAGTTTGGGAACAGAGATAACTTCACCTTCGAAATACGAGACTTCAAAGGGGACTCAGTAGATGGAAAGGCCACAGTAGAAGAACTTTACTCGAAAAGCAAATTAAAATTGTTACGATTGTATCTTTACAGCAGACCAAAGAGTGATACTGAAACCACTTCCATCGACTGTATTAGAGCAACAAAACAAAGGATAAATGACACCATTTTTACTGTAGTTGACACTACTATGATTAATAAAGATTGGGATCTTTCTCCAGTCAGTGATTTGCAAGTTAATGATACTGTTTCTCCTGAAGTGGACACTTCTATGATAACTACAGGTCAGGGTCTGTCTCCATGCAATGACTTACTTCAGCTTGATGATTATATGGAATCAGGCACTCCGGAGGTATAGGCAGATGAATTTCTAGATAAGCCCACCATAATAATTTTTTTTATCCTTATCATTACTGTTTACACTTGAATCCGAGTACAACATGCTCAGAGTGAACTATTGTGACCAGCAAATATCAAGACTTCCGTCTTATCTGTCCATCTATCCTTTCACACTTTCTTTAACCTTCTACCAGATAAGCCATTTTTTGTCTATGGATAAAAGTAGAAATCATTTTGAGAACAGGAGAAATGCCTACAAGTAACAAGCATTTTCTCTTTTTAGCTCACCTGAGCACAACGTGCTCAAGGGGAGCTTTTAGGATCACCCGGTGTCCGTCGTCAACAATTCTTTAAACATCAACTCCTCCTAAACCGCTGGGCCAATTTGGACCAAACTTGGCAGGAATGTTCCTCGGGAGGTTCTCTTTAAAAATTGTTCACAGAATTTGATTCCATCAAAAACTCTGGTTGCCATGGCAACCAAATGGATTTTTTAATCAAATTCTTTAAAAATCTCCTCCTCTGAAACCGCTGGTCGGATTTTGAAATTATTTCATAGATATGTTCCTTGGGTGACCCATTTCAAAAATTGTTCGTGAAATTTTGATCCGTCAAAAAATGTGGCTCTGGTGACTGGGGGCTACTTGCACTATACAAAAATCAATGAATTCTTTAAAAATCTTCTCCTCTGAAACCGCTGGTCGGATTTTGACAATTTCACAGAGATGTTCCTTGGGTGACCCTTTTCAAAAATTGTTCGTGAAATTTTGATCCGTCAAAAAATGTGGCTCTGGTGAATGGGGGCTACTTGCACTATACAGAAATGAAGGAATTCTTAAAAAATCTTCTTCTCTGAAACCGCTGGTCGAATTTTGAAATAATTTCACAGAGATGTTCCTTGGATTACCCTTTTCAAAAATTGTTCGCGAAATTTTGATAGGTCAAGAAACATGGCTCTTGTGAATGGGGGCTACTTGCGCTATAGGGAAATGAAGAAATTTCTAAAAATTCTTCTTCTCTGAAACCGCTGGTCAGATTTTGAAATAATTTCACAGAAGTTCCTTGGGTGACCCTTTTCAAAAATTGTTCGCGAAATTTTGATAGGTCAAGAAACATGGCTCTTGTGAATGGGGGCTACTTGCGCTATAGGGAAATGAAGAAATTCTTAAAAATTCTTCTTCTCTGAAACCGCTGGTCAGATTTTGAAATAATTTCACAGAAGTTCCTTGGGTGACCCTTTTCAAAAATTGTTCGCGAAATTTTGATTGGTTAAGAAACATGGCTCTGGTGAATAGGGGCTACTTGCACTATAGGGAAATGAGGAAATTGTTAAAAATTCTTCTTCTCTGAAACCTGAAACCACTGGTCAGATTTTGAAATAATTTCTCAGGGATGTTCCTTGGGTGACCCTTTTCAAAAGGTGTTAACAAAATTTTGATCCGTCAAGAAACATGGCTCTGGTGAATGGGGGCTACTTGCACTATGTGGAAATGAAGAAATTCTTGAAAATTCTTCTTCTCTGAAACCCCTTGTCAGATTTTAAAATAATTTGACAGAGATGTTCCTTGGGTGACCCTTGCTCTTGTGAATTGGGGCTACTTGCTCTATATGGACATGATGAAATTCTTGAAAATTCTCTTTCTCAGAAACCCCTGGTCAGATTTGAAAAGAATTTTTTGAAATGTTCCTTGGGTGACCCTTTACAAAACTTGTTCGTAAATTTTGATCCATCAAGAAACATGGCTCTCGTGGATTAGATTGTCAATTCTCTCATTTAAATACAGGAAAACACAGACAAAGTTTCAAATATCCGTCCGAAGAAGACATTATGAAAAATAATTATTACATGTTAGTTATGTAATGGAATTTCAGCGTTATTAGTCACGTGCCAGTCACTTGACATTCCCACAATGCTTTATTGAGTTTTGGCGCGAAATCTAAAAATAGCTTAAGAGGCTACGTAGCCTTTTAAGGGAATACCATTTTTTTTTTTTTTTTTTGTGATTTCATGATTCTTAATTATTGATGATTTGTATTGTTTTTTCATATAAATTTCAATGATATATATATTTTTTTAATTTGGTGTGATGTGAAAATTCTAAATACCCACCTTTAATACCAAACAATATGGAAATACAAGAACTACTTTTTTTTCTTAAATGGTTCATACATGGATATGAAATATTAAGATTATGGAAGGAGTGTAACGGATAAACAGAAAAAGTATTTCACTCAGGTACCCTTCCACCCCTTCGCCTTCCCTCTCTCTCTCCGTAATGTAGTTCTATAACATAACTAAAATACAAATTATCAAGGGAATTTAAAAAATTATCTTCAAATGATATCGAAACATTTTTTTTCTCAATAACTTTCACGCTGGCTAAAATTCTTTTTATTATTATTTTTTACAAGTGCCCCAATATTTATAACAATCTTGGGTCATTGTGAATTTACTCATGAGAGAATAAGTACCGACAATGTATGTAGAAATTTTCTTCCCAAGGTACAAAAAAAAAATCCGATCTCAAGATGAGTAATACACAAAAATTATAGCAATTTTTTTAATCGTAATTGTCAATAAAAGGTTTATTTAGCATGAGAGAAAAGTGTCCGGGAACTGTCTTCAAAAATGTCGGGGAACTGTCTTCAAATCTGTCGGGGTAACTATCTTGAAACCGTTTGTAGAATTGTCTAATATCGACGATATAGACCTAATTTGACTGTAACTGCACTAGATACGTGTGTAAGAAATTCTATGCATCTCTTGCACGGTCCCTATAGCTTGGAAAAAAATAATCTATTGCTTTTAGTTTATGCATTGACTAAGCAGTGATCGTTTTTAGTTTTGCTTGATCCACAAGATCACTAAGATCTCTGTCAACTCCCTCTGACAATGAGATACATGTAGATGTACCAGTCAACAAATTTCCGTAACAAGCTTTTTGGTCCCTGGCCTCGTTCGCCCAGTCGTGATCGTCTGGGCTCATTCGTCCCAGCTGATTTCCCGTTGGTCCCGGTTTGTTCTTACCAATTTAAGTACCTGCAAGTTTAATAAGTTCACAACCTTTCCTTCACTGATTTTGACAAGTACAGATGAAAAGGTGTTATCTTCACAAATTTACGATCATTTTACTCAACCTAAGAAGTATAACTATTCAGAAATAATCACCCCTATCATTAAACTTAATCAATGTAAAGAAAAATATTTATGGATATCGACATGAATTTCAACTTATATTGTGTTATGGAAGGTAGTAAATAGTTTTGGTACGAACAAGCCCGGAGCCAATTAGTCTGATTAACTATTACGAGTTGGCACAATCACATACTACACCGTTTAGAGGCCCGCGAAAATTCTTACACGTGATCAGAAGCAAAGAACAAAATATGGAAAAAAGAAGTTTTGACGAAATTCAAAGATACATTAGTAACGTCAGTCCCGTGAAGGTTGCTAGAAATGAAAAGACGAGGTACAGTAAATGTATTTGTCATTCTTTCTCATTTAGCCATGGCAGGTCCCCATCAACACTCTTTAGTTTCGACGAGTTTCAAAAGATTCGGACCCAGCAAGATTCGACCCGAGGCTGACTGGCTATTTTCAAGAAGATTCGGCCCGTAAATTGAGAAGATTACGAACCAACGTTGAGAAGATTCAGCCCATGATATTTTATAATATATTTCGAGAAATGTAAGAAAGGATAAAATTAAATTTCTCAACTTTGAAGTTTTGCAGACGCTATCAAATTTTGGATTTACGGATGTTTCAGTAACAGACGAGTTCGGTAAAATCTACTTATCGAGTAAATCAATTGGATGTTTTGGTAAGAAAGCAATTATATATGTGACATTCTTTACACCCGACACATGGCTGTATTTTTATCAGACCTTCGTTATTTCAATTTCCATTATGTTTCATAAATAATATTTTTGTTATGTACCCCATTTCATGCTGTATGTATTGATCATGTGGAAATGCCTATTAAGCGAAAAAAGGAAGCGAATGAAAAAATAAAAGGTTGGAACCTATCTATCAATGGGTGAAAAGTTTAAAAGTAAAAGGTGAGAACAAAACAAAGCCATACATTAGGTGTAAAGAATGTCACAGAACATAAATACAATATAATTGCTTTGTTACCGAAACATCCAATCGATTTACCCTATAAGTCTATGTTACCGAACTCGTGTATTACCGAAACATCTGTCACCCGAAACTTTGCATCCTTTTGATGCAAAAACTTGTAATTTCTAGACCAGATAGATTGCTAGGCTTATACTTGTTGCGTAGGTACATCTCAACATCTACATCTATTTGTACTAAGGTTATGATAATCTCTCAAAATCACGATGGAATCATGACTACATATTTGGAACTTGGCATTATGGAGTTGTGAATCTTTGATTTACAGATGTTTCGGTAACAGACAAGTTCTGTGACATAGACTTCTGGAGTAAATCGACTGGATATTTTGGTAACAAAGTAATTACATCATGTTTATGTATGATGAGTTCTTTACACCCAACATATGGCTTTACTTTGTTCAAACCTTCGTATTTTAACCCTTTCACAAACAGCAAAGTTTGGACCAGACCAAATTGAAAGCATTTTGCAGGTTACAAATTAACAGTTGCTAAAAGCATGATTTTTCTATATGATGGGGTAGAAAACATTGTGGGAAAAGGAGAAAATTTCTAGTAACCAGCATTTTCTCCTTTTCCCACAATGTTTTCAAAAGGCTTCTTTTCCTGACCCATAAAAACCAGGGCTTGTCTGGGAAAGGGTTAAAACCTTAATTTGTATATTCCACTATGTATCATAAATAATTTTTTGTTAAGTATACCTCATTCCGTGCTGTATATATTAACCATGTGTATTGCGTATCTTTCAAGCGAAAGAGGGTGGAAAGTGAAAGCATAAAAGGTTTGAACCTATCTATCAAGGGATAAATGGGTGAAAAGTGCAAAAGGACATGGTTTGAACATAACATTGCCATGCATTAGGTGTTGAGAAAGTCGCAGAACATAAACACAATATAATTGCTTTATTTCACAAACATCCTATCAATTTACTCAAAGTCTACAGTATGTTACCGAACTCGTACGTCACCAAAACATCTGTCACTTGAATCGGTCACAATCATGTCATGTTTCCATTTCAGATAATTTGAACGATCAGTTATGGTTCTCATTTCAGGTATTTCACTGCAGACTTGCAGAGTAGCAAAACAGATACTTCTAGAATAGTATGCTTTAGTCCAGAGAAATACACAGTATTCAAATCTGCAGAAGGATCTGCCAATGTATACTATGTGAAAAAGGCAAAAATTCAACATGGAAGGGATGGCAAAACGGAAATCAAGATTTTGAAGAGTGTGAACTACAACAAATGGAACAAGAGGGCCAAGATGGCCCTGGATCGCTCACCTGAATTTTTGAGATGACCATAGCCTATTTTTTTTTAGGTATTGAAACATTGGAACCAAATTTATAATTTTGCTAAGCAATTTTCAAAAGGTCACCAGTGAAATTCATTTCGAAATCTGACCATCAGTTTCAAAAAGAAGAATTTTTAAGAATTCTTCATTTCTGTATAAAAGCAAGTATCCCCCATCCACGAGAGCCATGTTTCTTGATGGATCAACATTTACGAACAAGTTTTAAAAAGGGTCACCCAAGGAACATTTCAGTAAATTTCTTTTAAAATCTGACCAGGGGTTTCAGAGAAAGAGAATTTTCAAGAATTTCATCATATCCATATAGTGCAAGTAGCACCCATTCACAACAGCAAGGATCACCCAAGGAACATCTCTATCAAATTATTTTAAAATCTGACTAGGGGTTTCAGAGAAAAAGAATTTTCAAGAATTTCTTCATTTCCCTATAGTACAAGTAGCCCCCATACACCAGAGCCATGTTTCTTGACGGATCAAAATTTTGTGTACAATTTTTGAAAAGGGTCACCCAAGGAACATCCCTGAGAAATTATTTCAAAATCTGACCAGCGGTTTCAGGGAAGAAAAATTTTTAAGAATTTCCTCATTTCCCTATAGTGCAAGTAGCCCCCATTCACCAGAGCCATGTTTCTTTTTTAGAAAATTTAAAACCATTTTCTCTTGACTATTTGCTTCGATTATTCAGCACTTGCTGTAGCTGCCGCTCAATGGTATGCATATGCTTAGATCTATAGCAAATACAGAAGTCGTCAACATACAAAAAGCATTCCACACCACGGCACACAGACTTCACAATATTGTTGATTTCGACACTGAACAGTGTAACAGAGAGGATGCTTCCCTGGGGAACGCCCATTTCTTGTTCTTGAGGGTTTGAGAAAGTATCGCCAACCCGGACTCTAAATTGACGTTCATTCAAAAATGCCGAAATAAAATAAGCAAGGCGACCTTTTACACCGAAATCATGGAGGTCGTTCATGATTCCATACTTCCATGTGGTATCGTAAGCACTTTCGAGGTCGAAAAATACGGAAACAACATGTTCCTTTATTATAAAAGCTTCGCGAATAAAAGTTTCGAAGAGAGTGCCTCTTTGTTTACGAAAACCGCTTTGAACGGTAGCAATAAGTTTGTTTTCGTTCGTCCGTAAACTTTTTCTTCAAAAAACTTCTCCTCAGAAACAATTGACTGGATTTTTACCAAATTTCACAGGAATGTTCTTCTTTCAAATTCCTTCAAATAATTGTGTTCTATGAATAATTCTGATATAGAAAATATGTCATGTGGCAATTGTTTTATTGAAGTTGCAGGATCAGTTTGATTGGATAACAAAATGCTAAGCCCTGTCCCTCTTTGTACAAGGTCACCAGTAGGTCAACAAACCTTTACCAGAACAAATCAAAGTGCAGAGCTTCTCTTCTTTTATATGAAAAAGATTATAGATTATGTAAAGCAACATAAAAGATGCCTCGTTTCTCCTCAAACGTATTGATAAAGCTATTTTCTCCATTGATACTAGCGCTTGATACTACAGTTTCCCGATATCGGGGAGAGTGATGCGTCATATAAGACAGATCGAATCTTCGAAGAATCTGACATGCGTAGACAACGGAGAAGCCCTTTGCTGTCGTTGTCTGCGTATGTCATATTCTTCGAAAATTCGACATGTCATATATGACATATCACTAGCCCCGAAAGCGGGCAGACTGTGTAATATTACGCTCTATAAAGTTAGCAATGTAGAAGAGATAGATCTAACTTTTATTTTAGTTTGAAATTCAAAGTAATGGTTGTCGCGTAGGAACGTGGTTCGGTTCTGTACCCAGGATGCCCAAATTAGATGAGTAGTAAGCCATCTATCTAACTGGTAATGGCGCTGTGCTTCAGCTTTGGCTTCATTATCTCCCGCTAGATGGCATTCTATATGTCACAGGATGTGTTAAATGTAATGTGTTGTCATGTTTTTATGTTTGTGTGTCGTCATGTTTTTGTGTTTATGTGTCATCATGTTTTTTTATTTGTTAGAACAAACCTTCATATGTAATTTTTTTTGTTTCATTCCATTTTGCCTTCCAGGGCCTCATTTCAATCATTGTAAACTATGTAAATAAGGGCCTCATTTTTTCTTTCATGCACGAGTTCCCCGTGCCTGTTTTGTATACGTCCCGGCTCTGCGTACCCACTTCTGCGCAGTCCTTTTTGAACCTTACAGTAGTCAGGTCATTTTGATCCTGCGCCTATGTTATAACATAGAATTATTTATTCAAAGAGCCGTTTCGTCTGCATTTCAGGTATGTGTAACTTCCATTTCACGTTTAAACTCCTTACTCATTTCACTTTTCTTTCATTCATTCTTCTTTCATTCGTTCGTCATTTATTTCATTGTACGTCCGTCTATTGGCCAGGCTGTCTGTTTTAGCCTGCCCTAGTAATTGTCAACCATGTCTGATGTCTGTCTTATTACTAAGTCTGTCCGTTTGTCCTTCTGTCTATCATACGTGTTGTATATGTCACTATTTGTCAAGTGTTTAATTTATGTAATAAATGCAGTCCTTTTTGAACCTTACAGTAGTCAGGTCATTTTGATCCTGCGCCTATGCTATAACATAGAATTATTTATTCAAAGAGCCGTTTCGTCTGCATTTCAGCCTAGAACGAGAACCCCGAGTGTATTGGACTCGTGACATATAAATACTCATCTATCTGATATGGGGATCCTGGGTACAGAGCCGAACCACTTTCCTACGCGACAACAGATCCTTTGAATTTAAAAAAGAAAACAAGGTTTACCCAATAAACTATGATCACCTGTTTAGAAAAATCTGTTGCTAGTGCAGGTCTCATTTCTGCTCAAACGTATTGATACGTAAAAGCTATTTTCAACATTACTACTTTATAGAGCGTACAGTCAGCCCGCTTTCGGGGCTAGTAGTGATGCGTCATATAAGACAGGCGAATCTTCGAAGAATATGACATGCGCAGACAACGCTTTGGCTTTGGTTGTTTTGTTTACCTACTATTAATAGATTTCTACGCTCTAGCTGGATAGGCGCTGTGCCTCAGCCTTATTATGTTTTGTTTACCTACTATTAATAGATTTCTACGCTAAGGTTTCAATATGTAGCTAGCAATGTTCCGAACTCGCGTGTCTTAAGGATAGACAAGTTACACTGACACATAATACATTGAAGGGTATTTTGAAGTAAACCCTCCTTATTTCCCAGACGGTTACGGAAAAAACCCACAATTGCTGGCGTTTAAAGAGTACGATTCTGATGATTTTAATGGAAAACAGCTACTTCAACTATTTTTGAAAAAGTTTCTACAGTTGAAAATGAGTTTTACTGTAGTTCTTTGACTGAGCCACTTTTTCCATTTTCTTCTGTCTTAAAATAAATATTTATAAATCTAGCGTCTCTCTATTCTCATTTTGAAGGGAGACAATAATTACCTCCCTAGTAAGAACACTAACGTAAATATCGACAAATAATATCGAGATCAACTTCAAAGGAATTTCTTGTTTGCTAGAAATGTACAAAAAATATTATATCGGTATAAATCCTTACTTATATACAATCAAGACATTTCATTCCATGTTGCACTAGTAACATTAGGATGGTAATAGATTTTCCTTAACTCTGCCCGTGTATTTCGTGAGGCTCCAGAGTGTTCGGGACCAGCACATCACTTCTATTGGTATTCTGTAGGGTTCAGTGTAATAGATCTTTGCACCTGTTTACCTAGGAATTAAGTATGCATTGTCCTAGGGGTCAAATCTAGACGGGAACAAAAAAATACCAAGATGCTGTTGGCTAAACCTTTGCGAGCTCTATCTATTTCCTGAGGAAGAATCGGAGAAAACACAGTATGAAATCTTCTGAAGAGGGATTTCTTCCATTTGTACCTAATGAAATATCGCCCACTTTTAATCCAAATACACAACCAAATTACTCATAGACGTCTAAAGCCTGCATAAAGAAAGAAGTTCAAGATGTTTATTCATTTTCGTACTCAAACGTTTTGGAGAAAAAAAAAAAAAAAAAAAAAAAGAAACGACAGAAATTGAATTTATGTCAATATTGTAACAGAAATCAAGTGTGCATTTGACCAGAAATACGTTGGATAAATCGTAGCCCACGGGTATCCGGCAAAGTATTTGTAGGGCTTTCAGACGGTCATTTAGTGCAAATCATTGAAATTTAAACGCAGGAGAAAAGTACATGGAGTTTTTGACAATTCTATTGATCAGATAGATTCTGATATGGATAACATTTAATATACCGACGTTTAAGACGGCTCCATAAAACATTGGATTCTGCTAGTCCTAGTGGAGATATTCAAGTTTGGAATATGCACTTGTTCGGGTATGGCAGATGGAGTAACTTGGGCTTCACACACTGGATTTACATGGAACCTGGCTTCATTTGCAAATGCGAATTAATTGGAAAGCCGAGATTGGGCTGTGGAGATTTGCGACACGCAATTACTTGGTGGGGGACAGTGATTTTCATGATCTGACACACAGATGGTATACTCAGGTGTCATGAATAAATCGGAGCGACAAGGAAAGAACATGGGTAGTCTCCCAGATTAGGTATTTACCATGGCAGTCAAAGTCCGAACGAAAAATCCACATCACCCAATTAGCGCATAAGCCTATATAAGACCAGGACTCAAAATTACATACTGCAGTAAAATGGGCAAACGTTAGATATAGGTTTACCGTATAACTTGGATTATTCCTTGGAGACTAAGGGCAAAATTAATTATGTACAGAGCAGAAAAAAAGGTGTCAAATATTCCAAGTTTGCTTCGGAATCGAGAAATAGTTTGGTGTGAAGTTATATCGCAGGACGTATGCGGGAAGGAGGCATATTTACCCAGGATACAGATATCATCCTTCCATACAGCTCCCCTATTACAAAACATTTCACATAAAATACACCCAATCTTAAAACGACCAGCCGATTGCACTAGACTGGGCACATCTAGGCTCTCGTTTACACCGAGGCCAAAGCAGTGTGTTGAAGAGCTGGATATCCCTGGACTCCCCTCAACTGCCAGGACCTTCTTTTCCGGCTTACGAGTCTTCATCCGCGGCAAACAGGCGGGTCCATTAGTGGGATCTTACAACTGTGCTGGGTAGAACTAGATCTAACTTCGTCATGGATACTAGATACGTTACTCAGTTGGATTCATATTTTGTTTTTTATTCTAAATAAACTATACTTGTCATGAAAAATGTGTTTCAAAAGAAATGTTATGGGTGAAACATAATTGATTATCTCATTTAGACCGTACTCGTGTGTTTTTTATTCTAAATAAACTATACTTGTCATGAAAAATGTGTTTCAAAAGAAATGTTATGGGTGAAACATAATTGATTATCTCATTTAGACCGTACTCGTGTGTTATCATCAAAAGAACAGGTTCTACTATACTGGGACTATATTTTACGCGAAGTAAATGAAAACGATGTTATTGAAAAATGGTATGGCGCCATTTTCATGTTTAATTCCTGTGACATAACGGGGAAAATAACCTAAGTCAATCCTCTTCTCTACATTTCAATTTCAACATTAACGAACGATAAGAATTATAAGAAAAGAATGCCGAATCCCCCAAATTCCCTCGCTACTACTGTGCCCTTTACCTGGTATTCTACCTGAAAACTGAACCGCCCACGTACTGGCAATGATCCAGGTCACCTGAACTGCCCACGCAATGGCAATGTTCCAGGCACGCCGTAGACCTAGATAGCTCAGGTGAATACAGTACGAGTCATCTTAAAATTGGTAACCCAGACAACGAAAGTGTTACATTCCTACCCCTCTTACAGAGAAATTTTCCAGTTAGAAAATGTCCGAAAACAAATATCATAACAATATGATTGTTAAAAGAAAACGCTTTTACTATTGCCAACCAAAATACATTATGAAACTCTCTCAAACATAATAAAAAGAGTCCTAATTCTGAATGCATTATTTGTCATATTTGCGGTATTGCGCCAGGTTGTTTCTTGTTCTTGTCAGTGTAGATCTTTACTGAAAATAACTATAACCAAGAAAATAAATAAATAAATAAATAATCATTTAAATAAATAGTTGTATGAAATACAAATAATGAATCCATAAGTTTAAACTGCATAAAGGTCAACTAGAGTTCTGTGCACATTTTCGTTTCACATCGCAGCACATTTTTGATAATAACACTTATTGGGCAGCCCTTTGCTGTGCGTCACGTTGTAGGCCCTGATACTTTCTAGCGTCCTTGGTGGTGGCATCTGGAGCGACATTGAATGTGGGCTATGCTGACTGGAGTTGGTGGACGCCGTCAAACTAGCGTCCGAATCGGATGCACTGGTCATCGTCCCAGCTGTAATCGTAAGGCTGAAAGTAAAATTTTGTTTGTTTGTCCTCGACCGCCCGACCCACAATTTACCCCCCGACTCAAAAAATTATATTGCATTCTCGTGAGGACAAAATATTTTTATCGTTCGCGGCCAAAACATCTGGTTATTTGGAAGGAATCCGGTTTTATCAAACAAACTCGGTAGTTCGATGCCAGACATAGACGTTCATTCCTCTTGATCTGTCCGAAGCTTTGTTGTCACATCAATATGCATAATCAAGCGTTCTTACGCTCAAGACAGATGGTAGACTGTGCTAGGAGAATTTTCAGACAGAAAGATTACAATTTCCATTAAATAACACGAAAAACCCGTCTATAATAGGGTTCACTCGTCAAAACGGAAGTCATGATTCGGACTCAAGAAGATTCGGCTCAGGGCCTTCCAGCGATTTTTGAGAAGATTCGGCCCAGCAGGTGAGAAGATTCGGCCCCGAGGGTGAGAAGATTCGGCACAGGTTGTATAGATTGATTTCATCAGTAAAATTACCTGATTGGACTATTTATTCTGAAACGTTAAAGTAATCTTAATGATTAATCGTACATGTGAATACCGTACATGTGGTTTTGCAGAACGTTACGATCATTACCGTGTTTTTGCTAACGCCATTATTAGTTGATTTTAGTGGTGTACTTCTCAGGACCGTACTTCTCATCCCCCATTGGAGGTTCCAATCTTTACCAGTTTTAACCTCATTTCCAAGGAAAAACAATATTATCAGTCTTGCCTTTTAATCTAAAACTGTTGAGTAGGCAGGGAATGCCCAGCCACTCAATATCATATTTTATGCACATTATAAATGACACATATTTTTTTTTCATTTAAAAAACTTCTTTTAATGAAACCAGCATTGAGTTTAAACCTTTTTATCACATTCTTAAATCTTATCATTTAAAACTTTTGAGTATATAGGGATTGCCCTGTAACTCGATAATGCCCTTTATGCATTCTTCTTAATTCAGTTCTTATCATTTAAAACATTTGAGTATATAGGGATTGCCCTGTAACTCGATGATGCCCTTTATGCATTAAATTTTCTTAATTCAATTCTTTTATTGTCATTCAAACTTTATTCAGTTTAAACAACTCCACGTTTATTATCTTTTACCATAGATATGCGCGCTAAATGACCAAAGTTGTCGATGCGCCATAAAACAACATTCATTCATACTTCTCATCCCTTTTTTTGAGAAGATTCGGCCCAATCGTTGAGAAATAGAGGGAACTCGGTCCAGTTTTCATATTTTGTTTTTGTATTATTGGGTGTATGTTTTGTTTGCTTTAATAATTTAGGAGTGTAATTTCCTCTTTGTTCTTGAACGTTTTTACTGAGACATCAAAAAAAATCAGTTTTGAACTTTATTTGCACTTTATTTGGCCATGGCGAAAGTATTCTTGTTGTGAAATTCCTGTAATTGAATAACACACGCACTGATTTCACCTATTACTTCTTTAAACGACAAATGTAGACAGGAGAAAGATGTGGACTTGTCAATTTCAAAACATTTCGGGTCGACAATCTAATATGGCTGAAGAGTTAACTATTATTGTGGGATATGAAAAAAAAATGAATTTAAGGATAAAAGAAACATAATGGCCACCAGCAAATTCTCTCCATTCATGATGTTATGCACATTAAGCCATCGGACATTAACTTTAGATCCATTTGTATGCAAATCAGTCTACATATTTTGTAATGTTAAAGGTTATTAACCCTTTACCAAACGATTCCTGGTTTTCTTGACTAAAGAAATGCAGGCTTTCGAAAACGTGGGAAGAGGAGAAGATGCTGGTAACAAGTAATTTTCTCTTTTTCCCACCAGATTTTCTACTTTTGTAAGAGAATTAATATTAAAATTTTATGCACATCTAACCTTTCAATTTGGACCAGTCTAGTACTATGTCATATGGTAAAGAGATAAGGATGTGCAAATTTATAGAAAAATTGTGATATTATATGCCAAGCACTTAATTTGAAATGTAAAGCTGCTTCTGAAATCCAGATTCTCTTCTTTGCTAGTTGACTCCTGCTGTTGTAACTGGTTAAAAGAGTTGCGTCTCTGTATATGGATAAAATCGCCATAGCAGTTTCTTCACTGTGTATGCACATAAGACTTCCCAAGTTCTACTCAGTTTATTGGTACATTTTAGATTTTATCCAAAGTTTTATGGCAGAATTGATTTTTTTTTGTTAGTTGTATCAAAAAGAAAATCTATTAAAATGTTCTTGTTGCTGACAATCCTTAGAGATTTAATTCATTTAAATAGCTGTGAATTCATTCTTCTTTTCTAACCAAATGTTTTGGTGATTTAAGGCCCCTTCTTTAGATCAAAGAATATCTGACAGATCAAACTGATAGAAAAACAAGTTGTTTCTTTAAAAAAAGAAGCCAGGAGAGGTCGACATCAATTTTTTTCAAATACTTTTTATGCTTTCAAAATAAATATATCTCGGTACATGTTATGAAACAAGCAAGGCAATAAACAGGTCTTTGAAATCTGTTCAGTTGTAAATACACATTCATCTGTCCTTGTAATTTTTGTGAGTCACATGACCTTCTTCCCGCGTTTTAACGTCACATGATTTTTTTGTCTGTGTTCCTTTTTATTTTAAGAATGTTTTTGTTCTTTTTTTCCTTTTTGTTTAGATTTAACTGTTTAATACAAAACTGAAAAAAATTGTCATATGCTATCAAATATTTACAATTTTGTTGAAATTCGCCATATAAAAACAAACCACGTCTATTTCCTATTTCATTTTTTTGACTTCGATTTTTTGATAAAATCATCACAAAACAGACTGTGTATCAGAACAATTCCCTTACAAAGATTGGATTTAGACAGCAATTTCTGAGGCACTCTGCCTTTTAAACTCACCACTGTTGGAGAGGTCTGATAACCTCTCCAATGATCGTTTGATCCCTCCCTATCACCAAATAGAGTGAAAAGTGAGTTCACAGATTTTTATAGTACTCTTGTTTCCTGAGACCCTCCCACTTTCTAGAGACTTTGGACCCTCACAATACAACAGAAATCACAAGCAAGGCAAAACAGCTACTATGCTTAGATTGGCCTCTGAGAATTTTTTTTCCTGATTATTTGTAGACAATAATAAAGACAAATGTTTTCTTGTCAGTATTTAACATTTGTTGAAAGTGCAGCGCAAAGCATTATGAAAACATCATAAAAAAAATGGCACAAAAATTACATTCCCAGACACCAAATATATGCCAAATTTAAGAAGTACCATGATGATTAAAATCTGGAACATATTCACAGTGTTTCATTTACCTGTGCGTCCTGTGTCAGGGACGCAAAGAAATTACCGAGGACGCAAAACTTTGAGATATGTGCATTTTCGAGACGCACTGATTTTGATATCAATGCCTTTTGCAAAATTCCGTTTGATCCCGATCAATTAAAGTGTTTACATTTTCTATCGAAACACCGGTAATTTTTCTACTTTAGACTGGTACCTTTATTTTCTGGTCTATTTTTAGCCTAGGTAATCTAGTCTATGGAATGGTTTCCGTTTTTCTTTTTATTTGGGTACACGGAATATCGACATCCAGCACGTACGTTATAGATCCTCTCCAAGGCATATTCTTACTTAATTGCAGAAAATTGTAGTCAACATGATTGAACAACTATCATTTCATGTCCTCATCGGCAAATAATTACTTTTTGAATCTTTTTTATACCCGGGCGATTTAGATATCCTCAGACGATTTCCATTTCGTCGAAAAAATTCCAGTGCGTAGATCTATATCTAAACGATGTAAAGCGTAAGCAATGCCACCAAAAAAGAAGGCAAAATCCGATCACAAACAACAAACTTTAACTAGTTTATTTACGAAATCACAAGAGTCTGACCCGCCGATTCATAGTGACTTACATACCGATAAAAATGTCGAGAATAATGAGAAATCATCGGCAGTTCAATCGGCGTGGATTCGGCCCCCGCCAGTTCAAAACCCAGAGAATTCATGTCACACTGGCTTAAACTTTTTAGTTGGCTAACTTACGAAAGTGAAGAGAATTCATGACAGACAATTCATAAATCAGACCATACAGATTTTTTAACAAATTGAACAATATTTTTTTTTAAATGGGGTTTAACTCATTACCACACGATCCTTAATTTTGACGCCTCTGAGAAAGAAGCCTTTAGAAAACATTGTGGGAAAAGGAGAAAATGCTGGTAACCAGCATTTTCTCTTTTTCCGACCATGTTTTCTACCCTTCTAAAAACGAATTCTAAATCTTCAATAACTTCAATAACTTTTATTTTGTCGTCTGTTAATGCTTTCGATCTGGACAAACCTAAAATTTTGCCGTTTGGTAATGAGTTAAAAGGTGGGACTCGTAAAGTTGGTTTCAGACTCATAGTTTTTCATCCCAGCGAGTCCCAGGACTCACTTATAGCAAATTGTAAAAAAATCACTGTATTCAACATAATTATGCTACAATAAGATCAAATATTTTTTAACATCCTAATCAAGCATTTGTAAGGTTCAAATGTCATTGCTCATGCTGTCTTAAACGTCATGTCTAGGTCTAGACTATTTGCTCATGATTGCATTTGTTCTAATATTTATGATCTTGCAGTTCATCTACAAGCTGTTGGTAAAGCATAAAGGTTTACATCTGTTCTACTGAGGTGTGGTTAGGTCAGACATACACATGCTACAGATATTTGATTAGTAATACTAGTGCTCATCATGAAAGTGCTAAACTACAACCTTTAGCTTAATATGTATATACAGGGGCATAGAAAGCAAGGTTAAAAATGATTTAAAAAACCCATTCAATGAAAAACAGATGCAGAATAAAAGGCTATGCAAGCAGCAAGTTCTTTGGCTAAAATCTTTGAAAATCTTTTATTTATGTTATTTGTCTGCTTTCTACAGAACGCAAAATATAATATAATAATTTCCCTACCTACCTACCCAAGACTGAAATACTGGGTAGGTAAAGGACAAACAAACATTTTTTTAATTTAGGCCTAAGGTGCGAAGGTGCGCTGAAGCCCGTTGTCGCGAAGGGAATGTTGACGCCTACTGAATGGTCAACTATGTAGTTTCTACTGCACAAAACGTTGACAACTTCGAACCCTCGAACCCAATGTCCGTCGACAAGTGTCCAATGTACCTGTCCTCAAGGTATAGTAGTCGCGTTCGCAACACGTTTTCCACTAGTGCTGACACTTCATGTGAAATGTTATTCCAGTTAGGATTAATTTCTTTTCATGTTATTGAGTTTACCATGATAAGGTGTAAGCTTAATTGGAGGATGATTGACTGTATTAATTTTCATGCGAACTGTATCAGTATGACTCGGTTCTTTATCAGTTTGGCAAACAAATCCGATTTTTTTTTCTGAGAAGATTGGTAATTAATTGTTTATGTTCCTGGCAAACATCCAGGTTATCGAACTTATCTTTATTTCCATAGAATTGGGGTGTTTCCCTGTATTTCCATAGAATTGGGGTGTTTCCCTGAAATCTAGACTGACAGATGATATCTCATTAGCACTAATTGGGGAAATTTTGGCAACAGGTGTACCTCGTTTAATGGTTATTGTCTTGTTTGTTGAGTTGATAATAAGCATTGGCAGCCTTCGATTATCTGGAAGTTTAGAGATACAATTAGTCATTAGAAAACGTGGCTCCTTGCCTAATGGTCCATCCTTAAAAGGAGAGATCCCATAATTGATACCTGTAGCAAACTCAGGATGTTTACGAACTTGACACCGACAGATATGGGCTGTTTGGGGAGGAAGCTTTATTTTAGCCTTGACCTTAGCAACAGAAGCTATATATTTATTTTCTACTGAAGGGATATGGTCTCATGTACTCTAATACAGGAAAGATCATTATATACCCGAACGCCACGTGATTGAAGCCGATCAAGGCCTATTATTATATTTCTGTTCAAATTTCTTACCACATAAAACTTTTGACTCAAAGACAATTTACCCAGAGAGAAATTGAGGTTAGCCATACCATCAACATATAATGAGGTGTTATCTTCTGTTAGTAGTAATAGCAGCTCTTTGGATGTAAACAAAGATGACGTAATCGGTGGTTCGGCCATTGTGTTACTATATTTTGTAACTGATTTGCATATAAGTTGTTGATGTGTCATGGGTATTCGAGGTGGGTATGGTGAGTCCGCCATTTTGGATGAGGATCGGCCATATTGGATAAACCATGGTGGATTAGAATCAGTATACAGAGCTACATGTATACCTCGTGCTGGTAAATACTCGCGGGCATTGAGGCCCTTTCTTTACCAGACGATAAATAAGTAAATGATTTACCTGCAGTGCCCTGGTCAAAGATTGGATAATGATCGGCCATGTTGGGTCAGGATCAGTTTACAGAGCTGACGTGTATATTTCGATGAGGGTCAGGCCCTTTTCTCACCAGACGATAAATAAATAGATAAATGAATAAATAAATGTACCTCTCGCCGATGTGCACTCAAGGTCCTACTGTTAAATGAGGCCTTTAGTCCAGAATAGAGTGTAAGGTAGAATGATGCGCATGCGTGAAGCTATATTTAGATATGTGATCATCAACTATATTTAGAGTCATTACATCAGATATAAAAGGGAAGATCTGAACAATGGTCTTTGTTTATGGGATCATTCTTCAAGATGAAGTTTATCTTATCATACCACACACTGGGAGAAGCATTTGTATCATCCAGAGTATTTTCAGCATGCATCTGTATTTATTAATTAACAGTCTATGATGTCAAGTGTCAAATATTGTATTAAAAAAACATTACCGGAAATAAGACCGAAAAAGGAAGACATCATTTTGAAAACAAAATTTGACAAGACGATAGAATGGTCGGGATATGGTGCTGAAACTTTCAGAGTAAAAGTAGTGTGCAAAAAGCTGAAAAACACATGGATAGTAGTTACGGCTTACCCTATCTGAATGTAATAGAAAAAAAGTAAGTATTTTTTAACTTCTTCGACTCCTCTTTCGAGTCTCATCAGGCGGTGATGGTCAGATTTAATAATTTATTTCTAACTCTCTATTCCATAGATATCCCCGCTATAGTTTTTTTTTTTTTTTTCTTTAAACCAAATCATTATTCCATAGATTTCCCAGTGATATATATTACCATAAAATATTACACCCATACTTTGATTTCATTAAAATTCTGAGTTTTACTCAAACCGAGCTAGAGTGTGTTGACAGTGATGCAGTTACACATTTTTATCACTGGGGTGTATCTAAATCATATTGTACATTGGATCCAGATTCACACGCTATGAAACGATGATTCGGCATATCTTTAAAATCATGTAAGTATTCAAACACCAAACCGAAAAGATAACCACATGTTTGAAGCCAATGGTGATCGTGATAACATTTTGGTGTCAATGTGCCAGCTCGTGTAAGAAAGAGGAAATAAATTCCAGCTCTGTTTGATTTTCTAAAGAAATTAATTTGAAATGGAATGTCATTGTACAAGCTGGTGTTTGCAAAAGAATATCTGTCCTCGTCGTTGGTAAATTTGTGGTGAATAACTATGTCAACTAGGTCAAACGTCACACATCTGTCCGCCAACTCGTCTTGTACAAAGGTAGATACCTACAAAGAGAAAGGAAAAAATCTTAAGTTTCTGATAGAATTATTTGTGTTATACAGAAGTAATTTTCTCAAAAAAAAAAAAAATGAATAATAATAAAAATGACAAATAAACGTGAAAGTCATTTACAAATAGTAAAACTGATGTAAATGTAACTTACTTTATTGATTAAATACAGCGCTCTTTCCATCGATATTTGAACAAGAATGATTATTTGTAAGTCGTTGTAGTCCTTTTTAAATAGAATTTTCACTCTGGAATTGTGATCAATGATTGGTTGGTAACTTCTTACGAGTTGATAGTGGCAATCTTCGTTTATTAGCTTTAGCCTCGTTACTGCATGAACTACAAGCAATGTCAATTTCTTTTTTATATAATATTCCGAGTGTTATATCAGAACAAAATGAATAGATAAATACAGACTGACTTTCAGTGTCTACTTTACATGGTAGGGTAAGGTTTTAGACCGAATGCAGGTGATTATAACATGAAATATAATTTTTCATCTCAACTGGTCAATCAGTAACATTGTGAGAAAAGAAATAAGTAGTAGACAACATGCTTTCCTTACGTGGTAAAAGGATTAAAAAACTAGTTGAGCGATATAGGGCCATCATGACCATCTTGTTTCTTGTTCTGCAAACATTTAAATGACAAAATTACAACCTATAAATTTTCAGGGTCATTAAATCTTTGACTTATGTGTTAAAGGGTTAAAAAATCAAGCGGAGCGATACAGGGCCATCGTGACCCTCTTGTTTCATGTTCTGCATACATTTAAATGACAAAATCAGAACCTATAAATTTAATGCAAATAATCAAATAATGAAATAGTATTTACCAAATCGATGACTTCCACTTCCAACATTCAAAAAAGCAATTAATTCCCCTATACACACTTCAATATAGAAATAAAGTGTACCGATGCCTCTAAATATGGTCTTGATATTCATTATGAGAAGAAATAAAATAGATATGTTCTCGTCAAAAGATAAAAAGCAAGAATGAACAAGTTTTATCAAGTACCTACATGAAAAGGGGTATTTCAGGGCTGGTGCTCCTTATACGTCAATATTGGTGGATTTGGATTAGGCTTAATTTCATATAAAAAGAATGGGGTCCATGTTTTTACAAGATCTTTAAAATATCGAAAAAAATCCCCTTAATTACTGCAACTTACAGCTCGATGGTAGAGAGCATTTTGAGCTACTGAAGGTTTTAGTTCTCATTTTCCTTTCGACGATTCCATCTCTGAAGTTGTCTGGAACCAGTCGAGGTTGATGATCTGGAGACACACTGTAGTCGTGCTACTTTTCTGAAAGATTAAAGGTCTCTGAAAAGCATATAAATCTGTCCAACCATGCAACCGTTTTTCGCTTCTAGGACAACTGTTTACAATGAGACTTTTTCTATAAAGAATCTCAAACGTGAGAACAGATCCTCAGCTATCATTTGAACCCTAGGTTCACGGTTCGATTTTTAACCATTGCGAAATTAGATCAAAAGAGCAGATTTAAACCTTTAAAATTCAAATCCCCCAGCTGGACGGGGGGGGGGGGGGGGGGGGGGGTAGAATTCGCCCGCTGCCGTCCTGCAGAGTAGTAAGACCCCACCAATGGATCTGCCTGTTTGCCGTGGTGGAGACTCGTAAGCAGGAAAAGAGGGTCCTGGCAGTTGAGGGGAGCTCAGGGATCTCCAGCTCTTCAACACACTGCTTGGGCCTCGGCTTCTGTGTAAACGAGAGCCTAGATGGGCCCGGTCTAGTGCAATCGGCTGGTCGTTTCAAGATTGGGCACATTTTATGTTTACCTGTAATCTGTTGGTAGAGCTGTATGGAGGGAGGGCATCTGTATCCTTTGCAGATGTCTTCTTCCTGCATGTGTCCTACTATACTACTTGAAACTCAAATTTTCCGATTCTAAGCAAACTTGGAATATTTGACACCCTTTTCCCTTTTTTAGTTCCATATTGCATCTTGTCTTCATACGGAGTGGAATAATCGAACATGTTAAACCCAAAATAGATATTTGCTTGAAAAGTGCCTTTTTACCTGGCCATAAAACCCCATTCATTCATTCATTCACTCATTCTGTATGCCTTTTTACCTTTTACTTTGACATGTACTTTAAAGTCCTGGTCCTCTTATATAGGCTTATGGGCTAATCGGGTGATGTGGATTTTTCGTTGAGACTGACTGCCGTGGCAAATCCCTGATCTGCGGGACTACCCATGTTCTTTCCCTTGTCGCTCCGACTTATTCATGGCATCTGAGTATACCATCTGGGTAATCCTGGCATGGCGAGCTGGTTTCCGCTCCATACTCCATGTCCCCTAGTTGGGCTCCGAGGTGGGCGGGGTGCCACGGGTGATGAAAATCAGAAATTTGAACATGGACCCCCCCCAAAAAAAAAAAAAAAAAAAAAAAAAAACCGTGATCAACTTTCTGCAGACTCGGAAACTTCTCAATCGACCTCTTCTTTTCCTCGCTTTTTACTGATTGAATCCACTGTACCAGACCAGCCATTGAGTAAAATTTCTCCTTTTGTAAGTAAAAAGGTACTGTTGTCCGTTGCCGGCTCGCCCAAGTCAGTCGAGAAGCTATCTTCGGGTACATTGCTTGTTGAAGTGGAAAAGTCAAAGCACGCGCAAAATCTGATGAAGATTAAACATTTCTTCCAAATTCCCGTGAAATGTTCTCCACACGGTAGTTTAAACACTACTCGTGGAATTATACGATGTCCAGATCTTGCCGGTGTATCCGAAGACGAAATCGTTGAGGAATTATCTAACCAACACGTGACGGCTGCAAGACGCATAACGGTATATCGCGACAGAATTAGGTGAGAAAACACAATCGTTCTTACCTGCAAATCGGCAATACTACCAATACTCATGACCACAGCAATTGCACGAATAAAGTCAAATGCGCCAACTGTGGAGATGAACATGTTGCCACCTCTAGAACTTGTCCAGTCTGGAAACGAGAAAAGGAAATTGTCACCATCAAATACAGAGAAAGTCTCTCGTTTCCTGAATCAAGGAAAATAGTATACAGTCGCCAGAAAATTGTGAACTCGTATTCTGCTGTAATGAAGTCGAACATGTCTACATCAAAACAGATGAAAGATGTATAAACACAGACCACCGACATCGCATTACAAACAGTTAGGCAGACAAAACCAGAATCCACGGATAAAAGAACTCAGAAGCCAACAGAAAATACGAAAACAAACAAAACTTGAAGTTCTTGTTATAAATCAAATCAAGTCGCCTAAGAAAGTTCAATCAGATCGGTTTCCAAAAGGATCCGATGATGAAATTAAACAAGAGCCGTCAGAGACGGGTTATGCTCCCCGAAAAAGTGCTTGTCATAAAATATAAGATACATGTAATTCAAAATTCGAAATTTCATAAAATTTTGAGCAGTCATGTATTAATAATACATGAAACAATTTTTTACATGAAGCCCCCTTTTTCCGAGACGCAGCCTGAAATTGAGAAAAAGGAAGAGAGGTACCTGGGCAACGTTCCAACAAGTTCAGATATGAAATTTCACAAAGTTTTGAGCACTGATAAAGGAGAACCTGGTGAAAAAAAAAATTTTCCATGAAGTCCCCTTTTTCCGTGATGTAGCCTTAATTTGAGAAACCAGGAAAGACGTATTTGCGCATTAATAATTCATAGATTGCAAAAACAAAGGGCACATGTTTAAACTTGTAAAGCAAGATATAACCATGAAATGTTGACAAAAACTGAACAAGATATTAGCAAAAATTGCAATTTTGCATTAGGGCCACTTTTTCCATGACAGAGGGTCAAATCGAAAAACACATAGATAAAGAAACAAGAGCACATGGTGAAACTTCGAGAAAACAATATAACCATTAAATTTAATGAAATTTTTACCAAAACTCAATGAAATATTAGTAAAAATTGGAATTTTGCAAGAAGCCCTTTTTTCCATGACAGAACGTCAACTTAAAAAATTCCCAAATTAAAAATAGCAAGGGCACATGCTAAAACTTTCCATAAACAATATAACCATGAAGTTTCATGATATTCAGACAAAAACTGAATGAGATATTGGTAAAAATTGCAATTTTGCATTAAGCCCCTTCTTTCCATGACACGGGGTCAAATTGAAAATTCGGGAAATCTATATCGGCACCTTATCCAAAGGAGTTCATATATGAAGTTTCATCCAATTTGGTCCAAGGGTTGTGAAGAAATCGCTTCGGACAGACGGACGGACGGAAGGACGGACTGACAGACGAAGCGGCGACTATATGCTTCGGGGAGCATAAAAATTTAACCGCTTCCAGCGTCTTGATGAAGACATGGAAGCTGACAATGGAATTGCAAACACTAAGGAAATTAAAATAACCAGACTCCCATTAAAAACATTAATCCATCCACGCTTCATTTTTTGCTCTACTGGCTTTAAGCCAGCAGAGCTTATGTCATGGCGTGGTTTCCGTCGTCCGTCTGTTAGTCTTTTTCCTGTTTACGCGATAAAGTCTGCATTTGTTGCCCGATTTTCGCGAAACTTGCAGTTTGTGTATCTCGTCAATAGCTTTAAGCCTATTGATTTTGAGAAAAATCCAACAAACAGTATGGGAAAAGTAGCCATTTCAAGTTGAAAATTTCAAATTCTTGTTTACGCGATAAAGTCTGCATTTGTTGCCTGATTTTCGTGAAATTTGCATAGTCTGTTTATCTCATCAATAGCTTCAACCCTATTCATTTTGAAAAAAATCCAACAAACAGTATAGGAAAAGTAGCCATTTCAAGTTGAAAATTTCAAATTCTTGTTTACGCGATAAAGTCTGCATTTGTGGCCTGATTTTCATGTTTATCTGATCAATAGCTTCAACCCTGTTGATTTTGAAAAAAAAATCCAACAATTTGGGAATAGTAGCCATTTCAAGTTGAACATTTCTATTTCTTGTTTATGTGATAAAGTTTGCATTTGTTGCGTGATTTTCGTGAAACTTGCACAGTTTGTTTGTCCCATCAACAGCTTCAACCCTATTGATTTTGAAAAAAAAATCAAACGGTACGGGAAAAGTAGCCATTTCAAATTGAAAATTTCTAATTCTTGTTTATGCAATAAAGTATGTATTTTTTGCCAGATTTTCATGAAAATCACAGTTTGTTTATCTTACAAGTAGCTTCAACCCTATTGATTATGAGAAAAATCCAACAAACAGTATGGGAAAAGTAGCCATTTCAAGTTGAAAATTTCAAATTCTTGTTCACGGCATAAAATGTGCATAGATTTTTGTGAACCATGTACAGTTTGTTTATCTCATCAATAGCTTCAACCCTATCTATTTTGAAATAAATCCAACAAACAGTATGGGAAAAGAAACCATTTTAAGTTGAAAATTACCAATTCTTATTTTTGTGACAAAGGATGCATTTCTTGTCAGATTTTCATGAAAAAGCAAAATTGAATTATCTGCCAGTAGAGCATATTCAGGGCCTTCTAGTTTACAAGTTGTTTTTCTCCTTTTATACATAAACATGAACAACAATATTTTGCAGTGGAATAGTGGAGGTTTTTCCGCTAATGCTGAAGAATTGTCTGTTTTAATTGACAAATATAAACCGGTGGACTTTGTTTACAAGAAACCTTTCTTACAGATAACAGTAAAGCAACTTTAAAGTTTTAAAGTATCACTCAATTTATAGATCGGATTTTAATGGAGGTAGTAGAGCTCAAGGTGGGGTAGCAATAGTTGTGAATAATTCGGTTCCTCACCGCCTTTTACATCTTAACATCTCCTTACTGCCATTGCTGTTAGTATTACTTTAAATAAAACTATAACAGTATGTTCAATCTACATACCACCAGGAACTCCTATTGATTGTTCCGAGCTTGATAAGCTGATAGAACAGCTCCATAAACCTTTCATTTTGATGGGTGAATTTAATGCCCATAGCACCTTGTGGGGTTGTAGGTCGTCTGTCTAAAAGACATGGGATATGCGACGACATCCATTATCAGTTCTTAAAGCATTTGCCATATCGATCCCTAGATTGTTTACTAACTATATTTAACCAGGTATGGCGAACTGGTATTCTTCCCGATTCGTGGAAGGCAGCTATATAGTATAGTAATACCAATACCCAAACCGGGAAAAGACCCTTCCAATTCTGCAAACTATCGTCCCACAACTTGTAAGACCATGGAAAGAATGGTTAATGACCGTCTTGTTTTGTTTTTAGAGAAAAAGAAACTTACAACAACCGCTCAAAGCGGATTTCGGAAGCAAAGAGGCATTCTTCATCATTTAGTTCGCTTCGAGACATTCATACGTGAAGGAAAAAAAGAACACCTTGTCTCTGTATTTTTTATCTTGAAAGTGCTTATGACACAACATGGAAGTATGGAATTCTGAATGACCTCTATGATTTCGGTATTCGAAGTCGCCTTGCTTATTTCATCTCAGCTTTTCTGAATGAGCGGTAGTTTTGAGTCAGGGTTGGTGATACATATTCTGACCCCCATTCACAAGAGATGGGGGTTCCCCAGGGAAGCATTCTCTCCGTTACACTTTCCAGCGTAAAGATTAATAGTATTATTAAGTTTGTATGTCCTGGTGTGGAATGCTTTCTTTATGTCGACAACTTCTGTATTTATTACAGATCAAAACACATGCATACTATTGAGAGGCAGCTTCAGCAAGTCTTGAATAATTTAAACAAATGGTCGAATGAAAACGGTTTTAAGTTTTCAAAAACCAAAACGAAATGTATGCATTTTTGCAATTTAAGAAAATTTCATCTTGATCCAGAACTGACTCTAGATGGTTTCCGTATAGAAGTCGTCTAGGAGTTCAAATTTTTAGGCCTTGTTTTTTATTCCAAACTGTCGTTCATTTCTCACGTTAATTACTTAGGCAATAAATGCCAAAAAGCTCTTAATCTCTTACGAGTTGTCTCCAGTGTGGACTGGGGAGCCGACAGGAAAGTTTTGTTAAGATTATATAGAAGTCTTGTCCGTTCCAAGCTGTATCGTATATGGCTCAGCGCGGCAGTCGTACCTTCGTAAGTTGGATTCTATCCACAACCAAGGTTTACGACTACCAATAGGACCTTTTAGGACTTCTCCTGTAAGTAGTTTATATGCTGAAGCTAATGAGCCATCATTAAATTTACGCAGGAAAAAACTTTCCTTGCAATACTATTTAAAGTTAAAATCACATCCCGATAAACCCACTCACAGGGTAGTATTCAAACCGTTGTACAAAGATGAGTTTAAAGAAAAAGTTATTCCTCCTTTCAGTCTGCGCTGTGAAGCGGATATGAATTGTATTGATGTTGATTTGGAGGATGTAGCAAACCATAAGATTTCTGAAGTTCATTTATGGACTTGTAAGAGTCCAACTTGTAACTATTATCTTGCTTCAGACAAGAAAGGTACAACCGATCCTTAAACTTTTGGAAATTAAAGAACAATATGAAGAGATTTATACAGATGATTAAAAAGATAGAGGAAAGGTAGCTTCAGCTGCGATCCTTGATGGAGGATTTTATCAGTTCCGCCTACCTAATAACTCGCCCGCCCGGATGGCTCAGTGGTGAGCGTGTCGGACTCATAACCTGGTGGTTGTGAGTTCGATACCCGGTTGAGGCAAACTTTCTTTCCGGCGTATTTTCGCCTCTCACTTGTGCTGAAGCAAGTGAGAAAAGTAGTCGGTGGCTTTGGGAAGAAAGTAGTGTTAAAGTACTGGTATGAGAAAGCCAGGAAATACATGTGCGTCACCGACCGCCATGGTATGACCATAGCTGTTAAAGTGGCGTTAAACGCCGATGCAACCAACCAACCTAATAACTCTACGATTTTTCTGTGGAGATAAAAGCGATTGACCTTGTCCTCAACCATATTGAACAGGACGCCTATTAGTGATACATGATATTTACTGATTCGTTGTCAGTCATGCAAGCTCTTGAGGGTGAGAAAACCCATAACTCGCTAATTGTCAGTCTGCTTGAAAAATTGTCCAGACTGCAAGAGACCTGATATAGTTTTTTGCTGGCTCCCCAGCAATATTGGGATAAGTGGTAATGAAGAAGCAGATATATCTGCCAAGGACGCATTATAACTATATAAAGTTCCTTTTAACGATTTTTAACCATTAATCAATAACTTTACTCAAAATGTGTGGCAGCAATCCTGGAGCGATCCAGTCAATCAAAACAACAAACTTTTCAACATTAAACCAGGACTTGGCGGATGGCTTCCAGGGTTGCGGACAAATCACCGCGAAGAAATTATCTTGGCCCGTCTTCGCATTGGGCATTCATATATAACGCATTCTCATCTCCGTAAAGGAGAAGGGGAGCCTCAATGTATATCCTGCAATGCACCTTTTACTATGAAACATATACTTGTCGATTGTGTAGATCTTGCGCTTATGAGACAAAGGTTTTTTGATGTCGACAGTATGAAGATCTTGTTCGATACTGTACAGATCGAGTTCGTTTTTGATTTTCTGAAAGAGATACATCTGTATAAAAAGATATAATTTTAGGTTCTTTTGATAATTCTTGTTTTAGATGCTTACTTGTACCTATAATTTTAGTGTTTTCACAACTTATATTTTATGATTTCATAATACTTTTGTTTGATCACTTTGCATTGCATTTCTTGTAAGTGCGCCCAACATGACCACTGTTGTCGACGGGCCATAAAACCCCATTCATTCATTCATTCATTCAAAATACTCCGATTCAAATGAGACGGGTACCGCTGGAAAGGTCAGATTTATTTCTAACTCAATATTCCATAGATATCCCCGCTGTAGTTTTGCTAAAACCAAATCATTATTCCATAGTTTATTTAGTGATATATATTACCATAAAATATCACACCCATACTTCGATTTCATTAAAATTCTGAGTTTTACTCAAGCCGGAGCTAGTGTGTTGACAGTGATGCAGTTACACATTTTTATCACTGGGGTGTATCTTAATCCTATTTTACATTGGATCCAGATTCACACGCTATGAAACGATGATTCGGCATATCTTTAAAATCATGTAAGTATTCATATACCAAACCGAAAAGATAACCACATGTTTGAAGCCAATGGTGATCAGATCACATTTCGGTGTCAATGTGCCAGCTTCCCCGTGGGGTCCCGGGGGTTTTTACTGTATAGAATAGGACCTCGGCCTTTCTCTATGGCATGTCGTAGAAGGCGACTAAAATTAGAGACAAACGGCTGCTTTCCTCGTAATTCGTAGGATCGCAGCAGGCTGGGTAGTTCTTATTCCAAATCCTATATTTTTTTCTCGATGTAAATAGGGTTTGGAATGGGAATCAATTGGCCTGTGGGACCCCGTGTGGTTTAATCGGGGGTATAAGAATAAACCACTGCAGTCCCGCGATCGTCACATCTGCCATTTCATCTGGCGGAACAAAAGTGACAGCATGCATGTCGTAAAAGGCGACAAAAGGGGCATCATTTTGTGTTTCATCCATTCCTCATTTATCATGTTTGTCTTGTGTTGTTCGATATGTATGTTATTTTCACCTCACATTATTGTTCACTAACTAAGTGCGCCCAGTATGACCTAAGTTGTCGACGGGCCTTAAAACACTATTCATTCTATTCATTCATTCAATGTGCCAGCTCGTGTAAAAGAGAGGAAATAAATTCGAGCTCTGTTTGATTTTCTAGAGATAAATTAGTTTGAAATGTCATTCTACAAGCTGGTATTTGCAAAAGAATATCTGTCCTCGTCGTTGGTAAATTTGTGGTGAATAACTATGTCAAGTAGGTCAAACGTCACACATCTGTCCGCCAACTCGTCTTGTACAAAGGTATTGCAAAGGAAAAAGGAAGAGAAAGGAAAGAAAATCTGTAAGTTTCCGTTAGAATAATTTTGTTATACAGGAGTAATTTTCTCAAAAAAAAAAAAAATAATAATAATCATAATATAGTATAAATGATAAATAAATGTGAAACTCAATTACAAATAGTAAAACTGATGTAAATGTAACTTACTTTATTGATTAAAAACAGCGCTCTTTCCATAGATATTTGAACAAGAATGATCATTTGTAAGTCGTTGTAGTCCTTTTTAAATAGAATTGTCACTCTGGAATTGTGATCAATAATTGGTTGGTAACTTCTTACGAGCTGATATCGGCAATCTTCGTTTATTAGCTTTAGCCTCATTTCTACATCACCTACAAGCAATGTCAATTTCTTTTTTTATATAATATTCCGAGTGTTATATCAGAACAAAATGAATAAATAAATACAGTTTCACTTTCAAGATCTACTTTAATGGTAGGATAAGGCTTTAGACCGAATGCAGGTAATTATAACATGAAATATAATTTTTCATCTGAACTGGTCGATTAGTAATATTGTGGGAAAAGGAGAAATTACAAGCAGACAACATGCTTTCCTTACGTGGTAAAAGGATTAAAAAGCCAGTTGAGCGATACAGGGCCATCGTGACCATCTTGTTTCTTGTTCTGCAAACATTTAAATGACAAAATTACAACCTATAAATTTTCAGGGTCATTAAATCTTTGACTTGTGTGGTAAAAGAATTGAAAAAACCAGTGGAGCGATACGGGGCCATCGTGACCCTCTTCTTTCTTGTTCTGCATACATTTAAATGACAAATTCAGAACCTATAACTTTTATCGAAATAATCAAATAATGAAAAAAAAAAAAAATTTACCAAATTCATGACTTCCACTTCCAACCTTCAAAAGAGCATGGAGATATTCTCTGAAACCGTCATGAACAAGAAATGGGCGTTCCCCAGGGAAGCATTCTCTCTGTTACACTGTTCAGTGTCAAATTCAACAATATTGTGAAGTCTGTGTGCCCTGACGTGGAATGCTTTTTAGCTCATCTGAGCACAACGTGCTCAGGGGGAGCTATTGTGATCGGTCATCGTCCGTCCGTCTGTCCGTCCGTCCGTTAAAAATTTCTGTAAAAATCTCCGAAATCAGATGGCCAATCTGGATAAAACTTGGCAGGAAGGTTCCTTGGGTGAAGGTCTACAAAAAGTGAAAGAAGGAAGACTTCAAGTTATGATGAGTTGAGCAATTACTTACTTAAATAGGAAGGGTCTATCGGCACGACGGTCGTGCGGTAAGGTCCCATATTGGCACGACGGTCGTGCGGATAAGGAATGTCTATCGGCACGACAGTCATGTCGTGCCGATAAGGTGCGGTATTCGCACGACGGTCGTTGGCCTTCATCAAGAGCGTGTAAATCATAGCCCTAGGGTCGAAATTATTGCCAAGGGTTTATATAGTGAAATCTTCTTGTTATTATTCATTTTAGCCTTATCTTAGGCCTAAGGGGTCTTGTGTTTTTTAAACCATTCCCAAGTATTGTAATGTTTGGTGTGAAGGGATCTCACGTAGGCCTATCAGCCAGTGGAGCGATATGTACAGGAGTGTTGTGGAACAAATCCAGTAAAGGAAGAAACATTTGAGTTTCATTGGAGAGGAGGAGGAGGAACTTTAATAAGATCCCGGCCCCAGTCAAAGTAGGCGGAAAATTAGCCGGATCACCAACTCTCAATGGTCACAACTATCCGCACAATCGGTGATATCTTTAGAATTTTGAGAAAAAAAGTAACTGGATCGAAGGGCCGCCGAAAATGAAAAAAAGACGGCTTTGCAATATGGCAACAAAATTTCCGGTACCTAAACCCTATCCCCCATTTAACCCTTTCCCATACAACAAAATTTACGGCTGGTCAAAGTGGAAAGAATTTGTAGGGAGCAAAATTCAAGCAACTCAAAAATTGAAATTTGTTTCCAGCAGGGCAGAAACATTGTGGGAAAAGGAGACAACGCTGTTTACCAGCATTGTCTCCTTTTCCCACAATGTTTCAAAGGGCTTCTGTCTCAGGGTCGTTAAAACCAGGGATTGTTTGGTAAAGGGTTAAAAAAAAGTATTATTTTTCCCAAAGGCAATAGTTAAAGTACTGTCAGTAGTCTATTTTCTGTCGTGCGGATAGTGGTGCTTAACAGCACGATTGTCGTGCGAATAAGAATGGTTATCGGCACGACCGTCGTGCTGATAACCTCCATTGTAGGCACGACCGTCGTGCGGATAGCCTCGGCCATTTAAATATATAAGTTTCTCTTATTTATCTAAATTAATTAAAACTGAATATGAAAACTTATTAGTTTACATGAATTGTACGTAAAATATAACGATGCTATAATTAATTATTTTTAAAGAAGGTATGGTTTATAAGATCGGTTTTATTAGCTCACCTGAGCAGAGAGGCTCACAAGGTAAGCTTATAGTATACCCATGCTTTCGTGTCCGTCGTCGTCCGTCAGTATTTCTAGCTCACCTTAGCACAAAGTGCTAAAGGTGAGGTATTATTATCGCTCAATGTCGGGCGTCCGTCGTCCTTCAACGATATCTTTAACCATCTTCTCCTCTTAAGCAACTGGGCCAATCTTCATAAAACTTGGCAGGAATGTTCCTTGGGTAAAGCTCTACCAAAATGGTTCAAAGAATTTAATTCCACCTATAACTCTGGTTGACATGGCAAAAAAAACCGAAATATTTGAAAATCTTCCCCTCTGAAACTACAAGGGGAAGAGCTTTGATATTTGGT
The DNA here is from genome assembly GCA_943736015.1 of Tridacna crocea. Taxonomy (NCBI): domain Eukaryota; kingdom Metazoa; phylum Mollusca; class Bivalvia; order Cardiida; family Cardiidae; genus Tridacna; species Tridacna crocea. The sequence goes on along the minus strand of OX031057.1, from coordinate 10,648,791 downwards.
ATGTAGCATCTCCTAATGGACCTCTACCAAGTTTGTTCAAATTATGCCCCTAGGGTCAAAAATGGCCCCACCCCCGGGGGATAACGCGTTTGAGCATAGGAACAAAGAAGGAAAACTTTAAAAATCCTCTCCTTTGAAACTTGAAGGCGTAGAGCTTTGATATTTGGTATGTAGCATCTCCTAGTAGACCTCTACCAAGTTTGTTCAAATTATATCCCTGGGATCAAAACTGGCCCCACCCCAGGGGTCACAAGTTTGAGCATAGGAACAAAGAAGGAAAACTTTAAAAATCTTCTCTGAAACCTGAAGGCGTACAGCTTTGATATTTGGTATGTGGCATCTCCTAGTGGACCTCTACCAAGTTTCTTCAAATGATGTCCCTGGGGTCAAAACTAGCCCCACCCCGGGGATCACAAATTTGAACATAGGAACAAAGAGGGAAAACTTTCAAATTCTTTTCATCAGAAACTAGAAACTGTAGAGCTTTGATATTTGGTGTGTTGTATCTCCTAGTGGACCTCTACCAAGTCTATTCATCATCTAATGGCCCTCTACCAAAATTCTTCAAATTATGGCTCTAGTATTGAAATTGGCCCTATGTTGTGGGTTCTCAGATTTCACATAGAGATAAAGAAGGAAATCTTAAAAAATCTTCTTCTCCCAATCCGTCTTGGATTAGCTGCTCGATTGCACATCGTCTACCTGAAGCAATAATATTTTATGGAAAAACATCTGAACACAATCCATATTTAAAACATACAGGGTGTTTCACAATATCTGTCAAAGTTTTACCTTTTAATTTATTTCTTTCAAGCTTAAAATTTAGACGGGTCATTTACAGTGCCGGAGAGAGCTAAGATACAGGTTTTGTTTACTATAAATTTCGTGAAATACGTTGACGTCATAACATCATATATGACGTCATGAATATTTGCGTATTTTCCACGTTGACGTTTTAAAGAGACATTGGTGCTGAAGCAATTAAGAACTACTTTAATAGATCCAGTCTATTGAAATCATTTGGTAAGTCTGAACAACCTTCTACTATACTTTTGCTAAGTTCGAATATTACAATACAATACAATACAATACAATATTTTATTGAAGTATTTAGGCTACTGGCCCATATACCATAACATATATAAATTATTTACAGAGTGACGTTAGATATGTGTAATAAATTTACAATCAAAGTTAAAGTTAACAGTTATGTAAAGATTTAGTTATCTGAAAATTAGAGGTCATATGTTGAATTGTAAAAACTTTTGAAAATATTTGTTGGAAGACCTTGTCTCATCTATAGATTATTACATTAACTTAGACAATTACTGTAAAATAATATTTATTCCAAATTTCACGTTCATGTGATTTAAGCTTTTGAAAACATTGTGCAAGATAATAATTGTTTATACATTTAACCAAGACATTTACTAAATATTATATCAATGCAACATTTTAATCTTTTGAAAACATTGTGCCAACACTTAATATTCATTCAAAAGACTATAAAGACATTACTTAAAAACAATCATATATTTTAACGTCTCAATAGGGTGCATTGAACACATTGTAAGAAAAAATAGGACAGCGAAAAAATGACATTTTGACAAACACAATACGTCAAAATAACTTCGACGGACATAGGACTAATAAAAGCGCAAATGAAAATTGAATGATTAGGTTTAATTGTCTAACCATTACCTTTAGAAGGTTGTGCATCGACCGGGTATCGAACTCTCAACCAGCAGGTCATGAGTCCGATACGCTCACCACTGAGCCACCCGGGCGGGCCCATTACCTTTAGAACACGATATTTAATTTTCATTCCATATGAAAATTTTTGGAAAAGAAGGAGAAACAAAAAAAAGAATATTGTGACAAATGACAGCATTACTCCTACAATCATAAGTTAAGAACCTTTAAAATCACTACTCCATCAATCCTGTTTTTCAACAACTAGATTGGGTGCATTATAAAACGTTGTGGAAAAAGTATAGAAACTAATAATCAGCATGTTTTTCCTTTCACAGTGTCCTCTACTTATCTAATTAAATTCGGTAATTACAGAGATAATTTTAGATAAGATTAAGTATAATGACATAACCCTTTAACATAAATGCACAGTCGCAAAAAGGAGTAATACTCAGTATTGAAGCAAAATTTATTTAAACTATATTTTAAAAGTACAATAATGACTACTATAATTGAATAAAAATAAAATCATATATGAGGAAATAACATCATTCTTACGCTTTATGCCCTATGCGAATTCGTTTAAAATTTCTTTTCGCAAAGCAAAGGATTCCGACAGGTATTTTGCAACCTTATATACTGTATCTTTCTTATTTAGTTTTAGAATAGCGTAAAACGTGCTAAGGTTTCTATTTCTTAACCAGTATGGCCTAAAGTATTTTATTCTGAGTTCTTCATATACAGAACAATGAAAGAAAAAATGGAACTCATCCTCTACAACATAGATATCCTTAGATTTACATATAGAACAAAATCTATACTCCCTATCAATTGACAAATGCCTACCCTTTTCAATCATCAAATCATGTGCCGAACACCTGAAATTCGCCAAAGTTTTCTGAAGTATATAAGAAAGGCCAGTATTGAGATAAAATTCTGGATCTAGCAGCGTTTTGAAATTTTTATAGTGTAAATATTTTAATAATCAGTTCGGTATTGGTTTTGCATGGTTTTAAGTGTTTTCGTAGCAGATTAACTCTAAATACAGTTAACATGCTTCAGCAGTCAGTTCCTTGGAATGCGTCATCTTGGAAAATAAGCAAATATATATGACATCATTTTTTATACGCCCGAAGGGTCGTATTATGTTATACCCCCGGTCGTCCGTCCGTCCGTCCGTCTGGCTGTCCGTCCGTCCGTCCGTCCGTCCGTTAGCAATTTCTTGTGTGCGCAACTCCTCCTACAGTTTTCATCGGAACTATTTGAAACTTGCCACAATGAATCTCCATGATGTCTAATTGTGCACCTGGGTCTTAGAATTTTGATCGCTGTTTCCTTTCCGAAATTATCTGCCCTTGATTTCTGAAATAACCAACTTTTCACTTTGAATTTTTGTTGAGGCCATAACTTCCATACCATAAAAGGTATTAAATTGAAACTACATACACTGATAGAACACATTATGGAGAAGTGCAGTGCACATGAAACATAACTCTGCCACTTTTATTTTTTGAGTTATTGCCCTTTGTTAATTTTCAGTTTGAATTTTTGTCCAAGCCATAACTTCATAACTATAAAAGCTAATAACTTGAAACTTCATACACTGATAGAACACATTATGGAGAAGTGCAGTGCACATGAAACATAACTCTGCCACTTTTATTTTTTGAGTTACAGCCCTTTGTTAATTTTCAATTTGAATTTTTGTCCAGGCCATAACTTCTAAACTATAAAAGCTAATAACTTGCAACCTCATATAGTGACAGAACACTTTATGGAGAAGTGCATCGCACATGAACCATAACTCTGCAACCTTTATTTTTTGAGTTATTGCCCTTTGTTAATTTTCAGTTTGAATTTTTGTCCAGGCCATAACTTCATAACTATAAAAGCTAATAACTTGCAACTTCATACACTGATAGAACCCATTATGGAGAAGTGCACTGCACATGAACCATAACGCTGCGACTTTTATTTTTTTAGTTATTGCCCTTTAATTTTCATTTGAATTTTTGTCCAGGCCATAACTCCCAAACTTTAAAAGCTATCATCTTGAAACTTCAAAGACTTATAGAACACATTATAAAGAAGTGCACTGCACAAGAAGCATAACTCTGCCATCCTTCTTTTTTAGTTATTGCCATGTGTTAGTTTTCTCTTTGAATTTTCGTCTGGGCCATAATTTCTAAAATATAAAAGCTATGATCTTGAACCTTTCAAAACTGATAAAACACCTTGTGGAGAACAGCAGTTTACAAAATTTGTAACTGTGCCACCCTTTATTAGCTCCACTGGCCGAAGGCCAGCGGGCTTATGTCATGGCCCGTTGTCCGTCGTGAGTCCGTCCGTCAGTCCGTCCGTGCGTCCGTCCGTCCGTCCGTGCGTTAACTTTTTCTTTAAACATCTTCTTCTCTGAAACTACCCATCCAATTTTGATGAAACTTCACAGAAATGATCCTGTCATGGTCCTCTTCAGAATTTCTTGAAAGAATTTAATTCCTTCAAAAACTCTGGTTGCCATGGCAACAAAACTGAAAAATTTTGAAAATCTTTGAAAATCTTCTTGTCTGAAACGGTAAGGCCTAGAGCTACCAAATTTGGCATGTAGCTTTATCTAGTGGACCTCTACCAAGTTTCTTCAAATTATAGCCCTGGGGTCAAAATTAGCCCCGCCCCGGGGGTCACAAGTTTTACATGGGCTTATTTAGGGAGAACTCTAAAACTCCTCTTCTACCTAGGCATAGGGCCTAGGGCTACCAAATTTTGGATGTTGTTTCATTTAGTGGACCTCTACCAAGAGTGTCTAAATTATAGCCCTGGGGTCAAAATTGGCCCCGCCCCGGGGGTAACAAGTTTTACATGGGCTTATATAGGGAGAACTTCAAAATTCTTCTTCCACCTTGCCATAGGGCCTAGGGCTACCAAATTTGGCATGTAGCTTTATCTAGTGGACCTCTACCAAGGGTTTCCAACTTATAGCCCAGGGGTCAAATATGGCCCCACCCTGGGGGGTAACAAATTTTACATGGGCTTATATAGGGAAAACTTGCAAAATCTTGTCGCACCTAGCTATAAGGACTAGGGCTATCAAAGTTTGCTCGTAGCTTTATCTAGGGGGTCTCTACCAAGGGTGCCCAAAAGTATAGCCCTGGGGTCAAATTTAGCCCCCATCACAGGGGATCACAAGTTTTGCATTGGCTTATATAGGGAAACTTTAATAATCTACTTGTACATAGCCATAAGGCCTAGGGCTACCCTACCAAGAGGGCCAAAATTTTTACGTTGGGGGGGTCAAGTTTGACCCCATCCCAGGGGTCACAAGATTTACATTGGCTTTATAAACCTATCTCATGGGTCACATATTTTACAGGGCCTTTCATTGAGCAAACTTGTTGTACAGGGCTTTTTATATGGCAAGATTAAAAAATCTTTAGGTTTATAACCACACATTCTAGTTTCATATTGTAGGTCTGGGGTCAAAATTGGCTCCATCCAGGGATCACAAGTTTAACATGGGCCTCACTTTAATTTATACATTAATCAAGGGAAATAAATCTTTTTTATGAAAGATAGTTTGGTACTATTTACCTCCCTTGAATATCGAACTGCATTGATACACGATTGGTGCTAGACATTAAGTTTTTTGATAGAAAATACTATGTTTTCAAGTGTTATTCATTTTTTTTATGCTAATAGTTATGCTCACATGAAGTGAATAATAAATTCAGAGTAAGGTTTCTATCATTCAGCTTATTTTTCCAAGGATTTTACCTTTCATGCTAATGAATTAACCTGCTTGTACTGCCTGACAGCCTTCATTGTTTTTGAAGGCCCTCTTTTTCATGGTCATGAATACTTCAATTTGTGTGGTAAAGGGTTAAAAAGCCAGTGGAGCGATACAGGGCCATCATGGCCCTCTTGTTTTTTTTAGTTATTGCCCTTTAATATTTTTCACATATCATGGAGATTAACTACTCTTCATTCATGGCCCTTCCGTCATTTCAACTCATTTCACTGACAAGCCCCTTCGGGCGTATATGCGCCGCTTTGCGAAGCTCTTGGTACATTATGACGTCAACGTCTTTTATGTAATTTGCAGTATATAAAATTTGCATCTCGGCACTCTTCAGCGCTGTATAAGGCTTGTCTAGATGTTAAAAGGAAAAGAGAAGTTAATTTAAACTTAAAGTATGACATATATTATGAATCACTCTGGATAGAATTAATAACCAAATACTAAAAATGATTATCGAAACATAGACGGACGAACGATGGACAAGGAACGGAAGATAAGCTGAAAAAAAGCCTTATTAGCACAAATTCAATCCACAGCCCTAAATGTTTGTGTGTTTGTTTTGTTGCTTACGTCCCAGTCAACAGCTATGGTCATGTCAGGACGTTACCTCCATCGTATGTTACCTCTACCCAACATTGGGATGTCATGACATAAAATGGTGCTTTCAAATATAACCACCCAATTAAACAACTAGAGTTTATATGTATGGATGGTTTGACTAGACCACTTTTCCTGGGCAGGCTCAGACCTTCTAACAGGTTAGCCAGTAACTAGGTGATCGGTCAGTCGGTTATAACCTTTTCCTGGAGGCACAAGCAGCCCATCTATATTTCTCAGGGGTCGAATGGGCGGGAACTCCAATTCCCACCCTGCAACCCTTCAGCCCTATATGTGTTACAGACTTGCACGCTACCCTATAACCTATCTTCCATTTTTTGAAATCACTAATTGTACCCATTATAAATGCGATAAAGATAGGAAAAGTGTCTTACTTGTATAACCACCTCTCTTTTCTAGGAAGAACAACTAGAAGTACCCATACTGCAGTGCAGACAAATTTCCACATTGGCTCATATCATCTGGATAGTGTTTTCTCAGAATATCCTTTAGTTTAGGGTTTCGCACTTCCTCTAACGTACCTGCGAAAGTGTGATGTGGTAATGGGGTTGATGTGCTTCCTGACTTTGGATAGAAATGGAACCCTTGAAATAGCCTTTTACTATTCCCAGGAAACTCATCAGATTCACGTTTCAATTCCTCGAACTTCAACAAATCCAAAGCACCCAAACAAGCCATGGTTTAATGATGACTGCAAAAAGGCTATAACAACGAAAATCTGTTCTCCGACAATTTAATCTGAGAACAACTCGGGAAAATCTTTCAAAGTTCAAAATTGCTCGTGCAAAAGCACGTCGGACTATCAAGCAAAGTAAACGTGCGTTTTGGCGACAGTACGTGTCTAGATTAAATTCTAGATCATCTGTCAAAAAGACACTGGACATGATTCGAAAAATTAGCGGCAAAAAGTCCTCATTTAATGTTGGACACTTAAATGTTGGTGATAATTTCGTCACCTCCAAAGCAGACATTGCAGATGTCTTAGCGGACACCTTTGCAGAGAATCCTCTACTTTAAATTATTCGACAACATTTCAGAAATTTAAAAACACTAAAGAAAAAATAAAGCTAAATTTCAAGTCGAACAGCAACGAACATTACAATAGAGATTTCACTATCAAAGAATTGAGGAAAGCATTAAAGAAGTGTCATGACACTGCTGCTGGATGTGACGACATCCATTACCAAAAACATTTACCATTTCGATCCCTCGACAGTTTGCTTCGCATATTTAATCAAGTCTGGCATACTGGTATTCTCCCAGACTCCTGGAAGGAAGCTATAGTTATATCAATACCAAAGCCAGGTAAAGATTCTACAAATCCTGCTAATTACCGCCCTATAGCCTTAACAAGTTGTATTTGTAAAACCATGGAACGAATGGTTAATGACCGCCTTGTTTGGTTTTTAGAGAAGAAAAAACTTATTGCTACTGTTCAGAGCGGTTTTCGTAAACAAAGAGGCACTCTCGATCATTTAGTGCGCTTCGAAACATTTATTCGCGAAGCTTTTATAAAAAAGGAACATGTTTCCGTATTTTTCGACCTCGAAAGTGCTTACGATACCACATGGAAGTATGGAATCATGAACGACCTCCATGATTTCGGTGTAAGAGGTCGCCTTGATTATTTCATTCGGCGTTTTTGAATGAACGTCAATTTAGAGTCCGGGTTGGAGATACTCTCTCAAACCCTCATGATCAAGAAATGGGCGTTCGCCAGGGAAGCATTCTCTCTGTTACACTGTTTAGTGTCAAAATCAACAATATTGCGAAGTCTGTGTGCCCTGGTGTGGAATGCCTTTTATACGCCCGTCTAAGACGGGACGTATTATGGGATCACCCGTGGCGGGCGGGCGGGCGGCGTCCAGTTCTTTGTCCGGAGCATATCTCCAAAACTATTCTAGCTAGGGTTATGAAATTTCATGGGTGGATAGATCTCATCAAGGGGGAGTGTAGTGCACAGGATTCATAACTCTTGCTTGCTTAATTTTTGAGTTATTGCCCTTTGTTGTTTTTCATACTTGAATTTTGTCCGGAGCATATCTCCTAACTATACTAGCTAGGGTTATGAAATTTCATAGGTGGATAGATCTTATCGAGGGGAAGTGCAGTGCGCAGGAATCATAACTCTTGCTTGTTTAATTTTTGAGTTATTGCCCTTTGTTGTTTTTCATACTTGAATTTTGTCCGGAGCATATCTTTACTGTGAGTCCATTATTACCATCTTGATTTATAGAATATTTGAAGATTATTTAATAAGAAATATGTACCTTCTCGTTGACAAATCGAGAAACGTCTATTCCCCTCCCTGTCAGAAACTCGCACAACTCTTGAATAGACATTGCTTTACCCTGAAAATTACAGTTAGTAAGGATATATAAAATACGAAGAAAATCATTGATTGTGATACACTGAATAACACTGAATAGACAGTTAAATCCTAAACTCATATTTATCATTTAAGTAGATTTAAAGGTTGATCTTTTTAAAATTCACAAGTTGTTTCAGTTTGATATTTAGAATGCACACACATGTATATTGCCAAATGTAAAATCGTATCCATAATCCAACTTCAAAAACACGTAGTAAAAGAATTTCATAGCCTCTCAATAGTGATACTGCAGAAATTAAAAGTACTTTTCAACATCAGATGGTATCAGGTTAACAAGTACCTTAGTCAACTCATTCCTGAATTGCCGAAGGCCAGCGAGCTATTGTCATGGCGTTGTGTCCGTCGTGCGTCCGTCCGTACGTGCATCCGTAAACTTTTTCTTTAAAGAACTTCTCCTCAGAAACTATTCATTGGATTTTTACCAAATTTTACAGAAATGTTTCTTAGGTGGTCCTCTATCAAATTCCTTGAAATAATTGTGTTGCATGAAGAATTCTGGTTGCCATGGCAACCAAAGTAAAAAACCTTTAAAAATCTCCTCCTCCCAAACCGCTTATTTGATAGCATTATTATTTTGCAGGAATGATCCTTAGATTAAGGTCTACAGAATTCCTTAATAAAAAAGATCCGTCAAAAAACATGGCTTTTACAGGAGACTCATTTTCCTTTTATGGTATAAAATGAAATCTTTGAAAAATTTCTTCTCTGAAGTTATTCGTTGGATTTCATTGTTGTATTGTAGGTAAGTTCCTTTGGTGGTAAGTCTCTACCACACAATCCGAACTTTTAACTACCCCCAGCTGGGTGGGGGTATAGAAATAGCCTAGCTGTCGCACTACAGGATGGTAGAACCCCACCAATGTGCCTGCTCGTTTGCCGTGAGCTGCGACCTGTGTCACTTGATGAAGGGGTCCTGGTGGTTGAAACACACCACTTTGGCCTGGAGTTGAGTTAAACAGGGGGTCAGGTGGGCCCGACCTGATCAATCGGCTGGTCATGCCAAGCCCTAGGGCACTCATTTTCGCACTTTATAACCATCTTTGGTCTTATCTTTATCTCTAAACAAATTTATATCCCTTATTTTTACCCATTTGCCTTAGAAGGCGGTGGCTCAAGGGTCAATCAAGTGAAAGTATAGGTATTTGACTGGCAGATGCAATGCCCTCGATAATGTTATATTAAGCTTGGTGTAGCGTTTGACAGGAAGGCATTTGTTTAGTTTAGCCACTTCACTTGAGTATACCATCAATGTATCCCTGACATGTCCTGTGTTAGGTTTCCCCAGGACATGTCCCCTTGTTGGGCTCCGAGGCGGGTGGGGAGCATTGGTGCTGAAGGAAAAGAAAACACTATGGCAACTCAAAAAAAGGCCAAGCTTCAAGAGAAAAACCACCCTGAAGGAAAAAGGCCCCATTCAGAATCTGATTCTGATACGGAGCCTCCATCTCACTCATCACCTTTCTTCCTTCATTTCCCTACTTTTATTGTTATAGAGTCCAAGGACCCTTCAAACCCTGTCACTAAATTATCCCCTTTTGTTGTAGAAAAACAGCTTCATAGTATTTTGGGTACTCCAAAATCTGTGAAAAAACTGAGAAACAACACTATATTGGTTGAAGTGTTCACAAGGCAACAGTCTGAAAATCTTCTAAAACACAACAAGTTTTTTCAACTGGAAGTAAACATTTACCCTCACAAGACACTGAACTCTAGTAAGGGAATTGTGAGGTGTAAAGAACTTTCCTTGTGTTCCATCTCAGAAATTGAAAAGGGCTTAAAATCACAGGGTGTTACAGGTGTTACCCGCATTTCTGTAAAAAGAAATGGCGAAATGAGGACAACTAATACATATATTTTAACGTTCTCGTCAGCAGTTCTTCCTCAGTCCGTGAAAATTGGATACATCTCGGCAAAGGTTGAGATGTATATCCCAAATCCTTTGCGCTGTTTTAAATGTCAACAGTACGGGCATCATATAAGTAAATGCCCTCGAAATCCTGTTTGCGCAAAATGCGGAACAGAGGAAGAAAACCACAATTTCGAGACATGTTCAAGTCCTCTGAAATGTGTAAACTGTAAGGGTGCCCATGCGGCTTTTTCAAGAGATTGTCCTCTCTGGGAAGAAGAGAAAGAAATTTTGAATCTGAAATACACTAAAAACTTAAGTTTTCCAGAAGCTCGACAGCTTGTCAAACAGCGCGCAGCTGATCAACCAAAATCTTTCTCTGCGAGCTATGCCAATGTGACAACCCCTGCGAAAGAGGACTGTCACACTTGTGTCGTCCTCGCCAAACTCATTTTAACCAAATTTCCTGAGATGACAAATGATTTAAAAGCCATTCTTCCACAATCTACCTTTGCAGTTCTCAGTCCTAATAAAACATCTCCGCCGTCTGATAAATCCTTTAACTCTACACATACAGAAAAAGTGAATTCTCCTCCTAAATCATCTTCCTCTTTGTCAAAACCTTCCGTTTCAAATACGAAACCTAGTATGCCGAAATCTGCAAAATTTACCAATAATTCTTCTAAAAATCTGCCCCAACCACGTACTCGGGTTCAGGTAACTAAAGAAGGTTTGCCATCAGCTTCTACATCTAGTAAAAAGCAGACAAAATCTAATGAAGAAGTCTTTGAAACCCGTGTATCTGAGACAGAGATCTCGGAACTGGTCAATTCCGACAAATCACTACCGGGTAAAAAGAAAAACCGTAAAGCGAGTGAACGTAAAATCACCGTCAAAATTGGTCAACCGTCTGTTTCTCTTTCAAATAAATTTGAAAAACTTCAAGAAATCACTGACGATAAAAGTCCAAAGGAGGACAAAAGTGAAGAGGAGATGGAGGAGGAAGAGTCTGATGGCTCGGACTGCGAATCTCCTTGGGGTCACCATAGGTCTGAATGGAACAAAGACCTCGACTCCTGGCAAAACTCGACTCCCGAAACCAAAAGTGTTGAGAAGACACACATGTAAACTAAAATGAAAATCAACACAATTCTGTTTTTACTGCCTTTTGCATTGGTTTGCGGCCTCTTCTTTACTTTAGTTTTTATACTTTCATCATGCACTATGGATACCATAATCCAGTGGAATTGTCGAGGTATAAAGTCAAATTTTGACGAACTTTCCCTTTTAATAAATGATCACAAACCAGTTGCTGTTTGTCTGCAAGAAACCTTCCTTAAACAGGAAGATGACATTTCTATCAAATATCATTCCATTTACAATAAAATCTTTACCGAAGGCGAAAAAGCCAGAGGAGGTGTTTCTGTTATTGTTAACAACAACATTCCTCATAAAGTTATCTCTCTTAATACAAACTTACAAGCTATTGCCATTAGATTATCTTTACACAGTGCTGTTACACTGTGCTCTTTATATCTGCCACCGAATACACCTATCAGTGAGACTAATCTGAACGATCTCATTTCGCAATTGCCATCCCCCTATATTCTTGCTGGAGACTTTAATGGTCACAATGTTATGTGGGGCTGCGATGACACGAACCAGAGAGGTTTACAGCTGGAAAACTTCATTTCGAACAATTCTTTGTCTTTCATGAATGATAACATGTCCAAAACCTACTTGCATCCAGCAACTGGATCTTACTCTTCTATTGACTTGACCTTATGCAGCCCAGTCTTACTTCCCAATTTCACATGGAAAGTGACTGAGGATTTGTGCGGAAGTGATCACTTTCCCATTATTTTTTCATCTACACAACCATCAAGCAGTGTACGATCACAGAAATGGAAGCTTTCGAAAGCCAATTGGAACCAATTTGAAACCCTTTGTGAACAAACCATTACACATGACAAATTTAGAGATTGCGATGATCCCGCAAAACTTTTTACTTCCCTATTGATTGATGCAGCAAAGCAATCCATCCCTCAGACCTCGACAAATCCAAAACGTCCTGACAAGCCTTGGTACAATGATGATTGTAAACAGGCTGTCAAAGACAGAAAACAAGCCCTTAGAAAGTTTAACCTCAGACCTACCAAAGAAAATCATAATCTTTTCCGTATTTCCAGAGCAAAGGCTCGTCGAACCATTAGAGAAAGTAAGCGCAAGGCTTGGAGACAATATGTCTCTAAATTAAATAGTAGAACTACCACTAAAAAAACTTGGGACATGATCAGAAAGATCAATGGCAAAGGCCAGCCCCCTCTTAATCACATTCAAGTAAACAATACTTCGTTGGAATCGCCCAAAGATATAGCTGATGCTCTTGCGGACACCTTTTGCAAAAAGTCTTCCTCTATAAACTATTCTGAAAAGTTTCAGAGGAATAAAGACCGAGAAGAAAAGAAAAAGCTTAATTTCAATTCTCCAAATTCAGAGCATTATAATAAACTCTTCACTTTCAAAGAATTAAAATCTGCTCTGAATAAAGCTCACGATTCTTGTCCTGGCCATGATAAAGTTCATTACCAGTTTTTAAAACACTTACCTTTTACTTCTCTCTCAGTTTTACTTGACATTTTTAATGATGTCTGGCAATCAGGCGATTTTCCTTCATCCTGGCGAGAGGCACTAGTCATTCCTATCCCAAAACCTGGCAAGGATGCTGGTGACCCCGCTAACTATCGTCCAATAGCTCTTACTAGTTGTCTCTGCAAGACCTTAGAACGTATGGTCAACGACAGGCTTGTCTGGTATTTAGAAAAAAATAACCTCATCGTTGATGTACAGAGTGGATTTCGGCGCCAGCGTGGCACTATAGATCATCTGGTCCGCTTTGAAACCTTTGTCAGAGAAGCCTTTATTAATAAGCAGCATGTAGTATCTGTCTTTTTCGACCTTGAAAGCGCTTACGATACGACTTGGAAATACGGAATTCTTAAAGACTTACATGATTTTGGTCTTCGAGGCCGTCTTCCTCTTTTTATTTCAGCCTTCTTGGATGAACGTACTTTCCGCGTCCGAGTTGGTAATACTGTCTCGGGAGCCCGTGAACAGGAGATGGGTGTACCCCAAGGATGTATTCTCTCTGTTACACTTTTCAGTGTAAAAATAAACAGTATAGTCAAAGCTATCTGTCCTGGTGTAGACTGTTCCCTTTATGTTGATGACTTTGTTATATGCTTCAGATCTCGAAATATGAATATTATTGAGAGACAACTTCAACAGTGTCTCAACAAACTGCAAACGTGGTCTGATGAAAATGGCTTCAAATTTTCCAAGTCCAAAACTAAGTGCATGCACCTTTGCAATCTACGAGGTGTTCATCCAGACCCTGAGCTGTATTTGGACAGAACTAAAATTGAAGTCGTTTCCCAGTTTAAATTTCTTGGAGTCATCTTTGACAGAAAGCTTTCCTTCCTTCCTCACATCACTGCACTTAAAAAGAAGTGCAAGAAGGCTCTTAATCTTCTTAAGGTTGTGGCCCATTCTGAATGGGGAGCAGACCGTAAAGTTCTCTTGCGGCTTTATCGGTCTTTAGTTCGCTCTAAATTAGACTATGGATCGATTGTATACGGATCTGCCCGTAAATCTTACTTGAAAATTCTCGATTCTATTCACAACGAAGGTCTTCGTCTTGCACTTGGAGCTTTCAGAACTTCTCCCGTTAATAGCCTCTATGTTGAGGCTAATGAACCTTCTCTTTCTTACAGGAGGGAAAAACTCTCACTTCAATACCTTTTAAAACTTAAGTCAAATCGTTTTAATCCAACTCATGAAGGTGTTTTTAAACCCCAATATAAAGATCTTTTTGAAAGGAAACCAAATGTTATTCCTCCATTTGGTATCCGCATGGAGCCCATAGTAGATAACCTTGGCATAGACACTGATTCCATTGCCAACTATAAAATCTCTGAAATTCCTCCATGGACGTTAAACAGTGCAGAATTCAGATTTGACCTTGCATCTGACAAAAAGTCTGTCACGGATAGAACTGTGTTTCATGCCAGATACAACGAGATAAAGGAGCATTATTTTTCCTTCAAACCCATCTATACAGATGGATCTAAAGAAGGCAATTCGGTAGCAGCTGCCGCTAATTATGGACAAAGGAGCTTAAAGTGCCGCCTTCCAAACAACTCCTCTATCTTCTCTGCTGAAATTAAAGCAATTGATCTTGCCCTTAATCTAGCTGAACGTTCTAATTTCAACCGTTTCATTATCTTTTCGGACTCTTTGTCAACATTACAGGCGCTTTCAAATCAACAACTTGAGAATCCCTTAATCTGTAGTTTACTTGAAAGGATCTCACAAATTTCTTCTACGAATAGATTGGTGTTCTGCTGGCTTCCAAGTCATGTAGGCATCAAAGGCAATGAAAATGCTGATAGATCGGCCAAATCTGCACTTAACCTTCCCATTTCAGATCTTAAAGTTCCTCACACTGATTTTAAATCCTCCGTTTTAAAACATATCCAATCTTCTTGGCAGTCCCAGTGGGATGCTGATGTTTTCAATAAACTGCATTCAGTTAAACCATCCCTTGGTGAATGGTACCCCGTTTACAGGTCTGTTCGTCGAGAAGAAGTGATAATTGCACGACTTCGAATTGGCCATTCACGCATCACACATTCCTGGCTCTTGACCAGAGATGATGCCCCTGAATGTGTTCCATGCAATGCAACCTTTTCTGTAAAACATATCCTATTAGATTGCGTTGACTTTCAGCCAGTTCGTTCAAAATATTTCAACGTCGATAGTTTAAAGAATCTTTTCGATTCTGTCAGCGTTGAATCCATTATCGCTTTCATAAAGGAGATTGGCATTTACAATAAACTGTGATATTTACTCTTGAGTTTCTTACTTATCTTTTTACAATATTCTTAATTCCTGTAATATTGATTTTTAAGCTAAAACTGTTGAGTAGGCAGGGATTGCCCAGCCACTCAATATCATATTTTATGCACATGATATATGAATATATTTCTTTTTCATTTAAAAACCTCTTTTTCTCAATCAAACATTGACTTCTAATCTTTATATCACATTCTTAAATCTTACCATTTAAAACTTTTGAGTATATAGGGATTGCCCTGTATCTCGAAAATGCCCTTTATGCATACCTTTTAATTCAATTCTTTTATTATCATTAATACATTCAAACTTTATACAATTTCGGCAACTCCACTTTTAGTAACTTTTAACATAGATATGCGCGCTAAATGACCAAAGCTGTCGATGCGCCATAAAACAACATTCATTCATTCATTCATTCATTCATTCATTCGAACTTTTAACAACCCTAAAGAAGTCTTTGGAAAACACTCTAGAAAAAGGAGAAAATGCTGGTAATCAGCATTTTCTCCTTTTCCCTCAGTGTTTTCTTTTGAATCAAAGAGAGAAATCATCATTTCATCAATGTCTAATTTGTTTTTCTGCAAATATTTTCAGCTTGGTCACATCCCAAATTTTGTCATTTGGTAAAGGGTTAAAGAGGGTTGCTTTACATAATCTATAGTCCTTTTCATATAAAACAAGAGACCCTCTGCACTTTTATTAGTTCTGGTAAAAGTTAATTTGACCTACTGGTGACCTAGTTCAAAGTGGGAGAGCTTTAATGTTGTGATAAGGCATTTGTTATCCAATCAAACTGATCCTGCAACTTCAATAAAACAATTGCTACAATACATATTTTCTATATTTTGATGTTTTCCCACCCAAAATGGTTTGTAACAAAACCCTCTTTAACTACAACCAGAAGACAAAATTTTTATAACTAGTCATAATTGAAAGATGTTGCAGAAAACATAATATATCTTCAAATTAGTATAACTTGCATCAAAAAGGGTAGAAACTATTGTGGAAAACTAAGAAAATGTTGGTTACTATTATTTTCTTCTTTTCTCGCAATGTTTTTCATAGCTTTTTTTCTTCAGTGACCTAAAATGCAGGAATGAATGGTAATTGTTAAAAACTTCTCTTCACCGTTACAGAAAAATCAGGCCTGTGGAGCGATACAGGCGCTCAAGCGCCTCTAGTTAAATAATTTCACAGGGATATTACTTGAATGACCCTTTTCAAAAATTGTTTGCTAAATTGTGATCCATCAAGAAACATGGCTCTGGTGAATGGGGGTACTTGCACTATACAGAAATGAAGAAATTGTTTAAAAAATCTTTTTTTCTGAAACTGATGGTCAGTTTTGAAACGACTTTCACACGTGACCTTTTGAAAATTGTTTGGCAAAATAAAAGTTTCGTTTCCAATGTTTCAATACCTCAAAAAAAATAGGCTATGGTCCTCTAAAAAGTTCAGGTGAGCGATCCAGGGCCATCTTGTTATAGATAGAGTGATGTTTCGGAGATATTTTATTTGTATCGGTGAGAAACGTTTCGTGTAAACATAATGCCACTGGTTTATATTTACCGATTAAAATAGATAGTTCCTCAATGCTACCTGAAAAACCTCGACAATTCCACTGTAATATGTTATTAATCATGGTACTTAATAAAACGGCAGTAGGGGAATTCCGAGTTGGTAATCTAATAATTTTGCCTTGCTTGGATGTTTCATCAACAGTGTAACTATCTGCCTCCATGTCTTCAGGAAGACATGAAAAGCGATTATGTTGTTGAATTGGATCATCTGACCCTTTGGGAAAACGATCCGATTCAACTGGTTTTGATTGTTTGTGATAGGGTTTCTTTTGCTTTTTAGGGGAAACTAATATTTTCTTCCCTTAATCTGTTCTTTTTCCTTCGGGAGATTGTCTTCGTGATGGAGCTTTTGTATTGTCAGAAGTGGCCTCTTTAGTTCGTTGTTTGGCTGGAGTATCAGTAGTCTGAGTATTCGCGTCTTTCAGCTCAACTGTTTTGGTTGACTTAACAACATAACTGTAAGAGTTGGCTATAACAGGACGAGCTTCTACTACGATAGACTCTCTTTATATTTAATGGACACAATTTCTTTTTTCTTTGTTCCATAGTTCACAAGCCCTGGATGCTCACATATGTTCTCCTCCACAGTTAGTGCACTTAGTTTTCCTGGTACAATCGTTTTCCTGGTACAATCCTTTTCATCACGATCGTTTGTAGTTTCGCCACAACGGCGGCAAGGCTTGTTTACGAGACCCAATCTACATTTTTTCTGATGATGGCCAAATTTATAACACGAGTAACATTGAAGCGGGTTTGGTATGTAAATATCGACACCTACTTTTAAATAGCCATCTTTCAGTGTTTTTGGTAAAATTGCTGTTCGAAAAGTAAGGACTATTGTGTTTGTACTTTTTTTTTTACACCATCTCTCCGAATTGTTATTCGACGAGCTTCCGAGACATTCTGACTGGAGAGCTCAGCGACTATCTCCTCATCTGGAACTCCAGCCAAATCAGTGCACCTAATGATTCCTCTTGATCTGTTCGAACTTACATGTGGAGAACATTTCGCAGGCGTTTGGTGGAAGTGATCAATTTTAAGCAGATTTTCAGCATGTTTTGGTTTTTCGACTTCAACTAAGAAAGCTCCCGAATTTAAATGTTTTACTGACTTATGAATGATGTTTTATGGCCCGTCGACAAATTAGGTCATATTGGGCGCACTAACATAAAAAATCAAGCATCTGCTTTAAGTTATACTGTGAAACATTGAAACAGATCAGAAATAATAAAGACGCATCCATGTTTACAGGGTAAAAAGTGAACTTTGAATAGGTCAATAGGCCTTAAAATGTAATACTTATAAATTAAACAACAAAATAAATATTGAGAAATAGGGCTTCCCTATTTACTCAAACATTTTAATAGACCCCCCTTAAAGGAAGATAAACGCTGTTTGTTAAAGACCGTCAGTAAAAAGTGAAATGACAAAAAAAGTAAAACTAAGTCTTCTTAAAAAGGTAAACTTCTTCCAGAAAATCGAATAGTGAATCTGTCAACATGAAAGTATTTATTCCTTTACGGTGCAAAATCTGTGCACTCTAACGGTAAATGCTTAACGGGAAAAAATGTATTGCACGGGATACATACAGGAGGCTCTTCTCCTTTGAGAAGATACGAGTTCGTCATATGGGTATGACCTATTCTCAAACGAGCCAAAATAACTTCCTCTCGACGATTTAAGCGTAAGCCAGGGAGCCATTCACTTGTATTTGGCTCGATAGCGAGTAAATTATTCTCTTGATTTCAAGGAATGAATGAATGGTGTTTTATGGCCCGTAAACTTTGAATAGGTCAATAGGCCTTAAAATGTATAATAATACTTAAAAATTAAACAGTAAAATAAATATTGAGAAGCAGGGCTTCCCTATTAACTCAAATATTTTATTTTAATAGAACCACCTTAAATGAGGATAAACACTGTTTTTTTAAGACCATCAGTAAAAATTGAAATGTCAAACTATATATTCTTAAAAAGGTTAACTTCGTTAACTTTGTTCAGAAAATCGAATAGTGATTCTAATTTCACAGTATCAAAGTTTTTAAACTGTCAACATGAAAGTATTTATCCCTGTACGGTGCAAGATCTGTGCACTCTATCAGTAAATGCTTGACACAAAAAAATGTATTGCATGGGATACATACATGACGCTCTTCTCCTTAGAGAAGATATGAGTGCGTCATATGGGTATGACCTATTCTCAAACGGGCCAAAATAGCTTCCTCTCGACGGTTTGAACGTAAGCCAGGGAGCCATTCACTTGTATTTGGCTTGATAGCGAATAATTTATTCTCTTGATTTGAAGGATCGCTCCAAGATCTTTGCCAAACACCATGAATAAAACTATTAATAAGAGGTTTAAAATCACTGAAAGGAACTTCAAAAAGTAAAATTTCTAGTGATAATGCGTCCTTGGCAGCTTTATCTGCCTCTTCATTACCACTAATACCAATATGGCTGGGGAGCCAGCAGAAAACTATATCGGCTCCTTCGCATAATCTGGACAATTTCTCAAGGAGATTGACTACAAGCGGATTATCCGTTTTCTCGCTCTCAAGTGCTTGCATAACTGATAAAGAATTAGTATATATAATGTATCTCTAATAGCCATCTTGTTCAATATGGTCGAGGGCAAGGTCAATCGCTTTAAGCACCGCAGAGAAGATAGACGAATTATTAGGTAATCTGAAGTGATACAATTCACCGTCAAGAATGGCAGCTGAAGCAACTTTTTCCCTATCTTTTGAACCATCTGTATAGATTTCTTCATGAGTATATTGTTCTTTGACTTCAAGGAATTTAGTTTTGAAAATCATTGGATCTGTATTAGCTTTCGTATCCAAAGCAAGCCATAAAGGAACTTCAGAAATCCTATCGCTTGCAACATTCTCAAGATCACAATCAAGGCAATTAATATCCGCTTCACAGCGTAAACTAAAAGGAGGTATAACCTTCTCTCTTATTAAAAATTCATCCTTGTACAATGGTTTAAATACTATTTCATGAAGCGATCAATCTTGAGCAGATTTTCAGCATGTTTTGGTTTTTCGACTTCAACTAACAAAGCTCCCGAATTTAACTTTTTTCCTGACTTAGGGCAGCCAGCAAGAGAAACAAGAACTTTCTGAATGACAAAGGGAAACAACTTCGTTAATTGTTCTTCAGGTACAACAGATTCAATCAAAAGGAAGCGAGGAAAGGGGTTATTCGCATGTCCATGATCTGAATCATTATCATCTTGTTTGCTTGATCGTTTTTTGTTTGGGTTATCCATGATTAGTTTTATTTCTTCGTCATCCGTAGCACCCCAGCCACCACGGAGGCCAACTAGGGGACATAATGTCATGGAGCGGATATCCTGCTCCTTTATGCCAGGGTTACCCAGATTGTATACTCAGATGACATGAATAAGTCGGAGCGACATCGGAAAAACATGGGTAGTCCCCAAGATCAGGGATTTGCCATGGCAGTCAAAGCCTCAACGAAAAGTCCACATCTCCCGATTAACCCATAAGCCTATATAAGACCAGGACTTTAAAGTACATATTTATCAAAGTCAAAGGTAAAAGGGCGTTTTTCAAGCAAACACTGGTTTGGGTTTAACATTTTAGATTATTCCACCAAGTATGAAGACAAGATGAAATATTGAAGTATAACAGGAGAAAAGGGTATCAAATATTGCAAGTTTACTTAGAATCGGAAAATTTGAGTTTCAAGTAGTATAGTAGGACACATGCAGGAAGAAGACATCTGCAAAGGATACAGATGCCCTCCCTCCATACAGCTCTACCAACAGATTACAGGTAAACATAAAATGTGCCCAATCTTGAAAGACCAGCCGATTGCACTAGACCGGGCCCATCTAGGCTCTCGTTTACACAGAAGCCGAGGCCAAAGCAGTGTGTTGAAGAGCTGGAGATCCCTGAGCTCCCTTCAACTGCCAGGGCCCTCTTTTCCTGCTTACGAGTCGCCACCCACGGCAAATAGGTGCATCAATTGGTGGGGTCTTACCACTCGGCAGGACGGCAGCCTGGGGGCATATTAGTGGTAATGAAGAGGCAGATAAAGCTGCCAAGGATGCATTATCACTAGAAATTTTACCTTTTAAAGTTCCTTTCAGTGATTTTAAACCTTTTGTTAATAGTTTTATTCATCGTGTTTGGCAAAGATCTTGGAGCGATCCTTCAAATCAAGAGAATAAATTTTTCGCTATCAAGCCAAATACAGATGAATGACTCCCTGCCTTACGGTCAATCCGTCGAGAGAAATTATTTTTGGCCCGTTTGAGTATAGGTCATACCAACATGACGCACTCGCATCTTCTCAAAAGAGAAGAGCCTCCTGTATGTATCCCGTGCAATACATTTTTTTCTGTCCAACATTTACTGATACCCCCAGCCGGACAGGGGGTAGAATTCGCCGGCTGCCGTCCTGCAGAGTGGTAAGACCCCACCAATGGACCCGCCTGTTTGCCGTGGGTGGAGACTCGTAAGCCGGAAAAGAGGGTCCTGGCAGTTGAGGGGAGCCCAGGGATCTCCAGCTCTTCAACACACTGCTTCGGCCTCGGCTTCGGTGTAAACGAGAGCCTAGATGGACCCGATCTAGTGCAATCGGCTGGTCGTTTTTAGATTTTGGGCACCTTAAATCTTTTTAAAATTCTGCAACATTTTTACTGGTTACAGAAAGATATCCAATTTTGTATATCTCAACTGTGTTCTCCATACTGATTGTATTTTCAACCTGTTTAATCTACTACTAGCATATCTACACACTTCAATAAGTATGTCCATTTTACTTGCATCTCTGTTTTGCTTTTAGTCCCAAGTCTATTGTAGGCTCATGGGCTAATTGGGTTGTGTAGGTTGTTTGGTTTGACTTTGATTTGCGTGGCGGCCTCCTGATCTGGGGATGTTGCCGCGCATTTTCTTTGCCAGATTATGTAATTTGCATTGCCTAAGTATATCATCTGGGTAACCCTGAGATGCAGAGCTGGATACTCCGCTCTACTAGCCATGTCCCCTTTGTTGGACTCCATGGTGGGTGGGGGCCGCAGATGATGAATTTCAATAAATTAATCATGGATTCCCCCCCAAAAAAAACGAACACGCAAAGAATTTGACAATGAACAGGCTGACGTTGAATCGACTGGACCTTTTGCACGCTTCTTGATCATCGAATCTTTAGAGTGATAAGCCACTTTCAAAGTTGTCGCCATTCGTTATAGAAAAAGTACTTGTTTCTTTGGCAGGCTCCCCGAAGTCAGTCAAAAAACTCAAGAATGGCACTTTGCTTGTGGAAGTAGAAAAACCACAACATTCGAAAAATCTCTTGGGCCTGAAACGGTTTTTTGAAATACCCGCGAAGTGCACTGCACACAATTCCCTGAACTCATCCAGAGGTATCATTAGGTGTCCAGATTTGGCTGGTGTAGAGGAAGACGAAATAGTCACCGAATTATCAACACAGAATGTCACAGAGGCTAGACGTATTCGTGTTTTTCGGGATGGTATCCGGAAGGACACGAATACCATTGTTCTCAAATTCAAAACTGCAATTTTGCCAAAAACACTAAAAGTAGGTTACATGCAAGTTAATGTTGATCTCTATATCCCGAACCCTCTGCAATGTTACAGATATTTCAAGTTCGGTCATCATGAAAGGCAGTGCAACGCTGACGACCATTGTAAACGATGCGGGACAAATGAAGTTGAAACATACCACACTTACCCTTGTGAAAAACCCATAAAATGTCTTAATTGCGGCGAAGAACATTACTCAACATCCCGCTCATGTAAAGTGTGGAAGAGAGAAAAGGAAATTATAACAATTAAACATCGTGAAAGCCTATCATTTCAAGAAGCACGAAAAATTGTAGATGCACGACAAGCGTTGGGTGCATCTTACTCCAGCATTACAAAGTCAAATAAGACTAAAACAATCAATTTGAAAGATGCCCAAACCCAAACCAATGATGCTTCAGTGCAAACAGAATCAACAGAGAAACTCCTCTCAACATCTGTCAAATCACAAAAACCGATAGCTAACAGAAAACCAGAAAAGCCTGTTCGGAAACAAAATCCAAACAAATCTCCAGAAAAGGTCATCTCAGACCGCCTTCCAAAGGGGTCTGATGACCCGATACAACAGCACAACCGCTTCCAATGTCTTGATGAAGACATGGAGGCGGAAAACGACCGTGCCGAAACAAGTTTAAATAAGCAAGGTCGTATTATCAAATTAAACAATAAGAAATGAATTTGCACATACTTCTAGTCCTCAGTGGTATCTTAATTACTATAAACATAATAATGAATAATACCATTCTGCAATGGAATTGCCGTAGCATTAAAGCTAACTTCGAGGAATTAAACCTTCTAGTGAATGAAAAGAAACCAGTAGCAGTTTGTTTACAGGAGACCTTTCTTAAAGACTCTGACAAATTGTCCTTAAAGTACCATTCATGTTATTTTAAAAACTTCTGTGGTAACGATAGAGCCTCCGGGGGTGTGGCCTTAATTGTGAACAACAATGTTCCGCACCATTCTCTTAATCTTCAAACCACTTTACAAACTGTTGCTGTAAGCATTTCTCTCAATAAGACAATAACTCTGTGCTCTATTTATCTACCACCTAGTTCACAAATTGACTCCAAGAAACTTGATGATCTGATATGTCAATTACCGAAACCGTTCATTTTAATGGGAGATTTTAACTCCCATCATACATTATGGGGATGCACAGACACGAATGATAAGGGTCGTAAGATAGAAGAATTCATTACAAAACATGACCTTGTTTTGCTTAATGATAAATCTTCAACTTACCTTCATCCTGCTACTGGTTCTTATTCGTCCTTAGACTTAAGTATATGCAGTCCGGACATTTTCACTGATTTAAATTGGAAGGTTGATGACGACCTTCATGGAAGTGATCATTTCCCGATCCTTGTATCGGAAACTGGACCATCCGTGCAAGAAAGTCCAGAACGCTGGAAACTTCATAAGGCAAATTGGGAAAAGTTCAAAATTCTTTGCGAACAATCAATTAATCCAAATGCTTTTAACGAATGTGAAAATCCAGCAGAACTGTTTACTTCCTTGCTATACTCGGCTGCCGAGAAATCAATACCTCGAACGTCAGCAAAGCCAAAGCATCCAAGCAAACCATGGTTTAACGATGCTTGTAAGAAAGCTATAGTTCAGCGAAAATCTTCTCTCGGAAATTTCAATCTGAGACCTACTCAGGAAAACCTTTCAAGGTTCAGAATTGCACGTGCGAGAGCGCGACGAACTATAAAACAAAGTAAACGTGCGTCTTGGCGACAGTATGTATCCAGATTAAATTCTAGATCATCTGTCAAAAAAACATGGGAGATGATACGGAAAATTAACGGTAAATGTAATGCCAATAGTGTTGGTCATCTTGATACTGATAATGGGAATTTAACTTCTAAACATGACATTGCCAATGCGCTGGCCGATACGTTCGCCAAGAAATCCTCATCTGAAAATTACTCGTCCACATTTCGAAAATATCAGACCGCACAGGAGAAATCCAAATTGAATTTTAATTCCTGTAACAAGGAACATTACAATAAAGACTTTACCATTAAGGAGTTGAAAAAAGCTCTTAAAAAATGTCATGACACTGCAGTCGGTTCTGACGAAATCCATTATCAGTTTCTTAAACACTTACCGTATCGTTCCCTGCATTGTTTACTTCAAATTTTTAATCAAATCTGGAAGACAGGTGTTCTTCCAGACTCTTGGAGAGAAGCTATAGTTATTCCTATACCTAAGCCGAACAAAGATACTACAAAACCTAGCAACTACCGCCCTATAGCCTTAACAAGTTGTATTTGTAAAACCATGGAAAGAATGGTTAATGACCGCCTAGTTTGGTTCTTAGAAAAAAATGAACTTATTTCTACAAACCAGTGCGGATTTCGTAAACAGAGAAGCACACTAGATCACTTAGTTCGCTTCGAGACTTCTATACGTGAAGCCTTTATAAAGAAGGAGCATTTTGTTTGTGTCTTTTTTGATTTAGAAAGTGCTTACGATACCACCTGGAAGTATGGTATTATGAAAGACCTCTATAATTTTGGTATTCGAGGTCGCCTTGCTTATTTCATTTCTGCTTTTTTAGATGAACGCCAGTTTAGAGTCCGGGTTGGAAATACATTTTCCTGTCCACATGAGCAAGAAATGGGCGTCCCCCAGGGAAGCATCCTCTCAGTTACACTGTTCAGTGTTAAAATTAACAATATTGTTAAAACTGTTTGCCCTGGAGTAGAATGCTTTCTTTATGTTGACGATTTCTGCATTTGCTATCGTTCGAAACATATGCACACGATCGAAAGACAACTTCAACAGGTCTTAAATAATTTAAGCAAATGGTCTAACGAAAATGGTTTCAAGTTTTCAAAAACCAAGACCAAATGTATGCATTTTTGTCAGTTGAGGACACTTCATCTCGATCCAGAACTGATACTAGATGGTGTTCAGATTGAAGTAGTTCCAGAATTCAAATTTTTGGGTCTTTTATTCGACTCTAAGTTGACGTTCATATCACATATTAATTATCTTAGCAACAAATGCCAAAAAGCTTTGAATCTTTTACGTGTTGTTTCCAGTATGGACTGGGGAGCAGATAAAAAAGTATTATTAAGATTGTATAGATCACTAGTAAGATCTAAATTAGACTACGGTTGTGCCGTGTACGGGTCAGCACGTCAATCATATTTACGTAAACTTGATATAATTCATAATCAGGGCTTGCGCATTGCATTGGGTGCAGTTAAGACTTCTCCAATTAATAGATGACATTTCTCTTTTTACTGACGATCTTAAACATTGTTTATCCTCCTTTAAGGGGGTTCTATTAAAATGTATGAGTAAATAGGGAAGCCCTGTTTCTCATTATTTATTTTGTTGTTTAATTTATAAGTATTACATTTTAAGGCCTATTGACCTATTCAAAGTTAACTTTTTACCCTGTTAACAAGGTTGCTTCTTTATTATTTCTCATCTGTTTCACAGTATAACTTAAAGTAGATGCATGATTTTATATGTAAGTGCGCCCAATATGACCTAAGTTGTCGACGGGCCATAAAACCCCATTCATTCATCCAATTAATAGTCTGTATGTTGAAGCAAATGAACCTTCGTTAAATCTTAGGCGAAAGAAACTCTCCATGCAGTACTATCTAAAATTGAAGTCAAATCCAAAAAACCCAACTTATAAAGTTGTTTTTGAACCACAGTACAAAGACGAATTTTTAAAGAAAGAAAAGATCATCCCTCCTTTTAGTCTTCGTTGCGATGCTGACATACAAAGTCTTGATTTTGATCTCAATGATATCGAGAAAAATAAGGTAACAGACGTGCCTTTATGGACTTCTAACAGTCCCACGTTTGTATATGATTTAGCATCATATCAAAAAGCCACTACAGATCCTATGATTTTCAAAATTAAATATCTTGAAATAAAAAGACAATATTGTATTTATGAACCAATTTATACAGATGGGTCAAAAGATGGTGACAGGGTTGCGGCAGCTGCAGCGCTAGACGGCGAATTATATCAGTTCCGTCTTCCAGATAAATCATCGATTTTTTCGGCCGAGTTAAAGGCTATAGATCTGGCTCTTGATCATATAAAAGACGACGGTTACTGGCGTTACATTATTTTTTCCGATTCGCTCTCTGCCATACAAGCACTTGAACATGAAAAAACAGACAACCCGATTATTGTTAATCTTTTAGACAAAATATCCAATATCTGTGAAAACAATGAGCTCGTATTTTGTTGGCTTCCCAGTCATGTTGGCATTTGTGGTAATGAGGAGGCAGATAGAGCTGCCAAGGAGGCATTGTCACTCGATGTTTTACCGTTTAAGGTACCTTTTAGCGATTTTAAACCACTTATTAATGTTTGTATTCAAGATGTCTGGCAAAGATCTTGGAATGATCCAGCAAATCAAAACAATAAATTACTTGATATTAAGCCAAATATAGGCGAATGGCTACCAGGCTTGCGATCAAACTGCCGAGAAGAAATTGTATTGGCCCGTTTGAGAATAGGTCATACGCACATGACACATTCGTTCCTTCTGAAAGGAGAAGAAGCTCCTAAATGTATACCATGTGATACAATTATAACTGTCAAGCATTTACTAATAGAGTGTATAGATTTAGCACCTATCAGAGACAAGTACTTTCAGGCTGACAGTCTGGAAAGACTTTTTGATACTGTGAAGTTGGAGTCGCTTTTCGAATTCTTAAAGGAAGTTAACCTTTTTAGGAAAATGTAGTTTTACGTAATTTACATTCCTCGAATTTTCACCTTTTAATGATGCTCTTAATACATTTTCCTGCCTTTCTGATGGAAAGATTATTACTCTATTAGAGGTCGTTTTGTTTTAAAATTGCGAAGATTTTAGGGCTTATTGGCCTTTGCAAAGTTCTTTTTTTAGTCAAACAAGGTCACTTCCGCATAGTTACTGCTCTAAACATAAGACTTCGACATCTCACATTTTTTTAGGAATTTTAGGCATAGTTAAATGCGCCCAATATGACCTTAGCCGTCGACGGGCCATAAAACACTAATCATTCATTCATTTATACATTTACTGATAGAGTGCACAGATCTTGCGCCGCACAGGGATAAATACTTTTATGTTGACAGTTTAAAAACTTTGTTTGATACTGTGAAGTTAGAATAAGTATTTGATTTTCTGAAGGAAGTTAACCTTTTTTAGAAGATTTAGTTTTACCTTTTTTACGCTCCCCAGCCATATTGGTATTAGTGGTAATGAAGAGGCAGATAAAGCTGCCAAGGACGCATTATCACTAGAAATTTTACCTTTTAAAGTTCCTTTCAGTGATATTAAACCTCTTATTAATACTTTTATTCATGGTGTTTGGCAAAGATCTTGGAGCGATCCTTCAAATCAAGAGAAAAAACTATTCGCTATCAAGCCTAATACAAGTGAATGGCTCCCTGGCTTACGGTCAAACCGTCGAGAGGAAGTTATTTTGGCCCGTTTGAGAATAGGTCATACCCATATGACGCACTCATATCTTCTCAAAGGAGAAGAGCCTCCTGTATGTATCCCGTGCAATACATTTTTTTCTGTGAAGCATTTACTGATAGAGTGCACAGATCTTGCACCGTACAAGGATAAATACTTTCATGTTGACAGTTTAAAAACTTTGTTTGATACTGTGAAATTAGAATCATTATTCGATTTTCTAAAAGAAGTTAACCTTTTTAAGAAGATTTAGTTTTACTTTTTTGACATTTCTCTTTTTACTGACGATCTTAAACATTGTTTATCCTCCTTTAAGGGAGTTCTATTAAAATGTATGAGTAAATAGGGAAGCCCTGTTTCTCATTACTTATTTTGTTGTTTAATTTATAAGTATCACATTTTAAGGCCTATTGACCTATTCAAAGTTAACTTTTTACCCTGTTAACAAGGTTGCTTCTTTATTATTTTTCATCTGTTTCACAGTATAACTTAAAGTAGATGCATGATTTTATATGTAAGTGCGACCAATATGACCTAAGTTGTCGACGGGCCATAAAACCCCATTCATTCATTCATTCATTACCTTTTTTACATTTCGCCTTCTCCTACGGCTCTTAAACAAGCAGAGGTTCTTGCTCCGTCCCTTACAATTTTTGATTTTGGGTAAATAGGGAAGCCCTGTTTCTCAATACTTATTTTTGCTGTTTAGTTTATAAGTGTTAGATTTTAAGGCCTGTTGACCTATTCAAAGTTCACTTTTTACCCTATAAACAAGGTTGTTTCTTTATTATCACTATTCTGTTTCAATGTTTCACAGTAAAACTTAAATCAGATGCATGATCTCATATGTAAGTGTGCCCAATATGACCCAAGTTGTCGACGGGCCATAAAACACCATCCATTCATTCATTGTCTATTTTGAAAACCATCCATTACATTTGTATTTTATTGACTGTAAGTAAACTTTATCAGAAGCTTTAATAAATAACTGTGAACTATTATACAACAAAGAACTGTACTACCTATATGATAACTCGCTAAAATTGTTGTTTGTTGCAATGGCAAGGTAAGAAGGGAGAGTTTACCTGATTTAAATTTTTATGCATTATCTATGCAGTAAGATGGTGGCTAAGTTTTCAACTTTACAACATGACAAAAAATTTAGACCGACCCATACCGAGTCAAATGATGCATATTTCTTGGACAGGTTGAAAAATCGGTGTGAAAAGAGAAATTTTTGCTAATCATCATTTTCTTTTTTCCTACTAGGTTTTAAGTGATGTCTTCGTCAGGGTCATCAAAGGTTGTCCGTGTATGGTAAACTGTTAATAATAATGTAATCTATCTGGAACTCTTCTTCTTCGTACGGGATATCTCCTTTGATTGACAGGTAATGCTGGGTTGTTAGGTGGATTTAGTTCTGGACGATGAAGAATGGCAATCTAAAAGTTTGTGAAGATGTCAAAAATGAACTGATAAATGAAGATGAAAAGATGATTTAGTCTGTCTGTCAGCAATTTGAAGATAAACAGTGAGATAAGTATGATCAATGTGTCTAAAATGGAGAATAAAAAGAACAACCATTAGAGTTTCAGTCCTGCTTTTGCTGACAAACTCTTCTAGGGCTAGAAAATACAGTTTCTTCTTCTTCCGAATTGATAGGTAGATTTGGAAGTGAAATGTGCATCGCCTCCACTGTAATGGTAGAACTACGACGACGGCATTTGTTGTATTTGTATATGATGAAAATGATCAAAATTATAAGCATGACAAATGCTTGCACGACAGAGATGATGATGGTGATGAACGTGGAATCTAAAAAGAGATAACAAAGGTATGCTAATGGTGTTTATAAAAAAAAAAAAAAACCCACAGCATCTGATCTGATGCTTTTACCGAACCCAAGCTGCATGTTCAAGTAACTAAGAACATATTAACATCATTGAAAAAGAAAAGTGATAGTATACTTAGACAAATGTATAATAGAAGCTTAATAGCACATGCTAAGCTTCATTTGAATTTCAATGTAATGCTTACAGAATAAAAATTTGCATAGATCATTGGCTATGTCAAGCCTAGTAAGCTTCAAGAACTTAGGGGAGACCCATGTATTCACGGTTTCTACATGAACATTTATAAAGGTGAAGCATAAATATGATCTGAACTGTCTATTATACTTACTCGCAATGTGCAACAGGCCTCAGATATACCATCAGACTCTATTGGAGGTGAAACCGAAGGAAGTCTATATATTCTGTTTGTCAGAAAATCCATCCTTATTCTTTCCGTCACAGTACTCTTTGATTTTAGCTCCACTGGCCGAAGGCCAGCGGGTTTAAGTCATGGCCCGTTGTCCGTCGTGCGCCCGTCCGTGCGTTAACTTTTTCTTTAAACATCTTCTCTGAAACTACCCATCCAATTTTTATGAAACTTCGCAGAAATGATCCTATCATGGTCCTCTTCAGAATTTCTTGAAAGAATTTAATTCCTTCAAAAACTCTAGTTGCCATGGCAACAAAACTGAAAAATGTTAAAAATCTTTGAAAATCTTCTTGTCTGAAACCGTAAGGCCCGACTTCGCACTGGGCATTCATATATAACGCACTCTTGTCTCCTGAAAGGAGAAGAGCCTCAATGTATACCCTGTAATGCACCTTTTACTATTAAACATATACTTATCGACTGTGTAGATGTTGCACCTATTAGGCAAAGGTTTTTTTATGTCGACAGTATGACGACCTTGTTCGATACTGTAAAGATCGAGTCCGTTTTTGATTTTCCAAAAGAGATACATCTCTTATAAAGATATAATTCTTGGTTCTTTTGATCGTTCTTGTTTTAGATGCTTACTTTCACCTGTAATTTTAGTATTTTCATTTAGATTTTATGACTTCATAATATTTTTGTTTGATCACTTTGCATTACATTACTTGTAGGTGCGCCCAACATGACCACTGTTGTCGATGGGCCACGAAACCCCCATTCATTCATTTATTCATTCATTCTTAGTCTTTCGTTATAAGTTACAGTAGTTTGTTGTAAAGCAGTAAAAAAGGAACCTGTTCTAGAAGTAGTTTCCAGTGGGGTTTTGTCGTGAATTCTGTTGTGCCGTCTGATAGGGTTGTCTCCATCTGAAATGAGCAAACAATAGCACACTCTATCTTATGTTTTTAGGCGTTTCTCTGAGCAATATACTTTTGTATGTATTGAGTTGTGAAACATTATCAGGAAAGGAGAAAGTACGTACATAGACATTTCTCCTATTCTACAATGCATTTAAAGCGATTTGTCATGATGGCTGACTTACATCATTAGTCCTTTATCAAACAATTCTCATGACTGAGAGAAAAGCCTTCCAAGTTCCGAAAACATTGTGGAAAAGAGAAAATGCTGGTTACCTTCACAAAACAAATTTTGGTTACATTAATTTTGTCATCTGCAAATGCTTCCAACTTGCACTAATGTAAATCATGTCATTTGGTAAAGCGTCAAAAAGAGGACAAAATGAAAAAAATCCATTATGAGTTTTTTAAAATGCATATTATTAAGAAAATGTGCTGGACAGTGATGAGTAGAGAAACATAAGGGCCCTTGAAAATATGAAAGGAAAGGGGAAATTATCATTGAAAACATTTTCTGTGGCACTATGGACCACTATGCAGCAAAGTGTGCCTTACGAATGTACTGATAGGATGACAATGGGTTAAGACAAAAGAAAAGTGATGGAGAGCTACATTAACATTTTTTATTAGCATGGTGAGATTATTTCTTTTTCCCTTTCACACATTTAAATACTATCTATTGTCTTTGAAATCTGAAGGTGTAAAATAGTTAATGCAATTCTAACCTTCTTTTCTTTAAGCTAGTCTGACATGGGTGTGGTCTCTGTAGTCTTTGCTGATGAAGTGGTAGTCTGAGAATGAGAAAAAAAATGAATATTGAAACTAGGCATTGCATATAAGCTATCGACAACTTTAATGTGCGTGTTCGGTTCATGCTTCTTGCCCATACCAAAAATGCAAACATAATCTGCGGCTAGCACTTTTTTTTTTTTTTGCTTTATGCAGGCTCATGGCTGTAGAAATAAAGAAACCGCTCATGGTTAAGCATGAGACTCCATAAAATAAAACATAAGCCTTTACATAAGGCCAATAGCCGTTAAAAGATAATTAAAACTTTTAAATTTGGGTCACACCATTTAAAATATGCAACTGTTGAGCGCCTTTATCGCTCCACAGGCCTGATTTTTCTGTAACGGTGGAGAGAAGTTTTTAACAATTACCATTTGTTCCTGCATTTTAGGTCACTAAAGAAAAAAGCTCTGAAAAACATTGTGAGAAAAGAAGAAAATAATAGTAACCTGCATTTTCGTAGTTTTACACAGTAATTTCTACCCTTTTTGGTACAAGTTTTACTAATTTCAAGATTATGTTGTCTGAAACATCTTTCAATTATGACAAAGTTATAACTAGAGGCGCTTGAGCGCCTGTATCGCTCCACAGGCCTGATTTTTCTGTAACTGTGAAGAGAAGTTTTTAACAATAACCATTCATTCCTGCATTTTAGGTCACTAAAGAAAGAAAGCTATGAAAAACATTGCGAGAAAAGAAGAAAATAATAGTAACCTGCATTTTCTCAGTTTTACACAATAATTTCTACCCTTTTTAATACAAGTTTTACTAATTTGAAGATTTATTATGTTGTCTGCAACATCTTTCAATTATGACCAGTTATAAAAATTCTATCTTCTTGTTATAGTTAAAGAGGGTGTTATTACAAACCGTTTTGGGTGGGGAAACATCAAAATATAGAAAATATGTATTATGGCAATTGTTTTATAAGAGTTGCAGGATCAGTTTGATTGGATAACAAAATGCCTTATCACAATTGTAGAGCCCTTTCCCTCTTTGTACTAGGTCACCAGAGGGTCAACAAACCTTTACCAGAACTAATAAAAGTGCAGAGGTTTTCTTGTTTTATATGAAATGGATTATAGATTATGTAAAGAAACCATCTTTAACTCTTTACCAAACGACAAAATTTGGGATGTGATTATACTGAAAGCATTTGCAGACAGAAAATTAAACATTGATGAAATGATGATTTCTGTCTTTGATAGAGTAGAAAACACTGAGGGAAAAGGAGAAAATGCTGATTACCAGCATTTTCTCCTTTTCGAAGAGTGTTTCCCAAAGACTTCTTCTTAGGGTCGTTAAAAGTCAGGATTGTATGGTAAAGACTTACCACCATAGGAACTAACCTGCAATACAACAATGAAATCAAACGAATAGTTCTGAGAGAAGAAATTTTTCAAAGATTTTACTTTAGACCATAAAAGGAGTCTTTCATAAAAAGCCATGTTTTTTGACGGATTTTTTTTTTTTTTTTTTAAAGGAATGCTGTAGACCTCTTTATAAGGAACATTCCTGCAAAAAAATAATGCTATCCAATTAGCGGTTTGGGAGAAGATTTTTAAAGGTATTTTAATTTGGTTGCCATGGCAACCAGAATTATTCATGGAACACAATTATTTGAAGGAATTTGAAAGAGGACCATCTAAGGAACACTCCTAAGAAATTTGGTTTAAACCCAGTCAGTAGTTTCTGAGGAGAAGTTTTTTAAAGAAAAAGTTTACGGACGGACGGACGCACGACGGACACAACGCCATGACAATAGCTCGCTAAAAATCGTGAAGACAATCTTTTTTGTTGTTGGTCCAACAGTTAATGTCTGTACTTGAAACACTGGCAAAGGTAAGCAAAAGATAGAGTTACATGTACCTGGCAGGTTCTTTTCCAGTTTTAAAATTTATTTTATGTCAGAAACTAACATTGGGACTGATCATACATAAACGGTTATCTTCACAATCATTTCTACACTTTGAAATAGTGTAATCTAAATTTACATGCATTTAAACACCTGCTTGGTTTACATTTGGCAGGTATTGTTACTTTAGACACAAAAAACATGAACGATGAATATCCGTAATACAAAATGCATGTCACAACTTACAGCACAACAAAAAACCGGCTGGTCCTGATCCACAGAAACAAATAGACAATGTGGTCCAGTAACTCGGCAATCGTCCTCCGCGATGTTGTATAAAAATACTTTGAGGTTCGGAAGTTTCGTTGTATCTAGTAAACTCCCCGGGAAACGATCCACCTCTATTCTTGTAAGGTCGCTCTCTTCCGAAAAATGATATCTTCCTGCCTCGTTGAAATCGAACTGACAATAGACCATTCTTAATATTCCCTCATCAATATTCATTTATCACCCAGAACGAGGCTAACCGAGCAAGCTTTATCTTGGCAGCAAGTAAACAATATGGATATTTCAGCTAAATCATCATGTGATAACAGAGATCTTGATGTTGTACCAGCAATATCATTTGGATTTGTGGAAAATTATGTGAAAAGCTGCAAAAGATCATCAGGAGACAAACCTATCAACAAGGGATTTCAATACTTTAGTGAGGGACTCATTCAAGACTTGAAAGGTCAATTCAGTCAACATTTTTTTTTTATTTTACATATATTTACACTTTGCATGAAAGATAAAAACCAATTATAATTACACAGTACTAATTTCTTTTCTTTACTAATGTGATTACTTAAAACATACATATATTTAAAACTTGAATTAATTCAAAGAACAACATTACATGGAAGCAAAATAACCATTGCTTCCTATGGTTACAGTCACAGAGATTGGGTAGGGTAATTTCCAGTAAATAGGTTAATCCTTTATTGAGCAGTTATTTATTACTTTACCAATGCACATGTATTATATGACTCCTTACTATACAGATGGTCCAGTCAGATTAAATTGCCAATGAGTGTTATTACCGTTTTACCTCCAATAAATTGCGCTGCAACATTTACAGTATCCAAAACAACTGATGGCTGTTGTGTTTAAGGCAAGTGCTACAGATCTCAGAGGAAAAATGAACAACCTCACCAATTCAAGGTATTTAATTTCATTTTCATGTTGTTACTATAATTAAACTGATATTTCAAAAAAATAAACAGCAGCAATTATCATTTAACACTGTAACAGACGACAAAATTTTAAACTGTTCCAAATTAAAAGAAACTGCAGACCACAATTCAAAAAGAGCGCAAAATGAGAAAAGAATTGTCCTCTATACTGAAAAATTTTGTAGTTAAAGGAGAAGACATTTATTGCAAAGAAATTCTCTATTTGCACAATGTTTTCCTCGTTATTTAATTTCAGGGCTGTAAAACCCTTCATTAATTAGTTAGAAAATATTTTAACATGTCTATTTTTAATTTGGTATCAGTTTTACAAATTAAAATTCTTTTACGTTGCAGATATACTTTGATGCAACAGAAGAGGCTAGTATATCATTGGCATTTTGTTCCTGCCCAATCGGACTATCTGGGCTTTGTGCCCATGTTGTTGGAGCATTATATCAACTCGCCCGTTACAAGGCTCTTGAATACAAAGCTTTGCCTGAGGATGTGGCAAAGACAAGCCAGCCCCAGACATTCCATGTTCCAAGGGGACAAAGATTCATGGGAAAGCGGTCCAAGACTTTCAGGTTAGGGGATATTCTAGAAAAAGCGCTAACCAATCTGGAACCTCGGAGGATATTCCTAGAAATATCCAATCGACCCTCTACAATTCGATCCGCGGTGAAAGAGTTAACTGGAAAAACCATGCCAGTGATTTGGAAGCAACAATTCCAAACATACTTATATTGCCTGCTCTACAAGAGACAATTGATACCATGGCAGATACCAAACTCGGTAAAACATACAAAGGGTATGTGTTGAGTTACCAACAAAAACCAGAGGTAGGGTACATCATTAATATTATTGATGGAGTAGATTTTCCAGATCTGCCAGTGAAAAATTGCATGGCAAATAAATTTCTGTTTACTTTAGATGAGCATAAAAATACAATTTCGAGAACCTAAAAATATCATAAAAAGAGGCTGTAAGATTTGAAAAGCAAACTAGATTACAAAGCCGAACTTCAATTTGGTACAAATAAGACGCAATAGGCTTACTGCATCCAAAATTGGTGAAATTTATAAGCGTAAAACAGAGCCCACTTCACTTATAAGGCGTTTTTAAACAAATAAGTATATCACGACCAAGGCTATGCGTCAAGGTTCGGCTTCTGAACCAGCTGCTGCAAGTGAGTATGCAACATTAAAAAAAATGTTAATATTCCTCCATGTGGGGTGATTGTTAATGTTTGGGCACCTTGGTTACCAGCAAGCCGCGATCGTAATGTATATAATACCTATATGACACCCCCGTTTGGTTTACTTGAAGTTAAGTGTCCACCAGTGTCAAGTGTGTTAGAGGTGCCATACTTGCGCAAGGACTGTGACGGAGCCTTAAAACTAAATAGAAATCATTCACATTACTATCAGGTCTTGGCACAGCTAACTGTTACAGGGTTAGAATGGTGTGATTTTGGTGTTTGGTGTTCAAATGATAGTCATTGTGAAACAATTTATTTCAACAGTGACGTCTGGAATAATGTAAAAGAGAAAGTAGATAATTTCTTTTTCAATCATTTCATTTAATTGAGCTTTAAATGTTTACCGCCATTTTCATGTACCTTAAATTTTCTGTATTTCTGATTTTTTTTTAGCTCTACTGGCTTTCAGCCAGCAGAGCTTATGTCATGGCGTGGTTTCCGTCGTCCGTTAGTCTTTTTCTTGTTTACGCGATAAAGTCTTCATTTCTGGTCAGATTTTCGTGAAACTTACACAGTTTGTTTATCTCATCAATAGCTTTAACCCTATTGATTTTGAAAAAAATCGAACAAACAGTATGGAAAAAGTAGCCATTTCAAGTTGAAAATTCCTATTTCTTGTTTACGCGATTAAGTCTGTATTTTTGGTCAGATTTCCATGAAACTTGCAGAGTTTGTTTATCTTATCAATAGCTTCAACCCTATTGATTTTGAAAAAAATCCAACAAACAGTATGGAAAAAGTAGCCATTTCAAGTTGAAAACTTTAATTTCCTGTTTACGCGATGAAGTCTTCATTTTTGGTCAGATTTCTGTGAAACTTACACAGTTTATTTATCTCATCGATAGCTTAAACCCTATTGATTTTGAAAAAAAATGATAAACAGTATGGGAAAAGTAGCCCTTTCAAGTTTAAAATTTCCATTTCTTGTTTACACGATAAAGTCTATATTTGAGTTCAGATTTCCATGAAACTTGCAGAGTTTGTTTATCTTATCAATAGCTTCAACCCTGTTGATTTTGAAAAAAATCCAACAAACAGTATGGGAAAAGTAGCCATTTCAAGTTGAAAATTTTCATTTCTTGTTTACACGATAAAGTATTCATTTTTGGTCAGATTTCTGTGAAACTTACACAGTTTGTTTATCTAATCGATAGCTTTAACCCTATCGATTTTGAAAAAAATCCAACAAACAGAATGGGAAAAGTAGCCATTTCAGATTGAACAATTTCATTGTCTGTTTAGATGATAAAGTATTTATTTGTGATCAGATTTTTATGAATTTTTCAGCTTGTTTATCCCATCAATAGCTTTTTAACCCTTTTGAGTTTGAAAAAATTCAACAAACACTAATGGAAAAGTAGCCATTTTTAGTTGAAAATGTCAACTTTTTGGTCTTTTTGTGTAATGAATTCCTATGTATGTTTAATTTAAAAGCAAACTCTCTGCCAGTAGAGCATATTCAGGCCCTTCAGGGCCTTCTAGTTTTTTCAAGCTATATTTTTGCTCATCATCAGTTCACTAATAAGTGTATTTGTGATGCACTTTTCAAGTTTTCCATGTGGGTTTCATCGTGCCCATGACTTTATAAGGGTCTTTTAGAGTTTGCAATCAAACAAGCAACTGTCCACAACTGATCGATAGAACCAATTAATAATAAAGGAATTGCAGTATCAAACAAATGATTTTCTTCAATTCTTCTGTTCATTCGCTCGATATGTATCCTAAGACGAGCAATCCGCTCAGTGTTTTCTATTTCACTAAGTAAAAATTGCCTTTTATTGCTCAGAAAATCAGGATTATTCAAAGTTACACCTTTTTCTTGAAGAATCTTTCTGATTGTAAACCCTTTGTCTGCCATAACATCATCCACAGGTTCAAATGAATGAATGAATGAATGGAGTTTTAAGGCCCGTCGACAACAGTGGTCATGTTGGGCGCACTTACAAGAAATGCAATGCAAAGTGATAAAACAAAAGTATTATGAAATCATAAAATCTAAGTTGTGAAAACACTAAAATTACAGGTAGAAAACACTAAAATTACAGGTAGAAAGTAAGCATCTAAAACAAGAACGGTCAAAAGAACCTAAAATTATATCGTTTTATAGAGATGTATCTCTTTCAAAAAATCAAAAACGGACTCGATCTTTACAGTATCGAACAAGGTCTTCATGCTGTCGACATCAAAAAACCTTTGTCTTATAGGTGCAAGATCTACACAGTCGACAAGTATATGTTTAATAGTAAAAGGTGCATTGCAGGGTATACATAGAGGCTCTTCTTCTTCTTTCAGAAGATAAGAGTGCGTTATATATGAATGCCCAATGCGAAGACGGGCCAAGATAATTTCTTCGCGGCGATTTGTCCGCAACCCTGGAAGCCATTCGCCAAGTCCTGGTTTAATGTTGAAAAGTTTGTTGTTTTGATTGGCTGGATCGCTCCAAGATTGCTGCCACACATTTTGAATAAAGACATTGATTAATGTTTTAAAATCGTTAAAAGGAACTTTAAACGGTAAAATTTCTAGTGATAATGCTCCCTTGGCAGCTTTATCTGCCTCTTCATTACCACTTATCCCAATATGGCTGGGAAGCCAGCAAAAAACTATATCAGCTCTCTCGCAGAGTCTAGACAATTTTTCAAGGAGATTGCCAGTTATTGGATTATCAGTTTTCTCATGCTCAAGAGCTTGCATGACTGACAACGAATCAGTAAATATGATGTATCGCCAATAGGCGTCCTGTTCAATATGTTTGAGGGCAAGGTCAATCGCCTTTATCTCCGCAGAAAAAATCGAAGAGTTATTAGGTAGGCGGAACTGATATAATTCGCCATCAAGGATCGCAGCTGAAGCTACCTTTTCTCCATCTTTCGAACCATCTGTATAAATCTCTTCATGGGTATAATATTGTTTTTTAATTTCCTAGAATTTATTCTTAAAGATCATAGGATCGGTTGTAGCTTTCTTGTCTGAAGCAAGATAATAGTTATAAGTTGGACTCTTACAAGTCCATAAAGGAACTTCAGAAATCTTATGGTTTGCTACATCCTCCAAATTAACATTAATACAATTCATATCCGCTTCACAGCGCAGACTGAAAGGAGGAATAACTTTTTCTTTTTCTATAAACTCATCTTTGTACAACGGTTCGAATACTACCCTGTGAGTGGGGTTATCGGGATTTGATTTTAACTTTAAATAGTATTGCAAGGAAAGCTTTTTCCTGCGTAAATTTAATGATGGCTCATTAGCTTCAGCATATAAACTACTTACAGGAGATGACTGCCGCGCTGAGCCATAAACAATACAGCCGTAATCTAACTTGGAACGGACAAGACTTCTATAAAGTCTTAACAAGACTTTCCTGTCGGCTCCCCAGTCCATACTGGAGACAACTCGTAAGAGATTAAGAGCTTTTTGGCATTTATTGCTCAAATAATTGATGTGTGGAATGAACGACAGTTTACAATCAAAAACAAGGCCTAAAAATTTAAACTCCTGGACGACTTCTATACGGACACCATCTAGGGTCAATTCTGGGTCAAGATGAAATTTTCTTAAATTGCAAAAATGCATGCATTTAGTTTTGGATTTAGAAAATTTAAAACCGTTTTCATTCGACCATTTGTTTAAGTTATTCAAGACTTGCTGAAGCTGCCTCTCAATGGTATGTATGTGTTTTGATCTGTAGCAAATACAGGAGTCGTCGACATAAAGAAAGCATTCCACACCAGGACATACGGACTTTATAATATTATTAATCTTTATGCTGAAAAGTGTAACGGAAAGAATGCTTCCCTGGGGAACCCCCATCTCTTGTTCATGGGGGTCACAATACGTATCACCAACCCTGACTCTAAACTGCCGCTCATTTAGAAAAGCTGAGATGAAATAAGCAAGGCGACCTCGAATACCGAAATGATAGAGGTCATTCATAATTCCATACTTCCATGTTGTGTCATAAGCACTTTCGAGATCAAAAAATACAGAGACACATGTTCTTTTTTTATAAAGCCTTCACGTATGAATGTCTCGAAAGAACTAAATGATCAAGAGTGCCTCTTTGTTTCCGAAATCCGCTTTGAGCGGTTGCTATAAGTTTGTTTTTCTCTAAAAACCAAACAAGACTGTCATTTACCATTCTTTCTATGGTCTTACAAATACAACTTGTAAGGGCTATAGGTCGATAGTTTGCAGAATTGGAAGGGTCTTTTCCCGGTTTGGGTATTGGTACTACTATAGCTTCCTTCCACGAATCGGGAAGAATACCAGTTCGCCATACCTGGTTAAATATAGTTAGTAAACAATCTAGGGATCGATATGGCAAGTGCTTTAAGAACTGATAATGGATGTCGTCGCATCCAGCAGCAGTATCGTGGCATTTTTTTAATGCCTTCTTCAGTTCCTTTAAAGAGAAATCCTTGTTGTAATGCTCCGTATTGTCCGATTTAAAATTTAGGTTATTTTTTTCTTTAAGGTTCTGAAATTTTCGGAACCACGGCGAATAGTTCGAAGAAGAGGATTTCTCTGCAAAAGTTTCAGCCAATGCATTGGCAATTTCGGTTTTGGATGTGACGACACCATTATCTGTATGTAAGTGGGTGACATTTTGAAATGAGTTTCTGCCATTAATTTTGCGAATCATATCCCATGTCTTTTTGACAGACGACCTAGAATTCAACTTAGATACGTACTGTCTCCAAGACTTGCGTTTACTCTGCTTAATAGTCCTTCGTGCTTTAGCACGAGAAATCTTAAACTTTGTAAGATTATCCTGAGTAGGTCTCAGATTGAAGTTTCTGAGAACACGTTCCCGTTCTGCTATAGCTTTCTTGCAGTCATCATTAAACCATGGCTTTCTTGGATGTTTGGGGTTTGTCGAGGTTCGAGGGATCGATTTCTCTGCAGCGGAATAAAGCAAAGATGTAAAAAGTTCTGCAGGATTTTCACAATCTAATAGTGCATTCCGATCAATATGCTGTTCACAGTATTGTTTGAAATGCTCCCAGTTAGCTTTATGAAGCTTCCAATGTTTTGGACGCTGCTGTATGGAAGGTCCCATTTCCGATACTTTGATCGGAAATTAGTCACTTCCGTGAAGGTCGTCATCAACTTTCCAATTTAAGTCAGAAGCAACTTCAGGACTGCATATAGTCAAGTCTAGAGATGAATATGAACCGGTGGCAGGATGTAGGTATGTGTGGGTTTTATCATTCAAGAGACAGAGATCATGCTTGGAAATAAAATCTTCCACTTGTCGACCCTTACCATTTGTGTCTCTACAACCCCACAAGGTGCTATGGGCATTAAAATCACCCATTAAAATGAAAGGTTTAGGGAGCTGTTCTATCAGCTTATCAAGCTCAGAACAATCAATAGGGGTTCCTGGTGGTATGTAGATTGAGCATACCGTTATAGTTTTATTTAAAGTAATACTAACAGCAATGGCTTGTAAGGAGATGTTAAGATGTAAAAGGCGGTGAGGAACCGAATTATTCACAACTATTGCTACTCCACCTTGAGCTCTGTTACCTCCATTAAAATCTGATCTATAAATTGAGTGATACTTTAAAGTTGCTTTACTGTTATCTGTAAGAAAGGTTTCTTGTAAACATAATGCCACTGGTTTATATTTGTCAATTAAAATAGAGAATTCTTCAGCATTAGCAGAAAAACCTCGACAATTCCATTGCAAAATATTATTGTTCATGTTTATGTATAAAAGGAGAAAAACAACATGTAAAAAATGAAGTGTGGATTGATTCATGTTTTTAATGGGAGTCTGGTTATTTTACCTTGCTTAGTGTTTGCAATTTCATCGTCAGCTTCCATGTCTTCATCAAGACACTGGAAGCGGTTAAATTTTTTTATCTCGTAATCGTAATCGGATCCTTTTGGAATCCGATCTGATTGAACTAGGCGACTTGATTTGATTTATAACAGAACTTGAAGTTTTATTTGTTTTCGTATTTTCTGTTGGCTTTTGAGTTCTTTTACCCGTAGAGTCTGGTTTTGTATGGCTAACTGTTTGTACTGCGACGTCAGTGGTCTGTGTTTGTACATCTTTCATCTGTTTTAGTGTAGACATGCTCGACTTCATTACAGCAGAATACGAGTTCGCAATTTTCTGGCGACTATCTACTATTTTCCTTGCTTCAGGAAACGAGAGACTTTCTCTGTATTTTATGGTGACAATTTCCTTTTCTCGTTTCCAGACTGGACAAGTTCTAGAGGTGGCCACATGTTCACCTCCACAGTTGGCGCATTTGACTTTATTCGTGCAATTGCTGGGGTCATGTGTATTGGCCACTTCACCGCAATGCCTACACAGATTTTCAGAACTTGTTTTATTGCATTTGCGTTCATGATGGCCATATTTAAAACAGGTATAGCATTGAAGGGGGTTGGGAATATAAAGGTCCACACCCACGTTCAAATAACCAACTTTCAAATTTTTTGGTAGTATTGCCAAGTTGAAGGTAAGAACGATTGTGTTTGTTTCTCGTTTAATTCCGTCGCGGTATACCGTTATGCGTCTTGCAGCCGTCAGGTGTTGGTTAGATAATTCCTCAACAATTTCGTCTTCGGATACTCCGGCAAGATCTGGACATCGTAGAATTCCACGAGTAGTGTTCAAACTACCGTGTGGAGAACATTCGCGGGAATTCGGAAGAAATGTTTAATCTTCATCAGATTTTGAGCGTGCTTTGGCTTTTCCACTTCAACAACCAATGTACCCGAAGATAGCTTCTTGACTGACTTGGGCAAGCCGGCAACTGACAACAGTACCTTTTGAATTACAAAAGGAGAAAGTTTACTCAGTGGCTGGTCTGGGACAGTGGATTCAATCAGTAAAAAGCGAGGAAAAGGAGAGGTCGATTGAGAAGTTTCCGAGTCTGCAACCAGTTGATCGCGTGTTCTTTTTTTGTTTGGGGATCCATGTTTGATTTCTAATTTTCATCACCCGTGGCATCCCGCCCACCTCGGAGCCCAACTAGGGGACATGGAGTATGGAGCGGAAACCAGCTCCCCATGCCAGGGTTACCCAGATGGTATACTCAGATGCCATGAATAAGTCGGAGCGACAAGGGAAAGAACATGGGTAGTCCCCCAGATCAGGGATTTGCCATGGCAGTCAAAGTCTCAACGAAAAATTCACATCACCCGATTAGCCCATAAGCCTATATAAGACTAGGACTTTAAAGTACATGTCAAAGTAAAAGGTAAAAAGGCACTTTTCAAGCAAACATTGATTT
Organism: Tridacna crocea; assembly: GCA_943736015.1. Taxonomy (NCBI): domain Eukaryota; kingdom Metazoa; phylum Mollusca; class Bivalvia; order Cardiida; family Cardiidae; genus Tridacna; species Tridacna crocea. Next base: position 10,605,421 of record OX031057.1, on the reverse strand, counting down.
TGGGTTTAACATATTAGATTATTCCACTCAATATGAAGACAAGATGAAATATGGAAAAAAACAGGGAAAAGGGTGATCAAATATTCCAAGATTGCTTAGAATCGGAAAATCTGAGTTTCAAGTTTATAGTAGGACACATGCAGGAAGGAGACATCTGCAGAGGATACAGATGTCCTCCCTCCATACAGCTCCACCAACACCTTACAGGTAAACATAAAATGTGCCCAATCTTAAAACGACCAGCCGATTGCAGTAGACCGGACCCATCTAGGCTCTCGTTTACACAGAATCCGAGGCCAAAGCAGTGTGTTGAAGAGCTGGAGATCCCTGAGCTCCCCTCAACTGCCAGGACCCTCTTTTCCTGCTTACGAGTCTCCACCCACGGCAAACAGGCGGGTCCATTGGTGGGGTCTTACCACTCTGCAGGACGGCAGCCGGCGAATTCTATCCCCCGTCCGGCTGGGGAATCCACAGGTTCAAGCAGGTCTAAAAGTCCAGAAAGTTTGGTAATTTCATCATCGGACATAGATCCTGTGAAATGTGACTGCTCCATGTAGAGCTATTTCAAGTAAACATTTGACAGTTGTACGTTTATAATTAGAGAAAGCTTGTCAATTCAAAACCAACGAAGATGGTATTTGTGTCCTCAGCTCAGTACAATCTATAATAACACACGTTCTGGGATAAAGGGATTTAAATTCTTGTGGCATTAGTTGTTGGATTGAAGATTTTGAAAGCCATATTGGAATATCTGCTAGAGAGAAGTAAAGAAAGCCCATGTTATTTTTTTTCCACTTATAGTTGATATGAAACAGTTTAACCTTACACTAAAATATTTTTCAAGCAGTCCACCATGTAACCTTAAAAAAAAAACATGAACAATTCATCTATAAGTTGCATCCCCCTTTTCCTTCCAGCTAGACTTAATGTCTCACTTGCTTCATAATAAACACTTTTCATGTTTTTGCAGAAGGCTCAATGATACTGAAAAATGTAATGAAGGAAATATATGTCAGAAAACCAGTAAAGAATTGAACACAACTGTCATCATTTGAAAATCTATTGATTCCAAAACGTTCTATTTTAATTTGACTAAGTTTTTGTTTTCTTCTTTGAGTTTATCTCTTCCTGTAATATCTATTGTTGCTGCTGTCACCACTGTAAGTGATTCTGCTGGTACTGCAGTAAAAAGAGGCATTTCTTCTTCCCTTGCAACATTTTGTGGACATACAGGATTTGATCTACAAAAAAATCAAAATATTTATAATGGATTACGTAAAGATCATACATGGTTTTCTGAAAATGTTTGTTACGGTGTAAATCTTAGATGCCGTTATTGCTGTTTTGCATTTCTACCTACTGTATATATGTATGCATGTTAAAGACTATTAATGAATCTTTCAATGTATTAGAAAAACCAATTGTGTTTTATTACTATTTTAATATTGATATTAGATTGTCTTGCATATGTGTTCAGTATTATCAAGTGTGATTTAAGATGTACAGTTATTTGAAATTAATAGTATTAAAGTACTGAAATGTAACACGAGAATCTTTTTTATACCTTTTATATGCTAGGATTTTTCTTTTTAATGCCCGTCTTGGTGGTTTTACATCACTCCAGTCGAATAAGGAAGGTACTGCTGTTCGCTTTAAGCACTTTCTTGCAAAATTCAACGGTCTGTAGTCATCTGGCTTAAAATGTTTTGAACATACTACTGTCTTCTTGTTAATCTGTAAACATTTATAAGGCACATTTATTAGCAGATATATGGTATTGATGAGAGCAAGTTTACTAGTATTTGACCTAAATATTTGTTTACACATCAGTATAGAGCTTATCAGCAGATAATCTACCATATACAAATCAAACTGTGAATACATTCGGATTCATTAAGTAAAACACAACTAATCCTTTTCCTTTCGATTCACCTATAAGGGAATACTAAGATTCGTCTATCTTTTGATGCATGCATTTAACATTCATGTTTTTGAACTTTTTTCCTCCTTTCAGTCTGCGCTGTGAAGCAGATATGAATTGTATTAATGTTGATTTGGAGGATGTAACAAACCATAAGATTTCTGAAGTTCCTTTATGGACTTGTAAGAGTCCAACTTTTAACTATTATCTTGCTGCAGACAAGAAAGCTACAACTGATCCTATGATCTTTAAGAATAAACTCTTGGAAATTAAATAACAATATTATATCCATGAAGAGATTTATACAGATGGTTCGAAAGATGGAGAAAAAGCTGCCATCCTTGATGGCGAATTATATCAGTTCCGCCTACCTAATAACTCTTCAATTTTTTCTGCGGAGATAAAGGCGATTGACCTTGCCCTCAACCATATTGAACAGGACGCCAATTGGCGATACATCATATTTACTGATTCGTTGTCAGTCATGCAAGCTCTTGAGGGTGAGAAAACCGCTAACTCGCTAATTGTCAGTCTTCTTGAAAAATTGTCTAGACTGCGAGAGAGCTGATATAGTTTTTTGCTGGCTTCCCAGCCATATTGGGATAAGTGGTGATGAAGAGGCAGATAAAGCTGCCAAGGACGCATTATCACTGGAAATTTTACCTTTTAAAGTTACTTTAAACGATTTTAAACCATTAATCAATAACTTTATTCAAAATGTGTGGCAGCAATCCTGGAGCGATCCAGCCAATCAAAACAACAAACTTTTCAACATTAAACCAGGACTTGGCGAATGGCTTCTAGGGTTGCGGACAAACCGCCGCGAAGAAATTATCTTGGCCCGTCTTCGCATTGGGCATTATTATATAACGCACTCTTATCTTCTGAAAGGAGAAGAGCCTCAATGTATAGCCTGAAATGCACCTTTTAGTTTGTAGATCTTGCGCCTATAAGACAAAGGTTTTTTGAGGTCGACAGTATGAAAACCTTGTTCGATTCTGTAAAGATCGAGTCCATTTTTGATTTTCTGAAAGAGATAAATCTCTATAAAAAGATATAATTTTAGGTTCTTTCGATCATTCTTGTTTTACATGCTTACATGTACCTATAATTTTAGTGTTTTCACAACTTAGTTTTTATGATTTCATAATACTTTCGTTTGATGGCTTTGCATTGTATTGCTTATAAGTGCGCCCAACATGACCACTGTTGTCGACGGGCCATAAAACCCCATTTATTCATTTTGAACTTTTACCGAAAAAGCTGCGAGATAAGACGGTGTCAGCCCATTCAATAACGGTTAAGTACATTTCAATTAAAAAAAATACGATGATACAGTTAAAAAAATAAAGAGCCGCCACAAGAACCGCGCGATTATTCTTATAACTATTTTCATTTTAAAAGACACAGAAATTAAATCCTGCCTGAGAAACCGCGCGAGATTTTGCTTGACTTATTTCTTTTCGAGTTTGTTCACCCCAATGGACATTCCAAGCACCTAAAGATTATAAACATACCTTAAGGAAAAGGCAATTTCAGACATTCACTGTTTGTCCTTTTCGAACTTTCGAACCTTTCGTTAATTTTTCTTTTTAAAAAAAAAGTCATTTTTTAAAGCAAAAAGTTTATTTTATAGAATGGACCAGCCCATCAGAATTAAAATAGGATACAATAAAAACATAACAGTGAAGAAAAATGGACAATATTTAAATGTCTATTTCAACGACATTTTTTTTTTTTTGAAAACGGTAAACTTGTAAAAAAAAAAAAATCCAAAAGCGTGTGGCTGAAGTGGACGGAGACAGTGCAGCTACGGGATGCAATAAATAATACTGAGGAGCAGTTGTTGTGCCAACAGGAATGTGTACTGATTTACTGTTACTGGATCGCTCACCTGAATTTTTGAGAGAACCATAACCTTTTTGTTGAAGGTATTGAAACACTGGAAACAAAATCATTATTTGGCCAAGCAATTTTTAAAAGGTCATGTGTAAAAGTCCTTTCAAAATCTGACCAGCAGTTTCAGAAAAGAAGAATTTTTAGGAGTTTCATAATTTCCATACAGTGCAAGTAGCCCCAAATCACCAGAGCCATGTTTCTTGACCTATCAAAATTTCGCGAACAAATTTTGAAAAAGGTCATTCAAGGAGTATTTCCGTGAAATAATTTTCAAATCTGACCAGCCGTTTCAGAGAAGAAGACCTTTCAAGAAATTCTTCATTTCCACATAGTGCAAGTAGCCCCCATTCACCAGAGCAATGTTTCTCGACGAATCAAACTTTCACAAACAATTTTTGAAAAGGCTCGCCCAAGGAATATCTCTGTGAAAATTTTCCAAAATCTGACCAGCCGTTTCAGAGAAGAGGAATTTTTAAGAATTTCTTCATTTCCCTATTGTGCAAGTAGCCGCCATTCATCAGAGCCATGTTTTTTGACGAATCAAAATTTCACGAACAATTTTTGAAAAGGGTCACCCAAGGAACATCTCTGTGAAATTATTTCAAAATCTGACCAGCCATTTGAGAGAAGAAGAATTTTTAAGAATTTTCTTCATTTCCCTATAGCGCAAGTAGACCGCATTCACCACAGCCATGTTTCTTGACGGATCAAAATTTCACGAACAATTTTTGAAAAGGATCATCCAAGGAACATCTCTGTGAAATTATTTCAAAATCTGACCAGCGGTTTCAGAGAATATTTTTTTAAGAATTTGTTCATTTCTGTATAGTACAAGAATCCCCCATTTACCACAGCCATGTTTCTTGACGGATCAAAATTTCGCGAACAATTTTTGAAAAGGGTCACCCAAGGAATATCTCTGTGAAATTATTTTAAAATCCGGCAAGCGGTTTCAGAGAAGAATTTTTAAGAATTTCTTCATTTCTGTATAGTACAAGAAGCCCCCATTCACCTGAGCCATGTTTCTTGACGGATCAAAATTTCGCGAACAATTTTTGAAAAGGATCACCCAAGGAAAATCTCTGTGAAATTATTCTAAAATCTGGCCAGTGGTTTCAGAAAAGATTTTTAAAGAATTCTCTAAAAAATTCCATTTCGTTGCCATGGCAACCAGAGTTTTTGACAATTCAATTCTGTGAACAATTTTTAAAGGGGACCTCCCAAGGATCATTTCAGCTATGTTTGGTCCAAACTGACCCAGGGGTTTAGCAGGAGTTGATGTTGTTGATGTTTAAAGAATTACTGACGACACACGACGGACACTGGGTGACTGGGTGTCCGTTATGCGTCGTCAACAATTCTGTATGTATAATGGATATTTTCAATGTAAAAACTGAAGGCCAAAAAATGTGAACTCTGTCCATTTGTTTTTGGGGTGCACTTTTGGATTTACCTCCGAGCTGTAGGTGAAATGGACATTTTCAATGTAAAAATTGAAGGCCAAAAATTGTGAGGATACAGTCCGTGTTTTTTGGGGTGCACTTTTGGCTGTACTTCTGAGCTGTCCAGAATATTGATGTATTCTGCCAGTCGTTTACTCTTAAAATTGTATTAAATAGCAATTGCTCCTCAGCTGTAGATTGCTGATTTCAAATCAGACTCCTATGTTGTTGGTACTTGCTCAATAACAATCTTCCTGTATTCTAGTTCCTATGTGCAGAAAATATTCACTCCTATTACTAGGGGTCAGTCTGGATAAGTATTGCAAAGCATTTGCTCTGAGCAATCCTTGTCCATACTGTGATGATGTCTGTTTCAGCCCTCTGTTGTTGATACTAGCTTACACGAAACGAATTATGCGATGTAGACCCAGATTTATATCATGATAGGCCTCCATGCACATGAAAACACCCCGTGCAGCCAGCTCTCGGTGACTTTTGTGGGCATGCAGGTGATTTTTCATTATTTTTCTGCAATGTTTGGATCGGCATGTCTGATTCCATCCGCCAGTCTGTCCGATCATTTCCGGCGATTTCTTTGTTTTCGAGTAAGCTACGAATCAAATTTACATTGCATAATAACTCATTTATGTTATACTTAGCTGGGAGAGAGCTGTCATTGTCATTTATTCGCAATCTTTTGCATTTTCGTCAAAGGTCGATCTTCGCAGTGCACGTTGTGTATATTCAACGGAAGTTAAATGTAACCTTAATCTCAGTGACCCGGAAAGGCCCTCTGGGAAGAAGTTTGTTTATATCACGTGACACCAAGGTCAAATCTGTACTATTTTTAGCCTATTTGTTATGGTAAGGGTCTTGACAGCTCCTTCTCTCCCTTTTCCGCGATATTTCATAAGTTAAGACTTAGGCCAGTTTTCTTACTTGGAGAACGCTATTTTGTTGGTCGCTATTTGTAGCGCGACCCGTCCGACCAGTTTTTCGTGACCACGACCCGGTTTCTTGGTAGCAACTTGGTCGCGGCCGCACTCTGGCCAGGGTTTCGGCCGCACGACCCCTGGGCACTATATAAGGAACGGCAATTTTTGGTCGTGAGCTCAGTCCGATCTCGAGGGTAAGAAACCTAGCTGCATGTCGTCATTATTCAAAAAGAACTTAGTATAGAAAACCTGACAAACGTTGTGGAAAAAGCAGTACAGAACGTTAAATTATATAATGATTTATTTCAACCATTTTCTTCGAGTACTTTGTAAAATTCCGTTTTAAACACCTTGACTGAGCTCACTTTCGGGGCCATCTGAACCATCCGACGACCTATTGAAACATTTACCACCGGGCCATCAATAAGGCAGCTGATTACACCCAAACCAGGTTTCGAACCAAAGTACAAAGACCCTATACCCTCGGTCCGCGGTCCCGTAACAATATTATCAATGAACGGTGGTAGCTGAAAATTGTGAGAGTTCATTCCATTTCTTATGAGATGTACTTTTGGCTGTACTTCTGATCTGTAAGGGACATATTTTAAATATAAACAGTGAAATCTTTTTGTGTGTGTGGGGGGGGGGGCGTGTGTGTTTTAACTGCGTGATGATTTTATTCTCTCAACCCCCATCATAGGTTTTTTTCCTGTCCAGTTTGTCTCTATCTAAAAACTTGTAACACAAAAATGAAACACAAGGCATAACTTTGAATCTAGGATAGGGCTTCATTATACATGTATTAGTCGACCTTTTATTTTGTAACAAACTCAAATCTTCAAAAACAAAGCTTGATAATTGGGAATAACATTTTGGTGCTAGTTGATGGCTCTTTGATAATCCATTGTCCATTTCATGTGAAAAGACCTTTCATTTGATACTATTTGATACTACAGATAGGATCATCTATAAAGGCAAAGCTCAAAGTCAAACCCCCAAGCCGGACGGGGAGTAGAATTCGCCGGCTGCCGTCCTGCAGAGTGGTAACACCCCACCGATGGACCCCCCGTATGCCGTGAGTGGAGACTCGTAAGCAGGAAAAGAGGGTCCTGGCAGTTGAGGGGAGCTCAAGGATCTCCAGCTCTTCAACACACTGCTTTGGCCTCGGATTCTGTGTAAACGAGAGCCTAGATGGGCCCGTTCTAGTGAAATCGGCTTGTCGCTTTTAGATTTTGGACATTTTAAAGTTATTTCAATAGCTATAACACTGTTAGCGACGTCTTAAAAACATCTATCTTCCAGTATTACAAATGTTTCCTGCAATTGCATATATTACCAACCTGATTGATTATACACTTGCATGTATTCATATAGCATCAATTACTCCATTTTAACTGCATGGTCTTCATGTTTTCTTTTGGTCCCAAGTCTAATATAGGCTCATGGGCTAATTGGGTTGTGTGAACTGATTGGTTGGGCATTGATTTGCATGGGTGATTCCTGATCTGGGGTTGTTGCCACGCATCTGGTCATATTTTTTAGTTTGCATGGCCCGAGTATATCATTTGGGTAACCCTGACATGCTGAGCTGGATGCTTCGCTCTATTTGCCGTGTCCCCATATGTAGGACTCCATGGTGGGTGAAGGCCACGAATGATAAAATGTAAAACACTCAATCGTGGATCATCCAAATAAAAAATGAACGCATTAACATATAGAAAATGACTCTGCTTCTGTTGAATCGACGAATGGCTTTCCTTGGTTTCTAGTTATTGAATCCGTAAATAATGAACAACCACTTACAAAGCTTTCACCATTCATTATCGAAAAAGTTTTAGTTTCAAACTTTCTGGATCACCGAAATCCGTGAAAAAGCTGAGAACTGGCGGCCTTCTCGTTGAGGTAGATAAACCTCAACATGCAAAAAATCTGCTAGGGTTGAAGCAATTTCACAATATCTCTGCAAAATGCTCAGCATATGGATCCCTGAATTCTTCAAGAGGTATAATACGCTGCCCTGATTTAGCCGGTGTTACAGAAGAAGAAATTGTATCTGAACTGTGAAATCTAAATACACACCTTTAAAGACTGATATTTAAAGACAACATTTCAGTTATTTAACGGCGACAGTTTACAAATCCATGTTTCCTGGACTATATTTAGCTCCACTGGCCGAAGGCCAGCGAGCTATTGTCATGGCGTTGTGTCCGTGCGTGCGTCCGTAAAGTTTTTCTATAAAAAACTTCTCCTCGGAAACTATTGACTGGATTTTTAGCTCCACTGGCCGAAGGCCAGCGAGCTATTGTCATGGCGTTGTGTCCGTCGTGCGTCCGTCCGTATGTTGGTTCGTCCGTGCGTGCGTCCGTAAACTTTTTCTTTAAAAAAACTTCTCAGAAACTATTGACTGGAATTTTACCAAATTTCACAGGAATGTTCCTTAGGTGGTCTTCTTTCAAACAATTGTATTCCATGAATAATTCTGGTTGCCATGGCAACCAAAGTAAAAACCTTTAAAAATCTTCTCCTCCCAAACCGCTAATTGGATGGCATTATTATTTTGGAGGAATGTTCCTTAGCTAGAGGTCTACAGAATTCCTTAAAAAAAAGGGATCCGTAAAAAAACATGGCTTTTATGGGAGACTCATTTTCCTTTTATGGTTTAAAGTACAATCTTTGAAAAACTTCTTCTCTCAAACTATTCGTTGGATTTCAATGTTGTATTGCAGGTTAGTTCCTATGGTGGTAAGTCTTTACCATACAATCCTGACTTTTAACGTCCCTAAAGAAGAAGTCTTTGGAAAACACTCTTGGAAAAGGAGAAAATGCTGGTAATCAGCATTTTCTCCTTTTCTTTCAGTGTTTTCATCAAAGGGAGATATCATCATTTCATCAATGTTTAAGTTGTTGTCTGCAAATGCTTTCAGTTTGCTCACATCCCAAATTTTGTCGTTTGGTAAAGAGTTAAAGATGGTTGCTTTACATAATCTATAACCCCTTACAGATAAGACAACAGAACCTCTGCACTTTTATTAGTTCTGGTAAAGGTTTGTTGACCTACTGGTGACCCAGTACAAAGAGGGACAGGGCTTTACTGTTGTGATAAGGAATTTTGTTATCCAATCAAACTGATCCTGCAACTTCAATAAAACAATTGCCACAATGCGTATTTTTTTCTGTATTTTGATGTTTCCCCACCCAAAATGGTTTGTAACAAGACCCTCTTTAACTAAAACCAGAAGACAAAATTTTTATAACTGGTCATAATTGAAAGATGTTGCAGACAACATAATAAATCTTCAAATCAGTAAAACTTTTAACAAAAAGGATAGATATTATTGTGTAAAACTAAGAAAATGTTGGTTACTATTATTTTCTTTTTTTCTCACAATGTTTTTCATACTTTTTTTCTTTAGTGACCTAAAATGCAGGAATGAATGGTAATTGTTCGAAACTTCTCTTCACCGTTACAGAAAAATCAGGACTGTGGAGCGATACAGGCGCTCAAGCGCCTCTAGTTACCAAATCTCACAGGAATGTTTCTTAGGTGGTCCTCTGTCAAATTCCTTCAAATAATTGTGTTCCATGAAGAATTCTGGTTGCCATGGGAACCAAAGTAAAAACCTTTAAAAATCTTCTCCTCCCAAACCGCTAATTCGAAAGCATTATTGTTTAGCAGGAATGTTCGTTAGATAGAGGTCTACAGAATTCCTTTAAATAAAAAAGATCCGTCAAAAAACATGGCTTTTATGGGAGACTCATTTTCGTTTTATGGTATAAAGTAAATTTTATGAAAAATTTCTTCTCTCAAACTATTTGTTGGATTTCATTGTTGTATTGCAGATAAGTTCCTATGGTGGTAAGTCTTCACCATACAATCCTGGCTTTTAACAACCCTACAGAAGGCGTCTTTGGAAAACACTCTTGGAAAAGGAGAAAGTGCCGGTAATCAGCTTATTCTCATTTTCCCTAAGTATTTTGTACTCTATCAAAGAGAGAAATCATCATTTCATCAATGTTTAATTTACCATCTGCAAATGCTTTGAGTTTGGTCAAATCCCAAATTTTGTCGTTTGGTAAAAAGTTAAAGATGGTTGCTTTACGTAATCTATAATCCTTTTCATATAAAACAAGATAACCTCTGCACTTTTATTAGTTCTGGTAAAGGTTTATTGACCTACTGGTGACTTAATGCAAAGTAGGAGAGGGCTTTGCCTTATAAGGCATTTTGTTATCAAACCAAACCTGCAACTTCAATAAAACAAGAGGGCCATGATGGCCCTGTATCGCTCCACTGGCTAATTCGTAAAAACACTACAAGCCAAACATTACATTATTTGGCCAACTGGTTTCAAACTTGAGGGCATACAATTTTTTTCCATTAAACCTACAAAAAAGTTGTGACCCCTGGGCAAATCCAATTTTGACTACAAAGCTATAATTACTTGAATCCTGGAGGAGGTCTACAAGATAAAGCCCCATACTAAATAATACAGGTCTAGAATGTCTGGTTATAAACAAGATTTTCGAAGTTTTCTCAATAAAAGGCCCTGTAAAACATAAAATCCATGAGATAGGGCTAAATTTAGTGGTCCTAGTCTTTATTATGGTTAGTAACAAGATGACTTAGAAAGATTTCACAACAAAAGCCCATGTAAAACTTGTGACCCTGGTGTGGGGACAAACTTGACCCTAAGGCTATAATTTGGGCCCTCGTGGTAGAGGCCCACTAGATAAAGCTACATGCAAAATTTGATAGCCGTAGGCCTTATGGCTAGGTACAAGTACATTTTTAGAAAAAATCCCAATATGAGCCCATGTAAAACTTGTGACCCCCAGGACAGGGCCAAATTTGACCCCAGGGCTACAATTTGGGAACCTTTGGTAGACAACCACTTGATAAAGCTAGATGCAAAATTGAGTAGCCCTAGGCCTTATGGCTTGGTACGAAAAGATTTTTAAAGTTTTCACTATATAAGCCCATATAAAACTTGTGACCCCCTGGGCCGGGCAAAATTTGACCTCTGGGCTATCATTTGGGCACTCTTGGTAGAGGTCTACTAGATAAAGCTACATGCCGAATTTGGTAGCCCTAGGCCCTATGGCTAGGTACCAGAAGGATTTTAAAGTTTTCCCTATATAAGCCCATATAAAACTTGTGACTCACGGGGTGGGGCCAATTTCGACCCCAGGGCTATTATTTGAAGGAACTTGGTAGAGGTCCACTAGTTAAAACTACATGCCAAATTTGGTAACCCTAGGCCTTATGGTTTCAGAGAAGAAGAGTTTTAAAAAATTTCAATATTTTTCAGTTTTGTTGCCATGGCAACCGGAGTTTTTGAAGGAATAAAATTCTTACAAGGAATTCTAAAGAGGACCATGGCAGGATCATTTCTGTGAAGTTTCATCAGAATTGGATGGGTAGTTTCAGAGAAGATGTTTGAAATAAAAGTTAACGCACGCACGGACGGACGGACGGACGCAAGACGGACACCAGGCCATGACATAAGCCCGCTGGCCTTCGGCCAGTGGAGCTAACAATTGCCACAATACATATTTTCTATAGTTTGATGTTTCCAAGACCCTCTTTAACTAAAACCAGATGATAATACTTTTATTACTGGTCATAATTGAAAGATGTTGCAGACAACATAGTATATCTTCAAATTAGTAAAACTTGTATCTAAAAGGGTAGATATTGTGTAAAACTAAGAAAATGTTGGTTATTATTATTTTCTTCTTTTCTCACAATGTTTTTCACGGCTATTTTTCTTCGGTGACCTAAAATGCAGGAATGAATGGGAATTATTAAAAACTTCTCTTCACCGTTGCAGGAAAAATCAATTCTGTGGAGCGATACAGGCGCTCAAGCGCCTCTAGTTAAACCAGTTAAATATCCTGACACTGGCGAACCAGTCATAGTGCTATTCCCATAATCATAAGCTCCAAAGGGAAAAGTTGCTACTATCAGTTTTAAAGACTGATATTTAAAGACAGCATTTCACTTACTTAACGGTGACAGTTCACAAATCCATGTTTCCTGGACTATTTTTTAACCAGTTAGTTATCCTGACACAGGCGGACCTGTCGTAGTGCAATTACCATAATCCTAAGCTCCAAGGGGGAAAATCGCTACTTCCACTTTTAAAGACTTTGGTCTGTCGCGACCGGGGGGGATCGAACCGACGAACACCCGCGTATGAGCTGGATGTTGTAACCACTAGACCATTGGCGGTTCTGTATGATTGAGATAGTTTTATATACATGCATTGGTTTGTGTAATATTGCGTGTACATGTGTGCGTTCGGACGTGTTAGTATAGGAATTGATTGACACCCCACAACATTACAGTAAAAAGTTTTCAAGACTAGTAGCTTAAAATTCAATATTTTCAATGCTTGTCCAAATGAGTTCAATACACATTATACATGTTTTGTAAACTATGATAACTCGATAATTTCCATTGTAATAAGGGAAAGTAATCTCTGGAATTAAGATTCAATACAAAATCAGAAATAGTGAGATTTTTTCATAACACGAAATAAGATCATCATACAAACACACATGAGAATCACATAAATGGTTTGAAAATCTAATTATAATCAATTTGATTGGAATTACCAAATTTTTCCAACTTTGAAATTTGGTCTCCATTTTTGTTTTCGCAAATTGTTAACTCCTTCTGCAGCATGACATAGTCCTCTAAAGCATCTGTGTCATCAATCACATTGCGTTTTTCAATTGATGCCAAGTATGTGCTGATGACCTCATGCTGAATTGTGCATTTTTGGGTTTCACCATCATCATAATAGAAAATAACGTGAATTGACAGTTTTAATCATGTCATTTGTAATTTGTTTGTAGTAACATTGGGGAAATTTTGTTATTTGTTGGCCCTTTGTTGCTGATTTACCGTTATTTTTTTTTTCAGACAGAACAGATAAAAAATCTTACGCCAATTTTAACAAAAATGGCTGCTCCCATGGATGATAAGTTTTGGCAAACCGATAAATCTTAGCTTATAAGAATAAAATACAAGTTATTGTCCTTTAAAAGACATTTAAGCTTTTCAGAAAATCCGTCTTTTTTTCATATTTCCTACCACTTAGTCTGATTGGCCGTATGCTGTTTGAACAGCACACAAAGTAATCGATATTGGTCTTTCTTTCACCGGCGTTTGTGTCGCCAATTTGTGTTCTGGTCATGTGACTAATGTATCACGTTATGACGGACTACTTTCTGAGCCCACAACAGAGATGTATGTGAATGATCCGGAGTGCAAGAGAGTGGGTGATTTCTCGATGCCATTTTTATATAATTGGTACCTCGTTTTCAATAATAATGTAAATCGAGGCGGGGAAGCAGCGCCTATCTGCCGATCGACAAATTCTGATTAGCTGTGTCCGAATCCGTACGACTTTGGCAACAAAAAAGGCACATGAATCCTATTAGGGTGTGCTATGGTCAAAATTCATCATGCAGCCAACCACGGATAAAAACGTCTGCTCTGAAAATATTTTCTTTTGCACTTTCTCGGTGTATGTAGATGCCGACGTCATCTTTCCATTTCCACTGAGTGATTTCAAAGTTGGTGTTGGTGTTAGTGTTGGGTGTCGGTGTCAGCCGGCGAATTCTACCCCCGTCCATCTGGGGGCTGTTCATGCTGTATGGCTGGCTTTGGTCTGACTTCACAAGTTTTTATCAGGTAAGAAATCCTTATTTGGTGACAACAGGCTTTTTGCTTTTTTTTTTTTGCCCAGATGGAGCAATTTAATTCAAATTTTGATGAGGTAAATGCGTCGGCCTACACTCATAAAACATGTAATCTAACAAATTGCACTGGCTGCCGATTATGCTGAGTGCCCTAGCCTAGGCCCTACATCTGATGTACAGGCTTCCTCTGTCTGGATTGATGATCTTTTGTCATCCATAATACCAATAGCCTTACACTCAAGAGACAATAAATATCTGCTGAGGGCTGCAAGGAATAGGCATAAGGCATAATTGCATCCCCTTGCCATAGGCCTAATCCAGGCTGTGAATTTTACTCCTGTCCAGCTTCTCAGTACGGGTACGTTGTTGAAATGAGCAATTAGTGTAGGCCTAAGCGTAATTAGGCTTACCGGTACTAAATTTCCCGTTTTCTTTCAAGGAGTATGGCGCAGACCAGTACTGGTAGAGCAGTTCAGACAAAAATAGACAAAAATGTATGCATCTGGGGTTGAAACAGAGGAACTGGATTGAGGAACTCCCACATCCTCTACCTGGCATATGAGGGGTTTTATAGTACCTACTTTCCTGTTGGAGGGGCTGCGAGGGCAGACATCATTGTTACGCAATCGCAAGTTCACAAACTTGGAGAGCCATCAAAGAGAACCTTGGATCATGAGGACTCTCATGAAGCTGATGGTGAGATGACAGGACCAAGCCCACCACCAAGCCCTTGCCCATCAACCATATCCACACGACCTGCCCGTGCACCCTCCCCTTGTTAGCAAGACCTAAAAGAGCAAGGACATGAAGGAAGAAGATTTCCTCACCAACTCTACCACATTCCAACAGACTTACCTGGACCTTGTGCGTGAGCAAAACAAAGCACTAAAAACAACTGCAGACAACATGGAACTGCAGAACAAAACTTTGGAAAGGATTGCAGATGATTTAAACCTCTTGAAAGGTGGCTATTTTGTTAAAAATGGTTTACAACTCTGGTGGTTGGCTCAATCCCTATGATGTCCCATGATCATGATGATGTGTTGGGTAAGCAGCCTGTCAATAAATGTAGTGGTATTAAATGAACAATGAATTTATTAATATTATTTATGAATATTGAAAAAGGCAAATCTCAGGTGATATAACCTCTAGTTCATTTGAATTAGAACTTGGATCAAGATTTGCCTTTTTCACATTGGTTATTGGTTCACTAATGTGTCACATCACAGTGCTTCTTTGCCCATACTATAAAAAACAAAACCTTGTCATATTGACAAGGTACAACTCATTTCAGTCGTTTAGAATAAAAATGAATGATATGGCTGATTTCTGTTTTTGAATTTCTGATGTGAATATCTTGCTGCGATGACAGACTGACTTAATTACTTATATTCCAAAACAAGAAACATGTTGAAAAAAAAAATTACTGCACAACATTCATACTATCTTCCCAGCCGAGAGGGTTACCATGGTAAATGGCACTATGCGTACATTCATACACTGGCCAGGAAAGGAATCAAAATATCCAATTTTTTCAATTTAATATTTAAATGACCCTCTAAACAGTTGGAAATGAAACGTTAATGAAAATTGGATTGATACATCTATCCTAAAGGATTCCAAATGAGCACATGTTTGTGTGAAAGCATTACTGATAAGATCGGACATGATCACTCCAGACTGACAATATACGGAGTACCTCAATAATCAACACCGCAAGCACGAATAATCTTGTAAACAAATCCCTGCTGTAACCACTTGTTACATGCCATTTGTTATAAACGACAATCTACTAGACACTTTATAATGGCTCTGTACTATTTTCCAGTCTATCATGCCTGGTTTGAGTCATTAGCATTTGTCTTGAATACCAAATAGTGAAAAGGGGTGAATAGGTCACCTAGTACTAGTATTAGCAAATTCGGAGAGGGGACGATTTCGGAAGGGGTATTTAGGTTGAAACTTTTTTTTTAAACGTGTTAAGGCGTAACAATCACACCTAGTTCCTTTGAAAAAAAAAAAACTGTCACCATGGCTCACCCAGATTTATCATGCTAAAGGGCCGCATGATGAAATGTTTGCGTAGGCTCGAACCAAGGTAAAAACAGGGCATGCTATAACACGCTATTCGATACATGTTAGAACGTTTTCTGCTCATCTAAATTTTCTTTGTATTTTTTTCAAAATTGAAATAACAATGGCAGACGATATGATGAATAAAATCATGGACATGCAATTAACCATTCGACAAATTCCTAATGAACGAAAAGGAACATTTGAAGGTAGAAATTCTGCGCCTTAGGAAAGACGCAGAAAAAAGGAACTGTGAACTGGTAGCAGAAGTCGCGAGACTTCAGAAGAAAATGAAGGACTATAAAAGCTGCCAACAACGACAATTACCCGAGATCCTTAAACGTGCCTGCGACAGTTTCACAGGCATCAAACTACATACCGACGCCGATAGACTATCTGACGTCGGTGCCTGTAAGTGGCTCTTCACCTACCCTCTCTTCAAGTAACCCACAGCCATCATTAATAAGTAACACGTTGGAGTACCATCCGTCTCCAATTAATCGCTTTCGGAGAAGACTGGGGCGGAAGGAAAGGGGCCAAAATCCAAATGGCGAAGGTGGGACCATCTGCGTTCAAGTTTAAAACGCTATCTTTAGACGATAACTATATCCGCATATCCGACGATGAAAATTAAGGTGAGTGGGTTATCTTTGATTTTGATTCCTATATTGACTAATAAAGCTTTGAACATTTTTTCAGTTATATATAACTCGAATACGGTATCGTGACTTGTGATTACAATACATTTGTATACAAACCAGATTTCAAAATAGCGTATTCTACTTACATTCAGTTATATAGTCAGCGATATTACAGTAGCAGAAGACTTTTTATTGTAAATGATTGTAGCAAAACGAACTAAAGTTTTATCAACTAAACCAAGTCCATGATTAAAGACATGAATATCTATCAAGCAAATACTACTTTCATCAAATCAAGATGTGAACAATAAATAAACATATATGATTAGAACTAATCAGTTTCAATTTATAGACATTAACATCAGCCCTTATGTTAATTATGACTTAAAATAAACTATGATTATAAATAACATGTTGCATTCACCTGTTATGCATGTAACAATCAACAAATAATCTCACAACCCAAGTACAACCTTGCTTGAACAACAGTCAGTGATAAAATATTATAAATCTAGAAATGACACAGATTTTTTATAACATAGAGTATTTTTTTCTATCTGCCCTTTCCTGTCTTATGCCTGGTTTTTGAATTCTTGTAATTTTATACATGAGAAAACATATTTCAAATGTATTATTTGAGCGAAGCAATTTCTTCTTTTCTCACAATGTTTACTAGCCAACAGAATGGTTATCATTGTAATTAGTATCAATTCAAATATCTCCTGCTTTACCTTTGAAGTTGGGACAAGTCTATATTTTTCAAAGACGGGAAAGGGTTAAAGATAGGGTAAAAATATCTCAGATTTTGATTCTTATCAAATAATTTTAAAAAGTAACTTGTGCCAAGTAGAAATGTGTAAAGAACCTTAACCCATTACCAGACAAATGAATTTTAAGACTAGTTCAAATTGAAACAAGTTGCAGACAACATTTTAACTTTTTTTTCACACTAATCCTGAAAACATTCTGGATTTTTCTATAGCTTTGGCAGGCCGTATATACTATCATCTTAAAAAAAAAACAATGCCAGAAAAGGAGAAAAAGGAGAAATTGCTTGTTGAGGTATCATAGGGATTATCAAGTGGTAATGGGTTAAATGACAGGTCAACAGTAATCCTATTACAAATGAAGTAGTGAAAAAAGGTACAAGAGGTAATGTATATAATGTAAAATGAAACCAGTCATCTTATTTTTATTTCAGATATTTCACCTGTCAGATGCTAACAGATCCCTGATCAGATGTTTATGTCTATCCAATCTCACATGATAACCAACCTGGTCACAGGAACAATGCATACCGTCTATTCATTTGTATAAATTGAAACCAAAGTTGGGTCATCATAATGACTGTTTCAAGTTTTACGTCATTCAAAAAATGTTAAGAATGAATGAATGAATGGTGTTTTATGGCCCGTCGACAACTTAGGTCATATTGGGCGCACTTACATATAAAATTATGCATCTGCTTTAAGTTATACTGTGAAACATTGACACAGATGAGAAATAATAAAGAAGCAACCTTGTTTACAGGATAAAAAGTTAACTTTGAAAAGGTCAATAGGCCTTAAAATGTAATACTTGTAAATTAAACAACAAAATAAATATTGAGAAACAGGGCTTCCCTATTTACTCAATCATTTTAATAGAACCCCCTTAAAGGGGGATAAACACTGTTTGTTTAAGACCGTCTGTAAAAAGTGAAATGTCAAAAAAGTAAAACTAAATCTTCTTAAAAAGGTTAACTTCTTTCAGAAAATCGAATAGAGATTCTAATTTCACAGTATCAAACAAAGTTTTTAAACTATCAACATGAAAGTATTTATCCCTACACGGTGCAAGATCTGTGCATTCTATCAGTAAATGCTTGACAGAAAAAAATGTATTGCATGGGATACATACAGGAGGCTCTTCTCCTTTGAGAAGATATGAGTGCGTCATATGGGTATGACCTATTCTCAAACGGGCCAAAATAACTTCCTCTCGACGGTTTGACCGTAACCCAGGGAGCCATTCACTTGTATTTGGCTTGATAGCGAATAATTTATTCTCTTGATTTGAAGGATCGCTCCAAGATCTTTGCCAAACACCATTAATAAAACTATTAATAAGAGGTTTAAAATCACTAAAAGGAACTTTAAAAGGTAAAATTTCTAGTGATAATGCGTCCTTGGCAGCTTTATCTGCCTCTTCATTACCACTAATACCAATATGGCTGGGGAGCCAGCAGAAAACTATATCAGCTCCTTCGCATAATCTGGACAATTTCTCAAGGAGACTGACTACATGCGGATTATCCGTTTTCTCACCCTCAAGTGCTTGCATAACTGATAAAGAATCAGTATATATAATGTATCGCCAATAGCCATCTTGTTCAATATGGTTGAGGGCAAGGTCAATCGCTTTTAGCTCTGCAGAGAAAATAGACGAATTATTAGGTAACCGGAACTGATACAATTCACCGTCAAGGATGGCAGCCGAAGCAACCTTTACCCCATCTTTTGAACCATCTGTGTAGATTTCTTCATGAGTATAATATTGTTCTTTGACTTCAAGGAATTTAGTTTTGAAAATCATTGGATCTGTAGTAGCTTTCTTATCTGAAGCAAGATTGTAAATATAAGTGGGACTTTTGGAAGTCCATAATGGAACTTCAGAAATCCTATGGCTTGCTACATTCTCGAGATCACAATCAAGGCAATTCATATCCGCTTCACAGCGTAAACTAAAAGGAGGTATAACTTTGTCTCTTTCTAAAAATTCATCCTTGTACAATGGTTCAAATACTATTTCATGAGTTGGGTTGTCAGGATTTGATTTTAACTTTAAGTAATATTGCAAGGAGAGTTTCTTCCTGCGTAAATTTAGAGATGGTTCATTAGCTTCAGCATATAAGCTATTGACGGGAGATGTCCTGAAAGCGCCAAGCGCTAATCGCAAACCTTGGTTGTGGATAGAATCCAACTTGCGAAGGTACGATTGTCGGGCTGAGCCATATACGACACAGCCGTAATCTAACTTGGATCGGACAAGCGATCTATACAGTCTAAGTAAGACTTTTCTGTCGGCTCCCCAGTCCATGCTGGAGACAACTCGTAAAAGATTAAGAGCTTTTTGGCATTTATTACTTAAGTAATTGATATGTCGAATAAACGACAGTTTAGAGTCAAATAAAAGACCTAAAAATTTGAATTCAGGCACGACTTCAATTTGTATCCCATCTAATGTAAGCTCAGGATCTAAGTGTAATTTTCTTGATTGGCAGAAATGCATGCATTTGGTCTTGGTTTTAGAAAATTTGAAACCATTTTCTCTTGACCACTTGCTTAAATTATTCAGTACTTGCTGTAATTGCCGCTCTATTGTATGCATATGCTTGGATCTATAAGAAATACAGAAGTCGTCAACATACAAAAAGCATTCCACGCCAGGGCACACAGACTTCACAATATTGTTGATTTTGACACTGAACAGTGTAACAGAGAGAATGCTTCCCTGGGGAACGCCCATTTCTTGTTCATGAGGGTTTGAGAGAGTATCTCCAACCCGAACTCTAAAATGACGTTCATTCAAAAATGCCGAAATGAAATAAGCAAGGCGACCTCTTACACCGAAATCATGGAGGTCGTTCATGATTCCATACTTCCATGTGGTATCGTAAGCACTTTCGAGGTCGAAAAATACAGAAACAATATGTTCCTTTTTTATAAAAGCTTCGCGAATAAATGTTTCGAAGCGAACTAAATGGTCGAGAGTGCCTCTTTGTTTACGAAAACCGCTTTGAACGGTAGCAATAAGTTTGTTTTTCTCTAAAAACCAAACAAGCCGGTCATTGACCATCCTTTCCATAGTTTTGCAAATACAACTTGTTAAGGCTATAGGGCGATAGTTCGTAGGATTTGTCGAGTCTTTACCCGGTTTTGGTATGGGAATTACAATGGCCTCCTTCCAGGAATCTGGGAGAATACCAGTATGCCAGACTTGATTAAAAATGCGAAGTAGACAGTCGAGGGATCGAAATGGTAAATGCTTCAAAAACTGGTAATGGATGTCGTCACATCCAACAGCAGTGTCATGACACTTCTTTAATGCTTTCGTCAGTTCTTTTATAGTGAAATCTTTATTGTAATGTTCATTGTTATTCGACTTAAAATTTAACTTTGTTTTTTCTTTAATGTTTTGAAATTTCTGAAATGCTGTCGAATAATTTGAAGAAGAGGATTTCTCTGCAAAGGTGTCAGCTAAGACATCTGCAATATCTGCTTTGGAGGTGACGACATCATCACCAACATTTAAGTGTCCAACATTTAATGAGGAGTTTTTGCCGTTAATTTTCCGGATCATGTCCCATGTCTTTTTGACAGACGATCTAGAATTTAATCTAGACACGTACTGTCGCCAAGACGTACGTTTACTTTGCTTGATAGTCCGACGTGCTTTTGCACGAGCAATTTTAAACTTTGAAAGATTTTCCTGAGTTGGTCTCAGGTTAAATTGTCTGAGAACAGATTTTCTTTGTGTTATAGCCTTTTTGCAATCATCATTAAACCATGGCTTGTTTGGGTGCTTTGGATTTGTCGAAGTTCGAGGAATTGACTTTTCAGCAGCCGAATAAATCAAGGAAGTGAAGAGCTCAGCAGGATTTTCACAATCTTCAAAAGCACTGGGATGAATTGTTTGTTCGCAATGAATTCTGAATTGTTCCCAATTCGCTTTGTGAAGTTGCCAACGTTGAGGACGTTGTTGTACTGAAGGTCCTACTTCCGATACTTTTATCGGGAAGTGATCACTTCCATGAAGGTCATCACAAACGTTCCAGTTAAAATCTGGAACAATTCCAGGGCTGCAAATAGTAAGATCCAGTGATGAGTAAGAACCAGTAGCAGGATGAAGATAGGTTGAACACTTATCATTTAGCAGAACAAGGTCGTGCTTCGTGATAAAATCCTCAATAACTCGACCCTTGTCATTAGTATCTGAACATCCCCATAATGTATGGTGGGAATTAAAGTCTCCCAGTATAATGAAAGGCTCTGGCAATTGATCTACAAGATTATCGAGTTTCTTGACATCAATAGGCGAGCTAGGTGGAAGATAGATAGAACACAAAGTAATAGTCTTATTCAGGGTAATGTTAACCGCCACAGCTTGTAAAGAAGTTTCAAGCATGATAGGATGATGAGGGACATTGTTATTCACAATCACGGCAACACCTCCTGAAGCTTTATCTGTACCACTAAAGTTTTTCAAGTAACTAGAGTGATACTTTAAATTAAACTTGTCAGAGTCTTTAAGAAATGTCTCTTGTAAGCAAACTGCTACTGGTTTCTGTTCGTTTACTAAAAGGTTTAGTTCCTCAAAGTTGGCTTTAATACTACGACAATTCCATTGCAGAATGTTATTAATCATTGCTAGATTTAAGGTAAAGTACACACCACAAATCAATGGAAGTATGTATTTATTCATCTTTTGTTGTTGAGTTTGATGATTCTTCCTTGCTTGTTTGTATTTGACTCTGCTTGTGAGTCGTCTGCTTCCATGTCTTCATCAAGACATTGGAAGCGGTTAAAATTTTGTATTTCATCATCGGATCCTTTCGGAAACCGATCTGGTTGTACTTTTTTTGGCGATTTGTTGCGACTTGATGTTTGACTTAATATTTTATTTCCTCTAATACTTTCAGTTGGCTTTTGAGTTTTTTTACTAGCAGATTCTTGTTTTGTCTGATTAACTGTTTGTACAGCGACATCGACAGTTTGTGTTTGAGCGTCTTTTACCTCTTTATGTGTGCCATTCCTTTTGGTAACTGTAGAATAGAGGTTCGCTAGAGTTAATCGACTGTCCACAATTTTTCTTGCTTCGGGAAACGAGAGACTTTCTTTGTACTTGATGGTTACGATTTCTTTCTCTCGTTTCCAAACTGGACATGTTCGCGATGTAGCTCCATGTTCACCGCCACAATTTGCACATTTTATGTGATTTTTACAGTTTGATGAATCATGAGCACTAGCCACTTCACCACAATGTCTACAGAGAGCCTCAGAACTAGCTTTTGTACATTTACGTTCATGATGCCCGTATTTGTAACAAGTGTAACATTGAAGTGGATTAGGAATATACAAGTCCACACCCACATTCAAATAGCCAACTTTCAAGGATTTCGGTAAAATTGCAGAGTTAAAGGTAATGACAATCGTGTTGGTCTCTCGCTTTATTCCGTCTCTATACACTGTTATACGTCTTGCAGCCGTAACGTGTTGAGTAGAGAGTTCTTGGACAATTTCTTCTTCCGATACACCTGCAAGATCTGGGCATCGAATGATTCCACGTGTTGTATTTAAACTCCCGTGCGGAGAACATTTGGCAGGGATCTGAAAGAAGTGCTTAATTTTCATAAGGTTTTCTGCATGTTTTGGTTTCTCTACTTCAACTAATAGCGAGCCAGAGGAGAGCTTTTTAACTGTTTTAGGTGAACCAGCAATAGACAACAGAACCTTTTGAATTACAAAAGGTGATAGTTTAGTAAGTGGCTGATCAGGAACAGTTGATTCTATCAGTAAAAAGCGAGGAAAAGGAGAGGTCGATTGAGTGGTTTCAGAGTCGGCATCAAGTTGGTCGCGTGTTCTTTTTTTGTTTTGGGGATCCATGGTTAAAGGAAAAATGTTCATCATCCATGACCCCACCCACCGCGGAGTCCAACGAGGGGATATGGCTAATGGAGCGGGTATCCAGCTCCCCATACCAGGGTTACATCGATGGTATACTCAGATGCCATGAATAAGTCGAAGCGACAAGGAAAAAACATGGATAGTCCCCCAGATCAGGGATTTACCATGGCAGTCGAAGTCCCAACGAAAAATCCACATCACCCAATTAGCCCATAAGCCTATATAAGACCAGGACTTTAAAGTACGTATCAAAGTAAAAGGTAAAAAGGCACTTTTCAAGCAAACAATAATTATGGGTTTAATACGTTAGAATATTCCATCGAGAATGAAGAACAGATGGAGTATGGCAGTAAAACAGGAAAAAGGTATCAAATATTCCAAGTTTGCTTTAGATTCAGAAATTTTGAGTTTCAAACAGTATAGCAAGACGCATGCAGAAAGGAAGCATCTGTATACAGATGCCTTCCCCCCCATACAGCTCCACCAAAACATTACAGATATACATAAAATGTGCCCAATCTTAAAACGACCAGCCGATTGCACTAGACCGGGCCCATCTAGGCTCTCGTTTACACAGAAGCCGAGGCCAAAGCAGTGTGTTAGAGAGCTGGAGATCCCTGGGCTCCCTTCAACTGCCAGGACCCTCTTTTCCTGCTTACGAGTCTCCACCCACGGCAAACAGGCGGGTCCATCGGTGGGGTCTTACCACTCTGCAGGACGGCAGCCGGCGAATTCTATCCCCCGTCCGGCTGGGGATCAAAAAATGTTAAGAAATAAAGTGTTATTAATGAAAACTGTGTCATGATATGTGAACTCTAAGGTGTTTATCAATCATGTATGATGCTTATAATGAGAGTTTTTCAAAAAGTTTAACAATGGGCATATTCATAATAACATACTCATAAAACATATTTAAAATAAAACCCTTTTAACCCAATACCAGATGACAACATTTTAGACTGGTCCAAATTGAGAGAAGTTAAAGATGACATATCAAAGAATGAATATGATAGGAAACATTGTGGGAAATGAGAAATTGCTTCTAATGAGCAATTGTTTCCTTTTTCCACAACCTTTTTCTTAAATGATATTTTCATGGACCTTTAAAAGGTTTTGAATGGTAATGGGATAACAATGATATGTGATGATATGTGAAGTCTGTATTCCTCACATGATATGTGAAGTCTGTAGAAACTAAAAAATGGGAATGTGAAAAGATTGAATGGAAATGTGAAAATAGAATGGAATGTAAACCAATTTGAAATTGAAAAAGTTGAAATATTAGTATGTTTGATTCAAATTAATAGAACATTGATATTATGTGATTAAAAATTAAAACATATTGGTCTTTGTTCCTCTGTTTAATTCTTATCCAGCTGATACCAGAATATTTCTCTAGTGTCAAAAGATTTAGCAAACAGTATAGGCAAAGATCAACCTGCGCTGTGCAGTCTGATTTTAGTCTATACTACAGGGCAAAAACTTTTCAAAATTATTGCTAATATTCAATTTATACACCCAACTGAGGATTGAATTCTAAATTCAGCGGGACAGGTTTTAATATTGAATGTGAAGTTATAATGCCCTTCAAAGTGATCACCAACTGATAACTAATTGATGTTCTGTAGATAAAAAATACTGAACATTGTTACATATTTTCCATACTTTTTGAATGGTAATATAACTGTAATGGATAGAAAAAGTAGTACAATTGAAGTGAAATGGCCTTTGGATGTAGTATAGACTAAGATCAGCCTGCACAGACCTGCAGTTTTATCTTAGTCAGTACCACCTGCCTCTTACTTTATCATTCTGGTATACACTTAGAATTATTGAGCGTATACGCAGATCCAGAGGTCCGGGGGTCCGGACCCCCCCGTCCACACCGGGATTTCGACAAAAATATGGTTATCATTTTCGGAAAACCCGGAAATCAAAGTATCATAAGTGGACGACAGAAATGTCATAACTACAGTTTATTCCAGACAACACAGACACCAAGGCTATAGCCCATTACCAGACAACAAAATTTTAGACTGATCCAAATTGAGAGAAGTTGCAGACAAAATTTCAAAGTGCGAAATAATTTGAAAATAATGACTGAATTGTAAGAAATGGAGAAATAGCCTTAAGCAAGCAATTTCTCCCTTTTCTACAGTTTTTAACTCCACTGGCCGAAGGCCAGCGAGCTTATGTCATGGCCCGTTGTCCGTCGTCCTTCCGTCCGTCCGTGCGTTAACTTTTTCTTTAAACATCTTCTTCTCTGAAACTACCCATCCAATTTTGATGAAACTTCACAGAAATGATCCTGTCATGGTCCTCTTCAGAATTTCTTGAAAGAATTTAATTCCTTCGAAAACTCTGGTTGCCGTGGCAACAAAACTGAAAAATTTTAAAAATCTTTGAAAATCTTCTTGTCTGAAATCGTAAGGCCTAGGGCTGCCAAATTTTGTATGTAGCTTTATCTAGTGGACCTCTTCCAAGTTTCTTCAAATTATAGCCCTGGGGTCAAAATTGGCCCCGCCCCGGGGGTCACAAGTTTTACATGGGCTTATTTAGAGAGAACTTTAAAATTCCTCTTCTACCTAGGCATAGGGCCTAGGGCTACCAAATTTGGCATGTAATTTTATCTAATGGACCTCTACCAACAGTGTCCAAATTATAGCCCTGGGGTCAAAATTGGCCCCGCCCCGGGGGTAACAAGTTTTACATGGGCTTATATAGGGAGAACTTTAAAATTCTTCTTCCACCTAGCCATAGGGCCTAGGACTACCAAATTTGGCATGTAGCTTTATCTAGTGGACCTCTACCAAGGGTGTCCAAATTATAGCCCTGGGGTCAAATTTGGCCCCACCCAGGGGGGTAACAAATTTTACATGGGCTTATATAGGGAAACTTTAATGATCTACTCGTACCTAGCTGTAAGGGCTAGAGCTATCAAATTTTGCATGTAGCTTTATCTAGGGGGTCTCTACCACAGGGTGCCCAAATTATAGCCCTGGGGTCAAATTTAGCCCCGTCACAGGGGTTCACAAGTTTTACATGAGCTTATATAGGGAAACTTTAATAATCTACCCGTACATAGCCATAAGGCCTAGGGCTACCAAATTTTGCGTGTAGCTTTATCTTATGGGCCTCTACCAAGAGGGCCCAAATTTTAACTTTGGGGGTTAAGTTTGACCCCACCCCACCCCAGGGGTCACAAGTTTTACATTGGCTTTTACATTGAAAACTTGATAAACCTGTCTCATGGGTCACATATTTTAGAGGGCCTTTTATTGAGCAAACTTGTTTTACAGGGCATTTTATTGGACAAGATTAAAAAATCTTCTTGTTTATAAACACATATTCTAGTTTCATATTGTAGGTCTGGGGTCAAAGTTGCCTCCATTCAGGGATCACAAGTTTAACATGGGCTTCAAAATATAGTCACTTCAATTTAAACATTACTCAAGGGAAATAACTCTTTTTATGAAAAAATAAGTTTGGTACTATTTACTTCCCTTGATTATCAAACTGCTTTGATACATGATTGGTGCTAGACATTAAGTTTTTTGATAGAAAATATTCTGTTTTCAAGGAGTGTGATTCATTTTGATGGTAATAGTTATGCTCACATGAGGTGAATAATAAATTCAGAGTAAGGTTTCTATCATTTAGCTTATTTTTCCAAGGATTTTACCTTTCATGCCAATGAATTAATCTACTTGTATTGCCTGACAGTGTTCATTGTTTTTGAAGGCCCTCTTTTTCATGGTCATGAACACTTCAATTTGTGTGGTAAAGGGTTAAAAAGCCAGTGGAGTGATACAGGGCCATCATGGCCCTCTTGTTTTCAAGGGTGTCAAAAGGAGTTATTAAGAGGAAATGGGATGGATAGAAATACCCGAAGTTCTCTCAGAAAACAGCAGTTCTTTCAGAAAGCAGCGCAGCGAAAAAAAAAAGTAGTGTCAATTGACTAGAAAACCTGTTAAAATCAATAATTTTACAGCATTTGACACACACACACAAACACAGAGAGAAATATGAACAGCTTGTCCTTCCGTTCAAAACATTAGTTTCTTCTGGTGCCTAGTTGGATATCTGTAAGGTGGAATGTTGGTAGGTGGTGAAGAGATGACTGATAAGCTACGAGGCGTTGAGGTTCTTGAAGGGTTGATAGGTGGTGAAAAGATGATTGATAAACTATTAGGCGGTGAGGTTCTTGAAGGATCCATGGTAGTAATTGTGGTTAGATTTGGTTCTGATAGCGATCTTCTTAATCCTACACCACTCATTTCGAAAGACAAATTTCCAAGTCTGACACGTTTTAATTTCAGAATTTTGAAATGGTGTAGAATTAAGAAGACCATTATCAAAACCAGACCCGATCCTACAATGATTGACAGGGATATGGCTGAAAAACATAAAAATCAGTATTTGATAACTTATGATCGTTATTACAACCTTCAGTTCAAAGAAAATAATTTAACCCTTTCCCATTTTGCAAAATCTTAAGACTCCCCCAATTTGAAAGAGACTGAATGTAACAATTTTAGCCCTTTTCCGTTCAATCCTGGTTTTTACGTCCCTGTGATTTTATACTTGGAAAAACAAAGTGGAAAAGAAGAAATTAAATGTTTCTGGAGAACTATCTGCCACTTTCATCAAATTTAGAATTGTAATCTGCAAACTCCTACAGTTTGGTAGAGTCTATAATTTGTCGTTTGGGAAAGGGTTAAACAACTCTGACAGGAAAGACTTAAAAACATTGTGGTGTAACCCTTTACCACACAATCCTGACTATTAATGACCCATAGAAAAGGACGTTTGAAAATACTGTAGGAAAAGGAGAAATTGCTCATTACTTGTATTGCAGACATGTGATTTGGTTGTATTGTGGTTTAACGCCACTTTAACAGCTAAGGTCATATCATGGCGGTTGGTGACGCACATGTGTTTCCTGGCTTTCTCACACCGGTACTAACACTACTTTCTTTCCAAAGCCACCTACTACTTTTCTCACATGCTTCAGCAGAGGTGTGAGGCGAAAACACGCCGGAAAGAAAGTTCTCCTCAACCGGGTATCGAACTCACAACCACTAGGTCATGAGTCCGACGCGCTCACCACTGAGCCACCCGAGCGGGCTGCAGACATGTGAAAACCAGGGCTTGTGTGGGAAAGGGTTAAAGTAATGATTGTGTGTTCAATGGTTAGTCAAGGCAGATTAATTCTGCATCAACCGAGTCACAGGTCCTTGGTATACACTATTAACCCATTACCACACAATCCCGCATTTTGATGCACTTTTCACAATTATTTCTAGCTTACTAAATGATTAATTTTCAAATTGCATCCCTTTTAATATTCCGTCTGCAACTTCTTCCATATAAAGTCAAAGAACTGGTAAAAAGCAGTGATTGCACAGGAAAGACTTAAAGTTGTGTTGTCTCCTGTTGAAAGGAAAATGACTCGTATGTATTCAAATCAAATTAGTCAAATTCCATGTCAATAGAATTGAAACACAAGTTGGTTGTCTAGGCTGTGGATCAAGGTATTTATTACTAGACATGGAAGAATGACGGGAGCGGCGACAATAATGTGTGCGCATTGGTATATCATGAACAAATACGAGAATGTGAGTTGGTTTTTTCTTTAAAATCCTTCTTACATAAAGGATACTTGCAATAATTGCAATAAAATATATAATGCCCTAACAGTATAAGCTGATGATGTGAGGTAACATGCTTTTAGTATGAGATGAAGGAGTAGATGAAGGTATGGAATACATACTATTGACTTTATACTCTGTCAGATCAGCCAATAATAATGATGATGATGATAGATGTTCAGTTTTCTGAAAGAAGAAAAATCATGGACAACAAATTTTATGTCCAGCAATATTTCTCATGGGAAAAGGGAAGCAACTACATATAATCTGGAAGAAGTTTATTCTAGTTGCTTCCCTTTCACCCATTTGAATTAACCCCTTATCAGATAATACAATTTATAAGACTTAACAGAGAAAAGTTGCAGACAATTCAGTGTAAATAATTAAAAAATATCAAAGGGTAGAAAGACATTACAGGAAAAGGAGAAATTGATTATAACTTCACACTATTTTTCTAAACCATATTTTTTTATGGAAAGTCAAAAGGGGTTATTGGGTGGTAATGTTGATTGATGTTTAACACCATTTCTAATTCCATCACAGCAATCGGTGCACCTAAATATGTGTTTCTGTCAAATTAGTACATGACACACTCTCTCAAACCCAATCTTAAATTTGAGAAAACATTGTGGGAAAATAATGAATTGCTTGTATTCCCACAATATTTTACTGACTTATAAAATGGTGATATTTGTGTGAAACTCATTTTAAAATGGTAACATGCAACCTATTTCAAAACAGGAAAAAAGAATTATCCTTATATTATCTACAAGACCTCTTGAATTGCTTCCCATTGAACCATTGTGTAGAGTTAAATCTTGATTTTGGTTGTTTAAGTCTAGAGTTCCAGACCACAGGGTGTGGAAAATTCTATTTTTTCTTCAAACCCTATGTTGTGTGCACTCACTAGAATAAACCAAGCTCTGCTAAGTCAGTGATTTGTAAACAAAATGATGTTAGATCTACATTTATCTTCCATTAAGTATCTACCCCCAGCTGGGCGGGGGTATAGAAATAGCCTAGCTGTCGCACTACAGGATGGTAGAACCCCACCAATGTGCCTGCTCGTTTGCCGTGAGCTGCGACCTGTGTCACTTGATGAAGGGGTCCTGGTGGTTGAAACACACCACTTTGGCCTGGAGTTGAGTTAAACAGGGGGTCAGGTGGGCCCGACCTGATCAATCGGCTGGTCATGCCAAGCCCTAGGGCACTCATTTTGGCACTTTATAACCATCTTTGGTCTTATCTTTATCTGTAAGCAAATTTATATCCCTTATTTTTACCCATTTGCCTTAGAAGGCGGTGGCTCAAGGGTCAATCAAGTGAAAGTATAGGTATTTGACTGGCAGATGCAATGCCCTCGATAATGTTATATTAAGCTTGGTGTAGCGTTTGACAGGAAGGCATTTGTGTTAGGTTTCCCCAGGACATGTCCCCTTGTTGGGCTCCGAGGCGGGTGGGGAGCATTGGTGCTGAAGGAAAATAAAACAATATGGCAACTCAAAAAAAGGCCAAGCTTCAAGAAAAGAATTATTCAGAAGGAAAAAGGCCCCATTCAGAATCTGATTCTGACACGGAGCCTCCATCTTACTCATCACCTTTCTCTCTTCATTTTCCTACTTACATTGTAATAGAGTCAAAGGACCCTTCAAACCCTGTTACTAAATTATCCCCTTTTGTTGTTGAAAAACAGATTAATAGTATTTTGGGTACTCCAAAATCTGTAAAAAAACTGAGAAACAATACTATATTGGTTGAAGTTTTCACAAGGCAACAATCTGAAAACCTTTTGAAACACAGCAAGTTCTTCCAACTAGAAGTTAACATTTACCCTCACAAGACACTTAATTCTAGTAAGGGAATTGTGAGGTGTAAAGAACTTTCCTTGTGTTCTATCTCAGAAATTGAAAAGGGATTAAAATCACAGGGTGTTACAGGTGTTACCCGCATTTCTGTAAAAAGAAATGGCGAAATGAGGACAACTAACACATACATTTTAACGTTCTCGTCAGCAGTTCTTCCTCAGTCCGTGAAAATTGGATACATCTCGGCAAAGGTTGAGATGTATATCCCAAATCCTTTGCGCTGTTTTAAGTGTCAACAGTACGGGCATCATATAAGTAAATGCCCTCGAAATCCTGTTTGCGCAAAATGCGGAACAGAGGAAGAAAACCACAATTTCGAGACATGTTCAAATCCTCTGAAATGTGTAAACTGTAAGGGTGCCCATGCGGCTTTTTCAAGAGATTGTCCTCAATGGAAGGAAAAGAAAGAAATTTTGAACCTGAAATATACAAAAAACTTGAGTTTTCCAGAAGCTCGACAGCTTGTCAAACAGCGCGCAACTGATCAACCAAAATCTTTCTCTGCGAGCTATGCCAATGTGACATCTCCTGCGAAAGAGGATTGTCACACTTGTGTCGTCCTCGCCAAACTCATTTTAACCAAATTTCCTGAGATGACAAATGATTTAAAAGCCATTCTTCCAAAATCTACCTTTGCAGTTCTCAATCCTAATGAAACATCTCTGCCATCTGATAAACCCATTAACTCTGCACATACAGAAAAAGCGAATTCTCCTCCTAAATCATCTTCCTCTTCGTCAAAACCTTCCGTTTCAAATACAAAATCTAGTATGCCGAAATCTACAAAAGTTAACAACAGTTCTCCTAAAAATCTACCCCAACCACGTACTCGGGTTCAGGTAACTAAAGAAGGTTTGCCATCAGCTTCTACATCTAGTAAAAAGCAGACAAAATCTAATGAAGAAGTCTTTGAAACCCGTGTATCTGAGACAGAGATCTCGGAACTGGTCAATTCCGACAAATCACTACCGGGTAAAAAGAAAAACCGTAAAGCGAGTGAACGTAAAATCACCGTCAAAATTGGTCAACCGTCTGTTTCTCTTTCAAATAAATTTGAAAAACTTCAAGAAATCACTGACGATAAAAGTCCAAAGGAGGACAAAAGTGAAGAGGAGATGGAGGAGGAAGAGTCTGATGGCTCGGACTGCGAATCTCCTTGGGGTCACCATAGGTCTGAATGGAACAAAGACCTCGACTCCTGGCAAAACTCGACTCCCGAAACCAAAAGTGTTGAGAAGACACACATGTAAACTAAAATGAAAATCAACACAATTCTGTTTTTACTGCCTTTTGCATTGGTTTGCGGCCTCTTCTTTACTTTAGTTTTTTTTACTTTCATCATGCACTATGGATACCATAATCCAGTGGAATTGTCGAGGTATAAAGTCAAATTTTGACGAACTTTCCCTTTTAATAAATGATCACAAACCAGTTGCTGTTTGTCTGCAAGAAACCTTCCTTAAACAGGAAGATGACATTTCTATCAAATATCATTCCATTTACAATAAAATCTTTACCGAAGGCGAAAAAGCCAGAGGAGGTGTTTCTGTTATTGTTAACAACAACATTCCTCATAAAGTTATCTCTCTTAATACAAACTTACAAGCTATTGCCATTAGATTATCTTTACACAGTGCTGTTACACTGTGCTCTTTATATCTGCCACCGAATACACCTATCAGTGAGACTAATCTGAACGATCTCATTTCGCAATTGCCATCCCCCTATATTCTTGCTGGAGACTTTAATGGTCACAATGTTATGTGGGGCTGCGATGACACGAACCAGAGAGGTTTACAGCTGGAAAACTTCATTTCGAACAATTCTTTGTCTTTCATGAATGATAACATGTCCAAAACCTACTTGCATCCAGCAACTGGATCCTACTCTTCTATTGACTTGACCTTATGCAGCCCAGTCTTACTTCCCAATTTCACATGGAAAGTGACTGAGGATTTGTGCGGAAGTGATCACTTTCCCATTATTTTTTCATCTACACAACCATCAAGCAGTGTACGATCACAGAAATGGAAGCTTTCGAAAGCCAATTGGAACCAATTTGAAACCCTTTGTGAACAAACCATTACACATGACAAATTTAGAGATTGCGATGATCCCGCAAAACTTTTTACTTCCCTATTGATTGATGCAGCAAAACAATCCATCCCTCAGACCTCCACAAATCCAAAACGTCCTGACAAGCCTTGGTACAATGATGATTGTAAACAGGCTGTCAAAGACAGAAAACAAGCCCTTAGAAAGTTTAACCTCAGACCTACCAAAGAAAATCATAATCTTTTCCGTATTTCCAGAGCAAAGGCTCGTCGAACCATTAGAGAAAGTAAGCGCAAGGCTTGGAGACAATATGTCTCTAAATTAAATAGTAGAACTACCACTAAAAAAACTTGGGACATGATCAGAAAGATCAATGGCAAAGGCCAGCCCCCTCTTAATCACATTCAAGTAAACAATACTTCGTTGGAATCGCCCAAAGATATAGCTGATGCTCTTGCGGACACCTTTTGCAAAAAGTCTTCCTCTGTAAACTATTCTGAAAAGTTTCAGAGGAATAAAGACCGAGAAGAAAAGAAAAAGCTTAATTTCAATTCTCCAAATTCAGAGCATTATAATAAACTCTTCACTTTCAAAGAATTAAAATCTGCTCTGAATAAAGCTCACGATTCTTGTCCTGGCCATGATAAAGTTCATTACCAGTTTTTAAAACACTTACCTTTTACTTCTCTCTCAGTTTTACTTGACATTTTTAATGATGTCTGGCAATCAGGCGATTTTCCTTCATCCTGGCGAGAGGCACTAGTCATTCCTATCCCAAAACCTGGCAAGGATGCTGGTGACCCCGCTAACTATCGTCCAATAGCTCTTACTAGTTGTCTCTGCAAGACCTTAGAACGTATGGTCAACGACAGGCTTGTCTGGTATTTAGAAAAAAATAACCTCATCGTTGATGTACAGAGTGGATTTCGGCGCCAGCGTGGCACTATAGATCATCTGGTCCGCTTTGAAACCTTTGTCAGAGAAGCCTTTATTAATAAGCAGCATGTAGTATCTGTCTTTTTCGACCTTGAAAGCGCTTACGATACGACTTGGAAATACGGAATTCTTAAAGACTTACATGATTTTGGTCTTCGAGGCCGTCTTCCTCTTTTTATTTCAGCCTTCTTGGATGAACGTACTTTCCGCGTCCGAGTTGGTAATACTGTCTCGGGAGCCCGTGAACAGGAGATGGGTGTACCCCAAGGATGTATTCTCTCTGTTACACTTTTCAGTGTAAAAATAAACAGTATAGTCAAAGCTATCTGTCCTGGTGTAGACTGTTCCCTTTATGTTGATGACTTTGTTATATGCTTCAGATCTCGAAATATGAATATTATAGAGAGACAACTTCAACAGTGTCTCAACAAACTGCAAACGTGGTCTGATGAAAATGGCTTCAAATTTTCCAAGTCCAAAACTAAGTGCATGCACCTTTGCAATCTACGAGGTGTTCATCCAGACCCTGAGCTGTATTTGGACAGAACTAAAATTGAAGTCGTTTCCCAGTTTAAATTTCTTGGAGTCATCTTTGACAGAAAGCTTTCCTTCCTTCCTCACATCACTGCACTTAAAAAGAAGTGCAAGAAGGCTCTTAATCTTCTTAAGGTTGTGGCCCATTCCGAATGGGGAGCAGACCGTAAAGTTCTCTTGCGGCTTTATCGGTCTTTAGTTCGCTCTAAATTAGACTATGGATCGATTGTATACGGATCTGCCCGTAAATCTTACTTGAAAATTCTCGATTCTATTCACAACGAAGGTCTTCGTCTTGCACTTGGAGCTTTCAGAACTTCTCCCGTTAATAGCCTCTATGTTGAGGCTAATGAACCTTCTCTTTCTTACAGGAGGGAAAAACTCTCACTTCAATACCTTTTAAAACTTAAGTCAAATCGTTTTAATCCAACTCATGAAGGTGTTTTTAAACCCCAATATAAAGATCTTTTTGAAAGGAAACCAAATGTTATTCCTCCATTTGGTATCCGCATGGAGCCCATAGTAGATACCCTTGGCATAGACACTGATTCCATTGCCAACTATAAAATCTCTGAAATTCCTCCGTGGACGTTAAACAGTGCAGAATTCAGATTTGACCTTGCATCTGACAAAAAGTCTGTCACGGATAGAACTGTGTTTCATGCCAGATACAACGAGATAAAGGAGCATTATTTTTCCTTCAAACCCATCTATACAGATGGATCTAAAGAAGGCAATTCGGTAGCAGCTGCCGCTAATTATGGACAAAGGAGCTTAAAGTGCCGCCTTCCAAACAACTCCTCTATCTTCTCTGCTGAAATTAAAGCAATTGATCTTGCCCTTAATCTAGCTGAACGTTCTAATTTCAACCGTTTCATTATCTTTTCGGACTCTTTGTCAACATTACAGGCCCTTTCAAATCAACAACTTGAGAATCCCTTAATCTGTAGTTTACTTGAAAGGATCTCACAAATTTCTTCTACGAATAGATTGGTGTTCTGCTGGCTTCCAAGTCATGTAGGCATCAAAGGCAATGAAAATGCTGATAGATCGGCCAAATCTGCACTTAACCTTCCCATTTCAGATCTTAAAGTTCCTCACACTGATTTTAAATCCTCCGTTTTAAAACATATCCAATCTTCTTGGCAGTCCCAGTGGGATGCTGATGTTTTCAATAAACTGCATTCAGTTAAACCATCCCTTGGTGAATGGTACCCCGTTTACAGGTCTGTTCGTCGAGAAGAAGTGATAATTGCACGACTTCGAATTGGCCATTCACGCATCACACATTCCTGGCTCTTGACCAGAGATGATGCCCCTGAATGTGTTCTATGCAATGCAACCTTTTCTGTAAAACATATCCTATTAGATTGCGTTGACTTTCAGCCAGTTCGTTCAAAATATTTCAACGTCGATAGTTTAAAGAATCTTTTCGATTCTGTCAGCGTTGAATCCATTATCGCTTTCATAAAGGAGATTGGCATTTACAATAAACTGTGATATTTACTCTTGAGTTTCTTACTTATCTTTTTACAATATTCTTAATTCCTGTAATATTGATTTTTAAGCTAAAACTGTTGAGTAGGCAGGGATTGCCCAGCCACTCAATATCATATTTTATGCACATGATATATGAATATATTTCTTTTTCATTTAAAAAACCTCTTTTTCTCAATCAAACATTGACTTCTAATCTTTTTATCACATTCTTAAATCTTATCATTTAAAACTTTTGAGTATATAGGGATTGCCCTGTATCTCGAAAATGCCCTTTATGCATACCTTTTAATTCAATTCTTTTATTATCATTAATACATTCAAACTTTATACAATTTCGGCAACTCCACTTTTAGTAACTTTTAACATAGATATGCGCGCTAAATGACCAAAGCTGTCGATGCGCCATAAAACAACATTCATTCATTCATTCATTCTGAAAGCGTGTCTATAAAATCGTAATAAATCGATAAAAGCTCCGAATTATTGGTTAAGGAAAACCATCTATGACGATCGAGTTTTAATTTTAAAAAATGACATAAATCTTTCATCAATCCATCACACATAAAGGAATCCAGTGCTAATATTAAAATTTCCGGGCGTAATTTATCCAAAACAAGAGGGCCATGATGGCCCTGTATCGCTCCACTGGCTTTTTAACCCTTTACCACGCAAATTCAAGCGTTCATGACCCTAAAAAAGAGGGCCTTCAAAAACAATAAACACTGTCAGGCAGTACAAGCAGGTTAACTCGTAAGCATGAAAAAGGTAAAATCCTTGGAAAAATAAGCTGAGTGATAGAAACCTTACTCTGAATTTATTATTCAACTCATGTGAGCATAACTATTAGCATCAAAATGAATCAGACTTGAAAACAGAATATTTTCTATAAAAAAACTTAATGTCTAGCACCAATCATGTATCAATGCAGTTTGATAATAATCAAGGGAGGTAAATAGTACCAAACTTTATCTTTCATACAAAGAGTTATTTCCCTTGCTTAATGTTTAAATTGAAGTGACTATATTTTGAAGCCCATGTAAAACTTGTGATCCCTGGATGGAGCCAATTTTGACCTCAGACCTACAATATGAAACTACAATGTGTGGTTATAAACACGAAGATTTTTGAATCTTGCCCAATAAAAAGCCCTGTAAAACAAGTTTGCTTAATAAAAGGCCCTGTAAAATATGTGACCCATGAGACAGGTTTATAAAGCCAATATAAAACTTGTGACCCCTGGGGTGGGGTCAAACTTGACCCCCAAAGTTAAAATTTGGGCCCTCTTGATAGAGGCCCATTAGATAAAGCTACATGCAAAATTTGGTAGCCCTAGGCCTTATGGCTATGTACAAGTAGATTATTAAAGTTTCCCTATATAAGCCCATGTAAAACTTGTGAGCCCCTGTGACGGGGCTAAATTTGACCCCAGGGCTATAATTTGGGCACCCTTGGTAGAGACCCCCTAGATAAAGCTACATGCAAAATTTGATAGACCTAGCCCTTATAGCTAGGTGCGAGAAGATTTTGAAAGTTTTCCCTATATAAGCCCATGTAAAATTTGTTACCCCCCCGGGGTGGGGCCAAATTTGACCCCTGGGCTATAAGTTGGACACCCTTGGTAGAGGTCCACTAGATAAAGCTACATGCCAAATTTGGTAGCCCTAGGCCCTATGGCTAGGTGGAAGAAGAATTTTAAAGTTCTTCATATATAAGCCCATGTAAAACTTGTTACCCCCGGGGCGGGGCCAATTTTGACCCCAGGGCTATAATTTGAAGAAACTTGGTAGAGGTCCCCTAGATAAAGCTACATGCCAAATTTGGTAGCCCTAGGCCTTACGGTTTCAGACAAGAAAATTTTCTAAGATTTTCAATTTTTTTCAGTTTTGTTGCCATGGCAACCAGAGTTTTTGAAGGAATTAAATTCTTTCAAGAAATTCTGAAGAGGACCATGGCAGGATCATTTCTGTGAAGTTTCATCAAAATTGGATGGGTAGTTTCAGAGAAGAAGATGTTTAAAGAAAAAGTTAACGCACGGACGGACGGACGGACGGACGGACGCACGACGGACAACGGGCCATGACATAGGCTCGCTGGCCTTCGGCCAGTGGAGCTAAAAATATGAATTGTAGAAAATGGGTTTCCTAGTAAAATTAAAAAGTGATTCACATCTTTTTCACAATCTATTCCACCCAACTCCCTTTGAAACAAGTTCAATGTTTCGGCTTCCAAGATGTAATAGCCATTGGATAAACGATTATTCCACTGTAAACATTTTTCCATAAACAAAGATCTATTTACCAGCGTTATTTTTCGAAGAGACTCCATTGCGAGGTATCCTCCTAATTGGTATTTTTATAGTTATAGCATATTTTTATACTCATAGCGTTCTTCAAGGGGTATTAGGGGTGTCTTGAAAAATGTATGGATGAAGCAAAGCAAGTTGTAAAACCACAAATATTGTAGTGAATCGTTTGTTCACCGATATGTCATTTCCCGTGATATTTTAAATAGATATTCTGTCGCCCCATACACGACCACAAAATCAGATAAGACGCAGGTGTTATATAAATTCACTCAATCAATTTTTTATCTGACATTTTTATCTCACCAACAAAGGAGGTAGACATCCAGGCGCCCTATAAAAAAACACAGTCAGATAACACGCAGGTGTTTTATAAACTCATTTATCATTTTTTTATCTGACACTTTTATTTCAAAACAGACATTCGGGACCTGATACAAAAAACGCAGGAATGTCGTATGACGTAGTTTTATCACTTTTAACTGTCATTTTTATCTAAATAGACCTAACCATCCCAACGCCCATTGAAAAACCGCAAAAGCGATGACATGGCAAAAGGTGTAGGTTGGATCTAATGACATACCTAACCAATCACATATCAACGTTGTCCTTATAAAAATAGCACAGTTCTCTATGTCCATCAAACACTTTGTTCAAAAAGGTCGGCCCCCAGCCGGACGGGGGGGGGGTAGAATTCGCCGGCTGCCGTCCTGCAGAGTGGTAAGACCCCACCAATGGACCCGCCTGTTTGCCGTGGGTGGAGACTCGTAAGCCGGAAAAGAGGGTCCTGGCAGTTGAGGGGAGCCCAGGGATCTCCAGCTCTTCAACACACTGCTTCGGCCTCGGCTTCGGTGTAAACGAGAGCCTAGATGGGCCCGGTCTAGAGCAATCGGCTGGTCGTTTTTAGATCTGGGCATTATAAGTTTATACCCAGACTTAGTAAATACCTCGAATGGTTAAAAATTTATGCTTACTGCACGAACTTGAAAAGTTCTTTTTCATGCTGCATGTATCCTAAGCACTCTATCTAAGTTATTGCATGTATTCATACGCTGTCAATTTGTTCAAATTACCAGTTTTTACTTTGTTTAACAGGTTTTAGTCCCTAGTCTAATATAGGCTCATGGGCTAATTGGGTGGTACGGATTTCGTGATTGAGGCAGTAGCTTCCATGACCTTTCTCTGATTCCCAGGAATTGGTCATGTCTGCTGTTTGTCGCCTTGCCTTATCCTTGCTGTCCGAGTATATCATCTGGGTAACCCTGGCGTGGGGAGCTGGATATCCGCTCCGTACTCCATGCCCCCTAGTTGGGGTGGGCGGGGACCACGGATGATGAACATTAAAAACCCAAACATGAATCACCAAAACAAAAAACGAAACCGTGATCAACTAGATGCAGACCTGGAAAATGTTCAAACGACAAATACAACGTTTCCTCGCTTCTTGATTATTGAGTCAACCGTACCCGATCAGCCACTTTCCAAATTATCTCCTTTTGTGATTGAAAAAGTTTTAGTTGGACTTGCTGGATCGCCAAAATCAGTGAAAAAGTTGAAATCAGGTAATCTTCTCGTCGAAGTTGAAAAGGTTGTTCATGCTAAAACCCATCTTAAAATCAAGCACTTTTTTAAAATCCCTGCCAAGTGTGTCCCTCACAATAGTTTAAATACATCAAAGGGCATCATACGTTGCCCAGACCTTGCAGGTATTTCTGAACAAGAAATTACGTCAGAACTTTTAGACCAAAATGTTACGGCTGCTAGACGAATTACAATTTTCAGAGATGGAATCAGGAAACCTACGAACACAATAGTACTAACTTTCAACACGGCTATCCTGCCTAAATATTTAAAGGTAGGATATCTTAAAGTTGCAGTGGACCTATATATACCCAATCCACTTCAGTGCTATTGTTGTTTCAAATTCGGGCATCATGAGAGTATACCCCCAGCTGGGCGGGGGTATAGAAATAGCCTAGCTGTCGCACTACAGGATGGTAGAACCCCACCAATGTGCCTGCTCGTTTGCCGTGAGCTGCGACCTGTGTCACTTGATGAAGGGGTCCTGGTGGTTGAAACACACCACTTTGGCCTGGAGTTGAGTTAAACAGGGGGTCAGGTGGGCCCGACCTGATCAATCGGCTGGTCATGCCAAGCCCTAGGGCACTCATTTTGGCACTTTATAACCATCTTTGGTCTTATCTTTATCTGTAAGCAAATTTATATCCCTTATTTTACCCATTTGCCTTAGAAGGCGGTGGCTCAAGGGTCAATCAAGTGAAAGTATAGGTATTTGACTGGCAGATGCAAT
Organism: Tridacna crocea; assembly: GCA_943736015.1. Lineage (NCBI taxonomy): Eukaryota > Metazoa > Mollusca > Bivalvia > Cardiida > Cardiidae > Tridacna > Tridacna crocea. The sequence goes on along the minus strand of OX031057.1, from coordinate 10,564,981 downwards.
GCCCTCGATAATGTTATATTAAGCTTGGTGTAGCGTTTGACAGGAAGGCATTTGTCTAGTTTAGCCACTTCACTTGAGTATACCATCAATGTATCCCTGACATGTCCTGTGTTAGGTTTCCCCAGGACATGTCCCCTTGTTGGGCTCCGAGGCGGGTGGGGAGCATTGGTGCTGAAGGAAAAGAAAACAATATGGCAACTCAAAAAAAGGCCAAGCTTCAAGAAAAGAATTATTCAGAAGGAAAAAGGCCCCATTCAGAATCTGATTCTGACACGGAGCCTCCATCTTACTCATCACCTTTCTCTCTTCATTTTCCTACTTACATTGTAATAGAGTCAAAGGACCCTTCAAACCCTGTTACTAAATTATCCCCTTTTGTTGTTGAAAAACAGATTAATAGTATTTTGGGTACTCCAAAATCTGTAAAAAAAAACTGAGAAACAATACTATATTGGTTGAAGTTTTCACAAGGCAACAATCTGAAAACCTTTTGAAACACAGCAAGTTCTTCCAACTAGAAGTTAACATTTACCCTCACAAGACACTTAATTCTAGTAAGGGAATTGTGAGGTGTAAAGAACTTTCCTTGTGTTCTATCTCAGAAATTGAAAAGGGATTAAAATCACAGGGTGTTACAGGTGTTACCCGCATTTCTGTAAAAAGAAATGGCGAAATGAGGACAACTAACACATACATTTTAACGTTCTCGTCAGCAGTTCTTCCTCAGTCCGTGAAAATTGGATACATCTCGGCAAAGGTTGAGATGTATATCCCAAATCCTTTGCGCTGTTTTAAGTGTCAACAGTACGGGCATCATATAAGTAAATGCCCTCGAAATCCTGTTTGCGCAAAATGCGGAACAGAGGAAGAAAACCACAATTTCGAGACATGTTCAAATCCTCTGAAATGTGTAAACTGTAAGGGTGCCCATGCGGCTTTTTCAAGAGATTGTCCTCAATGGAAGGAAGAGAAAGAAATTTTGAACCTGAAATATACAAAAAACTTGAGTTTTCCAGAAGCTCGACAGCTTGTCAAACAGCGCGCAACTGATCAACCAAAATCTTTCTCTGCGAGCTATGCCAATGTGACATCTCCTGCGAAAGAGGATTGTCACACTTGTGTCGTCCTCGCCAAACTCATTTTAACCAAATTTCCTGAGATGACAAATGATTTAAAAGCCATTCTTCCAAAATCTACCTTTGCAGTTCTCAATCCTAATGAAACATCTCTGCCATCTGATAAACCCATTAACTCTGCACATACAGAAAAAGCGAATTCTCCTCCTAAATCATCTTCCTCTTCGTCAAAACCTTCCGTTTCAAATACAAAATCTAGTATGCCGAAATCTACAAAAGTTAACAACAGTTCTCCTAAAAATCTACCCCAACCACGTACTCGGGTTCAGGTAACTAAAGAAGGTTTGCCATCAGCTTCTACATCTAGTAAAAAGCAGACAAAATCTAATGAAGAAGTCTTTGAAACCCGTGTATCTGAGACAGAGATCTCGGAACTGGTCAATTCCGACAAATCACTACCGGGTAAAAAGAAAAACCGTAAAGCGAGTGAACGTAAAATCACCGTCAAAATTGGTCAACCGTCTGTTTCTCTTTCAAATAAATTTGAAAAACTTCAAGAAATCACTGACGATAAAAGTCCAAAGGAGGACAAAAGTGAAGAGGAGATGGAGGAGGAAGAGTCTGATGGCTCGGACTGCGAATCTCCTTGGGGTCACCGTAGGTCTGAATGGAACAAAGACCTCGACTCCTGGCAAAACTCGACTCCCGAAACCAAAAGTGTTGAGAAGACACACATGTAAACTAAAATGAAAATCAACACAATTCTGTTTTTACTGCCTTTTGCATTGGTTTGCGGCCTCTTCTTTACTTTAGTTTTTATACTTTCATCATGCACTATGGATACCATAATCCAGTGGAATTGTCGAGGTATAAAGTCAAATTTTGACGAACTTTCCCTTTTAATAAATGATCACAAACCAGTTGCTGTTTGTCTGCAAGAAACCTTCCTTAAACAGGAAGATGACATTTCTATCAAATATCATTCCATTTACAATAAAATCTTTACCGAAGGCGAAAAAGCCAGAGGAGGTGTTTCTGTTATTGTTAACAACAACATTCCTCATAAAGTTATCTCTCTTAATACAAACTTACAAGCTATTGCCATTAGATTATCTTTACACAGTGCTGTTACACTGTGCTCTTTATATCTGCCACCGAATACACCTATCAGTGAGACTAATCTGAACGATCTCATTTCGCAATTGCCATCCCCCTATATTCTTGCTGGAGACTTTAATGGTCACAATGTTATGTGGGGCTGCGATGACACGAACCAGAGAGGTTTACAGCTGGAAAACTTCATTTCGAACAATTCTTTGTCTTTCATGAATGATAACATGTCCAAAACCTACTTGCATCCAGCAACTGGATCCTACTCTTCTATTGACTTGACCTTATGCAGCCCAGTCTTACTTCCCAATTTCACATGGAAAGTGACTGAGGATTTGTGCGGAAGTGATCACTTTCCCATTATTTTTTCATCTACACAACCATCAAGCAGTGTACGATCACAGAAATGGAAGCTTTTGAAAGCCAATTGGAACCAATTTGAAACCCTTTGTGAACAAACCATTACACATGACAAATTTAGAGATTGCGATGATCCCGCAAAACTTTTTACTTCCCTATTGATTGATGCAGCAAAACAATCCATCCCTCAGACCTCCACAAATCCAAAACGTCCTGACAAGCCTTGGTACAATGATGATTGTAAACAGGCTGTCAAAGACAGAAAACAAGCCCTTAGAAAGTTTAACCTCAGACCTACCAAAGAAAATCATAATCTTTTCCGTATTTCCAGAGCAAAGGCTCGTCGAACCATTAGAGAAAGTAAGCGCAAGGCTTGGAGACAATATGTCTCTAAATTAAATAGTAGAACTACCACTAAAAAAACTTGGGACATGATCAGAAAGATCAATGGCAAAGGCCAGCCCCCTCTTAATCACATTCAAGTAAACAATACTTCGTTGGAATCGCCCAAAGATATAGCTGATGCTCTTGCGGACACCTTTTGCAAAAAGTCTTCCTCTGTAAACTATTCTGAAAAGTTTCAGAGGAATAAAGACCGAGAAGAAAAGAAAAAGCTTAATTTCAATTCTCCAAATTCAGAGCATTATAATAAACTCTTCACTTTCAAAGAATTAAAATCTGCTCTGAATAAAGCTCACGATTCTTGTCCTGGCCATGATAAAGTTCATTACCAGTTTTTAAAACACTTACCTTTTACTTCTCTCTCAGTTTTACTTGACATTTTTAATGATGTCTGGCAATCAGGCGATTTTCCTTCATCCTGGCGAGAGGCACTAGTCATTCCTATCCCAAAACCTGGCAAGGATGCTGGTGACCCCGCTAACTATCGTCCAATAGCTCTTACTAGTTGTCTCTGCAAGACCTTAGAACGTATGGTCAACGACAGGCTTGTCTGGTATTTAGAAAAAAATAACCTCATCGTTGATGTACAGAGTGGATTTCGGCGCCAGCGTGGCACTATAGATCATCTGGTCCGCTTTGAAACCTTTGTCAGAGAAGCCTTTATTAATAAGCAGCATGTAGTATCTGTCTTTTTCGACCTTGAAAGCGCTTACGATACGACTTGGAAATACGGAATTCTTAAAGACTTACATGATTTTGGTCTTCGAGGCCGTCTTCCTCTTTTTATTTCAGCCTTCTTGGATGAACGTACTTTCCGCGTCCGAGTTGGTAATACTGTCTCGGGAGCCCGTGAACAGGAGATGGGTGTACCCCAAGGATGTATTCTCTCTGTTACACTTTTCAGTGTAAAAATAAACAGTATAGTCAAAGCTATCTGTCCTGGTGTAGACTGTTCCCTTTATGTTGATGACTTTGTTATATGCTTCAGATCTCGAAATATGAATATTATAGAGAGACAACTTCAACAGTGTCTCAACAAACTGCAAACGTGGTCTGATGAAAATGGCTTCAAATTTTCCAAGTCCAAAACTAAGTGCATGCACCTTTGCAATCTACGAGGTGTTCATCCAGACCCTGAGCTGTATTTGGACAGAACTAAAATTGAAGTCGTTTCCCAGTTTAAATTTCTTGGAGTCATCTTTGACAGAAAGCTTTCCTTCCTTCCTCACATCACTGCACTTAAAAAGAAGTGCAAGAAGGCTCTTAATCTTCTTAAGGTTGTGGCCCATTCCGAATGGGGAGCAGACCGTAAAGTTCTCTTGCGGCTTTATCGGTCTTTAGTTCGCTCTAAATTAGACTATGGATCGATTGTATACGGATCTGCCCGTAAATCTTACTTGAAAATTCTCGATTCTATTCACAACGAAGGTCTTCGTCTTGCACTTGGAGCTTTCAGAACTTCTCCCGTTAATAGCCTCTATGTTGAGGCTAATGAACCTTCTCTTTCTTACAGGAGGGAAAAACTCTCACTTCAATACCTTTTAAAACTTAAGTCAAATCGTTTTAATCCAACTCATGAAGGTGTTTTTAAACCCCAATATAAAGATCTTTTTGAAAGGAAACCAAATGTTATTCCTCCATTTGGTATCCGCATGGAGCCCATAGTAGATACCCTTGGCATAGACACTGATTCCATTGCCAACTATAAAATCTCTGAAATTCCTCCGTGGACGTTAAACAGTGCAGAATTCAGATTTGACCTTGCATCTGACAAAAAGTCTGTCACGGATAGAACTGTGTTTCATGCCAGATACAACGAGATAAAGGAGCATTATTTTTCCTTCAAACCCATCTATACAGATGGATCTAAAGAAGGCAATTCGGTAGCAGCTGCCGCTAATTATGGACAAAGGAGCTTAAAGTGCCGCCTTCCAAACAACTCCTCTATCTTCTCTGCTGAAATTAAAGCAATTGATCTTGCCCTTAATCTAGCTGAACGTTCTAATTTCAACCGTTTCATTATCTTTTCGGACTCTTTGTCAACATTACAGGCCCTTTCAAATCAACAACTTGAGAATCCCTTAATCTGTAGTTTACTTGAAAGGATCTCACAAATTTCTTCTACGAATAGATTGGTGTTCTGCTGGCTTCCAAGTCATGTAGGCATCAAAGGCAATGAAAATGCTGATAGATCGGCCAAATCTGCACTTAACCTTCCCATTTCAGATCTTAAAGTTCCTCACACTGATTTTAAATCCTCCGTTTTAAAACATATCCAATCTTCTTGGCAGTCCCAGTGGGATGCTGATGTTTTCAATAAACTGCATTCAGTTAAACCATCCCTTGGTGAATGGTACCCCGTTTACAGGTCTGTTCGTCGAGAAGAAGTGATAATTGCACGACTTCGAATTGGCCATTCACGCATCACACATTCCTGGCTCTTGACCAGAGATGATGCCCCTGAATGTGTTCTATGCAATGCAACCTTTTCTGTAAAACATATCCTATTAGATTGCGTTGACTTTCAGCCAGTTCGTTCAAAATATTTCAACGTCGATAGTTTAAAGAATCTTTTCGATTCTGTCAGCGTTGAATCCATTATCGCTTTCATAAAGGAGATTGGCATTTACAATAAACTGTGATATTTACTCTTGAGTTTCTTACTTATCTTTTTACAATATTCTTAATTCCTGTAATATTGATTTTTAAGCTAAAACTGTTGAGTAGGCAGGGATTGCCCAGCCACTCAATATCATATTTTATGCACATGATATATGAATATATTTCTTTTTCATTTAAAAAACCTCTTTTTCTCAATCAAACATTGACTTCTAATCTTTTTATCACATTCTTAAATCTTATCATTTAAAACTTTTGAGTATATAGGGATTGCCCTGTATCTCGAAAATGCCCTTTATGCATACCTTTTAATTCAATTCTTTTATTATCATTAATACATTCAAACTTTATACAATTTCGGCAACTCCACTTTTAGTAACTTTTAACATAGATATGCGCGCTAAATGACCAAAGCTGTCGATGCGCCATAAAACAACATTCATTCATTCATTCATTATCATGAGAGTAAATGCAAATACAATCAAGGTGAAGAATTTTGCCGACAATGTGGCAATTCAAACCTGGTGCACCCAGGAATTAAATCTCTTAACTAACGAACAACAGCCAGTAGCGCTTTGTTTACAGGAAACATTTCTTAAAGACTCGGACAAGTTTTCTTTGAAGTATCACTCTTGTTACTTGAAAAACTTTACTGATAACGATAAAGCTTCAGGAGGTGTTGCTGTCATTGTGAAAAACAGTGTTCCACACCATAGTGTAACCCTTAACACTACCTTACAAGCCGTTGCGGTAAACATTACTCTCAACAAGACCATTACTTTGTGTTCCATTTATCTTCCACCTAGTTTACCAATAGACGTCAGAAAACTTGATGATCTTGTTGCTCAATTGCCAAAGCCTTTCATTTTAAAGGGCGATTTTAATTCCCATCATACATTATGGGGATGTTCAGATACTAATGGCAAGGGTCATATTATTGAGGATTTTATCACGAAGCACGACTTTGTTCTGCTAAATGATAAGTCCTCAACCTACCTTCATCCTGCTACTGGTTGTTACTCATCATTGGATCTAACAATATGCAGCCCTGGAATTGTTTCAGATTTTAACTGGAAGGTTTGTGATGACCTTCATGGAAGTGATCACTTCCCTATAAAAGTATCAGAAGTAGGACCTTCAGTACAACAACGTCCTCAACGCTGGCAGCTTCACAAAGCGAATTGGGAACAATTCAGAATTTATTGCGAACAAACAATTCATCCCGGTGCCTTTGAAGATTGTGAAAATCCTGCTGAGCTATTCACTTCCTTGATTTATACGGCTGCTGAAAAGTCAATTCCTCGAACTTCGACAAATCCTAAGCACCCAAACAAGCCATGGTTTAATGATGATTGCAAAAAGGCTATAAGAGAAAAAAAATCTGTTCTCAGACAATTTAACCCGAGACCAACCCAGGAAAATCTTTCAAAGTTTAAAATTGCTCGTGCAAAAGCACGTCGGACTATCAAGCAAAGTAAACGTGTTTCTTGGCGACAGTACGTGTCTAGATTAAATTCTAGATCGTCTGTCAAAAAGACATGGGACATGATCCGGAAAATTAACGGCAAAAACTCCTCATTAAATGTTGGACACTTAAATGTTGGTGATGATGTCGTCACCTCCAAAGCAGACATTGCAGATGTCTTAGCTGACACATTTGCAGAGAAATCCTCTTCTTTAAATTATTCGACAGCATTTCAGAAATTTAAAAACACTAAAGAAAAAATAAAGCTGAATTTCAAGTCGAATAACAATGAACATTACAATAAAGATTTCACTATAAAAAAATTGAGGAAAGCATTAAAAAGTGTCATGACACTGCTGCTGGATGTGACGACATCCATTACCAATTTTTAAAACATTTACCATTTCGATCCCTCGACAGTTTGCTTCGCATGTTTAATCAAGTCTGGCATACTGGTATTCTCCCAGATTCCTGGAAGGAAGCTATAGTTATCCCAATACCAAAGCCAGGTAAAAATTCTACAAATCCTACTAATTACCGCCCTATAGCCTTAACAAGTTGTATTTGCAAAACCATGGAACGAATGGTTAATGACCGCCTTGTTTGGTTTTTAGAGAAGAACAAACTTGTTGCTACTGTTCAGAGCGGTTTTCGTAAACAAAGAGGCACTCTTGATCATTTAGTCCGCTTCGAAACATTTATTCGCGAAGCTTTTATAAAAAAGGAACATGTTGTTTCCGTATTTTTCGACCTCGAAAGTGCTTACGATACCACATGGAAGTATGGAATCATGAACGACCTCCATGATTTCGGTGTAAGAGGTCGCCTTGCTTATTTCATTTCGGCATTTTTGAATGAACGTCAGTTTAGAGTCCGGGTTGGAGATACTCTCTCAAACCCTCATAAACAAGAAAGGGGCGTTCCCCAGGGAAGCATTCTCTCTGTTACACTGTTCAGTGTCAAAATCAACAATTTTGTTAAGTCTGTGTGCCCTGGCGTGGAATGCTTTTTGTATGTTGACGACTTCTGTGTTTGCTATAGATCCAAGCATATGCATACAATAGAGCGGCAATTACAGCAAGTGCTAAATAATTTAAGCAAGTGGTCAAGAGAAAATGGTTTCAAATTTTCTAAAACTAAGACCAAATGCATGCATTTCTGCCAATCAAGAAAATTACACTTGGATCCTGAACTTACATTAGATGGAATACAAATTGAAGTCGTTCCTGAATTCAAATGTTTAGGTCTTTTATTTGACTCTAAACTGTCGTTTATTCCACACATCAATTACTTAAGTAATAAATGCCAAAAAGCTCTCAATCTTTTACGAGTTGTCTCCAGCATGGACTGGGGAGCCGACAGAAAAGTCTTACTAAGACTATATAGATCACTTGTCCGTTCCAAGTTAGATTACGGCTGTATTGTATATGGCTCAGCCCGACAATCGTACCTTCGGAAGTTGGATTCTATCCACAACCAAGGTTTACGATTAGCACTTGGCACTTTCAGGACATCTCCCGTTAATAGCTTATATGCTGAAGCCAATGAACCATCTTTAAATTTACGCAGGAAGAAACTCTCCTTGCAATATTACTTAAAACTAAAATCAAACCCTGACAACCCAACTTATGAAGTAGTATTTGAACCATTGTACAAGGATGAATTTTTAAAAAGAGAAAAAGTTATACCTCCATTTAGTTTACGCTGTGAAGCGGATATTAATTGCCTTGATTGTGATCTTGAGGATGTAGCATGCCATAACATTTCTGAACTTCCAAAAGTCCAACTTATCTTTACAATCTTGCTTCAGATAGGAAAGCTACTACAGATCCGATGATTTTCAAAACTAAACTCCTTGAAGTCAAAGAACAATATTATACTCATGAAGAAATCTATACAGATGGTTCAAAAGATGGGGAAAAAGTTGCTTCAGCTGCCGTCCTAGACGGTGAATTGTATCAGTTCCGATTACCTAATAATTCGTCTATTTTCTCTGCGGAGCTAAAAGCGATTGACCTTGCCCTCAACCATATTGAACAAGATGGCTATTGGCGATACATTATAAACTGATTCTTTATCAGTTATGCAAGCACTTGAGGGCGAGAAAACGGATAATCCGCTTGTAGTCAATCTTCTTGAGAAACTGTCCAGATTATGCGAAGGAGCTGATATAGTGTTCTGCTGGCTCCCCAGCCATATTGGTATTAGTGGTAATGAAGAGGCAGATAAAGCTGCCAAGGACGCATTATCACTAGAAATTTTACCTTTTAAAGTTCCTTTCAGTGATTTTAAACCTCTTATTAATAGTTTTATTCATGATGTTTGGCAAAGATCTTGGAGCGATCATTCAAATCAAGAGAATAAACTATTCGCTATCAAGCCAAATACAAGTGAATGGCTCCCTGGCTTACGGTCAAACCGTCGAGAGGAAATTATTTTGGCCCGTTTGAGAATAGGTCATACCCATATGACGCACTCGTATCTCCTCAAAGGAGAAGAGCCTCCTGTATGTATCCCGTGTAATACACTTTTTTCTGTCAAGCATTTACTGATAGAGTGCACAGATCTTGCACCGTACAGGGATAAATACTTTCATGTTGACAGTTTAAAAACTTTGTTTGATACTGTGAAATTAGAATCACTATTCGATTTTCTAAAAGAAGTTAACCTTTTTAAGAAGATTTAGTTTTACTTTTTTGACATTTCTCTTTTTACTGACGATCTTAAACAGTGTCTATCCTCCTTTAAGGGGGTTCTATTAAAATGTATGAGTAAATAGGGAAGCCCTGTTTCTCAATATTTATTTTGTTGTTTAATTTATAAGCATTACATTTTAAGGCCTATTGACCTATTCAAAGTTACCTTTTTACACTGTAAACAAGGTTGCTTCTTTATTATTTCTCATCTGTTTCACAGTATAACTTAAAGTAGATGCATGATTTTATATGTAAGTGCGCCCAATATGACCTGAGTTGTCGACGGGCCGTAAAACACCATTCATTCATTCATTCATTCAGTTATGCAAGCACTTGAGAGCGAGAAAACGGATAATCCGCTTGTAGTCAATCTCCTTGAGAAATTGTCCAGATTATGCGAAGGAGCTGATATAGTTTTCTGCTGGCTTCCCAGCCATATTGGTATTAGTGGTAATGAAGAGGCAGATAAAGCTGCCAAGGACGCATTATCACTAGAAAGTTTGCCTTTTAAAGTTCCTTTTAGTGATTTTAAACCTTTTATTAATAGTTTTATTCATGGTGTTTGGCAAAGATCTTGGAGCGATCCTTCAATTCAAGAGAATAAATTATTCGCTATCAAGCCAAATACAAGTGAATGGCTCCCTGGCTTACGGTCAAACCGTCGAGAGGAAGTTATTTTGGCCCGTTTGAGAATAGGTCATACCCATATGACGCACTCATATCTTCTCAAAGGAGAAGAGCCTCCTGTATGTATCCCATGCAATACATTTTTTTCTGTCAAGCATTTACTGATAGAGTGCACAGATCTTGCACCGTACAGGGATAAATACTTTCATGTTGACAGTTTAAAAACTTTGTTTGATACTGTGAAATTAGAATCACTATTCGATTTTCTGAAAGAAGTTAACCTTTTTAAGAAGATAGAGTTTTACTTTTTGACATTTCAATTTTTACTGATGGTCTTATGCAAACAGTGTTTATCCTCCTTTAAGGGGGCTCTATTAAAATGTTTGAGTAAATAGGGAAGCCCTGTTTCTCAGTATTTATTTTGTTGTTTAATTTATAAGTATTACATTTTAAGGCCTATTGACCTATTCAAAGTTAACTTTTTATCTTGTAAACAAGGTTGCTTCTTTGTTTTTTCTCATCTGTGTCGATGTTTCACAGTATAACTTAAAGTAGATGCATGATTTTATATGTAAGTGCGCCCAATATGACCTAAGTTGTCGACGGGCCATAAAACACCATTCATTCATTCATTCATTCATTCATTCAAAAAGGTCGAAATGGATCCTACCTACGATAGCGAAGGATTTCTTCAAAAAGTGCAAGGACACTTTGGATATGGGAGGGATGTGTGCTTAACGACGTGGCAGGGTCAGGCATGGGTACACATTTTTGACTCGAGTAAATGTCGACAGCAAAACGGGTCATACGATAAGACGAAAAAGAAATCTATTTCGTTAAAGTGCGCAGATGCCTTAATATTAAAAGACTGCCTTGGACAACTAGAAGCCTACGCGCAACAAATAGAGGGAGAACAGGTGAGGTTATTTATTTTTTTATTTCTTTGTCTCATTCAAGACTTACCTTTTTTTCTTTTTGTAAATTACTGACTTTATATCTAAAACATATTTTCTAATAAGATTTTTTAAAACTGAATTATATCTTTTATCAAATTATGGGATTTTACCAAGTTATATATATTTTTACCGAATTATTTTTCAGTATATGGGAATGCCAGAGAGTCAAACAGAGGCTTTCTTTGCAACACCCTTTAATCCAGCTACATCGACACAACTGACACCGATGAACCAAACTCAGACCAGTCCAGGCCCATCTAACCCTGACCTAACTGCAACAGAGCTACCTGGCCCATCCACGTCTTGGACGTCTAATGCTAGACCATACGTGGAAAGAAGTAAGCCTATACAAACCTGCATCAACAACAGACTTCAACCGTATCGACACTTATGTGATATAATAAATGATGACAAAAGCAGCTGTGGATATAGCAAAACTAATTTATGAACAAGGTGAATTCAGAGATAAGTAGATGGAAACGGGGGGCGCACTCCTTAAGGATCAGGGTTTTCCTTCAGGATCAGTGGTTTAATTCATTTTGGCGGGCTTTTTAAGGATTAGGAGTCTTGTTGGGGGGATTTTTATAAGAAAACAATCTATTTATGGTGAATAAATAATCCTTAAGGATCAAGACAATCATTTTAGCGGGTTTTTGTAAGACATTATATAAACGATTGTTATAATAGAAGGTAACACAACATACTGTATGTAAATGGCTCAAGCACAATTAGATTTAAAAAATAAATAAATGAAGTTTTGGGTTTTTAAGATATAACTTGGCTACGATCTACAAATCAAATAGAATTTAAAATAAATGGATTACTTTCATTAATTATAAAAAAGGGCAGATCAAAACCTGTGTTAATTGTAAAGAAGAAAAGCGAGAAAATCTATAAAGACATAGATCAGTTTGTGTTACTCTGTAATTTAAAAGAAAGCATACAGACTTTATCAGCAATTATCGAAGGAAACTCTTAAAGTGAACAGTTCTTTTTATTTTTAAACGTAATGGACGATTCTCCACAGTTTGACTTTAATTATCCAACGTATATATTTTATAAGGATAAATTAGAAACATTGTCAGCTTGGTCAATACAGATTAGACCTGATAAGGAAGAACTCGCATGAGCTGGTTTCTTTTACACCGAACGAAATGATACTGTAGAATGTTTTTCTTGTGGATTGCGATTATGTCAGAGGAAATCTACCGATAGTGCACTGAAGGAACACAATCATCATTCTAGTGGGTGTATTTTTCTTAAGATGATTGGTTATGGAGAGCTGTCAATCTCGTTAAAGTCCAATCAAAACCAATCTACATTTGCACCATCTTTGTTTAGTGACTCTTCATCATTCACTAAACCAGCATCGTTATCTTGGGGTGACAAAAGCAACTGTTTAGCAAACATTTTTAGTGGGAAATAAACGGACTGCTTTTATATCTATGAATATATAACTATGGATTCCAGCAATGTGATTTTAATGGAATCTTACTTTGACTTTCTTTATGCCAAAACATTATCAGAAAGTCTTCATATTGTGATAAAGGAACAATGTTATGGATGTGAAGTGGATCATCCATCTCAGACTCAACATCCATGCATTATGTATGAAGAAGACGAACATGTGGATATGTATTTTTCCTGTCTTTTAGAAAAGATTGACGAACAAACAATTTTGTCAGTGTGGTGTGACTTTATTAACCAGTTGAAATATACCCAAAGAACTTGTTGATCTTCAAAAACAGAAAGTGTACTGTGAAGACTGGTTGCAGGCCATGAAAACTCCACAGTGGGAGAACAAGATGAAAATCAAAGTACTGAAAGTACTGTTAGAAGGCGAGTTTAGAATATAGGCATAACATATTGAAATACATTTTCCTGTACTTAAATCGCCTCTCCTGATACAGCAAAGTCTATAAAGTTGTGCAATGTTCCTGTGCAATGAAGACCAGTTTACCATCCTGAGTTTTAGCAAACTTGAAGAAGGCTTGTGAAAATATGTTGAAAAAAATTAAAACGAATGGACTTTCCTGAAACTCCTTTCTATAGCAAAGAGTTTTAATTTGCTGTTACCCGTATATGTTTTTACGTTGTATAGAAACTTAGATGTAACCCTCTATTACCCCAATAATGAGTTTAAAGGTCTAGGAAGAAGGCTTGAGAACTTTTGGTCTGAAATTGAGAATACGGTGCTAATTGACGTTTTTTCCTTTTCCTAAAATGTCTTCCATCCTATTTCATACAGGTTTCATCAGTGGTGCCAGATCAAAAAGTTGCTACCTGAAAATGCATTCAATTTTGGAAAGTATGATTTTTTTTTCTTCGTGTAAGGAGTCAAGAAAGTTTCTCCTTTTCAAAATTGAGTTTTTAAATGGCCTCTTTCTCAGGGCTGTTAAAACTGTACTTGATAGGGTATGGTAAAGGATTAAAGAATAGTTTTTGCTTGAAAATGCAATCAATTTTGATAGATCTAAAACTGTAACTCTGTAATGAGATGATTAATTTCTTGAAAGTCTTTACCATTTTACTCCATGGATAACTTTATTGAGAGAGCAAAGAGTTTTTAGAAAGGTACATTTTAGAGTATAGAAACTGAGATTCAGCCTTTTAGATCACAATACTGACTTTCAACAATGTTGAAGAAGGGGGTTTTCAAAGAATTGTAGGAAAAATAGCAAATAATGATAATCAACTTTTTGTTTGACTTTCCTACAATGTTTTCCATCTTAGTAACCCTTTACAAAATCCTTCAGAAAATTAAAAAAAGATTGGGCCGTCTACATTAAAGCAATTAGCAGATAATAAGTTAAGAGCAACTGAAAATGTGCCGTTTGGCTGGGAAAATGTACAAAACATAGTGGTAAAAAGAGAAAATACTCGTGACTAGCGTTTTTTCCTTTTCCAAAAGTATTTTGAAACTTTTTTTTTTCCCTTGAGGTTGTCGAAATTTCAGTGCCGTTCAGTTAAAAGGCTTTTCTTTTATTTGTTTACCATTTTATTTGAAATATACTTTATCAAGACTAAAAAAGACTTTCAAAACAAACAACTTTCAATGTTCAAAACGGAGATTTAACATTTAGATTACAATACATGTGCTGGGTTTTAATGACATTAAAGAAGAATGGGGCTTTTTAGAAAGGGAAGGGTATTTTGAAAGCATGCAGGAACATGAGAAAATACTGGCAACGAACATTTTCTCCGTTTTGCGCAATGTTTACCATCCTATCAAGGATAACCAACCAACATCATTTGACGGTTGACTTCTTAGGTCCTATAAGGAACGTCGGAAGGCGTTCTTCGTTTATACGATTCTTGTAATCTATGGCTCTGTTAACCCTTATACTAGAGTGCTAGATTGATGAAAATGACATTTTACATCTCGGGCAAAATGCTTAATTATTGCAACCTCACCCTGGGCTGTTTTGGTCGGGTTATTACAATATAGCTAATCCGACATAAGATTGCATATTCTGTGCAGCCCATAGAATCGTCTGCCTTGTCTTCAAAAGAGACAGGCGTAATAAGCGATTTAAGGGTTCATTGACATTAACGCTTGGTCCTTCATTATTCCCGTGGTACCGGAATGTACATTCAGCTTGTCGGCAAACATGAAAGCAAAATGATTGCCAATTCGTCAATATTGAGATACACCCTATTCCTTTGTTCGACAAAACTTTATCGTGCACAGTTACACAGATACAGGCCCTTGGTCCGTGTTCTTAGAACATCATGAACACGTCCGATGCACTCTAGGACAGTGGGGATTCTTCCTATCAAGTTAATTTCATCATTGTGTTATTCAGTTTTGGAAAAAAGTGTATAGTTGAAGGAAATTCTTTCGAGGAAAATAAATGGGAATATATAAGGTAAAGATTTCATTTCTAATAATGACGGAGGTAAGTGATTATGATAACAATTCATTGCGATAAGCCTTTATTCTTTACCTGACAAAGAAATTTCAGACTAAGTTGACATTGAAAGCACTGATTCATGCAGATGACAAATTCTGGGTGGCCCAGATTAGGGACGAAATTTGTTCTTGATAGGGTAGAAACATTGTGATAAAATGAAAAAAAAATGCCTGTTTCCGATTGTAATTTCCCCTCTCCTCTCGATGTTTTTAAAACTTGAATTTCAGAGTCGTTTCAAGTGAGCGGTAAAGGATTAAATATTTATGAATAATTGCTGAACGTTAAGCAACGTGACGACCAAAAGAAGAAGTTAAAATTCTTTGCATGTTAAAACGGTTACAGATCATGTTATTGTCATTTTTGACGTAGTAAAATCCGATCATCCGAACCCAGGCCATATACATCGGTACATCATACTGACCAGAACTACTTCGAAATGACGCATTTATTGTGATTTCAACTGATTTACCTTTTTCTTTTAACGGGTCTCCGGAATCAAAACTCGGCCACGCCGATGCGTAACAATAACCTAGTCATTAATCATAAAGTCAAACACAACTTTGATAAAAGAAAAATATTTCTTTGAAAGAGAAAATTTTGTTTAAACACTTGATGATTCAAAGGAATTTATTTCATTGAAATTTTACTCCTCACAAAGACAGAATAAGGTTGCCAACAGAGGAAAGGGGTCTATCAGCGGTACGTCATTCAAAGAAACTATCCGATTGGTTAGTTCTGGGATAGTAAATTTACATGTACGATCCCACTGGTTATATAGTTGTTTATGCGTTGTGAAGTGGAAGTAGGTCCGAATGACGTCATGTTAGTAGCTTTCGATTGACTTATAATAGCTATGGTTTATTCGTTGCTGTAGCAACGTGATTATATCAATGAACTGATCCAAAGTATTTTGCATTTGTCAAAAACGATGCTTTTTACGAATTCGATTTCATTCCTTCTAGAAACTTGAAGTTTCTTTTTGCTATTCTGATTAAATTTACAATGGTCTTGACTCTATTTTGTTCTAATATACTCGAGAAGTATCGAACTATTTGAAAGGCGCTTTGATAATGCTGTTCAGAGGCATTTTCAGCAAGCTGCTAAGCGTTGACATATGAAGGCGAGAATGAAAATCTCGCCTTCCAAAAATGATATTAACAATTTTACGGTGTGAAAGAAGACTTTTTCTTAAATGTTGAAGTACTTTTGTCATTGAAAATGTTTATATATCAAAATATTGTAAATAGATCATTAGTAAATTGCATTCTATTTTCTATGTCTTGTTTCTTTTATTCATTTGTCTCAATCTGGTTGAAACTTATTAATAAAGAACAGAAAAACATGGTTAAAATGTTTTCTGTTTTTATATTAACAAGCACTTTCCATAGTATTTCAGTCATATTACAGAAACAAAGTTTGTATTAACAACCGCTTTCAAGAGTATTTCAGTTATACCACAGGCCAATTATCATTTCATTTATACTAACAAGCACTTTCCACAATATTTCAGTCACGTTACAGAAACAAAGTTTGTATCATCAACCGCTTTCAACAGTATTTCAGTTATACCGCAGACCAATATTTACAACCGCTTTCAACAGTAGTTTCATCATACTACAGAGACCAGTGTCATTTATTTCCGTCTGCACAGTATCAAAGCAGTATAGGTTTTTTATTAAGCGAAAGCATAGAACAAATTTACGTTTTTCGTTTTTATTAGCTCCACTGGCCGAAGTCCAGCGAGCTATTGTCATGGCGTTGTGTCCGTCGTGCGTCCGTCCGTTCGTGCGTCCGTAAACTTTTTCTTTAAAAAACTCCGCAGAAACTATTGACTGGATTTTTACCAAATTTCCCAGGAATGTTCCTAAGGTGGTCCTCTTTCAAATTCCTTCAAATAATTGTGTTCCATGAATAATTCTGGTTGCCATGGCAACCAAAGTAAAAAACCTTTAAAAATCTTCTCCTCCTCCCAAACCGCTAATTGGATAGCATTATTATTTTGCAGGAATGTTCCTTAGATAAAGGTCTACAGAATTCCTTAAAAAAAAGGATCCGTCAAAAAACATTTGAAAAATTTCTTCTGTAAAACTGTTTGTTGGATTTGATTGTTGTATTGCAGGTTAGTTCCTATGGTGGTAAGTCTTCTCCATACAATTCTGACTTTAAACAACCCTAAAGAAGAAGTCTTTGGTAATCAGCATTTTCTCCTTTTCCCTCAGTGTTTTCATCAAAGAGAGAAATCATCATTTCATCAATGTTTAATTTGTTGTCTGCAAATACTCTCAGTTTGGTCACATCCCAGATTTTGTCGTTTGGTAAAGATTAAAGATGATTGCTTTACATAATCTATAATCCTTTTCATATAAAACAAGAGAACCTCTACACTTTTATTACTTCTGGTAAAGGTTTGTTGACCTACTGGTGACCAAGTACAAAGAGGGACAGGGCTTTACTGGTGTGATAAGGCATTTTGTTATCAAATCAAACTGATCCTGCAACTTCAAAAAAACAATTGCCACAATACATATTTTTTTTCTGTATTTTGATGTTTCCCCACCCAAAATGGTTGTAACAAGACCCTCTTTAACTATAACCAGAAGACAAAATTCTTTTAACTGGTCATAGTTGAAAGATGTTGCAGACAATCTAATAAATCTTTAAATTAATAAAATTTGTATCAAAAAGGGTAGATATTATTGTGTAAAACTAAGAAAATGTAGGTTACTATTATTTTCTTCTCTTGCAGTGTTTTTCATAGCTTGTTTTCTTTAGTGACCTAAAATGGAGGAATGAATGGTAATTGTTAAAAACTTCTCTTCACCATTACAGAAAAATCAGGCCTGTGGAGCGATACAGGCGCCTCTAGTTAAAGTAAAAATATGTTTTTAGGACGACTTTTATGCCAGGAAATAATTAGGAAATAAACACAATTTTACAACATCTTCTAATTTTAATAAAAATGAAAAACGTGATAACACGTTTTTTTCATTTTTTATAAAATTGGGAGATGTTCATTTAGACGATTATTTGTTTGTGGAAACTATAAAAATTGCAGTCATGAATAATAAAGAGAAGGAAGAAATTCTGCAACGGAACTATTTCAATGTGTCATACGGTGGTTCATTTGCTGGAGCTAGAAAACTATTTGAAATATTAAACAAGAAATATCCAAAACAATTTACAATATACTTTATTCAAAAGTGGTTGAACAAACAAGATTCATATTCGTTACAAAAGCAAGTACGACATAACTTTAAAACTCAACACGTGCGTGCGTGTATCATCCATCCATGAGCAGTTCGACGCTGATTTAATGTCTGTGGGAAACCTGGCAAAAGAAAATGATGGTATACATTATTTATTATGTATCATAGACATTTTTTCTCGATATGCTTGGGTCAGAATGCGATGAAAGACGTTTTTCATGAAGCAACTCCCACCAAATTAAGAACTGATAAAGGAGCAGAATTTGTCAATCAATGGTTAAAAAAGATTTGAAAGATAAAAATATTTCTTATTTTTCCACACAAAACAAAGTAGGAGCAAATTATGTGGAACGGTTCAACGGGACGCTCAGAACCCCCATTTTTTTAATGTTGAGATATAATCGCAATTATCGATATATTGACGACCTACAAAACATTGTTACTATTTACAACAAAACACCTCATCGTAGTTTAAATGGTCTTTCGCCAAACGAAATAAAAAAAAAAAACGAGGCAGATGTATGGGCATATATGTATCTTAAACATCCAAAAAACCTTTTAAAAACCCCACCATCTTTTAAATTTAAAAAGAATGATTATGTGCGTATTAGTTTCATAAAACACCATTTCGACGAGCATATCAGGATCAATTTACAACAGAAGTATTTAAAGTGAATAAGAGATTTTTAAAACAAGGTATTCCAATGTATAAATTGAAAGATATGAACAATGAAGAAATAAAGGGCTCATTTTATAATTCCGAGTTGCAATTTGTTGATAATACAAAAGATATATGGTTTATAGAAAAAATATTAAAAAAGTCAAAGGACAGAAAAAACATTTAGTTCGATGGGAAGGTTTCGGGAAAGCATTTGACTCATGGATTGATGCGAGGTCAATAGAGGAAAAGTCATAATGGATTTTTATGTTTACATTAGGAGTGATGAAACGGATCAGTATTTCCCTGAAAATAAAGTTCATAAATTAAAGGTGCGTCTAAATGAGCCAATAAACTTTGATGGGTTTTGGAAGGTGGGTTTAATTGAATTAAACGCTGAGTATGATTCTAAAATTAGAAAAGAAACTCAGACATTCTGCTTATTTTCAGATTTATGTAAGGAAAGTATCAAACATGCTTCAAAAAGATCAGTGTTAAGACCTGTTTTTAAAAACGATAGAAGTGGGTTGAAATACAGCTTTGATACTCCAGTTTATTTGCCATTAAATAAAAAATACTTTCAAGAATTTGAAATACAAATTACGACAGGGGATATTTCAGACGCATCTTTTTTAAAAGCACCAGTATATTTAACTCTTCATTTTAAACAATACCCGTTTTACACAGATTATGGATCACTCTAAACTTTATGTTCCAAATCCACAAAAATGGTTCAAGTTTTTTAGTAATAAGAAATTTAATCAGGTGGGAGGTGGCTCTTTAAAACATGGAATTTTACCCATTCAAAAATACCTACCCGAGAATAAACAAAGTGATGTTGTAATTAAAACCATATCACCAGTGGAGCAAAGTGTTCAACAGGCTGTTTCTGATCTAAAGAGAGAAAATATAAAACCATCTTCTATCAAAAGAAAAAATCATTTTAAAGGAAAAAAGACAACAGGAAGGACGAAGAAAACAAATTCAAAAGGACGACAGACAGCAAGAAGGACGAAGAAAACAAATGCAAAAGGAATTAAAAAGAAGAAGACGATAATAAATAATCAAAAACATATATCAAAAGCTAAAGATATTTTTTAATAAAGATGTCTGTGTTCAATATCGAAAATTTTCATGAGGGGATGCCCACCGAACTGGATTTAGTTTACCACCTACTCAAAACGGCGGTTGAAGAAGTTAGATATGAAGAAATACGACCCTTATCTCAAGTCACAGCAGATGGACCAATTGAATTTAAGTTGAGTGGACAAAGTTCATTAGAATATTTAGATATGAGAGGATCTACATTGCATGTTAAGTTGAGAATTGTAAAGGCAGATGGAAGTGTGTTAGATGCAACAGACAAGACAGGACCAGCTAATCTGTTTCTCCAGTCTTATTTTCCACAACAGAAGTAACATTACAAAATAAGGCAACAATTACTCGAACCTATAATCCATATATTGCTATGATACAGACTTTGTTAAATTGTGGAGATGATGCTAAATTAACCCAGTTAACTTCTCAGCTGTTTATTAAAGACGATAATGACCATCCTGCAGATACTAATGCTTTAACTGGAGGAAACAATGGTTTATTTCTAAGACGTCATTACATAAGTGAATCGAAAGTTTTAGATTTAGAAGGACCTATTTATCATGACTTATTTACATTACAGAGATATCCATTAAATCAAATTGATGTGAAACTGAAACTTCATCGAAGTAACAATGCTTTCAGTCTTTGTTCGGGAGAAACAACCCCTAATTACGCAATTAACACCTTAGACATTTATCGTTTAGTTGAAAAGATCAAGATCAACCCCGCTGTTTTATATGGACATTCAGAATTATTGAAAAATAATCATGCTAAATACTTTTTTACCAGACTAGAATGTCGTGTACAGTCCATTGCGCCCCCAGCCGGACGGGGGGTAGAATTCGCCGGCTGCCGTCCTGCAGAGTGGTAAGACCCCACCAATGGACCCGCCTGTTTACCGTGGTTGGAGACTCGTAAGCAGGAAAAGAGAGTCCTGGCAGTTGAGGGGAGCCCAGGGATCTCCAGCTCTCTAACACACTGCTTTGGCCTCGGCTTCGGTGTAAACGAGAGCCTAGATGGGCCCGGTCTAGCGCAATCGGCTGGTCGTTTTAGGATTGGGCGTATTTTATGTGTAAATGTTTTGTATTTGGGGAGCTGTATGGGGGGTGGACATGTGTACCCTGGGTATAGATGCTTCCTTCCTGCATGCGTCCTGCGATACACTTTGAAACATTTTTTGCAATTCCGAAGCAAACTCGGAATATTTGATATCTTTTTTGTATTATGTACATAATTCATGTAGTCCTCTTTCTTGAATGAATAATCTGAAAAATATAATAAACCTACATTTGAAGTTTGCTCGAAATTTGGCAAGTTTACTTTTAACTTTAGCTGGTATGCAATTTTAAGTCCCGGTCTTATATAGGCTTATGGGCTAATTGGGTGGTATGGATTTTTCGTTGGGACTTTAGCTGCCATGGCAAATCCCTGATCTGGGGGACTACCCATGTACTGTTTCTTGTCGCCTCGACTTATTCATGACATCCGAGTATACCATCTGAGTAACTCTGGCATGGGGAGCTGGAATTCCGCTCCATACTGCATGTCCCCTTGTTGGGCTCCGTGGCGGGTAGGGTCCGCGGATGATGAATATATATAATTTCAACCATGGAACACCAAACAAAAAAACGATCACGCGAAGAACTTGACTCGGACTCGGATACAGGACACACACAAACTTCCTTCCCCCGCTTTCTTGTAATCGAATCAAAAACTGATAAACCTCTGTCGAAACTATCGCCATTTGTGATAGAAAAGGTTCTAGTGTCTATCTCTGGATCACCTAAGTCAGTAAAAAAGTTGAACTCTGGCTCTTTGCTAGTAGAAGCTGAGAAAGCAAAACATGCTGAAAATCTCCTAAAGCTATCTCGCTTCTTCGACATACCAGCAAAATGTTACCCACATGGTTCTTTAAATAGATCTAGGGTTATTATACGCTGCCCTGATCTAGCTGGAGTATCTGAAGAAGAAATAGACGAATTTGGCAGATCAGAACGTTACAGCAGCTCGACGAATTACAGTATTCAGAGATAACGTCAAAAGAAGCACAAACACTATAGTTTTAACCTTCAATACTGCAATTTTGCCAAAATGCTTAAAAGTTGGATACCTCAAAGTGACTGTGGATATGTACATTCCAAATCCACTACAGTGCTATGCATGTTTCAAATACGGACATCATGAGCAAAAGTGTAAGTTACATGGAGGAGATGAGCTTTGTCGTCGCTGCGGTTTACCTTCAATTACCCACGACGAGACCAAATGCACAAATGAGATGAAATGTATGAATTGTGGTGAAGCCCATTCTTCAACTTCTCGATCATGCAAGGTCTGGAAGCGGGAGAAGGAGGTTGTTACGGTAAAATACAACGAAGGACTTTCATTTCCTGAAGCCAAAAAACATTGTAGAAGCCCGTTATAATTTATCCTTCTCTTCTGTGTTAAAATCCTCTAACAAAGCTACTGTTGAACTTAAAGACGCTCAAACCCAAACAAATGACGCTTCAGTGCAAACATGCCCACCTAAAAAGGTATCCAGCAACATAGCTAGCTCACAAAAAGTATCCGCCAACTCAAAGCCACGTCCTACGAGTCCAGTTTCTGCAAAAACCTCTGACAAAAGTCAACCCCAATCGCCAAAAACGCAAAACACACAAAGAAAACAATCAGCACCGGACCGCTTTCCTAAAGGATCCGAAGATCAAATACAACACAACCGCTTCGATTGTCTTGATGAAGACATGGAAGCAGATGACTCACAAGCAGAGTCGAATACAAACAAGCAAGAAAGAATCATCAAACTCAATAAAAGATAAATAGATACATACTTCCATTGCTTTGTGGTATGTACCTTACCTTAAATCGAGCAATGAGTAATAACATTCTGCAATGGAATTGTCGTAGTGTTAAAGCCAACTTTGAGGAACTAAACCTTTTAGTAAACGAAGAGAAACCAGTAGCAGTTTGCTTACAAGAGACATTTCTTAAAGACTCTGACAAGTTCAATTTAAAGTATCACTCTAGTTACTTGAAAAACTTTAGTGGTACAGATAAAGCTTCAGGAGGTGTTGCCGTGATTGTTAACAACAATGTTCCTCATCATCCTATCAAGCTTGAAACTTCTTTACAAGCTGTGGCGGTCAACATTACCCTGAATAAGACTATTACTTTGTGTTCTATCTATCTTCCACCTAGTTCGCCTATTGATGTCAAGAAACTCGATAATCTTCTAGATCAATTGCCAGAGCCTTTCATTATACTGGGAGACTTTAATTCCCACCATACATTATGGGGATGTTCAGATACTAATGACAAGGGTCGAGTTATTGAGGATTTTATCACGAAGCACGACCTTGTTCTCCTAAATGATAAGTCTTCAACCTATCTTCATCCTGCTACTGGTTCTTACTCATCATTGGATCTTACTGTATGCAGCCCAGAAATTGTTCCAGATTTTAACTGGAACGTTTGTGATGACCTTCATGGAAGTGATCACTTCCCGATAAAGGTATCGGAAGTAGGACCTTCAGTACAACAACGTCCTCAACGTTGGCAACTTCACAAAGCGAATTGGGAACAATTCAGAATTCATTGCGAACAAACAATTCATCCCAGTACTTTTGAAGAATGTGAAAATCCTGCTCAGCTCTTCACTTCCTTAATTTATTCGGCTGCTGAAAAGTCAATTCCTCAAACTTCGACAAATCCAAAGCACCCAAACAAGCCATGGTTTAATGATGATTGCAAAAAGGCTATAAGAAAAAGAAAATCTGTTCTCAGACAATTTAACCCGAGACCAACTCAGGAAAATCTTTCAAAGTTTAAAATTGCTCGTGCAAAAGCACGTCGGACAATCAAAGTAAACGTTCGTCTTAGCGACAGTACGTGTCTAAATTAAATTCTAGATCGTCTGTCAAAAAGACGTGGGACATGATCCGAAAAATTAACGGCAAAAACACATTGTTGGTGATGGTGTCGTCACCTCCAAAGCAGACATTGCAGATGTGTTAGCTGACACCTTTGCAGAGAAATCCTCTTCTTCAAATTATTCGACAGCATTTCAGAGGTTTCAAAATACTAAAGAAAGGAGAAAGCTAAATTTTAAGTCGAATAACAATGAACATTACAATAAAGATTTCACTATAAAAGAATTGAGGAAGGCATTAAAGAAGTGTCATGACACTGCTGTTGGATGTGACGACATCCATTACCAGTTTTTGAAGCATTTACCATTTCGATCCCTCGACAGTTTACTTTGCATATTTAATCAAGTCTGGCATACTGGTATTCTCCCAGATTCCTGGAAGGAGGCCATTGTAATTCCCATACCAAAACCGGGTAAAGACTCGACGAATCCTACCAATTATCGCCCTATAGCCTTAACAAGTTGTATTTGCAAAACCATGGAAAGGATGGTCAATGACCGGCTTGTTTGGTTTTTAGAGAAAAACAAACTTATTGCTACCGTTCAAAGCGGTTTTCGTAAACAAAGAGGCACTCTCAACCATTTAGTTCGCTTTGAAACTTTTATTCGTGAAGTTTTTATTAAAAAGGAACATGTCGTTTCCGTGTTTTTCGATCTCGAAAGTGCTTACGATACCACACGGAAGTATGGAATCATGAATGACCTCCATGATTTCGGTGTAAGAGGTCGCCTTGCTTATTTCATTTCGGCATTTTTGAATGAACGTGAGTTTAGAGTTCGGGTTGGCGATACTCTCTCAAACCGTCATGAACAAGAAATGGGCGTTCCCCAGGGAAGCATTCTCTCTGTTAGACTGTTCAGTGTCAAAATCAACAATATTGTGAAGTCTGTGTGCCCTGGCGTGGAATGCCTTTTGTATGTTGACGACTTCTGTATTTGCTATAGATCCAAGCATATGCATACAATAGAGCGGCAGTTACAGCAAGTACTGAATAATTTAAGTAAGTGGTCAAGAGAAAATGGTTTCAAATTTTCTAAAACCAAGACCAAATGCATGCATTTCTGCCAATCAAGAAAATTACACTTGGATCCTGAACTTACATTAGATGGAATACAAATTGAAGTCGTTCCTGAATTCAAGTTTTTAGGTATTTTATTTGACTCTAAACTGTCGTTTACTCCACACATCAATTACTTAAGTGATAAATGCCAAAAAGCTCTTAATCTTTTACGAGTTGTCTCCATCATGGACTGGGGAGCCGACAGAAAAGTCTTACTAAGACTATAGGGTCCGTAAGTCTCGTCACGTGACCGCGAGAGTTCATCACTTCCGGGGTGTACCGTAAATTTATCGCCCTTTCATCACAGTATGTGGAGAGATACACGAAGCAATTACGAATGATGAAGTAAGATTTAAAAAGTCCGAGCGATTTGAAAATTTCGGTAGTCGATCAGAGAACGATATGTGACTATGAATACGCCACAGTAAAGAAGAGATCGTGTTCAGCGCAGGTAAACAGGTTGATGGTTCAACCTACTTTCGGTTTCGTATTCAATAGAATCATGCTTTTTTGACAGAGTTAAATTCAAAAAGGTGAATCACGTTTCTTTCAGAAAACTACAGCTGTGTGAAGGCATAAAATGAAAGCAAAAGTACGACACAAGACGTTTTAAAGCAGATATTTATAGATCTATTTGTAATCCGCTATTTGCCGAGGGCGATCGTGCAGAGAGATCTACGTTGAGCCGCTGTTAATTTCAGCCTTGGGTAATATTCAAGTATTTTCAAGACAGCCACTCCAGTATTATGTCTTTAAATATCAAATATAAGAGAGTTCAAATTCAAGATCAGACTGCATGTTCATTGCAGTCTGATCTAGATCGACACTTTGCTGAAAGGTATGTAATTATCTTCTTAGCACAAGACAGAATCTTTGACTGATCCAAATTAAAAGGATTTGCAGATGACAATTAATGCCGTATAGAATAAAGATCTAGTACTCAAATGATGGAAATTTATTTGAGAGGGTAGAAAATATTATTGGAAAAGGAAAAAAAATGCTGGTTACCAGCATTTAATCCCTTTCCTACAATGTTTTCATAAGGCTTCCTCCGGGTCTTTAAAAATCAGGATTGTGTTGTAAAGGATTAATTTTGTGCTTCAAAAGCCAAGGGTCATTTAAGAAAAATGCAATATGCTTGTTTCACTATGCACACTGAATATTACGGTTGTGCATAGTACTTGGAAAGATACCCATGACCAATTGCACTAACTGGCACATGAATGAAATGTTTAACCCTTTCTGTACAGAAAACAGTTTATGAAAACAATGTGGAAATAGGAGAAAATGCTGGTAACCAGACCAGCATGTCTTCCTTTTCTTAGGGTATTATCAACCCTTCCAAAAATGAATTTCAACTTTTTAGCCACTCTTACATTTTTGTCCGCTAGTATTTCGATTTGTACAAGTCATTTACCCTAGTGCTTTCAAGGAAGAAGCCTTTTGATAACATTGTGGGTAAAGGAGAAAATGCTGGTAACCATCATTTCCTCCCTTTTCCTCAATGTTTTCTACTCATTCAAAGACAAATTCCATTCTTCCAGCCCCATTTAAATTGTTGTTTCCTAATGTTTTCAATTGGACAAGTCTAGGATCTGTCCTGTGATAAAGAATTAAGCAATTTTTGCTCTAGTGAGCTAAAAACTTGTATTAAGAAATACTATACATGTATTTACAAACATCTCTTTCTAATATACTTTCAGAGCTTTCTCCTGCTAGAAGAATGACACTGAAAAGGAACCATGATTCCAAGACAACTGCACCTTACAGGGACCACATGTTATGCAATGGTGTTCTCATATATGTATAATTGGACATGCAGTCATTTAAACATTTTATTAAAGAAAAGTAGTGCTGTATAGTATTAATATTCTATGTTTTCCATCTTTGCACGGCAAAGAAGTTCATGCTAATATTTACCGGTACTGCTCAATAGTTAAAAGGGTATTAAAATCCTAACCGAGAAATGACACTAAATTAAAATTGCATTGCAGTAGACTGCTTTTGAAAATATTGTGACCAAATATGTTGCTCACAGTCAGCAATATCTATTTGCCACAATGTTTTCATCTCATTCTTTCAATTATTTTTTTCTCCATTTGCCTCAGATTTTATCTAGTGTTAAAAGTAAAGTTAGGTTTCACGACTTTCTTAAATAAAGGAAAAGCAATATTCTTGTTTATGTTTAGAACAAAATCCTTAATGCTCCTTGAAGAGTGAAAGCAATATACATGTAGTAAAATTCAGTCATTGACATTGTGTGGAAAAAGAAATTTCGTTACATACAACTCTTATTACCTGCACAAAATTAATAGTCCTTTGAAAACATTGTGAGAAATGGCAAATTAATAAACAATTTCGCATTTTTTAACAATATTTTTTCTGAAGCAGAAATTTGCTTCATCAAGGGACCCAAATAACATGAGAATAATGCAAAAGTGTTTTGTTACTACAAGTGAAATAAAGATAAATATCTACAAAACTTTTAAGACTTCTCATGTTTTTCTTATTTAATTTTTACCAACTGATAAAACTCTGGACTTCTTCAAATTCAAAGTATTTGCAGACAACTGATTGATTTTGACTCACATTTTACAATTTACCTATTAAAGGGTAGAAAACATTTTGTTGAAAGGAGAAATTGTTAGTTGTCTTTTCACACAATTTTTCTTAAAGTATTTTTCTGCAGGGTTATTAAAACTCAGAATTTTTTGGTAAGGGTTGTATAAGAAGACATGCAACCATTTTAACCTTTTACCATCTAACAAAATTTTAATCATGTCTATTTTGAAAGCATATTTGGAGGATGAACAATTGTAGCCTAAATTCTTACGAACGAAGTCCGTAACAAAGAAACGAATGAATAAATGCATGGCAGAAATAAGGATCGGAGCGGGATTCGAACTCCGAACTCCCGGACACAAGACCAATACCCTAACCACTGAGCCAAAGAGATATCTCCCTGACGCAGTAGCCAGGTATTGTATTTAAATCGGGAGTATGCCATGCAGGAAGGAGTGGTCTCCCGTAACACACCCCCTCTTAAAGTCATCATTTATTGATGACCCAAAGCCTTATTAGGCAGGAAGTCCGATTTTGGACAACAAATGGGATTAATGGCTCAATGGCCAATCCCGGACGAGCCCCCATCTTACGAACGAAGTCCGTAACAAAGAAACGAATGAATAAATGCATGGCAGAAATAAGGATCGGAGCGGGATTCGAACTCCGAACTCCCGGACACAAGACCAATACCCTAACCACTGAGCCAAAGAGATATCTCCCTGACGCAGTAGCCAGGTATTGTATTTAAATCGGGAGTATGCCATGCAGGAAGGAGTGGTCTCCCGTAACAAAATGATTAGGTTTATGTCTGAAAGGAAACATTGTGAGAAATGTATAAAAAGCTGATGACCAGCTTTTTTCTCCTCTTCCTTCAATGTTTTCAAAAGCCCTCTGCTTCAGGGTAATTAGGAACAAAATTGTTTGGTAAAGGGTTAACTCACAGAACAAAATTTCGAATGGTTCAAGTTGAGAGGATTAGCATGTGATATGCAGCTGAACTGTTGAAATTTGTCTTTGAATGGGTACAAAACACTGCAGAAAAAATGGTTTCCAATATTTTCTCTTTTTCTCACAATTATTGTCTTGGTTTCCTTCCCCCTGGCTGTTTTGACACAAGCTTTTTTGATAAAGAGCTAACTAGATGCCTACTCTTCTAAGTAGAGGAAAATGCCCTGCAAATCATATCTTGTGGTAGATCTACATGTTGTTGCATGTGCTGTCATTTGGACTGTCATGAACTAATCTTGTGCTTTAATGGTTTGGCATTTCCATAGAGTCGAAAATAGGTGATGTTTCATGTGGCAATGTACAGGTGTTTTGTACAGTTATTGAGATTTTTAAGATTTCATGGCCTATCTGCCCTCCTGAAGAAAAACAAGAGGGCCATGATGGCCCTGTATCGCTCCACTGGCTTTTAAACCCTTTACCACACAAATTGAAGTGTTCATGACCATGAAAAAGAGGGCCTTCAAAAACAATGAACGCTGTCAGGCAGTACAAGCAGGTTCATTCATTAGCATGAAAGGTAAAATCCTTGGAAAAATAAGCTGAATGATAGAAACTTTACTCTGAATTTATTATTCACCTCATGTGAGCATAACTATTAGCATCAAAAAAATGAATAACACTTGAAAACAGAATATTTTCTATCAAAAAACTTAATGTCTAGCATCAATCATGTATCAATGCAGTTTGATGATCAAGGGAGGTAAATAGTACCAAACTTTATCTTTCATAAAAAGAGTTATTTCCCTTGATTAATGTATAAATTAAAGTGACTATATCTTGGGGCCCATGTTAAACTTGTGATCCCTGGATGGAGCCAATTTTGACCCCAGACCTACAATATGAAACTAGAATGTGTGGTTATAAACACAAAGATTTTTGAATCTTGCCCAATAAAAAGCCCTGTAAAACAAGTTTGCTCAATAAAAGGCCCTGTAAAATATGTGACCCATGAGACAGGTTTAAAAAGCCAATGTAAAACGTGTGACCCCTGGGATGGGGTCAAACTTGACCCCCAAAGTTAAAATTTTGGCCCTCTTGGTTGAAGCCCATTAGATAAAGCTACATGCAAAATTTGGTAGCCCTAGGCCTTATGGCTATGTACAAGTAGATTATTAAAGTTTCCCTATATAAGCCAATGCAAAACTTGTGATCCCCTGTGACGGGGGCTAAATTCAACCCCAGGGCTATACTTTTGGACACCCTTGGTAGAGACCCCCTAGATAAAGCTACATGCAAAATTTGATAGCCCTAGTCCTTATAGCTAGGTGCAACAAGATTTTGAAAGTTTTCCCTATATAAGCCCATGGAAAAATTTGTTAACCCCTGGGGGCGGGGCCAAATTTGACCCCTAGGCTATAAGTTGGAAACTCTTGGTAGAGAACCACTAGATAAAGCTGCATGCCAAATTTGGTAGCCCTAGGCCCTATGGCTAGGTGGAAGAAGAATTTTGAAGTTCTCCATATATAAGCCCATGTAAAACTTGTTACCCCCGGGGCGGGGCCAATTTTGACCCCAGGGCTATAAATTAGATATCTTGGTAGAGGTCCACTAAATAAAACAACATCCCAAATTCGGAAACCCTAGGCCCTATGCCTAGGTAGAAGAGGAGTTTTAAAGTTCTCCCTAAATAAGCCCATGTAAAACTTGTGACCCCCGGGGCGGGGCCAATTTTGACCCCAGGGCCATAATTTGAAGAAACTTGGTAGAGGTCCACTAGATAAAGCTACATGCCAAATTTGGTAGCTCTAGGCCTTACGGTTTCATAAAAGAAGATTTTCAAAGATTTTCAAATTTTTTCAGTTTTGTTGCCATGGCAACCAGAGTTTTTGAAGGAATTAAATTCTTTCAAGAAATTCTGAAGAGGACCATAGCAGGATCATTTCTGTGAAGTTTCATCAAAATTGGATGGGTAGTTTCACAGAAGAAGATGTTTAAAGAAAAAGTTAACGCACGGACGGACGCACGGACGGACGGACGCACGACGGACAACGGGCCATGACATAAGCCCGCTGGCCTTCGGCCAGTGGAGCTAAAAAACAGGATAAAGCGATGTAGGCCTATTCAAAAAGACTTTCTGCAGAATATTTCATCATTAGAAACATTACACTTGCAAAGGCTACATCAAAATGGGCAAGCACAAGTACTGGTTCTGAGTATTCAAATAGTCTACAATTCTTTGTTATGGCCCTCAAAGTGCCTTTGACCACTATAGTTGCTTTTGTGATCAATGTACATCATGACTAGACTGTACAAAGTCTGCAGTCTGATCTCTTATTTATTGATCGCTTTACTAAGACAGTCCAGACAAGGGCAACTTCAACATTATTCTCACGATCTGATTTATAGAATGAAACGCGTCTTTGATTTATTCCGTGCTCTTTTAAGGGTTAAGCCTATATATACCTAGTTTCTAAAAATGATGAATTTACCTCAAAATAATTCAACAAAAGATGCAAAAATAGGTTTTGAAGCCAACAATTCACGACCAGTTAAGAATGGCTGTCTGAGGCAATTCAATGAATAAAATGAGGCCGAATAATTCCAACTGTCATTATTGGCATCATTCAATACGGTGCAAAGGAGACTTAGGTGCGAAACTGCACTGGTGCGAAACATATCACCGCAATATGTTTCTAAACGCCCCTGAAGGCGCGATCCGAGTGCATTTCTAGAATGAAATGCTAAAAAAATATTATTTTATTGCCATAACTAGGTTAGTTGGGCCTTTTTAGATTAGAAATCGACCGAGTGCATGTCCATTGCAACGATGTACGAAAACTGGGTTACGGATTTTCGCTGATTTCCACGGCCTGTATTTAAATCACAAAATTATTTCTAAACAATATTTTGACCCTTACCAACATCTTTCATCTCCAGTTTTTCCTCTCCAAACCCATTTTTGAGAATTTGAAGAATATGCACATCGGTGTAGCGTCACGAATGTCGGTACATGCATAAGCAAAATAGTGGAAAATATCTCAATATGTCGACCAGCCCCCCCCGGAAGTGCATTTCATCTAAACGAGACTTACTGACCCTATATAGATCACTTGTCCGATCCAAGTTAGATTACGGCTGTGTCGTATATGGCTCAGCCCGACAATCGTACCTTCGCAAGTTGGATTCTATCCACAACCAAGGTTTGCGATTAGTGCTTGGCGCTTTCAGGACATCTCCCGTCAATAGCTTATATGCTGAAGCTAATGAACCATCTCTAAATTTACGCAGGAAGAAACTCTCCTTACAATATTACTTAAAGCTAAAATCAAATCCTGACAACCCAACACATGAAGTAGTATTTAAACCATTGTATAGGGATGAATTTTTAAAAAGAGAGAAAGTTATACCTCCTTTTAGTTTACGCTGTGAAGCGGATATTAATTGCCTTGATTGCGATCTTGAGGATGTAGCAAGCCATAACATTTCTGAAGTTCCTTTATGGACTTCCAAAAGTTCACCTTATCTTTACAATCTTGCTTCAGATAAGAAAGCTTCTACAGATCCGATGATTTTCAAAAATAAATTCCTTGAAGTCAAAGAACAATATTATATTCATGAGGAAATCTATACAGATGGTTCAAAAGATGGGGAAAAGGTTGCTTCAGCTGCCATCCTTGACGGTGAATTGTATCAGTTCCGATTACCTAATAATTCGTCTATTTTCTCTGCGGAGCGAAAAGCGATTGACCTTGCCCTCAACCATATTGAACAAGATGGTTATTGGCGATACATTATATATACTGATTCTTTATCAGTTATGCAAGCACTTGTGAGCGAGAAAACGGATAATCCGCTTGTAGTCAATCTCCTTGAGAAATTGTCCCGATTATGCGAAAGAGCTGATATAGTTTTCTGCTGGCTCCCCAGCCATATTGGTATTAGTGGTAATGAAGAGGCAGATAAAGCTGCCAAGGACGCATTATCACTAGAAATTTTGCCTTTTAAAGTTCCTTTTAGTGATTTTAAACCTCTTATTAATAATTTTATTCATGGTGTTTGGCAAAGATCTTGGAGCGATCCTTCAAATCAAGAGAATAAATTATTCGCAATCAAGCCAAATACAAGCGAATGGCTCCCTGGATTACGGTCAAACCGTCGAGAGGAAGTTATTTTGGCCGTTAAAGAATAGGTCATATCTTATCAAAGGAGAAGAGCCTCCTGTATGTATCCCATGCAATACATTTTTTTCTGTCAAGCATTTACTGAAAGAGTGCACAGATCTTGCACCGTACAGGGATAAATACTTTCATGTTGACAGTTTAAAAACTTTGTTTGATACTGTGAAATTAGAATCACTATTCGATTTTCTGAAAGAAGTTTCTGACATTTTAACTTTTACTGATGGTCTTAAACAGTGTTTATCCTCCTTTAAGGGGGGTTAATTAAAATGTTTGAGTAAATAGGGAAGCCCTGTTTCTCAGTACATGTATTTATTTTGTTAATTTATAAGTATTACATTTTAAGGCCATTCACCTATTCAAAGTTAACTTTTTATCTTGTAAACAAGGTTGCTTCTTTGTTGTTTCTTATCTGTGTCAATGTTTCACAGTATAACTTGAAAAAGATGCATGATTTTATATGTAAGTGCGCCCAATATGACCTAAGTTGTCGACGGGCCATAAAACACCACTCATTCATTCATTCATTCATTACAGTCCATTGCCTCGGGATCAACTTCATTTCACGGGGACAATTTATTTCAAGGTTAAAGACCCAATAGAATAGTTGCTGGTTTTTTGCAATCAAATGCCGTAATTGGCGATTACAAAACCAATCCATTTATTTTTTTTAAACTGCTCTAGTCAAAGCATTTGTATATATGTGGATGGTGTTAGCATTCGCCCTTGGAAATTGGATTTCAATAAATCAAACGGGCAATCCTTGCTTCGAGCTTATACAAGTCTGTTTAAGACAATGGGAATATGGCGTGAAAATCAAGGCAACTTCATAACAAGAGAAGATTTCGCAAATAGTTCCACAATGTTTGCGTTTCAACTTGAAACTAATTTTTCTCAACATGGGCAGTACTTGAAACTGGAAATGTGAGACGAGAGGTGTAGTTTGAAAAGGCTTTATCAGGTAATTTTTTAAACAAGTGCTTTTAACAATTTTTGTGTATGAGAAAAAAATTATAAAAACACTTTCAACAGTTTTTGTGTATGAGAAAAATTTTATAAAATCACTTGCAACAGTTTTTGTGTATGAGAAAAGAAAAATTATAAAAACACTTCCAATAATATTTGTGTATGAGAAAAATTTTATAAAATCACTTTCAACAACTTTTGTGTTAGAAAGAAACGTTATAAAACACTTTCAACAATTTTTGTGTATGAGAAAAAAAAAATATATAACAGCATGTTTTACCTTTTTTTTTCTCTTTACTTTTCAGAGACAACAAGCTGTGTGGTTTACAGTGAAACCGGAGGATATTTTGAAATCGATGCAGTTCGAAACATTTTAACAGAATAATATGAACACTTCACAAATACAGTGTGCTATTAAATGTGACCCAATTCTACAGAAACATATTCTGGGAGTTTTTAGTGCAGACAAAATTCCAAAATATATAGACATATTCCCTAGTGGATTTATTGCAAATACAGAAATTTACTCACAACCCGGGCAACATTGGGTAGCCTTTTACTTCCCTTCAAGAAACACCGTGGAATTCTTTGACAGCTTTGGAAAGTTACCATCATTCTACAATGAAAATTTTACTGATATTATATGTAAATACTCACATTGTATTGTAAATAGACGTAGATTGCAATCAAATTCCTCAAATGTATGTGGACTATATTGTTTATTATTTTTACAACAAAGACTCCACAATGTTTCTCTGCATAAATTTGTTGATATGTTTTCTCATGATGTATATCTAAATGATTACTATGTTTATGAATTAATGTTTAATATACATGTGTATTCAAGATGTCTATAATTTCATTTTAATAAATGTATAAAAACAATCAGTATTTGTTGTTGTTTATTTATTGTTATTCTCTACAAGATTCATTCATTACTAAAGAAGTCGTCTGACTAGCATCATTTAGAATGGAAGCTCTTATACCTTTTAAAACACCATCTAACTGTATCGTGTCTGGAGCTTCATCAAGTGGTAAAACACGTGTCATTTTTGAGATACTGAAAAACGGTAGTAAAATGTTCGATAAAAAGGTGAAGACAATTTACTTTTGCTACTTTTGTTATGATATATTTAGGGGCATTTGACAAAAGGAATTGCAATTGTCAAGTCGACTAAGAACAAATGCGCACAATAAGGTTTTTGTGTCATCTGGCTAAATCTTATTTCTCGATAAATAAACATTTCTTGACAAGGAGCCGTTTGATAAAGGTTCGGCTCTTGAAGCTAATGATCTCGCACGGTCTGCCATTTATTCACGCGTTTTCCATCTTGCTCAGTGAAACATCGTTCCGCGGAGAAAAGGTAAGGGTTCGCCTTTGCACTTTTCCACGCGCCTCGTACATTCAGAATCCTTTGGCCCACCCGGGTGGCACAGTGGTGTGCGTGTTGGACTCATGATCTGGTGGTTGTAAGTTCGATACCCGGTTGAGGCGAATTTTCTTTCCGGCGTATTTTCGCCTCTCACCACTGCTGAAGTATGTGAGAAAAGTAGTCGGTGGCTTTGGTAAGAAAGTTGTGTTAGGACCGGTGTGAGAAAGCCAGGAAACACATGTGCGTCATCGACCGCCATGATATGATCTTAGGTGTTAAAGTGGCGTTAAACCCCAGTACAACCAACCAACCAACCAACCAATCAGAATCCTTTACAGCTTCGTGTTCGCTTAACGTATTTTCTTTTCCTAATCTTCTCATAAAACTGATAGTTTAGGTGATAAAGAATACGGATCCAGATCGAACAACGCTACGATAGGATCGTATTGCCTCTCTAGACTGATCTTCGCAAGAAAAATGATTACAGAAATAAAATACGAAGAAAATCTTACCTTATTTTGTCCTGGCAGTAGAGGCAACGTCAGATAAATTTGATTTAATAAGTCACGTGCAAATCCGACTGAGATGAAGATTCGAATGCAGTTTTCAAAGCCCGACACCTTCTCTTATATGCTCCTCTGAGCTGCTTCCCTACCATTTTTTGACTCGGAATGAATGAATGAATGGTGTTTTATGGCCCGTCGACAACTTAGGTCATTTTGGGCGCACTTACATATAAAATCATGCATGTACTTTAAGTTCTACTGTAAAACAGATGAGAAATAATAAAGAAGCAACCTTGTTTACAGGGTAAAAAATTAACTTTGAATAGGTCAATAGGCCTTAAAATGTAATACTTATAAATAAATTAAACAACAAAAACAAATATTGAGAAACATGGCTTCCCTATTTACTCAAACATTTTAACAGAACCCCCTTGGAGGAGAATAAACACTGTTTAAAACCGTCAGTAATCAAAGTGCTGTAAGCACTGTAATCGGTCGTCACTGAATGATTATTGATTGGTTGGTTGTATTGGAGTTTAACACCACTTTAACAGCTGAAGTCACATCATGGCAATCGATGACGCACATGCGTTTCGTAACTTTCTGACACCATTACTAGGACAACTTTTCTTTCCAAAGCCACCGACTACTTTGCTCACATGCTTTTGCAGAGGTGAGAGGCGAAAATACGCCGGAAAGAAAGTTCGCCTCTACCAAAGATAAAACTCACAACCATCGGGTCATGAGTGCGACATGTTCACCACTAAGCCACCCGGGCGGAGCTACTGAATGATTAGGCAATGTGAATATTTTCAAGGGTATAATTGTTGTCACGGCAACCAGAGTTTTTAATGAAAAGTACTTAAGTTAGTTAAAATTTGACTCGAGAAAAGCATTTCACCAATTACTAGTTGACATATAACACTTGCCGTGAGTACAACTTCTTGGAGGCGAGTTAGAGTTCGTTCAATATTTTCTAGTCATTTTTGCAATAGATCGATCTACTGCTGACAGGCAATGCCAATAAATGTCTGAAATAGACAAATAGTGAGCTTTAACAGGATCTTTGCAGCTATCTATCCTTATCTTTAAACTTAAATGAGCATCACATTGTATGATTGAAAGATTCCCAAACTTTTTACTTCCTTGTACCTCCTCTTAGTTTGACCAATGAAAACCGTAAAAAAAACATGAAATGTTATTTTGAGAAGTCTAAACCAAAAATAGCAAAATGATCTGTGAAACTGAAAATATTAAACTTCTATTCTTCAAGGTTGTATTTTGTTAAATCTATTGAATGCACATAAAGGTTTCTTTTATAGATTTTTGAACAGCTGAGCATTGTACTAGTTAAAAAGGTAAGCAAGCAGTACTAACTCTAACAAAACATTAAAATAGTACAGATAGATATCTAATAGAGTACTCGTATACAAACTTATCAAAAATCAGCTCAATACACATGAAGTTAAATAAATGGTCTATAAAGAAGATGAATACAAAGTTTCATAAAATTTTGTCCAATAGTTAAAGAGATATCAATCCGTAATGGAAATATACATCAAGCCCCCTTTTCCGATGACAGGGCATCAAATGCAAAACAAAAAAAAAAATCTTTATCGGTGGACTATCATAAGGAATGTATGAATGACGTTTCACCAATTTTCATCAAGGATTTTAAAAGATGTTTGTCTGGACAGAGGAGCGGACAGAGAGTGTGGAACAAGATTAAGCTACACAGTCTGTACAAACTGATCTTGGATCTATACTAACCAATAATGGGATATTTTTTTCTACAAAAATAACTTCGAGATATCAATATTCAGGTTTTCACCATCCGCCAGAATGTTTTATTTAACTTTTTTAGCATGTTGAGGATTACCTTGGATTATACAGTTACCACACAGCAAAATTTTAGACCTATCCAAATTGAAAGCATTTGCATATGGCAATTTCAAAGTGGCTCAACTGGTGCAAATTAGTTTTGATAGAGTAGAAAACGTTGTGGGAAAAGGAGAAAATGCTGGTTCTCCTTTTCTCACAATGTTTTCAAAAGCCTTCTTTCTCAGGGGCGTAAAAAGTTGTCATTGTGCGGTAAAGGGTTAACAGCACAGGATGCAATAGTGAACTATTTAACTCTTTACAAAACGAAAAAAGTTTAATGCGACTAAAATGACGAAAACATATTCTGAAACGGTTGAAAACTCAGACTCTCTCTCCCTTTCTCTCTCTCTCTCTCTCTCTGCAACCTTCTTCAAAATGACGACTGAATAAGCGTCGGTAATCGATCACGTGATTCACACAGAATTTGATTCGTTCTCCCCTCAGTTCTCATTTGTATCATGTGACTTTTATTTCGCCAGAAACCTCAACCATAATATATCACGTGACTATTTCTTCCCTTTACGTCGGAAATTTTCAATTTGTTGAACAGCATCTAGAATCTATGCAATAACGTGCTGGTATAAGAAGACGAGTGTCATAATTCATTATTGTACGCATTGATAATAATATGCCATATTTGCCATTCAAAGAAAACAAAAACAAGTAAATCTGATGTTCCTTGACTAGTAGCTAATCTAACAGTCTTCAGTATACAAATTATGTAGTTTGTATGCGTCCATTCCTGTAAAGGGCCTTTTCGGGAATTGGGTCGGTTTGGATTGTGGAAAACGCCGTCTCTAATCGGTCTAACGACCGATTAAAAAGTGAAATGTCAAAAAAGTAAAACTAAATCTTCTTAAAAAGGTTAACTTCTTTCTGAAAATCAAATAGTGATTCTAATTTCACGGTATCAAACAAAGTTTTTAAACTGTCAACATGAAAGTATTTATCCCTGTACGGTGCACGATGTGTGCACTCTATCAGTAAATGCTTGACAGAAAAAAAGTGTTGCACGGGATACATACAGGAGGCTCTTCTCATTTGAGAAGGTATGAGTGCGTCATATGGGTATGACCTATTCTCAAACGGGCCAAAATAACTTCCTCTCGACGGTTTGACCGTAAGCCAGGGAGCCATTCACTAGTATTTGGCTTTAGCGAATAATTTATTCTCGTGATTTGAAGGATCGCTCCAAGATCTTTGCCAAACACTTTGAATAAAACTATTTATAAAGTTGGACTTTTGGAAGTCCATAAAGCAACTTCAGAAATGTTATGGCATGCTACATCCTCAAGATCACAATCAAGGCAATTAATATCCGCTTCACAGCGTAAACTAAAAGGAGGTAAAACTTTCTCTCTTTTTAAAAATTCATCTTTGTACAATGGTTTATTTCATTAGTTGGGTTGCCAGGATTTGACTCGTAAGTATTATTGTAAGGAGAGTTTCTTCCTGCTTACATTTAGAGATGGTTCATTAGCTTCAGTATATAAGCTATTGACGGGAGATGTCCTGAAAGCGCCAAGCGCTAATCGCAAATCTTGGTTGTGGATAGAATCCAACTTGCGAAGGTACGATTGTCCCGCTGAGCCATTTACGACACAGCCGTAATCTAACTTGGATCGGACAAGTGATCTATATAGTCTTAGTAAGACTTCTGTCGGCTCCCCAGTCCATGCTGGAGACAACTCGTAAAAGATTAAGAGCTTTTTGGCATTTATTACTTTAGTAATTGATGTGGGGATTAAACGCCAGTTCAGAGTCAAATAAAAAACCTAAAAATTTGAATTCAGGAACGACTTCAATTTGTATCCCATCTAATGTAAGCTCAGGATCCAAGTGTAATTTTCTTGATTGGCAGAAATGCATGCATTTGGCCTTTTTTTAGAAAATTTGAAACCATTTTCTTTTGATTACTTCTTAAATTATTCAGTACTTGCTGTAACTGCCGCTCTATTGTATGCATATGCTTGGATCTATAGCAAATACAGAAGTCGTCAACATACAACAAGAGGACCATGATGGTCCTATATCGCTCACCTGAGTATATTTGTAACTTATATGGTTTATCGAGGGCAGGCTATTAATTCTTTTAAAATAAGGCATACCCTGGGCTTTGTCACAAAAATATGTTTACAGATTTTCTTCTTTGTCCTTGGCCAGTGGAGCTAAAAGCTGCTGCTTATCATCAATTTTTCTCTTCACAGTGTCTTGTTCCCTTTTTGACTTGTAGTTTAGCCATTACCAGACGACAAAATTTTAGACCGTTCCAAATTGAAACAA
The DNA here is from genome assembly GCA_943736015.1 of Tridacna crocea. Taxonomy (NCBI): domain Eukaryota; kingdom Metazoa; phylum Mollusca; class Bivalvia; order Cardiida; family Cardiidae; genus Tridacna; species Tridacna crocea. Next base: position 10,525,108 of record OX031057.1, on the reverse strand, counting down.
ATTGCAGACGACATTTTAAAATGTATCTAAAATGAAAAATAAGTGATCTATATGGTAGAAAAGATTGTGAGAAAGGAGAAATTGCTTGTTACAAACAATTTCTCCTTTTTAGATGGAATTGATTTTAGAAATTTCCTTCTATGATTCCATGTGAAATAGTGTGCACCAGGGCACAGAGCCAAAATATGACCCGAAGGGGATAATTTTAATTATTTTTATAAAGGGTCACTAGATGATGCTACATGCAAAATATGAATGCTCTAGCCTTTATGGTTTGTCACAAGTAGATTTTTTTAAAAGATTTCCTTCTTTGTGTCTATGTAAAATAGGGTGCGCCCGGGCAGAGCCCAAATATGACCGCAGAGGGATAATTCTAGCAATTTTGGTAGAAGATTATCAGATTTTGCTACATAGCAAATATGAATGCTCTAGCCATTACGGTTTGTCAGAAAAATATTTATTAAAGGTTTCTTTCTTTGTTTCTATGTAAAATAGGGTGTGCCCGGGCAAAGCCCAAATATGACCCAAGGGGAATAATTTTAACAATTTTGGTAAGGGGTCACCCAATAATGCTTCAAACAAAATATGAACGCCCTCTGCCTTATGGCTTGTCACAAGAAGATTTTTAAAGATTGTAAAATAGGGTGCGCCCGGGCAGAGCCCAAATATGACCGCAGAAGGATAATTTCAACAATTTTGGTAGAAGATCATCAGTTAATGCTACACACTAAATAGGAATGTTGTAGCCATTATGATTTGTCACCAGAAGAAGTTTTAAAGATTTCCTTCTGAATTTCTATGTAAAATAGAGTGCGCCCGGGCAAAGCCCAAATATGACCCCATGGGAATGATTTTAACAATTTTGGTAAGGGGTTACCCAATGATGTTTCAAACAAAATATGAACGCTCCCAACCTTATGTTTTATCACAAGAAGATTTTCAAAGATTTTAAAATAGGGTGCGCCCGGGCAGAGCCCAAATATGACAGCAGAGGAATAATTTTAACAATTTCGGTAGAGGATCATCAGATAATGCTACATACCAAATATGAATGCTCTAGCCATTATGGTTTGTCAGAAGAAGATTTTTTAAAGCTTTCCTTCTTTGTTTCTATGTAAAATAGGGTGCGCCCGGGCAAAGCTCAAATATGACCCCAGGGGAATAATTTTAACAATTTTGGTAAAGGGTCACCCAATGATGCTTCATACAAAATATGAATGCTCCCGGCCTTATGGTTTGTCACAAGAAGATTTTTAAAGATTTCTTCCATTTTCAGCCATTTTGTTGCCATGGCAACCAGAGTTTTTGTTGGAATTAAATTCTTTTAACAAATTTTGTAGAGCTTCACCCAAGGAACATTCCTGCCAAGTTTTATCAAGATTGGCCTTCTGGTTTTGGAGGAGAAGATTTTTAAAGAAATTGTTAACGGACAGATGGACGGACGGACGCCGGACAATTCCGGTCACAATAGCTCCCCCTGAGCACGTTGTGCTCAGGTGAGCTAAAAACCATTCCACGCCAGGTCACACATACTTCACAATATTGTTAATTCTGACACTGAAAAGTGTAACAGAGAGAATGCTTCCCTGGGGAACGCCCATTTCTTGTTCATAAGAGTTTGAGAGAGTATCTCAAACCCGGACTCTAAACTGACGTTCATTCAGAAATGCAGAAATAAGCAAGGCGACCTCTTATACCGAAGCATCTTATCTCACTGGAGACAGGACCTCTTTAATGGGAGTCTACAATCTTAACCAGTTTTAACGTCATTTCCATGAAAAAGCAATATTACCAGTCTTTAATCTAAAACTGTTGAGTAGGCAGGGATTGCCCAGCCACTCAATATCATATTTTATGCACATTATATATGAACATATTTCTTTTTCACTTAAAAACCTCTTTTTATCAATCAAACATTGACTTCAACCTTTTTATCACATTCTTAAATCTTATCATTTAAAACTTTTGAGTATATAGGGATTGCCCTGTATCTCGATAATGCCCTTTATGCATACCTTTCAATTCAATTCTTTTATTGTCATTAACGCATTCAATTTAGGCAACTCCACTTTTATTAACTTTTAACACAGATATGCGCGCTAAATGACCAAAGCTGTCGATGCGCCATAAAACAACATTCATTCATTCTTATACCGAAATCATGGAGGTCGTTCATGATTCCATACTTCTATGTGGTATCGTAAGCACTTTCGAGGTCGAAAAATACGGAAACGCGTTCCTTTTTAATAAAAGCTTCGCGAATAAAAGTTTCAAAGCGAACTAAATGGTCGAGAGTGCCTCTTTGTTTACGAAAACCGCTTTGAACGGTAGCAATAAGTTTGTTTTTTTCTAAAAACCAAACATGCCGGTCATTGACCATCCTTTTCCATGCTTTTGCAAATACATGTACAACTTGTTAGGGCTATAGGGCGATAATTGGTAGGATTTGTCGCGTCTTCACCCGGTTTTGGTATGGGATGGGAATAACAATGGCCTCCTCGCAGGAATCTGGGAGAATACCAGACTTGATTAAATATGCGAAGTAAACTGTCGAGGGATCGGAATGGTAAATATTTCAAAAACTGGTAATGGATGTCGTCACATCCAACAGCAGTGTCATGACACTTCTTCAATGCTTTCCTCAATTCTTTTATAGTGAAATCTTTATTGTAATGTTCATTGTTATTCGACTTAAAATTTAACTTTGCTTTATCTGTAGTGTTTTGAAATTTCTGAATCCCGAGACAATATTACCAACTCGGACGCGGAAAAGACGTTCACTCAAGAAGGCTGAAATAAAAAGAGGAAGACGGCCTCATGTAAGTCATTAAAGTCATGCAAGTCTTTAAGAATTCCTTATTTCCAAGTCGTATCGTAAGCGCTTTTAAGGTCGAAAAAGACAGATACTACATGCTATTAAAAGGCTTCTCTGACAAAGGTTTCAAAGCGGACCAGATGATCTATAGTGCCACGTTGGCGCCGAAATCCACTCTGTATGTCAACGATGAGGTTGTTTTTCTCTAAATACCAAACAAGCCTGTCGTTGACCATGCGTTCTAAGGTCTTGCAGAGACAACTAGTAAGAGTTATTGGACGATAGTTAGCGGGCTCACCAGCATCCTTGCCAGGTTTTGGGACAGGAAGATTTTAATTCTTTAAAAGTGAAGAGTTTATTATAATGCTCTGAATTTGGAGAATGGAAATTAAGCTTTTTCTTTTCTTCTCTGGTTTTATTCCTCCGAAACTTTTCAGAATAGTTTGCAGAGGAAGACTTTGCAAACGGTGTCCGCAAGAGTATCTTTGGGTGATTCCAACGAAGTATTGTTAACTTCAATGTGATTAAGAGGGGGCTGGCCTTTGTTATTGGTCGATTCGATCATGTCCCAGGTTTTTTAGTAGTTCTGAGACATATTGTCTCCAAGCCTTGCGCTTACTTTCTCAAATGGCTGGACGAGCCTTTGCTCTGGAAATACGGAATAGATTATGAATTTCTAAGGGGTTGTTTTCTGTCTTTGACAGCCTGTTTACAATAATCACCGTACCAAGCCTTGTCAGCACGTTTTGGATTTGTCGAGGTCTGAGGGATGGATTGTTTTGCTGCATCAATCAATAGGGAAGTAAAAAGTTTTGTGGGAATCTTCGCAAGAAGTTATGGAAGGTCTGTATTTTGATCTGAAGCCACGTGTCTTTTGTTCATGATCGATAAAATAAGTTATTCGTGAATAGATTATGAATTTCTAAGGGGTTGTTTTCTGTCTTTGACAGCCTGTTTACAATAATCACCGTAGCAAGCCTTGTCAGCACGTTTTGGATTGGTCGAGGTCTGAGGGATGGATTGTTTTGCTGCATCAATCAATAGGAAAGTACAAAGTTTTGTGGGAATCTTCGCAATCTCTAAATTTGCCATGTGAAATGGTTTGTTCACAAAGGTTTCAAAGTTATTCCAATTGGCTTTCGAAAGCTCCCATTTCTGTGGTCGTACTCTACTGGATGGTTGTGTAGATGAAAAGATAATGGGGAAGCGATTACTTCCGCACAAATCCTCAGTCACGTTCCACGTGAAATTGAGAAGTAAGACGGCTGCATAAGGTAGTGTCAATAGAAGAGTAAGATCAAGTTAGTGGATGCAAGTAGGTTCTGGACTTGTTATCATTCATGGAAGACAAAAAATTGTTCGAAATGAAGTTCTCCAACTGTAAACCTCTCTGGTTCGTGTCATCGCAACCCCACATAACATTTTGACCATTAACGTCTCCAGCAAGAATAGTAGTGTAAAAGTGGTGGGGGCCGGAATCACCCTAGATATATACTGGTGGGGGCAGGCATCACCCTCTATATTATGCTATGTGGGGCGCGGAATCAGTCTGAATAGTGTATTTAGGAAGCTTGAATCGTCCATTGACATGGTACATTGCCCTCGAGGGTGATTCCTCGCCCCTTACCTGATTCCTTTGCCCCAACCTGATACCTTTGCCCCAACCTGATTCCTTTACTCCTTATTTTTTCTTTTCAGTGTTTTCGTGTCTTTTCCTTTAAACACCTTAGGATGGACCTTGCTCTATGCTGTAGCTAAACTCTTTTTTATGTGAAAAGTTAGGAAATAAATTGACCGGTTTATGCTGAATGAGCACAGCAGTATAGTAATCCATTAAAAGTGGTTTTACTTCGCTAAATTCTGTCATCCTTTTTTAAAATCTAATAATGAACCTAGTCGTATGTTGTGGGAAAACCTGTACTGCTTTCATTTAAGATTCTAATAATTGGACTGAAATTTTAGTTTGATGAATTAAGAGAAAAGTTGTTGTTTAACTGATATTTACAATTTGATAAGGAGCAACCAAAATAGTCAATATGAGTGACAAAAAGAAACATTTTACAGGATTCTTTTTTTGGGGTGAAAAAACCGAATCGCATTCTTTGTAAGAAGTCTCCCGCGGTGTTTTCAATCAAAAGTAAAAGAGGCAGCAAACGTAAAAAAATATATTGATAAATGTAATTACATTTCAGAAGTCATAGAAACGAAAATTAATATTGATAGAAATCAAGTGAAGTGTATGAAATATATGTTAAAAATCATGAATATATCTTGATATATTTTAAAGGGGTGAACATTCTTTGGGTGTCGCAGTCGAAAATCAGGCTTACACAAGGCAAGTTGTAAAGCAATTGAAAAATGAATAATATGTCTATTAGCGCGACAGTGGCTGCCATGGTAAACGTCCTGGTGGACTATCGTTCTATAATTTTAAAGGAACAGGAGAAGTCTAAGGACTTGGAGAACAAGGTATGTGTACCTTTTGCCATCCTGTAAATTCTCTCTTATGTTTAACATATGGTCTATTTTTATGTATTTGTGATTGATTATACCACGGTTTAACTCCGTTTCACCTTATTGTAATCTTACCACGATGTCAGTTTAGTTACCAATATTTGTGATGTGTCACTCAAATAGAAATTCTTTAGGAAGTGCGCACTCTGCTTAATCCTGATTTTATTAACTTTTCTATATAACAAAACTTCATTTAAGGTAGCATACAATTATTTTACAAGTATCGACTAAGTGAATCTCCACTTCCATCATTTTTTCGTGCGTTTTATTCACAAAGTTTTTCCAGATGGTTCCTTTCTCAGTGACGGGTTACTTTTACCCCCATAACTTCAAGTGTAAGGATCAAGTAATATCATCTTTTTATATGATTTCTTCGTCAGATGAGTATTCTCCACATTCATAAAGAAGAATTACAAAAACAAGTTGTCGCACTGGAAAAGGAAGTGCGGAGAGTCAATGCGGATCTTCAGATGGAAAGATCAACAGTAAGTTACGGTTCATGTTTATTTTATCTAAGCTACTTTGTAACAGAGGCTTCCCCGCGCAAGTGTCAACGCTTAATTGCAGGTGCTTGATAGTGAATGGAAGTTCCAAATCAAAAAGATGGGATAACTCTATATCAAAATTCTGTCTAGACTTACCGGATCTGCCTTGAAGATATAAACAACTGCTCCAAGTTTGAAGTAATAAAAGAAAAAATATTACACAATACCTCATCGTTTCTCCGAAAAATGTCAAGCTACAAAACTTACATTTTCTACATTGCGTTTGATTACACTTGAGGCTCACTAGCGTAATTTTGAAGGTTTTGCTGTGCATGCAATACAATCCCTATTTCATTTTTATAATGACGTTTCCTTTTTTCAGAATGCACGTATCCTCACTCAGATGGAGATGGTCGACACTATAATCTCCCAAACGGAGAAAATAGAAGCTGCAATAAGTTTTTTTTTTTGATCTGGTAAACTTCTTTGAACTGTAATATTCATTTTTAGACATCTGTTAATCCGTCGATAATAGCAATGGCTGCATTATTGGTTCGGTGTTTAATGCCGCTTTCACGCATATTCCGATATTAGTCAACGTACAGCAGAGTCCAGAGAGATTAATCTTTAGTTATTAGAATCATTTGAGAGAAGTAGCTAAAACAATGAAGGGAAAGTATTAGTTCTACTGTTAAATGGTCTGTGGTATGAGCCGAGAGATCTGCGCACATGTGACCTCCCACATCTGAGGCAAGGGTCTTACTCCGAGGCAGTGAGTACATAAATTAGAAAATAAAAGTTCTGTAAGTTATCTAGCTCCGGTGGTAAATCAGGCATGATCTCGAGTTTGAACCCCGAATTGGCTAGATCAGATGTTAGCATCTTGAAGTAATTATGCAGGAGCTCGAGTTCGAATCCCGAATCGCCTAAAATTCCTTCCTGTATCTGAGACAAGTCACTAGTCTCTTACCCGTGGGCGAATCGTCTAAGTGGGAACAGCATCTTGTTGCTCGAATTGGATGTTGTGTTTGTAAGAATGCAAAAATGACATACATATGGGTAGGTGCACTAGCCACCCTATATAACTGAAAAATTGTCGAAATTGGCGTTGAACGTCATACAATTAACAAAATGCATTTCATTTATCCCCGAGTTTTATTAACAGATCATTTTGATCTAATCATAACAAAAGTAAAAATATAATAAATCAGCAGATCATTCTGATCCAATCATTGTAAATTTAAGATATAAAAAAATAAAATACAAGGCATGGCAAAACTGTGATTAAAACTGTGAATAAAAGCCTGAACATTTTATTTCAGGCTCTTTCACTATCCTGAATGTCTCAACAACAACAACACCATCATTAAATATTCAACTTTTAGTTTGTTTTAAAACACTATGAGAAATCAAAGTACTGAAAGTACTCATGGAAGTCGATTTTAGAATTAGATTGAGTACATGAAGAAATCGTTCCCCCTGGTCTGAAGGTGCGTTCAATTTGGATGTGACCAAAAGTTTCTCATCATGTGCAGAGTGAAATAGTCAACAAAACTCAATACTATTTAAGGTGAAACAGTTAAACAAAAAGAAGAACAGAAACAAAGCTTCTTTTTTTTTTCAATTTAATTTGAAAGAAGTATCATCTTCTAGTAACATGAATCGAGTACCACAACAAAATGAATATTATGTAAAGGTAGTTGAAACAAGTAAGCAGTATATTTGTGAATAAACACCTCAATCTCAAGCAGGACATGTCAATACCCTTTCGCACACAATGACGACTTTTGACTACTCTTGGAGAGAAGCAGCTTGAAAATATTGTGGCAAAAGTAAAAAACAATTGAATACTAAGTGTTACATTCTTATCCCAGTGCTTTGTCTCAATTCAGACCTGTCAAAAAGGCTCGCAAAAAGACTAGGAAGTTTAACTTTGAACTGCATAAAAAAGAAAATGTGGCTTTTATTGCATAATATTTCAAGGGACCAAAACAAAAATCTCATATTTTTCTTATATTTTCGAAACATCAAAATAAGTAATAATAGCTTGTAAAGATCTTTCTGATATTTTTTTTAATTGTATGCCCTTGTAGTATGATGAACATTGAAAGTATATTTTAATACTTCAGCTAGAGTATATTCTCATACTGTTAAATTTGTTTAATGCAGAGAATACTTCTAAGACAAATTTAGGGACCATACAACTTGTATAAAGAGAAATAAATGGCCCTTGAATCAAAACTTAACCCATAGCCAACTAGCCCGATTTTTAAAGTTGTTCGGTATATTTTTGAAAACACTGTGTCCAAAGGTAAAAATGCTTGCGACAAGCATTTTCATCTCTGCTGATGCTTTGAGTTGCAAATAAATGAAAGTAAAAAAAGCTCAAAATCTTATAATTGATGATGATTTTTAAAAAGAAAACATGAGTACATGTATTTAGCCAACAACTTGCACACTATGTCAAAGGAATCTACAGATAAACACTGGTACATTGCAACACAATGCTTTCTTCATATAATCCAAATAGTGTCTCTTTCCAATAATGTTTATATTTATCCTTTCAGTACCTTTTCCACTTTTTTGGCCGTTTTTTGAAATTGTCTGCTGAAATCTGGGACAATTTAATTTTTGTCTGCTAGTAACTATTTATTAAACAACAAAATTTTAGACTGGTCTAAATTGAAAGCACTTGCAGACAACAAAATAAAGTCAACTCAAAAATTAAAGTTTTCTTCCAGGCAAGGCGGAAAACGCTGTGGAAAAAGGAGAAATTACTGGCAACCAGCATTTTCTCCTTTTCCAACAATGTTCTCAAAAGCCTTCTATCTCAGGGTAGTGAAAACCAGGGATGATTTGGTAAAGGGTTAATTGGTTAAAGAACAGGCAAATATAGTAAGATACAGCATGTAAACATAAAGGTAGTGGCAAAAATATTATGAACATGTACCAAAAAGTAATCAAGTGAAAATATATACACAAAAACCTGACTAGCCAGACGATGTGCATGTAAAATATCAATCTATCACTCTATGTACATAAAAAAAAATTTAGTCTTGAAAAGATTTGCAAACAAGAAATGAACTTTTGCTCAAAGTGTGCAGTAGCCTTTTGAAGAAAGAAAACATGGTGACCGATGGAGTAAATACGCATTACAAGCACTTTCTCGTATACCCAAAATGTTTCCAAAAGCATTCTACCTAAAGTCTATAAACTAGAGGCGCTTGAGCGCCTGTATCGCTCCACAGGCCTGATTTTTCTGCAACAGTGAAGAGAAGTTTTTAACAATTACCATTCATTCCTGCATTTTAGGTCACTTTAAAAGAAAAAAAGCTATGAAAACGTGAGAAAAGAAGAAAATAAAAGTAACCTGCAATTTCTTAGTTTTACACAATCATTTCTACCCTTTTTGATACAAGTTTTACTAATTTGAAGATTTATTATGTTGTCTGCAACATCTTTCAATTATGGCCAATTATAAAAATTTTGTCTTCTGGTTATAGTTAACTCATTACCAAATGACAACATTTTAGGGTTGTCAAAATGGAAAGCATTTTGTAGATGAAAAAATAAGTGACTGAAAATTTAAAAGTTGTTTTGTGAAGGGTAGATAACATTGTGGGAAAAGGTTACCAGCATTTTCTCCTTTTCCCACAATGTTTTCTGAAGTCTTCTTTGTCAGGGATCAGTTTGATCGGATAACAAAATGCCTTATCACAACAGTAAAGCCCTGTCCCTCTTTGTTACACAGTGTTCTCACTAGGATTTTAAAAGTTGGATTCCAGGAATCCAAGTCAAGAAAAAGTTGGATTCCAAACTGAAAAGTTGGATTCCAGCCTGAAAAAGTTGGATTCCAAAACAGTTCGGAAGAATTTTCACGTGCAAGTTATCAACATCTCAAAACTGTAAATTTTAGATTTGTGCATCATGGAGACATAATGTCTGTAATACACAAGTCTAGATTTACAAAGGAAATTACTTAGTATGTAAGATTTTATTGTAATAGCTCAAAGAAATAAAGAAGTTTAATAACTTTTCACTTATCTTTAATTTAGAATATGTAAATAATTCAACATGATAATGCATATTTCAAATATTTGTGATAATAATACAAGTACATGTATATGTAAAAAGGCAATAGTTGTAGATCCTTCGTGACAAAATTTTGTAAATTCAGTTCTTATTCCAATTCAATTTTTGTCAATATGGATTATGATGTCTACATTTTCCTTGACAATACTTTAGACCTGTCCAAATTTAAAGCTTGCATAAATTTGCAGATAACATAATCATGGATTGAACAATTCATTTTGGCTTTCAAAATGTTCTCAACTTGTAATTAAGTACACAATGAAAGTCAAATGAAATGAAAATCAAATGAAAGTTCAATCTCTCTCCTTCTTTTCATGACAAATCTACATTTATAAAAAGTGCCCTGGCTTTGCTTCAAATCTACAAAAGCTCATCATAAATGCTATTTACTTCAATTTGATGAACAGGAATAATTGACAAAATTTTAGACTTGTCCAAATTTAAAACATTCGAAGATGACAAATTACATTAACTCAGCAAATTAAAATTTATTTTGGGAAAGGTAGAAAATATTGTGGGAAAAGGAAAAAATACTGGTGGCCAGCATTTTACCATTTTTCCACAATGTTTTCAGATGCCTTATTTCTTAGAGTATTATAAGGTATTATAAGCTGAGGGACTGACAGACTGTGGTGAAAGTTAAGCAAAATCATTACTCTCACTGTTCATACACATTTTATCACTTTCGTCTTATTCTCTTTGCTAAGAATCTTCTGACTGCTGGTTGTGGGCCAAAATCTTCTAAGGAGGGACCCTCTTCTTTCACTCCCATGAGTTTAGTGACAGTATCATGCTTAAGGCGAGCTCTTCCTTTTGTTTTGATCTTGTTGTGAACACTAAACCCTCTTTCACATGCGATGGAAGTGAGTGGTGAAGTCAGCACAATTGTAGTTTTTCATAATGATACTGCAGGCTTCTGGTAGAGAACAATTAAGTGATTTCAAAATAACTTTCAGTTGGTAGTAGTCTTCTTTTGCTTTATTTGCATCCAACACTCCATTTTCTTCTCCATAAAGGTAAGTTAGCTGCCAGAGTTCTTCTTCACCATATTCTTCAAGGCTGTTTATATTCTTTGGTATTTCAGCTGGATTGAGGACTTTGTTCAAGAGTTGGAGATTTTTTATGGAGTTTTCATCAAATCTGGAAGTGATATTATCAATAAGTTTTTCAATATAATCTGTTGAGTTATTTTGAAACTACATTCTTAACTGTTGTTTGTTGTCAATTTCACTCCTTTGCAGATGCTTTTTGTACTTTCAATGTCATCATATATTTTTGTCAGTACAAATTACTTGTACTAGGTCACCAGTAGGTCAACAAACCTTTACCAGAACTAATCAAAGTGCAGAGGTTCTCTTGTTTTATATGAAAAGGATTATAGATTATGTAAAGCAACCATCTTTAACTCTTTACCAAACAACAAAATTTGGGATGTGACCAAACTGAAAGCATTTGCAGACAACAAATTAAACATTGATGAAATGATGATTTCTCTCCTTGATAGAGTAGAAAACACTGAGGTAAAAAGAGAAAATGCTGATTACCAGCATTTTCTCCTTTTCCAAGAGTGTTTTCTAAAGACTTCTTCTTTAGGGTCTTTAAAAGTCAGGACTGTATGGTAAAGACTTACCAGCATAGGAACTAACCTCCAATACAACAATGAAATCAAAATGAATAGTATATATGAGAGAAGAAATTTTTCAAAGGTCTGAAAGAGATTAACTCATTACCCAAATGACAATATTTTAGGCTTGTCCAAATTGAAAGCATTTGCAGACCAAAGATAAAAGTGAATGAAAATTTGAACTTTGTTTTTTGAGGGGTAGAAAATATTGTGGGAAAAGGAGAAAATGCGACTTACCAGCATTTTCTCCTTTTCCCACAATGTTTTCAAAAGGCTTGTTTCCAAAGGTCGTCAAAAGTAGGGATTGCGTGGTAATGGGTTAACTTGAGGACAATACTGTCGAAAGTTTAATTATCCTTTTACATCTTGGTGATTCTGTTAAAGATACTGAAAGCCAGTTTGTGACATTGCTTTTCTGGGCTTTGTCAAATAGAACTTCAGGAGCAACATGTAAATGTGCTTGTGCTAATGGTGAACAGACACACAATAGTCAAAATACCAACCCATCACAACTGTTCAACATGAGCACTAGGGATAACCTGGGAAGACTAGAGTGGATTTAATACCTTAATTTCAGTCTTTGTTTTGGTTGACACTGACATCTCGTCTCTGTATGTATTGACAACAACAATTGTTAGCTGTATGTATTGACCCAATTAAGTTCTTTGAACTCATCTCCCTCCACTCCCTCCAGAGTGACACCTTAAAGTCATCTGTGCCATCTTGAGATCTTAACTGTCTTGACCTGGACGTCTGTCCCTCTGACCTGCACAATCTTCACAATCTCTTCCTAAAACAGATACAAAGAAATATAACCAAATGATAGCCATACAAAAATCTGAACAGTATTTAACTTAACATTCTTCTTTTATCAAAGATGCATATTGTAGATTGATGCAACATCAAGTTATTGTCCAAAGAATTGAAGAGGGCCTTGATTGTCTAAAATTACCCACCTTACTGTTCAGCAATTTTTTCTTTAACAAAAATGTTTTTCAAAAATCTTTTCAAGGGTCAATTTTACCTCTTATGCTGCTGATTTCCCAGAATAGACTATTCCAGATTTGCTTACGAATTTCAGTCACTGTAAAATTTGCCAACAGTGCAGACCAACATCAGACTGAATGGCTATGCAGGTTGATCATTGGTCTACACTATTGGCAAATATGACCAATGTTGCAATAGGCAAGATAGGGGTTAAGGCTTCCCGTTAAGCTCAGCCCGCATTTCTTTAGCTTAACTGCTTTATCCCACTTGAAAACATCATGCTAACACATACAAACCAGGTCTAACCCCTTTACCCATTGACAACATTCTAGCCTTGTCCAAATTGAAAGCAGTTGCATGCAGACAACAATTTCAATCTCATTATCTGAATCAAATGCTGCAGTTGTTCCTATGACATAGTAGAAAATATTGTGTGAAAAGGAGGCTTCTTTCAAAACTCATCACTGAGTAGTAAAAGGTTAAAGAATGCTTCACATCTTTTGTAGATGATAAAATATTGGTTTTAATGTTCAATCAAGGATCATAATCATTTGAGACAAATCTCCCTGACTGTGGCAATTGTTAAAAGCTAAAGTGGTCCGAACAGACATACATGTATCTAAAATGGTTTGCATTCTGCATCAAATCAACAGTGCCACTGGTTACCTTAAACTCTTAAGACTACCAAACAATCCTGACTTTTAACGATCCTGAGAAAGAAGCCTTTTGAAAATATTGTAGGAAAAGTAGAAAGTGTGGGTAACCATCATTATCTCCTTTTCTCACAATGTTTTCTATTCTTCCCTAAACAAATTTCAATTTTTGAGCCACATTTATTATGACATCAGCATGGCTTTCAATTTGGACCATTCTTAAATTTTGTTGTTTGGGAAAGAGTTAACTCATTTCCAAATGACAAAATTTTAGACTTGTTCAAATCTAAAGCATTAAATTTTGCAGACGACAAAATAAAGGTGACTGAAAAATTGAAACTTGTTCTTGGAAGGGTAGAAAACCCTGTGGGAAAAGGAGGAAACGCTGGTTACCAGCATTTTCTCCTTTTCCTACAGTGTTTTCAAAAGGCTTCTTTCTCAGAGGCGTCAAAAGTAGGGACTGTGTGGTAATGGGTTAAGCACACATACTGTACAGCCTTTTTACCTATGCAAACACAATTTTCAAAAAACCTTTTATATCAGATTTGACTCTTTACCACACAACAAAATTCAGACCGATCAAAATTGAAAGGAATTCCAAGAGACATAGTAAATGTGGCACAAGTAATAAGATTTGTCAGTAAAGGATAAGACCACATTATGGGAAAAGAAGAAAACATTGGTTACCAGCATTTTCTCCTTTTCCCACAATGTTTTCAAAAGCTTTCTTTTGTTCGGTTTTGCATGCACATTCATTTAGGTTTTTTTTTTTTTCAATATTAATGTTTAACCCTTTTCTCTACAGAAGCAGGTATCAATTTTGCGAGATACTTGCCAGCTAAATTGAATGAATCTACTAAATATTATGTCAATTAACTTCAAAAACTTCAATACCATGACACTTTTTGTATACATTTTTTTATGGTATTCCCTTAAAAGGCTACGTAGCCTCTTAAGGTATTTTTGAATTTCGCGCCAAAAATCAAAAGAAGCATTGTGGGAATATAAAGTGACTGGCACATGACTAATGACGCTTAAATTCCGTAACATAACAAACATGTTATTTTCCATAAACTTCTTCAGTCGCTGTGTTTGAGGCATCATTTGTGTATTTCCGGTAAGTGAGTGAGCAAGTTGCTCATCTAAAAGTAGACCATGGTTCCCGTCGGTGTTGACCTGGGCTGTATTAGATCTCTAATTTCTCTTGTTGTCGGATGGTTTTCGACTACTGGGGTTTTATGAATGAAAATTAAAAGGTACTGGGAGTATCAGGATGAATTTTAATATTTTTGTATTAATTTCGTCCAAAAATCTGAAGGGCCACCTTAAAGTGAAAGTACAAAAGCTGCAATACTTTTGACTGAGCCAATTTAAAGATTTAAATGCATATATATGTTAGATCCAGGTTGACAGCATTAAAGTCAAAATTAACTATATGAAAGGGGAAGAATAGATCACCATTTTATATTTTTCCAACATTTCAATATACTTTCACCTTAGGGCTGCAAAATCCTAGTGCTGAAAGGTAAGTTTAAAAGATTATAAAGGTGTAAGATTTATTATACAAATGCAAACCATGTAAACTCACGTTAGGAGAAAGGGCCGAAATTGTAATGGGCCGAAATTGTAATGGGACGAAATTGTTATCGGTCGAAATTTCCAGTCACTGTGAGGACTGTTGACATTTGGGATTCGTTAAATATTCTTCTTCGACGAAGAGCAATACATTCAACTAGTTATGGCAGCAAATGGAATACAAATCATTCATATTTATATACTAATGTAGCCTTCTGTAACGCAGGCGTAAAGCTTTTACGAACTTACAATCAATCAAAATGGCGACTGTAATCTTCATAAACAATCACTGACCTACTTCGTTTCTAAACAATACTTAAGTAAGGGCGTAATGTCCTTCACGTT
This sequence comes from Tridacna crocea, assembly GCA_943736015.1. Lineage (NCBI taxonomy): Eukaryota > Metazoa > Mollusca > Bivalvia > Cardiida > Cardiidae > Tridacna > Tridacna crocea. The sequence continues at coordinate 10,510,018 of OX031057.1, read as the reverse complement.
TAAAACAAAAACACATTTCAAAAAAGAAAAAAATACATTGAACTTTACCTCTGCAGCCTTGGGTTTGTTCAGATCAAATTGTGACTTGCTTGCCTTGCGTTTCACTCGCCGCCGTTTATGCTGTGGTGTGGATGAAAGTCACGTTGCGAGTATGAATAAATTAGGTTACTAGCTATTCAACACTTCAGACATTCAAGCAAATTTTTGTTGAAAATGTAAATGCCTTGTAAAATAAACAAGCCAATAATTTTATTGGTAAAAGTATTAATGATGCGTGTTTAACGAAAGCTATTTTTGATGTGAACATAGATCCGAGTGACATATCATTCATAAAATAGTGCCCGATTGGTAATCGTAACATCTCGGCCGATTTGATGGCTCTCAACATCTGAGTAATGCCGAATGGCTAGATTCGTCCGCATTCATATAGAAAAATATAGGATCTGTGTATTAACAAATATCAAGATTTGATAATTATTCATTGAAATGTCATAACAGTTCAAAGAAAATATCTGTTTAGTGCAATAGTTTGGCTTATTTCATTTTTTATCTGAAATTCAATCGTTTTATATGTTTAAATGCTTGAATTTCATAGAACTTTTTTTTCGCTGGTTGAATATTTGTGTTGTTGGGTGATTTCCCAAATGCCTGAGCGTTGCTATAGGAAGACCGATTACTGACGTAATCGACTTCCAAAAAGCAATATCACCGGACATGTTACTTTTCCACAGTGTTTTTTTTTTTTTTTTTTTATTGAATCGGATGTACAAAATACCAATTCTTTTTGTCATACTTGTGGAAAAACTTTTAATGATGGTTTATAACAAATTTAAATTTACAACAAACTTAAATATACTTTTATTTTCAGTGAGAAAAGAAAACGGGAGGTAAGTATCGGTTAAATGAAATTCTTTTCACAAAAATGCTTTCTTTATATCCATTTTCAGTTCACACTTTTGCACAGAAATAGAATGCAAAAAGAGTCTGTATACAAGAAAATTTGAAAAATTATCAGAGAGCAAATTATGGACTATTCGAAACTAAAATCAGTTTTCTTTTCACTTTTCGGTGAAACAAAAATATATACAGGCAAAAAAGAACCATTTTAACTTCTTAACTAAACGAGGTTTCCAAGAAATTACTTTGGAACATACTGTGAGAAAAACAGCAAATGCTTGTAATGCACCAATTTTCCTGTTATCATTTTTTTTTTTTACCCTGCATGAAAACCTTAATTTCAATATATCTAGAATATTTTTACCAAAACAAAGTTGAACATCTCACATCAGAAAAAGGGTTAAAGTCATTTAACCCTTTGCCAGACAATGTCGACTTTTGGCAACCTTATAAAAGAGAGCTTTTGAAAACAGTGTAGGAAGAGGAGAAAGTGTTAAAGTCATTTAACCCTTCGCCAGACAATGTCGACTGTTAGCAACCTTATAAAAGAGAGCTTTTGAAAACAGAGAAGGAAGAAGAGCAAATGCAGCATTTTGTCCCCTTCCCACACTGTTTTCTGCCTTATGAAAGACAAATTACATGTTTTGAGTAATACTTAACTTGTCGTTCATATATGCTTTCAGTTTGGACAGGGCTAAAATTTTATTGTCTGGTAAGGAATTAATGCATCAATAAAGTGGTATATATTATTAACAACACTATTGAAATGTTTTCATTCTGTTTTAGCTGGAGCCTATTGTAAGACTGAAACGTCTAAATAACAATGAACCACCCGCAAATGAGCAAGTCAAAGTTTTAAAAAGGTAACAATTTTACATGGTAATGAAATGTTTTCAAATTCAGTTCCTGATGAAAATTACTTTATCCTTTTAACACAACAACAAAATATAGACTTCCTAAAATGAAATGCATAACAAATCAAGTCTTTCTGGTTAAGTAGAAAAGATTATGGGAAAATAAGAAATTGCTATTGACGCACATTTGTCCTTTTCCCACAATGTCTACAAAATCCTTTTTCAACATTATACAAAGGCTTATTCGATAAAAGAAAAACTAATTTTTTAAGGAACGAAGTTAGATAAGTACAGTCCAGAAGTAATATTTTATCACATTCCAGAAAGTCAGCTCAAGGTGAATATGGAATGATACAAGCACTTTTAGTCCACCTGATAAGTGAATGGAATAAAGAAAATACAACTAATTAAAGAACAACAATGGAATAACAGAAAAAAACAATGCAATTACATATTGCAAGGTGCAATTAAGAAAAAGCAATTAGCCATTGCAAATTACACGTAGGAAAAAGTGATTCTAATGATAAAAAATGACATGCACAACACAGGACTTTAAATTGAACTAACTGTAAAAAATTAAAATCTTAGTTTTAAGATTTACTTATTTATCTTATTTCAGAGATGGTTTGCAGGATGAGAAATTTTCGGACGGTACAATCAACTAAGAGAACAGCGGGTCAAAAAAAAAAAAAAAAAGGAATCACAAATAAATGAAGTTAAATGCATTTGAATTTAAATTGTACCATTTAAAAGTATTGAAATTAAATGCTTTTTAATTTAAATTGTACCATTTAAAAGTATTGAAAATATTATACAGGTGATAATCTGTTATTTTGTGGCAGATCCAAGTGTCAGTCATTGACAGAAACATGAAGTTTAGAAGCAGACAAAAAAAAATGAACAAAAGATAGAGTGACCTGAGTGGTTTTCTCCTGGTTTTGAAATTAAATTCTCTGTCAATTAGTAACCTTTGGACCGACTGTAAAATAAAAGATTGTAATCGTCACAATGATTTCATACTTTGAATGGTACTAACTAAATCCAAAAGCATTTTGACCCCTGCTTTGTTTACTTTTGACAGCTGTTGTTATTCTAACAGAAAAATAATTGCACCAATTTTAAAAGTATTGTTTAACCCTTTACCAGACAACAAAATCTTTGACAGGTCCAAATGAAAAGCATTAGCAAAGGTCAATTGTGGCTCAAATGATGAAGTCTGTTTGTGATACATCAGAAAACGTAGGAAGAGGACAAAAATGCTCCCACAATGCTTTCAGAGGTGTTAAAAGTTGACATTGGGTAGTAAAGGGTTTATTTAAAAGAGTCATTTCTAAAAACGTAGCCTATCTGGCCTCCGTCTGATCCTGAGTGGATATCTTCTCTGATTTTCATTTCTTCCTTTCATGAAATAATAAATGTCCATTATCTTTGTGATGATGAAAATGTACATGTCTCTCAATATGTTATTTATGAAGTCATGAATATATAAATCAAGGAAATTCACTTTATCTATCAGCAGCTTGACAATCAGCAGCAAAGCACAAATAACCAGTTTGTCTATAAGAGAATGTAAAAGATACGATTATAGCAATTGCATAAAATGAATGGTGGAAGCTTGTAACTCTTTACCAAATGGCAAAATTTTGGACTTGACCTAATTCAAAGCATTTCCAGACAAAGAAAATAAATATTTGGATTGGTCTTTAATAAAGTGGAAAACACTGTAGGAAAATGCCGATTACCAACAGGTTATCATTTAATCATTTTTTCTTTTCTGTAATACATCCTCTACTGAAAAAAGTGTGATATCCAGATCATCATTCACGGCATCAAAGATGATATTTTGTCCCTGGACAGCATTAAACTGTTGCAATTCAATGTCAGCTGTGTTGTTACGTTTCCTGACTTTCATAAAGATGAAAATGACAAGCATTATGATCATAATCAAAGCTGGAATAGTGATGATGATGATGATGATGACAGATGTGGTTTTCTTGGAATCTATAAAGACAACACATTAAAAATTGTATATTTTTAATAATGAAAAAAATCTTAATCAGATAATATTTAGCATCCCTTAGATAGATATAAGACATTTGAAAACAATCATGCAAAATACTTCATCAACTTACAGGTCTATATTATTTTCAACATTTTGGAATTCAAATGTTTGCTCATAGGAAAGCATTTCAATATTTGGTCCTTCATAAATTCTACTGTTCGAAGAATGTGCTTTACATCTATACAATTTCAAGTAATATAAAAATATTGAAATTAAAGCAAGAACAAAAAGCAGACCCAGAATACCAGTGACAACATAAAGAAAACTTATGTTGTCTTTACTTCCTCTTCCTATAACTTCTGTGCTTAAGATTAATCTTGTATTGTCTATAACTGTTTCATTGTTTAAGATTAATCTTGTATTGGCTATAACTGTTTCATTGTTCAAGAAATAATAACTAGTAAAAAAAGAACTTTCGATTGTGGAGTTTCTATTTTGATGTTCAGAGTTGATTGGTTGTCCATGAGAGGGAGGTTGACTGGAGGTGCTCATCTGCTTATCAGAAAACAGCCGACTGTTAATTGTTTGTGTCGTGATCGTCTACTTCTGCTCACTTGACTGAATGTCATACATGTAGCTGCTCTTCTTACTGATCTGCTCAGTAGATAGAGTTACCATGTTTAAGTTAACCTGAAGTGAGAAAAAATTCCTTTTATAGCAACCAGACCATTTTATTTTGTGGAAATGGAGAGATGATTTGATAGTATGGTGTTTACCTCTGTTTCCAAATCATTTCAGCTTTATCACCGCAGCTAGACCACCTATTCATTTTTCATGGAGCTTTTTTTTTTTTACCAGTACTCTGTACAACATTTTTGTTAAACCATTAGCAGCTTTCCCACATAATCATTGGCAGTTGTTTTCCCACATAATCATCTTCAAAATAATGGTCAGTGGTGAGAGAGGGAGGAATGAATGCTATTGCAATCACTTTCATTATTTTTTTGTGAAGAAATTAACCAAGTCAGGGGTTGAACCATAACATAATCCCCCCCCCATCTCAAGTTTTGTGCACTATTGACTATGCTAAATGGTGCTTAGTGTCGTTAAGAACAGGATTCTTATCAATTTCTAGATGCTGTATGGCTGTTACAGTTTTTTTTTTCAAAAAATTGTGGGGGAAACGAGAAAATCAGCAATTAATTTGTCGTTTTCCCCCCACAATGTTTTGTAATCTGTTTCTTCTTTTGCCCTCCCATTACAAAATAAACTGCAACAGTTAAGAAAAACAGCTGCGAAGAGATACAGTTTGACGGATAACAGATCACATCAATTTTTGAGGCGTACCAGCTATGCCTATGATTTGTTGAAGGCTTATCACGGACCCGGCTTATCAGGTTGGTTACAGCTTTCTGGTTTGCAAAGAAGTTTAACCCTTTCCCAAACGACAAATTTTGGACTCTTCCAAACCAATAGAGTTTGCAGATGACAATTTTAGATCTAGAGAAAATGGCAGAAAGTTCTTAAAAAGGGTAGAAAACACTGTGGGAAAAGGAGAAATTGGCAATTTCACTTTTTGTAATTCGGCAGTATAAAATAGACCGCGAATTTGTTCACCTTTTAAATCTTCCATTTTGTACATAGGAATGCCTTGTTTTAAAATTTTACCCGATACTTTAAACACTTCGGTGGTGTACTGTTCTTGATATGCTCTTTGAAAAGGCTGTTTCGTAAAGCTAATTCGTACCAGATCTCCCTTGGCAAAATAAAATTTAGGTTTAGTAATGCTTTTTGCGGATTTTCTAAGGTACATCAGCGCCCACACGTCGGCTTCGTTATCCTTACTTACGTCATTGGGAGCCATGCCATTTAACCCTTGATGTGGCGTTGCATTGTAACTTTCTACAACGTTTTGTAATTCATCAATGTATCGATATGTTCGTTTATGTCTCATCATTCTGTACAGCCTTTCTTTTAGTGTTCTTTGAACTCTCTCCACAAAGTTACTCTTCGCAGGATTGTTTGTAGTAAAAAAGTAGATGTTGACCTCTTTCATATATTTCTTAAACCACTGATTTGAGAATTCGCTACCTTTATCAGCCCGAATTTTCTTTATTTTTAACGGACTAATGTCTTTTAAAACATGTTTCATAGCACTTAGAACCTCTTTAGCAATTTTGTTTTTGAGAGGTCTTACCCAGAGTTTTCTGGATAATATATCAATAGCACAAAGTAAAAACCTCACACCATCATTCTCCGTGGCTAGGTTTGCCATAGAGAGAAGGTCTACACCAAGCTGTTCTCCGATGGCTGTCACACGCACATTTGCCGTCCTGAATTTATACCGTTGCATTACTTTATGGTTTTTCCTTTTACCCGGTAGAGATTTGTCGGAATCCACGATTTCCGAGATCTCTGTCTCAGATACACGGGATTCAAAGATTTTTCATCAGACTTTGTCAGCTTTTTACTACAGGAAGAGGCCGATGGCAAACCTTCTTTAGTTACCTTAACCCGAGTAAGTGGTTGGGGCAGATTTTTAGGACAATTATTGGTAAATGTTGCAGATTTCGGCATACTAGGTTTCGTATTTGAAACGGAAGGTTTTGAAATAGAGGAAGATGATTTAGGAGGAGAATTCACTTTTTCTGTATGTGTAGAGTTTATGGATTAAGAAAAAAACATTCACTCATTTCCATAGACGAAAATATAGGTGTATTATTGGGAGGGGGCATATGATAGGTTTCCCCCTTTCCAAATTGTTGCGGGGGCCTGGCCCTCCATTACTGCCCTGTTCCTACGGCTATGCCTTTTGATCTAACGCTACACATGAGCTTTCAGGGATAAATTCAAATACAGCAGTAAGGAAGCTTTGGCTTCCAATGTAGTATGTTAGCGTATATTAGACAAAAATATAGTTCAAAGAGAAGCTGTGCTGTTATATTTACAAACAATGCTCGGTTGTATTAATGGACTCGATGTGTTGTTTCACTTGAAGGTATGAGTTCAGTTTTCATGCCTAGTTCCATGATCTAATTCCAACCGTTTCATTATCTTTTCGGACTCTTTGTTAACATTACAGACCCTCTCAAATCAACGACTTGAGAACCCCTTATTTGTAGTTTGCTTGAAAGGATCTCACAAATTTCTTCTATTAATAGATTATTAACAGGGCAGTAATGGAGGGCCAGGCCCCCGCAACAATTTGGAAAGGGGGAAACCTATCATATGCCCCCTCCCAACAAGTCATGTAGGCATGTAAGGAAATGAAAATGCCGATAGGGCTGCCAAATCTGCACTTAACCTTACCATTTCAGATTTAAAAGTTCCACACACTGATTTTAAATCCTGCGTTTTAACACATATCCAATCTTCTTGGCAATCCCAGTGGGATGCTGATGTTTTCAATAAACTACATTCAGTTAAACCATCCCTTGGTGAATGGTACCCCGTTTACAGGTCTATTCGTCGAGAAGAAGTGATAATTGCAAGACTTCGAATTGGCCATTCACGCATCACACATTCCTGGCTCTTGACCAAAGATGATGCCCCTGAATGTAGGCCTATACCATGCAATGCAATCATTTCTGTGAAACATATCCGATTAGATTGCGTTGACTTTCAGCCAGTTCGTTCAAAATATTTCAACGTCGATAGTTTGAAAAATCTTTTTGACTCTGTCAGCGTTGAATCTATTATCGCTTTCTAGAGGGCTAATCCTCCCATTAAGGAGATGCAAACTGAATATCAAAGAAGTAAAGAATGTTGTAAAAAGATGGGCAAGAAACTCAAGAGTAAATATCACAGTTTATCTTATCTCATTGGAGATGGGACCTCTTTGATGGGAGTATATTGATCCCAAACGTCATTTCCACGAAAAAGTAGTATTACCAGTCTTACCTTTTAATCTAAAACTGTGGAGTAGGCAGGGATTGCCCAGCCACCCAATATCATATTATATGCACATTATAAATGAACATATTTCTTTTTCATTTCAGAACTTCTCTTTACCAATTCAACATTGACTTCAAACCTTTTTATCACATTCTTAAATCTTAACGTTTAAAACTGTTGAGTAGGGCCTATATAGGGATTGCCCTGTTGTAACTCGATAATGCCCTTTATGCATACTTCTGAATTCATTTCTTTCATTGTTATTAACGTATTCAAACTTAATTCAGCTTTATAAACAACTCCACTTTTAAAATCTTTAATCACAGATATGCGCGCTAAATGACCAAAGCTGTCGATGCGCCATAAGAACAACATTCAGTCATTAAAATAAAGTCCTCCATCTGGTCTGCTGGTTTGTAAACTATCTTTCCACGTGCCTTTCTCTATCAATACATGTGCTAAAGCCATTTTATAACAAAAACGTGCATGGTTGAGTTGTGAAAAAAATTCTGTATGAAATGTTAACTATGATGCGGTTTGAAATCACATGATGCAAATCGACTTTTATTCCAACTTACTGATGTATATCCCAAGATAAATCAAACACTTTTCACTAATTCTGTATCCTTCAAGCCGCAAGTCTCACTCCAAAATCGCCAAGTAAGTCACTACTATTTATATCAGCTTGGAAAATTCTAGACTGGTCCAAAATTCAAGATTAGTCTTTTCTAGTAAACGGCCTGTATCTAAAACTAGCCACAACGGAAAAAACATGTTTTTCATGGTCCTAGATTATTCTTAAAACAGGTCACTGAGTCTCATACCTACATAAGAGTCCTCAAAGAACCATCAGAAACCAGCAGTTCACTGTCTTCATCACAGACTGAACTAGGTCTTTGCTAACCTTAACAACACGGTCATCTTCTATCAGAAGTTCGTAGTCTGTGGCACCAGTGGATAGTGCCACAATGGAAGCAATAACAATTAAATATGGGGCATCTCCTTTCCTCAGGATTAAAAAACAAACATGTTATAACAATAAATATTCAATATTTTCCAAGTTATGCAGTTGAATGAAAAATGTTAAGTTTTCTGCAAAGGTTTTCAAAATATGCCATTGAGGAAAGTCTTGCCCACAAAAGCCATATTTTTCAACTGACTGTATTTTTTTTTTTTAATGGAATCTAATAGATAATCATACCAGGACCGTCCATGCGAAATTTACGGTGAAATCCACGCTATAGTAGCCTCCTTAAAGTATCCCGTGCAATACATTTTTTTCTGTTCAGTGCACATATCTAAAACCGTACAGGGATAAGTGCTTTCATGCTGACAGCTTAAAACGTTGAGAACGCTGAAGTGGTATTTGTCAAGGAAACCCATTGTGTAGAATTAAGAGTTTGACAGAAACAGAGACGTTGTTCAAATATTGGCTTAAAAGTCAACCCACTAAGCAAATGAATACCTTTTCGGTTGAAGGGAGAGTATTCATGACAAAGTTTGGTTTATTTTTATATAAGTGGTCTCCTTTTGATCAAGAGGAAGCAGGAGTAACGCCAATTGACAGTAGGATGCATGACGAATAGAGAGAAAAATCCTGTTGATATATCGAACAAAATTAAGTTTACATTACAATCAATAGACGATTTGCCGATTAGACTTGATATAAGCGATATTTGCATTTTATCGTAAGCCGCGCACCAGTAGTATCACGTGACACCGGACAATCAAAGCATTATTTCAGTAACAAATGCCGTATGTCCCGTTCGCAAATCCTTTAATCGGACTTGCTGGATCGCCGAAGTCGGTAAAAAAAGCTTAAATCGGGTAGCCTTCTTGTTGAAGTGGACAAAGCTGTGCATGCTAAGACTCCTATGAAAATTAAGCACTTCTTTAATATTCCTGCCAAATGCGTTCCGCACGGTAGCTTGAATACTTCAAAGGGTATCATTCGTTGCCCAGACCTCGCAGGTATTTCTGAACATGAAATAACATCGGAACTTTCAAACCAAAACGTAACAGCTGCGAAACGTATTACGATTTTGAGAGATGGCGTCAGGAAACCCACCAATACAATAGTATTGACATTTAATACTGCTATTCTGCCTAAATCTTTGAAAGTAGGATATCTGAAAGTTGCACTGGATCTTTACATACCAAATCCACTTCAATGCTATTGTTGCTTCAGATTCAGGCATCATGAAAGTAAATGCAGGTTTAACCAAGGTGAAGAATTCTGCCGACGTTGTGGCAATTCAAACCTGGTACATAAGACTGAAAAATGTGAATTTGATATCAGATGTAAGAACTGTCAAGGAGATCATGTAGCAACTTCTCGATCATGCCCGGTATGGAAAAAAGAAAAAGAAATTGTCACTGTTAAATATACTGAGGGCCTTTCATTTCCGGAAGCAAGAAACGCTTTGGGTGTTTCGTATGCATCAGTTTCAAAAATAAACACATCGAAACCTGTTCAGCGTAGGGACGCCCATACCCAAACAACGGATATTGGTACCCAAACAACAGAAAAAGTATCAACCAGTAATGAAAATGTTCACGAGAGGTCTAAAACACCCAGTAAAACCAACCAGAATGCTGCATCTAGCCAACCTGTTACAAAAAAACTAAATAGTTCACAAAGGCAAGCAAAGGCACCAAATAGCCCCAGCCGAAGGAGAAATAAATCTCCTCCACAGGTCCTCTCAGACCGCCTACCAAAGGGATCTGATGACCCAATTCAACAACATAACCGCTTCCAGTGTCTGGATGAAGACATGGAGGCGGAAGACTCACAAGCAGAGTCAAATATAAATAGGCAAGGCCGAATAATCAAACTAAATAAGAAATGAACAATCACATACTTACATCGTTTTGTGGTATCCTCTTTATTTTCACTTTCTTCATGACAAACAATATTCTGCAATGGAATTGTCGAAGCATTAAAGCTAACGTCGAGGAATTAAACCTCTTAGTTAACGAACAGAAACCAGTAGCAATTTGTTTACAGGAGACATTTCTTAAAGACTCCGACAAAGTTTTCTTTGAAGTATCACTCTTGTTACTTGAAAAACTTTACTGGTAACGATAAAGCTTCAGGAGGTGTTGCTATCATTGTGAAAAACAGTGTTCCACACCATTGTGTAAAGCTTAACACTACCTTACAAGCCGTAGCAGTAAACATTACTCTCAACAAGACCATTACTTTATGTTCCATTTATCTTCCGCCTAGTTTATCAATTGATGTCGGAAAACTTGACGACCTTGTGGCTCAATTGCCGAAGCCTTTTATTTTAATGGGCGATTTTAATTCCCATCATACATTATGGGGATGTTCAAATACTAACGGCAAGGGTCAAATTATTGAGGATTTTATCACGAAGCACGACTTTGTTCTGCTAAATGATAAGTCCTCGACCTATCTTCATCCTGCTACTGGTTCTTACTCATCACTAGATCTCACTATTTGCAGCCCTGGAATTGTTCTAGATTTTAACTGGAACGTTTGTGATGATCCTCATGGAAGTGATTACTTCCCGATAAAAGTATCAGAAGTAGGACCTTCAGTACAACAACGACCTCAACGTTGGCAGCTTCACAAAGCGAATTGGGAACAATTCAGAATTCATTGTGAACAAACAATTCATCCCAGTGCTTTTGAAGAATGTGAAAATCCTGCTGAGCTCTTCACTTCCTTGATTCATTCGGCTGCTGAACAGTCAATGCCTCGAACTTCGGCAAATCCAAAGCACCCAAACAAACCATGGTTTAGTGATGATTGCAAAAAGGCTATAACAGAACGAAAACCTGTTCTTAGACAATTTAACCCGAGACCAACACAGGAAAATCTTACTAAGTTTAAAATTGCTCGTGCAAAAGCACGTCGGGCTATCAAGCGAAGTAAACGTGCGTCTTGGCGACAGTACGTGTCTAGATTAAATTCTAGATCGTCTGCCAAAAAGACATGGGACATGATCCGGAAAATTAACGGCAGAAACTCTTCATTTAATGTTGGACACTTGAATGTTGGTGATGATGTCGTCACCTTCAAAGCAGACATTGCAGATGTCTTAGCTGACACCTTTGCAGAGAAATCCTCTTCCTCAAATTATTCGACAGCATTTCAGAAATTTCAAAATACTAAAGAAAAAACAAAGCTAAATTTTAAGTCGAATAACAATGAACATTATAATAAAGATTTCACTATGAAAGAATTGAGGAAAGCATTAAAGAAGTGTCATGACACTGCTGTTGGATGTGACGACATCCATTACCAGTTTTTGAAGCATTTACCATTTCGATCCCTCGACAGTTTACTTCGCATATTTAATCAAGTCTGGCATACTGGTATTCTCCCAGACTCCTGGAAGGAGGCCATTGTAATTCTCATACCAAAACCGGGTAAAGACTCGACAAATCCTACCAATTATCGCCCTATAGCCTTAACAAGTTGTATTTGCAAAACCATGGAAAGGATGGTCAATGACCGGCTTGTTTGGTTTTTAGAGAAAAACAAACTTATTGCTACCGTTCAAAACGGTTTTCGTAAACAAAGAGGCACTCTCGACCATTTAGTTCGCTTCGAAACTTATATTCGTGAAGCTTTTATCAAAAAGGAACATGCTGTTTCCGTATTTTTCGATCTCGAAAGTGCTTACGATACCACATGGAAGTATGGAATCATGAACGACCTCCATGAATTCGGTGTAAGAGGTCGCCTTGCTTATTTCATTCCGGCATTTTTGAATGAACGTCAGTTTAGAGTCCGGGTTGGAGATACTCTCTGAAACCCTCATGAACAAGAAATGGGCGTTCCCCAGGGAAGCATTCTCTCTGTTACACTATTCAGTGTCAAAATCAACAATATTGTGAAGTCTGTGTGCCCTGGCGTGGAATGCTTTTTGTATGTTGACGACTTCTGTATTTGCTATAGATCCAAGCATATGCATACAATAGAGCGGCAATTACAGCAAGTGCTGAATAATTTAAGTAAATGGTCAAGAGAAAATGGTTTCAAATTTTCTAAAACAAAGACCAAATGTATGCATTTCTGCCAATCAAGAAAATTACACTTGGATCCTGAACTTACATTAGATGGGGTACAAATTGAAGTCGTTCCTGAATTCAAATTTTTAGGTCTTTTATTTGACTCTAAACTGTCGTTTATTCCACACATCAATTACTTAAGTAATAAATGCAAAAAAGCTCTTAATCTTTTACGAGTTGTCTCCAGCATGGACTGGGGAACCGACAGAAAAGTCTTACTAAGATTATATAGATCACTTGTCCGTTCCAAGTTAGATTACGGCTGTGTCGTATATGGCTCAGCGCGACAATCTTACCTTCGGAAGTTGGATTTTATCCACAACCAAGGTTTAAGATTAGCACTTGGCGCTTTCAGGACATCTCCCGTCAATAGCTTATATGCTGAAGCTAATGAACCATCTCTTAATTTACGCAGGAAGAAACTCTCCTTGCAATATTACTTAAAATTAAAATCAAACCCTGACAACCCAACTCATGAAATAGTATTTGAACCATTGTACAAGGATGAATTCTTAAAAAGAGAAAAAGTTATACCTCCTTTTAGTTTACGCTGTGAAGCGGATGTTAATTGCCTTGATTGTGATCTTGAGGATGTAGCAAGCCATAAGATTTCTGAAGTTCGTTTATGGACTTCCAAAAGTCCCACTTATCTTTACAATCTTGCTTCAGATAAGAAAGCTACTACAGATTTAAAAATTTTCAAAACTAAATTCCTTGAAGTCAAAGAACAATATTATACTCATGAAGAAATCTACACAGATGGTTCAAAAGATGGGGAAAAAGTTGCTTCAGCTGCCGTTCTAGACGGTGAATTGTATCAGTTCCGGTTACCTAATAATTCGTCTATATTCTCTGCGGAGTTAAAAGCCATTGACCTTGCCCTCAACCATATTGAACAAGACGGCTATTGGCGATATATTATATATACATATTCTTTATCAGTTATGCAAGCACTTGAGGGCGAGAAAACTGATAATCCGCTTGTAATCAATCTCCTTGAGAAATTATCCTGATTATGCGAAAGAGCTGATATAGTTTTTTGCTGGCTCCCCAGCCATATTGGTATTAGTGGTAATGAAGAGGCAGATAAAGCTGCCAAGGACGCATTATCGCTAGAAATTTTACCGTTTAAAGTTCCTTTTAGTGATGTTAAACCTCTTATTAATAGTTTTATTCATGGTGTTTGGCAAAGATCTTGGAGTGATCCTTCAAATCACGAGAACAAATTATTCAATATCAAGCCAAATACAAGTGAATGGCTTCCGGGCTTACGGTCAAACCGTCGAGAAGAAATTATTTTGGCCCGTTTGAGAATAGGTCATAGCCATATGACGCACTCGTATCTTCTCAAAGGAGAAGAGTCTTCTGTATGTATTCCGTGCAATACAATTTTTTCTGTCCAGCAGTAGATGGAAACGGGGGGCGCAATCCTTAAGGATCAGGGTTTTCCTTCAGGATCAGTGGTTTAATTCAATTTGGCGGGCTTTTTAAGGATTAGGAGTCTTGTTGTGGGGGGGGGGATTTTTGTAAGAAAACAATCTATTTATGGTGAATAAATAATCCTTAAGGATCAAGACAGTCATTTTGGCGGGTTTTTGTAAGACATTATATAAACGATTGTTATAATAGAAGGTAACACAACATACTGTATGTAAATGGCTCAAGCACAATTAGATTTTAAAAAAATAAATGAAGTTTTGGGTTTTTAAGATATAACTTGGCTACGATCTACAAATCAAATAGAATGTAAAATAAATGGATTACTTTCATTAGTTATAAAAAAGGGAAGATCAAAACCTGTGTTAATTCTAAAGAAGAAAAGCGAGAAAATCTATATAGACATAGATCAGTTTGTGTTACTCTGTGATTTAAAAGAAAGCATACAGACTTTATCAGCAGTTATCGAAGGAAACTCTTAAAGTGAACAGTTCTTTTTATTTTTAAACGAAATGGACGATTCTCCACAGTTTGACTTTAATTATCCAACGTATATATTTTATAAGGATAGATTAGAAACATTTTCAGCTTGGTCAATACAGATTAGACCTGATAAGGAAGAACTCGCAGGAGCTGGTTTCTTTTACACCGGACGAAATGATACTGTAGAATGTTTTTCTTGTGGATTGCGATTATGTCAGTGGAAATCTACTGATAGTGCACTGAAGGAACATAATCATCATTCTAGTAGGTGTGCTTTTCTTAAGATGATTGGTTATGGAGAGCTGTCAATCTCGTTGAAGTCCAATCAAAACCAATCTACATTTGCAGAATCTACACAATCTACAAAACCATCACCATCTTTGTTTAGTGACTCTTCATCATTTACTAAACCAGCATCGTTATCTTGGGGTGACAAAAGTAACTGTTTAGCAAACATTTTTAGTGGGAAATAAACGGACTGCTTTTATATCTATAAATATATAACTATGGATTCCAGCAATGTGATTTTAATGGAATCTTACTTTGACTTTCTTTATGCCAAAACATTATCAGAAAGTCTTCATATTGTGGTAAAGGAACAATGTTACGGATGTGAAGTGGATCATCCATCTCAGACTCAACATCCATGCATTATGTATGAAGAAGACGAACATGTGGATATGTATTTTTCCTATCTTTTAGAAAGATTGACGAACAAACAATTTTGTCAGTGTGGTGTGACTTTATTAACCAGTTGGATATACCCAAAGAACTTGTTGATCTTCAAAAACAGAAAGTGTACTGTGAAGACTGGTTGCAGGCCATGAAAACTCCACACTGGGAGAACAAGATGAAAAAAATGATATTAACAATTTTACGTTGTGAAAGAAGACTTTTTTTTTAAATGTTGAAGTAATTTTGTCATTGAAAATGTTTATATATGAAATATTATAAACAGATCATTAGTAAATTGTATTCTATTTTCTATGTCTTGTTTCTTTTATTTATTTGTCTCAATCTGGTTGAAACTTATTAATAAAGAACAGAAAGACATGGTTAAAAAACCATGTTTTCTGTTTTTATATTAACAAGCACTTTCCATAGTATTTCAGTCATATTACAGAAACAAAGTTTGCATTAATAACCGCTTTCAAGAGTATTTCAGTTATACCACAGACCAATGATCATTTCAGTTATACTAACAAGCACTTTCCACGATATATCAGTCACGTTACAGAAACAAAGTTTGTATTATCAACCGCTTTCATCAGTATTTCAGTTATACCGCAGACCAAAATTTACAACCGCTTTCAACAGTAGTTTCATCATACTACAGAGACCAGTGTCATTTATTTCCGTCTGCACAGTATCAAAGCAGTACAGTTTTTTTTTTTTTTTTTTTTTAAGCGAAAGCATAAAACAAATTTACGTTTTTCGTTTTTATAAGGGTAACAATGTTTTTAGGACGACTTTTTTGCCAGGAAATAATTAGGAAATAAACACAATTTTACAACATCTTCTTATTTAATCAAAATGAAAAACGTGATAACACGTTTTTATCATTTTGATAAAATTGGGAGATGTTCATTTAGACGATTATTTGTTTGTGGAAACTATAAAAATTGCAGTCATGAATAATAAAGAGAAGGAAGAAATTCTGCAACGGAACTATTTCAATGTGTCATACGGTGGTTCATTTGCTGGAGCTAGAAAACTATTTGAAATATTAAACAAGAAATATCCAAAACAATTTACAATATACTTTATTCAAAAGTGGTTGAACAAACAAGATTCATATTCGTTACAAAAGCAAGTACGACATAACTTTAAAACTCAACAAGTGCGTGTATCATCCATCCATGAGCAGTTTGACGCTGATTCAATGTCTGTGGGAAACCTGGCGAAAGAAAATGATGGTATACATTATTTACTATGTATCATAGACATTTTTTCTCGATATGCTTGGGTCAGACCACTTAAAAATAAAACTGCAAAAACTGTCTTGAATGCGATGAAAGACGTTTTTCATGAAGCAACTCCTGCCAAATTAAGAACTGATAAAGGAGCAGAATTTGTCAATCAATGGTTTAAAAAGTATTTGAAAGATCAAAATATTTATTATTTTTCCACACAAAACAAAGTAGGAGCAAATTATGTGGAACGGTTCAACAGGACGCTCAGAACCCGTATTTTTAGAATGTTGAGATAGAATCGCAATTATCGATATATTGACGACCTACAAAACATTGTTACTAATTAAAACAAAACACCTCATCGTAGTTTAAATGGTCTTTCGCCAAACGAAATAAATAAAAAAAACGAGGCAGGTGTATGGGCATATATGTATCTTAAACATCCAAAAAAACTTTTAAAAACCCCACCATCTTTTAAGTTTAAAAAGAATGATTACATGTATGTGCGTATTAGTTTCATAAAACACCCATTTCGACGAGCATATCAGGATCAATTTACAACAGAAGTATTTAAAGTAGATAAGAGATTTTTAAAACAAGGTATTCCAATGTATAAATTGAAAGATTTGAACAATGAAGAAATAAAGGGCTCTTTTTATAATTCCGAGTTACAACTTGTTGATAATACAAAAGATATGTGGTTTATAGAAAAAATATTAAAAACTAAAAAAGTCAAAGGACAGAAAAAACATTTAGTTCGATGGGAAGGTTTCGGGAAAGCATTTGACTCATGGATTGATGCGAGGTCCATAGAGGAAAAGTCATAATGGATTTTTATGTTTATATTAGGAGTGATGAAACGGATCAGTATTTCCCTGAAAATAAAGTTCATAAATTTAAAGTGCGTCTAAATGAGCCAATAAACTTGGATGGGTTTTGGAAGGTGGGTTTAATTGAATTAAATGCTGAGTATGATTCTAAAATTAGAAAAGAAACTTCTCAGACACTCTGCTTATTTTCAGATTTATGTAAGGAAAGTATCATACATGCTTCAAAAAGATCAGTGTTAAGACGTGTTTTTAAAAACGATAGAAGTGGGTGAAAATACATTTTTGATACTCCAATTTATTTACCATTAAATAGAAAATACTTTCAAGAATTTGAAATACAAATTACGACAGGGGATATTTCAGACGCATCTTTTTTAAAAGCACCAGTATATTTAACTCTTCATTTTAAACAATACCCGTTTTACACAGATTATGGATCACTCTAAACTTTATGTTCCAAATCCACAAAAATGGGTCAAGTTTTTTAGTAATAAGAAATTTAATCCGGTGGGAGGTGGCTCTTTAAAACATGGAATTTTACCCATTCAAAAATACATACCCGAGAATAAACAAAGTGATGTTGTAATTAAAACCATATCACCAGTGGAGCAAAGTGTTCAACAGGCTGTTTCTGATCTAAAGAGAGAAAATATAAAACCATCTTCTATCAAAAGAAAAAATCATTTTAAAGGAAGAAAGACAACAGGAAGGACGAAGAAAACAAATTCAAAAGGAAGAAAGACAGCAAGAAGGACGAAGAAAACAAATTCAAAAGGAATTAAAAAGAAGACGATAATAAATAATAAAAAACATATATCAAAAGCTAAAGATATTTTTTAATAAATATGTCTGTGTTCAATATCGAAAATTTTCATGAGGGGATGCCCACCGAGCTGGATTTATTTAGTTTACCACCTACTCAAACAGTGGTTGAAGAAGTTAGATATGAAGAAATACGACCCTTATCTCAAGTCACAGCAGATGGACCAATTGAATTTAAGTTGAGTGGACAAAGTTCATTAGAATATTTAGATATGAGAGGATCTACATTGCATGTTAAGTTGAGAATTGTAAAGGCAGATGGAAGTGTGTTAGATGCAACAGACAAGACAGGACCAGCTAATCTATTTCTCCAGTCTTTACTTTCCACAACAGAAGTAACATTACAAAATAAGGCAACAATTACTCGAACCTATAATCCATATATTGCTATGATACAGACTTTGTTAAATTGTGGAGAAGATGCTAAATTAACCCAGTTAACTTCTCAGCTGTTTATTAAAGACGACAATGACCATCCTGCAGATACAAATGCTTTAACTGGAGGAAACAATGGTTTATTTCTAAGACGTCATTACATAAGTGAATCGAAAGTTTTAGATTTAGAAGGACCTATTTATCATGACTTATTTACATTAGAGAGATACCTGTTAAATCAAATTGATGTGAAACTGAAACTTCATCGAAGTAACAATGCTTTCAGTCTTTGTTGGGGAGAAACAACCCCTAATTACGCAATTAACATCTTAGACATTTATCTTTTAGTTAAAAAGATCAAGATCAACCCCGCTGTTATATATGGACATGCAGAATTATTGAAAAATAATCATGCTAAATACTTCTTTACCAGAGCAGAATGTCGTGTACAGTCCATTGCCTCGGGATCAACTTCATTTCACTGGGACAATTTATTTCAAGGTCAAAGACCCAATAGAATAGTTGCTGGTTTTGTGCAATCAAATGCTGTAAATGGTGATTACAAAACCAATCCATTTAATTTTTTAAACTGCTCTATTCAAAGCATTTGTATATATGTGGATGGTGTTAGCATTGGCCCTTGGAAATTGGATTTCAATAAATCAAACGGACAATCTATGCTTCGAGCTTATACAAGTCTGTTTAAGACAATAGGAATATGGCGTGAAAATCAAGGCAACTTCATAACAAGAGAAGATTTCGCAAATGGTTCCACATTGTTTGCGTTTCAACTTGAACCTAATTTTTCTCAACATGGGCAGTACTTGACTCTGTTAAAAACTGGAAATGTGAGACTAGAGGTGCAGTTTGAAAAGGCTTTACCAGGTAATTTTTTAAACAAGTGCTTTCAACAATTTTTGTGTGTGAGAAAAAATTTATAAAATCACTTTCAACAATTTTTGTGTGTAAGAAAAATTTTATAAAATCACTTGCAACAATTTTTGTGTATGAGAAAAAATTTATAAAAACACTTTCAACAATTTTTGTGTTAGAAAGAAACTTTATAAAACACTTTCAACAATTTTTGTGTATAAGAAAAAAATTATAAAATCACTTTCAACAATTTTTGTGTATGAGAAAAAAATATATAACAGCATGTTTTACATTTTTTTTTCTCTTTATTTTTCAGAGACAACAAGCTGTATTGTTTACAGTGAAACCGGAGGATATTTTGAAATCGATGCAGTTCGAAACATTTTAACAGAATAATATGAACAATTCACAAATACAGTGTGCTATTAAATGTGACCCAATTCTACAGAAACATATTCTGGGAGTTTTTAGCGCAGACAAAATTCCAAAATATATAGACATATTCCCTACTGGATTTATTGCAAATACAGAAATTTACTCACAACCCGGACAACATTGGGTAGCCTTTTACTTCCCGTCAAGAAACACCGTGGAATTCTTTGACAGCTTTGGAAAGTTACCATCATTCTACAATGAAAATTTTACTGATATTATATGTAAATACTCACATTGTATTGTAAATAGACGTAGATTGCTATCAAATTCCTCAAATGTTTGTGGACTATATTGTTTATTATTTTTACAACAAAGACTCCACAATGTTTCTATGGATAAATTTGTTAATATGTTTTCTCATGATGTATATCTAAATGATTACTATGTTTATGAATTAATGTTTAATATATATTCAAGATGTCTATAATTTCATTTTAATAAATATATAAAAACAATCAGTATTTGTTGTTTATTTATTGTTATTCTCTACAAGATTCATTCATTACTAAAGAAGTCGTCTGACTAGCATCATTTAGAATGGAAGCTATTATACCTTTTAAAACACCATCTAACTGTATCGTGTCTGGAGCTTCATTAAATTGGTAAAACACATCTCATTTTTGAGATACTGAAAAACAGTAGTAAAATGTTCGATAAAAAGGTGAAGACAATTTACTTTTGCTACAATGTTTATCAACCAATCTTTGATCAAATGAAGAAAGAAATTCCAAACATAGAGTTCTTTGAAGGATTACCTATTCGTGAAAACATAGAAACATGGGGTGTGGAACCTAACTTGAAAATTTTGTTACTGGATGACTTGATGAGAAAAGCGAGCAAAAGCATGGATGCGATGGATTTATTCACTCAATATAGTCATCATTTGAACTTTTTCGTCTTTATGTTAATTCAAAATCTGTTTGCTGATGGTTTGCGTACATTGAGCTTAAACACACACTATTTCATATTATTTCGAGCCCTTCGTGATCAGCAACAAATTGAAACTCTGGGACGACAAATCTTTGGAAGACAGTTGTCATTTTTTATGGATGCATTTAATAAAGCTACAAATCATCGTTATTCATACCTTTTAATTGATATTTCACCTCATTCAGAAGCGGATTATAAATTACGAACACACATTCTACCATACCAAACAACAGTTTTATATGCACCTGTGAAAAAACAAAAAAAAACAACAAAAAAAAATGAGTGAATTAGTGAAAAAAGAACGACATTTTTTAATGATGCTTATAAACACATCTTTAAAACAACAGAAAATATTGATAGACAACATGTCTTTATCTCAAATGAAAGCAGTTGTTCAAATAATATTCAATGTGTTACATGGTGTTTTAAAAATAAGTGATACAGTAAAGACAAAACTTAAGAGACACAAAAGACTTATTCGCCAGTTTGTTAAAAAACGTTTTGCATTGAAAAAGCGCAAGCTGTTAATGATCAAGAACATAAAAACTGTTATTAGTTTGCTAAAACCAATTGGAAATCAAAGATGGCTGAGGAATTAGTGCTGGTATCAAAATCCAAATATGAAAAAATGATTCAAGACTTAGACATGCTAGAGTCTCTTAAAGTTCAACACAACCCAAGAGAAATGAAAACCAATGCTAAGCAACAGAAAGGAGATGAAAAAAAAAGTTATAACCCAGAGACGAATTTGGAAAAGGATCATGAAAATATCGAAGACAACCAAGAGCAGTACGGACATGGTGATTTGCTTTCTAATGAAGATATCACAGACAACCAAGAGCAGCACGAACGCGGTGATTTGCTTGCTAATGTAAAACTATCTGTTAATAAACCCATAAAAAAGAGCAAGTCACGGAGACTTTTTGTAAAAACATCTTTTTCTGATATCATTAAACAAAAGGAGAGGAAAGGAAGCAAGCATAATCAGAACAAAGAGAAAAACAAAGAAAAAAAAATACAAAGTGTAAAGGTTATAATCAATAACAGAAAATGGATAAACTATGTTATAGATTGAAGACAATATCTTTTTAACTGGACATGAATGACTTAACATATTTACCTTACATCCTATTGGTTGAAAAAAGTTTAAGCGGCATCATTTAATTGCTAACTGGGTTTCAACACCATCATTCAATATGGAGCGCTTCTTAAGTGAACTTGTTCATCGTTATCCTGAAGGAAATCCACAGTTAGAAAGTGAAATTAAATCTTTAAAAAGAAAATTGGATGATTTAAGTGAAAGTGATAATGAGGAATTGGTCAGAGCCACAGTTGAAGCTGAAAATAAATGGAATCAACGTCAATCTAAGCAAAAACGGAAACAACCCACAGAAAACTCTGACAATAAGCAGAAATTTTCATGCGACAAGTGTGAAAAAACATTTAAAAACAAGTCAAACCTGATTCGACATCTGAAATCACACACTTCAAGTTATCCTTGTAAAGTGTGCAGTAGAAGATTTAACAGAAAGGATAATTTGAAAGTCCATGAAAAGACAGTGCATGCAAAACCATCTACAGGAAATAAAACATGGAATTGCAACCATTGCGATGATGTGTTTCACACCTATGAGAATCTTGCTAATCATGTGTTAAGACAGCATCCATTGCAAAATAGTCAGTCAGGAGGTCGTATGGAGCAGCATTCTACAAACGTACCTGACATTGCAGTGCAAAGCATTCAGAATACACAACACTCACCTCATTCCGATAAGGTGCCAAATCTTAATGATAATCATCAGTCCAACGATGAATCTGCACTTAACAATGCTGTTCAGAATAAGGTGATTTTCCCTACTGTTGGTGAGAGGTATGATCTGCTTACATTTTTTTCGTCAGTCAAAACACAAGTTCAATCATTTCTGTAAAAACGTGTACAAAGAAGTGGTATTAAATACTACATTTCTGTACAAGTTGAAATGCATAGAGATGGTAGAGAGGGAGACAGTGTATCACGGCCACATTTTCGAGGGAAAACGTACATCTTATTAAACTCTGACACATTTAATGAACATGATCTAAATGAATCATTTCAAAAAATGTTTCAGAATTTTGAAACCTATATTCGAGAGTCTTCTGGTTGGATTCTGCGTAAGGTTTTGCATTTGAAAATTCACACAATCAACTACAAGCCATTACACGGATCAAGATTTCTTGATTTACCTTCAAGTCTGGACAAAACAAACGCTATACTAAACATACATAACAATGATGAAAAATGTTTTATTTGGAGTGTTCTCGCTTCTTTAAACCCAGTGGATCAGAATCCTGAACTGGTGGATCATTATATACCCTTACAACATACTCTGAATTTGCAGAAAATTGATTTTCCAGTATCAATTTCACAGATTGATAAGTTTGAGAACCAAAATGAGTCTATTTCTGTGAAAGTGTTCACATATGAAAGTAAAGAAATCTTACCACTAAAAATTACCAAACATACACAAAGACTACACCATGTCAATTTACTGCTTCTTAAAAACGGATCAGGATCTCACTATTGTCTCATTAAAAATTTAAATAGGTTCCTCTCGAGAACAAATAAGCATCATGCACAAAGGTTTTTCTGTTGTTATTGCTTACATGGTTATAGGTCTGAAAACCTTTTAAATGAACATATTCCATACTGTTCTCCTAATGGTCCACAAAGAGTTGATTTGCCAGATCAGAGAAATGCTCTTTTAGAATTTTCTGATTTTGAGAAAACACAGGAAATTCCATTTGTTATTTATTGTGATTTTGAGACTTTAAACACACCATTAGCATCATGTGAACCCAATCCAACTCAATCAAACAGCACAAAAACAAAGCATTTAGTTCCATGTGGGTTTGCTTACAAGGTGGTTTGCATTGAACCTGAATATACAAAGAAAACTTATGTCTATCGCGGTCCTAATACAGCTGAGACATTATTAGATTGTTTACTTAAAGAGAGTTTGGATATTCAAGAAAAACTAATCCTTATGTAAAAGATTATGACCCCTCCAAACCAGTCTCCTACTTAAAATATTTAGATGCAAATGCTCTTTACTCCTATGCTATGTCTCAAAGCCTGCCCACTGGACTTTTTTCTTGGCTTGATTCAACTGAAATTAATCAACTTGATATTAACAAAATTAAGGTGAATAGTTCCACGGGGTATATTTTAGAAGTGGATTTAGAGTATCCACAACATCTTCATACAAAACACAATTCTTATCCTCTAGCCCCAGAAAAGAAATTAATTGAAGCTGATGCACTGTCACCCTATGCTAAAAGAATCCTTAAAAAATTGCATAACAAAGCAGATCATGAAAACGTCCAACCAACAGCAAAAGTGGAAAAATTACTCACAACACTGGATAGCAAAAGGAATTATATTGTGCACTATCGCAATCTTCAACTGTACTTGGCACTTGGATTAAAACTAAAAAAGGTTCATCGTGTTCTGAAGTTTCACCAGGAACGGTTTTTGGAATCATACATCTCTCTGAATACGGACCTGCGAAAAAGATCAAAGTCAACATTTGAAAAGAATTTCTTCAAGCTGATGAATAATGCAGTTTTTGGTAAGTTGTTTAAATTTGATTTTTCATATTAATAAAAAAAAATTCTGTTTTAATAAAAAAAAATGTTTATTTATAATAATATTAAAGAATACATATTTTCTTTTAAATCAGAAGATGTTTATTTAAAACAATTTGAAAGGAGACCTATTTATTTTTATCATGAAAGTACTGATTATGTTTCCAGATAAACAAGTATTTTTATAGCAGAAGGACTTACCTATTTTCTGTTTTTTGCAGGTAAAATAATGGAAAATGTTCGCACCCATAAGAATGTAGAATTGTGTCAGAGAGAGGAGCGGTTACAGAAAATTTCAGCTAAACCGACATATAAAGGACAAAGTATTTTCGGAAGAATTAGTTGCTGTTGAACTCACTCGTGCCAGAGTTTTGCTGAACAAACCATGTTACATTGGAATGGCTATTTTAGATCTTAGCAAACATCACATGTATGATTTTTATTACAACTATCTCCAAAAAACATATCCAGAAAGTTTAGAGTTACAAATGACAGATACAGATTCCTTTCTTTTTTACTGTGAAACTGAAGATATATTCAAAGACATGGAAAAACGTCAAGATTTATTTGACCTTTCTGATTTTGATCCAAATCATTTTCTACATTCAAACAAAAATAAAAAGGTTGTGGGAAAATTTAAAAGCGAAACTGCTGAAAAATGTATTTCTGAATTTGTGGGATTAAGATCTAAGTTATATGCATTCCTATGTGATGATGAAGAAGAAAAACGTGCAAAGGGTATCAGTAAAACCACTGTGGCAAAAGACCTTCATTTTCATCATTATAAAAGTGCTCTGTTTGATGAAAGTATCGTTAAAGCCAACATGACATTAATTCACAGTGATTCTCATGAACTCTTTTGCGAGTGCCTTAATAAAACAGCACTCTCCTGTTTTGATGATAAACGTTACCTAATGGAAGATGGTGTCAAGAGTTTAGCTTATGGTCATTCCAAAATTCTTGATTGATATTATTATATATATATACATATATATGTGTGTGTGTGTGGGTGTGTGTGACATATACAAAATAAATTCATAAAAAATATATATGGTGCTTTTTTTTTCTTTTACTTTGATAAAGCATGAATGTAAAACAACAAAAACAACAACATCGATCTCTTTTCTCTTCTTCTGTCTGACTGTTTTTACATTCATGCTTTTTCCCCAAACATCTCTGCATCTGTAACATAAAGTTAAAAGTTGTTATTTGTTAAAGTTTGCCATTTAATGAAGACATATGCAGAAAATTAAGGAAATCAACAGAAGATGAAAGAAATATTTCTTCAATAGATGGTATACTTTACCTCGCAACAACTTTCCTTAATTCTTCTCCTTCAATCTTTTCCTATACTCTTTTCCTTCCTGGAGATGTCTATGGGTCTGTAAGAATAGAGTAACAACAGTTCACATTTGTAGAAAGTCGAGGGCTTTATAGTGAACAGAAGCAGCAATACAAAGCATTATTTTACCTGAAATTGAGACATCAGTCCCAGCCAGTGCCCCTCCCCCTCCACATAAAAACCATCATCCTGAAAAAATAAAAAGGAAAATTATGTAGAGAGAGAGAGAGAGGGGGGGAGAGAGTGAGGGGGAGGAGAGAGTGGGGGTGGGGGGGGAAGAGAGAGAGGGAGGGGTTTACTTACTGCCAGTTCCCCGACTGGTGTGGCTGTGTACTGAAAAAAAAAATACTATGAGCAATCATGTTATAATGTTTAACACATTTACAACCCAATACTTTTTTTTTTTAGTCTGTCGTAGGCGACTTTAGAAAACAATGACAAAAGGAGAAATTGCAGAACGTGCAATTTCTACTTTTACCATAATGTTTTCTATCATCCTATCAGAAAATTAGAAGCGATTTTTTTTTTGCAATTTCTCCTTTTTCCACAATATTTCCTATCCTATCAGAAAACCAGGATCGATTGTTTTACAATTTTAAATTTGTCGTCTGCATAAATGGTCCAAAAATAATGCGGAAAAATAGGAATATTGAGGTAAAGAGATTGGATGAACACTAGTCATACTTACAGCAGCGGAGGCTTGGGTCTGACCCTGAGTCTGGTCCTGGCTCCCATCACCCATACTGGTCGAAGGTCTTTGTTGTTGTGTCTGTATTGTCTGAAATATTACTATAAACCTACATCTTCATTTAATGATGTAGTTCATGAACATTATATCCTCATTATAATACGTAAATCTCTGCATGATAATTGTGTTAAAATGAGCAATACTCCTTATGACGTTGATATTTTTTCCTAGTCTAGTACGGGATTGTAGCCCAGAGGTCATGAATAGGTGAATTGTTGGTGTGAAATAACTGAAAAATTGTTGAAAACGATGTAAAACAGAAATTAAATTAATTGAACAGTACTCCACATAATATTCTTCTATCAGTGTAGGAAAGTGTGGGAAAGTATCAAGAAAGGTTTGAACTCATCATGACTACATTGAAATGGAATACGACTTGAAAGTTTTAATTTCCATGCAGTATAAGTAAGTCTATAGGAAACACAGACAAGTATCTGAGAAGTTTTGCTACTTACAGTGTTCAGACTATTCTGCAGCATCTGAAAATATTAATATCTATATATAGCTATATATGAGAACACTAAAAAAAGTAACGAGAAAGGAGATATGAGTAATTTCTTCTATCGTCTACAATAATGTAGTTGCTAAAAACTTACCATTTTTGGTTGATGAGAATACTCCTCCTGACTGAACTTATGCGCGTAATATTCAAAATACCCAAGAAGGGAAGTCAACATGAACACCTCATCTTGCCCAAGTGATACGCTTTTACATTTTTCCACTAAAAACTTTCCATCGACGAAAGCCTTTGATTTATCAGATATGTGAAGATAAACCCTATTGTTGTACATTGAAATACACGCCTCTTTTCCCCGCCCAAAATTGGCTCTTGCTTTTCTTAGGAATTGGTTTTCGTAAATTTCATGGAACCCACTTGCCATTTTGAAATTTATTTCAACTTCAAATAACTTGGAACCTATTTTCAAATATAAATATAAAAAAGAAAAATAAGTCTTTTCAACTTCAAATAACTTGGAACCTATTCAAGAAATGAAAGATAAGTCTTCTTTTTCAACTTTCAATTACTTGGAACAAATAACTTGGAACCTTTTTAAAAAAAAATCTTTCCAACTTCAAATAACTTAGAACCTATTCTAAGAAATGAAAGATATGTCTTCTTTTTCAACTTTCAATTACTTGGAACCTATTTTCGAAAGTAGAAAGAAAATTATCCCTATGAAACATCAACAAATATACGTCTTTAGAATCCGAACACACCGAAAAAAACGAAAGCTTAAAATATAAGTTTCCAAAATCTAAAATGATCGAAAAATACAAGCTATAAATTGTAAATCTAAATGTGCGAAAACGAAAAAAAAAAAAAAACCACGAAAATTTAGAACATAACAATTTGTGAAGTTTGAGAAGAAGAGTAGACTGTTAGAATGTATGATATCATTATTAAAACACATAAATTTGAATATTCAAATGAATATTTCAGATGTGGATCGTTTTGACTGGTTGATTTATAACTGACGATATTCAAATACTTGAAAATAGAGGTGTGCAGTTACCATTGGTTAGTTTTTATATCAAATTTGTTATTTTTTTTCACTATGGTGTTTTGTGCCACGTTGGTAATAATTTTGTAACAAAGTTGTTATTTCTCTCTCAAGTAATGCTTTGTCATGTTAACTTTTATTTATATAAACCATATCCATCAACCGAAAGAAACAAAGATGTAAAGGGTAAAAATGACAGTTATTATATAAAACATTTCTATGAAATGGCAAAAAAAAAATGCAAAAACTATGGGGGAAGGGGGTTGGGGACCAGACAGCTTGATCAGCCGAAAAAAAAAAACAATATAAAAGGCAAAATGATAATTATTACACAAAACATGTCTGTTAAATAGCATACAGGAAAAAAAAATTGTGTCTTGTGGGATTCGATCCCGGGTCGTCTGGGTGGTAAGCGGGTAACCTAACCGTTACACCGCTGTGACTTACATGCAGGTAAAGAGTAATTTAAGGAACTATAAATCTCTACAAGAGTTTGTATACATCCGGGTATTTAGGACGCTAGAATACATCCGGGTATATCCACCCACAACAAGAAAAATGGCACCTTTCACTTTTGTGTTCTTCTTTTACGCGTTTTTCCTTCGGGTAGACGCTCAGAATTGTAGAGATACAGACCTGCAAATGCACTGTGAGGAAGTTCTTTCCGAAGTCGTCTTTCGGCACAATGAGGAGGTGCAAATACTCGAAATTGACAGATTTCTAGGAACTGTGACGCTCGATTTGACAGAACTGGACAATTTAAAGCGGCTGGAGATTCAATACTGCATAAATTGTAATGGTGTTTGTCGTAATATAAAGACAAAAAATACCATCACAATTTATGCTGAAGGAGAACAGATTTGCACAGTAAGTAACTTCTAATCGCATAATCCTTGTATGTTTGAAAAAGAGGGTTTACAGAACAATGTTTTCAAGAAGTATCCTATATCTTCTAAATAAAAAAAAAGTCGTTTTTATCAGCGTATGTTACCTCAATGAATTTACTGTTTAATTCTTTTTCTGTAGAATTTCATGACCTGGTGAATTATTCATCCTTGTACATGAGCAATTTAGATTTTCTGTCAGATAGAAACTGTACAGTAGCCAAGAAATATCACTAACAAATAGACCAGACCCTGAGCTGGTCTGATCAGGGTCTGCTCTATTTGTAAAGCTATGAAAAGCCTTTTACCTGAGAGAAAAATATTAAAACTTGATGTATTTGTTAATTTTATTTAATCTGCTGCAGATGGCTTTAGAAAACACTGTGGGAAATCATAAATTTCTCGCAATGTTTTCTACCTTATCAAACACTAAGACTATTTAGCTCCAATTATGAATACAGTTATGTGCAGACGTTTTCTCTCAAAGTTTTAAAATATGTGCTGCTTATTAAAAGTGAAAGATTAGTCTGTATGGATGTATAGGTTTATCTTTTGTATCAAAATGTAAATATTCTCTACGTTCAATCCATATTGGATACATAGATTTGATTTTAAACTTTCATTCCTTTTTCTAGTTTATATTTTAGATAGTTCATTTTCTTAGATTGTTTTTAATTAAGATACAATATTACCTTATATGATATTTTTAATTGAGATACAATATTACCCTATATGATGTTTATTAAACTGAAGCTGTTTTATTGTTTGTTAATTAAAGAAAGAAAAAAAAACTTTACTTCTACATTTGTTTTAAATGACTCTCTGTATTGAAAAAAGAAAAATTCCTCAAAGAAGGGAAAAAATACTGACAATACAAGATTTTACTGTATTACCTGAAGCTGATAATTTGAATTATACACCTCTTTGCTTACATGACATGTGGTGATAGTAAAATAAATAGTCCACAGGCTATTATTCCACTGTTACAAAACCTTACTCTTTGTTGCTTCTTACCGCTCTTTTTACACATACCAAAATGACTGTCTTGATCCTTAGGGATTATTTATTCACTATAAATAGATTGTTTTCTTACAAAAATCCCCCCCCCAACCAGACTCCTAATCCTTAAAAAGCCCGCCAAATTGAATTAAACCACTGATCCTGAAGGAAAACCCTGATCCTTAAGGATTGCGCCCCCCGTTTCCATCTACTTCCAGCATTTACTGATAGAGTGCACGGATCTTGCACCGTACAGGGATAAGTACTTTAATGTTGACAGTTTAAAAACTTTGTTTGATACTGTGAAATTAGAATCGCTATTTGATTTTCTGAAAGAAGTTAACCTTTTTAAGAAGAGTTAGTTTTACTTTTTTGACATTTCACTTTTTACTGATTGTCTTAAACAGTGTT
This sequence comes from Tridacna crocea, assembly GCA_943736015.1. Classification (NCBI taxonomy): domain Eukaryota; kingdom Metazoa; phylum Mollusca; class Bivalvia; order Cardiida; family Cardiidae; genus Tridacna; species Tridacna crocea. Next base: position 10,479,720 of record OX031057.1, on the reverse strand, counting down.
TATCCTCCTTTAAGGGGGTTTTATTAAAATGTTTGAGTAAATAGGGAAGCCCTGTTTCTCAATATTTATTTTTGTTATTTAATTTATAAGTATTACATTTTAAGGCCTATTGACCTATTCAAAGGTAACTTTTTACCCTGTAAACAAGGTTGCTTCTTTATTATTTCTCATCTGTGTCGATGTTTCACAGTATAACTTAAAGTAGATACATGATTTTGTATGTAAGTGCGCCCAATATGACCAAAGTTGTCGACGGGCCATAAAACACCATTCATTCATTCATTCTTTAATTGCCTTGATTGTGATCTTGAGGATGTAGCATGCCATAACATTTCTGAAGTTCCTTTATGGACTTCCAAAAGTCCAACTTATCTTTACAATCTTGCTTCAGATAAGAAAGCTACTACAGATCCAATGATTTTCAAAACTAAATTCCTTGAAGTCAAAGAACAATATTATACTCATGAAGAAATCTATACAGATGGTTCAAAAGATTGGGAAAAAGTTGCTTTAGCTGCCGTCCTAGACGGTGAATTGTATCAGTTCCGATTACCTAATAATTCGTCTATTTTCTCTGCGGAGCTAAAAGCGATTGACCTTGCCCTCAACCATATTGAACAAGATGGTTATTGGCGATACATTATATATACTGATTCTTTATCAGTTATGCAAGCACTTGAGAGCGAGAAAACGGATAATCCTCTTGTAGTCAATCTCCTTGAGAAATTATCCAGATAATGCGAAGGAGCTGATATAGTTTTCTGCTGGCTCCCCAGCCATATTGGTATTAGTGGTAATGAAGAGGCAGATAAAGCTGCCAAGGACGCATTATCACTAGAAATTTTGCCTTTTAAAGTTCCTTTTAGTGATTTTAAACCTCTTATTAATAGTTTTATTAATGGTGTTTGGCAAAGATCTTGGAGCGATCCTTCAAATCAAGAGAATAAATTACTCGCTATCAAGCCAAATACAAGTGAATGGCTCCCTGGCTTACGGTCAAACCGTCGAGAGGAAGTTATTTTGGCCCGTTTGAGAATAGGTCATACCCATATGACGCACTCATATCTTCTCAAAGGAGAAGAGCTTCCTGTATGTATCCCATGCAATACATTTTTTTCTGTCAAGCATTTACTGATAGAGTGCACAGATCTTGCACAGTACAGGGATAAATACTTTTATGTTGACAGTTTAAAAACTTTGTTTGATACTGTGAAATTAGAATCACTATTCGATTTTCTGAAAGAAGTTAACCTTTTTAAGAAGATATAGTTTTACTTTTTGGCATTTCAATTTTTACTGATGGTCTTAAACAAACAGTGTTTATCCTCCTTTTAGGGGGCTCTATTAAAATGTTTGAGTAAATAGGGAAGCCCTGTTTCTCAGTATTTATTTTGTTGTTTAATTTATAAGTATTACATTTTAAGGCCTATTGACCTATTCAAAGTTAACTTTTTATCTTGTAAGCAAGGTTGCTTCTTTGTTTTTTCTCATCTATGTCAATGTTTCACAGTATAACTTAAAGTAGATGCATGATTTTATATGTAAGTGCGCCCAATATGACCTAAGTTGTCGACGGGCCATAAAACACCATTCATTCATTCTTTAAATCCTTTAAATTTTGGACAAATTCATTCATAACTGAAAAGAAAACATCATAGCAAGAAATCTATGGAAATCAGTTCTAACACAATTCTAACATAATTCATGATATTGCCTTTGAAAAAAAAAAAATCATAAACAGACAAAATTTGCATTTTATAAAATCGTATTTAAATGAAAAGCATGTAGAGACTAAAAACGGACTAACTCTCTGAAACCTGTATAAAATTCATAATCCTGACCATTAATGATCACCAAAGAGGTAAATTAATATGAAACAATAAATAAGAGGAGTCATTTTAATGTGTGTGCTAATCTGTGAGAAGCAAGTAGATTACAGCTGTTCTAAAGGTCACCCACCCTGCAGTGCGATACCGAGATCAAAGAAACACCGATTTAACCCTTCACCCATTTTTTTTTATTTTAGTAAGACTTCATTAGATACATATTTTTTAATACTCAAAATGAAGCTTAAAAGAAGCTATGGAAGGTCTGAAATTTGATCTGAAGCCACGTTTCTTTAGTTTATTATCTATAACATGAAGTTATTCGTCAATAGTTACATGCCTGAAAGTGCAACAAGGATGTTTAATAATAGTGCTTTAAAATCACTAAATGGACTGTCCCTGTCTTTCTGAAGACACTAAACAGCTAATCAACCTTTTACCAAAGTATTTCGAGCAACACGTATAAAAAGGGGGCAGACGTGCTGATTTGCCCCACTGTCTGTTATTTGTCTCACTTTCTCAACCTTAACCCCCCCCACACACACACACCCACTTTCAAAAAACCGAAAACTGAAAGTAATCAATATGTAGTTCATAAACATCTGTGAAAACACGAATTTTCAAAGTGTGAGAGAAAATATTTTGGAGTAGATATATATTACAGGTAAAACTCGTAACAATCGTAACCCTTTCCTCCCCCTCCTCGTAATAATCGTAACCCCTCCCCACCCAACCATACCAACCTGGAGATATCGCACCACGTCATGAACCATAACTTTCGAAACAGGACATTACGCTATACCTACTTTTTTTAAAATCCAAACAATTTTTTTATCCTTTTGCATGCTTTGCCTGACAATTTGCTCATGATTACAATTTAGCTCGTCTGTTTGAAGAAGAAACGCCGAGCCCGATTAGCTCTGTTGGTTACGCGCTGTACCCCAGCTTGGTCAACATTCTTTCTGACATTTGATAAAAGTCATTGAGACATGCGTCATTTGTCTCTCACCAATTATAACTAGTGCACCTAAATAAGATGAGCAGCTGGAAGCTTGGATTTGATTTTGTGGTTGAACGGGTGCGAGATAATGAGGGGAAGCCATGGTTAGGTGCGCCAGTCGTTGCGACATAACTGAAATACTATTGAAAGTGGCGTTAAACCCCATATATTAAAAGAAAACCTAAAATCTTGCTATAGACCGGACATTATCTGGGTCGACCTCCAATAATACTCTTAACATTTTAAAGTAGGTCGAGGTTATCAAGTTTTTTTTAAATCAATGAATACATATGATGATGACGTAAACCAGGGCGAGGGCGGTACAAACGGGTGTTATCAAATCGTTTTATCAATGAAAAATACATGTGACCCAAGTTATATCTAACCTTTTTTTTATGATTTAAAACCCTTACTTGACAGACGTTGGGAATGGCTTTTCTATGTAGCTTTAGCGGTCGCTGAGCTAGGCAATTGAGATTGGACATGAATGGTCGCTGAGCTAGACAACCGAGGTCGGACATGAATGGTCACGTAGGACTGGCAATATACGGAGTACTTGAATATCTAAGACCCGTGTCACCGAAAAATTCATCCCAAGCACGAATTATCTTCTTGTTAACAACCCCCTGCTGTAACCAGCCACTTAATTTAAACGACAACCTGCTAGAAGTTTTGTTATCACAATATACAATTCAATTTTCCAGTCTATCATGCCTGGCCGGAGTTTTTAGCATTTGTCTTAATACCAAATACTGATAAAGGGTTAATAGGTCACCCAGTACTAGTATTACCAAATTCGGAATGTGAAATGCTTTCGGAAGGGGTATTTACGTTGACACTTTTTTCAACAAACGTGTTGAAGCGTACCTAGTTCCTTTGAAAAATAAAGTGTCATCATGGCTCACCCAGATTGGTCATGCTAAAAGACCGCATGATGAAATGTCTGCGTAGGCTTCAGCTTCTATAAAAGCGAAGGTAAAAACAGGACATGCTATAACACGTTATTCCATGCAAGTTAGAACTTGTTCTGCTCTTTAAGATTTTATTCGTTTTCTTTTTTAACAATTAATATAACAATGGCAGATGAAATGATGAACAATATTATGGACATGTTTGGTTCCTCACATCAGTGGGGTCAAACTAATAATTCGTTCATTAAATTTCTTATGAACGAAAATGAACATTTAAAGACGGAATTACACCACCTCAGGATAGCAGCAGAAAAACGGAACGATGAACTGGTACAGGAAGTAGCCAGACTACACAGAAAAGTGAAAGAATACAAGACCAAGTTGTCAGCGAGTGCTAACCACAACAGTTATCAGAGGTCATTGTATGAGCCGGAGACGGTTTCACAGGCGTCGTCAGCGAGTGATACCATTTTCTGAGGTCTTTGTACGAGCCGGCGACAGCTTCGCTAGCGCCACCACAGAGTACTGCCAACAGCAATTCTTTGAGGTCCTTGTACGAGCCGGTAACGTCACAAAGTGCTACCAACAACAACAGTTCTCTGAGGTCATTGCATGAACTAGCGACGGTTTCGCAGGTGACGGTTTCACCGGCGCCGCCACAAAGTACTGCCAGCAGCGATTCTCTGAGGTCCTTGTATGAGCCGACGACGTCACAAGGCACAAACTATATACCAACGCCAATAAATCAACTTACAGCGTCGTCTGTAGGTGGCACTTCACCTACCCTCCCTTCAAATAACTAGAAATAACCAACCTTAATAACAAATACGTGAGTACCATCCGTCTCCAATTAATCGATTTCAAAGAAGACAGGGAGCGGATGGAAAACAGCCTCAACCCAAAATGGCGAAGATAGGACCATCTGCAGTCCAATTTAAGACACCATCATTCAATAACTGCATCCACATTTCCGACGACGATAATTAAGGTGAGTGGGTAATCTTCGGTTCTGATTTGTTTATTGAATAACTGATCTAAGTCTATACTACTTGGCAAAAACTTTTAAAAATTATTGCTAATATTCAATTAATTAACACCCAATTGAGGATTAAATTCTAAATTTAGCAGGACAGGTTTTATTGTGAAGTTGTAATGCCCCTTGAAAGTGATCAACAACTAATAACTGTAATTGTTGTTCTGTAGATAAAAGATATTTTTAAAATATTGTTACATTATTTTCCAAACTTTTTGAAGGGTAATAGAACTTCAATAGAAAAAAAAAAGTACTGCAATGAAAGGAAATAGAGCAACACTTGCGGATGTCATTGCTCAATTGTTCTGCTGCTGCTGGATCTTGAAAGAAACAAGATGTGTTTGTGAAACACTAATATCCCCGTAACAGCAAAAATTCAAAATGTTAAGTTTTATCGGTTAACCTTTGGACAGGAAAAACAATATGCCTCCGATCACATCGATGCAGGGGCATCAAAATCTCAGAAAACAAGCTATGTTTTTGAAAGACTAATGCCCTGCCCACAACCATTTCAAAGCTTAACCTTGTCATGCTGATCCCAGAATATTCTTGCTCTGGCAATTGCTTTTTGCATGTAGTATAGACTAAGATTAGTCTGTACAGACCTACAGTCTGATCTTAACCGATATTACCAGCCTCCTACTTTATCAAACTGACTGATGGATAGACACCCTTTAAACAATAGACCATTGATCTTATCAATGTGGAGGGCAAAAAGAATCATTGTAACAAAATGAATTAAGAGTTATCCCACTTGATAGCATGGATTGATATTTTGATAATGAACATGTTATTCCAAGTTTCAAATGAATACCCTCAGAAATAACAGGGATATGGCACAATCCCAATGTTCTTACATTTAGACAACACAGACACCAAGGCTATAGCCCATTACCATGCAACAGAATTTTAGATTGATCCAAATTGAGTGAAGTTGCAGACAAAATTTCGAAGTGCAAAATAATTTGAAAAAATAATAACTGAAAAGGATATAAAACATTGTAAGAAATGGAGAAATAGCCTGTAACAAGAAATTTTTCCCTTTTCTACATTTTTTTCACGGGTTTCAAAAGGGGTTATTAAGTGGAAATGGGATGGATAGAAATATCCCCAAAGTTCTCTCAGAAAACAAATAAAAGTAGTGTCAGTTGACTAGGAACTCTGCTAAAATCAATAATTTTAGAGCATTCAACACATGAAGCTGATCCTTCAACACACAAAGAGATATGTACAGCTTGTCCTTCATTAAGGTTGACCTTCAAAACATGAGTTTCTTTTGATGTCTAGTTGGATATCTGTGAGGTGGCACTGAGGTCTGAAAGTTGGTAGGTGGTGAAGGGTTGACAGGTGGTGAAGAGATGGCTGGTACAGATAAGCTACGATTTGGTGTTGAAGTTCTTGAAGGATTTGTGGTTGTAATTGTGGTTAGATTTGGTTCTGATTGGGATCTACTAAATTCTACACCACTCACTTCAAAAGACAAATTTCCAAGCCTAACATGTTTTAATGAATGAATGTTGTTTTATGGCGCATCGACAGCTTTGGTCATTTAGCGCGCATATCTATGTTAAAAGTTAATAAAAGTGGAGTTGCCTAAATTGCATAAAGTTTGAATGCATTAATGATAGTAAAAGAATTGAATTAAAAGGTATGCATAAAGGGCATTATCGAGATACAGGGCAATCCCTATATACTCAAAAGTTTTAAATGATAAGATTTAAGAATGTGATAAAAAGGTTAGAAGTCAATGTTTGATTGAGAAAAAGAGGTTTTTAAATGAAAAAGAAATATATTCATATATCATGTGCATAAAATATGATATTGAGTGGCTGGGCAATCCCTGCCTACTCAACAGTTTTAGATTAAAGATGAATATTACAGGAATTAAGAATAGTGTAAAAAGATAAGTAAGAAACTCAAGAGTAAATATCACAGTTTATTGTAAATGCCAATCTCCTTTATGAAAGCGATAATAGATTCAACGCTGACAGAATCGAAAAGATTCTTTAAACTATCGACGTTGAAATATTTTGAACGAACTGGCTGAAAGTCAACGCAATCTAATAGGATATGTTTTACAGAAAACGTTGCATTGCATGGAACACATTCAGGGGCATCATCTCTGGTCAAGAGCCAGGAATGTGTGATGCGTGAATGGCCAATTCGAAGTCGTGCAATTATCACTTCTTCTCGACGAACAGACCTGTAAACGGGGTACCATTCACCAAGGGATGGTTTAACTGAATGCAGTTTATTGAAAACATCAGCATCCCACTGGGATTGCCAAGAAGATTGGATATGTTTTAAAACGGAGGATTTAAAATCAGTGTGAGGAACTTTAAGATCTGAAATGGGAAGGTTAAGTGCAGATTTGGCCGATCTATCAGCATTTTCATTGCCTTTGATGCCTACATGACTTGGAAGCCAGCAGAACACCAATCTATTCGTAGAAGAAATTTGTGAGATCCTTTCAAGTAAACTACAGATTAAGGGATTCTCAAGTTGTTGATTTGAAAGGGCCTGTAATGTTGACAAAGAGTCCGAAAAGATAATGAAACGGTTGAAATTAGAACGTTCAGCTAGATTAAGGGCAAGATCAATTGCTTTAATTTCAGCAGAGAAGATAGAGGAGTTGTTTGGAAGGCGGCACTTTAAGCTCCTTTGTCCATAATTAGCGGCAGCTGCTACCGAATTGCCTTCTTTAGATCCATCTGTATAGATGGGTTTGAAGGAAAAATAATGCTCCTTTATCTCGTTGTATCTGGCATGAAACACAGTTTTATCCGTGACAGACTTTTTGTCAGATGCAAGGTCAAATCTGAATTCTGCACTGTTTAACGTCCATGGAGGAATTTCAGAGATTTTATAGTTGGCAATGGAATCAGTGTCTATGCCAAGATTATCTACTATGGGCTCCATGCGGATACCAAATGGAGGAATAACATTTGGTTTCCTTTCAAAAAGATCTTTATATTGGGGTTTAAAAACAACTTCATGAGTTGGATTAAAACGATTTGACTTAAGTTTTAAAAAGTATTGAAGTGAGAGTTTTTCCCTCCTGTAAGAAAGAGAAGGTTCATTAGCCTCAACATAGAGGCTATTAACGGGAGAAGTTCTGAAAGCTCCAAGTGCAAGACGAAGACCTTCGTTGTGAATAGAATCGAGAATTTTCATGTAAGATTTACGGGCAGATCCATATACAATCGATCCATAGTCTAATTTAGAGCGAACTAAAGACCGATAAAGCCGCAAGAGAACTTTACGGTCTGCTCCCCATTCAGAATGGGCCACAACCTTAAGAAGATTAAGAGCCTTCTTGCACTTCTTTTTAAGTGCAGTGATGTGAGGAAGGAAGGAAAGCTTTCTGTCAAAGATGACTCCAAGAAATTTGAACTCAGAAACGATTTCAATTTTAGTTCTGTCCAAATACAGCTCAGGGTCTGGATGAACACCTCGTAGATTGCAAAGGTGCATGCATTTAGTTTTGGATTTGGAAAATTTGAAGCCATTTTCATCAGACCACGTTTGCAGTTTGTTGAGACACTGTTGAAGTTGTCTCTCAATAATATTCATATTTCGAGATCTGAAGGATATAACGAAGTCATCAACATAAAGGGAACAGTCTACACCAGGACAGATAGCTTTGACAATACTGTTTATTTTTACACTGAAAAGTGTAACAGAGAGAATACATCCTTGGGGTACACCCATCTCCTGTTCACGGGCTCCCGAGACAGTATTACCAACTCGGACGCGGAAAAGACGTTTATCCAAGAAGGCTGAAATAAAAAGAGGAAGGCGGCCTCGAAGACCAAAATCATGTAAGTCTTTAAGAATTCCGTATTTCCAAGTCGTATCGTAAGCGCTTTCAAGGTCGAAAAAGACAGATACTACATGCTGTTTATTAATAAAGGCTTCTCTGACAAAGGTTTCAAAGCGGACCAGATGATCTATAGTGCCACGCTGGCGTCGAAATCCACTCTGTACATCAACGATGAGGTTGTTTTTCTCTAAATACCAGACAAGCCTGTCGTTGACCATACGTTCTAAGGTCTTGCAGAGACAACTAGTAAGAGCTATTGGACGATAGTTAGCGGGGTCACCAGCATCCTTGCCAGGTTTTGGGATAGGAATGACTAGTGCCTCTCGCCAGGATGAAGGAAAATCTCCTGATTGCCAGATATCATTAAAAATGTCAAGTAAAACTGAGAGAGATGTAAAAGGCAAGTGTTTTAAAAACTGGTAATGAACTTTATCTTGGCCAGGACAAGAATCGTGAGCTTTATTCAGAGCTGATTTTAATTCTTTAAAGGTGAAGAGTTTATTATAATGCTCTGAATTTGGAGAATTGAAATTAAGCTTTTTCTTTTCTTCTCGGGCTTTATTCCTCTGAAACTTTTCAGAATAGTTTACAGAGGAAGACTTTTTGCAAAAGGTGTCCGCTAGAGCATCAGCTATATCTTTGGGTGATTCCAACGAAGTATTGTTAACTTCAAGGTGATTAAGAGGGGGCTGGCCTTTGCCATTGATCTTTCTGATCATGTCCCAAGTTTTTTTAGTGGTAGTTCTACTATTTAATTTAGAGACATATTGTCTCCAAGCCTTGCGCTTACTTTCTCTAATGGTTCGACGAGCCCTTGCTCTGGAAATACGGAAAAGATTATGATTTTCTTTGGTAGGTCTGAGGTTAAACTTTCTAAGGGCTTGTTTTCTGTCTTTGACAGCTTGTTTACAATCATCATTGTACCAAGGCTTGTCAGGACGTTTTGGATTAGTCGAGGTCTGAAGGATTGATTGCTTTGCTGCATCAATCAATAGGGAAGTAAAAAGTTTTGCAGGATCATCGCAATCTCTAAATTTGTTATGTGTAATGGTTTGTTCACAAACGGTTTCAAATTTATTCCAATTGGCCTTCGAAAGCTTCCATTTCTGTGGTCGTACACTGCTAGATGGTTGTGTAGACGAAAAGATGATGGGGAAATGATCACTTCCGCACAAATCCTCAGTCACTTTCCACGTGAAATTGGGAAGTAAGACTGGGCTGCATAAGGTCAAATCAATAGAAGAGTAAGACCCAGTTGCTGGATGCAAGTAGGTTTTGGATTTGTTATCATTCATGAAAGACAAAGAATTGTTCGAAATGAAGTTTTCCAACTGTAAACCTCTCTGGTTCGTGTCATCGCAACCCCACATAACATTGTGACCATTAAAGTCTCCAGCGAGAATATAGGGGGATGGTAATTGCGAAATGAGATCATTCAGATTAGTCTCATTGATAGGTGTATTCGGGGGCAGATATAAAGAACACAGTGTAACAGCACTGTGTAAAGATAATCTAATGGCAACAGCTTGTAAGTTTGTCTTAAGAGAGATAACTTTATGAGGAATGCCATTGTTAACAATAACAGAAACACCTCCTCTGGCTTTTTCGCCTTCGGTAAAGATTTTATTGTATATAGAATGATATTTGATAGAAAAAATATCCTCCTGTTTAAGGAAGGTTTCTTGTAGACAAACAGCAACTGGTTTGTGATCATTTATTAAAAGAGAAAGTTCGTCAAAATTTGACTTTATACCTCGACAATTCCACTGGATTATGGTATCCATAGTGCATGATGAAAGTATAAAAACTGAAGTAAAGAAGAGGCCGCAAACCAATGCAAAAGGCAGTAAAAACAGAAGTATGTTGATTTTCATTTTAGTTTACATGTGTGTCTTCTCAACACTTTTGGTTTCGGGAGTCGAATTTTGCCAGGAGTCAAGGTCTTTGTTCCATTCAGACCTATGGTGACCCCAAGGAGATTCGCAGTCCGAGCCATCAGACTCTTCCTCCTCCATCTCCTCTTCACTTTTGTCCTCCTCTGGACCTTTATCGTGTGTGATTTCTTTAAGTTTTTCAAATTTATTTGAAAGAGAGACGGACGGTTGACCAATTTTGACGGTGATTTTACGTTCTCGGGCTTTACGGTTTTTCTTTTTACCCGGCAGTGATTTGTCGGAATCGACCAGTTCCGAGATCTCTGTCTCAGACACACGGGTTTCCAAGACTTCTTCATCAGATTTTGTCAGCTTTTTACTAGATGTAGAAGCCGATGACAAACCTTCTTTAGTTACCTGAACCCGAGTACGTGGTTGAGGCAGATTTTTAGAAGAATTAGTGGTAAATTTTGCAGATTTTGGCATACTAGGTTTCCTATTTGAAACGGACGGTTTTGACAAAGAGGAAGATGATTTAGGAGCAGAATTCACTTTTTCTGTATGTGTAGAGTTTATAGATTTATCAGATGGCGGAGACGTTTTATTAGGCCTGAGAGCTGCAAAGGTAGATTGTGGAAGGATGTCTTTTAAATCATTTGTCATCTCAGGAAATTTGGTTAAAATGAGTTTGGCGAGGACGACACAAGTGTGACAATCCTCTTTCGCAGGGGATGTCACATTGGCATAGCTCGCAGAGAAAAATTTTGGTTGATCAGCTGCGCGCTGTTTGACAAGCTGTCGAGCTTCTGGAAAACTTAAGTTTTTTGTATATTTCAGGTTCAAAATTTCTTTCTCTTCTTTCCAGAGAGGACAATCTCTTGAAAAAGCCGCATGGGCACCCTTACAGTTTACACATTTCAGAGGACTTGAACATGTCTCGAAATTGTGGTTTTCTTCCTCTGTTCCGCATTTTGCGCAAACAGGATTTCGAGGGCATTTACTTATATGATGCCCGTACTGTTGACACTTAAAACAGCGCAAAGGATTTGGGATATACATCTCAACCTTTGCCGAGATGTATCCAATTTTCACGGACTGAGGAAGAACTGCTGACGAGAACGTTAAAATATATGTATTAGTTGTCCTCATTTCGCCATTTCTTTTTACAGAAATGCGGGTAACACCTGTAACACCCTGTGATTTTAAGCCCTTTTCAATTTCTGAGATGGAACACAAGGAAAGTTCTTTACACCTCACAATTCCCTTACTAGAATTAAGTGTCTTGTGAGGGTAAATGTTAACTTCTAGTTGGAAGAACTTGCTGTGTTTCAAAAGGTTTTCAGATTGTTGCCTTGTGAACACTTCAACCAATATAGTGTTGTTTCTCAGTTTTTTCACAGATTTTGGAGTACCCAAAATACTATGAATCTGTTTCTCAACAATAAAAGGGGATAATTTAGTAACAGGGTTTGAAGGGTCCTTTGACTCTATTACAATGAAAGTAGGAAAATGAAGAGAGAAAGGTGATGAGCAAGATGGAGGCTCCGTGTCAGAATCAGATTCTGAATGGGGCCTTTTTCCTTCGGGATAGTTCTTTTCTTGAAGCTTGGCCTTTTTTTGAGTAGCCATATTGTTTTCCTTTTCTTCAGCACCAATGCTCCCCACCCGCCTCGGAGCCCAACAAGGGGACATGTCCTGGGGAAACCTAACACAGGACAAGTCAGGGATACATTGATGGTATACTCAAGTGAAGTGGCTAAACTAGACAAATGCCTTCCTGTCAAACGCTACACCAAGCTTTATATAACATTATCGAGGGTATTGCATCTGCCAGTAAAATACCTATACTTTCACTTGATTGACCCTTGAGCCACCGCCTTCTAAGGCAAATGGGTAAAAATAAGGGATATAAATTTGTTTACAGATAAAGATAATACCAAAGATGGTTATGAAGTGCCAAAATGAGTGCCCTAGGGCTTGGCATGACCAGCCGATTGATCAGGTCGGGCCCACCTGACCCCCTGTTTAACTCAACTCCAGGCCAAAGTGGTGTGTTTCAACCACCAGGACCCCTTCATCAAGTGACACAGGTCGCAGCTCACGGCAAACGAGCAGGCACATTGGTGGGGTTCTACCATCCTGTAGTGCGACAGCTAGGCTATTTCTATACCCCCGCCCAGCTGGGGGTACTAACATGTTTTAATTTCAGAATTATAAAAGGTGTAGGATTAAGAAGACCATTACCAAAACCAGACCCGATCCAACAAGGAAATGGCTGAAAAAAAAAAAAAAAAAAATCGGTATTTGATAACTTTTGATCATTATTACAACCTTCAGTTCAAAGAAAACAATTTAACTTTTTCCCATTTTGCAAAATCATAAGACTCGCCCAATTTGAAAGAGACTGTTCAAAAGAAGTGTATACCCATAAGAATGTAGAATTGTGTCGGAGAGAGCTAAACCGACATATAAAGGACATAAAGTATTTTCGGAAGAATTAGTCGCTGTGGAACTCACTCGTGCCAGAGTTTTGCTGAACAAACCATGTTACATAAATGGCTATTTTAGATCTTAGCAAACATCACATGTATGATTTTTATTACAGCTGTCTCCAAAAAACATATCCAGAAAGTTTAGAGTTACAAATGACAGACACAGATTCCTTTCTTTTTTACTGTGAAACTGAAGATATATTCAAAGACAGAGATTTGTTTGACCTTTCTGATTTTGATCCAAATCATTTTCTACATTCTAACAAAAATAAAAAAGGTTGTGGAAAAATTTAAAGGCGAAACTGCTGAAAAATGTATTTCTGAATTTGTGGGATTAAGATCTAAGTTATATGCATTCCTATGTGATAATGAAGAAGAAAAACGTGCAAAGGGTCAGTAAAACCACTGTGGCAAAAGACCTTCATTTTCATCACTATAAAAGTGCTCTGTTTGATGAAAGTATCGTTAAAGCCAACATGACTTTAATCCACAGTGATTTTCATGAACTCTTTTGTGAGTGTCTTAATAAAACAGCACTCTCCCGATTTGATGATAAACGTTATCTAATGGAAGATGGTGTCAAGAGTTTAGCTTATGGTCATTCCAAAATTCTTGATTGATACTATTATATATATATGTGTGTGTGCAACTTATATAAAATAAATTCGTTAAAAATATATAGATCTATGATTTTTTTTTTCTTTTACTTTGAAAAGCATGAATGTAAAACAACAAAAACAACAACATCGATCTTCTTTATCTTCTTCTGTCTGATTGTTTTACATTCATGCTTTTTTCCCCCGACATCTCTGCATCTGTAACATAAAGTTAAAAGTTGTTATTTGTGAAGTATGCTATTTAATGAAGACATATGCAGAACATTAAGAAAATCAACAGAAGGTGATGAAAGAAATGTTTCTTCAATAGATGGTATACTTTACCTCGCAACAACTTTCCTTTATTCTTTTCCTTTATTCTTTTCCTTCCTGGACATGTCTATGGGTCTGTAAAAATAGAGTAAAAACAGTTCACATTTGTAGAAAGTCGAGGGCTTTATAGTGAACAGAAGCAGCAATACAAAGCATTATTTTACCTGAAATTGAGACATCAGTCCCACTCACTGGCCCTCCCCCTCCACATAAAAACCATCATCCTGAAAAAAAAAGGAAAGTTATGTAGATAGAGAGGGGGAGGGAGAGAGAAAGAGAGAGGGGGAGGGAGAGAGAAAGAGAGAGGGATTACTGCCAGTTCCCCGACTGGTTTGTCGGTGTACTGAAAAAAAAATCTTACTATGAGCAATCATGTTATAATGTTTAACCCATTTACAACCAAATACCTTGTTTTTTTCACGAGTCTGTCGTAGGTGACTTTAGAAAACATAATGACAAAAGGAGAAATGCCATTTCTACTTTTACCATAATGTTTTCTATCATCCTGTCTGAAAATTAGATGCGATTTTTTTTTTTGCAATTTCTCCTTTTCCAACAATATTTCCTATCCTATCAGAAAACCAGGAGCGATTGTTTTACAATTTTATATTTGTCGTCTGCATCAATGTTCCAAAAATAATGCGGAAAAATAGGAATATTGAGGTAAAGAGATCGGATGTGCACTAGTCATACTTACAGCAGCGGAGGCTTGGGCCTGACCCTGAGTCTGGTCCTGGCTCCCATCAACCATACTGGTCGAAGGTCTTTGTTGTTGTGTCTGTATTGTCTGAAATATTATTATAAACATACATCTTCATTTAATGATGTAGTTCATGAACATTGTATCCTAATTATAATACGTAAATCTCTGCATTATAATTGTGTTAAAATGAGCAGTACTCCTTATGACGTTGGTATTTTTTCCTAGTCTAGTATGGGATTGTAACCAAGAGACCATGAATAATGAATTGTTGGTGTGAAATAACTGAAAAATTGTTGAAAACGATGTTAAACAGAAATTAATTGAACAGTACTCCACATAATATTCTTCTATCAGTGTAGGAAAGTTTGGGAAAGTATCAAGAAAGGTTTGAACTCACCATGACTACATTGAAATGGAATACGACGTGAAAGTTTTAATTTCCATGCAGTATGAGTAAGTCTATAGGAAACATAGACAAGTATCTGACAAGTTTTGCTACTTCCAATGTTCGGACTATTCTGCAGCATCTGAAAATATTAATATAGCTATATATGAGAACACTAAAAAAAGTATCGAGAAAGGAGATACGAGTAATTTCTTCTTTCGTCTACAATAATGTAGTTGCAAAAAAATTACCATTTTTGGTTGATGAGAATACTCCTCCTGACTGAACTTATGCGCGTGATATTCAAAAT
Organism: Tridacna crocea; assembly: GCA_943736015.1. Classification (NCBI taxonomy): domain Eukaryota; kingdom Metazoa; phylum Mollusca; class Bivalvia; order Cardiida; family Cardiidae; genus Tridacna; species Tridacna crocea. The sequence goes on along the minus strand of OX031057.1, from coordinate 10,464,434 downwards.
ACCCAAGAAGGGAATTCAACATGAACACCTCATCTTGCCCAAGTGATACGCTTTTACATTTTTCCACTACAAACTTTCCATCGACGAAAGCCTTTGACTTATCGAATATATGAAGATAAATCCTATTGTACATTGAAATACTTAATGAAGTGGTATTTTTTCCTAGTCTAGTACGGAATTGTAACCCAGTGACCATGAATAATGAATTGTTTGTGTGAAATAACTGAAAAATTGTTAAAAACGATGTAAAACAAATTAAATTAATATCAGTTTTAGCCCTTTTTCGTTCAATCCTAGTTTTTACGTCCCTGTGATTTTATACTTGGGAAAACATTGTGGAAAAGAAGAAATTACATGTGACAAGCAATTTCTTCTTTTTTCACAATAATTTCTAGCTTACAGAATGATTAATTGTCAAATTGCACCTTCCTTAAAGTTCTGTCTGCAACTTCTTCGATATGAAGTCATAGAGCTGGTAAAAAGCAGTGATTGCACAGGAAAGGGTTAAAGTTGTGTTGTCTCCTATTGAAAGGAAAACGACTCATGTGTATTCAAATCAAATGAGTCGGATTCCATACCAAAAGAATTTGAGTCACAAGTTGGTTGTCTATGCTGCGGATCAAGGTAATGATCACTACACATGGGGGAATGACGGGAATAATGATGTGTGCGCATGGGTATATCATGAACAAATACGGGAATGTGAGTTGGTTTTTTCTTTAAAATCTTTCTCGCATAAATGATGCATGCAATAATCACCAAAAAATATACATTGCCCAAACAATATAAGGTGATCATGTGAGGTAACATGCTCTTAGTATGAGATGAAGGTATGTAATACATACTGCTGACTTTATGCTCTGTCAGTTCAGTTGATGATGATTGTGTGTTGATGATAGATCTTCACTTTTCTGAAAGAAGACAAATCATGGAAAACATTTTTTTTTTTTTTGTCCAGCAATATTTCTCATGGGAATAGGGAAGCAACTACATATAATCTGAAAGAAGTTTATTCTAGTTGCTTCCCTTTCATCCATTTGAATTAAACCATTACCAGATGATACAATTGAAGACTTAACTGAGAAAAGTTGCAGACAATTCAGAGTGCGCGTAATTAAAAAATAAATATCAAATAGGGTAGAAAAAACATTGTAGGAAAAGGAGAAATTGATTGTAATTTATAACTTTTCCACATTCTTTTTCTAGACCATATTTTTATGGGATGTCAAAAGGAGTTATTGAGTGGTAATGCTGATTTCTGTTTTACACCATTTCAAATGTCATCAGTGCAATCAGTGCACCTAATATGTGTTTCTGTCAAATTAAGAAATCTAACTGAAAATAGAAAATATACTGTGCATGTGCATTTAATACTATTGCAACACAATTAACGGATCGCAGGCCACGCCCACTGAGCTCCAACAGAAAGTTCCACTTAGATATTTTAAGGCATTATTTTGTAAACTTAATGACCACTCACATGTAGAAAAAAAAATAGTTGTTGACCTAAGTGTTGACACTACAGCTTTAATAAGCTGTAGTTACAACGTTTAAGTCGCAAAGCCAACAAAAACGCTTCACATAAATGTAGACCAATGTTGGAGTTTAAAGTTCACATTCAGTCTAATTGATTGGTTGATTGATCCTTTTATTGACATCCGCGATCAGTCAACTCAAATATGAGTGAAAAGCATAAAGTAAGAAAAGCATTTTCTATTTATTTAATTTAGCATCATTGAAACACATCTATATTATGCTGGGCAATGTTATCCGGATTTCCCAAAACAACTGTAAGACTACTGTTTTGACCCAAATGAATATACTACTCACACCTTTTAAGTTAACCCTCTAGAACCCAACCTATGTTTCTGAAACTCAAAAATTCTGCTCTTTTGCATAAAATGAATTTAAGAGGCAATGTTTTCAAACAACAGAAGAAAGTCAGCTTTTGTTCACTTATAAGGATTTTTTTCATGTTGCGTGGATGCAACATTGAGCTTTAACACAATTGTTGCACGAGTGCAACATTATATAAAACTTCACCAAAACTTGCTTAAATCCTTTTTATTTAACTTGAATAACAGCATAAACATGCATAAAAGAAATATTCTAGAATAAATAATATTATAAGAGTGAGATTATAATGAAATGAGAATAACGTGATTTGGGAAACAGTGCTAAGATGAGCGCCTGCGTGTTTAAGCAGCAACAGCTTTTTTTTTCATATTGTTTTTATGCTGTTACTTTGGCGTGCAGTGGAACAGCAGATTAATTATGCATGAAGGAACATTGTTATCCTAGCCACATACACAATATTATGGGCTTTATACAGTACGGAAACTAACGAGAGCAACCTCAGAACTGAAGCGAAACCGTAACCGAATTGAACCGAAACTGCAAAATTTAAAATACAAAAGCTGTGTCAAAGCATTAAATAGGCTGCATAGATAATAAACAATAGACCATAACAAACTTAGGAAAACATTGTGGAAAAAAGAAGCCATTGCTTGTATGAGCAATGGCTTCTTTTTCCCAATGTTTTCAACTTTAGCAATTTAGTATGGAATCCATCAAAATTGAACCGAAATCGGAGTGGAACCGCAAAAAAAAAAAAATTGTTGCTTTCCTGAGTTTCAGTATTGTCGGCCTACACATGGTAGTCCATGAAGCAGTTTTTTTGACGAACAAAACATAAATTGACCTCACACTTTGAACACATACCCCCCAGCCGGACGGGGGGTAGAATTCGCCGGCTGCCGTCCTGCAGAGTGGTAAGACCCCACCAATGGACCCGCCTGTTTGCCGTGGGTGGAGACTCGTAAGCCGGAAAAGAGGGTCCTGGCAGTTGAGGGGAGCCCAGGGATCTCCAGCTCTTCAACACACTGCTTCGGCCTCGGCGTCGGTGTAAACGAGAGCCTAGATGGGCCCGGTCTAGTGCAATCGGCTGGTCGTTTTAAGACTGGGCGTATTTTATGTAGAAATGTTTTGTATTGGGGGACCTGTATGAGGGGATGGTATCTATATCCTGGGTATAGATCCCTCCTTCCTGCATGCGTCCCGCGATACACCTTCACACATGCGTAAACCTTGATTCCGAAGCAAACTTGGAATATTTGATACCTTTTTCTGTAGTGTGAACGTAAATTCATGTAATCCTTAGTCTGCGAGGAATAATCTGGAATAGACTGTACACCATATATTTAACGTTTGCTTGAAATGTGCCCATTTTACCTTTTATTTCAGTATGTACTCTAAGGTCCTGGTCTTATATAGGCTTATGGGCTAATCGGGTGATTTGGATTTTTCGTTTGAGACTTTGACTACCATGGTAAATCCCTGATCTGGGGAACTATCCATGTTTTTCCTTGTCGCTCCGACTTATTCATGGCATCTGAGTATACCATCTGTGTAACCCTGGTATGGGGAGCTGGATACCCGCTCCATTAGCCGTATCCCCTCGTTGGACTCCGCGGTGGGTGGGGTCATGGATGATGAACACTCAAACTATAACCATGGATCCCCAAAACAAAAAAAGAACACGTGCTCAACTGGACTCTGACTTGGAAAATGAAACTGGAAACGCCAATCTGCACCCTCGATTTTTAATCATTGAATCAACTGATCCTAACAGGCCACTGTCAAAACTCTCTCCATTTGTCATTGAGAAATGTATTTCGTCCATTGCGACATCACCAAAATCCTGCCAAAAGTTGAAATCTGGTGCTCTTCTAGTCGAAATGACCAAGAAAGTACACGTAGAGTCACTTCTAAAGCTCAAGACTTTTTTCTGAATCCCCTCGCAATGTAAGCCTCGCGCCTCTTTAAATACATCGCGGGGTATTATTAGATGCCCCGACCTTGCAGGAGTGTCCACAGAAGATATAATCGAGGGACTAGCAGACCAGAATGTTACTAATGCCCGAAGAATCACCGTTTATATAGATGGCGTCAAACGCGAAACCAACACGATCATACTAACATTTCAAATGGCAATCATTCCAAAATTGTTGAAGGTAGGTTATCTGAAAGTACCTGTAGACCTATACATTCCCAACCCTCTGCAGTGTTACACGTTTTAAGTTCGGACATCATGAAAGCAAGCGTGGCTCTGGTGCTGACAGCAAATTATGTCGTCGCTGTGGAGAGCTTTTAAGTACTCGTCCAAGTCCATGCGCAAACGATTGCCAGAAGCCTTTCAAATGCGTAAGCTGTGGTGGCGAGCATATGGCAACTTCAAGATCATGTCCGATCTGGCAGCGGGAGAAGGAGATCGTTTCTGTTAAGTACAGAGAGGGTCTTTCTTTTCAGGATGCCAGAAAGGTAGTTAGTAGCAGAGTTGTACTCCTAGGTTCGTATGCTATGGCTGCAAAGGGTAAACACGCAAAAATACCCGAGTTAAAAGATGCCCAGACACAAACTGAAATCGCAGTTCAAACGGAAAACAGAACACCTCACTAAATCAAATACTAATAAGCATTCTGTTAAACCAGATCAACCTTCAGTATCGAGTCAAAAGAGTCCTGTAAAAAGCAATAAAACAAAAAAACAAAAAGAATACTATGAAAGAATTCGAGTCGGACCGATTCCCTAAAGGATCCGACAACCCAATTCTTTTACACAATCGCTTTCAGTTCAGTGATGAACAGGAAGAGATTGATGTGGATGATCCCGTTGCGGAGCCAAGTAAGCAAGGTAAAATTATTAGAATACCTTTACAAAAATGAATATTTCCATACCTCAATTTCTGTGTTCTGTCATACTCGTCTGTATATTACCGATGAGTAATAAAATACTGCAATGGAATTGTCGTGGCTTAAAGGCTAACATTGAGGAATTGTCCCTTCTAGTCAATGAACACAAACCAGTAGCGATATGCTTACAAGAAACGTTTCTTAAAGAAAGTGATGTCTTTACATTCAAACATTATTCAAGTTATTGCACGGCATCGTCTGTGTATCACCGTGCTAGTGGTGGAGTTGCCATTCTTGTGAACAACTCCGTACCTCAGGCTTCTGTAGAAATCAATTCATCACTTCAAGCTACTGCGGTAAAATTGTCTTCGAACAAAACTGTCACAATTTGTTCTGTCTACTTACCACCAAGTATGCCACTTGAAATTGACCAGCTCAGTAAGCTTGTCTCTCAGCTTCCACAACCTTTTCTGTTGGTTGCTGATTTCAATTACCACAATAGTTTGTGGGGTTGCGCAGACACTGACCGGAAGGGTCGGCAGTGTAAGAATTCATCTCTGAGAATGATTTGTGCATTTTGAATGATAAATCGAACACCTACTTGCATCCCGGTACTGGTTCATACTCGGCTTTTGACCTTGCTATTTGCAGTTCTGATTTATTTGTTGATTTTACATGGAAGGTCTGTGATGACCTTCATGGTAGTGATCATTTCCCAATCACAATCACTGAAACTGGACCGTCTGTCCAGGAGCGTCCAAGACGGTGGAAACTTCATAAAGCCAATTGGAACCTTTTTTAAACCCACTGTGAACAATCCATTACGCCGAAAGTTTTCGTAGATTGCGATGATCCTACCGAACTTTTTCATTTATCAGGCTGCTAAGGAGGCAATTCCTCGAACTGCGACAAATCCAAAACATCCAAACAAACCTTGGTTTGATGAGAAATGTGAAATGACTGTCAAAGATCGTAAGTCGGCACTTAGGGCTTACAATTTGAGACCGACAAGCGAAAACCATGTTAAGTTTAAAATTGCTCGCGCTAAAGCTCGCAGAACTATTAAACAAAGTAAACGATCGTCCTGGCAACGGTATGTATCTCGTTTAAATTCGAGATCAACTGTCAAAAAGACCTGGGATATGATTACGAAAATTCAAGGTAAACAAACATCAGTGGTTGTAGGTCATCTGAATGCTCCAGAAGGTAAATCTACTTCAAAACAACATATTGCAAATTCATTAGCCGACACCTTTGCCAAAAAGTCTTCCTCTTCCAATTTTTCTTCTTCATTTCAGAAATTTAAGCAACAAAAGGAGAAAAGAAAACTTAATTTCAACTCAACAAATGAAGAGTCTTATAATAAACTTTTTACTTTAAAAGAATTAAAAACGGCTCTTAAAAAGTGTCATGACACTGCTACAGGTTCAGATGATATACATTATCAACTTATAAAGCATTTACCTTACCAGTCCTTATCTTGTTTACTTGATGTTTATAACAAGGTTTGGGAGACAGGAAATCTCCCAAAATCCTGGAAAGAGGCAATCGTCATTCCCATTCCGAAGCCCGGCAAGGATTCTACCAATCCAGGCAATTATAGACCCATAGCCTTAACCAGCTGCATCTGCAAAACTATGGAAAGAATGGTCAATGACAGGCTTGTTTGGTTCCTTGAAAAGAACAAACTCATAACACCGTTTCAATCTGGCTTCCGTAAACACAGGCACAATAGATCACCTTGTTCATTTTGAAACTTTTGTGCGGGAAGCTTTTATCACAAAAGACCATGTTGTTTCTGTTTTCTTCGACTTAGAAAGTGCTTATAACACAACATGGAAGTATGGAATTTTGAACGACCTCTATGACTTTGGTATAAGAGGTCGCCTTGCTCACTTTATTTCTGCATTTTTAAATGATCGTCAGTTTAGCGTTCGTGTTGGTGATACTTACTCTCCTCCTCACACACAAGAGATGGGAGTCCCCCAAGGCTGCATCCTTTCTGTGATCCTTTTCAGCGTCAAGATTAATAACATCATCAAGGCTGTTTGTCCTGGAGTGGAGTGTTTTCTGTATGTTGATGACTTTTGTATTTCTTATAGGTCTAAACATATGCATACAATAGAACGTAAATTGCAACAAGTTCTTAACAATCTTCAAAAATGGTCTAAAGAAAACGGCTTTAAATTTTCAAAAAGCAAGACCAAATGCATGCATTTTTGTCAACTTAGAAAACATCACCCTGATCCTGAATTAACATTAGACAGTATGCGCATTGAAGTTGTACCACATTACAAATTTCTAGGATTGTTGTTTGATCCTAAACTGACTTTCATTCCACATATAAACTATCTAAAAGATAAATGCCAGAAAGGTCTTAACTTGTTGCGTGTGGTGTCCCACATGGACTGGGGAGCGGACCGGAAAGTTCTCCTGCGTTTGTATCGGTCTCTTATCCGATCTAAACTAGATTACGGATGCATTGTTTATGGATCAGCTTGTAAGTCTTACTTACGGACACTTGATACAATTCACCATCAAGGTTTACGCCTATCACTGGGGGCTTTTCGAACATCTCCCATTAGCAGTTTGTATGTTGAAGCCAATGAACCTTCTTTGAGCCTACGGAGGCAGAAACTAGGCATGCAATATTATCTCAAGTTAAAGTCAAATCCTGAGAACCCAACACATGAGGTTGTTTTTAATCCTATGTACAAGGAACTGTTTCTCAAGAGGCCACGAATAGTACCGCCGTTTAGCCTGCGGTTTGGCCCTGATGTTGCAAACCTTGATGTGGACCTCGATTCTGTTGCAAGTCAAGAAGTTTCTGACATTCCACCATGGACTATGAGGAGACCCGTATATCTTCTTGAATTGATATCTGACAAAAAGGCACTTACAGATCCAATGGTATTTTGAAATAGATTCAATGAAATTAAACATCGGTATTTTTACTTTGAACCGATCTACACAGATGGGTCTAAAGATGTAATAGGGCTGCTACAGCAGCTATTCCTGATGGTGATTTTGTATCATATGAAGGTGACATTACATTTCGCTTGCCTAACAATGCATCTATTTTTACTGCCGAACTAAAGGCCATTGATCTTGCCATAGACCACATTGAATCTGAGAACTATTTCCGCTACATTATATTTACTGACTCGCTCTCTGCGATGCAAGCGCTCAGCAATGAAAAGTTAGAACACCCAGTGGTCAATAGATTGCTTAATAAACTTGATCGCATCTGTAGACACATTGAGGTTTTTTCTGCTGGATCCCAAGTCATATTGGAATTCGCGGAAATGAAAAAGCTGATCAAGCTGCGAGATCTGCTTTAAGTCAAGACATTTTACCTTTTGATATACCACAGTCAGATTTTAAACCCTTAATCAATTCTTTTATTTTTAATGTTAGGCAGAACATGTGGGATGATCCTGGTAATTCCAATAACAAATTACGCTGTATAAAACCAGTTCTTGGTAACTGGCTGCCAGGTTTTAGATTATCCCGTCGTGAAGAAATTATACCCGCCCGCTTACGTATTGGACATACATATTTAACTCATTCGTACTTAGTGAAGGGAGAGGAGGCCCCTGTTTGTGTGCCATGTTCGTCATCACTTTCAGTGCATCATTTATTTGTAGACTGTGTTGATGTTGCGCCAATATGTGATAAGTATTTTAGTATTTCGAGTACAAAAGAACTCTTTGAGTCTGTTCTGCTGGAAACACTTTTTATGTTTCTTAAAGAAATTAGAATTTTTACTAAAATCTGATTAAGTTTTAGTATTTTTTCTATTCATCAATAAATTTGTTTTATAATTGGTATACTTTTTTACTCTGTTTTTTATCGCGTCTTCAATTCATTGTAAGTAATTCATTCATTCATTGTTAGTGACTGTATTTTAACGTTATTTTCATGGCTGCAGTACTGCTTCAAATAATTTCTAGAGCCCAATATGACCTTTGATGTCGACGGGCCATAAAACATCATTCATTCTTATTCTCATCTGTGTCAATGTTTCACAGTATAACTTAAAGTAGATGCATGATTTTATATGTGTGCGCCCAATATGACCTAAGTTGTCGACGGGCCATTCATTCATTGAACACATGATATATGTTATCCCATCACATCCTGATAATTTGCAACGCTGGCGTTTTTCTCCGAAACAAGGTAAATGACCAATGCCATCATGTCTAGCTTCATTTGAGATACGTTTTCTTTTTGGAGTAGAGATGCTGCGTATTTGTGGACAAAGAATAGCAGACAAAGGTGGCCGACCAATTCTCACACTAGGAGGCTTTACCAAAGTATCAGCCACTGCACTGACGAACATACTTCATTTCATTGGTCTTTGATTTGAATTCATGCAGACTTTCTTGTAACATGACCATGCACTGACTACAACCATTACTACAGTGTGCCAAAAGATATACATATACCATCTCCTGGACTTAACTTTCGGCTTGTATAGTGAAACCAGAGAATCTAAGAGGTCAACCCTTCCCATATGTTGGTTGTAACGTTCTATAATAGCTGGTCGGTTTATGGCAACATACATCCCTTGTTTTTTATCCCACCTGCGAACAGTATTTACTGGTTCAATCCCCACAAAAGAAGATATTGGATCAACTGCTTTATTGTCATACCATCTAACTGCAACAATATTAGATTTGGAGTCAACTTAACTATCAATGGAACCTCTGCCTTCTTTTCTCAACTCCTTTTCTGATTTTAGCTCACAGCCATGAAGCCTATTAGATCGTACAGTGCCAACATAATAAGACTCCCTTTGCTTTCAAAGCTTTCACAAGTGCCAATGATGTAAAGTAATTATCAGCAAATATTTTGTAAATTTGATTCTCAGGTATTACTACATCACCGCTCACCCCAAAATTCTTTTGTGTTTCGCTCTTGCCTTGGTAAACATCAAAATCATAAAGCACTCCAGAAGAACCAGCACGTGCCCATAATTTAAATCCCCATGGATTAGGCTTCCCACGAATATATTGTTTTATAGATGACTTTCCTTTAAAAGGTACCATTATTTCATCAACAGAATTGTTTTCTTCTGGGGCCATCTTCAAAAAGTTTTCAGGTAATTTGCATAGCCAAGGTCTAAGTTTCCAAAGTTTATCATTGTTTCTTTCGTTATCTTTTGGACCCTGACTGTTATCACAGAAATTAAGTAACCGTAATAGATTTAAAAACCTATTTCATGACATACAGTCCGCTACAGGTGCATAGCGTGTATCTATTTCCCAGTAAGTACGGACACTATGGAATTTGGCTATACCCATTCTAAGATAAACCCCAATCAGAATTTTTATTTCATTGGCAGTTGTGTTTATTTCAATACTCTGTTTCAGCATGCTATAATGATTTGTTTCTAGTGCACCTAAATCAATCAATCAATCAGTGACAAAGTTTTTGAAAAATTCATATGGCGAAAGGTTCTCATCAAATGAATGTTCAATCTGGCCAGTAAATGTTGTATCAATTGCCATAAACCCTGCTCTTTTCCAATCCCCAAAGTTTGTATCTGTTCTTTTCTCTGAAGTTGATGATGCCTGCCTAGCAAAGTTCATTAATGGTATATCGTCCTCATCATCACTGCTTCGATTGACAAGCCTGGAGAGAGGTTCATCATCACTGTCACTGAAGTCTAGATTTTCTGCCGCTACATCTTCATCAGAATTTGACGAATCACTTTCTAGTTCATCACTGTCATCACCACTAAAGAATTCAGAAAAGTCAGCTATCAGTTTGTTTATTTTTGGTCTTGACCTCTCCATTTCTAAAAAAGAAAAAGTTTCATCAATCTCAGGAAAAGAACTGACTGCAAAGAGGGTGTTTATGAGCAAGACTGTCTGCCATTTAATTTAAAGGTACAGAACTGAAACTCCGGAAAGCAACATTTTTTTTGCGTTTCCGCTCCAATTCGATGCCTTCCGTACTAAATTATTAAGAGCAATGGCTTCTTCTTTTACAATGTTTTCGTGAGTTTATTACCTTCTATTTTCCACTCAGTCAGTCTATTTAACGCCATGACACTGGTTTTTGATTTTAAATTTTGCAGTTTCGGTTCAATATGGTTATGGTTTTGCTTTGGTTGGATTTTGCTTTCGTTAGTTGCCGTACTTTAGATCATGCCATTTCAAAAAAAAGAAAGCAATAGTTTTCAAAAATGAAAAAAACACCTTGAGAAAAGAATAAATTAGAATCCATCCGTCCTTTTCAACGCATGTTTTCATCACCAACTCTAAAAATTGTCTGGATGAGGAAAAATAAGGAATAAATTGTTGATGGAAGCATTCTCTCCCTTTACGTATATGTTTTCCTATTTCACTGGCGGTCAAAAGTTGTCTGTATGTAGAAAATAGTTCCTTATGGGTGTTATTTTAAAGTATTCTTTGATACCAAGGTGTAATTTCCCACAATGAACAATCGGGCAGTATATGACAGTTTCTTCAAAAGCCCAATGTTGCACTGGTGCAACAGGAAAGTTTAAAAATTATTAATTTATTTAATATGCGGTATTAACTTTATATGTACTGAAAAAAAATGCATATTGGCATGTTTACTTACCTTATTCATTTATTTATTTCTCAGAATTTGTACTTTGTACTTCAGTCTTCTGCTGCAAGTAAATGGCGGCTTTAAAATCAGGGCAGTAACTCATACAGAAATACATAAAAGGCATAGTCTAAAACCCAGCAGTTACGTAACTGCCGTCCACATTGATAGTGAAGAAAAATAGTAAACAATGCTTAATTTCTTACAACATATAGCTTCTCAAAATTGAATGTTGCACGTATGCAACACCGGGCTCTAGATCGTTAATATTGTTCAGGTAAGCTTACAAGATAGTGTCCTCAACATTTGACAATGCATAGGATTGATTCCATAAAGTGAACGAAGAGTAAACATACCGTGCGATTCAATGGGGGGGGTGGGGTCGGTCATTGATTGTCACGAAAAAAAAAAAAGCCAAACTGTCTTATGTTCATTTGTATTAACCATTTCACGTGGATATCGACGGTCCAAAAAAATTACATCTTTCACCACTAAATGTTCGAAGGTTTTCAACTTGTCTATTAAAGGTGGCCCTTCAGATTTTGTGACGATTTAAAAAAAAAAAAAAATACAAAGCTCCTACATATACTCCTAATGCCCTTTCATTTGCATTAGTAAGACCCTGGACGTCGAAAACAACCCTACAATAAGCATATTTCGACATTTGGTCCGGCATAGGTAAACGGCGACGGGAGACACCATCTATTTTTACTTGATCGAGTGTGGTCGGTGCGCGTGCTCATTTGCATACCGGAAGAAACAAGGGCAAGAAATCCAACATGGCGTCGTCAGAAGAAAGTGTAGTAAGCAATTACATGATTTTTACAAAATGCGTTGGAATAAGGAACTGAATTGAAAATTGATTACCTTTAACTGGTTATTAGTTCATATATATATATTTCCTCATTTCTATTTTAAGCTAGATTTCATGTCAATGTATGCCGAAATTCTTTGCGCGATGTGTCGTAAGAGCGTGGAGGGGTGTGTTCAAAAGGGTCGAAGACAAATAAAACATTTTATTATTGCTTACCGATCTTTGTTTGCATGCGCGAGGACTGTGATCATTGAATTATAAACGGATTTTTTCATTTATATGTGATTTAGGCCTGGCATAAGGATTATTCCTCTCGTTTTTTTTTGTTTTTTTTTTGGAAACAGGTTATCTACTTTACCGATGATAGACCGTTTTCTCATGCAAGTTTATGTTGCCTTACCGTTCGTCAGACATTTATGTGACTTAGTTTTTCCTTCACATGGTCGTGTTTTGTTGAATCTCGAGGTTAATGCATTCATTGAAAATTAGTTTAACCCATTACCAAACGACAAAATTTTAACCTGGTCCAAATTGAAAGCATTTGTAGGCGACAAAATAAAAGTGACTGAAAATTTGAAATTTGTATTGTGAAGGGTAGAAAACATTTTGGGAAAAGGAGAAAATGCTGGTGACCAGTATTTTCTCCTTTTCCCACAATGTTTTCTAAAGGTTTCTTTCTCGGGGGCGTCAAAAATAGGGATTGTGCGGTAATGGGTTTAAGAACTAACAATAATTCTAGTGCATGTATTTGGAAATACATGTATATTAGGACAACACATGAAAGGTCTATATTGGAAAATAAAAAGGAATCTGGCAATGAAAGTGTCATAGGTTACCGTGTCATATATAGCAGATATGAACTAGCATCACCAGGTGTTATTAAAAGTGTTACATTTGCATAGTTTTATATTTTAGATACCATCAGATAGTCCTTCCTCATCTTCAGACTTCCCCCAGCCGGACGGGGGGTAGAATTCGCCGGCTGCCGTCCTGCAGAGTGGTAAGACCCCACCAATGGACCCGCCTGTTTGCCGTGGGTGGAGATTCGTAAGCCGGAAAAGAGGGTCCTGGCAGTTGAGGGGAGCCCAGGGATCTCCAGCTCTTCAACACACTGCTTTGGCCTCGGCTTCGGTGTAAACGAGAGCCTAGATGGGCCCGGTCTAGTGCAATCGGCTGGTCGTTTTAAGATTGGGCGTATTTTATGTATAAATGTTTTGTATTGGGGGACCTGTATAGGGGGATGATATCTATATCCTGGGTATAGATCTCTCCTTCCTGCATGCGTCCCGCGATACACCTTCACTCATGCATAAACCTTGATCCCGAAGCAAACTTGGAATATTTTTAATACCTTTTTCTGAAGTGTGAACGTAAATTCATGTAATCCTTAGTCTGCAAGGAATAATCTGAAATAGTTTGTACACCATATATTTAACGTTTGCTTGAAATGAGCCCATTTTACCTTTTATTTCAGTATGTACTTTAAAGTCCTGGTCTTATATAGGCTTATGGGCTAATCGGGTGATTTGGATTTTTCGTTGAGACTTTGACTGCCATGGTAAATTCCTGATCTGGGGGACTATCCATGTTTTTCCTTGTCGCTCCGACTTATTCTTGGCATCTGAGTATACCATCTGTGTAACCCTGGTATGGGGAGCTGGATACCCGCTCCATTAGCCGTATCCCCTCGTTGGACTCCGCGGTGGGTGGGGTCATAGATGATGAACATTCAAATTATAACCATGGATCCCCAAAACAAAAAAAGAACACGTGCTCAAATGGACTCTGACTCGGAAAACGAAACTGGAAACGCCAATCTGCACCCTCGATTTTTAATCATCGAATCAACTGATCCTAACAGGCCGCTGTCAAAACTCTCTCCATTTGTCATTGAGAAATGTATTTCGTCCATTGCGACATCACCAAAATCCTGCCAAAAGTTGAAATCTGGTGCTCTTCTAGTCGAAATGACCAAGAAAGTACACGTAGAGTCACTTCTAAAGCTCAAGACTTTTCTCAATCCCCTCGCAATGTAAGCCACATGCCTCTTTAAACACATCGCGGGGTATTATTAGATGCCCCGACCTTGCAGGAGTGTCCACAGAAGATATAATCGAGGGACTAGCAGACCAGAATGTTACTAATGCTCGAAGAATCACCGTTTATAGAGATGGCGTCAAACGCGAAACCAACACGATCATACTAACATTTCAAACGGCAATCATTCCAAAATCGTTGAAAGTAGGTTATCTGAAAGTACCTGTAGACCTATACATTCCCAACCCTCTGCAGTGTTACACATGTTTTAAGTTCGGACATCATGAAAGCAAGTGTGGCTCTGGTGCTGACAGCAAATGATGTCGTCGCTGTGGAGAGCTTTTAAGTACTCATCCAAGTCCATGCGCAAACGATTGCCAGAAGCCTTTAAAATGCATAAGCTGTGGTGGCGAGCATATGGCAACTTCAAGATCATGTCCGATCTGGCAGCGGGAGAAGGAGATCGTCTCTGTTGAGTACAGAGAGGGTCTTTCTTTTCAGGATGCCAGAAGGGTAGTTAGTAGCAGAGTTGTACTTCCAGGTTCGTATGCTATGGCTGCAAAGGGTAAACACGCAAAAATACCCGAGTTAAAAGATGCCCAGACACAAACTGATGTTGCAGTTCAAACGGAAAACAGAACACCTCTCACTAAATCAAATACTAATAAGCATTCTGTTAAACCAGTTCAACCTTCAGTATCGAGTCAAAAGAGTCCTGTAAAAAGCAATAAAACAAAAAACAAAAAGAATACTACGAAAGAATTCCAGTCGGACCGATTGCCTAAAGGATCCGACAACCCAATTCTTTTACACAATCGCTTCCAGTTCAGTGATGAACAGGAAGAGATTGATGTGGATGATCCCGTTGCGGAGTCAAGTAAGCAAGGTAAAATTATTAGAATACCTTTACAAAAATGAATACTTCCATACTTCAATTTCTGTGTTCTGTCATACTCGTCTGTATATTACCGATGAGTAATACATTACTGCAATGGAATTGTCGTGGCTTAAAGGCTAACATTGAGGAATTGTCCCTTCTAGCCAATGAACACAAACCAGTAGCGGTATGCTTACAAGAAACGTTTCTTAAAGAAAGTGATGTCTTTACCTTCAAACATTATTCAAGTTATTGCACGGCATCGTCTGTGAGTCACCGTGCTAGTGGTGGAGTTGCCATTCTTGTAAACAACTCCGTACCTCAGGAATCGGT
This sequence comes from Tridacna crocea, assembly GCA_943736015.1. Taxonomy (NCBI): domain Eukaryota; kingdom Metazoa; phylum Mollusca; class Bivalvia; order Cardiida; family Cardiidae; genus Tridacna; species Tridacna crocea. The sequence continues at coordinate 10,449,100 of OX031057.1, read as the reverse complement.
AGAAATCAATTCATCACTTCAAGCTACTGCGGTAAAATTGTCTTTGAACAAAACTATCACAATTTGTTCTGTCTACCTACCACCAAGTATGCCACTTGAAATTGACCAGCTCAGTAAGCTTGTCTCTCAGCTTCCACAACCTTTTCTGTTAGTTGGTGATTTCAATTCCCACAATAGTTTGTGGGGGTGTGCAAACACTGACCGGAAGGGCCGGCAGTTGGAAGAATTCATCTCTGAGAATGATTTGTGCATTTTGAATGATAAATCGAACACCTACTTGCACCCTGCTACTGGTTCATACTCAGCTTTAGACCTTGCTATTTGCAGTTCTGACTTATTTCTTGATTTTACATGGAAAGTCTGTGATGACCTTCATGGTAGTGATCATTTCCCAATCACAATCACTGAAACTGGACCGTCTGTCCAGGAGCGTCCAAGACGGTGGAAACTTCATAAAGCCAATTGGAACCTTTTTCAGATCCGCTGTGAACAATCCATTATGCCGAAAGTTTTCATAGATTGCGATGATCCTACTGAACTTTTCACTTCTTTGATTTATCAGGCTGCAAAGGAGGCAATTCCTCGAACTGCGACAAATCCAAAACATCCAAATAAACCTTGGTTTGATGAGAAATGTGAAACGGCTGTCAAAGATCGTAAGTCGGCACTTAGGGCATACAATCTGAGACCGACAAGCGAAAACCATGTTAAGTTTAAAATTGCTCGCGCTAAAGCTCGCAGAACTATTAAACAAAGTAAACGATCGTCCTGGCGACAGTATGTATCTCGTTTAAATTCGAGATCAACTGTCAAAAAGACCTGGGATATGATTAGGAAAATTCAAGGTAAACAAACATCAGTGGTTCTAGGTCATCTGAATGCTCCAGAAGGTAAATCTACTTCAAAACAAGATATTGCAAATTCATTAGCCGACACCTTTGCCAAAAAGTCTTCCTCTTCAAATTATTCTCCTTCATTTCAGAAATTTAAGCAACAGAAGGAGAAAAGAAAACTTAATTTCAACTCAACAAATGAAGAGTCTTACAATAAACTTTTTACTTTAAAAGAATTAAAAACGGCTCTTAAAAAGTGTCATGACACTGCTACAGGTTCAGATGATATACATTATCAACTTATAAAGCATTTACCTTACCAATCCTTGTCTTGTTTACTTGATGTTTATAACAAGGTTTGGGAGACAGGAAATCTCCCAAAATCCTGGAAAGAGGCAATCGTCATTCCCATTCCGAAGCCCGGCAAGGATTCTACCAATCCAGGCAATTATAGACCCATAGCCTTAACCAGCTGCATCTGCAAAACTGTGGAAAGGATGGTCAATGACAGGCTTGTTTGGTTCCTTGAAAAGAACAAACTCATAACACCGTTTCAATCTGGCTTCCGTAAACGCAGAGGCACAATAGATCATCATGTTCGTTTTGAAACTTTTGTGCGGGAAGTTTTCATTACAAAAGAACATGTTGTTTCTGTTTTCTTCGACTTGGAAAGTGCTTACGACACAACATGGAAGTATGGAATTTTGAACGACCTCTATGACTTTGGTATAAGAGGTCGCCTTGCTCACTTTATTTCTGCATTTTTAAATGATCGTCAGTTTAGGGTTCGTGTTGGTGATACTTACTCTACTCCTCACACACAAGAGATGGGAGTCCCCCAAGGCTGCATCCTTTCTGTGACCCTTTTCAGCGTCAAGATAAATAACATCATCAAGGCTGTTTGTCCTGGAGTGGAGTGTTTTCTGTATGTTGATGACTTTTGTATTTCTTATAGGTCTAAACATATGCATACAATAGAACGTAAATTGCAACAAGTTCTTAACAATCTTCAAAAATGGTCTGAAGAAAACGGCTTTAAATTTTCAAAAAGCAAGACCAAATGCATGTATTTTTGTCAACTTAGAAAACATCACCCTGATCCTGATTTAACATTAGACGGTATGCGCATTGAAGTTGTGCCACATTACAAATTTCTAGGATTGTTGTTTGATCCTAAACTGACTTTCATTCCACATATAAACTATCTAAAGGATAAATGCCAGAAAGGTCTTAACTTGTTGCGTGTGGTGTCCCACATGGACTGGGGAGCGGACCGGAAAGTTCTTCTGCGTTTGTATCGGTCTCTTATCCGATCTAAACTAGATTACGGATGCATTGTTTATGGATCAGCTTGTAAGTCTTACTTACGGACACTTGATACAATTCACCATCAAGGTTTACGCCTGTCACTGGGAGCTTTTCGAACATCTCCTATTAGCAGTCTGTATGTTGAAGCCAATGAACCTTCTTTGAGCCTACGGAGGCAGAAACTAGGTATGCAATATTATCTCAAGTTAAAGTCAAATCCTGAAAACCCGACACATGAGGTTGTTTTTAATCCTATGTACAAGGAACTGTTTCTCAAGAGGCCACGAATAGTACCGCCGTTTAGCCTGCGGTTTGGCCCTGATGTTGCAAACCTTGATGTGGACCTCGATTCTGTTGCAAGTCAAGAAGTTTCTGACACTCCACCATGGACTATGAGGAGACCTGCATATCTTTTTGAATTGTTATCTGACAAAAAGGCACTCACAGATCCAATGGTATTTAGAAATAGATTCAATGAAATTAAGCATCGGTATTTTTACTTTGAACCGATCTACACAGATGGGTCTAAAGATGGTAATAGGGCTGCTGCAGCAGCTATTCCTGATGGTGATTTTGTATCATATGAAGGTGACATTACATTTCGCTTGCCTAACAATGCATCTATTTTTACTGCCGAACTAAAGGCCATTGATCTTGCCATAGACCACATTGAATCTGAGAACTATTTCCGCTACATTATATTTACTGACTCGCTCTCTGCGATGCAGGCGCTCAGCAATGAAAAGTTAGAACACCCAGTGGTCAACAGATTGCTTAATAAACTTGATCGCATCTGTGAACACATCGAGGTTGTTTTCTGCTGGATCCCAAGTCATATTGGAATTCGCGGAAATGAAACAGCTGATCAAGCTGCGAGATCTGCTTTAAGTCAAGACATTTTACCTTTTGATATACCACATTCAGATTTTAAACCCTTAATTAATTCTTTTATTTTTAATGTTTGGCAGAACATGTGGGATGATCCTGGTAATTCCAATAACAAATTACGCTGTATAAAACCAGTTCTTGGTAACTGGCTGCCAGGTTTTAGATTATCCCGTCGTGAAGAAATTATACTCGCCCGCTTACGTATTGGACATACATATTTAACTCATTCGTACTTAGTGAAGGGAGAGGAGGCCCCTGTTTGTGTGCCATGTTCGTCATCCCTTTCAGTGCATCATTTATTTGTAGACTGTGTTGATGTTGCGCCAATATGTGACAAGTATTTTAGTATTTCGAGTACAAAAGAACTCTTTGAGTCGTTTCTGCCGGAAACACTTTTTATGTTTCTTAAAGAAATTAGAATTTTTACTAAAATCTGATTAAGTTTTAGTATTTTTTCTATTCATCAATAACTTTGTTTTATAATTGGTAGACTTTTTTACTCTGTTTTTTTATCGCGTCTTCAATTCATTGTAAGTGCTTCATCATAAAAATTGTTAGTGACTGTATTTTAACTTTATTGTCATGGCTGCAGTACTGCTTCAAATAATTTCTAGAGCCCAATATGACCTTTGATGTCGACGGGCCGTAAAACATCATTCATGCATTCATTCATCTTCAGACTATCAGCCACCAGAAAAGTCTACTAGCAGAGGAAAACGGGGTGGAAGGGGTAGAGGAAGAGGAGCATCGAGAGGAAGAGCAGCTTAAAAAAACAGCTACACAATCTAAAGGGGTAGGCAAGAGTGCCAGTCGAGGGAAAAGGAAAAAAACTGGTGCATTTCAGTTGACAGATGAAGAATGGCAACATCTTCAGAGACAAAAGTTGGACATGAAGAGTCGAGCCAGGGTATGATGCTACGCCAAAATGTTAAATAAACTATTTATTTCCTGAACAAAAGAAACTGCAAATCGCAATAATACTGAGAATTATCATTTGATGAAAAGGTTTATTATGATCTAAAATTCGTGGTTACATTCATTTGTAAACTTCATCCATGAGGCTTCAAAAACCTGTTAACATGTACTAGCAATGTGAAATGACTCTGGAAAGGAGCATCAGAGTAAAACTGTAACTTACAGATGCTGTTTTGATAGAAGGTATATCATGCAAAATGTCAGTGGTTTGATTTGTAATAAAAAAGCTACAGGTTTGGAAACATTTTCTCGTGTTGGATTTAGTTCAGAAGTAGCCTCAAATTGTGACCGACTACCATAGGTATATACCAAACATCAAAACTGATACTGTTTACTTTAGAATTTGCAGACAATAAAGTGATAATTTCTTCATCTTTTCGAACATGGAAAAATGTATACCAGTCCATGATGAGGGAGGAAATGGATGACAACTCAAGTGTTTCTGAAATTTTAGCATTGGTTCTAACATATTTCTCTTTTTTCCCATTATGTTTCTTTTTTCTTCTAAATCCCTCTTCCTCAGGGCAGTTAAAACTCAAGATTGTGTGGTAAATGGTTAACAATGTCTTTTGTCTTTAAAAAAGCAGAAAATCCAGATTTTTTGTTGCACCAGTTGTTTTGACTTTTACCACAATGTTTTCTTAAACATTTAAAAGAGGATTTTATAAAACATAAGGCTAAATCAATTTAGATAGACAGAGTGAAACCATTTACGAAGTGACAGCATTTGAAAACATGCAGGCTTTGCAAAATTACACAATTTATTTTCCTGATGTGGTAGCAGTATTTGCTACATTGAAAAGTTGAAAACATTGAGCTGTGGTATGGTTAATTTGTTATTTAGATCAACAACCATTTTGTAATAAAATACTATGTATCCTTTAATTAACTCTTTACCAAATGAGATGATTTTAGACCAGTCCAAATTGAAAGCAATTGCAGACGATAAAGTTAGTGTGACTGAAAATTTGAAATTTGGTTTGGTAAGGGTAGAAAACATAGTGGGAAAAGGAGAAACTGCTGGTTACCATCATTTTCTCCTTTTCCCACCATGTTTTCAACAGGCTTTTTTTCTCGTGGTCGTTAAAAGTCAGGATTGTGTGGTAAAAAGTTGTCTGAGTATCATTTTCTTTCCCTCAAAAGGAAATGGTCCAAGGTTTATCAGAAAGCGCTGCAAAAGATGTGTTGTGCAGTGCTGCTGAGGCAATATACCAGCCCTGATATTAAACATCATGGAAAAGTTCCAGGAAGAAACTGCAGTTAAATCGCCAGGGCCAGCTCCCACCAACCCAAGCTGGTGCATCTGCAATAACTGCAGGGAAACTCTTCCTGAAGATGTAAGAGTTTGTTGTGGTTCCCGGCCAAACTTATGCCAGAGTATTATCCCTGTAAGTATTCATGTATCTTTTGCTAATTCAAACCTTTATCACAAACTTCCGTCAAGCCCTAGTAGTGATTATGACTTTAGAACAGTGGGCCCCAGCTTAGATTACTGGCTCAGACATTTTCTTTCTGAGGACTAACGATAGTCAGTAGGACAAAAATCATTCATCCTTCACCACTAATCACAGTTTTGATGATAAATAGGTGGGAAGCAGCCTATTTGCTTAGACAGAATATTGTGCAGATAACAGGTTACACAAACTTAGAGAAAGCATGGACAGGTGCACTGGCAACCTTGATATAACAAATAATATTGAAAGCAATATTAAAAACTAAAGAATCAATCAACTCTCACAATTATGAGTGTTTAATCCTGACAAAGCTTATCAAAACATTGTGGAAAATGATCATAATCAGCAATGTTTGCTATCCTATCAAAGAAAAAATCTTCTTTCATCGTTTGATCTACAAACGCTTTCAATTTGGTAGAGTCCTTTTTTTATGAAATGAGGAACAAGTTTGGCAGCTAAGCTTACAGGAAGGGGTGGATGGGGGGGGTGCTATTCATAATCTAAAAGCATGCAAGATTTCCATTATTTTAATCAATGATTTACAAGACGGCAGAGAAAAACTGGGTTTATATTCATAGACAACTTACAAAGTATTCATCAGTCACTGAATAGGGTAAAAGGCAGTCATTTGCAAATTTTGATAAGTTGACCATAAAGGTTAGAATATGACGACAAAAAAAGCCGTTTCGTTCGACTCTTTACCACCATGAGTTTCAGAATCATCCTGTGTGTCACAGACACTTGATCTGAGAGTACCAAACATACTTTTATTTCGGGTGTTACCCTTTTTCAGTTTTGCTATAATTTTATATATGGTTCTTTGCTACTGTCCACCATGAAAGGACTTGGGTATTTTGGCTACCTGCTCAATTTCAAATGCAAAGTTTTTTTTGTGCATGTACATTATTATTCCTGAAGCTGCAACATGAGCACATGATTAAATTTTTGTCTAATTTGAAAATTCAACTCATTACCAATTGACAAAATTTTAGGCTTGTCCAAATCGAGAGCATTTGCTGACGACAAAAGTGACTGAAAATTTGAAAATTGTTTTGTGAAGGGTAGAAAACATTGTGGGAAAAATTTTCACCAGCATTTTCTCCTCTTCCCACAATGATTTTAAATGCTTCTTTCCCAGGGTCATAAAGAGTTTGAATTGTGTGGTAATGGATTAAATCACAGCTGTTTCTATTGTACGAAATGTATTGAAGTGTATATTACTATTCATTTATATACTGGTGAACTGTAATCATACTATCACACGTAGAAATCAAAGCGCTGAAGGCACTGTTGTGGCGGTTGTCCGGTTGATCTTGAGTTTTTGATCAGACAGACAAGCTGACTCCTTTTATACCACCCAATCATAATGTGGGGGATATAAGTTTTGAGCTTCAACAGGAAGTTATGGCCTGGACTGGACAAAAGTACCATCTGAATATCAACAAATGGCAATAACACAAAAAACATGAATGGCAGTTTTGGTTCTTATGCACTGCACTTCTCCATAATGTGTTCTGACAATGTATGAAGTTTCAAGTTGATAGCTTTTATAGTTTGAAAGCCCCCGTGAAAAATTCGAGGTGAAACGAATGACAGACTGATGGACAAGGTGACCCCAGCATTACCCCCTAAAACTTTGCTTGCTGAGGGTATTACAAAACAGGTAAAACAGTTTTGCTTATCACCTGGTACATGTATTTATTTAAATGTAAACTATACAGTAACAAATGTCAGAAATATTACCCCCATGACTATAATTTTTTTTTTCAAGTTCAACTTCACCGAGCACAAAACTTCAAATAATAATAATAAAAAAAACAACAGAAAATTAGACATTATTCTTTCCAGTTAATCCATAACACATTCACTGGACCTAAGCTCAGTCAGTCTGTTTAACCAGATGTGTCAACACTAACAAAAAACAACTGCATATTCCAAGCAAAATTGCATTTTTGTCCATATTTTCATTTAGGCCTAATAATCTTGGATATTTCTTCGAGGTAATCATGCATATTCCTACCAAAATTGCATTTTTGTCAATGTGTTCACCTGAATAATCCTGAACATAGTTTTAAGGTAATCAGTAACGCATTTATTGAATCTAAACTTCATCATTCTGCTTAACTCTTTACTAAACGACAAAATTTTAAACCAGTCTGTGTTGAAATACTTTGCAGACAACAAAATAAATGTGACTTAAATATTCAACTTTTTTTTGGAAAGGGTAGCATTTTACCAGCATTTTCTCCTTTTCCAGCAATGTTTTCAAAAGGCTTCTTTGTTAACACCTTTAAATGTCGGGATTGTGTGGTAAAGAGTTAAAAATGTATCGACACAAATAAAAAACAACTGTATATTACAAGCAAATTTGATTTTTTGTCAGTGTTTCCATCTTAAACTTGAGACAGATGATTGTCAAATTCTTCACAAGAACATAGTTCTTCACGATATGCATATTAAGTCATCAGCAAAAATTTTACTGATGTACATCCAAGTAAACATTGTGTCGTTGAGTTTGGAAAACAAATTGTTTCATTAGCCTGATAACATGTATCATGAAATATACATGGAGGTGCTTACTGAACAATACTACTGTAAGTGTAAACAATCCCTGGTTTTTACAACCTTGAAATAGAATTCTTTTGAAAGCATTTTGAGAATGGAGAATAAGCCGGTAACCAGCATTTTCTCATTTCCCCACAATGTTTTCTACCCTGCTGGAAACGAATTTCAATTATTTAGCAACATTTACTTTGTTGTCTGCAAGTGCTTTGAATTTGGACCATCTAAACTTTTGTTGTTTGGTAAAGGATTAATTATTCGCCTACAATAGTCGTGCAATAACCTGTTGGCATATAAAAGAGCTACTAAACAAAATATCCAGCTTTAAGACTGAACAACTTTAAAACAGTATGTCCCTGATCTATCGACCAAATGGTATTAACTTACTACTCAATGATCATCATGCTGTTAGTGAATTAAATAATCTGTATATACACATAAGGAATACAATAGTAAATACCCATTGATTTAAAGTACTCAAGACCAACTCTGAGCCTTGTAATTACACAAATCTGTCAAAACAAACTACAGGTCTCAGTAGTTTTTTTTTTTTTTTTGTTCTCCGATCTATGCTTTTTACTATCAGGTGACATATGTCAACGTGAACAACAAAAAGTAACAGCATATTCCATGCTAAACGGTATTTCTGTCCATGTTTTCACCTGAATAATTTTATCACCTACAATTTTACAAATTTTGGCAAGAACGCAGCTTTTTACTTATGCTTTCCAATTTGGTAAAGACATCAATGTAGACTAAAATCTCACACGATCAAATATGTACAGACTAATTTGCAAATATCTGCAGAAGTTGCTGAATATGTGATCTGCTTGACCTAATCGAAGCATTTTAAGAATAACATCAGCTCGCTGAAGCTTCCCTCTTTTATTAAAACTTATAACAAGACAAAAATTAGACACTATTGCTTTCTGGTAATCAATGACCCATTTACTGAATCCAAGCTCAGTCATTCTGTTTAAAAGATATGTCAACAGTAACAAAAAGCAACTGCATATTTCAAGCAAAATTGCATTTTTGTAAATGTTTCCACCTTGATAACCCTGATATATTTTTCCATGTAATCAATAATGCATCTACTGAATCTAGGCCCAGTCTTTCTGTTTTAACAGATATGTCTGACACTAACAAAAAGCAACTGCATACTTTTAGCAAAATTGCATTTTTGTCAATGTTTTCAGTAAATAATCTTGAGAGATTTTTTTCGAGGTGGTCAATAATGCATGTACTGAGTCTATGCTCATTGAAACATTCTGTTTGAAAAAAATGTAAACACTAACAAAAAACACTGCATATTCCAAGTAATTTTTTTTTGTCATTGTCTTCACCTAGAAATCTTGAGACATATGATTTGGAAAATCTTCACAATAATATAGTTCTTCACGTTACCCTTGTTTAGTTATCAGCAAAAATTTAATCCTATGTACATTTAAGGAAACATTGTATTGTTGAGTTTGGAAAACCAGTTGCTTCATTAGCCTCAGTACATGTATCATGAAATATACATAGAGATATTTGTCTCTGACGTTTCCACAAAAATATATCAAAGGACTGAAGGTCCTGAAAGTCGCACTAATGGTGAAACCTTGATAATTTTGGACTGATAGATGGTAATCACCCTTTTACATGACAATCTTGCTTTTACGTAATTCAAACAGCTTTGGAAAACAGAGCTGAAAGAAAGAGAAACTCATTTTTTTTTTACTCAAGGTTTTCTTCCAATTAGTCTCAAATTTAATGGTTTACCGTAAGTCAAATTTGATTAGTTTTCAGCAATTCTTCGATTTTGACCAGTCTGCAATTTAGTTGAGCAAATGCAGTTACTTGTAACGGGCAGCTTCCCACCAAATTAGATCTTTTCATTTTTCTTTTTCTTTAATATATCCATGTTGGCATATAGCCTGACATAATTTACCCAAAACAATATTAATTGTATGTCATTGGTCACCTCTATTACTTGGAACTTACTGAAACAGTGCCACTGCATACCGATGCTAGTACTCGACTGCTTAAAGCAGCTAACAGATTACAATATTTTAGATTGCTAAAAATTTCAGTCATAAATGGATGAAAATATTGTTTGTAAAGAAAATGCAATGTCTTATTTTCCCATGTTTTTCACAGCTATCTTTCTCAGGGGCATCAAAAATGTTATCGTGTGGTAATGTACTTGATGGTGGATGAAAGTAAAACAAGAGCACTGCAAGGGGGTGCCAACACACGACTGTTTAGGTGCTTGATACTGGATAGAAAGGCTAAGTCGAAAAAGCGGCACAATTCTTACAAAATAAATGAGTTTAGAGTAATTTCTCTTCATTTTTGCAAGTTGCTCTTTTAACAGTTATCATATATTCTAAGTTGTCTGAAAATACTGTCAATTTGAAGAAGTCTAAAATTGTGTAGTTTGGAATGGAGGTACGACTTGTTATGACACAACTTACAAGAATACTTTTCCTAACTCTTAATATAAAAATATACTAATCAAACATTCTAGTTCAGATTTTTAGAAAACTTGCAACCTTTCACAGGACTGGTCGATACAGTGACATTACTGCCTGTATCAATTTTGACAACTTTCAGTTTACTAGTTAGGTTATGCAAGGAGCCCTTCAACCAATTAGCTAGAGACAATGAAGATAAGCCTGTGCAGGACAATTTTGGAGTTGCCCACTAAAAGTTTAGACCTTTTCCACTATATATTAGTCTTTGTAAATTTGTTTTGATTTTCTTCTCTAAAGCAACCCATACAGGTCTTGGTTTCCAAAATTCTGACTTGTCCATATAAGTACAAGTAGCCCCCATTCACCAGAGCCATGTTTCTTGACGGATCGAAATTTCGCAAACAATTTTTGAAAAGGGTCACCAATAGAACATCCCTAAGAAATTATTTCAAAATCTGACCAGTGGTTTCTGAGAAGAAGAATTTTTTAGAATTTCTTCATTTCTGTATTGTGCAAATAGCCCCCATTCACCCGAGTCATATTTCTTGACTGATCAAAATTTCACGAAAAATTTCTGGAAAGGGTCACTTAAAGAACATCGCTGTGAAATTATTTTAAAATATGGCCAGCTGTTTCAGAGAAGAAGATTTTTAAAGAATTTCTTAGAAAACTCTGTTTGGTTGCCATGGCAACCAAAACTTTTGATGTAATCAAATTCTGTGAACAATTTTTAAAGAGACCTCCCAAGGAACATTCCAGCCAAGTTTGGTCCATATTGGCCAAGCGGTTTTGGAGGAGTTGATGTTTAAAGAATTGTTGATGACGCATGACGGATGACAGACACCAGGTGATCCTAAAAGCTTCCCTTGAGCATGTTGTGCTCAGGTCAGCTGAAAAAACAGTCCTAAGGTTTTTCATCTCAACCAAACTGACTCTCAAATTATAAAAATATTTGCAAAGTAATTAATAACCATGCAATCTACAACAGGTTAAAGACCATTGGGAATAATTAGTTTAATTCATTACCAGACCAGCCTAATTTTAGGCTTGTCCAAATTTAAAGCAATTGTAGACGACAAATTAAAAGTGACAGAAAATTTGAAATTTGTTTTGTGAAGGTTAGAAAAAATTGTGGGAAAAGGAGAAAATGCATTTTTCTCCTTTTCCCACAATGTTTTCTAAATGTTTTCAAAGGCTTCTTTCTCAGGGTAGTCGAAAGTACGGATTGTGTGGTAATGGGTTAATCACCACATTAAATTTGTTGCACTCTTTTTGAGTGTTGAAATTGTATCTTTGCAATCCAAACAATGTAATTAACGTATCACATTTCTCTGTTATATCATTTCTTTAAATGTGCTGATGCTTATGCTTTTTTTTATATATAAAACATATTTTTATAATGATGGATAAATATTTTTAAGGTATCCAATATGCTTTTTTTCATTAATAGCAACTTTATCTACCTAAAAAAAAAAAAAAAAAATAGAAAGAAAAACGTCATTTTATCACTAAGCATTTAATAGATTTCGCTATGTTTATTCTTAAATAAGTTTCATCATTGGTTTTAATCATGTAAGGCAAATTCAAAATAAAGCAGTTATATTATAAATCGTCATTGATGATGAATAAGTAATTTCTATTAATTTGTACACAAATTAAAGTAAGAAATACTATAAAAATCATGTGTACATTTTGACTACACATTGGATACGTTTTGACTCCACTTGGGTAGGTTTTGACTTCATTTGGGTAAGTTTTGACTTGGATACGTTTTGGTTTGAGTACGTTTTGACTGTAGTCCCCTCAACAGTGCAACTGTCAATGTACGGTCGTAATTGCTGTATTTTACCTTGCGTTTCATATTTCAGGTTGTATTTACTGTATACGGAGGGGATGAAATATCCTTGTCGCCACTCTTTTAAGGTCCGAATAAAAGCAGTAATCAACATTTTAACTTTACTGGTGGTAATCGTTATGTACGTTTGTTTTCAATCCCGTCCGCCATTTGCATTTTCATAATCAAAGTACAATTTTGTACTTCAAACTTAAGCGGATCAAAGACCCTAAAATACTTGAATTGATAGCAAAAGTTCACGTCTGATTTCCATAAAATCGTGAATGTAAGCGTTTCGCATGCAGTTTTTGATGTTACAAAAGTTTTTTGATGTGTAATGGAATAGTTTTCGAGTGCTCTGGGGTGTTTTGGGGTATTTTTCGAGTGGTTTGGGGTGTTTCATCCGAGACGTACGTTACAAACTAGGTCAAAGCTGCGGAACGAAACAAATTTTCAAATTTAGAGCGAGTTTTACTACATTTAACCCTGAAATTCATTGTTTGCATGGTTTAAAAGAGTTGATTTCAAATGACATCACTCGAGTTCTAAATTCCACCCTTATAAGCGAAGCTCTACCGTCTCGATACTACATAAATATTTACAGTGAGGTGCTCTCGACTGAGTTGACTGACCAATCAAATAAGCTGACTATAAGCCATATTAATCCGCGATACCTTTTTAAAACTCGCATTAAGCACTGATAGGGGGGATATCTTAGCTGAATTGTGTTTTATTTACCCATCTAAACAAAGATGGGTGTTAAATTTTCACATGATATACAAAATAACCGGATTTTTTTTTTTTTAAATTTAAAATTTGAGTCACGCTCTCCTTCTTCTAGCGTAGGTGTATGAGTTATATGAGTTACCGGGTCCAGTCCCATCATAAAGAACAAATTCCAGACATACCAAAGAAAAAGTAGTTCTACAGCGATTGGGTTAAAAGCAGAGTAACTGCACCTCGTTTATGAAGTATATACGACGTTTTTGACCCAATTTTTAGCATGATTCTTCAACCCACTATAGACACCCCCCAACTCACCCTGAGCTCCTCGAGCTCATCGCAAAAAGTCGAACGTTTTGACAAACGTGCGACTTAATAAAAACTGTTACCTAAAATCAATCTTCAATTCTTAAGTTCAAAACACACCACTTAGTATCTCCGTAAACTATTTATTGATAAGTTAATCTCAATTAGTGCTTAGATATTTATATTTACAATTTAAACCAGTCAAGTGAAACCACAGGATTTTGTCCATTTCACTGTGGTACACAAGCATTCCGGTCAAGAAAAGATGCATACTGAAATCACTCAGAAGAAACACAAAGTAAAATGTTTTTAACACTATTTAACTCGTTACCACACAATAAAATTTTAGGTTTGTCCAAATTGAAACCATTTGCACACACTGAAAATTTGAAATTTTTTTTGTTACCAGCATTTTCTCCTTATCCCACAATGTTTTCAAAAAGATTTCTTTTCCAGGGTTGTCAAAAGTTGGGATTGTGTAGTAATGGGTTAACATACAAATCTTTGTGCACAATATCAGTAATGCTGCAGAAAGCTTTTAACAAGACAAGCATGCAAAGCTGATTTCCCAGCATACATGGTAGGCAAAAGTAAATACTGGCAGATAACTCTCAACTGAGACAAACTTTTTTGCATAACAATGACAGGCTGAAAGTTCCTAGTCATATTAAGACACGGAGAAATCTAAAATTAACAAAGACCAGAAACTGGCCTTTAGATTAATAACAATATGTAAGATTAAATAATTATTTTTTTCATACACCGTCAAGGAGATCAAAATGTCAAGAGTCTAATCAAAGCTGTTGTTCAACCATTTGAGAATTTTCAAATGACTTTGCATAAGTGTTCATTATGGAAAATATAGCAAGCAACCCTGGGGAATACTACTGTAGCTTAACCGATTACCATACAATAAGTATTTGTCAGCTGCAAATGCTCTAAATTTGGGAAAGTCATAGGTTTGTAATTGTTAAATGAGTCAAAGAATTCTTAATTATTGGGCACAAACATTCATGAACACTTTTTGCACAGCAAAGCCTCCAATGAATCACACTGGAGTATGATTCGAATACTCTGGTAACCATAGATTAACCCATTACCACACAATCCCTACTTTTAACGACCCTGAAGAAAGAAGCCTTAGAAAACATTGTGGGAAAAGGAGAAAATGCTGCTAACCAGCATTTTCTCCTTTTCCCACAATGTTTTCTACCCCTCTCAAAACGAATTTCATATTTTCAGTCACTTTTATTTTGTCGTCTGCTAATACTTTTGATTTTGACAAGTCTAAAATATCGTTTGGTAACGAGTTAAATGACTGAAAACAGTTCATGTCCACTTCAAAAATATTTAACCCATTACCACACAATCCTTACTTTTGACACCCCTGAAAGAAGCCTTTTGAAAACATTGTGGGAAAAGGAGGTAACCAGCATTTTCTCCTTTTCCCACAGTGTTTTCTGCCCTTCGCAAAACAGATTTGAAATTTTCAGTCACTTTTATTTTGTCATCTGCAAATGCTTTCGATTTGGACAAAGTTAAAATTTTGTCGTTTGGTAATGAGTAAATATGAAAGCATTGTGAAAAAAAAAAGCATTTGCTCAGACAACTAAATCATGTTTCCTGTCATGCTTCCGGCTTTAGTTACAAAAATATAAAAATACAACAAAAGTGGGACTTACCAATATGAAAAATAACAATGCTTACTGCAGTCTAAGTCTTGTTTCAAATGGATAACTTCTTACTCATAATATGACAACATTTGAAAAAATATTTAGAAGAAAGACAATATCATCTATAAATACTAATAAAACACTATTGTACAAAAAGCATTCTATACATCTTTTTAGTCTGATTTTGGTATGGTCTTTCTGGTCTGATCATGTTTCTAAACCATTTCACCCGTTTCCAAACAGCAGCCTGAATCTGTTTGGTATCGACAATGTCATGTTGATCATAGCCAATACCTGTGAATGTGTACATATATTATTGAGCCATGCTCTATAAAAAAAAAAGGAGCTGCAACTGCAAAAAGAATAGACCCAGGTCATGCCCAGGCTGACATGGGCCCACAATGTTTGCTGTTTGAATATCTTCTGTATTTCCATGGACCAGTCTACTTCATGATTCAGTTGAATGTTAGACAAAATGGAGTTTATAGAACCATAATTATTTGATGCCTTGCTTGGTATAATAGATCAAAGAAATGCATTAAGTCTCTTTTTCATACAGCATGGCCCATATTTTGACAAATATTTATCTTTTTGTGTTCATGCCATGTGGTGAAACAGTGCCAGATTACTAAATGAGTGTATGTGATATTAATGATTTTCACAATTTGAAATGAAATGCTCATTATTATCTACTTCATTTAACCTGACCCAGGTAACAATCATTTACATAAATCAATATTCTATTTTTATCCTCAGCATTGCTCGGCATACTTATTATGTCCAGAATGGTCAAGGAAATATTTCACACAGTTTACGCAAATCAAACCTTTACCTACTAGATATGTTGATCTAAAACTTTCAGTGCAGGACACTTTCTCATTTTTCACACCATATTTTAATACCATGAAAAGTAAAATCATCAGCCTATGAGTATGGCATTTCAAGTTATGTCCTGCATATATTTCCAGTTCAGAAGAACCTATAATTTCAAGTTGCTAATGAATGAATATTTTTCCTGTGCAGAAGGCAAAACCTATTTTCGACTTGTACCAACAAAAAGTTACAATAAGTCATGCTATTAGTCACTTTGTAAATGGGTGTTTATAACGAAGAGTAGTCACAATTTTAAGCAAAGTTTACCTGATATAAGACATCTGAATTGTCATCTGCAAATGTTTTCAATTTGAAAAAGAGAATTTCGAATTGTGTGGTAAAGGGTTAAAAAATACAGCATGCATCTAATTTACATAATTCAAGGGTTTAGAAAAATTAATCTAATAATTCCTTATAGCCAAAAAATCAAGACAGCTGATCATTTTGAATTTCAATTTCATTTTGCCTCCCTATCTCAGAGCATTAATTATTATTTTCATGAAAAAAAGGTTTAAAAATATAAAACCTTCAGTATTTTGCCATGTATGCCTGCTTAGCTGCTATCTGGGTTAATTTCCTTAGAAAGTAATTCAATTGCACCTCCCAAATTGCTCTTCCATATTCTTTATATTTGCATCACTAGTGGCTTCAAAAAGCAGCCAGGAAGTTGTCCAACCAGGTTATCTGTAAAAAAAATGTTTTATAGAAATACAGTTCATTGCATTACAATGTATTAGAATTATCTACCATACAGTGAAAAAATTCAAATTTCAGTCTTTGGTCATAAAGACAATGAAAATAGCAAATTATATATGATCCACCAGTCTGCCCAGAAATTCTGTAATTGTTCTATGTTACTTGTAAACACTTGTGAAAATATTCCACCAAAATTGCAAATTTTCCATAGAATGGGTTTTGTTGCCATTTTCAAATGTAGCTTGCAGACCTTTGAATTGGTATGTTGTTTCACAGTCACAAACAAGAAGTAGATGGAATTCTGAGGAGAATTTGTAATTTACAAGGGCCCGATTTAGTTTTTAGAATTTAGTTTTTATTGAATTCATCCAATCAAACTGATCCTGCAACTTCAATAAAACAATATATACAATATATATAAAATAAAATACTGGGATAGCGTGGTTTCAGTTTCAGCATGTAGTGTTTCCCGGCCTTTAAATGTCTAAATTTACAATTCATGGGAGCCAAAACGTCCTTGTCCTTGTTAGTAGCTTTGTTTATATCCGGGTCATATGTCCTGTTCTCTTGCAGTTGTGAATAACCCTTATCATCCTGATATCCAATGTCGTCAGCCCAATAATGCAGGGCCACAGACTTGACCTTAAAAAATTCGTACTGCAAACACTGGTTAGCAAACAATTGAGTATTTATAGTCTGTGTAGGCTTACTTCTCACTATACCCAAAGCTGTCGTAAAATCTGGCACAAAGTCCGCATATTCAACACTCTGTCCACCCATAGCCTTCAAAAGTACAACAGGTGATCTGAAGAATTCCGTCATTTATATCTATTTCCGGTTGTGTAAAAAAGTCCTGCGCATCCTCTAAGAATGCAAACGTCATATCCTGTGCGGGCGGCCATCTTTCTTGCAGTTCTTGATTTTGTTGAGTACCCCAGATTGTAGATCCAGATAGTATTGGCGAGCTAGGAGGGGCCCCCGGCTGCTGCACGGGGTCTCCTTCCGCCTCGTCATCACTGATCATGATTACTTCCGTGTCACTTTCAACTTCCGGTTCCTGTTTTACCATTTGATAAGCACGGTCAAGATTAGTGACATTCCATCTATCTTCACTTAACTTGCTTTCATCTGGTCGGAAGTTAGCAAATACAATTACATGAGGAGTGTTATAGAAGCGTGTTTGAGATACATACTTGGTGTTGAGATATAATCCATTTTTAATAGATTCCAGCACTTGATAGTTAATACAATCCTCTTTTGGTCTACTGTAATCAAACACACAGATTCTTTCTCCTCTATATGCATACTTTAGGTCTGCACTCTTTCCGTTTTCTAGTACGCATGCGCCATGTTTTGCCGCCAGATATTTAGCCATCCATGTCTTTCCGGTTCCGCCTTTGACGTCATAATACCATTTGATCTCCCTTGGATGTGGTGGTACCTTGATATAATTTAGAATCCATGATTGCCATAGTTTGAATTTTGGTTTCCCCACTACCGCGTCATAGTCCTTAATATTTTTAGCATCGACCTGGTGTTGGACAAGTTCCTCAATGTTCTTGGCATATTTTGCATAAAGTCCTGCCAATTCTGGGTCCTTACAAGTCTCAATGATGGTTGAAGTCTTCCTCTTCTCAAGGTATCTACGTGTAAGATCACCCACGTTGCTTCCACCGCCATTTTCTGTAGTAGCTCTGCTAGGTGTTCCCACTTCCAGAAGGGGATTACCCCCCTTGCCACAATATGCCTTGTTATCACTATCTGATCCCTTAGCAATTGCGAGGTATGCTCTAGTGCCGATAAGTCTCTTAACAGTCGAAAAACGGTATTTCGTCGAGAGGAAGTGATAATTGCACGACTTCGAATTGGCCATTCACGCATCACACATTCCTGGCTCTTGAACAGAGATGATGCCCCTGAATGTGTTCCATGCAATGCAAACTTTTCTGTAAAACATATCCTATTAGATTGCGTTGACTTTCAGCCAGTTCGTTCAAAATATTTCAACGTCGATAGTTTAAAGAATCTTTTTGATTCTGTCAGCGTTGAATCTATTATCGCTTTCATAAAGGAGATTGGCATTTACAATGAACTGTGATATTTACTCTCGAGTTTCTTACTTATCTTTTTACAATGTTCTTAATTCCTGTAATATTCATCTTTAATCTAAAACTGTTGAGTAGGCAGGGATTGCCCAGCCACTCAATATCATATTTTATGCACATGATATATGAATATATTTCTTTTTCATTTAAAAACCTCTTTTTCTCAATCAAACATTGACTTCTAACCTTTTTATCACATTCTTAAATCTTATCATTTAAAACTTTTGAGTATATAGGGATTGCCCTGTATCTCGATAATGCCCTTTATGCATACCTTTTAATTCAGTTCTTTTATTATCATTAACGCATTCAAACTGTATTCAATTTAGGCAACTCCACTTTTATTAGCTTTTAACATAGATATGCGCGCTAAATGACCAAGGCTGTCGATGCGCCATAAAACAACATTCATTCATTCATTTAACTTCAATAAAACAATTGCCACAGTACATATTTTCTATATTTTGATGTTTCCCCACCCAAAATGATTTGTAACAAGACCCTCTTTAACCCATTACCACACAATCCCTACTTTTGACGCCCCTGAGAAAGAAGCCTTTTGAAAACACTGTAGGAAAAGGTGAAAATGCTGGTAACCAGCATTTTCTCCTTTTTCCACAGTGTTTTCATCCTTCCCAAAACAAATTTCAATTTTCAGTCACCTTTATTTTGTCGTCTGCAAATGCTTTCAATTTGAACCAGTGTAAGATTTTGTCCTTTGGTAATGCGTTAACTATAACCAGAAGACAAATTTTTTATAACTGGTCATAATCGAAAGATGTTGCAGACAACATAATAAATCTTCAAATTAGTAAAACTTGTATCAAAAAGGGTAGAAATTATTGTGTAAAATAAAGAAAATGCAGGATACTATTATTTTCTTCTTTTCCCACAATGTTTTTCATAGCTTTTTTTCTTTAGTGACCTTAAATGCAGGAATGAATGGTAATTGTTAACAACTTCTCTTCACCGTAACAGAAAAATCAGGCCTGAGTTAATTAGGTAAAATTTGGTAAAGAGTAGAGAAATATATTTTATTGCAGAAAAAGTGAGTCAGACACATGTACATGGATTGGTACTTTCTACCAAACGACAAAATGTTAGGTTTGTCCAAATCTAAAGTATTTGCACATGACAAAATAAATGTGATAGAAAATTTCAAATTTGTTTTGTGAAGGGCAGAAAACATTGTGAGAAAATGCTGGTAACCAGCATTTTCTCCTCTTTCCATAATGGTTTCTAAAGGCTTCTTTCTCAGTGGCGTCAAAAGTAGGGATTGTGTGGTAATGGGTTAAGCAAATAACTCGGGTATAACAAAATTTACAAAGATAAAAAGAAAATATGATAGATCTTAATACCTGAACTCAGTTCCATCCCTCTTGACGTGGTGGGTCATATTGGTCACATTATTTATCATAACAAAATTCACATTTCACATACAAGTATCCACCGTGTCCTTTCTATATTTCTCCAAACAACGCTGTCGTAAGAGAAGGAAACAGGCCAGAGAAGGCAAAATTGACACGCCCTTATTGTTTTCGAAAGAACATCGAATTTAACCTACGCCAACCTTCAAACTATAACCTGTCGAGGCAACTTCAACATGATCACAAGCCTCAGGCAAACGATCCACAAGCATAGTTATGCCAGTCAAACTGATCTCGGGGTAAGACTGGGCAGCCCTTCTTTCTGTTTTGCGTGAATCGGCCTTAATTGTAGAGTCACGAAATTGCATGACAAGCTTCTGCACCGGAAGTCTCAATCTCCGAGCAGAGTTGTCGTTCGTTACTCTCACCGTGCGAGAGAGTGCGGAAGTCTTAGAAAAAAAATCGTTTCTTTTTTTTTATTTTAGATCTATCGGTTACATTAATCGACAAAACACCTATAAAATATTTATATTCTTCATAAAGTATCATTGTATATTAAAACGAAATAATGCTAAGGATGATTTAATCATGCCGTGTCCGACGTGAATGCCCGACCATTCTCTGCAGCTTACCGAGGCAATTCGATTGTTACAAGTACGTAGTATACCGACATTAGTCGATGTTTCAGAATGCAATAACAGTTGGCCAACCTTACCTGTCTCTTAGAATGCATTTTTAAGCATAAAATCAATCACTATCAACACTTCTTTAATCAGTAAAATTAGTTTAAGCCGTCTTCTTTAGAAGCAGTAGCTTATTTGGTGGACTACTTTTTATAGAGTTAACTGAAATTTTATGGCGGTTATTAGGTATGTTCTTAACCGAATCATAGGCAATGAGTTTGGTTTTTAGACTTACTTATTTTTCGAATTCTGTTTCGAATTTTGGATTTTTTTTTTCGAATTTTGCAATTTTCGTTGACTCTGTGGCGACAACCGCCACAAAAATTAAACATATAATTCCATTATTTACAGGAAATCCATCTTATAAAAGATATTAACGTGTTGACGATGCAGAGATTGTACAGAAATGACGTCTTTGCTCGCCATAACGCCACAGAAGAGGAATATAATAAAGCCATGAGACATGCTGCGTACAGACAGTACATTTTGTTTGAATATGGGAGACTTGGTCGTGGTGTTAGGAGGCCTATGCCATCATGTGTGACATGGTTCATTAGAGACAAATTTCCCGATTCTCTCGGACACTATGTTCCATATGTACCCTCCTGGTAGAAACGGTACTTTTCAATAAACAGTGTGTTATTCACTATATACAAAACAAATATTTTGAACTAGATCTGTATGAAATTGAAAACTTTTTCAGATAACAAATTGAATTTGATAA
Source organism: Tridacna crocea (assembly GCA_943736015.1). NCBI lineage: Eukaryota > Metazoa > Mollusca > Bivalvia > Cardiida > Cardiidae > Tridacna > Tridacna crocea. The sequence goes on along the minus strand of OX031057.1, from coordinate 10,427,637 downwards.
AAATTGTCCAATATTTCTTTGAAAGGATAGAAATATATTGGAGAACGGCATATTTACTGGATACCAGCATTTTCTCCTTTCCCACGTTTACAAAGGTCTTCTTCAGATATGTTGAAGCAAAGCATAGTTTGATAAGGAGTTAAAGGTAAAAGTTTAGACCTATCCAAAATGACAGCCTTTGCATACTAAAATTTCAAAGTGACTCAAATGATACAATTTTTCTTTGATTGAGTTGCAAACTTTGTGGGAAAAGGACAAAATGATGGTTACCAACATTTTCTCCTTTTCAAACAATGTTTACAAAACGCTTCCTTTTTAGGGTCGTTAAATCGTTAGATTTTAAAAGAAAAGATCATTGTGGTATAAGGAAAATTGCTGATTACATAAAAAAATTCAAAATGTATTAATTTAAATTTTCCATATACATAAAACTATTTTTGGTGCAGTTATGCCCCGTTTTCCTCTTATTACTTTCACTGAAAATCAAGCCAATAAATTTGATCATTTGCACCTATATACATAACTCTTGCTTTGTCTTGTAAGACTATAGATATTTACCAAGTTTTGCAAATATTCGACCATGCTTACTGTAGTTAAGAAGAATGCTCTTTACTTACTCTAATAATTTTACTATGGATTCTCATAAGAACTGTCTTGAAACATAACATTTTTTGATGAGTGTTAATCTTTTTTTGGTGAATGTAATTACTATATACATTTGTAATAGAAATCATGATGTTCTCCAGTTTCTTTCAGATTTCCTGTAAATATCTGGTCAGTTTATATCGTCATTGCAGTTTTTTTTGTTTTATTTAACTCTTTATTAAATAACAAAACTTTAGACCTGCCCAAGTTAAAAGCATTTGCATTCACCAAGATGGATGTGATCAGAAATAGACATTTGTTTTGGGAAGCGTAAAAAGCATTGTGGGAGAAGGATCAATTGCTGGTTACCAGCATTTTCTCCTTTCCCCACCATGTTTTTCAAACCTTTTTTCCTCAAAGTCATCAAACACATGCTTGTGTGGTAAAGGATAAATTACTAGCTACCACTGTCCAAAGAGGACAATAGGGATCTTTGCTTGATCCTGGTTTAGGTTGTTTCTTTAGTCTTGGTTCTTGTTTCTCAACAAGTTCCTTTGTTGGTGGTGGTGTTATAAGTGCAATTGTTTTGGCTATACGTGCAGGATCACCTTCCACTTCTTTGACTTTGTAGCTAATCTTAGACTCGCCACTACAATACCTCTCAAAAATGGTAGCAAGTAATGTGCTAATATAAGTGTACTTCTTTTGCTCTTTTTTTGGTTTCACAGACCAGTGATTTGCAGCCTTGGAATAGACTCTGTCGTAACTGAAAATATATACACTTTTTTTTTAAATTTAAAAGGAAAGTCTCATGGAAATCAATTTCTTACTATCGGAAAACTTAAATTTATGAAAAAGTGGAGAATAACAACCTTAACCATTTATCAAGACGTAATGTGAGTATTATCCAATTAATCACACAATTCCAATCATGAATTACATGTTAATTTTCAATCTACTTTCGCTACTTTACTCGTTACCAAACAACAATATTTTAGGTCTTTCCAAATCGAAAGCATTTGCAAATGACAAAATAAAAGTGACTGAAAATTTGAAATTTGTTTTGTGAAGGGTAGAAAACATTGTGGGAAAAGGAGAAAATGCTGGTTACCAGCATTTTCTCCTTTTCCCACAATGTTTTATAAAGGCTTCTTTCTTAGGGGCGTCAAAAGTAGGGATTGTGTGGTAATGAGTATAACTGTATTGGAAGATTCAGTTATTCTATTTCCAAGCATGAGACAGTGAATTTATATGCTATATTTGCTTTCAGAAATTTACCTCATGCTACAAATTTTGTTCCGGTTTAGGTTTTGTCATTACCTGTGTTGAGCACTGATCATCACCAAATATTTGATTATTGAAAACTAGGCAGCTAGTTTCTGTTCATCACACAAACTCTGACAGATCTCTCTGTATGCTTAATGATATCCTATTCAATTTAACCCTTTCCCAAATAATCCCTGGTTTTTACGACCCTGATATAGAAGCCTTTTGAAAACATTGTGGGAAAAGGAGAAAATGCTGGTGACCAGCATTTTCTCCCTTTCCCTCAATGTTTTCTACCCTGCTCGAAACAAATTATTTTGTCGTCTGCAAGTGCTTTCAATTTTGAAGAGTCCAGAAGTTGTCGTTTGGGAAAGGGTTAAGCCAGATTATGCGGTTTTGTTAATGCTTCACCAGCAATTTTTTCAGCTAATTTCACTTGAGCTGTCACAGTGCTGTTTCAGTATCTAGCTCAGGTTAGGAAATAAACCATGCAGTTGTATATAAGGTTATGAAGTCAAAAGTATTTTATAAGTAGGTTCCATTATGTGTGTCGTTTTCAAGTCCCTATATAGATTTTATCACAAAGCTATCTTACTATAAGCATTTTCGGTGACTCACCAATATTCTCCCTTACTATTCTTTTTGTATGGTCTATTCAGATGTTCCATATAGTCAATTGCAGCCAGCTGGCATCTACATTTATATTCTGCATACCTGTAAAACAAGCATATTAGGTTGTTCAGATAGGACAATGACATCTACCAGTTATGTCTAGATCATTACTAAGCATTCAAATATTTATAGATGATAACTACTCTTGTGCTTCTGGACAATTCGTGGCAAATGTTTAGAAAAAAAGTTCAAAAGGCATTTTCAATCAATCTGCATAACTGTTTTCTTAGCAGTGGCATAGATCTAAAACAAATATATAAAATAACTCACGCGACTGCTTGTCTCAGCATACATCAACAGGTGGTTGTTAAGGGATTCCAACTCTGAAGTTGTCCTTATGAAAAGATTGAAAAAAAATATCGTAATCATGGCTTGCTCCAAAAAATCAGTTCTTGTTCATATGGGATCGTGATAAATATTTTGATAAAGTAAGCTTGAAGATAGGACAAAATGCATCACCTTCAATTTCCTACTAAAGCCACAAATGCAAGGGCCAATTATAATAAAGTAGAATTTTAGACCATAATTTCTATTCGGTAACCTTTTTTGACCACGGTGTTTCTATTATCTTACAAAATTTTCTAAATTTAAAAGTAACAACTTCTGATTGGTTAAACTAAAAGGTATTGTTATGTACATACCCAGTTATTCCTAGCTTTGTTCATGTGTGTATCTATTTTTGAATGGTTTTCCCCTGTTGCTATTTTTAGAACTGGATTCTCTCTTGTAGAATATTGTTCTGGAAGTTTCCGGGACTTTTTACAATCTGATTACTAGAAATTATGCAACTGATTTTAACATGAATTTTCTGGAAGTTTCCCTGTTATTATAAAAGGAAAAGCTTTTTACATCTCGGCGTTCACTAGTTAATACGTTATTGCCAGACTAAAGTGGGGATTATCTTGTGTTTGTGTCATATAATTAGTGCTTGGATTACATTCAGTTTGGATTAGGATCAGACTAGACTTAAGTGAGGATTATTTCGTGTGCTTGGATTACATTCAGTTAGGATCAGGATCAGATTGGAATTAAGACTGGAATAATTTGTCTTCTGTATTTAACGTCTAAGGTATCTTTTTGTACTATTGTAATATTGTCACTGATTATTTGATATTTTTGTTAATAAATTCTGTTAATTGTTATCGTTTGTTGCTGGCTTCTACTTTCTAGTTACGCCTGGTTCGTAACAGTATAGGAAATCGAATTTGTAGCAATGTTACTTAAAGAAAAATGAAATGAAACTTACTGGCAGGTGATGTAATGCTTCAAGGTACTCTGAAAGCGATAATCTGTAATTATTTTTTCAAGTGCCTCGGTCTCTGGTCCACAAGGGTCAAGCCATTGTTTGTTAGGATCTTCCTCAGTATCTCCATGCTCACATTGTCCAAGTGCCTATATGTGCCTGTTGGTGCAGTGGTTTATGATGGAGGTAAATTTCACCTTGAATAAACATAAAAAAACTGTGTAGAATTAAAATTTCATAAATTTGGTAGAAAAAAAAACCTGAATTACTAAATACGAAAGTGTTAGGTTGGAGATAAAAACTGACAGGGAACATTATCAATGACGCTTTGTGACCAGCTTATACATATGAATAGCAACAGGTCAGTGACGCAATAGTCTTTAGAGGCCTGAGATTTAAAGTCATCTTTACAACTAGTAAATAGCTGTAAGCTTCAACTGACAAGGAGTAGCTGTATAAAGGAAACTTATCGTTGTAGGTAGGAAAGCAAATGTCCTTTTTACAAACAAATACTCACTGAAAGTTTAAAATCATCCATTTCACAATGTTCTGCAGAGTAGTAAAAATGGTTTGTAATGGAATTTATCCAAGGTTTTAAATTCTTCTTTCCTTTCTTGGATTGCCTGGAAGTAAAATAATCCTGTATGTAATTGTTTTATGCCATTTAAATTGAATGGCAAAGTAGGTACAAATTTCATGTTGTTGACTAAGTAAGCCATGTGGCTAATATTATATATGCATGAAAGATGGGCATCCTTCATCATGACAAGTTCTCAGAGATAATTATTACCTATGAATATTCTAAAAGTTATATAGTAATATGTGCATGCATGTTTGAACTTTCACCAAAAGTACCTCACAAACAGATGACAAAGTTCGATTTATAACCTTAAAATGAATATAGTAGAATGTTTATTGTATATTCTCTTATCGCACAAAGTTTCTTTCCGAGGTTCTTTGCTCCATGCCAAATATCCCAACTGTGTTGGGTATTCGGAAAGTTCCTTCCTACAAAGAAATACATGTATTCACAAATATATAAACTGGATTAGAAGAGGTGTGGATTTTGGCATAGGAATCAGTTCTACCCAAAGATATGCGGTCAATTCTGATGTTTTCATAAGGAACTCAAGTAAAAGGGCCTCATGATGACCCCATATCCATAAAATATGTATGACATGCTCGGTTAATGGGGGCTTTAATGCACTTGCAAAAAGTATCGACCTTTCAGGCTGATCTTGTCTGAAACTTTTCGGTATTCACCAATTTCCTGCATATACAAAGATCAGTCTACCTCACGAGTAAGTTAGTTGTTCAAATAAGTGTCTAATACGGATTTTTAATAGCAATGCAACATGATTTTTTCAAAGTAAAATTTTGTCAGAAACAACTACATATCTGAAAAGATACATCTTTCAAATAAATAAATTTGTTTGTTTTATTGAAATATCTCTATTACAAAAAAAGTTATAGCATGTTTTACCCTTGACACTAAATACCCCTAAAAATGGCCTTTGACTAAAATGTGAAGAAAAGGCGTCCCAACTTTGAAAATGATACTCAACTTGAAAACAGCCAAAATACAATGACATATCTGAAAACTTACACCTTTCCTCTGTACAAAACAGTTTGTTTGATTGAAATATCTCTACTTGAAGAGAAGTTATAGGTCAATTACTCTTAACACCCAACCCCGAAATTCATGAGAAAAACCGCAAAACTGAATGAAAGGGCTACAACACTTTAATGTGGATGTTGAGCAGTTTTGAATTGTAATTTACCTTTGTACAGGGTGTCCGGAAAGTAAGGTAACACTTTCGTACATTTATATTTTGGCTTAAAATACAAGATAACGAAATGAAAAATATATATGCATGTAAATAAAATGTTTAAGTTTTTTTGTGTGATGATTTAATTCAATTTTCTTTACACTATGTTTTTTTATACAGATTTTATACAGATTTCAATTCAAAAGTCCTTTTTCTGTAATTGGCGTCATTTTACAATTAATGACGTTTTCAGTGAGATGGCAGATTATGCTCTTTCCATGCCGATCATGCCTGATGATACTGTGAATCACTTCAGCACACATTTCAATATCAATCTTCTTTATTTCACTGTAAGTGGTCTTTAACAATATGGCTGAGGCTGTCAACCTTTGACCTTTTAAACTAACAGAAAGAAGTCGCACATGTTGAAATCAGAATAAAGTCGCCCTCATTCCTCATTGCAAAGCAATTGGTTCATGCAGGAAAGTGTTACGCCACACTCATCTAAATCTGTCACAGACTTCTTATAAAATATGTTCGGTGATACAGAGTGATGTCGAAATGATATCCAGAGGTAAGTCATGGTTGAATATCGTGGCCTGCACACAGTCCAAAACTCAACCTTAACCTACATGACTTCCTCCTTTGCAGTGTGTTGAAGTCAAAGGTCTACGATCCCAACCTAAACAACCCAGACCTGTCGTTAAAAAAATTCTTCTAGTGAAATCAGTATAATTGATATTTGAATGCATTTCAAAGTGAGTGAAAATTTCATTGTGTGTTTTTGGAAAGGAAAGAGTGTAAAAGGTCGTCACATAGACGTGAAAACGTCGTTAATTACTAAAATGACGCCATTGACCGAAAAAGGACTTTTGAAGTGAAATCTGTATAAAAGCGCAAAGTGTTATGAAAATTCAATTAAATTTCACACAAAAAAACTTACATTTTTTATTTACATGTACATATATTTTTCATTTCATTATCTTATATTTTAAGCCAAAATATATAAGTACGAAAGAGTTACCTTACTTTCCGGACACCCTGTATTTTGTAACAAACATGCTAAATTATAAATCTGTATCCCAAAAAAATACACTTATAGTTATCCTCGCTGGTACCGCGTCATCTATGATACCGCGGTAATCCTGAAAATACCTAATTTGCATACGTAGCGCCACCTAACCAATGTTTACTCTATCAAATCAAAAGCAGAAGTGTTTTTGTATCGCATCGGTTAAAAAATATTAGATATGTCTTCATTAATGATGAGTTACTTTCAATATTCACAAATTGCAAAGTTAATGCACACTTTTCCTCCATGTTTTGTAATTAATTACCCCCAACTCTTCAAAAAACCGACAATTCACTTTTGACGAGTAAAGGTCAACTGCTGTGGCGCCATAGTCCTCGCCGGAAACAAAAGCTACGGTATTAAATCAGTTTTTGAATATAAATGTCATATTTGTTACTATTTTCCAAATTTCAAGTGTTACCGCGGTATCATAGCGGACTCCCTTCGGAGCCCTGTAGTCAACATGTTAGCTTGACCTAGATATTTTTGTCTGAAAAACACGACTGAAGCTTTGATCGTGCACATTTATTGTAACTTTACATGCAACAGTTTATCACAGTATTCGAAAATAATACATGTGAGTTTCCTCTCTGTTAAAAAATTTTCGGTAAAATTAAGTACCGCGGTACCATCGAGGACCATCCTACATGTTCTGTTATCCCTTTACTCCTTCAAAATTGGCCTAAAACTGTTGCAAATATCCTGAAAGAAAAAGGAAATATCTTTTACTATGTTAACAAGTTTATCTATTGACTTTTTAAGTGGGATCATGTTACATTAGTAACCAGGTAAAATTAACACACATTTAACCATTATGTCCTTATATTCTCAATCCTGGCTGAATTAAACAACTTTTAACCCTTTACCATACACTCCCAAGTTCAAACGACCCTGAGAAAGAGGCATTTTGTGAACATAGATGGAAAACAAGAACATGCTGGTAACCAGCATTTTCCCTTTCCCCACAATGTTTTCTCCATTTTCAAGTGCACATCCCATCATAACAGCAACATTTTATTTGTTGTCTGCAAATAAGTTTATTTTAGACAATTTACAAATTTTGTCGTACGGTAAGGAGTTAACTAAGTTTCATCTAAATTTACCAATGTGTTGATATATATGCATGAATATATTGAACATTTTTAAACCTAGGAATATTAAATTTCTGTACCCTATATTTGATTTTTAACCTAAAAGATACTTAATAATCACCTTTGCAAGCATTAAACCTAGAGACAGAAAGAAAGGGAAAAATGGATAAAAGAAACCAACATGCAAAATGAAAACGAAAAACATGAAAAGCATATTTTGACATCTTCCCATGTCAGGTAGTACTGCCATGCCACATATAGATGAAAGTATTTTGCTTTCTCTTTTTGTTCAGAAACTTAAATGATTAATAAAGCAATTAACAGGTAAAATAAAAAGAAAAAAAAATGTAAAGTAATAAATTCAATAATAAAACAATAAATAATAAATATTAGCAATGCGGAAAACATTCATGCAAAACATGTTATCTTCAACTGTGCAACTGTTTTTTATATGTGCTTACATAGTAATAGGCTGTTTGTACCACACCACACTTTCTAGAAGCAAAATACATGTACAAAAACAGCAGTATATGTTCATAACAAGTTGGAACATTATAAATGATCATTCACAATGAAGAAACACACACAAAGACGGCTTTTGAGAGAAAGGGTTACTATATATCCAACCAGTGGTTTTGTGGAATTGTCAGTACATGTCCATATTCTAATCAGTAGAACATATGGTTGCTTTTAAACTTATCCAGTAACCTATATGTATGTGTATTACCTAGAAATAAAGTGCATAATTCATGGAAAGAAACTGGAGCGAACTTTACTGGGGCGAACCAAGGCACTAGCAGTCAAGGCAGTTTTTCTATGTATTTCTGACGATCAAAATAAGCGTTATGGTAACAATATTTATAAATCTAAATTTTGAACTTAAATATGCAAGTAAACCATGTTAAAACCCTGCACAACAAAGCCATTGCTTGAAAATGAAGAAAATCCTTCATAGTTTGCAACATTGATTGCGTCATCGCCGCCATTTTGGATTATTTGGTGACATTTCGCGGGAATCACAAATGGTGAAAATTGAATGCTTTGCCAGTCGAAAAATGGAATAAAAACATTAGAATGATTAAAAACAGCAAATTATCTTTACAATTATATAAAAATGACGAGCGTAATCGACCTTTAACTTACAAAAGAGACAAAATGAAAATTTCAATTTCTCCGCAAATTCTTAATATGGCGATTTTTTTGGGAAGTGCTAGTTGTCCGGGAACAAGGACCATTCTTCATTATCATATGAGTTCCACTGGGCGTCTTTAATTAGGTTTTATGCTCTTTCTAGAGCGTAATAAATTCCTCCCAACTCGGGGTCAAAAAGAGTCCCTCATACATATCCATAAGATTAATTCAAGGGACGCTACTCTTTTTGATTGAGCATCGCTATTTTTAAGTTCATTTGGTCTGCTTAATGTCGTGGATCAGAAATACATAGACCCCCTTTTGCCACAGTCTAACTCGCATATAAAAAAAAAATCTGACCATGTTTTATGAAATTATGACAAAATTACAAGCTCGTTACAAGGAAATCCTTAGAATAAAGAGTCTGGAGGAAAAGTCCATTGAAAATATTTCGGGAAAAGACAATCAGTAGTCATAAATTTTGTCTTTTCACACTATTTTCATAATTCTATTAGAGAATAAAAGTTCATTTGTACTTTTGAACCTCAATGGATTTCACATTTTTCTGGATTTTACATCTTCAGATGCTTACCTGAGAGGAGTGAAATTTACCAGTTAGGAGAGTGTTTATGTGCTATTTCTTACTGTCAGTCATTAACAAAGCATAATTTCATGGGGAAATTGTGATAAGTTTTTGTAGGACTAGGGGTGTTGCCTCTCTGATGCAGATGAGGGAAAATTATGACAGTATATCATGGACACAATCACAAAAGCGCACCAACAATTTTGATATGATTAATTATATAGCATGGTCAAGCAAATTATACTGAAATAATTTATACCAATGTAATTTAGTATTCTAGCCATAAAAACAAAACAACTTTTGTGTTAAACTTACTCATTATTGCCGCTATCTGTGGGTGAGCATCTGTAACTACCTCGACTATGTTTAATCCACTTCTTCTGAGCTCATTTAAGGCTCTTTCAAATCCGAGAGCTTCCATTCGACCCTTGACCAACATACATTCCCTCTTGTCTACAACTTCATTGCAAGTACTTTTTTATTGTTCTGATCCATAACGGTATAAGTGCAATACTTTGCAGAGTGGCCTGGGCTGTCCATTCTACCATCACCTAATATAAAATAATACAATTTTAATACCATAGTCATAGAACAATTTAAATCTATAGTTTTTTTTACAGTTCATGTTTTCTATGCAATGGAAATTATTGAACCTACGGATCTTTAAGGACGCCCCTTTAATTTTTATGCAATAAATAAAAAATTCTTGAACAGCACTAGGTGTATTTAGCAAGATTTTATTGAAAATTCTAAGTTAAAAAAGGGGGCAAAAGTAACAATAATACTTTGATGGATATCTGCCCCTGTTGCATGGGGTTCCCTTTTCATAGTTAACAACTTGTCAAGAGTTTGAAGTAAATATCTTCAGTAATAGATATCATAAAATGTGGACAATTTTCGACAACAACAGATGTTGCAGAGCCGCATGAATACCTTTGAAAATAGCTGAGCTATAAGCGCACTCATGCTAATGTCAGTGTTTGGCTGTCAGAGCTTTTCCAGCAAAAGTGTCATTGTGAAAAACGGGCACAACTTCTATGAAACACTTTTTGAGATCATGTTGCCTTTCTGATTTGAATTGCCATTTTTATGTTAACTTGCCTTAGAATCTTCAATTATCACTGATATGAGGAAATGTTAAATTTTTGCACAACCCTGTAACAGGTATTTGTAGGGCTATAAAAAATGCAACATATTGTTTAAAAATAGTCAAGCTTAGTATGTGAAATGTTTAAATAATCAAAGTGTTATGCACATAATGAAATACCTGCAATCACAATATCAGTTGCTCGAATTTCCTCTTGGGCTGTCTCTTTTACTTTCGTCCAGAATTCTTGCACTGTGGGTACTACCAAATGTGATTGTACTCTGGTGAAATTGGATACAGATGGTATTGCCAAATTCAAAAACTTGCACATCAATGCCATCTTCTGGTAGTTGTTGCCAGACAATGTAATGGCTGATAGGAATTTGATATTACCAAGCATCACACCATTTCTTAGCACTGGTTGACTGTGCCAGGTATGATAAATGTGGTTGTTTTCACATGACTGTGATAAGAAGAAAAATAACCATTATTATGATATTTGATTCTTATGCCTATATGAAGTTAATCTTCAACTCTTTAACAAACGACAAAATTCTGGACATTTCAAAATATAGTGCTATTTTCTCCTTTCTCCGTAATGCTTTCAAGAGCTTTCTTCGTCAGTGTCAGATAACTCAGGACCGGTTGTTCAGAGGTTGAACATGCAACGTCATCAATTCTGACAATACTTTACAATACTTTACAATACTCTTTCCTTGCACACAGATATATTTTAATTGTTGCTGAAGCTAAGGAAAATTACCTGGTTGTCATTTTAAAGACTGTTATCTAAAATAAGAGATGGCAGCATAATTTTTGCAAGAGGATAGCTAGTTAATATACAAGGCCAATAAGATTTATTACCAGCTCAGCCAGTCTCTGAGAATTTAATAATAGCCCATTCCTCAAGAATCATTCCTCTCATACCACAGAACTCTGACATACTTTTTGTAACAGAAGTCAGTGTCTTGTAAAAGTATTGGTCAAACTAATGTAAATAGAAACTTTAAATGCATGGTTTGGTGAACTGGTATCTAAATATTACTGCATCATTGTAAAAACATTACAAACAAACAATTATATTGGGTCGGCAGAAAATTATGTTATCATTGGCAATAAGGGAAAAATAATTTTGTATTAAAGTTGGCATATTATATTAAAAGCCAAACAAATATCGGTATTAGAGAAAGGCTTACTCAACCAAATAAGCACTACAGCTGTACCCTTTTTCTTCCTGTCAATGTTCAAGGCACCATTACACTTCGTACAATTTGGAAAACGAATCATGCTGGCTAGCTCCAATATACACATTTGTGTAACTATATGCATTTCATCCTCTAATTGTGCATCATTTACTTCGTTTAAGGTCCTTCCTATTGCCTCGGGAACAGGTTCTTCTTCCGCTGGGTTTTCAATGTCATGCACCATCACACTGATGTCATCCTCTCTCAGTACCTCTCCCCTCACTGGCTCATTTCTGTTGAAACACATTGATACATAAAATTTCATCCCTTGAACTGACGACAATTTCTACCCCTGTTCAATGGAAAGCACTTACAGACAACAAACTTAATGCGGCACAAATCATCAATTTTTCCTTTGAAGGGCTAGAAAACATGAGATATGCTGCTTTCTCCTTTCTGCACTATGTTTTCAAATGCCAGATCTTTGAGGATCATTCAAACTTGGGGTTGTGTGGTGAAGGGTTAAGCAGTATGTCACCTATTATCTCCCATAAAATCAGTGCCCCATGAAAGAGATGACTTCACTGAATAACTTGCAAAGGAATTGATTGGATTGAAAATATTTGGTGCTTCATAGATCAAAGTCCATATTCACCAACCATTCTTAGAACAATTTTGGTCTATTTCTCCACATCTTTTTTTCAAATTTGAAAGTAATACCCTCTTGTGCTAACCGAAATGGTTTAACCAATCAAAAGTTTTGGAAAGTCTTGGAGAGCAAGGCAAATATCAATCTTAGAATGGTTGGTGAATGTAGACCCAGGAAACTCTGAACACTTCACAAGTATAGATACCATCTCGATTACCTAAGCATACTAGCCTATTACACTGCAGATATATGACTTACTATAGCATTCTGAAGTAGGGTAAATTGTACAATTGTTTTTGCTCTCTATTTACAATATTCAACTCATTACCATACAATCAGTACTTTGGCGACCATGAGAAAGAAACCTGTGGAAAACATAGTGGGAAAAGGAGCAAATGCCAGTAACCAGCATTTTCTCCTTTTCCCACTATGTTCCCACTATGTTTTCTACCCTTGACAAAACAAATTTCAAATTTTCTGTCAATTTTTTATTTCGTCATCTGAAAATGCTTTTGATTTGGAACAGGCCTAGAATATTGTTGTTTGGTAATGAGTGAAGTACAATATGTATTTTTTTAATTGTCAAGGGTTTTTTTTTTCTTTCTTATTACTAAACTTCGGATGGAGTCTGTGACCTTCAACCACGGTAATTTCTGTGAAACTTTATGCAGAATCAAAATTTCCATTTTTTTTTTCACACATACAAAAAGACTTACAAAGATATTGACATTTCCCACAGACTTGGTACATAGGATTCATCTTCCATCATCATTATCTTCATCTCCATCAAGGTCAGATATCTCCTCAAAGCTGAAATATTACTTTTTTTCTTCATTTCAGTGTCTTTTAGATTGAATATATGAGATAAATGCAATTAGTTTTATACTATGATAACTTTACTAATAACATGCATTTTGTGACTTTTATATTAGTGCTTCTTCAGAAATAAAAAATAGAATGAAAGGTTTCTATTAAAACTTATTTTTTCACCAATGGTTGCATACAATTATTTTCATGACTTTGTCATTCACAGGGACAAAAAGTTCCACTCATCCACACTAATGAAAATTTGGTGAGGGCAAGTGGATTATCCTTCTTTGTCTACTATAAGACGAGTGCAAAATGGCAGAAGGAAAAGTAACAATTCTGAATTTTTGGACCCTGATTTTTAGGTAACAAGTGATACTTGGAACAAGAAGCCCTCAATACTGTGGTTGCAATAGTTGCATGTCCTCTGGCAAGATATTATGCAACCATAGCCATTAAAAAGTGAAACCCACTATATGTGTGAAAGCGCTTGTATATTTCTACCAAAACAAAGTTCAGTTTAAGTATGCTGTTATTATAAAATACTAAGTACATGTACTACGACATGTCTTTCCTTACCTTATTTGTGGAAACTTCTTCAGATATACATCTGGATGTTGGCTTGTATTTGGTGCTGTTTGCCTTTCAGTTGATTTCTTTCTGGATACAAGAGGTAAAATAAACAGTAAAAGATATAAAAGCCACTAATTTATAGTGTGAGCTTTCAATTACACTGCCGCTTGCTAAGTGAGATGAGATGTTACACTGAGGTCCCATATGATGGTGCTGTACACAAGAAATAGGCATTACTAAGAATGGGTTTAGTAATGTATGTTGCCCCTCGTAACATAGTTCACAAACCTCAAGGTTACAGATAAGCAATGACGACAATGAATAAATGCAAATTCAATCAATTAACTCTTGACCGAAAAAACCCAAAATTTTAGACTAGTCTAAATTGAAAGCATTTGCAGATGATAAAACTACAGCTGTCACTTACTGTGACTTATACCTCCACAAGCACTTTGACAGAAACAGGCAACTTTTAGTATTTTGTACACAGACAGACACATGGACAGACAGGCTGATTGCAGTATACCATCGTAAACTTTCGTTTTGCAGGGCTATAATAAATGTGACTGAAAAAATGAAATATATTTTAGGAAGGGTGGAAAATATTCTAAGTATTGGAAAAAATGCTGGTAACCAGCTTTTTATCCTTTTCTTACAATATTTTCAAAAAACTTATTTCTAAAGATTTTTCAAGTTGAGATAGTGAGGCAAATAGTTAGATAAAAATCTTTCTCACAATTTCTATAATCTAGTACATTTGCAGAAATAAACAATATATCAGTGAAGTTATCATTCCCTTTCAAAAGCTTGTACAGTATTTTAACTAAAAAAAATATAATGTAAGTTATCTGCACACAAACACTTCCTCATTTACTAACTTGTATCTGGTATAAACTGTAGAACAAAAATATTAAGTTTTGAAATCAGAGAATTTTAATCTCAGGAAACAGGAGAAACAATGATTGGTTTTCATTTTCATTAAAAACAAATAGTGTTGTTTCATACCTAGATCCATTCTCAGATTGAGATGATCCCCCAAGTTCTTCCAGTCCAGATGTAAGGGATACACTACAAGTATGCATCATTTGAAAATAAGCATTACTTTTGACCACTACTCTATGGCTGCACATTTCATTCTGACAATAGTTTCTCGATTTTTTAAATAATGCTGTATTTCAATACTTTCATGCACAATGCCGACTTTCAATAACCCTGTGCCTTTTTAACCCATTACCACACAATCCCTACTTTTGACACTCCTGAGAATGAAGCCTTTAGGAAACATAGTGGGAAAAGGAGAAAATGCTGGTAACCAGCGTTTTCTCCTTTTCCACAATGTTTTCTACCCTTCACAAAACAAATTTCAAATTTTCAGTCACTTCTATTTTGTCGTCTGCAAATGCTCTCGATTTGGACTAGCTGAAAATATTGTCATTTGGTAATGGGTTAAAACATTGTCAGAAAAGGATAAGATGGTGGTAACTATCAGTTTTTCCTTTTCCCAAATGTTTTTACCCTTTAAAGAAAAAGTGCACAATTTCAGCCACTGAATTTGTCGTCTGCATTGCTTTAATTTGGACAAAGCTAAAATTTTGTCGTCAGGTAAACAGTCAAATAGAAACATTGTAAGTTTTTTTCTGTTGCTAAAGACAGGCCATCAGGAAATAATTGGTAAATTAAACGAGACTTACCTGATAAGGTGAAGTTTGATTTCAATTCTGTTGGAACCAATCCACTGAGAATCATGGGAGTGAACACTGACCAATCACGTGACCAAACCTCAGACATTTAGAGCACAGGAATATTCGGAGCTTGGAAATGCAGATGTAACTGTACTTAGGGCGGGATACGGGTGGGCCCATGATTCTCAGTGGATTGGTTCCAACAGAATTGAAATCAAACTTCACCTTATCAGGTAAGTCTCGTTTAATTTACCAATTCTATTGGAACCAATCCACGGTCTGAGAATCATTGGAGTAATTTAGAGTCCAAGCTCCGAAGAAATGCAACTTTGGCAAATAACTGACATTATCATGATGTAACAGTCCTCATTTTAGGAATTATATATATGTACACTATATCAACCTTAGTGTCAGTTATTATTTCACAGCTAATCCTAGTCTACAGCTATTAATTTACAGGTCTATTAGCACTATCACTACGTATTTTCATTTTGGGTTAAGGAAAGAATGGCATGGCTAAAGGATGAATCATTTGTTATAGGTTTTTTGTAGAATTTTCGAAAAGTACATTCCTTCTTCCATCCAGCAGTCCTCAGAATTGTATCAATTGGAACTTTACTGGCAGCCGCACTTGTAGATGCCCCTCGAGTACTGTGAGCCGAATACACAGACATGTCAACTCCTGACAACTTCAGTGCTAATTTTATCCACGAAGCCACTGTACTTTTTGAAGCCGGTTTATAAGGTTTTTGGGTAATAAGAAATAATTCCTTATTTTTCCTAAAAGATTTAGTTCTCTGGATGTAAGCTTCTAAAGTTCTGACGACACATAGATTTTCATCTGGGCCAAATTTCTCGATATATAGTTCAGATAAATGTGACCCCGGTTTAGTCTGTTTTAATACCGTGTTAATTCTTATTTTTACACTGTCACTATCAAGCACAATATCATCTACAGTAATTGATGTTAAGGTCTGACAACGCTGGCCTGTAACCAAAGCTAATAAACTTGCTAATTTAATGGACAGAAAACGTAAGGAAATGTCGTTTACTGTTAATGTTTTAAGGAATTCAAGAACTAGTCTTACATCCCAGGTGCTGTTGTACTTTGGCAAAGATGGTTTTAAATTATAAATGCCTTTAAGAAATCTTTTGACCAATACATGACTTGTGACACTTGTTGCGCAATTTGTAACACTGAAATATGTTGATAAAGCTGACCTAGCTGTATTAAGAGCACTGTATCCCAGTCCGGAATCAAATAAACATGTAAGGAATTCAATAATTTCATTTACAGATGGGTTAATTGGAGGTGTTTTCCTTTCACTACAAAAACACAACCATCTCTGGAGATATGTCCTGTACTGTTGTTTTGTGCTATTTCTCCAGGAAGCAGTGATGACTTCGGCAGCCCGTCTTGAAATTCCCTGATCCTGCAAGTGTCCCCAGATAGCCTGAAAACTCCCATCTTCATTCTTGTTAGTGGATGTTTTTTCTGGTGAGGTAGAGACAGTAGATCTTTTACTTTCGGAAGAATGTAACTTGGGCCGCTGATCAGGTGTAGTAATTGCGGAAACCAGGGCTGAGTGCTGAACAGTGGAGCAACTAGGATTACTTCTGCTTTGTCCTCCCAAATCTTTTTTAGCACCGGACCAATCATGCTGAATGGAGAGAAAATGTAATTTAGTTCATCAGTCCATGTTAGTGAAAATGCATTTACTGCAATTGCTTTAGGGTCTGGTAAGAAAGACACATAATTTGGTAATTTGAAATTTTTTGAAGAGGCAAATAGGTCAATATAACACTTTCCCATTTTCCTCTCAATGGTTTTAAACACGTCTCAATTAAGTGCCCATTCCATGTCATCACTCAATTTGCCAGTCATTCTACTCAAACCATCAGCAGTTTTATTTAGTTTTCCAGGTATATGGTACACACTTAACCATAAATTTTTCCCTTCACACCAAAGCCAAATTTCTCGAGCCAATTTGTTCAATAGAGGTTTCCTTCCTCCCATTTTGGCAAGATACTGGATAGCTACTGTGTTATCCAAAAAAAGCTGAATATGTTCATTAATGGTTTCAGCACAGAATTCCTTAAGGCACAAGAAAGCAGCCTTAAGTTCTAAGTAGTTGATGTGATGATTTTTGTCTTCACCAATCCACTTCCCGCTCGTAAAAGAGTTATGAGTTACATCATAACCCCCATAACCCGTAAGAGAGCTATCAGACTCAATTTTTCTAGATGGTTGCTTTGGGGATATTGGTTTACAAGCAGTCTGAATGTTTTTAACCCACCAGTCCAAACTGGAGATAGATTCTTGAGAAAGTGTGATGACAGCATCGAAATGCCCTTTGTTATTTTTCAGCTCATTATCTCTTTGCATTTCTAGTGGTTTGTAATGGAGTGGTGCATACTTAACTCCTGGTTCTGTAGCCACAAGTTTTCCAATTAATTTCGAGAAATCTCGTATAGAAAGAGTAGGGTTCTTCAGAACCCTTACACAGTGTAATTTTATATCTTCTCCTTTGTTCTTACTGATTGATACTGTCATGTTGATAGAGTCAATAACAAAGCCGATGAATTCAATGATTTGTGTTGGGGTAAATACTGATTTATCTGGATGAACAGTGAGCCCCAACGAATCCATTAATGTAACTGTATGTTTAATGTTTGAGAGGCATTCCTTTCTCGATTCACTTGATAATAAGGAATCATCAATATATATTACATTCTCGTGACCTAATTTTCTTAATGATGAAAACAAAGGCTTAAGCAGTTTTGTGAAAATTCTTGGTGCACTTGACAAACCATTGGGCAAACATGTATATTGATAAATTTTTCCTTTCCACTCAAACCGCAGGTATTTTCTATTTGATTCTGATATCGCAACACTGTAGTATGCATCTTTCAAATCTATTTTTGCGAAATACACTCCTTCCTTCACAAGGGTCAATGCTGATTTTAGTGTTTCCATTTTGAAATGAATTTTTTCCATGTGTTCATTCAACTTTTTCAAATTCAAAATAAGTCTATAATTTCCATCTGATTTCGGTCTAACGAATATGTTGGAGATTACCTCCCCTTTATCTTTAGTGATTACTTCCTCCACCACGCCTTTAATTTCTAAATCCTGAATCAGTTTTGATATTATGGCATTATCAGTAGCATTGAATTTAATTGGGTTTTGAATACAAACAAAGGGAAAGGAGTCCAGTTCTAGTTTATATCCATTTTTCACTATGTCAAGAATGTGCACATCAGTAGTTAAAGTCTGCCAAGCAGCATAATGTGAGCTTATTTTTCCTGCAGAAAAATTAATGGGCGAATTTTTAAGTGGAGAAAGAACTGAACTTACTGTGTCATCACTATCTATGGTTACTTTTTGTACATCCTGTTTGGCTTTCTCTCTGCCGGCAGTTGGTTTTGCTGCCGGCTCTTTTTCCCTAAAAAATGATCTTTATTCAAAGGTCGATTGGAGTTGGCCTGGTAGCTAGTTGATCGGTTTACGGGGGAACCTTTATAGTCTCTCTTGCTTGCATAGCGTTTGTTAGGGTTAGCACTCTGTTTCCCTTTAGTTATGTCCGTACCAAGTTTTCTCATAGCATCCATGGATTTTAACTGAACTTCCAAGTCGTCTCCAAGTAAGTTGTTTGTCAGAGGGGTAGTGTCATTGCAAAGTTGACGGTATTTTTCATTTAGGCCTGGCCTAATGTGTTGCCGCCTTAAATTTGTAACATCCCTATGTGCATATGCAAGCAACTGAAAAGAATCCTTAGCCAGCTCGAATTCTTTGTACTGGTTTGTCTTCAACAAACAATCCATCAAATTTACCAATGGAATGAGGCCGGCAGTTAGGTAAC
This sequence comes from Tridacna crocea, assembly GCA_943736015.1. Lineage (NCBI taxonomy): Eukaryota > Metazoa > Mollusca > Bivalvia > Cardiida > Cardiidae > Tridacna > Tridacna crocea. The sequence continues at coordinate 10,408,380 of OX031057.1, read as the reverse complement.
CTTGAGCTGTTTGGAATTTTTTGTCATTTTCCTTAATGTTTTTGAATAAGGAGGAACTAGTCCATATTTCTTTATTCAGTTTTGGCACCAACAGTGAGGTGCAGTTCGCCGGTCTTAATTGTTTTTCGCATAGTGAAGAAGCTAGTTTTCTGTCAATGGGTTGCGTAATCCCAGCATCCACAACTTGTGCCAAGTTTTGGTCAACTTCGCTGCCAAGACCCTCCGATTTTTCGAAATCTCCCCCGAGTTTGATCAGCATCTTTCGCGTTTCACTCACTTCGGGCAGATCGGAATTATTCAACGCGCTGAAAGAGGTTTCTGATCTTGACTCCCGATCTCCATCTACCTCGCTGTCAGAGTCAGAGACACTCTCATAACACGCTTGTGGCGGGTATTCGTCGTTGTCAGCAGAGGCCGGGGTCGAAACTAATTTCGAAAGACTGTCAACTTTGTCAATTAACGTCTGAAAAAGTTTTTGCTGCTGACTAATTAGGTCATGGTTCCTTCGGATCTGCGTCTGCAGACTTTTGTTATTGTTTTTGTTTTGATTCTCTGCGTGCGCGATCCCAGAATTCCCAGGGCGCACCTGCTCAACTACATCATTGGGGCCCTCGAAGGGGCTCCCAACTCGGCCGATGGTGTTTCCGTTATCAGTGGATCTCTCGAGGGAGTATCCATCCCGGCCGACTGATCTCATTTTTCCCACTCCAGCGGTCTGAGACCGTTGAATCTGAAGAGTGGCACTAGTTTCACTCGCAAATATATCAAATGCATTCCTAGATACATTCGAGCCTTTTTGTGACGGTCCCGCTAATTCGCGTATTTCTGATTCTCCATGCTGTTCTTTGTTCTGGTCAGCCATACTGGCTTATCAGTCGCGCTAACAAAGCACAAATTATTTTTCCACAATAACTCTTAACACTGAGATAATCCGTCACAGAAATCACTAAATCCTCGTATATCACCAACTTTAAATAAAATTGGTATATAATTTATTCCCGAGAGATGCAAATTAATGAATATTTTTTAAAATTAAATTTCCATTTATTAATCCGAGATTTGCAGCTTGCAAGCAAGGGTCATACGTGTTCTGAGGTTTGGTCACGTGATTGGTCAGTGTTCACTCCAATGATTCTCAGACCGTGGATTGGTTCCAATAGAATTACCTATATGTATTTTCTTGCTTCAAGTTTCAGTTTTTCAACATTAACAAAACTACTTTGTTTTGACGGGATTCATTTTTTTATCATTACTCTTTTCTCATATCAACTGTATTCTACTGGCATTTGACATTAATGGTTCTTGGAACAATCATAGAATGAGAAAGAACACTTTATGAAGTTATTTGCATCCTCTCAGTATTGCTTGAAGATCTAAGTGCAATAGGCAGGAATATTTATTATCTTTGTCATTCATCACAGAAGATAAGTGAATTAACTAAACCCTTACAGCGCTAAAAAAGCCCAACACACATTTCAGTCTATGATAAAAACCATTTGTCTTTTACCCCTTTACCAATTGACAAAATTTTAGACTGGTCCAAATTCAAAGTGCTTGCAGATGACAAAATGAACCTAGCTTAAATGTTGAAATTTGTTCCAGCAGGGTAGAAAACATGGTGGCAGAAGGAGAAAATGACGGTTACCAGCATTTTCACATGCTCTCTTTCTGAGGGTCATTAAAAGTCGGGATTATTTTGTAAACAGATATTATGTCAAGGATGTTTTGTCAAGAATGTCCGAGCAAAGCGTACAGCATAAATAAAGATCAGACTGCATGTTTCCTGCAATCCGATCTTGAACCAAACTAACAGTACAGCAGGTAAGTGGTGAAATCACTTTTAAAGGACATGTAAAGTATTACCTGACAGATCTTGCTGGTGAAATTGATGAAGCCGATATTTCAGATGGAAACAGGTGCCCTGCTGCAGGAGTCGATGTTTTCCTTTTCTTTCTGATAGGTTCTTTGGCACTGTTTCTGTAGCTGAAAACATTTCCGTGGTTTTCCTTAAACATTTTACATAACATATCTGTATCAGAGTTTAAGAAAACGAGACAAAGACAAATAACTTTCAGTTTTAATTTTGTCTTCCACAATGCTAACCTTTAGCTGCAAAGGGCGACTCACTGACCTGTTTGCAGGCAGTGTAGATCAAAATCAGACTGCACAGAACATGCAGTCTGATCTGGAATCTACACTGTCCGCTAAGGAGATATTATCCCCAAAAATGTAACTGACATAGCAGTATTTAGGTTATTACGAGTGAATTGAAAATTTCATTTTAGTGATCAAAAGAAAAGGTTTCCTTTGGGAAAGTGTTTTTAAAAATTCTAGAATGTTCCAAATATTAAAAGCATTTGCAGACAACAAAATAAAGGTGACTGAAAAATTGAAATTTGGTCTGGGAAGGGTAGAAAACACTGTGGGAAAAGGTGAAAATGCTGGTCACCAGCATTTTCTTCTTTTTCCACAGTGTTTTCAAAAGGCTTCTTTCTGGTCCTTTTCTCACAGTGTTTTCAAAAGACTTTTCTCTGAAAGTGGGGATTTTGTGGTAAAGATTAAGGCCATAGGCTGTTACTACACTATCGCGACTTTAAATGACCATGAGGAAGAGGGCTTTTGAAAACAACAAAACATTGTAGGGAATAGAAGAAACACTACACTAACCTACACTTTTCCTCATCAATAAGAAGTATCGTCATTTTTGATCACTTGTAATTTATCATCTGCAAATGCGTTCAAATTCAGATCAGTCTAAAAAATTCTGTCGTTTCGCGTTTGGAAAATAAGTCAATTTGTAGATACTGAATATACATGTCCTGTATATTCATCTTTTTCATCGTTCATTCCGTACACTTCTTTATCAAACCCCAAACTGCAAAGCAAATTCTACCTATGGGGTTCGATGGGTTATTCCTTACTGATAAGATTGGGGTATTCGCAATTCAATGCTGATTTCCTATTTTCGAACAAAACAAAGCTAATCAAAAACACCACGGGAATCGACCGTTCACTTTGTTAAAATAGCTCGATGTCGGCCAATACGAATACACTTTTGTAAAAAATTCACACGTATTTTGTAAAGGATTGTGTTCATGTCGGCCGACTGCTAGCTTTTTTATCAACAAGGCGTCCGATTCCTGTGAAGGCACAAAATACGTGAAAGACAACGCTTTTCAAATAGTTTGAGACTGTCCCTTACCAATCGATTAAAAGTTTTGCCACTTCTCCGTCGTTTCCACAGCCGTTCTCTTCCATGATTTCTTTCCATTTATCAATTTGATCTCGTAAATTTACCATTTGGTACCGACTTTTGCGAGATTGTGCTGCTTTTCGTCTCTTCTTGGCGGAGTCGGTAATACGCTTCATGCGAGACGCCATTTTTGTTGTTAATAGATGCGTACAAGTATGCGCGAGGTGACCACGTGACTCTCCCACAATACCGCTGGCTTTATAGCGCGACGTTCCCACAATACTTCCGGATTTATGGCGCGAAATCTATAAATACCTTAAGTGGCTACGTAGCCATTTAAGGAAATGCCACCTCCAAAATGTTTTTTTGTAAATTCATATTTTTATACTATCGATGATTTGCAATGTTTTCACCTACAAATTTCTTTGGTATATTTTCTTTTTAATTCTGTGAGATAAAAAAAAATTCTAAATATCCACCTTGAATAGAATCGAGTGTGTAAATCTATCAAAACTTATTTTTTTTAGTGTTCGGCTTTGAAAATGGAACAATTATTCCTCTAAGGGTGACCAACTACACCGAACGACTACACCGAACGACTACACCACGTCAATCTTTTATGGCTAAAAGACTAAGACACTTCTCATTACTGTTTAATTACAGACTTGAACCGTTTTCTTTTCAGAAGCAAAAATAGCAAACATAAGACTTTTTTGCCCTTACTGTTTGCACGGATTTTCGAGAGAAGACCTCTTACGAAATCACAAAGACTACTGTTCTCCACACGGGTCGCAAAGAGTTACTTTACCATCGAACGAGAAAGATGTTATCCTGAAATTTAAAGAATTTAAAAAAACATTGAAAGTTCCCTTTGTCATTTATGCCGACTTTGAGACTGTTAATTTACCAGTCCACACGTGTGCACCCAATCCAGAATATTGATCGACTAAACCTACAACAAAATTAGATGTGGGTATGCGTGTAAAGTGGTTTGTGGAAATCCTCGTTACACAAAACCTACTGTCATCTATCGAGGTCTAAATGCTGCGATGAAACTTACAGAAAGTTTTCGCCCGCCCGGGTGGCTCAGTGGTGAGCGTGTCGGACTCATGACCTGGTGGTTGTGAGTTCGATACCCGGTTGAGGCGAACTTTCTTTCCGGCGTATTTTCGCCTCTCACCTCTGCTGAAGCATGTGAGAAAAGTAGTCGGTGGCTTTGGAAAGAAAGTTGTGTAAGTACCGGTGTGAGAAAGCCAGGAAAAACATAAGCGTCACCGACCGCCATGATACCCATAAGAATGTAGAATTGTGTCGGAGAGAGGAGCGGTTACAGAAATTTTAAGCTAAACCGACATATAAAGGACATAAAGTATTTTCGGAAGAATTAGTCGCTGTTGAACTCACTCGTGCCAGAGTTTTGCTGAACAAACCATGTTACATAGGACTGGCTATTTTAGATTTTAGCAAACATCACATGTATGACTTTTATTACAGCTGAGACAAAAAACATCCAGAAAGTTTAGAGTTACAAATGACAGACACAGATTCCTTTCTTTTTTACTGTGAAACTGAAGATATATTCAAAGACAGAGATTTGTTTGACCTTTCTGATTTTGATCCAAATCATTTTCTACATTCAAACAAAAATAAAAAGGTTGTGGAAAAATTTAAAGGCGAAACTGCTGAAAAATGTATTTCTGAATTTGTGGGATTAAGATCTAAATTATATGCATTCCTATGTGATAATGAAGAAGAAAAACGTGCAAAGGGTCAGTAAAACCACTGTGGCAAAAGACCTTCATTTTCATCATTATAAAAGTGCTCTGTTTGATGAAAGTATCGTTAAAGCCAACATGACATTAATCCACATTGATTTTCATGAACTCTTTTGTGAGTGTCTTAATAAAACAGCACTCTCCTGTTTTGATGATAAACGTTATCTAATGGAAGATGGTGTCAAGAGTTTAGCTTATGGTCATTCCAAAATTCTTGATTGATATTATTATATATATGTGTGTGTGTGTGTAACTTATATAAAATAAATTCATAAAAAATATATAGATCTATGATTTTTTTTTCTTTTACTTTGATAAAGCATGAATGTAAAACAACAAAAACAACAACATCGATCTTCTTTATCTTCTTCTGTCTGATTGTTTTACATTCATGCTTTTTTCCCCCGACATCTCTGCATCTTAACATAAAGTTAAAAGTTGTTATTTGTTAAGTATGCTATTTAATGAAGACATAAGCAGAACATTAAGAAAATCAACAGAAGGTGATGAAAGAAATATGTCTTCAATAGATGGTATACTTTACCTCGCAACAACTTTCCTTTATTCTTTTCCTTCCTGGACATGTCTGTGGGTCTGTAAAAATAGAGTAAAAACAGTTCACATTTGTAGAAAGTCGAGGGCTTTATAGTGAACAGAAGCAGCAATACAAAGCATTATTTTACCTGAAATTGAGACATCAGTCCCAGTCACTGGCCCTCCCCCTCCACATAAAAACCATCATCCTGAAAAAAAAAGGAAAATTATGTAGAGAGAGAGAGAGGGGAAGGGAGAGAGAAAGAGAGAGGGGGTACTTACTGCCAGTTCCCCGACTGGTGTGTCGGTGTACTGTGTTACGAGTCAGGCGTAACTAGAAAGAAGAAGCCAGCAACAAACGATAACAATTAACAGAATTTATTAACAAAAATATCAAATAAACAGTGACAATATTACAATAGTACAAAACAATACCTTAGACGTTAAATTCAGAAGACAAATTATTCCAGTCTTAATTCCAGTCTGATCCTGATCCAAACTGAATGTAATCCAAGCACACGAAGTAATCCTCACTTTAGTCTAGTCTGATCCGAATCCAAACTGAATGTAATCCAAGCACTAATTATGACACAAACACAAAATAATCCCCACTGTAGTCTGGCAATCATGTATTAACTAGTGAACACTGAGATGTAAAAAGCTTTTCCTTTTATAATAACAGGGAAACTTCCAGAAAATTCATGTTAAAATCAGTTGCATAACTTCTAGTAAACAGATTGTATAAAGGCCTGGAAACTTCCAGCACAATATATTCCACAAGAGAGAATCCAGTTCTAAAAATAGTAACAGGGGAAAACCATTTAAAAATAGATACACACATGAACAAAGCTAGGAATAACTGGGTATGTACATAACACTTCCCCCCTTGAAAAGAAAAAGAAAGGTTTATGAAATAAATCTTTCTTTTTTGCAATATTATTTACATACATGTATATGACACTTTAACTTAAGTATACATAGGAAATGACAAACTCAAATAATTTTTTCAGACTAATGAAAATAGTCAAGGTAATGAAATTACAATTTAAAAGAAAAAACAGTTTAAACTTGATTTAGGGAAAAATGACTATTGTAATTTCAAACTCTTGAAAGAGCATCTGGTATAATGTTATCTTTCCCTTTTATGTGTCTTATGTCAAGATTAAACTCTTGAAGCAATAAACTCCACCTCAGTAATCTTTGATTCTTATTCTTAAGTTTATGTAGAAAACTTAAAGGGTTATGATCACTGAAAACAACGATTGGTGAAGTTGAAGAGGTTAAATAAACTTCAAACTGCTGGATTGCCAGAATTAAGGCAAGACACTCTTTTTCTACGGTAGAGTAATTTTTCTGATGTTTGTTAAACTTCTTAGAAAAGTAACAAACTGGGTGATCAATACCATTATTATCTTCTTGTAAAAGAACAGCACCAATACCAACATCACTTGCATCAACAGCTAATTTGAAACATTTGTCAAAATCAGGTGCCAAGAGAACTGGTGCACTCTTTAGTATGGCTTTTAGACGATCAAATGCATCTTGACATTTGTCATTCCATTTGAACTTTGTGCTTTTCTTAAGCAAATTTGTTAGAGGTTCAGCAATACCTGAGAAATTTTTACAGAATTTCCTATAGTAGCCAGCCATACCAAGAAATCGCATCAGCTGTCTTTTACATTTAGGCACAGGAAACTCAGAGATAGCATTGACCTTAGCTTCTAAAGGTTTAACTTGACCCTGTCCCACAAGATGTCCTAGAAATGTTACAGTAGCATGACAAAATTCAGTTTTTGCAAGATTCACAGTCAGTTTCGCTTTACTGAGTCGGTCGAAGAACTTCCTGATTCTTTGAAGGTGGTCACTCCAACTGTCTGAGTAGATGATGACGTCGTCAATATATGCATCACAGCCATCTAATCCACATATAACGTTGTTTATAAGTCGCTGAAACGTTGCAGGAGAATTTTTCATCCCAAACGGCATAACTTTGTACTGGTACAGACCGTTTGGAGTAGCAAAGGCTGATACTTCTTTTGCTCTATCAGTCAGTGGAACTTGCCAGAATCCTTTTAGCAGGTCAAATTTGGTGACATATTTCGAATTTCCAACTTTGTCAATACAGTCATCAATTCTTGGTATTGGAAAAGAGTCTGTTTTTGTCACAGAGTTCACTTTACGATAGTCAGTACACATTCTATAAGTTCCATTTGATTTAGGTACTAATATACATGGTGAACTGTAATTACTCTGGCTAGGTTCAATAAAGTCATTTTCCAGTAAGTATTTTACTTCATCTTGGAGGTATTTCTGTTTCAAAGGATTCATTCTATATGGATGTTGCTTTATTGGTTTAGAATCTTCCACAATGACATCATGATAGATTTTATCTGTTCTTGTGGGGATATCAGGAAATAAATGTTCATATTCATGTATCAACTGTTTCAGCTCTTCCTGCTGTGATAGTTCCAAGTGAGAAAGTTTGTTGTCAAGGTTTCTCAAATTATCCGAATTCTCAAGTTTAGATGGACCAGGATCAGATTTATCAATAAAGTCAGAATTTACTTCAAGTTCATATACACTTGATTCTTGTGGGACAGTGTTTACAACTGTAATTGGTTTTGAAATAGAGCTATCTCTGTCAAAGTATTCCTTTAACATATTTACATGACACATTTGTTTGTTTTTACGCCTTCCTGGAGTATTAATTATATAGTTTAAATCACTTGTTTTCTTGTCAATAGTGTAGGGTCCAAAATATCTTGCCTGTAGAGGTCTGCCAGGTATTGGTAAAAGAGCAAGGACTTTATCACCTGGTTTAAATTTTCTATCAATAACATGGTTGTCATATCTTGCTTTCATTTTGCTCTGAGACGTTTTAAGATTAGACCTAGCAACCTCACATGCCCTAGACAGTCTATTTCTGAAGTCAGAAACATACTGTAGTAAATTCAAAGGTGTTTCATCATTTGAAAGAAATTTCTCTTTCAAAAGTTTTAAAGGTCCACGAACAGAATGGCCAAAAACTAATTCAAAAGGACTGAAACCAAGAGATTCTTGTACAGATTCTCTGGCTGCAAATAGTAACAAATGGATGCCCTCATCCCAATCTTTTTCAGTGTCAAAGCAATATGATCTTATCATATTTTTTAATGTCTGGTGAAATCTTTCTAAAGCACCTTGACTTTCAGGGTGATAGGCGGATGACCTAAATTGCTTGATTCCTAATTCATGCATAACCTGTTGGAATATACCAGACATAAAATTTGACCCTTGATCAGACTGAACTGATTTTGGAAGACCAACAAATGTGAAAAATTTTATAAGAGCTTTGACTATTGACTTTGTTTTGATGTTCCTTAAAGGAATAGCTTCAGGAAAACGTGTAGAAGTACACATAATTGTTAAGAGATACTCATTTCCTGACTTGGTTCGAGGTAAAGGACCAACACAATCTATAAGTATCCTACTGAAAGGTTCATCAAAAGCATGAATAGGTTGTAATTGAGCTTTGGGAATGGTTTGGTTGGGTTTACCTACCATTTGACATGTATGGCAAGTTTTACAATATTTAGAGACATCTGATTTGAGACCAGGCCAATAAAAATGAGTAATAATTTTGTGATAGGTCTTGTTTATACCTAGATGACCTGACATAGGACTTTCATGGGCTATACTTAATATTTCACGACGATATGACTTTGGAACCACAATTTGGTGGTACACAGCCCATTCATCATCAGCTGGGACATCAAATGGTCGCCATTTTCTCATAAGAATCCCATTCTTTATATAGTAACACATAGGGACCTCTGAAATTTCATCTTCAGGTAAAGCCCTAAAAATTAATTTTGAAATCTCAGGATCAGTTTGCTGTTCCTGGATAAGCTGTGACTTTGACAGCGTGTCGTGACCTTGGTCAATAGACCGTGGTGGTGAATGACAAGACATTGACGAGTTTGTCTGAGTATCAGACAAATTGGGATCAAGAGACTTTTTAATCTCATTATTAAAATATTGACCGATAAAAGTATCCGTCAAGTCAATGTCAGAGTTTGAGTTTTTCAAAATGGCCTTTTTAGCCATAGCTCGGGTAACTGCACAAGAAGGATACAAGTCAGGAATTTCCTGCTCGATAGGGTCATCTGTTTGACCTATATTTGGTGTGTCAGTTACAAGTGGATTAACCACAACCTTATCTCCAGCTAAGTCATTGCCTAGCAGTAAATGGACACCTTTAAATGGTAAGGAAGGTTTAATACCAATAACCACAAGCCCAGTAACCAAATCTGATGACAAATTAACATGATGGAGAGGGATATTAACAGATCCACACTCTACACCCTGAATAAGGACACTAGTACCGGAAGAAGTCTTCTCAGAAAAAGGCAGTATATCTGCTAAAATAAGAGATTGAGAAGCTCCTGTGTCTCTTAAAATTTTAATAGGGGTAGGTGGGCAATTATCACCTGAAAGTGATACAAAACCATTCAACATAAATGGTTCAAAAATCTCCATAGTAGAATCAGACTTGGGTTTTGTGACTATGTCAATTGTATTGGTTTTAATAGAAGACAGTGGCCTTGGTCTATGAGTGGTGAGCCCTGTTGGTTTGGCTTCATCACGTTCTAACTTCCTTTTTAATTTCAAACATTCAGAAACAAGGTGACCAGGTTTCTTACAATAGTTACAAGTGGGTCGAGATAAGGGATATTGACTTTTGGTTTCACTAGTAGAATTGGGTTTGGGTGTATTGGATTGACTGGGCATGCCAGATGAATTACCAGACATAAATTTATTTTGGGGATGTGAGGAAGTAGGTTTGGGTTTATTAATAAAAGAAACTTTATGTGTAAGGTAGTAATCATCAGCCAGACGAGCTGCTTCTTCTAAAGTTTCAACTTGTTTTTCGTCTAAGAATGTCTTAACATCAAATTGAATACAACATTTGAATTCTTCAACTAACATAAGTTGTCTGAGTTTATCAAAATTTTGGTCTATTTTCTTAGAACAGCACCATCTATCAAATAACTGTTCTTTGTTTCTAGCAAATTCAACATGAGTCTGGTTAGAATCTTTTTTACAATTTCTAAATTTTTGTCTATATGCTTCTGGGACCAGCTCATAACCTTTGAGAATAAGTTCTTTAACAGTCTCATAATGATGACATTGTTTAACACCTAATTGTGTATAAATTTCACGAGCTTTGCCTATCAAAACACTTTGCAAAAGCAAAGTCCAGTGCTCTTTTGGCCAATTTAAGTTTTCTGCAACTTTTTCAAAATGTAGGAAGTATTTATCAACTTCTTTTTCTTGAAATGGAGGAACCAGCCTAATATGTTTTGTAACATCGAAATTGTATTCAATCTTTTGCTTGGGCTGATTTGCTCTTTCTTGCATTTCTATTTCCCTCATTTTTAATTGAAATTCTCTCTCTTTCTCTCTCTCTTCTCTTTCCCTTTCTCTTTCCCTCTCTCTCTCTTCCCTTTCTTCTCTCTCCCTTTCTCTTTCCCTTTCCCTTTCCTTCTCTCTTTCCTGAATTTCTAATTGTCTGATCTGAAATTTTAATTCAAGTTCTTTCGAACTTGAAACTGACTGAACGTCAACTATCAGGGAAAGAGCATTTTCATTGAAAATCTCCTCATCAACAAAATATTGTACCAAAATGTTCTTAATTTCATGTTTACGCATTGAAGATTTTATTTCAGACAATTCATAGTGTTTAGCAAGATTAAGCAAATCAGTCTTTTTACCTAAATTCAATAGCTCCACAGACGGTTCAGCCGTAAATTTATCTAAGTCAAAAGACATGTTTGTTTGTTGCTGGATTCAAATGCAAAATTGTATTATAATTACTGATTAGTAGACGAATGCGTTAGTCTATTTTCCAATTGATGGTTAATCCCAAAAGGAAAACGAATGCGTTAGTCTATTTTCCAATCCCGGACGAGCCCCCAATTTCTGTTACGAGTCAGGCGTAACTAGAAAGAAGAAGCCAGCAACAAACGATAACAATTAACAGAATTTATTAACAAAAATATCAAATAAACAGTGACAATATTACAATAGTACAAAACAATACCTTAGACGTTAAATTCAGAAGACAAATTATTCCAGTCTTAATTCCAGTCTGATCCTGATCCAAACTGAATGTAATCCAAGCACACGAAGTAATCCTCACTTTAGTCTAGTCTGATCCGAATCCAAACTGAATGTAATCCAAGCACTAATTATGACACAAACACAAAATAATCCCCACTGTAGTCTGGCAATCATGTATTAACTAGTGAACACTGAGATGTAAAAAGCTTTTCCTTTTATAATAACAGGGAAACTTCCAGAAAATTCATGTTAAAATCAGTTGCATAACTTCTAGTAAACAGATTGTATAAAGGCCTGGAAACTTCCAGCACAATATATTCCACAAGAGAGAATCCAGTTCTAAAAATAGTAACAGGGGAAAACCATTTAAAAATAGATACACACATGAACAAAGCTAGGAATAACTGGGTATGTACATAACAACTGAAAAAAAAAATCTTACTATGAGCAATCATGTTATAATGTTTAACCCATTTACAACCAAATACCTTGTTTTTTTTCACGAGTCTGTCGTAGGTGACTAGAAAACATAATGACAATAGGAGAAATGCCATTTCTACTTTTACCATGTTTTCTATCATCCTGTCAGAAAATTAGAAGCGATTTTTTTTTTTTTGCAATTTCTCCTTTTCCCACAATATTTCCTATACCATCAGAAAACCAGGAGCGATTGTTTTACAATTTTATATTTGTCGTCTGCATCAATGTTCCAAAAATAATGCGGAAAAATAGGAATATTGAGGTAAAGAGATTGGATGTGCACTAGTTATACTTACAGCAGCGGAGGCTTGGGCCAGACCCTGAGTCTGGTCCTGGCTCCCATCAACCATACTGGTTGAAGCTCCTTGTTGCTGTGTCTGTATTGTCTGAAATATTATTATAAACATACATCTTCATTTGATGATGTAGTTCATGAACATTATATCCTAATTATAATACGTAAATCTCTGCATGATAATTGTTTTAAAAATGAGCAGTGCTCCTTATGACGTTGGTATTTTTTCCTAGTCTAGTACGGGATTGTAATCATGAGACCATGAATAATGAATTGTTGGTGTGAAATAACTGAAAAATTGTTGAAAACGATGTAAAACAGAAATTAAATTAATTGAATAGTACTCCACATAATATTCTTCTATCAGTGTAGGAAAGTGTGGGAAAGTATCAAGAAAGGTTTGAACTCACCATGACTACATTGAAATGGAATACGACTTGAAAGTTTTAATTTCCATGCAGTATGAGTAAGTCTATAGGAAACACAGACAAGTACCTGAGACGTTTTGCTACTTGCAATGTTCGGACTATTCTGCAGCATCTGAAAATATTAATATTTATATATAGCTATATTTGAGAACACTATAAAAAGTATCGAGAAAGGAGATATGAGTAATTTCTTCTTTCGTCTACAATAATGTAGTTGCAAAAAACTTAACATTCTTGGTTGATGAGAATACTCCTCCTGACTGAACTTAGGCGCGTAATATTCAAAATACCCAAGAAGGGAATTAAACATGAACACCTCATCTTGCCCAAGTGATACGCTTTTACATTTTTCCACGACAAACTTTCCATCGACGAAAGCCTTTGACTTATCAGATATGTGAAGATAAATCCTATTGTTGTACATTGAAATACTCCTTATGACGTTGGTATTTTTTCCCTAGTCTATTACGGGATTGTAACCCAGAGACCATGAATAATGAATTGTTGGTGTGAAATAACTAAAAAATTATTGAAAACGATGTAAAACAAATTAATTGGACAGTACTCCACATAATATTCTTCTATCAGTGTAGGAAAGTGTGGGAAAGTATCAAGAAAGGTTTGAACTCGCCATGACTACATTGAAATGGAATACGACTTGAAAGTTTTAATTTCCATGCAGTATGAGTAAGTCTATAGGAAACATAGACAAGTATCTGAGAAGTTTTGCTACTTGCAATGTTCGGACTATTCTGCAGCATCTGAAAATATTAATATTTATATATAGCTATATATTAGAACACTAAAAAAAAGTATCGAGAAAGGAGATACGACTAATTTCTTCTTTCGTCTACAATAATGTAGTTGCAAAAACTTTACCATTTTTGGTTGATGAGAATACTCCTCCTGACTGAACTTATGCGCGTAATATTCAAAATACCCAAGAAGGGAATTCAACATTTTCTTAGGACTTGGTTTTCATAAATATCATGGAACCCACTTGCTATTTTGAAATTTATTTCAACTTCAAATAACTTGGAATCTTTACCCAAAAATATATGAAAATATAAGTCGTTTATTACTTCGAACCTATTCTCAAAAAATAGTCTTTAATATACTTGCAGCCTACTTCCTAAAAATATAAAAGGTTAGTCTTTAGTATATCCGAACACACATCCCGAAATAAAAAATCGAAAGCGAAAAAACATCTATTGTGCGAAAAATAAAAAAAAAAACAAATTGTAAATCAAATTGTAAATCTAAATGTGCGAAAACGAACATTTAAAACATTAGCCTACAATCTGAAGAAGTTTGAGAAGAAGTATGCGAGATACCATTATTTAAACACGGGGATTTGAATATTCAAATGAATAATTTGGGTGTGGATCGTTTTGATTGGTTGATTTATAACTATCAAGATTTAAAATATTTTGAAGATAGAAGCGTGGAGTTACCATTGGTTAGTTTTTATACCAAATTTGTTATTTTTAGCTCCACTGGCCGAAGGCCAGCGGGCTTATGTCATGGCCCGAGGTCCGTCGTGCGTCCGTCCGTGCGTGCGTGCGTGCGTTAACTTTTACTTCAAACATCTTCTCTGAAACTACCCATCCAATTTTGATTAAACTTCACAGAAATGATCCTGCCATGGTCCTCTTCAGAATTCCTTGAAAGAACTTTATTCCTTCTAAAACTCTGGTTGCCATGGCAACAAAACTGAAAAATATTGAAAATTTTTAAAAATCTTCTTCTCTAAAACCATAAGGCCTAGGGCTACCAAATTTGGCATGTAGCTTTATCTAGAAGACCTCTACCCAGAGTGCCCAAATGATAGCCCAGAGGTCAAATTTGGCCCGGCCCCGGGGGTCACAAGTTTTGTATGGGCTTATATAGTGAAAACTTCAAAAATCTTTTCGTACCAAGCCATAAGGCCTAGGGCTATTTAATTTTGCATCTAGCTTTATCAAGTGGTTGTCTACCAAAGGTGCCCAAATTGTAGCCCTGGGGTCAAATTTGGCCCTGTCCTGGGGGTCACAAGTTTTACATTGGCTCATATTGGGAATTTTTTAAAAATCTACTTGTACCTAGCTATAAGGCCTAGGGCTACCAAATTTTGCATCTAGCTTTATCTAGTGGGCCTCTACCAGGAGGGCCCAAATTATAGCCTTAGGGTCAAGTTTGTCCCACACCTTTTATGTTTTACAGGGCCTTTTATTGAGAAAACTTTGAAAATCTTCTTGTTTATAACCACACATTCTAGACCTGTATTATTTGGTGTGGGGCTTTATCTTGTAGACCTCCACCAGGATTCAAGTAATTATAAGTAGTGTCGAAAGTACAGGAGGAATCCTCGGTATTCGGAGCCAAATCCTCGTTGAGCCAAATCCTCGGTGAGCAAAATCTTCGGTGATTTGATGATGTCATCCTGAACGTGCGGTCTATTCGACATTGATAAAAGGGAGAGTAATACGTAAGTTGCCTTGCATGTTAATATCAAGAGTTATTTCCCTCAACCATGGATTTTACGCATTTTTTTCAGACCATTGATTGTGTTTTCAGAGCATCGATGACGTCAAAAACAGAATCTATAAAATCCACCAATTTTACGCATTTTTTCAATCTTTTGTTGAGTTGTTAGAGATGGATGATCAGAAAAAAGAAAATATACTGGAAAAGTATTACTTTGAAGAAAAAAATCCAGCAGCTTTTGGTGGACCGCAAAAGTTATGGAAAGTGTTAGATCGAAAGTATCCCGGTGTGTTTACGATCGATTATGTGCGACAATGGTTGAGCAATCAAGATTCGTATGCATTACAAAAGCCGGTGCGATACCGTTTTAAGACCGCAAATGTGCGAGTAACATCTGTTAATGAGCAGTGGGATATAGATTTACTGTCCATGGCTAACTTAGCGGAAGAAAATGACGGAGTGCAGTTTCTACTATTTGCGATAGACATCTTGTCAAGAAAAATATGGGTACGAACGTTGAAAAACAAAACGGCAAAAGCTGTTTTAGAAGCAATGAAGAGTATTTTACGTCAGCAGAAGCCGGAGAAGATTCGAGCTGATCGAGGATCAGAATTTGTTAATCGTTGGTTTAAAAAGCTGATGAAAGATGAAGATATTTATTTTTTTACGACGCAAAATCCAGCAAAGGCTAACTTTGTTGAACGTGTTCAGCGCACAATCAAAAGTTCACTTTACAGAATGATGAGACACAATCGCTCGTATCGTTACATCGATTCTCTAGAGAACATCGTCAGTAATTATAATAACACACCGCATCGTGGTTTGAATGGTTTAACCCCTATGCAGGTCGATAAAACAAACGAGGCTGATGTGTGGGCTTACATGTATTTGAAAAAGAAACCAAATGTGAAAACTAAACCCGTGTTTACTTACAAAGTTGGTGATTTGGTGCATATAAGTTTTACCAAACAACCGTTTCGTCGAGCATATCAAGAACAATTCACTACAGAGGTCTTTAAGGTGTCTGCAAAATTATTGAAACAGGGAATACCGATGTACAAATTACAGGATTTAAAAAATGATAATATTAAAGGTTTGTTTTACGCGGCTGAGTTACAAAAGGTCAATAAAGACGAGAACAGTTTGTGGTTTATTCAGCGAATCATACGAAAGAGGAAGCGCAACAAGAAGCTACAGTACTTTGTCGAGTGGCTAGGATTTCCGAAAACATTTAATAGCTGGATAGACGCAGATGAGGTCAAAGACGTCGGTGAAAACGTGTCCTAAACATGGATCGATATATCTATGTTCAAAGTAACGAGAGCAAAGCTTACTTTGAGAATAATCAAACGTTTAAATTTAGAGTACATTTAAATCTACCTTTATTTTTACCGGGGATTTGGAAAGTGGCTATAGTTCAGTTTAGCGCCAAGGAAAAAACAAAATCTAAAGCATCGGATGGTATTTACATATATTCAGATCTTTGCAAGGAAAGTATTGTTCGTGGACAAGAAAGACCATTGTTGAGACGAAATGAAAAAAATAAAAAATCTGAGTGGAATTACGTATTTGACAATCCGTTTTATGTTCCTGTTAAAAAGAGTGAGGTGAGAGAATTTGAAATCTATATAACGAATGAGGACGACGAAAACGCGACAGAGTTGATTGAACCAGTGCGCTTAACACTTCATTTAAAACCATATCCATTTTTGTAAAAGACGATGAAATTATACGTTCCTAATCCGCAAAAATGGGTCGATTTCTTTGATGCTGTCAGCTCCGGTCACGCATCCTTGAATCAATCAGGCGGTGGTCGGAGATTACAAGTGATACCTGTCGATCGCACAAAAAGACGTGACGACAAGCAGTATCCTGTCAAAACAGTTTTACCGGCAGAGCAAACAACGGATCAAGCAAAATCGGAACTAGAACGACAGGATATAAATCCATCTGCAATCGTAGATATGCTTCAGACTACCAAGAACCGTCGAAGAAGAGGAACCAAAAGGAAAGAAAATAATCGGAAAAAATTGAATAAACGTGTTAAAAAACAATACGGTACAGGTAAATCGTCGTTACCTAAGAAAGGGAAATACAAGAGAAAACGCAGCACTAAACGTTCGCGCGACATTTTCCAGATAAATTAACAATGTCAGTGTTTAACGAAGAACAATTTAAAGAAGGACTTGTGTCTGAACTTGCTTTGTTTGATTTGCCACCGACACAAACCAGCGTGAACGACGTTTATTATGAAGAAGTTCGACCATTATCTCAGGTGTCGGATGACAGTCCGTTTGAGTTTAGGATTCATTCGCAAAATTCTAGTGATTATTGCGATCTAAAGAATTCTCAAATTTATGTGAAACTGAAAGTGGAGAAGGCTGACGGTACTGCATTAACAACGGAACCAGTTGGACCTGCCAACTTGTTTTTACAGGCATTGTTTTCTACGAGTGAAGTGACGCTTCAAAACAAAGCCAGTTTAACGTGTACCTACAACCCATATCGAGCGTACATACAAACACTGTTGAAATATGGTCAAGATGCGTTGGCAAGTCAAATCCAAAGTCAAGTCTGGATAATTGACGACGCAGACTCTCCTGGTGTAACAGATCCGAACTCCACCAACAATGGTTTATACGAACGAACAGCTTTTATAAGCAAATCGAATGCTTTAGATTTACAGGGACCTATTTTTCACGATTTGTTTTCTATGGATCGATATCTCATTAATCAAGTGGATGTGAAAGTGAAACTCTATAGAAGTCCCATCAATTTTTGTCTGTTGGCAAAAGATAGCAATACGGATTACAGAATTCAGATTGATGATATTTATGTATTGGCAAGGAAAATCAAAGTTAATCCCGCCGTTATCTACGGTCATTCTCAGATTTTAGAAAAGCAGAATGCTCTTTATCCATTTACAAAAGTAGAATGTCGGTCTCAAAGTATCGCAAAAGGCAGTACCTCTTTCCACTGGGAGAACATGTTCCAAGGACGGAGACCGGACAAAGTCGTGATTGGCTTTGTAAAGAGCAAGGCTGTAAATGGAAACCCATTTAACTTTGAACACTGTAACATTCGACACATTGCTTTATATCTGGATGGTATAGCCGTTGGTGGTAATCCTTTGAAATGCGATTGATGCAACTGATGGAACAGCTGTTATGCGTGCTTACACGAACTTATTGATGTCAAGTGGTAAATGGCGATTCGATGAAGGCAACGCACTGGACAGAAAGCATTTTAGCAGCGGCAGTTCACTATTTGTTTTCCAGATTGAGCCAAATTACACGCATCACGGAGAATTTCTCAGCTTGTTAAAGAATGGAAACGTCAGACTGGATGTTCAGTTTACCAAAGCTTTAACAGGTATCTACTTAATAAATCTTATACAAAATGGTAAACATTTTAGACCTAATTGAATGACAAGCACTTTGCAGACGATTTAATGTGTTTTAAAACAACGGACCTTGTGTTCAAAAGAGGGGGAAAAAAAACCATTACGTGAAAAGAAGATATACTTTTCCCCACTTTTTTTAAGTTTTATTCTTTAAGATTGTTTGTTAAAACTTGCAAGGATTGTTCAATAAACCTGCAAGAAACGTTCAATAAACATGTAGATCTATCAATTTAGACAACGCGAATTGTTTAAGCTGCTTGTTCTGCAATATTTCTGAAAAACGTAAATTTCTCTATAGAAAAATTTAGATCTATATATTCATGCTTTGAAATTGGATCACACATTAGAGATTTTTCACACATTAATATCATCTCTAAACCTTTACGTATTGCATGTATTTTCAGAACCTATGAGTTGCATTGTTTACAGTGAAGGGCCGGGTTATTTTGAAGTAAAGAAAGAAAGAGACGTTATTTTTCCATGATGAATACGAAATAGCTTTTATGCTGCATTAACTGCGATCCCATTTTACGTCGACATGTTGTGGGAGTGTTTGCTGCGAATCGTCTACCCCAAGAAAGATTTAATCGTCCATATGGTTTGATCGTTAATACAGATATCGATTCCGAACTGGGAGTCCACTGGTTATCAATATATGATGATGGTTATGGAAATATGGACGTTATGGATACCTTCGGAAGATCGTTAAGAGAAAACAGTCGTTTCATTGAAAACTGGGTAAATGGAAGAGCTACAACTGTATCACTAAACAATTTTCAAATACAAAGCAATGACTCGAACGTTTGCGGACTTTACTGTGTTTTATTTTTACATACGAAATTTCTCGGAGGCTCGCTGCAGAGTTTCATTAATGTTTTCAGCAAATTTAACTTAGACGTTAATGATCGCTATATTGTTGAAATTATGACACAAGCCTTTCCACAATGTCTTCAAAATGAAAGTAAATGAAAATAAATGACAAACAAATGAGCACTTTGCTTTTTTGGTTTGTGAGCCATTTATTATCGTCGATCAGACTAATGCATTAATGAATATTTTTTTTTCTCAAATTGAATTTGTATTAATGGATTCATTACATCGTGATATGACTGACATTTTGTAAATATTTGTAATAAAAAAGACATACATCTTCAAGAAGTGTTTTGTTTGTATGTACGCTAAGCTGGAATTGAGCTAGAACGAGATGAAAACGGTAAAATAAATTCTAACGAACAAAAAATATTGTTTAAAAAAAATATTTATTCGTGTAACATTAACATACAACATGGTGTCACTTGAACATCTTCGATGGTGAAAGACTGTTGTTTTAAAGGAATGACGTTTTCAAAATTCTCAAGCTCAATTGCGGTGATATTACTTTGATCAACACTGCCATTTTGCATACCGATTTTGTAATGACCATAAGCAAAACTTTCGACATTGTTCAATAAGTGTTCGAGAAGTGGACCGTGACGGGTGAGTGCGCATAACATTTTTAACAGCGATTTGAAATTTCAGTAAAAATAGACGAAAAAGGACTTGAAACGTGCTAAAAACCTTTACTCGTTTGCAGAATATACATCAGAACTTATCATGGCAGCGTCAAAAGCATCCGAAAGAGGTAATAAGCAGGCCAAAGGCGAGGAAAAGCAGTTCACTACGGAAAGGTCAGACAATGATAATGAGCAAAATGGCAGCTGTATATCAGACCAAGAGGGGTGGGGTATTGTCAAAAACAAAAATAGAAGAAAGAGAATGAGACACTCTACTGGAGGTAGGTCTCAGGTTGAAAACCCACATGAAAATCAACTGAATATTCCGAAAAGTACCGACGAGTTTAAGAAATTGAATACAAATGACAAACTGGTCACAATGTTTACAATGTTATCGAATGTCAGTAAAATCGACACTCGTCTCACTAAGGTCGAAAAAAATATTACTGAAATATTGAATGAAACTAACTCAAATAACGCCAGATTGAAGAAGTTAGAATATAAGAGTATTGATCTGGAAGCGAGAAGCAGACGACTAAACTTGCTATTCAGAGGAATTCCGGAATCCGAGAGAGATGAGAACTGTTTTGAACTGATCCATAATTTTTTGAGAAATGACCTTGAACTTGTAGACAATAATATTGATATTCAGCGCGCGCACCGTCTGGGTAGTAAGAAACCAGGAAACCAGTCACCTAGGCCAATTATAGTCTGTTTCAAGAATGATTCTGACCTACAGCTGATTCTTGCCAATGCTTACAAACTTAAAGGCAAAAACCAATTAGGTATAAACAGAGATTTCCCATTACCAATAGTTGAGGCGAGAAAACGATTATGGAGAGATTATAAAACTGCCAAAGCAAACAACCCACCAAAAAAAGTCTTCATAGCATACCCAGCCAAATTGATTGTGCGTGGGAAAGTGGTAAGAAATGAATTTCCAGACTGGGATGAAGTGATGTATTCTCACGAGAATGTGACGCCCGATAAATATTCTGAAAAGAAAAGGGATAAGCCCCCTCACAAAAACACGAAACCAAAAACAATCCAGCAACAAATGCCAGAAAGCTCCGACAGCGATAGCGACTTGACTCAAAGAAATGCAAATGGGGATGACGTCATCGAGCAGCCGGACGACTACAGCCAGTCTATGTTCTTGTTGGCTGAACATCATCAAAAGTCAAAAATGACTGTTTCAGATACATAAAGGTCCGGGGACAAATCCACGGCCAGAAAAGATAAGCAGCGTCGTAATCAAACTCTAGAAAACTATCTGAACAGTACAAACACTGAAAATGAAAAGCAAATACAAAATCTTCATATTTCTTCTTTGAATGTATGTGGCTTAAAGCGCAGGTGCCAGTACCCGGAATTTTGTACGACAGTAAATCAGTATGACATTTTCTTTGTTAATGAAACAAAACTTGACAAGCATGATATCATCAGAATTGAAGGCTATGAGTTTATAAATATACCTAGAAAAACCAGATATTTACGCAAATCCGGTGGATTAGGGGCTTTTGTTAAAAACTCGTTAAAGAACAAAGTTAAAGTTATTGAGTCTGAAACAGACTATGTTTTCTGGCTTAAATTATCACTGAATGATACAGATATTGTGTTTGGTTCTGTTTATATTCCACCAGTTCACTCTAGATTTTATAATAATGATGTTTATGGTATTTTTGAGAGAGAAGTAACAGAAATAAATTTTAAATTCAAAGATGTATACATTGTAGGTGATTTTAATGCTCAAACAGCAGAAATGAAAGATTATTATGATGATGATGACTATGAAAACCTGTATGACATCCTAGGTATGGACAATACAAATGTATATTTTCCAAATGACAAGTCGCAATTAATTAAAAATGATATTCCAACAGAAAGAAAATCACTGGACAAAAAGAAGAATAATCATGGATACCGTTTAATTGATCTATGTAAAAACAATCAGCTACTTATTATAAATGGTAGAATAGCTCCAGATAATAAAATCGGTCATATGACCTACAGAAATATATCTGTAATTGATTATTTATTATCTAGTATACATGGATACTCCAAACTAAATGCTTTTACAGGATCAATTACATCAAAGATATTTTAAACTCATGTGGTATGACCGACATCTGGTTGAATCAGAATAATATAACATGTAAAAACATCAAAAAACTAGTAAAACAGTCTTTACTTGATCAATACTTGCAAAAATGGCATGTTTCAACACAAGAATCAAATAAGGGCAAAAGCTATTATCACCTAAAGCAGAACCTGGAAATGCCAAAATATTTAACAAAATTAAAGACAATTGACTACCTTAATATTCTTAAATTCAGAACAGGAAATCATCATTTACCAGTAGAAACTGGCAGATGGAACAATATAGAATATAGCCAAAGAAAATGTACATTATGTAATCTTAATGACATTGGAGATGAAATGCACATGCTTCTTATATGCCCCCACTTTGAACAAACAAGAAAATCTTTCATTAAAAAGTACTATTCCAAACATCCAAGCATGTACAAATTCATTGAGCTAATGAGAAATGAATCACTCAAAATTCTGATTAATATTTCAAAGTTTATAAAAATAATTATGCAAGAAAATAAAAGAATGCATTCAAATTAGTTCTTTTTTAACATACCTGTAATCATGTACACAGGTTATAATTGCTATTGCAAAATGATGATAAATATTTTTTTCTTTTACTTTTAGTAAGCACTTATTGCCATCACTACATTCAACCATTGTGGAGTGTAGTCTGGGATCAGGCAGTACTAAAGTTTACACTGATGTTAGACAGCACTCTACAAGAGTTGTTATGTTTCCGAGTACATAAAGCCTTCAATATTGAAATGTCCTGTTTATTAGATTATGAATTAACTTGCTACGTTTAACCTATGAGGCTGCTGATACAGAATGAGACCTTTAAGTGTGGTAGAGTGTGGACTGCGATCAGTCAGTACTTATGCGCACACTGATCTTAACCCACACTCTACTACACTTGCTATGTTTTTGAGCACATAATCTTAAACATTTTAATGTCTTGTTTATCTTTAGATTATGAATTATCTTGCTATTTCCAACCTACGAGGCTGCTGATGCAGAATGAGACCTTTAAGTGTGGTAGAGCGTGGACTGCGATCAGTCAGTACTTAAGTGCACACTGATCTTAACCCACAATCTACTACACTTGCTATGTTGTTATGCTCTTGAGATATATAAAGCCTCCAACATTGTCATTTCCTGTTCATCTTTAGGTTAGTGTTTTATTCTTCCTACATTCAACCTTCTTGGTTCATATTCTTTGTATTCATTAGTGCTCTTATTCTTATTCCGCTAGCTAACATCATATCAAAATTCTGTGGATGATGTGGTTAATGATCGGTCTACACATTTGTGCTGATTGATCATGGACTACATTTTCACAGTTCACTAAATTGCATGTGATTTATGTTATGTATGTGTTGTGTTGAGTTGTGCATGTGTGTGGGGTGCGAGTGAGGAGGAGGAGAGAGAGAGAGAGAGAGAGAGAGAGAGAGAGAGTTAACAAATAGATGTAGTGTAAACAGACCCATTTAGATCTAGTGTTTTGAATGACTCTTAAAATGCTAAATGAACTTCATATCTACCGAATGGATGTTCAGTGGATACGAAGTTCAAAAAACATAGAAATTTATCGACAAACATGTACTTATACTGATAAGCATAAAATCCATTAAATTTTCATTGAAACATCCGACAACTCTCTTATAAGGACTTTACAGTCTACAAAATTCTTGTATCTCTCCATAGAAAAACTGTTTATCACGTGCACATTTGTTTATTTACCTAACCTATCAATGAAACTACGTCACTGTGTGTAAAACGAATTGACCAATCAAATAAAAAAGGCCTTTTTACATTATCTTTTCAAGCCCTATAGTCTATTTCTCATTCTGACCAAGGTTATGGCCCCCCCCCCAACTTTTCTAACCTATTTTTCCCCGTCACTTTCTATAATTTTATATGTATGTAAGTTGTACTCTTTGTTCGTGTATCATGTATGTATGATTTGAACAAATAAACTTTATTGATTGATTGATTGAATAAATATCGTTTATCGTCAAATGCAGAAAGCGATCGCTTTTGGACGGTTTCGCCATAAAGCAGATGCTTATGGCTTGTCAGTGAATTCATTGTAGACATGTTACTCGTTTCGTTAAAGAGAACATTTTTATAGTGACTTGTGTTTTATGTCTTTCTTTATGGTCACTCTAGAAATTCCTTTGGCGCGTTTTTCTTCTTTGTCTTAACAGACATAGCTGTACATTTTAGATCTGAGTCCAACAAATTCGCTCAAAATCTTTCCATTGGCTTCGTCTTTGAATTTCCCAAGAACTTTTTTGTTACATTCGCTATAAAGAGGGTGATTAACGGGATAGTCAGATGTATCGAACAAGTCCATATTTTCAAGCATATCTTGATATATATCATCCGTTTCACACGAAAATAAGAAAGAATCGGTGTCTGTCATGTGAAGTATTGCTCTGTTTCCATACTTTGCCTTGATGTAATCGTACCAAAATGAGTACATCCACCATTTTCAAAGGTCTGAAATGATAGGGAAAAAGAGAAAATAACTTATAGTCTTTACCAAACAATCCCCTTTTTTTACGATCCTGAGATAGAAGCCTTTTGAAAACATGGCGGGAAAAACGGAGAAATTGCTGGTAACCAGCATTTTCTCCTTTTCCCACCATGTTTTCTACCCTGCTAGAAAAAAATCATTTTTTTTACTTACGTTTTATTTTGTTGTCTGCAAGTGCTTTCAATTTGAACCAGTCTAAAATTTCATCGTTTGGTAAAGATTTATAGATTTAGTAGGAAAAAAAAGTAATATTTCTCGAGTAATACAATATCAAAAATTTCATTCTAATTGTAGATAATAATAAAAAAAACTTTAGCTAAAAAAAAAAGTAAAATGACTCACCTAATATGGTAAATCCACAGTAACTTGGCTTATCTAAGCAAACCTTTCGTCTGAACAATTCAACAGCAGCTAGATCATTGTTGAAAATCGTTGTGTGTTTGTATGTAGACTTAGATGTAACCTTTATCAGTCTTCTCTCTGTATGTATTAGCTCAACGTCTTTATGTTTCCTTTTGTTTTCCATTGTCTGAAAAAAAAGTAATATATATTTGAAATGTTTTATAAATCTTACAGGGGAAAAAATGGTTACTTTTTCGTTCGGGAAAAAAAATAACATATTTTTTCTTAAGAAAGCATCGATTGAATACACACAACGTTCTGATTTTTTTTAAATCGAGAATAAAAGATAGTTACCTTCCCAAAGACGGACACGTTCATCAGTTTGTAGAAGTTTTTCTGGAAAGGTGATGTTGCCTTTTTCCTCATCTCTGTATTATAATCGATGTAAGGCTTCATCCAAGCTTCTTGTCGAAATTTAAGAATTCTATGTATAGTTTTGATTTGCATCCCAAGGCGTAGGTACAGCTTTAAATTTCGATAGTGAACAATATATTTATCCTTGTCCTCGAGCGTTGTTACCAATTTTCTCACTTTACCTCGACTCGGCAAGGAGTCGTTGTCAGTTTTATCGTGTAATTTTCTCAGTAAATACTTAGCGTGCGTGGACAATTGTTCATCATCGATAATTCTATTCTCCGGCGCCAAAGGAAAACAATTATGCAAGTCATGAAGATATGGTGGATAATGAAGTGATACTTCAAGAATATATCCAGTCTCTCCGTGTTCTGGGATTTTTGTGACGTCAAAATTTTCAATGTCATGACTTTCTAAGAACGTAAAATCTCCCACAGATAAATGCGCTTGCATGGCTAGTCCATAAAGGTTGTTAGCATCGATATGCATGAGATGGCACTTTGGCTTGTTAGAATCATAATCTGACACGTATTGATGATTTGCTTTTGCGTATCTGTGGCTTGTTTGAGATATTCCTCCTCGTATCCCGGATTCTATCATCAACAACTGATCGATACATGTTAAAAGCTCCAACTGAACGCCTGACATTTTCAAACAACTTGTCCAAGAAAGTCCAGGTGAATTATAAAAGTGACAGGGATCGAGACCATACTGTTTCATGCACATGTTTCGAAAACTTTCAAAAACCGAAGAAAGTAATATTGTGTCTGTTTTCACATATAAATTGTGAAGGTCAAGCAAACTCTTCATTTTAAAGTGCTTAAATATTTTCTGAACAAATTCATAGTCTTCGTTCGATATGTTTTCACATTTAATAGAGGAAAAAAACTTTTCCTGCGAAGGGATCTTTTTTTCGTCGAATTTTTCAAAAGAATCCATATATTCATACGGATAAACACCCTTGCGAAGTAGCAGCTGAGCATCATCTTTCGACTTGAATTCCGATAATAAATGTGGAAAAGCATTCAACCCTTCTTGCGCTAGGTTTTGTACCAAAGTATCTAAAGAGCTCGGAAGAAACTGAAAGCTGTCAAGAAACCTCAATCCACCTAATGAAAAGCTGACGTATCGTTCGGAATTTTGAGCGATACAAGTCAATCGTTCTTCTTTAAAGGGCAAATCCTAAGATTTTTTGGCCATACTGTTTTTTTGCTCCAATCAGCTGCAAATGATGTTAGTAAACACGTGTCAATCAATTTTCATAAATAACACCCTGTAACATGCCATAAATCACGCTCGAATTGTCACGCTGACGTACGGCCCCAAAAATGGTGCATGGCTGACTTCCCCTGATTCGCTTATCTCCCGTACCTGTGTGACGTCATAGTCGCGTAAGCCTGTGTTTACAGTCAGTAGAAATTAGTAGGAACGCTGATGATTATACGCAGATATCTGAGTATTAACAAAGAATTCAGCCGAAAAAATGGTAAATTGTGCAGCCTATGGCTGCAACGTCGAATCGGGAACACATAGAATTAGTATGTTCAAATTTCCGAAGGAATTAAAAAGGAGGAAACTATGGATTCAACGTTTAAACCGGGGCCGGACAGTAACGACGGATTTTGTGCCATCGGTTCATTCCAAATTGTGTTTGAAACACTTCGAGGACAGTCAGTTCTTAATAAGTCCAAAATTCGCAAAAGAAGTTGGTTACAAGAATTTTAGGCTGCGGTTAAAACCTGATGCTGTGCCGACATTGTTCGAAACTCCGGGTCGAAAGAAGATCGGCCATAAACCAAAAGACAGACATTCCGCGATGACAATCTCCAAAAAGAAAATCAAACATGAGGTAAGTAATCCCTTTAATTGTTTTTCGTAATATTTTATCCCTTTCTAGAACTACATTCCGGACAAAGGATAAATTGGTGCCGTTTTCTCCCTTTTTTTCCCAAATGTTTTCAACATTTAACCTTTTACCAAAAGACAAAATTTTAGACTGGTCCAAATTAAAAGCACTTGCAGGCAACAAAGTAGATTCTAAACCTTGCTTAAAAATCGAAATGTGTTTCCACCAGGATAGAAAGCATTGTAGAATAAGGAGAAAATGTTGGTTACCATCACTTTCTCCTTTTCCCACAATGTTTTGAAAAGGCTTCCATATCAGGGTTGTAAAAACCAGGGATTGTTTGGTAAAGGGTTAATTAACCCTTCAGGAAACGCCAAAATTTTGTGCCAGTCCAAATTGAAAGCATAAATTTGCAGATGACAAAAAAAAAAAAAAATGGGAATCAAAAAATTGAAATGAAATTTGATTTGGAAAGGATGAAAAAAAATTTTGGGAAAAGGAGAAAATCTTGGCATTTTTTCTTTTTCTCACTATGTTTTCAAAGGCAAAAAACATCACATTCATCCAATTTCATAACATAAATTTTGCAAATAACTAAGTCTGGATTGTTCAAATGATGTTAACTTTCAAGTGTTTCAGCATTTTCTTCCTTTTCCACAATGTTTTCAAAAGGCTTCTAACTCAGGGTTGTAAAAAACGGAGGGTCAGCTGACTCTTCACCAAACACAAACATTTTAGGCTAGTCCAAATTGAAAGCATTTGCAGACAAAAGAATTGTGAACCAAAAATTGAAATGAAACTTGATTTGGAAAGGATGGAAAACATTGTGGGAAAAGGAGAAATTGCTAACATTTTCTCCTTTTCCCACAATGTTTCAAAGGCAACAAATTTACATGTTCATTCAAATTCATAACATAAATTTTGCAAGTTACAAAGTCTGGATTGTTCAAATGATGTTAACTTATATAAGTGTTTATATTCATTCTTTGAATAGCAAACATCATTTTCAATCACTATTTCTTTTGGTATGGGAACCTAGATCTAGGCTTTATATGGTTAAGGGAGAGGTCAGTATCTGGCTACCCCTAGTCATGGTCATAAATGTTAATCCATCACTGACCATTTGAAACAATACAGGAAATGGTTACATAACAATTGCATATCTCACCCCTTTACACTGTAATGTTTGTTTGTGACAGTAAACCAGTGTAAAGCTTTTTATGCCATACACTACCTCTCTTTGACAATTCACTCTTTGACAACTTGCATGCATTTTGACCAAATTCTGATTTATATCAGTTCTGTACAATTTTGATTTGTGGGCATTTCTTTCTTCCATATCATAATATCTTATAAACAGGCAACTAAGAAAAACCCTTTGAACATGTTAACTCTTTAACACACAATCCTGACTTTTAACAATCCAGAGAAAATAACCTTTTGAAAACATTGCAGGAAAAGGAGAAAAACCTTTTCTTCTTTTCCCAAAATGTTTTCTACCCTTCCCGAAACTATTTTCATTTTTTGAGCCAATAATCTTTTGTTTCATCTGCAAATTCTTTCCATTTGGACAAGTCTGTAACGTTGACATTTGGTACAGAATTTTGCATCGATTGAGAAACAAGTTCATTCACGTCATACTAATTTCTTTGGATACTGCTTCCTGGAAACTACACCAGAACTCAACATTGTAGGAAAAGGAGAAACTGCTGGTAACCAGCATCTCCTTTACCACAATGTTTTCTAGTGTGCTGGAAACAAATTTCAGTTTTTGAAATATGTAACTTTTTTTTGTTGTCTGCAAGACAGTGTTCTCAGGTTGGTCCAGTCTAAAATTTTGAAGTTTTGTAAACATGCAGTTAAAAATAAAACATTTTTTGGATAAAGGATCAATTGATACCAGCTCTCTTTATGTTTTTACAATGGTTCTAAAGTCGTCTTTACTTCAGTTTGATCTGAATTTCAGTATTAACCTCTCATTCCTTGTGAGACTAATTTCAGACTTGCCCAAATTGAAAAAAATTGCAGAAGACAAACAAGAACTAACAAATTTACATGACACAAAATTTAGAGTTTATGACTTTCACAGAGGTCTATAAATTCAATTTAGATGAAGGTAAAAATGCTGGTACATGTATTTTGTCCTCTTGCCAAAATATTACAAAGTCTTTCAGTAAAATATTCCATCTTTTGACTCCAATTTCCTTTTGGTATTCAAGTTTTACCACTTGGAAATTTTGTCCCATGTTTGACTCCTTACCAAACAACAAAATTACAGACAAGTCCAAATTGAAAGTATTTGAAGATGACAAAATGAATGTCATTAAAAAATCGAAATTTGATTTTGGAAGGGCAGAAAACATTGTGGGAAATTCTCCGATTCTATAAAAGTCAGTATTGTGTATTAACCCATTACCACACAATCCCTACTTTTGACGCCCCTGAGAAAGAAGCTTTTTGAAAACACTATGGGAAAAGGAGAAAATGCTGGTAACCAGCATTTTCTCCTTTTCCCACAGTGTTTTCTACCCTTTCCAGAACAAGTTTCTATTTTTCAGTCACCTTTATTTTGTAGTCTGCAAATGCTTTGAATTTGGACCAGTCCAAAATTTTCTCGTGTGGTAATGGGTTAAAGAGTTAACCCTTTCCCAAACAAGCCCTGGTTTTTACGTGTCTGTAGTAAAAGTCTTTGAAAACACTGTGGGAAAAGGAGAAATTGCTCGTAATGAGCAATTTCTCCTTTTCCTACAATGTTTTCTACCCTTTTGGAGAACCCTCTGCAATTTTTTCCAAATCTAAGATTGTCGTCTGCAAACTCTTTCGGTTTGGAAGGGTCCAAAATTTGTTGTTTGGGAAAGGGTTAACCTTTTACCACACAGTCCCTACTCTGAACACCCGCTGTGAAAGAAGCCTTTTGAAAACATTCTAGGAACCAACATTTTCTCCATTTCCCACAATGTTTTTTTTCCCTCCCTAAAACAAATTTCAATTCTTTGATCACATTCATTTTATTGTCTGCAAATGCTTTCAATTTCGACCAGTCTAAAATTTTGTCATTTGGTAAAGAGTTAACACTTTACCAAATGACAAACGCCAAACACTACTGCTGCTACTCCTCAGCTAAACCGGATAACATTTCAAGAATAAACCCTTATGTATTTTTTGCCCATATGGATAACATGCAAGTTCGATTTCAATGTTTTGCCATTGATTTTTTAGATAAACTCAACTTTGATGCTCAGACAAAAAGAAAGGAATCCATGTTTAGCAGAGGCAAACACAGACCATTTTGGAGAAGTTTACACAGCAGTTCCACTTTTCTCGTATGTGACTGCTTGCCCCTCAATAGCTGCTACAACCACTTCCATCATCACAACTACAGCAGTGTCATCTACAATGAATCGTCAGACTTGCCAGTCTTACCCTTGTTCATTGACGTGGTTTGCAGATTTAACAAGTTCTTTACCTAAGCTTTCTACATTTTCATCTGAATCCAAGTTCCAACAGAGACAACTTGAACAAAACCACTTCCAAACTGTCAACGAATCAACAGGCACACAGTTATCTACAACACACCAGATCAACCCAATAGGCTCCGATAAAAATGTACTGCCAAGCCAAACTCTCACCAGTCAACGAACATTTTCAACAGCCACACAGACAGCTTACAACCTTGTCGTAAGTTTCACTTTGTTCATGTATGAAATTTTTGCCACACAGTTTCAAGTTTTAATGACCCTGAGGAACAAACTTTTTCAAAACAATGTGGAAGAAGGAGAAAATACTGGTAACCAGCATACGGTAGTCTCCATTTCACATCATGCTTTCAAAAGCATGTACCATGTAATTGCAAATGCACTCATTGAGGGGAGTTGAAAATTTTGTCATTTGATAAAGAGTTAAAGCTAAGAGAATGGTTGTAGATTAGGCAATAAAAAGTAAATGACATCTCAAAAGTGCATACTCCTTTCCTCGAAGTAAGTTTCAATTACTGAACTGGATATATCTATTATGAGCTATGCTCTTTGATAACCAAACTTAATGCAATGTCAGCTACTGACAGCTGAAAACATTGTGACCTCTACCCTGCTGGGAACAAATTTTCAATCCTCCAGTTGCGTTTTATTTGTCGTCTGCATATGCTTTCAGTATAGACCATCTAACTTTTCTCATTTGGTAAAGAGTTAAAAACCCAAAATTGCTATTCAAGTTTAGATTTTGTGGAAGAAAGCTGTCTCCCTCTTGGACAGTGTAGGTCTAAGATCAGACTGCACATTTTTCTATTCTGATATTCATCTACACATGTCCACTAAAGGAGCCTGAGTCGTCCTTAGCAGCTTTCGTGTTATAGTATTAATTTTATGTGTTTTTTCTTCAACAGAAAAGAAGGAGTGTTTTGATCCAATGCCCAGTTGTGCAGACAGAAAATAAAGGCACCCAAACAACCTCCATTCCCCCGAGGAAAGAACATGATATACAGCCTATGAAGGGTATGAATATGAATGAAAGTTTGAATGAATCCCTGTTGTCATTAGTATCAGACAACGCTAGAGATCCTGAGTGGCATCCAATTGAAGACAGTGATAATGAAATCGAGGATTGTGATACAAATGTTGCCAAAGAAAGAAAGTACATTGTGTTTGAATCATGTCTCGACAGTTTATTGAACAAGTGTTCTGTCTGTGGATCTATCACTTGTGTGAACAAGAAGACTGTAGGAACATGTCTGGTATGTGATATTAAGTGCTTCAACTGTGAGCAGGAGACAACATGGCGAAGTCAGCCACTATGCGGTAACATGCCATTGGGAAACTTAATTTTGAGTGCAGCAGTCATGTTTTGTGGTGTGAGTCCAGTGAAAGTACTGAGAGCACTAGACTTTGCTTCAATACAAAATATAAGCAACAGTACTTTTAATTTGATACAGTCGGCTTATCTAACACCAACGGTAATGTCAGTTTGGAAAAAGCACCAACAGTCTATGGTCAGGGAGATAAGGAGCCATGGTAAATCACTGAAGCTGGCTGGAGATATGAGATGTTGCACCCCAGGTCATACAGCAAAATATGGCTCTTACACGATGATAGACCTAGAAGCAAACCAAGTTTTGGATTTTCAGCTGGTTCAGGTATGTTTGTGAAAATTCTAATGTTTTCATAATTCATATTAGCACATGAGCCCTTTACCACCATTTTTGAATTTCATCAGCATGAAGGAGAGGGTTTTTAAAACCAGCATTTTCTCTCTTTACTACAATGTTGACTACTAACGCATGAGAAGAATCTGATAATTTGACCCATGTTTAAAATGCTAAATAATAGGCTATGAATTTTGAATGGACCAGAGTTTGCTATTTTTTCAGTCCAATCCAACCTAATTTCTTGCAATGCATATGAAATACATACATATTCACATGCAAAGCATCTCTAATACATGTAGATTACAGCATCTGTAACTGAACTTCCTTGAAGTTCAGAAAGGAGTATATTTACACATTACTGCTAATGTTTTCAGAGCAATGAAGTCCAAAACTCCCATGCCATGGAAATAGAGGGGTTAAAGAGAGGACTTGGATGGCTCATAGAGATACAAGACCTAACCGTGTCAGACCTAGTAACAGACCGTCACAGCTCCATAAAGAAGCACTTGCGTGAAGAAAGGCCCTGTATTCAGCACTGGTTTGATGTTTGGCATGTTGCAAAAGGTAATGGTTTGTAAACTTTCAACATCAGAGAGGGGTTTTGAAAGTGAGTGTCGTCTGTATGAACATTTTCATGTGAATTTGTGAGAAATGTAAGATTGACTTTTGGCTTTGGATCTTTGAGATTTCAAATTTTAAAAATTTCCAACACAATCACGACTTTTACAGACCCTGGGAAAGAGGCCTTTTGAAGAAAATGTTGGAAAAGGAGAAAATGCTGGTAAACAGCATTTTCTTCTTTTCCCACAATGTTTTCTACCCATCCTAATACAAATTTCAATTTTCAAGTCATATTTACTTTGTTGGCTGCAAAATCTTTCAATTTCAATGGACAAGTCTAAAGTTTTCTTGTTTGGTAAAGAGTTAACTGAAATGACTTTTTTGTTTTTCTTTTTTTCACAGGTGTCTACAAGAAACTTGAAGCGGCTGGCAAGAAAAAAGGATGCCAAAAAGTGAAGGACTGGGCAAGGTCCATAAGTAACCATATGTACTGGTGTGCTGCAAGTAGTGGTGGTGATGGTGAGCTTGTGCAACAGAAGTGGCTATCAATTCTCAACCATGTGGCAAATATTCACAGTGGACATGGAGAGAAGTTTCCACATTGTGAACATGGGCAGCTAGATGACAGAGACTGGATGAAAAAAGGTACATAAATACTCAATTTGGTTCTTATTTTCCGTTTTATCTTTGATCTGCTAAACAAAAGCTCTTCCATAGGAAAAAATACAACTCAAAATACATAGAAGAGTGTACTTCAATTTTTATTTTCATCCTCCCGTAAGACATTATGATTTCTACTCTTTTTCCATACAAATTCTGTGTTTTTCAAAATTGTTTTTGCCACTAAAGTACAACACTTTTAAAAGTCAATTTTAACTGAATATCTGATTGAAACCTCTATTCTGGGGACCAAATGAAATGAGATGGTTTACAGGTAGTCACACTATTTCACAAGGAAATATTCCAATTTGATCTGAGCAGATTTTCAGTCTGCGTAACCAAACTGGAATTCGAATTTGGTCTTGACAGATCTGAAATCTTTTATCTGTAATTGTATTTTGTTTTTGGCAGGTTTTAAACCATATGTTGAAATGGAAAAAATTGTCACAGGAAGACTGCTTGTGCAAGATGTAAAAAAGCTGTCACCAACTGAACAGACATCTACACTTGAGTCTTTTCATAATGTTGTTTGCCAGTTTGCTTCGAAGTCCGTACATTACTTCTATGCACAGATGGAAGCAAGGTAACTTGTGTTGTAATTGTCCAAGTTTTTGCCCAGACTCTCAGTAATGTAGATGGTTGACTCTTTGCAAAATTT
Organism: Tridacna crocea; assembly: GCA_943736015.1. Classification (NCBI taxonomy): domain Eukaryota; kingdom Metazoa; phylum Mollusca; class Bivalvia; order Cardiida; family Cardiidae; genus Tridacna; species Tridacna crocea. The sequence goes on along the minus strand of OX031057.1, from coordinate 10,373,957 downwards.
TAGGTTTGTCCAAATCAGAAGCATTTGCAGACAACAAAAGTAAAGTGACTGGAAATTAGAAAGTTTTGTGAAGGGTAGAAAACATTGTGGGAAAATGAGAAAATGCTGGTAACCAGCATTTTCTCCTTTTCCCACATTGTTTCCTAAAGGCTTTTTTTCTCAGGGTCATCAAAAGTAGGTATTGTGTGGTAATGGGTTAATAATTTGTGTTAGAATAAAATCGTTAGACAATTGAATACTAAACTTAGAAAAACATTTGTACCTTACACCTATCAGTCCTGTGCATTTCATCAAACTGTTGAATGAAAATCATATTCAACCTTTTTTCTGACTACATATAAAAAGACGCAGCATCCTAAATTGAAAGACTTTGCTGCTTACAGATCATTCCTGAAATTGGTACGTAGTGCTCCAATATTGTAGGAAACATGGTGTGAATTAGCAATTGTTTGTCATGGGCAACTGTTCCTTTTCCCATGATATTGTTTGGACTTCTACTGCAGATATGTTTATAAAACACTGAATTGGTAATAGTTTTAACTCATTACCACACGAGACAATTTTGGACTGGTCCAAATTGAAAGCATTTGCAGACGACAAAATAAAAGTGACTGAAAATTTGAAATTTGTTTTGTGAAGGGTAGAAAACATTGTGGGAAAAGGAGAAAATGCTGGTTACCAGCATTTTCTCCTTTTCCCACAGTTTTTTCAAAAGGCTTCTTTCTCAGGGGCGTCAAAAGTAGGGATTGAGTGGTAATGGGTTAAATTGGTGACTTGTAAGGAAAACATATATACTTCTTTTCAGACTTGCTCTAGCTGCACTTCATTTTAATGAAAATTCCTCACGAACTCAAGCAGTGACAAAAGACGGGAATTTACAATGGAGAATATCATTTCCGAAATCAAGGAAAGGTGCAGCAATTGCTAAAGAAGTGAAAAAAGAAGCAACATTTGGTAAGTTAGTTGGTAATGTAACATACTGATGTTTATTCAAAACATGAAATTTCTATCTCAAACAGTAATATACATTGTGCAAATGGAAAATGAGCTGCTTACAAACATTTTCTCATGTTCACATGTTTTCAAAAGCATTCTTTCTCTGGATAGTTTGAAGATGGCATTGGTTGGTGTAAGGTATTCAACTGTATTCATGTTGCACACGCAAAGGGACGGATTGACAGACAGACAGATACACAACCAGGGCCATCACATAGTAAGACCCTTTGGGCATATCACAAGTACTGTGGTTATGAACTCCCTCTATGGTATTCTTGTTAAAAGGAAGCATTAAGACTGGATAGCATGATCAAGAATGAACAGTTGGTCGCATCAGCAAGACCTTGAATTAACAAAATTGTTTGCCATTGTATAACTAGAGTAATACCCAAGATGGAAATAAACATTCAGTTCCTTTTTTTTTTCAGGTTATGTTGATGAACTCATGCCTGGTTTTTACGACCCTGAGAAAGAAGCCTTTTTGAAAACATCGTGGGAAAATGAGAAAATGCTGTTAACCACCATTTTCTCCTTTTCCCATGACGTTTTCTACCTTGCTGGAAACCAATTTCAATTTTTGAGTTACAGTTCTTTTGTCATCTGTAAGTGCTTTTAATTTGGACCAGTCTAAAATTTTGTCATTCGGTAAAGAGCTAATGCACTACACTAGCCCTAGTCATCACATAATTTTGGATCCATAATAGCCAATTCTTCAAACACACAAGTTAACCCATTACCTCACAATCCCTACTTTTGACGCCCCTGAGAAAGAAGCCTTTAGAAAACATTGTAGGAAAAGGAGAAAATGTTGGTAACCAGCATTTTCTCCTTTTCCCACAATGTTTTCTACCCTTTACAAAACAAATTTCAAATTTTGTCATCTGCAAATGCTTTCGATTTGGACAAACTTAAAATTTTGTTGTTAATCATGTGGTAGGTTGTTCCCTTGACATACAGAAAACTGACCAACGGCAAAAAGCCTTAGCCCAGGATAGCCTGGTCGATATTTTTCAAAAATGCATTAAGCCCACTTGTTACATAGCATGGCTCATATGAATATAGATTAGTAAAACTGAATTGTCCAAATGACAGTATTTTTAAAGTACTCAGAATGGTTTTAAGTAATGGCAAAATAAAAGGCCTGTTACAGTAATTTTCAGTTTTGGCACTGGGACATTTCGGTAATTGGCCATTTTTGGAGCGGGCTGTTTTGATCCCAATCTAAAAGAATCCTTTAATACCAGTAAATTTCAACCAGAATGACATGAACACTACATGTATTTAAGTTGCCAGTTACTTTATGCAGTGTGACAGTATCTTATTAGACACATTTGCATTACAATTTCAATAAAATATATAGCTATATTCCTTCAACCCTCTCCTAGTCTTATAACACTAAAACTCTGACAGGAAGGAATCTTCATTTAAATATCAAATCTCCTTAGATCTATAGTACAATTCGATTAAAACCATAAGAAAAACAAACAACAAAATGTGAAACTAACTAATTTGGGAACAAGACGATATCACAACAATACATTGTACATTTCCATGTCACAAGTTTTTGAGATAGTTCCATGACAGATTTGGAGACCAACGCATTTGTAGATACTTTCTCAATACTTTGGTTCAGTGTCAAAAGGCAAATAACTCGGCTTTATTTGACGGAATAGTTTGATGGCCTTCCATTGCAACATACCAAACAAAGAAATACCATATGATACATGTACATTTTGAATGATACGTATGATGAATTTTTGCATTAACTGAATCATGTGTACATGGTAAACAGCAAAAAAGTATTTCACAAACGTAGATCCCTTCTATCTGTCCCTGATGTAAACCTACATGTAGGCCTAGATCTACATATTATATTGTTTTATTTCTGAAATAGTAAGTACTGTACAAAATAAAATCAAAATAATTTTAAGAATTAACTCTAAATTGTCTCGAAAAAATTTCTTTTATCAAATTTCATGTTGGTAAACATAATTTCAAATATCATGTACATGTATTACGAATATCGTGTTATATTGTGTAACCCCTCACCAATGAGAGAATACAGAGAAGAACTTCTGTCAATGTTTACCGAATTCTCTACAAGGTACAAATATCAACAAGGACCAATGTTTACAGAATTCTTTACAAGGTAGAAATATCAACATTGACCTATCAACAAACAGTTAGAATTGACATCTCACGATTATCAATAAAGAGGCTAGACTGTTTGACATTCATGAATCTAATATGTGTCTGGGAAATGTCTTCATAAGTGTCGGGGGGAATCGTGTCGGGAACTGTCTCGTGGAACCGTCTTGAACCATCTTTCTTTTTTGTTTAATTCGTCCGTTAATCCACTGAAACTGCTCCACGTGAAACAAAGTTTAGGCTATACACTTAAGTTTATCATGTACAGTAAAATATTTCTGTAAGCGACGTTCGCCCGAAATGGACTTATTTCAAAAGCGCGCGATACAGAAAGGCCTACTCACCATGTTGAAACGTCTGGCACAACATCGTTATATTCGTCATCCGTGGGCGAAAAGCTGCTTTCATCCTCATCCTCAGAGACTTGGTTAGTTTCTTTAAAAATTGGCTCGTACATGTACGGCCTTACCGGACCAGAATCGTCAATTTCTTCGTCTTCAATATCACTCAATTCACTATCGTAAACAACGTCCATATTGAAAGTCACGCTCCTATGACGTCACAGGTCAAGGGACACAACAATAAGTAAGGGAGATAAGCGATGCAATAAAATTTGAAAAGCAGAAATATAAATTAAAAAAAAAGTACTTTTAATATTTTTTTTTCAATTTTCAACATTAACAGGTTACTATTTGATAGATGCAGATTTGAAAATTAACCATATCTGAAACTTGTTGATTTGCCCTTTAAACTGACCTAAGGTTTGACAGAGAATGTGTGCATCAAAGTTTTTCAGATTATGAAACAAAACTGGTGTGAATTTGATTTGTTTGCAGTTTAAATTGCATTCATTGTGTGCCATACCAATAAATTTTCCAGTTAAATGATTGTGATGACGAACTGCTCTTGTATAGGTTACGTCATACAAGCTCAATTTCTTTTGACAAAGACAGCAATGTGTTGCACTATTAATAAGTCGTCGATCATCCTCTGTTATAGACATGGGTTGTACAGTATCGAGAATTTTGACAATTTCCTTCCGTTCATCTAACAAACATTCTATTAAACGCTCGCTAGAATCCTTTCCGTGATAAACAACGGTCGGTTTTGCGTACCGATCGTCTTCACTTACAACCTTGTAAGCAAAACCGCACACTTCCACTTTAGTTGTTGGTGAAGAAAAGCTTTTGTTCGGATTAGGTAAACAGGTGTGTAAATTAACATTGATTGTTTCGAAATCAGCATAAATAACAAACGGAACTTTCAAAGTTTTCTCGAATTCTCTAAACTCTAAAATATGTTTCTCAGGTGAAGGCAAATCAATCCTTTGAGGTCCATGTGGGATACAGTATGGTTCGTGTTCCTTCAATAGTCTTTCATACTTAAACCCATGAAGACAGTAATTACAGAAATAATTTTGATGTTGATTGGGTTTTGTTCTCGACAGAAACCTATTTAAGTTTTTTATAAGACAATAATGTTCAAGTTCGTACGATTTCAACCATAGCAAGTTCACATGGTGAAGACGAACTACCTGTCAAGTGATTCGCAGAGGAATCAGACTATCATCTTCATATCCAAACACGTTTACAGAAATGTTTTCATTTTTTGTTTTCCACATTATGTATATCCGATATTGACACAGGATAATGCATATCAGACATATCTATTTCATGTTCAAATGGCGTGTAATGTCCTACGCATTCTGGTTCTTCAGTTGACGGGTGTAAAGACGCTAGGAGACAATATAAGAAACACTTATTATCATTATTATAAATGTTTAATATACTACCAGTACAAGCAAGTGTTTTAGGTAAATCTATGTATGTAGATCCAGTTAAGGGTTTGTACACGACGGTGTGGATTTCAAGTTTCAGAACTCTCTTCACATAAAAATTTGATCCTTCTTTCATGAATTTTTCTAGACTCTGATACATTTTTTGCATTGCTTCATTTAATGTATGCTCGTCTATACGTTCCTCCGACAGCAGCATGTATGTGTTGCTTCTGAAAAAGGGAGACGTTGTAGTCGATTCATTGCCCTCATCACGTTGCATCTCAACCTGCACGCATAAATTCCACTTTATACCACCAAGTTTTCTTTTTCTCTCTTCTAAATATAATTGTATTTGCTCTCTCATATTAGCAAAAAAAGTTAGCACGTCATATCGTTCGTTTTGTCTGGGATATATGTTTCTGTTCGAAACGCGGTCTCCGAAAGCCGTTTCATTATAACTTTGTCGATCTTCTTTTTCAGTGTTATTTTGAGATTCATTTCTTTTTTCGTCTGAGTTCAATATTTTGGAAGCCGTTTCCATTCTCCCACCTTCTTGATTCATCGGATGCTCTTGTTGAACATGTTGAAATAAGTCATCATAATTTCGAAATTCCCTCACACAATGTCTACAAGAAAACTTTGTAGATTCACACTGAGATCGATTTCCGTGCGCAGAAGCATTATGTCTGACAAGATTATACCTTTTAAAAAAACTTTTCTGACAAACTTGACATCGAAATGATACATCTTGTTTCCTTTTCTCAAATTTTAATCCATGTTGTCTGCTTTTGTGTTTATTTAAATCGGACTGACGAATATAAGACTTTTCACACAAATTACATTTCCGCTTTGGTTTATGACATTCCATATGCTGTTTCAATGATTTTAATTTCCTATATTTCAGAGAACATATTGGACACACAAAGTTCTTTTCTTCATCATGTTCCCGTTTCATCTTGTTCAGTTACAAATTAATTTCTATTTACACCACTACATTTCCTCTCACATGCGAGTTTTAAACAATCACACAAACCGCTTTCAAATGTTATAAGTACAGGTCTAAACGAGATATATAAGCTACCATAAATGGCGCCAAAACTTTTAGCGCCAAAAAGATTTTAGCGCCGAACTTTTGGCGCTAAAACTAAACGTAGAACATACTTAATATCTTCACAACACTATCAAGTTTTCTTTCCTACTATATTTCATAATTTATCCACTTTTTCCTTTTGTTTAAATGAGATATAGTCTGTGATTTTTTTCGGTTCATACTGCCTCTCTTCACAATTTTTGTACTGAAGTTCATTTTTGAAATCGGTTTATCCACGTAAAGTTTTGGTCTTTTGTCTAACTGTTTTGGTGTCAAGTCGTTATCCGTGCCAATGGAGTCTTGAGTCTTTGAATCATCGTCCAATTTCTCGATTTCTTGTTCGGCAGTCTTATTTTCAGCACTGGACTGTATTTCCTCAACCTTTTGTTGTCCACCGGTTTGTTGCGACTGATTAGCTAAATTTAGTATGAATTCATATTTACTTTTGGGCACTAACACTAATTCGCGAGCCATGTCTATAATTCACTTCTCACGGCGGCTAAGAAAGGTACAAATAGTTTTAAATTTTTAGATAACAATATCCTTCTTCTTTTCATTGAAATTCCTTTGCTGACAAATTGACGAATGATTTTTTTCTGTCTTGACAGACGTTTTTTGTCTTCATTAGATAGCGAACGATAACCCTGCATAACGTTGTACACAATTTGAACGACAGCATTTAACTGAGATTTTTCAATGTTCTCCACTAATATTTTTTGCTGTCTGCGTGAAGTATTAAGAAGTAAACGTAAGAAAGCTTTTTGATTTTGGTCGAAATTTCTCATGTTTCACACCGGCTGATAAACAATCATTAACTGAGAAGGTAAAATCATGCTCCTTAGTTTATACTTTAAATCGGAGTGTGGTGAAAGATCTACCAATAGATATCCGTATTTACTCTCAGTTGCTTTCCTATAAGCATCCATGAAATACTTTAGTCTGGAAAGATTTGTCGACCTAAGGTCTGTATTTGAAGCTCATCGCGAGCATTTTTAAATAGGAAGAAATAATGAGTATTTAAACTAATGGTTCGAAATTCGCGTCCGGGGCAAAAAGCATTTTGACATATGAGTAAGCAGAAAAACTTTAAATGGTGCGCGTATTTTGCAATAAATATTTACGACATCTTTGCTTTGAGCACTTTCAGTCATTAGATCGTCAATGACGAGAACTTTTTCTCTTGGTTCTCCCAGATGCCAAGTTTCTAGCTCGTTTTTCGTTGGAAGACCTTCGTAGAACGTGATGTTAGGAATAATCTCCTTCATTTTTGCAAATAAGGGTTGATCAACGCTGTAACAGTAATAAATCGCCTTAATCGGTTTAGCGAAGGCTCCGTCAGCTTCTTTCAACAGTTGGAAAACAAATGTGCTTTTTCCTACATTACTAGGACCTGAAACATAAATAAAGGATTTTGCAGTATGTTGAAAAGCGCTTTTAAATAGAATTGGTTCTTAAAAAAGTAAAAAATAATCGGAAAACAAATTAAAAAAAAAAACTTACCTATCACTTGCGCTGTAGAATCTGTTTCTAGTTTTACTGCACTTTCCATGATGAAAGTGTATACAAATGTGAAATCAACCGACTGCAAAATTCTTTATTTAAATTCAAAAAATATAGAATAAAACAAAAAAACTAAAAAGACTGAATGAGGATTACATTTTTTTTATTACACTATATTCTGTTTACATGATATATCATATTACATACATATTGAGCCCTTTACCAGGCAACAAAAATACAGAGGAAAATCCTCATTTGAATGCAGACGACGAAACAATACCTGATCGAATCGGTTAAAATTGTATCGGAAAGAGAAGAAAAACATAGTGGAAAAAGGAGAAGAATGTTGCTTGACAGCATTTACTCTATTTCCCATCATGGTTTAAGAGGAATTCCTCCTCGAAGTCTTTCAAAAAGGAAATAGTTTGGTAATGGGTTAAAACAACCTCCGATTCAACAAAATCAGTTTAACAGTTAGTCTTTGCATTTTGGTTTTCCAATGAACAAAGTTCGTGTTGCTTACAAACAAACATTTGATGACTGTTTGATAAAATGTGTCAACAAATATGGAAAAATGTTCAGAACAAAAAAGGCTTTTGTAACAGTTTGCTAGCACGACATCATAATCCACAGCTGAAAGAACGTCGTTCATATATAATTCCAATAGTTGTTCCTCTGATAAAGTGACACATGCATGGTTCAACTGAGATAAACAACCGTTTTGACAGCCAAAACATTTCTTTTTAAACACAGCATGCATTTTTCCAAGAATTTCATGCGCGCAGTAAAATTCGAAATAAGACTGAACCAAAGAAAACTTAGTAGATTCCATGTTCACACTTGTTTTCCCATATCTGTGTTTGATAAACTAATGGATTTTAAGTCAACATCACAATTCCACTGAGAATGCACGTTTAAATCGCTCGTAAACCAATTATAGTGTATTTCGTTTTCGCCCGTCCCCATTAGCTTCATATAGGCGCAGTCTGGAGAGTGTCTGTTGTGTTCGATCGTAGCGATGTCTTGATTTGCCCACTGGCTCACTCTAATCCCGCAAGCAAAGCATTCTACAATATCTCCTTCTTTCGTGTAAAAAAAACCCCTGCTCTCGCAAGCACGTATTTTTTCTGTTTCATTTGTCTCGGCCAAAGCTCAAAAATTGATACACGATCATCGTATGAAGCATACTTCTCTGTTTTTATGCGTTGACCGAACAAAACAGTTTCACCCAAACTCATTTCTACCAATGTTCGTAGTCTTTATAAGTGCTTGGATTACAAATTGCGCATTTATACCACGAAATTTGATTCAAATGAGGATCATCACATATTATTTCAGTGGCGGGAAACGTCCCGCTCAGTAAGTCCATTGGAAACTGTGAGGATGTGTTAATATCGACGTTGTTCAGCCTTTGCACACCTACTATTTGTTGCGAGGAAATCTCGCTTAATTCGTTAGCATCACCCTGCAATGCGCTTTCAAAGTCCCAATCATCCATATTTAAAAGGTCTAGAACATTTTGCGAAGTTCCTTCTGTGTTCTGCTTTTGAGTAATTTCTCTCTATGTCTTGTTTGTTTCCTGTTCTTCTTGTATTTTAAAGATATTCTGTTCTGTTGTATCAGATGTAAAAGGTAAACTTACTTGTCTATGTCCTCTGTCACTACTATCTTCATGATCAGAAAAGCGTTTTGTTATTGAGTTGCTCTGTATAGTGCAATTTTCAAACTGTTTTTCCGACGAGCTTTGCTCTTTGATAATATTTAATTTGTGTCGGTTAAGCTTTCGTTTACCTTGACGTTTCGATTTAAACTTTTTCGAAGCTGATTTTGTATAAATTGGCTTGTCTAAATTTGTTGAAAAATATTTTTGCGTAAAATGAGACTTACTTTTCAAGTGTCTGCTTACGTAAAACTCCGTCATCCACTTTTTGCACGAATTGCAGAAAATGTTTTTCACAGAATCTTTTTTTATTTTTCCCATGATCGTTACAAAACAAATATATATAAATCTAAAACAGAAGAGAAGTTGTGTTAGTTGTATGGTTGATAACGGTTTTCCTTATTACTTTTGTAAACCACTCTAACGTCTCGTAGCGGTCCTGAGGTTGAAGTTGAAGAGCTTTCTTCGTCTTTTCTCTCGATGACAAGAGGTTGTGCGTTAAACGGCTCTTTGAATAAATCCTCCTGCTCTTTTACCGAAGCTTGAGTATTCTGAAAATAAAAGATTAAAAATGAAATCAGAGGTTTTATTTTCTTGTTGTCAATCTTTGCAAAAGTGTAATTTTTTTCGGGAAATAAAAATAAATATTTTTTCAAATATATATACATGCGAGTACAATTCTTTCGAATTCAGAAAAAAAAAAAAAAAAAAAATGTGTAAATGTTATGAGAGAAAGGGGGGGAGACAGACAGACAGACAGGCAGGCAGACAAACAGACGTGATAATATTTTGTTTAAAAAGAAAAATATGTAATCTGTACCTGCTCTGTTACGATTTGGTTTGCATAGTCCTCCATGTTATATAAACACACTCTAAGGTTTTTCAAAAGATCCCATTTCATGGAGAGGGTCTTGCTTTTTGACTTGTCAAACTTCCCGTTTTCCCACGCTTTCGAGTCATCGTTAATATGCACGTATATGTCTCCATTCCATCGAGTTAGAGAGACACTTCTACCATATGCAAATTTACACCGAACACGATCTAAATCAAAGCGTTCTTACGAACGAAGTCCGTAACAAAGAAACAAATGAATAATTGCATGGAAGAGATAAGGATCGGAGCGGGATTCGAACTCCGAACTCCCGGACGCAAAGCCAATAACCTAACCACTGAGCCAAAGAGATATCTCCCTGACGCAGTAGCCAGGTATTGTATTTAAATCGGGAGTATACCATGCAGGAAGGAGTGGTCTGTCGTAACACACCCCCTCTTAAAGTCATCATTTATTGATGACTCAAAGCCTTATTAGGCAGGAAGTCCGATTTTGGACAACAAATGGGATTAATGGCTCAATGGCCAATCCCGGACGAGCCCCCATCTTACGAACGAAGTCCGTAACAAAGAAACAAATGAATAATTGCATGGAAGAAATAAGGATCGGAGCGGGATTCGAACTCCGAACTCCCGGACGCAAAGCCAATAACCTAACCACTGAGCCAAAGAGATATCTCCCTGACGCAGTAGCCAGGTATTGTATTTAAATCGGGAGTATACCATGCAGGAAGGAGTGGTCTGTCGTAACAGCGTTGAAAACGCTGAAGTGGTATTTGTCAAGGAAATCCATGTGTGGAATTAATAGTTTGAAAGAAACAGAGACATATTGTTCAGATATATTGGTTTAAAAGTCAACCCACTAAATCAATACCCTTTCGGTTGAAGGGAGAGTATTCATGACAAGGTTTGGTTTATTTTTGTATAAGTGGTCTCCTTTTGATCATGAGGAAGAAGCAGGAGTAACACCCCTTGACAGTAAGATGCATGACGAACAGAGAGAAAAATCTTGTTGATATATCGAACAAAATTAAGTTTGTTCCTGAAAACTATAATTATGAAATATCTCTAGCCTTTTACATTCAATTTCTAACATTACAATCAATAGACGGTAAGAGATATTTCCATTTTATCGTAAGTGGCGCACCAGCAGTATCACGTGACACCGGACAATCAAAGCATTATTTCAGTAACAAATGCCGTATGTCCCGTTCGCAAATCCTTTATATTTGGACAAATTCATAACTGAAAAGAAAATGACATAACAAACAATCTATGGAAATCAATTCTAACACAATTCAAACATATTTCATAATATTGCCTTTGAAAAAGAAAATCACAAACAGACAAAATATGCATTTTATAAAATCGTATTTGAATAAAGAGCATGTAGAGACTAAGAACGGACTTAGCCTCTGAAACCTGTATAAAATTCATAATCCTGACCATTAATGATAACCAAAGGGGTAAATTAATATGAAACAAAAGATAAGAAGAGTCAATTTAATGTGACACGTGTGTGCTAATCTGTAAGAAGCAAGTACATTACAGCTGTTCTAAAGGTCACCCACTCTGCAGTGCGATACCGAGATCAAAGGAACACCGATTTAACCCTTCACTTTTTTTTTTGTAAGACTTCATTAGATACATATTTTTTATATTCAAAATGAAGCTTAAAAGAAGTTATGGAAGGTCTGAATTTTGATCTGAAGCCACGTTTCTTTTGTTCATGATCGAAAACATAAGTTATTCGTCAATAGGTACATGCCTGAAAGTGCAACAAGGATGTTTGATAATAGTACTTTAAAATCACTAAATGGATTGTCCCTGTCTTTCTGAAGACATTAAACAGCTAATCAACCTTTTACCAAAGTATTTCGAGCGACCCGTGTAAAAAGGGGGCAGACGTGCTGATTTGTCCCACTGTCTGTTATTTGTCTCACATTCTCAACCTTAACACATCCCCCCCCACACACACACACTTTCAAAAAACCGAAAACTGAAAGTAATCAATATGTAGTTCATAAACATTTGTGAAAAAAACGAATTTTCAAAGTGTGAGCGAAAATATTTGAGGAAAAAAGGAAGGGCTTGCAACATGCATTTTCTCCTGTTTCAACAATAGGTTGTTTTTTTTTTAACTTTTTAAAAGACAACTACAACCATTTGACCCACGTTTATTTAATCGTTTCTGTATGCTAAGTATCTGGACGAGTCCAAAGTGTTGTCGTCGGGTGAAAACATTTGCAGTAACTATTTAAAACCCTATGCCACATAACCCAAGTTTTTTACGACCCTTAAAATATAGCTTTTTAAAAATGTTGTTGAAAAGGGTTAAAATTCTAGTAACCAACCTTTTCTCCTTTTCCCTTGCTATCCTTCCTAAAGAAAATTTCATTTATAAGTTACATTCATATTGTCATCTGCAAAGACTTCCAATTTGGGCAAGTCTCAAATTTTTGTATCGTAAAGATTCAGTGTTATAAAAAATGGGGTGTGGGGGGATAACATCAATATACCTGCAATAGACCTTTCCTTATTTTATGTCCGATTATTCAACCAATGTCTGCGTAATTCTGTAGCTAAGTTTGTAACGTACAGGCTCGAAGTCCAGGAATCCGTGGTTTGATTTATTTAATGTGATAATTTTTCCAAGAAATCGTTCCAGTATCTGCTAAAAGACAGAGACAGTCTACTAACAAAAAACTGGAACATCAAACATTTTGAATTTATAACAAAAATCTTAACTTTGAAATAACATTTTTAAAAATCTGTATAGTTGCATGTTTGCCATGTTCCTGTTTGAACTATCTTATAAGTTGACTATCGTAATAACAAAGTTTAACTCAAATTTCAAACCTTCCATTCCCTCTAGAAGAAAAGATGTTAGAGATTTATTTTCATGAAGCGAATACGTGCTATACTTATTTTCATTGAAAAGCTAGTCAAGGGTTAGCTGGGTGTACGTTTGATCTCGGTGTTTCACCGTCAAAGTGGATGATCTATTTAAAAAAATATGTTGTGTTCTTTTTAGGCACCGACCAGTTAACACAGACGTGTCATAATTAAGTGTTTATCCCGTTTAGTCTTACGTTGATCACTTGTAAAGGTTTGGAATTGTTAACCCTTTTCCCAAACGGCAAGCATTTTACAGATGAAAAATTAACAGTTGCTAAAAAGATGATTCTTCTATCTGATAAGACAGAAAACATTGTGGGAAAAGGAGAAAATGCTGGTTACCAACATTTTCTCCTTTTCCCAAAATATTTTCTAAAGGGTTCTATTCCTGACCCGTAAAAACCAGGGATTGTTTGGGAATGGGTTAAAAGCTGTGACGGAGGGTAAGTCTGTTCTAATTACTGGTGCCAAAAGATGCATTTTTCTGCCTGAACATTTTTTTTTTCCAAATGCATTATGTAACCTGGGTTAACAGGTCCCACTTTAAACGGTATATTTGCACTAATTTCTTTAGGAATGGAGAGGGTATTTGTTTAATTTAAGTTAAACCTTATGTTACTAAATATATTTAATGCCACTTTTAAAGCCGATAGTAAAACCTGAAAAGTTATTTTAAAGGAATATCTCGAGGAAAAATATCTCCGTATCGGATAGTGTAGATCTAGGATCAGACTGCACGTTCTGCCTGGTGTGATCTGAATCTATATTGTCTGCAAAAGGTCATTGAGTCGCACTTAGTAGCCAAAGGGTTAATGCAGTCTGCATACAAAAAGCTCTATCAACACGCCCGGCAGGAGACAGCGCTTATAAATGATACCGCTTTACTCTCTGAAGTCTACCGAAAAATTGATAAAATAACAGTTCTTTTTTGTGTGTGTCTTCGAAAAAGATAATTGATGAAACTAACGGCACGGCCGTTTTAGGTTGTTTATTTATCGCGTTTAGTGTGTAATCCATTTAAAAAATATGACACTTTCATTATTCGGGTATAAACAGGATTGGGAAAAATTGTCGGGTTGAAAGGGAAGTAACTCGTGGTGACGCGTCAGTAACGGTATTTGACATGGTCTATTACCTCGATCTATAAATATTCTTGAGCAATCAAATGGAGTAGCGTGCAATCATAGGACCAACAAGCCATGGAACGAATTGGTTTTGGAACGAAAAAGCCCAAGGTCAGTTGGCAAATTTATATCATTTCGCGATAAGCTAGTTTCAATGAAAAATAAGTATCTCAACGATCGATAGCCTCGCCCAATGTATTTTAACATGCCATTTCAAATTATATATTTGAGTGACACCGTAAAAGTCATCTGCCTGAGAAAAAATGCGTTTAACTGGGTTTATTTCCTTCGGTTTTGCACAAAATTGTTGAACTAAAACTCTACAAAGTTTGGGTACGCTGTCTCGGTATAGACTCAGTATAGACTCTAAAGAGTTTGGGTACGCTATGACAAAATGGATTTGCTGGCATATGTAGAAATATGTATCATATAGAAGATCTGCAAATCAAGATTTAAATTGAAATGTCGTCCTAGATATGCAAATTATGAAGAAAATGGCAATATTCATGTATTTAAATTGAACTACTTTATGCCAAGTTTTATATTCTTGCGCTTAAGCCCGGGACCTTTCGGAGGTTGATTAATTTATCAGTGTCATTGACGACCGACTTTTTTTTAAAAGGGCTGAGTTATTACACTTGAAATTACGTTTTTCAGCCCGTCTGGCTTTTTTGCGATAAAAGAGCATATAATCATTGCTTTGTCTGTTTGTATGCGGTTAGGACAGAGAACGTAGTAATGATATTCCTAAGCGTTTGAAGCATTTTCAAGCTACAAACATCCGGGATATTCCGGCAAAATTTAAGCGGGAACTAATTGAACTCAATCTCTTTCTACTGCTGTGTACCTAAACGCGATGGAGTATTAGATTCACGGTACAAAATAAGATACACGGTTATCAAAATTCAATGTTGAACTCATTGTGGTATTGTCTTCGACAAATACCACAAAAACCAGATGTATCGTAAGATGTTTGATAAGATGCTTCCATCTTCGAAAATGTGCTTAATTATTAAGGTTTTCTTCAGTATTCGAAAATGAGCTAAAGTGTGTCGAGATTCCAAAATTTGTGTCTTATATAAGGTTATACTTTAGATCTCGTCACTGTTTTGGCGGGAGACCGTTTACTTTGTACAAGTCATAGTCACAACAATTTTGGCGCAATGTTTTTTTTTTCCGAAAATCACGTTCACACTGAATGATAAATTATTATTTTTTTTGTCTTAATTCTAGTAAGGTCACCTTCAAAATCCATGATTCGGCAAATTTATGTCCTAAAATAGATTTTTTTTTCAATTTACGTAAGGTCACATTTATGACTCACTATTTGGCGGGAGATGGTTTATGTTCTAAAAGTCATAGTCGATACAGTTTTGGCGCGAAGTTTTTTTTTTTATAAAAGTCACTATCGCAACAGTTTTGGCGCGAAGTTTTTTTCCTAAGAAGTCACGTTTACGATAAATTATCAAAACGCGTGATAAGGCAGTTTTCACCCCTCCCCATCTTCCTAAAATAGATTTGCTTTTTTTTTTCACAGTCACGTTTTGACATCTGAAAGAATTATTTATTACACGACAATCTTATTCGTGCGCGAAGGAATTTCTGTGTTATTTTTTTTTTGAAACTCGAACAACCGTCACACTTACATTTTAAGAAAAAAAAAGGATTAGGTTGAATGCAGTATGTCTTTTGAATTTCAAACTCTGTGGGCAGAGCAATGCGGTGTATGCTATGGAGATAAAGAACGTTACTTCATAAATTTGTGTAAATGCAAGGAACTTCTTTGCGAGGATTGCTTTAAAAATCTAAATACGTGTCCTTTCTGTAGATTTTCGTTTAACAAACAACAAACGAGAAACGCTGGTGAATTTTCTTATCAAAGTAACGTTTCAAATATATTTTTGGAGCCAGACGTATCAAGTTATACTCCAGTACCAGGATTTTTTCCTTCAACTTCTCTCTCTCGTCAAGAGGCGAATAGATCTAGGAGAAATTGGAATTTCTGGTTCCATTACTTCAATGGATGTGAGATTCTAAGGCCTTACTTACATCCTTACTTACAAAGACACATATTTAACCATGATCCATTCCATTTTCTTTTAAATACAGGTCGATTCGATGATCGGGACGGAGCCGGCATATGTTTGAACTACACAGAAGCGCGACGTTTCGTTCAAAACCAGTTGTCAACTTTCTTAAACAATTAAAAAAAAAAAAACAAAAAACAAAACATGCAACCATTTTTTTTCGACAAAGATGTAAAGTAACTAAAAATAAAAGTCAAAATAGTTTGCGATGAAAAAGTGCACAATATGGGAAATACAAAAGATTGTAACGAATTTAATCAAGAAATTTTAATGACTTTGATGACATCTGTCGATCCCTTACATATGCAACCTTCTTCGATTGACGAGCACACTCTTATCATATGTATAAGTTGTAAAGTTGGTGTTTGTCAACTAGGAAAAAAGAAAACTTTCACAAAAACGAATGGAGAATTTATATTCATAAGTGATGCGAAGTGTAAATTTTGCTCTTTCGTTTTTGAGTTTTGTTTCCTTGCATGAAAAGTGACGTGTAATAATTGGTAAATAGGGGAAAAAAAAGAAAGAAAAATGGAGAGAGAATGTTATACACGTTTTTTTCTTCTTGAACCTAATCAACAAGTGTCTTTAATGCAATGCAATCACTGTCTACATGTTCATATATGGGATATGTCCAAAAGAAAAGTAATTTCTATGCCGTGGAGTGTCGCTCAACATTTGAGGAAATGTTTATCCGACTTGGAGTCGTATTTACCACAAATGAAAAAAGATCTCCAGGAAACTGTCGACCATTTAACACAGACGGAAATACTGACTTATTCTAAAGAACTCGGATCCGATTGGCTTTTGTTTGGTGTGCATTTAGGATATAGTTGTCAACAAATGGAGTCTTTAAAACGCGAGTATCCTCGTCAAATAGAAACCTTACTTTATGTGTTAATCTATAAATGGAATGATGTAGTCAAAACGTGTGATGAAAATCCTAAATGGCTTCTTGCAGCAGCATTTCACGCCATTCGTGATAATCGTACTGCTGTAAAGATCTTGGGCAGTAGGGAAATGTTGCAAATGGTGGAAGGAATTACAGTCAATGAGACTACTAAAAAGAAAATTCAAACTATTACTTTTTAGTATATCAGATTTCTAAACACGTTATTTCTGGACTTCTAAATTTTTTTTTACCAAGTACAAACAGTGGTTTCAGAACTTTGATTTCTCCAGGGGGAACCTTTTCGATTACAGCATTCCAGATGACTCGAGTGTAGTATGTGTATAAAATAATGGCACAGATATAATTACGCATTTTTTTTATTTAATCAACGAGTGTCTTTACTATAATGTGGTTTAAAACTGTACCAGCCATAAGCTGATAAAGATTTTTTTTCCCTATCCACCTAGCATATTTATGAATATAGAGGTGCAGACTGAATACTCGGGTAGATATTAGAACAACACCGACAGATTTTAGCACATCCCGATCACGAGAAATCATGGCGGTGATACATATGTATGTTCATTTTCTTTCACTAGTAGCTTTAGTTTTTGCTGGTGAAGAATGTTGCATCGTCAAACAATCTTGTTCAAAAATTTGTTTAGTTAGCTTTAATGATTTTGGAACATATTATTTCCTACCGGAAAATACGGAACTGCACAGAATAGAAATGGTGCGATTTCCAAATTCGATCTGGAATTTGTCAACTGCTCCAAATGTGACGTTCATTAATATAAAAGATAACACTGGAGCATATGAAGATATATGTGATATCGTCCACTGTGCCTTCAAGACAGTAACGGTTGTTATTGGTCGAAAAGAATCAACATGTTGCGTAAGTACTGTTGTTTAAACTCGGATTTTTTTTTTTTTTCATTGAAAACAAAGTTGCATTCATTTAATTATTATACTACACTAATTTGTTAGTAAAGGGAGTGGGAGATTAATTGAAAATCTTTTTAACTTTTTACCACACAATTCTGACTTTTAATGACTGTGGGGAATAAAGCCTACTGAAAACATTGTAGGATAAGGAGAAAATACTAGTAACCAGCATTTTCTCCTTTTTCCACAACGTTTTCTAGCCTTTCAAAAATCAAATTTTAATTTTTGATACTCATCTATTTGTCTTGTGCAAATTAAATTTGAATTTGCTCAAAATTTTGTTGTTTGGTAAAGAGTTATTTTTTTATTATCTCTTAAGTATATGGCTTCTTTATATTTCAGCAGTCGGAGTCTTCCAAGACAAAGACCACTCCTGCTGAACGCACTGTTAAACAGTCCACTGCCAATGATAAGCCTACTATTAAACAGTCCACTGCCAATGATAAGTCAACTATTAAACAACAAATCGCCACCAATGACTTAGACCCATTTGAGCCTACTCTCAAACAACAACACACAACCAAGCCAACAGATTTCACAACCAACAATCCATCTCGATCTACTCTTAATAAACAAGAACAACCCACTACAATTCTCCCAACTACTACTGTTGAAAGCCAATTCACTGTTGACTGTCTACTCTCTACAGGTACAGCAAAAACAAATTCAACACAATTTAGCTATGAAGGTTTACCACATTACAATATACTGTATTGTATCTATCCTAAGAATACTATGTTTGATACCTACACTTTATTTTAGAAAGCATATGAGAAGAATTCAAAAAATTGTTGCACATCTATATCGTAAAGTTCATGGACCACCGTCATTTTCTGAACATTCAGACTATTTAAATCCTATCAGAACTTATGTCTTTGCATCTTCCGATAGTACATTTGATAGTACAAATGATGTTATCTATGAACAAATTGAGACTCAAGATAGGAATGCACAACAGTTACAAATAATTAACCATGTTGAAACTAGTCGATTATAAAACATGTCTTTTATCTAGATGTCTTTTATCTTTGATAGCTGATGCTTTTTTTTTTATAGTTTAATAGCATACGATTGATGATATCTATGAACATTGAGCGTATGGGAAACACTGTGGAAAAAGTAGAAAAAATGCTTGTAAGAGGTATTTTCTACTTTTCCCACTCTGTTTTTGTCCTCTCAGAGGCAAAACTCATCGTCTACTGTGGCTTTTCAATTTGGACAAGACTAAAGTTAACTCATCTAGTTATAGACAAGTTTCTTCCTCTGATCTTTTCTTCCCATGTATATTTCACAACATACTTCCCATGTAATCTCCTTTGCAGTAATTGGACTGGGCACAACAGTAGGAGTAGTTGGTGTCATTCTTGTACTTGGGACAGTTTTGATCTGTGGACATAGATTTAACTGGTGGCGGGTAAAAAAGGTCACATTATCAACAGAAGGTGTTAGTGTCCATTTACACAAAGATTTAAGAAGAAGTTTATCAGATTCAGCTTTGAATGTTACAAGCTTGTCTGCAACTGTGAGTTCGCCTTCGAACATATCTACAGAAGCCATCATTGCTGCGACAGCTACTTCTACTCCTAATAGACCAATAACCAGACTTCAGGCAAAGAGGTTAGGACTTATTGTATAAAAAAGTATATGTCTATTAAAAAGCAGTAAAATCAAAGACCTGACTTAGACTCCTATGTTTACATAGTCAGTGTATCTCCATGTTTTCGAATTCCATTGTCTTTTATTTTTTCTTTTTTCCAGAACTGTTTTCAAGTCAAACTTTTGTTTGCACTGATAAAATGCAAAATTAGAATTCTCTGTAGATGTTAAAAATCTTTTGTTGTTGTAGTATACAAACTGAGGAAAAAAAAAAGGTAGAAATTCTCTTGATGAGTGATTTCTGCTTTTTTTTTCCACAGTGTTTTCTACCTTTTTCCAATGATTTTTTTAAAAGTCATCTGCTAGAAATAGGTGGGAAAGAGTTAGACTGTTATGTGTTTTTTTTTTTCATTTGAAGATATTTTTCTCAGTAAGATAGTAAACATCAAGAAAAGACTTGTACATGCATACAGTTTAATCTTGATCTTAACTGTTTTACAATATATTTTCTCAGTAAGATAGTGAGCATAAAAAAAAAAAAAAAAAAAATTGTATTTATGTGCTTCTTTGAAACAAGTAACTCTTGAAAGCACCACATGTTTTAATGAACATTATATTACAACAACATCATGTTACAACTCCATGTTTTTTTTTTTTTGTACAAAATTGTCTATATTCTTAGGAGATAATTAAAAAACTTCACTCTTTACCAAACAATAAAATTTTGAGCAAGTTGAAATTGAAAGCATTTGCACAAGACAAATAAATGTGAATCAAAAGTTAAAATTTGATTTTTGAAAATGTAGAAAACATTGTGGAAAAAGGAGAAAATGCTGGTTATCAGCATTTTCTCCTATTCTTACAATGTTTTCAAAGCTTTCTTTTCCATGCTCGGTAAAAGTCGGGACTGTGGTAAAGAGTTAAACAATGACTGAATAAAACACATTTCGTCATTTAAAAAAAAAAAATGCATTCCTATGTAATAAAACATTCCAGAATAGCATTCCAAAAGATATGTTTTTTTTTTAATATTCATTTTTTCAAAGCAAAACTTGAAATTAAGACAAGCTTACTCATTTGACCAACCTGTCTTGGTCTCTTCTTTTGCTTTAAGAAAATTCTATTCTATTGCAGATAAGAAAATTCTATCCTATTGCAGATGACTTTTTTAAAAATTACCTACATATGTATGTTGTTCATATATGTAGCTTTTATATGAACAGAGCATCCTTTTTGTCTGTAAACATCAAAATAATCTTGTATATGCTTACAGCCTGATCCTAATCTTCACTATTTTTACTTTTTTTAATTGTTAAGTGTATCCTATGCAGCATATTTTACTAATATTACTTTTATGTCCAGAGTAAATCTGGAGAAGAACGTTATAGCGTTTTTTGTTCGTAAAACAGTGAACATCAAGGTAAGCTTGTAAATGCATACAGTCTGATCTTAATCTTCACTATTTTAATTGTTAAGTGTATCCTATGCAACATATTTTATTCGTATCACATGCATGTTGAGAGGAAATCTGGAGAAGAAAGTTATAGCCTTTTTGTTCGTAAAACAGTGAACATCAAGATAAGTTTGTAAATGCATACAGTCTGATCTTAATCTTCTCTATTTTAATTGTTAAGTGTATCCTATGCAACATATTTTATTCGTATCACATGCATGTTCAGAGGAAATCTGGAGAAGAACGTTATAGCCTTTTTGTTCGTAAAACAGTGAATATCAAGATAAGCTTGTAAATGCATACAGTCTGATCTTAATCTTCACTATTTTAATTTTTAAATATATCCTATGCAGCATATTTTATTCGATTATAGCCTTTTTGTTCGTAAAACAGTGAACATCAAGATAAGCTTGTAAATGCATACAGTCTGATGTTAATTTTCACTAAATTAAACCAGTCCAAATTGAAAGCTTTTTTTTGGAAGAGTAGAAAACATTGTAGAGAAAAGGAGAAAAAATACTGATTAGCAGCATTTTCATAAGGCCTCTTCCTCATAGACATTAAAAGTGGGGATTGTGTGGTAAAGGATTAATATGACTGCAATATTACTGTTATCATCCCCAATTGAAAACAAAAGTGTCTTTTTTTTTCCCCTGTAGCTTTAATGGTTAAAAGTTACCACTTTAAATTGGTTTTATTTAATGTCATGTATTTTTAAGTCCACATGTGCCTCATGTATATTTTGCTGTTGTTTTGCTGATGAAAATCCCATCCTGTCGGAGTGAAGAAGCAACACAATTCTGAAAATAGAAAAGATTTTTTTTCACCATTCAACCATTTTAATCAAATCTTTTCAAACATGATACTGAAGGTACTATTTTGGGGAAAAAAAAATAATAACAAACAGTAGCATGATTGAAACGCAAAAAGAACAACCTCTTAACTCTTACCCAAACAATCTCTGGTTTTGATTTCTCTTTGAAAAAGTAGTCTTTTGAAAACATAGTGGGAAAAAGGAGAAAATGCTGATAATCAACATTTTCTCCATTTTCCACAATGTTTTTCTACTCTATCAAAAGCACAAATCATCAGTTGTAGCAAATTGAAGTTGACGTCTGCATATGCTTTCAAGTTGATGTAGTTCAAAATTTTGTCGTTTGGGAAAAGAGTTAACCGGACTATCAACTACCTCTAAAACCAAACTATTAACTACCTCTGAACGAAATACTCATTTTTTCTTAAGAGTTGCCTCCCTTAGACCACTTTTTAATAACATTCTGCAGGGTTGTGAAGAAATCCATTTTTTTTTATATCATGTTTTTTACCTTGAAGTTAAAGGTTGTGATATGTATATTTTTGATTCTAGTCAAAGTATGACACACATTTATTTAAAAAAAAAAAAAGAACACGACATTTAAAACTTAAAAACTGCTTCAAAACTATTTTTAGTGCTCCGTTTTCCTTATAACATACTTAACTCAAAATGCTAAAAGATTACACATTCCATTCATTTTTTGAGAGTATCTTATTAAATTGATTTCTACTCTGTCGATAGTTTACAGCTCAGAGCTAGATTGTTATTCTGAAAACATAATGAGAAAAGGAGAAAATGGTCATGACGAAAATGTTCTCCTTTTTTTTTTTCATTTGAACGTTACTAAATATTGACGTCTGCAAATGCTTTCATTTTAATGTTTACTAATAAAGAAGTTTTAAAGCAGTTTTAAACGTTTTATTTTATAGTTCTATGATAGAAAGTTTGACAGTGTAAACTTGATTGTATTCTAAATGGAAAAATAGAATAAAACAGTATATGTCAATACAGTTTTCTATTCTTTTTTTCATGGACAGTTGATTCGACTGTGCAACTCAATAGCGTGAAGGGTTTATGATCGCGAGTTCGAATCTCAAGTATTTGAAAACATTCTTTAAAAAAAAAATGACGTGAGCTGTTTTTTCATTTTTTTTTTAGCTTCAGAGACAAACCACACTTCTCTAATTTTTTTTTTTTTTTGACTTCAGAGACCAACCACAACATTCGACATTTATATATTTTTGTTTTTCTTGATAAAAAAAAAACCAAAAAAACTTACGCTTTATATTTTCAAGAGTCCTCTGAGTCTGAAATAGTTTGGTAGTTCTCAGGCGAGCCAATGACAATATCACGTGCATTCGTACCATTAGTCTTGAAAGCTGTAAATCTGTTCGGATCTATAGCAAACATCGTTGTACTCGTTTGTAATGCAGGTAGGGAATTTTTGCTCTGGTTCGTAGAAGCGACTGTGCTTAGGTTTGTAGATGTCAGCAAACTTGGAGAGTTGAGATTTGAACCTCTGTTAAGATCTAAGTTATAGTCAGTCAATTCATCAATTGCTTGATGTGTATTAGTGACATCACTTGCAAAGTCTGCCGACGTACTCGGGATTGGGCTGCGAGTCTTTCCAGTCGTTGTGTTTGAATATGAACTGGCTGCATTTATAGAAGGCATGACTTGCATCGAACTCCTTTGTAATCCATCTGACGTCAGCAAGGTTGAAGACTCGAGATATGAACTTCTGTTAAGATCTAATTTTTCATCGGAAGTACGAGACACTTGCTTATCTGTTTTCTCAGAGATGGAAATGTTCTTTTGTATGGGAGTGGGAATGTAGACATCATTTGCAGAACGGTTATGACGGTTTCTAAATGACGGCTGACCAATGTAAGGCATGTCATTTATCAACTTCGTTTGTAAACTTATGAGCTGTTGCTGTAAATCCATAATTTGCATATTTCTACTGTCAATGATTTTTTTATGTTTAATATTTTGAGTCTTTAATTTTTTGAAATCGTTCTTTTAATTGGTTTTGAACTTGGAATTGTTCTTCTAAATATTTTAATCTTTCATCTTTAGCATTCAGCTCACTTTGCAACTCTTCGTTCTCTCTCTGTAATCTATTAATATCGCTAGTGGTGGAGTTCTTTTGGCTAAAATACATGTCATAGTTCAAATCAAAAAATTTCTTTAATTGAACCGAATCCATTATTCCTTTTAATATGAGTATGTAAAGTAAAGAACTTAAAACTGAAACTGTTATAGTCCAAGAGTGGTAAAATAATTTTTAAAAAAAGCACAATCTCATCAGTTCAGAATAATTGAACACTAGAAGAGTCATTTACCGATGATGTTAAGTCCAAATATTAAAAAGCGAAATTTAAATCCAAAGAAAAGTAGTCAAGTCGAAAATTAAATCGAAAATTAAGTCGAAAAAAAAAACACGCAAGTTCTAACAAGATGTTGTTGTAGTGGAGACGTGGATCATGAGGCGACACGTTTTTATAGGGAAATCTATGGGGCTCAAATCGTGTGGTTGACCTGGTTCAGATAAGGGTCAACTCCTGGATTTGCAAAAAAAAGTAGCAAAGGCGTTCTACTTTTTTTCAAATAAAAAAAAATATTGCAGACTGTCGAGTATTTTGTCTGTGATATTGTATCAAAGCAGTGAAATAAAAAACCGCTTTCTGCGAAGTTCTCAACTAAAACATATGAAAGAGAGTCTATTTTCGTTTAAATGTTCAGCTAGTTTTTCTTTGGAAAAAGTGAATTATTCTGCTACTCCTTTTCTTTTGCTTTTTTTTTTTCTGCATTCTCGAGTCCGAAATTGTCATATTAGATGAAGGGTTACACAGCCTTGACTTTATCTCAGCCATATATAGAGGGAACACAAAGTTTTTATAACATATGAAGACAAAATTACGGTGTACTGAGCAATAAGAGAAAATGTGCACCTTATGTTAGACGTCGTCTGCGTAAAATATCGTAATGGGAATAACCTAAGGTACGCATCTGCAATGCTGTGTGTTTTTTCGTGTACACTGATAAATGGAAAAAGCATGCAGATTCCCATTTTGTGATGAAGTTTGCACTTTTTGTCAGCGGATGAGTTCACCCAGAACGTAGATTCAGCATTTTTTTTTTTTTACGTAAACAGTTTTACCTTGGTTACATGTCACTCCATGTTATCATCCAATTTTTCAACTGGAACGGGTGGTTTGAACTGGAGCGAATGGGTTTTAACTGGAGCAAATGGCTTTTAAAAAAAGACATTTCAGCATTTTCTTTTTACGTAAAGTTTTACTCTGGTTACGTGACCTATTCTATTTTTTTTTAACTAGAACGGATGGATGTAAAAAAAACATTTATCAAATTTACATAATTTAATTTTTTGCTTACTAGGCGAGGTCATGCTGAAATTCACCGTTTTCAGAAAAAAACATCATAAATTTTGTTTAAAGTCATCTACCTACTTAAGCAGATATTTCGCAATTGAGGCTTCTGTTCCAGAATATACGCAGAATTGTACAATTAAAGTGGTCATAATAATTTTGCACGACGAATTGAACACGACGAATTGGATTTTTTTAAAGTGCTAATAATGTCTGACATATCTATTTCGGAATTAATCAATAATATCGAACTAAAACAACAAGAAATTAATCATAAAATAGAAACTGTAAAAAGACTATCAAAAGATATACAAATCGAACAGTTAATACTGAATTCTGCTGTCGATGCTGTGAAACAACTGCATCAAAATCAAAATCAAGATAAAAGAGTCGTTCGGTTAATAAACAAACAATAAGGTAAGTTTTAAGATTTTTATTAAGTACGTAACCTCTCCATAGTTTTATTTCTTTCCTCTAGCTCAGCGAAATCTTTTTGTAGGAATTAACTCTTGATATATTCTGCAACGTGACTTAAGTATTACTCTCCCTTTAATCTTAGTCGAATTACCACGATAACATTATGAGATCACCGAAGATTTTGCTCACCGAGGATTTGGCTCAACGAGGATTTGGCTCCGAATACCGAGGATTCCTCCTGTACTTTTGACACTACTATTATAGCTTTGTGGTCAAAACTGGTTTTGCCTAGGGGTCACAACTTTTTTGTTGGTTTTAATGGAAAAAAATTGTATGCCCTAAAGTTTGAAACGAGTTGGCCAAATAATGTAAAGTTTGGCTTGTAGTGTTTTTATGAATTAGCCAGTGGAGCGATACAGGGCCATCATGGCCCTCTTGTTTCATTATGGCGTTGTGTGCCACGTTGGTAATAATTTCGTAACAAAGTTTTTATTTCTCTATCAAGTAATGCTATGCCATGTTAACTATTATATTTATAAACCATATCCATCAACCGAAAGAAACAAAGATGCAAAGGGTAAAAATGACAGTTATTACATAAAACATTTCTATTAAATGGCAAAAAAAAAAATGCAAAAACTATGGGCGTGGACCAGGCAGCTTGATCAGCCGAAAGAAAAACAATTTAAAGGGTAAAATGATAATTATTACACAAACATGTCTATTAAATAACAAATACGGAAAAAAAAATTACCTTGTGGGATTCGATCCCTGGTCGTCTGGGTGGTATGCGAGTTACCTAACCATTACACCACTCTGACATGCATGTACTATTACATTACACCACTCTGACATGCATGTACTATTACATAATTTTAAAGGACCATAAATCTCTACAAGAATTTGTACACATCCGGGTATTAAGGACGCTTGAATACATCCGGGTATATCCACCCACAACAAGAAGAAAAATGGCACCGTTCACTTTTGTGTTTCTCTTTTACGTGTATTTCCTTCGGGTAGACGCTCAGAATTGCAGAAATACAGACTTACAAATGCACTGCGAAAAAATTCTATTCCAAACCGTGTTTCGACACAATGAGGAGGTGCAAGTACTACAGATTGACCGATTTCTAGGAACTGTGACGCTTGGTTTGAAACAACTTGACAATTTAAAGAGGCTGAAGATTCAATACTGCATAAATTGTGATGGTGTTTTTCATAATATAAAGACAACAAATACCATCACAATTTATGCTCAAGGAGAACAGATTTGTACAGTAAGTAACTTCTAATCGCATAAACCTTGTATGTTTGGAAAGGAGGGTTTACAGAACAATTTTTTCAAGAAGTATATAGGTCTTCTAAGTGAAAAAAAAAAAAATCGTTTTTATCAGCGTATGTTACCTCAATGAATTTTCTGTTTAATCCTTTTCTGTAGAATTTCATGACCTGGTGAATTATTCGTACTTGTACATGAGCAGTTTAGATTTTCTGTCTGATAGAAACTGAACAGTAGGCAAGAAATATCAGTGACAAATAGACCAGACACTGAGCTGGTCTGATCAGGATCTGCTGTATTTGTAAAACTATGAAAAGCCTTTTACCTGAGGGAAAAATGTTAAAACTTGTCTATCTTGCTAAGATGAAGTAGACTTTAGTATTATTTAAGAGTTTTTCAACATTCATTTCAGGTAATAAGTAACGGAATTTATATTTTCAGACTGTACAGAGCACTCCTGACCAAACACAACAGACTGAAACAGAAATTCAATTGAGCACTCTAAGTAAAAAAGGATAACGTTGTAAATACTAAAGCAACATTATTATTCTTCACCATATAGTGAGAAAAAGATTTTTTTCAAGTGAAAAGAAAAAAAAAAACGAGTAGAATTTTTCTGGTAAAGAAGAAAACATATTGATAAAGGAGCAGTATCTACTGGGTAAATAAATATTTTCATTTTTTTGTATGATGTAACTACCATCACCACAACAAGAGAGGAAAATGTTACTATAATAACCATAACAGAGGGAGATGTCAGCACAACATCGATAACAGGATCCCACTCCAATTTATATAAGTAAGTTGTAATTATGATAATCAAGAATGGATAATATTACAATAATTGTATACTGCCACTCTCGGCTTTCGACACCGAATTTATTCCGCGTGAAATTGATAGGATAATATTTTTTTCTGACAATAAACATTTATGGAGCACATTCTGTAAAGATAGATTGCTCTGACTTGTGGGATGTCTAACAGTTTACATTAACAATACTGCGGCACTTTCATCACGTGCAGAACTCGCTTGTCATGACTATATGTCCTCTCTTTCACTTATACCCTTGTAGAAGCAGGTTTTAATGTTTTGGAAACTAATGGTTTTGCAAACACATTGGGAAAAGGAGACAGTACTCAATACAAGCACTATCTCCTTATCTCACTGTGTTATTTGTCTTTTATTTTTGATTGACACGACATGTCTCCTTTTTCCACAGTCTTAACTTTTTAGCTCACCTGAGCACAACGTGCTCAAGGGGAGCTTTTAGGGTCACTGGGTATCCGTCGTCAACAATTCTTTAACCATCAACTCCTCCTAAACCGCTGGGCCAATTTGGACCAAACTTGGCAGGAATGTTCCTTGGGAGGTCCTCTTTAAAAATTGTTCAGAGAATTTGATTCCGTTAAAAACTCTGGTTGCCATGGCAACCAAATGGAATTTTTTAGCAAATTCTTTAACCGCTGGTCAGATTTTGAAATTGTTTCACAGATATGTTCCTTGGGTGACCCTTTTCAAAAATTGTTCGTGAAATTTTGATCCGTCAAAAATTGTGGCTCTGGTGAATGGGGGCTACTTGCACTATACAGAAATGAAGGAATTCTTAAACAAGAGGGCCATGATGGCCCTGTATCGCTCCACTGGCTTTTTAACCCTGTACCACACAAATTCAAATGTTCATGACCATGAAAAAGAGGGCCTTCAAAAACAATGAACACTGTCAGGCAGTACAAGCAGGTTAATTCATTAGCAAGAAAGGTAAAATCCTTGGAAAAATAAGCTGAATGAAAGAAACCTTACTCTGAATTTATTATTCACCTCATGTGAGCATAACTATTAACATCAAAATGAATCACACTTGAAAACAGAATATTTTCTATCAAAAAACTTAATGTCTAGCACCAATCATGTATGAATGTAGTTTGATAATCAAGGGAGGTCAATAGTACCAAACTTTATCTTTCATAAAAAGAGTTATTTCCCTTGATTAATGTTTAAATTGAAGCGATTATATTTTGAAGCCCATGTTAAACTTGTGATCCCTGGATGAAGCCAATTTTGACCCCAGACCTACAATATGGAACTAGAATGTGTCAGGTTATAAACTCGAAGATTTTTGAATCTTGCCCAATAAAAAGCCCTGTAAAACAAGTTTGCTCAATAAAAGGCCCTGTAAGACATGTGACCCATGAGACTGGTTTGTAATTTAGCCAATGTAAAACTTGTGACCCCTGGAGTGGGGTCAAACTTGACCCCCAAAGTTAAAATTTGGGCCCTCTTGGTAGAGGCCCATTAGATAAAGCTACATGCAAAATTTGGTAGCCCTAGGCCTTATGGCTATGTACAAGTAGATTATTAAAGTTTCCCTATATAAGCCCATGTTAAACTTGTGACCCCCTTTGACGGGGCTAAATTTGACCCCAGGGCTATAATTTGGGCACCCTTGGTAGAGACACCCTAGATAAAGCTACATGCAAAATTTGATAGCCCTTACGGCTAGGTGCGAGAAGATTTTGAAAGTATTCCCTATATAAGCCTATGTAAAATTTGTTACCCCCGGGGTGGGGCCAAATTTGACCCCTGGGCTCTAAGTTGGACACCCTTGGTAGAGGTCCACTAGATAAAGCTACATGCCAAATTTGGCAGCCCTAGGCCCTATGGCTAGGTGGAAGAAGAATTTTAAAGTTCTCCCTATATAAGCCCATGTAAAACTTGGTACCCCCGGGGCGGGGCCAATTTTGAACCCCGGGCTATAATTTTGACAGTCTTGGTAGAAGTCCACTAGATAAAACAACATCCCAAATTTGGTAGCCCTAGGCCCTATGCCTAGGTAGAAAAGGAGTTTTGAAGTTCTCCCTAAATAAGCCCATGTAAAACTTGTGACCCCCGGGACGGGGCCAATTTTGACCCCAGGGCTATAATTTGAAGAAACTTGGTAGAGGTCCACTAGATAAAGCTACATGCCAAATTTGGTAGCCCTAGGCCATACGGTTTCAGACAAGAAGGTTTTTAAAGATTTTCAAAATTTTTCAGTTTTGTTGCCATGGCAACCAGAGTTTTTGAAGGAATTAAATTCTTGCAAGAATTTCTGAAGAGGACCATGGCAGGATCATTTCTGTGAAGTTTCATCAAAATTGGATGGGTAGTTTCAGAGAAGAAGATGTTTAAAGAAAAAGTTAACGCACGGACGCACGGACCTTCGGCCAGTGGAGCTAAAAATCTTCTTCTCTGAAACCGCTGGTCAGATTTTGAAATAATTTCACAGACTTGTTCCTTGGATGACCCTTTTCAAAAATTGTTCACCAGATTTTGATCCGTCAAGAAACATGGCTCTGGTGAATGGGGGCTACTTTCACAACAGGAATGAATGAATGTATGGTGTTTTATGGCCCGTCGACAACTAAGGTCATATTGGGCGCACTTACATATAAAATCATGCATCTACTTAAAGTTTTACTGTGAAACATTGAAACAGATGAGAAATAATAAAGAAGCAACCTTGTTTACAGGGTAAAAAGGTAACTTTGAATAGGTCAATAGGCTTTAAAATGTTATACTTATAAATTAAACAACAAAAATAAATATTGAGAAACAGGGCTTCCCTATTTACTCAAACATTTCAATAGAACCCCCTTAAAGGAGGATAAACATTGTTTAAGACCATCAGTAAAAAGTGAAATGTCAAGAAAGTAAAACTAAATCTTCTTAAAAAGGTTAACTTCTTTCAGAAAATCAAATAGTGATTCTAATTTCACAGTATCAAACAAAGTTTTTAAACTGTCAACATGAAAGTACTTATCCCTGTACGGTGCAAGATCTGTGCATTCTATCAGTAAATGCTGGACAGAAAAAATTGTATTGCACGGAATACATACAGGAGGCTTTTCTCCTTTGAGAAGATACGAGTGCGTCATATGGCTATGACCTATTCTCAAACGGGCCAAAATAATTTCTTCTCGACGGTTTGACTTTCACAACAGGGAAATGAAGAAACTTCTCTGAAACGGCTGGCCAGATTTTGAAATGATTTCACAGAGATGATCCTTGGATGACCCTTTTCAAAAACTGTTTACAAAATTTTGATCCGTCAAGAAACATGGCTCTGGTGAATGGGAGCTAATTGCACTATATGGAAATGAAGAAATTCTTGAAAATTCTTCTTCTCTGAAACCCCTAGTCAGATTTTAAAATAATTTGACAGAGATGTTCCTTGGATGATCCTTGCTCTTGTGAATGGGGGCTACTTGCACTATATGGACATGATGAAATTCTTGAAAATTCTCTGAAACCCCTGGTCAGATTTTAAAAGAAATTTTCCGAAATGTTCCTTGGGTGACCCTTTCCAAAACTTGTTTGTAAATTTTGATCCATCAAGAAACATGGCTCTCGTGGATGGGGGATACTTGCTTTTATACAGAAATGAAGAATTCTTAATTTCGAAATTAATTTCACAGGTGACTTTTTGAAAATTGCTTAGCAAAATTATAAATTTGGTTCCAGTGTTTCAATACCTCAAAAAAAAAAAAAAAAAAAAAAAAATAGGCTATGGTCATCTCAAAAATTCAGGTGAGCGATCCAGGGCCATCTTGGCCCTCTTGTTTCTTTTACCTTCAACTAATTTTCACTTGGCATCATCTAACACATTCCTAACTAACATTAATATAACTTTTGACACTACTCTTCCTACATCGACTAACGTCGAGAAACAACTTTAAACACCATCGATGATGTCAATGTTATTTCAGCAGCAACAACAACTTTTGACTCTGCAATAGCAGGTTTTACTACCTTAGTTAACTTGAAAACAACAATCACCAAAAAAAAAAAATAATGACAATTCAACAGAAGAGAATAAAAAAATGTTATGTGTTGTATAACAGTTATTTGTTAGTTTATAATATGTTTGATAAGATAAGAAATGATGAATAATTTCAAAGGAATGAATGAATGGTGTTTTATGGCCCGTCGACAACTTAGGTCATATTGGGCGCACTTACATATAAAATCATGCATCTACTTTAAGTTATACTGTGAAACATTGACACAGATCAGAAATAACAAAGAAGCAACCTTGTTTACAAGAAAAAAAGTTAACTTTGAATAGGTCAATAGGCCTTAAAATGTAATACTTATAAATTAAACAAGAAAATAAATGTTGAGAAACAGGGCTTCCCTATTTACTCAAATATTTTCATAAAACCCCCTTAAAGGAGGATAAACACTGTTTAAGACCGTCAGTAAAAACTGAAATGTCAAAAAAGTAAAACTAAATCTTCTTAAAAAGGTTAACTTCTTTCAGAAACTCGAATAGTGATTCTAATTTCACAGTATCAAACAAAGTTTTTAAATTGTCAACATGAAAGTATTTATCCCTGTACGGTGCAAGATCTGTGCACTCTATCAGTAAATGCTTGACAGAAAAAAATGTATTGCATGGGATACATACAGGAGGCTCTTCTCCTTTGAGAAGATATGAGTGCGTCATATGGGTATGACCTATTCTCAAACGGGCCAAAATAACTTCCTCTCGACGGTTTGACCGTAAGCCAGGGAGCAATTCACTTGTATTTGGCTTGATATTGAATAATTTATTCTCTTGATTTGAAGGATCGCTCCAAGATCTTTGCCAAACACTATGAATAAAACTATTAATAAGAGGTTTAAAATCACTAAAAGGAACTTTAAACGGTAAAATTTCTAGCGACAATGCGTCCTTGGCAGCTTTATCTGCCTCTTCATTACCACTAATACCAATATGGCTGGGGAGCCAGCAAAAAACTATATCAGCTCTTTCGCATAAATCTGGATAATTTCTCAAGGAGATTGACTACAAGCGGATTATCCGTTTTCTCGCCCTCAAGTGCTTGCATAACTGATAAAGAATCAGTATATATAATGTATCGCCAATAGCCGTCTTGTTCAATAGCGTAAACTAAATGGAATGAATGAATGGAGTTTTAAGGCCCGTCGACAACAGTGGTCATGTTGGGCGCACTTACAGAAAATGCAATGCAAAGTGATAAAACAAAAGTATTATGAAATAATAAAATCTAAGTTGTGAAAACACTAAAATTACAGGTAGAAAGTAAGCATCTAAAACAAGAAAGGTCAATAGAACCTAAAATTATATCGTTTTATAGAGATGTATCTCTTTCAAAAAACCAAAAACGGACTCGATCTTTACAGTATCGAACAAGGTCTTCATGCTGTCGACATCAAAAAACCTTTGTCTTATAGGTGCAAGATCTACACAGTCGACAAGTATATGTTTAATAGTAAAAGGTGCATTGCAGGGTATACATAGAGGCTCATCTTCTCCTTTCAGAAGATAAGAGTGCGTTATATATGAATGCCCAATGCGAAGACGGGCCAAGATAATTTCTTCGCGGCGATTTGTCCGCAACCCTGGAAGCCATTCGCCAAGTCCTGGTTTAATGTTGAAAAGTTTGTTGTTTTGATTGGCTGGATCGCTCCAGGATTGCTGCCACACATTTTGAATAAAGATATTGATTAATGGTTTAAAATCGTTAAAAGGAACTTTAAAAGGTAAAATTTTTAGTGATAATGCGTCCTTGGCAGCTTTATCTGCCTCTTCATTACCGCTTATCCCAATATGGCTGGGAAGCTAGCAAAAAACTATATCAGCTCTCTCGCAGAGTCTAGACAATTTTTCAAGGAGATTGACAATTAGCGGGTTATCGGTTTTCTCACCCTCAAGAGCTTGCATGACTGACAACGAATCAGTAAATAGGATGTATCGCCAATAGGCGTCCTGTTCAATATGGTTGAGGGCAAGGTCAATCGCCTTTATCTCCGCAGAGAAAATCGAAGAGTTATTAGGTAGGCGGAACTGATATAATTCGCCATCAAGGATGGCAGCTGAAGCTACTTTTTCTCCATCTTTCGAACCATCTGTATAGATCTCTTCATGGGTATAATATAGTTCTTTAATTTCCAAGAGTTTATTCCGAAAGATCATAGGATCAGTTGTAGCCTTCTTGTCTGAAGCAAGATAATAGTTATAAGTTGGACTCTTACAAGTCCATAAAGGAACTTCAGAAATCTTGTGGTTTGCTACATCCTCCAAATTAACATCAATACAGTTCATATCTGCTTCACAGCGCAGACTGAAAGGAGGAATAACTTTTTCTTTTTCTATAAACTCATCTTTGTTCAACGGTTCGAATACTACCCTGTGAGTGGGGTTATCGGGATTTGATTTTAACTTTAAATAGTATTGCAAGGAAAGCTTTTTCCTTCGTAAATTTAGTGATGGCTCATTAGCCTCAGCATATAAACTATTTATTGGAGATGTCCTAAAAGCTCCTAGTGCTAGTTGTAAACCTTGGTTGTTGATAGAATCCAATTTACGAAGGTACGACTGCCGCGCTGAACCATATACGATACAGCCGTAATCTAACTTGGAACGGACAAGACTTCTATATAGTCTCAACAAGACTTTCCTGTCGGCTCCCCAGTCCATACTGGAGACCACTCGTAAGAGATTAAGAGCTTTTTGGCATTTATTGCTCAAATAATTGATGTGGGGAATAAACGACAGTTTAGAGTCAAATAAAAGACCTAAAAATTTGAATTCAGGAACGACTTCCAATTTGTACGCCATCCAAAATAAGCTCAGGATCCAAGTGTAATTTTCTTGATTGGCAGAAATGCATACATTTGGTCTTGGTTTTAGAAAATTTAAAACCATTTTCTCTTGACCATTTGCTTAAATTATTCAGCACTTGCTGTAACTGCCGTTCAATGGTATGCATATGCTTAGATCTATAGCAAATACAGAAGTCGTCAACATACAAAAAACATTCCACGCCAGGGCAGACAGACCTCACAATATTGTTAATTTTAATACTGAACAACGTAACAGAGAGAATACTTCCGAGGAACACCCATTTCTTGCTCATGAGGGTTTGAGAAAGTATCTCCAACCCGGACTCTAAACTGACGTTCATTCAGAAATGCAGAAATAAAATAAGCAAGGCGACCTCTTATACCGAAATCATGGAGGTCGTTCATGATCCCATACTTCCATGTGGTATCATAAGCACTTTCGAGATCAAAAAACACGGAAACAACATGTTCCTTCTTAATAAAAGCTTCGCGAATAAATGTTTCGAAGCGGACTAAATGATCGAGAGTGCCTCTTTGTTTACGAAAACCGCTCTGAACGGTAGCAATAAGTTTGTTCTTCTCTAAAAACCAAACAAGGCGGTCATTAACCATTCGTTCCATGGTTTTGCAAATACAACTTGTTAAAGCTATAGGGCGGTAATTAGCAGGATTTGTAGAATCTTTACCTGGCTTTGGTATTGGGATAACTATAGCTTCCTACCAGGAATCTGGGAGAATACCAGTATGCCAGACTTGATAAAAGATGCGGAGCGAACTGTCGAGGGATCGAAATGGTAAATGTTTTAAAAATTGGTAATGGATGTCGTCACATCCAACAGCAGTGTCGTGACACTTTTTTAATGCTTTCCTCAATTCTTTTATCGTGAAATCTTTATTGTAATGTTCACTGTTATTCGACTTGAAATTTAGCTTTGTTTTTTCTTGAGTGTTTTTAAATTTCTGAAATACTGTCGAATAATTTGAAGAAGAGGGTTTCTCTGCAAAGGTGTCAGCTAAGGCATCTGCAATGTCTGCTTTGGAGGTGACGACATTATCACCAACATTTAAGTGTCCAACATTTAATGAGGATTTCTTGCCGCTAATTTTTCGAATCATGTCCCATGTCTTTTT
The DNA here is from genome assembly GCA_943736015.1 of Tridacna crocea. Lineage (NCBI taxonomy): Eukaryota > Metazoa > Mollusca > Bivalvia > Cardiida > Cardiidae > Tridacna > Tridacna crocea. The sequence goes on along the minus strand of OX031057.1, from coordinate 10,338,297 downwards.
GACAGATGATCTAGAATTTAGTCTAGACACGTACTGTCGCCAAGACGCACGTTTACTTTGCTTGATAGTCTGGCGTGCTTTTGCACGAGCAATTTCAAACTTTGAAAGATTTTCCTGGGTTGGCCTCAGGTTAAATTTTTTGAGAACAGATTTTCGTTCTGTTATAGCCTTTTTGCAGTCATCATTAAACCATGGCTTGTTTGGGTGCTTTGGATTTGTCGAAGTTCGAAGAATTGACTTTTCAGCAGCCGAATAAATCAAGGAAGTGAAGAGCTCAGCAGGATTTCCACAATCTTCAAAAGCATTGGGATAAATTGTCTGTTCGCAATGAATTTTGAATTGTTCCCAATTGGCTTTGTGAAGTTTCCAACGTTGAGGACGTTGTTGTACTGAAGGTCCTACTTCCGATACTTTTATCGGGAAGTGATCACTTCCATGCAGGTCATCACAAACCTTCCAGTTAAAATCTGGAACAATTCCAGGGCTGCATATTGTAACGTCTAAAGATGAGTAAGAACCAGTAGCAGGATGAAGATAGGTTGAAGATTTATCATTCAGCAGAACAAGGTCGTGTTTCGTGATAAAATCCTCAATAATTCGACCCTTGTCATTCGTTCTTGTACATCCCCATAACGTATGATGAGAATTAAAATCTCCCATTAAAATGAACGGCTTTGGCAGTTGATCTACGAGACGATCAAGCTTTTTAACATCAATTGGTGAGTTAGGAGGAAGATAAATGGAACACAAAATTACGGTCTTATTAAAAGAAATGCTTACCGCAACAGCTTGAAGGGCAGTGTCAAGGTTGATAGAGTGATGTGGAACACTGTTGTTCACAATCACTGCAACGCCTCCGGAAGCCTTATCATTACCACAGAAGTTTTTCAAATAACAAGAGTGATATTTCAAAGTAAGCTTGTCCGAGTCTCTAAGAAATGTCTCTTGTAAACAAACTGCTACTGGTCTATTTTCATTGACTAGAAGGCTTAATTCCTCAAAGTTAGCTTTAATACTTCAACAATTCCATTGTAAAATATTATTACTCATGATAAAGTTAAAAGTAAGGATAATACCACAGAATAATGGAAGTGTGTATTTGATCATTTTTTGTTATTGAATTTGATAATTCGGCCTTGCCTATTTGCATTTTGATCTGCTTGTGTATCTTCCGCTTCCATGTCATCATCAAGACATTGGAAGCGATTATGCTGCTGAACTGGGTCGTCGAATCCCTTTGGAAGGCGATCCGAGTTGACCTTGTTTGGAGATTTATTTCTTCTTTGGCTAGGGCTTCTTGGAGACTTTGCCTGCGTACGTGTCGATGAATCTTTATTTGCTTTACTATTTGTAGATTGTTCAACGATTGTGTTTTATTTCCGTTGGCTAGTCGTTTGCACGGCCACATCAGTTGTCTGTGTAAAGGCGTCTTTTACCTGTTTTTGTGTATTCATGTTTGATTTAGTAACAGTGGAGTAGGAGTTTATTAAAACATGGCGGCTATTCACTATTTTCCTGGCGTCTGGAAAGGAGAGACTTTCTTTGTATTTAACTGATACAATTTCCTTTTCGTGCTTCCAGACAGGGCATGCTCTTGAAGTGGCAACATGTTCTCCATCGCAGTTTACACATTTGATTTTATTTTTGCAATTATTGGAATCATGCGAATTTGCCAATTCTCCACAATGTTGACATAAACTTTCCATTGTGGACTTCTTGCATTTACGCTCATGGTGGCCGTATTTAAAACATGTGTAACATTGAAGTGGGTTTGGGATTTATAGCTCCACTCCAACATTCAAATAACCAACTTTGAGAGTTTTAGGCAGAATTGCAGAGTTGAAAGTGAGCACTATTGTGTTTGTTTCCCTCTTGACACCATCTCTAAAGACAGTTATACGTCTGGCACCTGCAACATTCTGTTTGGCCAGTTCCTGTACTATTTCCTGTTCACTAACACCTGCTAGATCTGGACAACGAATGATGCCCCTGGAGGCATTTAAAGTAGTATGCGGTGAGCATTTTGCTGGTATTTGGAAAAAATTGCTAATCTTTAAAAGGTTTTCAGCATGCTTTGGTTTTTCAACCTCTACTAACAGAGCACCAGAAATTAACTTTTTCACTGATTTCGGCGAACCAGCAACTGAAACCAAGACTTTTTCGATAACGAAAGGAGACAGTTTACTCAATGGCTGGTCAGGAGCAGTTGATTCTATCAATAGGAAGCGAGGAAAAGCCGAAGTTGGTTGAGAGTTGTCCGAGTCAGCATCTAGTTAGTCACGTGTTCGTTTTTTATTTTGATGATCCATGGTTAAGGTTTAAAGTTTCGTCATCCGCGGCCCCCACCCACCTCGGAGCCCAACAAGGGGGCATGGTATTTGGAGCGGAAAACCAGCTCCCCATGCCACGGTTACCCAGATGGTATACTCAGATGCCATGAATAAGTCGGAGCGACAAGGAAAAGAACATGGGTAGTCCCCCAGATCAGGGATTTGCCATGGCAGTCAAAGTCTCAACGAAAAATCCATATCACCCAATTAGCCCATAAGCCTATATAAGACTAGGACTTTAAAGTACATGTCAAAGTAAAAGGTAAAAAGGCACTTTTCAAGCAAACATTGATTTTGGGTTAACATGTTAGATTATTCAACTCAATATGAAGACAAGATGAAATATGGAAGTAAAAGCGGGAAAAGGGTATAAAATATTCCAGGTTTGCTTAGAATCGGAAAATCTGAGTTTCAAGTAGTATAGTGGGACACATGCAGGAAGGAGACATCTGCAGTGGATACAGATGTTCTCCCCCCATACAGCTCCACAACACATTACAGGTAAATATAAAATGTGCCCAATCTTAAAACGACCAGCCGATTGCTCTAGACCGGGCCCATCTAGGCTTTCGTTTACTCAGAAGCCGAGGCCAAAGCAGTGTGTTGAAGAGCTGGAGATCCCTGAGCTCCCCTCAACTGCCAGGATCCTCTTTTCCTGCTTACGAGTCTCCACCCACGGCAAACAGGCGGGTCCATTGGTGGGGTCTTACCACTCTGCAGGACGGCAGCCGGCGAATTCTACCCCCCGTCCGGCTGGGGGCGTAAACTAAATGGAGGTATAACTTTCTCTTTTTAAAAATTCATCCTTGTACAATGGTTCAAATACTACTTCATGAGTTGGGTTGTCAGTTTGATTTTAATTTTAAGTAATATTGCAAGGAGAGTTTCTTCCTGCGTAAATTTAGAGATGGTTCATTAGCTTCAGCATATAAGCTATTGACGGGAGATGTCCTGAAAGCGCCAAGTGCTAATCGTAAACCTTGGTTGTGGATAGAATCCAACTTCCGAAGGTACGATTGTCGGGCTGAGCCATATACGATACAGCCGTAATCTAACTTGGAACGGACAAGTGATCTATATAGTCTTAGTAAGACTTTTCTGTCGGCTCCCCAGTCCATGCTGGAGACAACTCGTAAAAGATAAATAGCTTTTTGGCATTTATTACTTAAGTAATTGATGTGTGGAATAAACGACAGTTTAGAGTCAAATAAAAGACCTAAAAATTTGTACCCCATTTAATGTAAGTTCAGGATCCAAATGTAATTTTCTTGATTGGCAGAAATGCATGCATTTGATCTTGGTTTTAGAAAATTTGAAACCATTTTCTCTTGACCACTTGCTGTAACTGCCGCTCTATAGTATGCATATGCTTGGATCTATACCAAATACAGAAGTCGTCAACATACAAAAAGCATTCTACGCCAGGGCTCACAGACTTCACAATATTGTTGATTTTGACACTGAACAGTGTAACAGAGAGAATGCTTCCCTGGGGAACGCCCATTTCTTGTTCATGAGGGTTTGAGAGAGTATCTCCAACCCGGACTCTAAACTGACGTTCATTCAAAAATGCCGAAATGAAATAAGCAAGGCGACCTCTTACACCGAAATCATGGAGGTCGTTCATGATTCCATACTTCCATGTGGTATCGTAAGCACTTTCGAGGTCGAAAAATACGGAAACAACATGTTCCTTTTTTATAAAAGCTTCGCGAATAAATGTTTCGAAGCGAACTAAATGATCGAGAGTGCCTCTTTGTTTACGAAACCCGCTCTGGGCGGTTGCAATAAGTTTGTTTTTTTCCAAAAACCAAACAAGCCGGTCATTGACCATCCTTTCCATGGTTTTACAAATACAACTTGTTAAGGCTATAGGACGATAATTGGCAGGATTCGTTGAGTCTTTACCCGGTTTTGGTATGGGAATTACAATAGCCTCTTTCCAGGAATCTGGGAGAATACCAGTATGCCAGACTTGATTAAATATGCGAAGTAAACAGTCGAGGGATCGAAATGGTAAATGTTTCAAAAACTGGTAGTGAATGTCGTCACATCCAACAGCAGTGTCATGACACTTATTTAATGCTTTCTTCAATTCTTTTACAGTGAAATCTTTATTGTAATGTTCATTGTTATTCGACTTAAAATTTAGCTTTGTTTTTTCTGTAGTTTTTTTAAATTTCTGAAATACTGTCGAATAATTTGAAGAAGAGGATTTCTCTGCAAAGGTGTCAGCTAAGACATCTGCAATGTCTGCTTTAGAGGTGACGACATCATCACCAACATTTAAGTGTCCAACATTTAATGACGAGTTTTTGCCGTTAATTTTCCGGATCATGTCCCATGTCTTTTTGACAGACGATCTAGAATTTAATCTAGACACGTACTGTCGCCAAAAAACACGTTTACTTTGCTCGATAGTCCGACGTGCTTTTGCACGAGCAATTTCAAAAATTTTGAAAGATTTTCCGGGGTTGGTCTCAGGTTAAATTCTCTGAGAACAGATTTTCTTTCTCTTAAAGCCTTTTTGCAATCATCATTGAATGAATGAATGAATGGAGTTTTAAGGCCCGTCGACAACAGTGGTCATGTTGGGCGCACTTACAGGAAATGCAATGCAAAGTGATAAAACAAAAGTATTATGAAATCATAAAATCTAAATTGTGAAAACACTAAAATTACAGGTAGAAAGTAAGCATCTAAAACAAGAAAGGTCAAAAGAACCTAAAATTATATCGTTTTATAGAGACGTATCTCTTTCAAAAAATCAAAAACGGATTCGATCTTTACAGTATCGAACAAGGTCTTCATGCTGTCGACATCAAAAAACCTTTGTCTTATAGGTGCAAGATCTACACAGTCGACAAGTATATGTTTAATAGTAAAAGGTGCATTGCAGGGTATACATAGAGGCTCGTCTTCTCCTTTCAGAAGATAAGAGTGCGTTATATATGAATGTCCAATGCGAAGACGGGCCAAGATAATTTCTTCGCGGCGATTTGTCCGCAACCCTGGAAGCCATTCGCCAAGTCCTGGTTTAATGTTGAAAAGTTTGTTGTTTTGATTGGCTGGATCGCTCCAGGATTGCTGCCACACATTTTGAATAAAGATATTGATTAATGGTTTAAAATCGTTAAAAGGAACTTTAAAAGGTAAAATTTCTAGTGATAATGCGTCCTTGGCAGCTTTATCTGCCTCTTCATTACCACTTATCCCAATATGGCTGGGAAGCCAGCAAAAAACTATATCAGCTCTCTCGCAGAGTCTAGACAATTTTTCAAGGAGATTGACAATTAGCGGGTTATCGGTTTTCTCACCCTCAAGAGCTTGCATGACTGACAACGAATCAGTAAATATGATGTATCGCCAAAAGCAATCATCATTAAACCATGGCTTGTTTGGGTGCTTTGAATTTGTCGAAGTTCGAAGAATTGACTTTTCAGCAGCCGAATAAATTAAGGATGTGAAGATATCAGCAGGATTTGCACAATCTTCAAAAACCTTGGGATGAATTGTCTGTTCACAATGAATTTTGAATTGTTCCCAATAGGCTTCGTGGAGTTGCCAACGTTGAGGACGTTGTTGTACTGAAGGTCCTACTTCCGATACTTTTATCGGGAAGTGATCACTTCCATGCAGGTCATCACAAACCTTCCAGTTAAAATCTGGAACAATTCCAGGGCTGCATATAGTAAGATCCAATGATGAGTAAGAACCAGTAGCAGGATGAAGATAGGTTGAAGATTTATCATTTAGAAGAACAAGGTCGTGTTTCGTGATAAAATCCTCTATAATTCGACCCTTGTCATTAGTATCTGAACATCCCCATAATGTATGGTGGGAATTAAAGTCTCCCATTAAGATGAATGAATGAATGAATGGAGTTTTAAGGCCCGTCGACAACAGTGGTCATGTTGGGCGCACTTACAGGAAATGCAATGCAAAGTGATAAAACAAAAGTATTATGAAATCATAAAATCTAAGTTGTGAAAACACTAAAATTACAGGTAGAAAGTAAGCATCTAAAACAAGAAAGGTCAAAAGAACCTAAAATTATATCGTTTTATACAGATGTATCTCTTTCAAAAAATCAAAAACGGACTCGATCTTCACAGTATCGAACAAGGTCTTCATGCTGTCGACATCAAACAAGAGGGCCATGATGGCCCTGTATCGCTCCACTGGCTTTTTAACCCTTTATCACACAAATTGAAGTGTTCATGACCATGAAAAAGAGGGCCTTCAACAACAATGAACACAGTCAGGCAATACAAGCAGATTAATTTATTAGCATGAAAGGTAAAATCCTTGGAAAAATAAGCTAAATGATAGAAACCTTACTCTGAATTTATTATTCACCTCATGTGAGCATAACTATTAGCATCAAAATGAATCACACTCCTTGAAAACAGAATATTTTCTATCAAAAAACTTAATGTCTAGCACAATCATGTATCAAAGCAGTTTGATAATCAAGGGAAGTAAATAGTACCAAACTTTATCTTTCATAAAAAGAGTTATTTCCCTTGATTAATGTTTAAATTGAAGTGACTATATTTTGAAGCCCATGTTAAAACTTGTGATCCCTGAATGGAGGCAATTTTGACCCCAGACCTACAATATGAAACTAGAATGTGTGTTTATAAACAAGAAGATTTTTTAATCTTGCCCAATAAAAAGCCCTGTAAAACAAGTTTGCTCAATAAAAGGCCCTCTAAAATATGTGACCCATGAGACAGGTTTATCAAGTTTTCACTGTAAAAGCCAATGTAAAACTCGTGACCCCTGGGGTGGGGTCAAACTTGACCGCCAAAGTTAAAATTTGGGCCCTCTTGGTAGAGGCCCATAAAATAAAGCTACACGCAAAATGTGGTAGCCCTAGGCCTTATGGGTATGTACGAGTAGATTATCAAAGTTTCCCTATATAAGCCCATGTAAAACTTGTGACCCCCGTGACGGGGCTAAATTTGACCCCGGGGCTATAATTTGGGCACCCTTTGGTAGAGACACCCTAGATGAAGTTACATGCAAAATTTGATAGCCCTAGCCCTTACAGCTAGGTACGAGTAGATTATTAAAGTTTCCCTATATAAGCCCATGTAAAATTTGTTACCCCCCGGGGCGGGGCCAAATTTGACCCCAGGGCTATAATTTGGACACCCTTGGTAGAGGTCCACTAGATAAAGCTACATGCCAAATTTGGTAGTCCTAGGCCCTATGGCTAGGTGGAAGAAGAATTTTAAAGTTCTCCCTATATAAGCCCATGTAAAACTTGTTACCCCCGGGGCGGGGCCAATTTTGACCCCAGGGCTATAATTTGGACACTGTTGGTAGAGGTCCACTAGATAAAACTACATGCCAAATTTGGTAGCCCTAGGTCCTATGCCTAGGTAGAAGAGGAATTTTAAAGTTCTCTCTAAATAAGCCAATGTAAAACTTGTGACCCCCGGGGCGGGGCCAATTTTGACCCCAGGGCTATAATTTGAAGAAACTTGGTAGAGGTCCACTAGATAAAGCTACATGCAAAATTTGGTAGCCCTAGGCCTTACGGTTTCAGACAAGAAGATTTTCAAAGATTTTTAAAATTTTTCAGTTTTGTTGCCATGGCAACCAGAGTTTTTGAAGGAATTAAATTCTTTCAAGAAATTCTGAAGAGGACCATGACAGGATCATTTCTGTGAAGTTTCATCAAAATTGGATGGGTAGTTTCAGAGAAGATGTTTAAAGAAAAAGTTAACGCACGGACGGACGGACGGACGGACGGACGGACGCACGGACGGACGGACGGACGGACGCACGACGGACAACGGGCCATGACATTAGCCCGCTGGCCTTCGGCCAGTGGAGCTAAAAACCTTTGTCTTATAGGTGCAAGATCTACACAGTCGACAAGTATATGTTTAATAGTAAAAGGTGCATTGCAGGGTATACATAGAGGCTCATCTTCTCCTTTCAGAAGATAAGAGTGCGTTAAATATGAATACCCAATGCGAAGACGGGCCAAGATAATTTCTTCGCGGCGATTTGTCGGCAACCCTGGGAGCCATTCGCCAAGTCCTGGTTTAATGTTGAAAAGTTTGTTGTTTTGATTGGCTGGATCGCTCCAGGATTGCTGCCACACATTTTTAATAAAAATATTGATTAATGGTTTAAAATCGTTAAAAGGAACTTTAAAAGGTAAAATTTCTAGTGATAATGCGTCCTTGGCAGCTTTATCTGCCTCTTCATTACCACTTATCCCAATATGGCTGGGAAGCCAGCAAAAAACTATATCAGCTCTCTCGCAGAGTCTAGACAATTTTTCAAGGAGATTGACAATTAGCGGGTTATCGGTTTTCTCACCCTCAAGAGCTTGCATGACTGACAACGAATCAGTAAATAGGATGTATCGCCAATAGGCGTCCTGGTCAATATGGTTGAGGGCAAGGTCAATCGCCTTTATCTCCGCAGAGAAAATTGAAGAGTTATTGGGTAGGCGGAACTGATATAATTCGCCATCAAGGATGGCAGCTGAAGCTACTTTTACTCCATCTTTCGAACCATCTGTATAGATCTCTTCATGGGTATAATATAGTTCTTTAATTTCCAAGAGTTTATTCCGAAAGCTCATAGGATCAGTTGTAGCCTTCTTGTCTGAAGCAAGATAATAGTTATAAGTTGGACTCTTGCAAGTCCATAAAGGAACTTCAGAAATCTTGTGGTTTGCTACATCCTCCAAATTAACATCAATACAATTCATATGTGCTTCACAGCGCAGACTGAAAGGAGGAATAACGTTTTCTTTTTCTATAAACTCATCTTTGTACAACGGTTCGAATACTACCCTGTGAGTGGGGTTATTGGGATTTGATTTTAACTTTAAATAGTATTGCAAGGAAAGCTTTTTCCTGCGTAAATTTAGTGATGGCTCATTAGCCTCAGCATATAAACTATTTACTGGAGATGTCCTAAAAGCTCCTAGTGCTAGTCGTAAACCTTGGTTGTGGTTAGAATCCAACTTACGAAGGTACAACTGCCGCGCTGAACCATATACGATACAGCCGTAATCTAACTTGGACCGGACAAGACTTCTATATAATCTCAACAAGACTTTCCTGTCGGCTCCCCAGTCCATACTGGAGACCACTCGTAAGAGATTAAGAGCTTTTTGGCATTTATTGCTCAAATAATTGATGTGGGGAATAAAAGACAGTTTAGAGTCAAATAAAAGACCTAAAAATTTGAATTCAGGAACGACTTCAATTTGTACGCCATCCAAAATAAGCTCAGGATCCAAGTGTAATTTTCTTGATTGGCAGAAATGCATACATTTGGTCTTGGTTTTAGAAAATTTAAAACCATTTTCTCTTGACCATTTGCTTAAATTATTCAGCACTTGCTGTAACTGCCGTTCAATGGTATGCATATGCTTAGATCTATAGCAAATACAGAAGTCGTCAACATACAAAAAAAATTCCACGCCAGGGCAGACAGACCTCACAATATTGTTAATTTTAATACTGAACAACGTAACAGAGAGAATACTTCCCTGGGGAACACCCATTTCTTGCTCATGAGGGTTTGAGAAAGTATCTCCAGCCCGCACTCTAAACTGACGTTCATTCAGAAATGCAGAAATAAAATAAGCAAGGCGACCTCTTATACCGAAATCATGGAGGTCGTTCATGATCCCATACTTCCATGTGGTATCATAAGCACTTTCGAGATAAAAAAACACGGAAACAACATGTTCCTTCTTAATAAAAGCTTCGCGAATAAATGTTTCGAAGCGGACTAAATGATCGAGAGTGCCTCTTTGTTTACGAAAACCGCTCTGAACGGTAGCAATAAGTTTGTTCTTCTCTAAAAACCAACCAAGACGGTCATTAACCATTCGTTCCATGGTTTTGCAAATACAACTTGTTAAAGCTATAGGGCGGTAATTAGCAGGATTTGTAGAATCTTTACCTGGCTTTGGTATTGGGATAACTATAGCTTCCTTCCAGGAATCTGGGAGAATACCAGTATGCCAGACTTGATTAAAGATGCGGAGCAAACTGTCGAGGGATCGAAATGGTAAATGTTTTAAAAATTGGTAATGGATGTCGTCACATCCAGCAGCAGTGTCGTGACACTTTTTTAATGCTTTCCTCAATTCTTTTATCGTGAAATCTTTATTGTAATGTTCACTGTTATTCGGCCTGAAATCTAGCTTTGTTTTTTCTTTAGTGTTTTTAAATTTCTGAAATACTGTCGAATAATATGAAGAAGAGGATTTCTCTGCAAAGGTGTCAGCTAAGGCATCTGCAATGTCTGCTTTGGAGGTGACGACATTATCACCAACATTTAAGTGTCCAACATTTAATGAGGATTTCTTGCCGTTAATTTTTCGAATCATGTCCCATGTCTTTTTGACAGATGATCTAGAATTTAATCTAGACACGTACTGTCGCCAAGACGCACGTTTACTTTGCTTGATAGTCTGGCGTGCTTTTGCACGAGCAATTTTAAATTTTGAAAGATTTTCCTGGGTTGGCCTCAGGTTAAATTTTCTGAGAACAGATTTTCTTTCTCTTATAGCCTTTTTGCAATCATCATTAAACCATGGCTTGTTTGGGTGCTTTGAATTTGTCGAAGTTCGAAGAATTGACTTTTCAGCAGCCGAATAAATTAAGGAAGTGAAGATATCAGCAGGATTTGCACAGTCTTCAAAAACCTTGGGATGAATTGTCTGTTCACAATGAATTTTGAATTGTTCCCAATTGGCTTCGTGGAGTTGCCAACGTTGAGGACGTTGTTGCACTGAAGGTCCTACTTCCGATACTTTTATCGGGAAGTGATCACTTCCATGCAGGTCATCACAAACCTTCCAGTTAAAATCTGGAACAATTCCAGGGCTGCATATAGTAAGATCCAATGATGAGTAAGAACCAGTAGCAGGATGAAGATAGGTTGAAGATTTATCATTTAGCAGAACAAGGTCGTGTTTCGTGATAAAATCCTCTATAATTCGACCCTTGTCATTAGTATCTGAACATCCCCATAATGTATGGTGGGCATTAAAGTCTCCCATTAAGATGAAAGGTTTCGGCAATTGTTCTACAAGGTCATCAAGTTTCCTAGCATCGATTGGCAAGCTAGGAGTAAAATAAATAGAGCATAAGGTAATGGCCTTATTTAGGGATATGTTTACCGCAACAGCTTGTAGTGTTGTTTGAAGCTTTACACAATGGTGTGGAACACTGTTGTTTACTATTACGGCAACACCTCCTGAAGCTTTATCGTTACCAGTAAAGCTTTTCAAGTAACAAGAGTTATATTTCAAAGTAAACTTGTCGGAGTCTTTAAGAAATGTCTCCTGTAAACAAAGTGCTACTGGCTTTTGTTTGTTAATTAAAAGATTCAATTCCTCGACGTTAGCTTTAATGCTTCGACAATTCCATTGCAGAAAATTGTTAGTCATGAGAAAGTTGAAAATTAGGAAAATACCAGAGTTTTGGGAGTATGTGTTTGTTCATCTTTTGTTATTTAGTTTGATGATTCGGCCTTGCCTATTTAAATTTGACTCTGCTGGTGAGTCTTCCGCCTCTATGTCTTCATCAAGACACTGGAAGCGGTTATGCTGTTGAATTGGGTCATCAGATCCCTTTGGAAGGCGATCTGATGAAACCTGAGGAGGAGATTTATTTCTCCTTCGGCTAGGACTATTTAAAGCCTTCGCCTGTGCTTGTGTTATATTTGACTTTCTTGTTAAGGCTTGGCTGGATGCAGTATTCTGGTTGCTTTTGCTAGGTATTGTGGACTTCTCTTGCATATTTTCAGTACTACTTGACGATTGTTCTGTTGTTTGTACAACAGTATCAGTTGTTTGGGTATGAGCGTCCCTACGTTGAACAACTTTAGATGCATTTGCTTTTGACACTGATGCATATGAAACACCCAAAGCGTTTCTTGCTTCCACAACTTTCCTCGCTTCCGGAAATGAAAGGCCTTCAGTGTATTTGACAGTTACAATTTCCTTTTCCTTTTTCCATACTGGACAAGATCGTGAAGTTGCAACATGTTCTCCCTGACAGTTCTTGCATCTAATATCAAACTCACATTTTTCAGCTTTGTGTACCAGGTTCGAATTGCCACAACGTCGGCAGAATTCTTCACCTTGGTTGTACTTGCATTTACTCTCATGGTGCCCAAACTTGTAACAACAATAGCATTGAAGTGGATTTGGTATATCCAGGTCCACTGCGACTTTCAGATATCCTACCTTCAAATATTTAGGCAGAATAGCTGTATTAAATGTCAACACTATTGTATTGGTGGGTTTCGTAACTCCATCTCTGAAAACGGTAATTTGTCTTGCAGCTGTTACGTTTTGATCGGAAAGTTCAGAAGTTATTTCATGTTCAGAAATGACTGCAAGATCTGGGCAACGAATGATGCCCTTTGAGGTATTCAAACTGCCGTGAGGAACGCACTTGGCAGGGATGTTAAAAAAGTGCTTTATTTTCATGAGAGTCCTAGCATGTACAGCTTTTTCTACTTCAACGAGAAGGCTTCCTGATATTAGCTTTTTAACCGACTTTGGCGATCCAGTTAGTCCAACTAATACCTTTTCGATTACAAAAGGAGATAATTCTGATAGTTGGTCAGGTACAGTTGACTCAATAAGCAAGAAGCGATGAAAGGCTGAGTTTGTCGATGGGACATTTTCCAGGTCTGCATCTAGTTGATCACGGTTTCGTTTTTTGTTTTGGTGATCCATGTTTGGGTTTTGAATGTTCATCATCCGTGGTCCCCGCCCACCGCGGAGCCCAACTAGGAGGCATGGAGTACGGAGCGGATATCCAGCTCCCCATGCCAGGGTTACCCAGATGATATACTCGGACGGCAAGGATAATGCAAAGCGGCAAGCAGCAGACATGGCTAATTCCTGGGAATCGGAGAACAGCCATGGAAGCTACTGCCTCAATCACGGAACCCGTACCACCCAATTAGCCCATGAGCCTATATTAGACTGAGGACTAAAACATGTTCTGCAAAGTAAAAAAAATGTAAGTTTGAACATACTGAATATGAGTACATGCGATAACTTAGGTAAAGTAAACAAACAGGATACATGCAACATGAAAAAACTTCTTAAGTTCGTGCAGTTATTATCGAAATTTTTGGAGATATTCCAGGTATTACCCAAGTCTCAGCATAAACTTATTAACTAAAAAAGCCCGAAATCTAAAAGCGACCAGCCGATTGCACTAGACCGGGCCCATCTAGGCTCTCGTTTACACCGAAGCCGAGGCCGAAGCAGTGTGTTGAAGAGCTGGAGATCCCTGGGCTCCCCTCAACTGCCAGGGCCCTCTTTTCCGACTTGCGAGTCTCCACCCACGGCAAACAGGCGGGTCCATTGGTGGGGTCTTACCACTCTGCAGGACGGCAGCCGGCGAATTCTACCCCCCGTCCGGCTGGGGGTGTCGACCTGAAAGCACCTGTCCCTGATAGGCGCAAAGTCAGTGCATTCCATCAGTAAATGCTTGACAGAGATAGTGGTGTTGCATGGGATACACTGAGGAGCTTTCTCTCCTTTGAGAAGGTATGAATGCCTCAAGTGTGTATGACCTATTCGTGGTCGGGCCAAAACAACGTCTTCTCGGCGGTTTGACCGCGTGCCTGGGAGCCATTCACCTGTAGTCGGCTTTACAGAAAATAATTTATTGTGCTGATTTATTGGATCACTCCAAGATCTTTGCCATATATTTTGAATAAAATCATGAATAAGAGGTTTAAAATCGGTAAAAGGTACTTTGAAAGGTAAAACATCAAGTGATAATGCATCCTTGGCAGCTCTGTCTGCCTCCTCATTACCATGAATGCCAATATGACTAGGAAGCCAACAGAACACAACATCATCCGTTTCACAGATGTTGGATAATTTATTTAAAAAGATTAGTAATTAGTGTATTGTCAGTTTTCTCGTGTTCAAGCGCTTGCATTGCTGACAGCGAATCGGTAAAAATGATATAACGCCAGTAACCGTCGTCTTTTATATGATCAAGAGCAAGGTCTATTGCCTTTAGTTCTGCAGAAAAAATGGACGATTCATCTGGAAGACGGAACTGATAAAATTCACCGTCAAGCACAGCAGCTGCAGCAACATCCTACAATGACCTCAGGAAGTATTTCTCAGTGAGGTAACTCCGTAAGAAACAAGAACGCGCGAAACTATTTATAGCCATTAAGAATAGCGTACTAGTTTTATCCTAATCATTTACTTTGTATCAGTGAACCTCTTACTGTGAAATAGATTCCTTCGAGATGGTTTTAGAGACAATGGTCCAATCTTATACCGATGCTGAAGAGTTGATGAATTTTTCCGCGATCATGGGTATTCAGGATTCCCCTATTGGAAGGTTCCGTTTATTTCAACTGCGAATTCCGGAGTACAGTGATCATTATATAAATGCACAAATTGATGCGTTATTTTATAATTTAGGAGGTCCACTGGATATAACCAATGACAGTAGTGACTAAGATTTAAAATCAGTAAGAAAAGGAAAAGAGATAGAGGGAGCAATAAAAGCGCTTCTGTTTGATAACGAAATGGAGGAAACTGCTCGAATTTGTGTTGAAGATGGGGAATGGAATTTTATATTCCCTCCAATTCAACCTCTGTCAGGATCTTCGAACGATGTTCGGTATAATATTCGTAAGAAGTCTGAAAGAACGTATGCCAAAACTAAGGCTAGGGACAGGACCTATGAGATATACTTTGACCGTAATTTATAAGTGGTATTCAAAGAGGACTTGAGCAATTATTCGAAAATGTATTAAATGAGACCGGAGGTAATTTAGCTGGTAATGACTTCGGACGGGTAATTATTCAACACCAAGGACTTGATAATCCTATTATAGTTCCACTACAGAGATGGGATCAACTTAATGCGGTAAAAGTTAAAGATGCCATCATGAAAGTGCTAAATAGCCATCAAGAACTGTAAATTGATCAAAGTTTTATTATTGTTACTGGATTGATCATTTTGTCAAAAGGGTCATCAAAACGACATATAACAAAAGTAAAAGGTAAGAACAATTTGGTACATCTAAAAAGGTCCCTTGTGACTATTGAAAATACAGACAATTTGTTTATGGCTAGGGCTAAAGTGGTCAGTTGGGCAAAATTAAACAGATGCACTGTAGATGAATGGAAAAAAATAACGAAAAACAGAGGGGAAAGAAGTAATATAGACTTGATTTTAGAGCACAGAAAAAGTACCCGAAAGTTATTATAAACATTTACGCAATAGAGAGTTGAAACTAAAGAAATTCGCCCAAGCACTGTGTCATGTCGTCGGTGTGAGCACCGAGCAACCCCTCAGTTTAAATGATGTTAGGGTGTTGAAGAATTCCTTGGTGTTCGTGTAATGGTGGCGAGTGCTCGCTTAGGAAACAAATATATAACCGTGGCTAGCAATGACAAGTGTCCATGTATGTAGTTGATGGTGATCACTTTGATGCCATTACCAGCATCACGAGATTTTTTCAGTTGCAGATATTTCTGTACAAATTGTCTCAAACATTATAATGACAGAGAAGGACATCAATATGAAATAAATGTATTGTCTGTAAAAGTGACACGTGCCTTAACGTAGAACCTGTAAAATGTAGCGACTGTGATATGTCCTGCAGATCTGCAGTTTGTTACGCTGGGCACAAAAAAATTTCAACATACAAATTTGGGCCTAAAAACGGACAACCGAAACTTTCTGAATGTCAAAAATGGTGGAAATGTCCTGTTTGTTATTTAGTATTAAGGTTAAACAAAAAGGAGGAGCATCGATGTGGCGAATACCAGTGTTCTTTCTGTCACAAATATGTCATGGATGATCATAAATGTTAAGAGCCACACCGGCCAAAGAATATTACATTCCAAAAATTTATATTTTTTATTTTGAATGCAGTCAGGATGAGATGAGTTACTGCGTTGAAGGATATGTACCCAATTCAAAATTAAATTGTAAGGACTGCCAATTGCCAGAGAATGAATGAATGAATGTTTTATGGCCCGTCGACAACTTAGGTCATATTGGGTGCACTTACATATAAACTCATGCATCTACTTAAAGTTATACTGTGAAACATTGAAACAGATGAGAAATAATAAAGAAGCAACCTTGTAAAACAGGGTAAAACAGTTAACTTTGAATAGGTCAATAGGCCTTAAAATGTAATACTTATAGATTAAACAACAAAAATAAATACTGAGAAACAGTGCTTCCGTATTTACTCAAACATTTTAATACAACCCCTTAAAGGAGGATAAACATTAAGACCGTCAGTAAAAAGTGAAATGTCAAAAAAGTAAAACGAAATTTTCTTTAAAAGGTTAACTTCTTTCAGAAAATCAAATAGTGATTCTAATTTCACAGTATCAAACTGTCAACATGAAAGTATTTATCCCTGTACGGTGCAAGATCTGTGCACTCTCTCAGTAAATGCTTGACAGACAAAAATGTATTGCACGAGATACATACAAGAGGCTCTTCTCCTTTGAGAAGATATGAGTGCGTCATATGGGTATGACCTTTTCTCAAACGGGCCAAAATAACTTCCTCTCGACGGTTTGACCGTAAGCCAGGGAGCCATTCACTTGTATTTGGCTTGATAGCGAATAATTTATTCTCTATATTTGAAGGATCGCTCCAAGATCTTTGCCAAACACTATGAATAAAACTATTAATAAGAGGTTTAAAATCACTGGAAGGAACTTTAAAAGGTAAAATTCCTCGTGATAATGCGTCTTTAGCAGCTTTATCTGCCTCTTCATTACCACTAATACCAATATGGCTGGGGAGCCAGCAGAAAACTATATCAGTTCCTTGGCATAATCTGGTCAATTTCTCAAGGAGATTGACTACAAGCGGATTATCAGTTTTCTCAGCTTCAAGTGCTTGCATAACTGATGAAGAATCAGTATATATAATGTATCTCCAATAGCCATCTTGTTCAATATGGTTGAGAGCAAGGTCAATCGCCTTTAGCTCCGCAGAGAAGATAGACGAATTATTAGGTAATCGGAACTGATACAATTCACCGTCAAGGATGGCAGCTGAAGCAACTTTTTCCCCATCTTTTGAACCATCTGTATAGATTTCTTCATGACATTTGTCAGAGATTTGTAAGTAAATCTTGCTCCAAATGTCAGAATTGCAAAACAGCATGGTGCGGTAAAGCGACCCACCGTCCGAACTTTGTTGAGGCTCATTCAGTATGCCCTAAATGAATTGATAAAGAACTGACTCCCGATTCCGTACGTAAGGGTTGTGGTACCCGTTGTGAGGAATGTGACACTACTGATCTGCACGAGAATGAGGACCCAGGTCCTTGTCCCGGTAAATGCGGATTCAGACAAGTCATATTCGAGGGCGCGGATACGACCGAAAAGTTTGGAAAGTGGCTCTTTATGGATCAATACGAATATTTCAAGGTTGTTGCCCAAAAGGGTATGATGGCTATTTTATTTTGGAATATTTGGTCGATCAATCCATAAAACCTGATTTTATGAGTGAGAAATAAAGAAGCGAGTTAGTAGTGTGGTTGAGCGAGGGAGAGAGAATGAAATATTTGGTTTTAGAAAAGAAATTTTACAATATTGTAGAAGTGAGGTAGATATTATAAGACAAACTTGTATTATATTTAGACATTTATTAATGAGTGCTACGGGGAAAGAGACAGTGGTTGTCAATAAAAAAGGGAAGGAAGCGAAAAAATGGATTGGAGCCGTGGATCCATTCAATTCTGTCACTATAGCTTCCGTTTGTATGAATGTCTTTAGAACCAAATGTTTGGAAGAAACCTGGCGCGTAAAACAGCAAGGCAATAATCAATGGGTACCCGCAAAGTCAGCGACGAAAAATTGTGCATACAAAAGGGAAACGAATGGGTCCATGAATCCAAATTGAAAGGAAAGAAAGTGTGCAAGAAAGAACTTGTAAGCACCCCCATATCAAAGATTCCTCTCAGAGGTTACAATGATGAGTACAGTAAAGCGTCAATTCAATGGTTAGAAACTCGATAACGTCCATATCCAACATGCTTTGAATGAAGGGGAGAAAACGATCTCCGGCACTCGCTACAAATTGGACGGATATTGTAGAGAAACCAATGAATATCACGGTTGTATATTTCATGGTTCTCCCGTGTGTTTCTCTGACAATCGTGAAGAAACGTACCATCCACTCACTCACCAATCTTTGGACGAATTGTACGCGTTGACACTGAAAAAACAAACACGCCTCGAAAATTTAGGTATGAAATATATTTCTATTTGGGATCGCGACTCAAATAAATAACAAAACCAAAGCCCTGAACTTCGGCAATTCATTTCTCAGTTAGATATCATGGATCAATTAGACCCAAGAGAGAGTTTCTTCGGAGGTCGCACCAATGCAAGCCAGCTTTATTACACAACATAAAACGAGCGAGAGAAATATGTGGATTTTACGACTCTGTTTCCATGGGTATAGAAACGGCTGTCAGATTAGGGTATAAAATCACAAAAATTTACAATCACAAGTATACCATTGGGAGGAAAGCACGCAATATAACCCCAAAACCAATGAAGGAGGACTGTTTGCTCATTATATTAACACATTTTTTAAAATTTAAACAAGCACAAGTGGTACTCCCGTTTGGATTAAATGTTTCGATGATGCGAATGAGTACATTGGACAATATATGGAAAAAGAAGGAGTTCATTGGATCGAAGAAATATTGGAAAGACCCCAGGACTTAGAAGCTTGGCAAAACTGTCTCAGTAGCTTTTTTTCTGGGGGGGGGGGATGTTTGGTCAGAGACTTAATATGCGACAAACGGAATTTTTTCATGAAAGTCAGGCCAACATCTTTTTTCAACTTGGAAGTTGATCCGCCGCAAACGGTGTGCGGTAAAAATGTCAGAGGTAAATATGCCATAGGTAAAAATGTCATAGGTAAAAATGTCAGAGGTACTAAGTCTATGATATGAAAAAAAAAAAAAATGTGGCTACCAACATTTTCTCCTTTTCCCACAATGTTTTCTAAGATTTGATAATTATACCAGTCCTATACATTTATTTACCTTCATTGGAACCATGCTATTCTGTGAAATAATTTTCCGATTCATTCAGCAATATCATTATATGTTGCACATTTACTTTGAAGACTAGTTGACAATTTGTTTGCTAAAAATGTGAGAAAGTGAGGGTGGCATTACTAATTGTATACTTTGTTAAAATAATTATTGACTAAACAGTTTGTATCAACCTGCACTGGAACCTTTTTATTTTTCTATTGGCTGAATGTGTGAATAATTAAGAAAGTAATTAAAAGTCAAACAAACTTTATAGGTATAAGCCTGTCTTTAGTACAGAAACATCAAAAGAGGACTTTAAATAGCAAACTTCTAACTGCAAAATTCTTTTGACTTGAACATTAGTATAAATATTGGATATGATACCAGTTCACTATTTATCATGTGAACTTTGTCTAGGATTATATATGTTGGATTTTAAGTGTAGAAAATGGAAATAATTCGTAGCTATACAGGTGGACTTAAACTGTGTCATCGGGATTATATGTATACCAAGAAATCAGAATCTAAGTCATCAATATTTCGGATATGTACTAAACGTTCATCAGGTTGTCGTGGAACTGTACGGACAGATATTGGTATGACTGATATTGTGATAGGTCAAGATCATGACCACCCTCCATCTGAAACAAAAACTAAAGTTGTGAAGGTTCGTGCTGTAATGAAAGAACAGGCCAAACAAACAAATGACAAACCAGCTACAGTTTACTCGAACAGCATCATTACTGCAGATGAATGCACATTAGCCTCCCTCCAGCTAGCATATTAAAAGAACCATACGTAATCAGAGAACACCAGAGTTTTCCAAAGTACCTGAAGACATTACGCGTATCCAAATAAATGGTGAATGGTCACAAAACGTAAATGGAGAACAGTTCCTTTTCCATGACAGTGGGCCAGACAGCGACAGCCGTATAATAACGTTTGCCACTAACCTACAACTCCAGCGTCTAGCACAGTCCAACCATTGGCTAATGGATGGCAACTTTGCCATGGCACCGACACAGTTTAGCCAGATATTTGCGATACATGTTCCTCTACGAGAATCTACAGTACCCTGTGTCTTCGCCCTTCTACAAGACAAAAGACAAAGCACATATGAATCATTGTTTCAAGCTGTCTTTGACACATATACAAATACTGGATACCAGCCTGACCCCTTAACAGTAAATGGTAGACTTTGAAATCGGTTTGAGACAAGCCTTGCGCACTGTATTTGGAGACCACCTTACAATACAAGGATGCTTCTACCATCTTACACAAGCAACATGGCGAAAGGTTCAAGAATTAGGGTTGACCGACATATACAAGCGTGACAATGAATTTAAAAAAAAAATTGTGGCATGTTAGATGCACTTGCGTTCCTTCCTGTTCAGGATGTCCCACTTGGAATGGATTACCTTAAGACACTGGATATTCCACATACAGCAGAAATGGTGAACTACTTTGACAGTACCTATGTCACGGGACGTTTCAGAAATATTCTAAGAAATGGAGTAAATATAATTCGTAGAACACCTGCAAGATTTCCACCTCCAGAATGGAATGTGAATGACACAACAATAAACGACGGGCAACGCACAAACAATCAGTGTGAGGGTTGGAATAATCGCTTTACACATCTAGTTGGTCACCAGCATCCACATGTATGGAAATTAATCAAATTTCTAAAACTTGAAGAAAGATCAGCAGCAGCATCCATGGCCCAGCACGATATTGGCAAATTTCACCCCCCCAAAAAAAACAAAGACGTTATGTAAATCTCCAGTCCAGACTTAGGCAACTGTGTGTAGAGTATAGTGATGGTAATCGTGATATTGCCAACTTTTTGAATGCAATTGGGCATTCCATTCGTTTTGATATATAAAAGTGTCAAAGAACCAAGAACCTGATACATCTAATGGTGAGCACCTAAATATAGATTTATATAACAAGGATAAGTGTAAACTTATTTGGCTGTTGTAAAACAAATCAAGGAAACATTGGACAACAAAAAAAAGTAGTCTACCAAGAGCTTATTATGGATAATTGCGTCTTTTGTAGGAATGTTTTAAGAACTTCCTCAGCTGTGTGATACAAAAAGCCATCCTCAGTCGTTATGATGTTACTTGCCTAACTTGTTTTGAAAAAAAAAAATGAAAACATTGGAATGAATCGAAAACAGGGAAGCATACAAGAAATTGCTCATAATGAGCTCATTATGCGCAATTTCTTCATTATGGCAATGTTTTTTTTTAAACGTCATCTGCCGCTCAACACAGACATGAGCTGATATGAGACAATCTATTTGATCTGTTATGAACACATGAGAAAACACTGGAACAAAAAGAGTAACTGTTCATTATGCCCTCCTAATCAATAAATCAAATTTTCTCCGTTGTGTGATACAAGAAGTCATGATCAGTTGGTCAGATTTAACTTGCTTAGGGTGTTGCAAAATAAATAAGGAAACATTGGAACAAAGGGAGAAATTACTCATTTTGAGCTTAATATGGGTAATTTTTTGAGTTACATTTATTTGTCATCTTCAAGTGTTTTTAATTCGGACCACTCTAATATTGTGCAGTTTGGTAAAAAAGTTAAATGAATGGTACATGCTAGATATAACTTATAATATTTATGTCCTTACTTTCTATTGATGTTTCATGATATGTTTTCGAATTAAACTTGAATAAAACCAATAAGATATTGCCCTGGTTTTTACGTGTCTGCAGTAAACGTCTTTTGAAAACATTGCGGGAAAAGGAGAAAATTGCTTGTAACGAGCAATTTCTCCTTTTCCCACAGTGTTTTCTACCCTGTTTGAGATCTTTCTGGCATTTTGTCGAAATCCAAAAATATCGTCTGCAAACTCTTTCGGTCAGGAAAAGTCCAAAATTTGTCGTTTGGGAAAGGGTTAAGGAAGTTTTCCCTAACATACTGTCCTTTTGAAAACATTGCAAACCTTGGTAAAAACATCTGTGAAAAAGTATCTTGGACAATAGTATGTGATCTTAGAACTTCTGGGCCTGTATTAACCAACCATTCTTAAGAATGTTCTTTGTCTTTTTCTCAAGAAATTTCTTGTTCTACATTTGTCATTCGGTATAGCCAATCAGGAGTTACGTTACTTTCAAAATTAAAAAATCTTAGAGAATAATACTAAGAATAATCTCAAGAATGGTTCGTGATTACAGATCCTGTTAGTCCATATACCAATATTGATTTTGACTGACTGCTATCTTAGATGATTTAGAGGCCAGAAATAAGTGAACCCTGACAAGATTTCGAACTTGCTAAGCCTTGACCAACTGAGCTAACCCCACAGATTTATATCATGATAAATACCTCTGACATTATTACCTATGACATTTTTACCTATGGCATTTTTACCTCTGACATTTCTACCTACATTCGCCGCAAAGACACCAATGACGTACTGCCGTAACAAGGAGTCACACTTAATACAGCATTGAAGCTGTGATGTATCCATTATTCTGCGATAATGCCTCTGGCGTTATTCATTTCAAAATAGGCTGGGTGTACGGAATGAATGAATGAATGAATGTTGTTTTATGGCGCATCGACAGCTTTGGTCATTTAGCGCGCATATCTATGTTAAAAGTTAATAAAAGTGGAGTTGCCTAGATTGCATAAAGTTTGAATGCATTAATGATAATAAAAGAATTGAATTAAAAGGTATGCATAAAGGGCATTATCGAGATACAGGGCAATCCCTATATACTCAAAAGTTTTAAATGATAAGATGAAGAATGTGATAAAAAGGTTAGAAGTCAATGTTTGATTGAGAAAAAGAGGTTTTTAAATGAAAAAGAAATATATTCATATATCATGTGCATAAAATATGATATTGAGTGGCTGGGCAATCCCTGCCTACTCAACAGTTTTAGATTAAAGATGAATATTGCAGGAATTAAGAATATTGTAAAAAGATAAGTAAAAAACTCAAGAGTAAATATCACAGTTTATTGTAAATGCCAATCTCCTTTATGAAAGCGATAATAGATTCAACGTTGACAGAATCGAAAAGATTCTTTAAACTATCGACGTTGAAATATTTTGAACGAACTGGCTGAAAGTCAACGCAATCTAATAGGATATGTTTTACAGAAAAGGTTGCATTGCATGGAACACATTCAGGGGCATCATCTCTGGTCAAGAGCCAGGAATGTGTGATGCGTGAATGGCCAATTCGAAGTCGTGCAATTATCACTTCTTCTCGACGAACAGACCTGTAAACGGGGTACCATTCACCAAGGGATGGTTTAACTGAATGCAGTTTATTGAAAACATCAGCATCCCACTGGGATTGCCAAGAAGATTGGATATGTTTTAAAACGGAGGATTTAAAATCAGTGTGAGGAACTTTAAGATCTGAAATGGGAAGGTTAAGTGCAGATTTGGCCGATCTATCAGCATTTTCATTGCCTTTGATGCCTACATGACTTGGAAGCCAGCAGAACACCAATCTATTCGTAGAAGAAATTTGTGAGATCCTTTCAAGTAAACTACAGATTAAGGGATTCTCAAGTTGTTGATTTGAAAGGGCCTGTAATGTTGACAAAGAGTCCGAAAAGATAATGAAACGGTTGAAATTAGAACGTTCAGCTAGATTAAGGGCAAGATCAATTGCTTTAATTTCAGCAGAGAAGATAGAGGAGTTGTTTGGAAGGCGGCATTTTAAGCTCCTTTGTCCATAAACAGCGGCAGCTGCTACCGAATTGCCTTCTTTAGATCCATCTGTATAGATGGGTTTGAAGGAAAAATAATGCTCCTTTATCTCGTTGTATCTGGCATGAAACACAGTTCTATCCGTGACAGACTTTTTGTCAGATGCAAGGTCAAATCTGAATTCTGCACTGTTTAACGTCCATGGAGGAATTTCAGAGATTTTATAGTTGGCAATGGAATCAGTGTCTATGCCAAGGTTATCTACTATGGGCTCCATGCGGATACCAAATGGAGGAATAACATTTGGTTTCCTTTCAAAAAGATCTTTATATTGGGGTTTAAAAACACCTTCATGAGTTGGATTAAAACGATTTGACTTAAGTTTTAAAAGGTATTGAAGTGAGAGTTTTTCCCTCCTGTAAGAAAGAGAAGGTTCATTAGCCTCAACATAGAGGCTATTAACGGGAGAAGTTCTGAAAGCTCCAAGTGCAAGACGAAGACCTTCGTTGTGAATAGAATCGAGAATTTTCAAGTAAGATTTACGGGCAGATCCGTATACAATCGATCCATAGTATAATTTAGAGCGAACTAAAGACCGATAAAGCCGCAAGAGAACTTTACGGTCTGCTCCCCATTCGGAATGGGCCACAACCTTAAGAAGATTAAGAGCCTTCTTGCACTTCTTTTTAAGTGCAGTGATGTGAGGAAGGAAGGAAAGCTTTCTGTCAAAGATGACTCCAAGAAATTTAAACTGGGAAACGACTTCAATTTTAGTTCTGTCCAAATACAGCTCAGGGTCTGGATGAACACCTCGTAGATTGCAAAGGTGCATGCACTTAGTTTTGGACTTGGAAAATTTGAAGCCATTTTCATCAGACCACGTTTGCAGTTTGTTGAGACACTGTTGAAGTTGTCTCTCAATAATATTCATATTTCGAGATCTGAAGCATATAACGAAGTCATCAACATAAAGGGAACAGTCTACACCAGGACAGATAGCTTTGACAATACTGTTTATTTTTACACTGAAAAGTGTAACAGAAAGAATACATCCTTGAGGTACACCCATCTCCTGTTCGCGGGCTCCCGAGATAGTATTACCAACTCGGACGCGGAAAAGACGTTTATCCAAGAAGACTGAAATAAAAAGAGGAAGACGGCCTCGAAGACCAAAATCATGTAAGTCTTTAAGAATTCCGTATTTCCAAGTCGTATCGTAAGCGCTTTCAAGGTCGAAAAAGACAGATACTACATGCTGTTTATTAATAAAGGCTTCTCTGACAAAGGTTTCAAAGCGGACCAGATGATCTATAGTGCCACGCCGGCGCCGAAATCCACTCTGTACATCAACGATGAGGTTGTTTTTCTCTAAATACCAGACAAGCCTGTCGTTGACCATACGTTCTAAGGTCTTGCAGAGACAACTAGTAAGAGCTATTGGACGATAGTTAGCGGGGTCACCAGCATCCTTGCCAGGTTTTGGGATAGGAATGACTAGTGCCTCTCGCCAGGATGAAGGAAAATCGCCTGATTGCCAGACATCATTAAAAATGTCAAGTAAAACTGAGAGAGAAGTAAACGGTAAGTGTTTTAAAAACTGGTAATGAACTTTATCTTGGCCAGGACAAGAATCGTGAGCTTTATTCAGAGCAGATTTTAATTCTTTAAAGGTGAAGAGTTTATTATAATGCTCTGAATTTGGAGAATTGAAATTAAGCTTTTTCTTTTCTTCTCGGGCTTTATTCCTCTGAAACTTTTCAGAATAGTTTACAGAGGAAGACTTTTTGCAAAAGGTGTCCGCAAAAGCATCGGCTATATCTTTGGGCGATTCCAACGAAGTATTGTTAACTTCAAGGTGATTAAGAGGGGGCTGGCCTTTGCCATTGATCTTTCTGATCATGTCCCAAGTTTTTTTTGGTAGTAGTTCTACTATTTAATTTAGAGACATATTGTCTCCAAGCCTTACGCTTACTTTCTCTAATGGTTCGACGAGCCTTTGCTCTGGAAATACGGAAAAGATTATGATTTTCTTTGGTAGGTCTGAGGTTAAACTTTCTAAGGGCTTGTTTTCTGTCTTTGACAGCTTGTTTACAATCATCATTGTACCAAGGCTTGTCAGGACGTTTTGGATTTGTCGAGGTCTGGGGGATGGATTGTTTTGCTGCATCAATCAATAGGGAAGTAAAAAGTTTTGCAGGATCATCGCAATCTCTAAATTTGTTATGTGTAATGGTTTGTTCACAAAGGCTTTCAAATTTATTCCAATTGGCTTTCGAAAGCTTCCATTTCTGTGGTCGTACACTGCTTGATGGTTGTGTAGACGAAAAGATAATGGGGAAATGATCACTTCCGCACAAATCCTCAGTCACTTTCCATGTGAAATTGGGAAGTAAGACTGGGCTGCATAAGGTTAAATCAATAGAAGAGTAAGACCCAGTTGCTGGATGCAAGTAGGTTTTGGATTTGTTATCATTCATGAAAGACAAAGAATTGTTCGAAATGAAGTTTTCCAACTGTAAACCTCTCTGGTTCGTGTCATCGCAACCCCACATAACATTGTGACCATTAAAGTCTCCAGCAAGAATATAGGGGGACGGCAATTGCGAAACGAGATCATTCAGATTAGTCTCATTGATAGGTGTATTCGGGGGCAAATATAAAGAACACAGTGTAACAGCACTGTGTAAAGATAATCTAATGGCAACAGCTTGTAAGTTTGTATTAAGAGAGATAACTTTATGAGGAATGTTGTTGTTAACAATAACAGAAACACCTCCTCTGGCTTTTTCGCCTTCGGTAAAGATTTTATTGTAAATGGAATGATATTTGATAGAAAAACCATCCTCCTGTTTAAGGAAGGTTTCTTGTAGACAAACAGCAACTGGTTTGTGATCATTTATTAAAAGAGAAAGTTCGTCAAAATTTGACTTTATTCCTCGACAATTCCACTGGATTATGGTATCCATAGTGCATGATGAAAGTATAAAAACTAAAGTAAAGAAGAGGCCGCAAACCAATGCATAAGGCAGTAAAAAAAGAAGTATGTTGATCTTCATTTTGGTTTACATGTGTGTCTTTTCAAAACTTTTGGTTTCGGGAGTCGAGTTCTGCCAGGAATCAAGGTCTTTGTTCCATTCAGACCTATGGTGACCCCAAGGAGATTCGCAGTCCGAGCCATCAGACTCTTCCTCCTCCATCTCCTCTTCACTTTTATCCTCCTCTGGATCTTTATCGTCTGTGCTTTCTTGTAGTTTTTCAAATTTATTTGAAAGAGAGACAGACGGTTGACCAATTTTAACTGTGATTTTACGTTCACGGGCTTTACGGTTTTTTTTACCCGGTAGTGATTTGTCGGAATCAACGAGTTCCGAGATCTCTGTATCAGATACACGGGTTTCAAAGACTTCTTCGTCTGATTTTGTCAGCTTTTTACTAGATGTAGAGGCCGAAGGCAAATCTTCTTTAGTTAACTGAACCCGAGTACGTGGTTGGGGCAGATTTTTAGGAGAGTTATTGTTAAATTTTGCAGCTTTCGGCATACTAGGCTTTGTTTTAGAAACTGAAGGTTTTTACAAAGAGGAAGATGATTTAGGAAGAGAATTCACTTTTTCTGTATGTGCAGAGTTTATGGATTTATCAGATGGTGGAGATGTTTTATTGGGACTGAGGACTTCAAAGGTAGATTGTGGAAGAATGGCTTTTAAATCATTTTTCATCTCAGGAAATTTAGTTAAAATGAGTTTGGCGAGGACAACACAAGTATGACAGTCCTCTTTTGGAGGGGATGTCACATCGGCATAGCTCGCAGAGAAAAGACTTTGGTCGATCAGCTGTGCGCTGTTTGACAAGCTGTCGAGCTTCTGGAAAACTTAAGTTTTTGGTATATTTCACGGTCAAGATTTCTTTCTCTTCTTTCCAGAGAGGACATTCTCTTGAAAAAGCCGCATGGTCACCTTTACAGTTTGTGCATGTAAGAGGGTTCGAACAAGTCTCAAAATTGTGGTTCTCTTCCTCCGTGCCACATTTCGCACAAACAGCATTTCGAGGGCATTTACTAATGTGATGCCCGTACTGTTGGCATTTGAAACATCGCAAAGGATTTGGAATATACATTTCGACTGACTGAGGGAGAATTAGTGATGAGAATGTCAAGATGTATGTATTTGTTGTCCTCATTTCGCCATTCCTTTTGACAGAGATGCGAGTGACACCTGTTACACCCTGAGATTTTAAGCCATCCTCAATTTCTGAAATTAACATAAAGCAAGTTCTTTACACCTCACGATTCTCTTGCAAGAATTGAGTGTCTTGTGAGGATAGATGTTCACTTCCTGTTGGAAAAACTTTTTATGTTTTAAGAGGTTTTCTGATTGTTGTCGTGTAAAACACTCAACTAGTATGGTGTTGTTTTTCAGCTTCTTCACAGATTTTGGGGTACCCAAAATACTGTTAAGTTGCTTCTCGACAACGAAAGGAGATAGTTTGGTTACTGGGTGTGAAACGTCCTTGGACTCAATAACAATGAAAGTAGGGAAATGAGTGGTTTTAGCTGTTGATGTTAAAGATGTAGACTCCGTTTCAGAATCAGTTTCTGAAAGTGGTCGTTTTCCGTCATGGTGGTTTGATTGATGTAGCTTGGGCTTTTTTTGTGTTGCCATAGTGTTGTTATTTACTTCAGCGCCAATGCTCCCCACCCGCCTCGGAGCCCAACAAGGGGACATGTCCTAGGGAAACCTAACACAGGACATGTCAGGGATACATTGGCGTTATACTCAAGTGAAAAGGCTAAACCGGACAAATGCCTTCCTTTCAAACGCCATACCAAGCTTCTATAACATTATCAAGGACTTGCAAATGTCAGTCAAATGCCAAAACTTTCACTTGATTGACCCTTGAGCCACCGCCTTCTAAGGCAAATAGTTAAAATCAAGGGAAATAAATTTGTTTACAAAGGTAAGATCATAGATAGATAGAAAGTGCCAAAATGAGTGCCCTAGGGCTTGGCATGACCAGCCGATTGATCAGGTCGGGCCCACCCGACCTCCTGTTTAACTCAACTCCAGGCCAAAGTGGTGTGTTTCAACCACCAGGACCCCTTCATCAAGTGACACAGGTCGCAGCTCACGGCAAACGAGCAGGCACATTGGTGGGGTTCTACCATCCTGTAGTGCGACAGCTAGGCTATTTCTATACCCCCGCCCAGCTGGGGGTATGGGTGTACGGAGAAGACGAGACTGCTCATCGTCTCTGAAAAAGATACAAAATGATGCTGTATAATCTTACTTGGTCACTGCGAAAATACACAGAACAATCTACATTGAACTGATTTTCCCAATCATTTTACAACACTTGATTAAGACGTCTCATTTTCTCTAATAATAATTTATAAATAGTTAATCTTTCTCATCTTTCAACTGTTTGTATCAACTACAGACAATTAAAAAATGTGAAAAAACATGGAACAGTAACTAGAGGCGCTTGAGCGCCTTGTATCGCTCCACAGGCCTAATTTTTCTGTAATGGTGAAGAGAAGTTTTTAACAATTACCATTCATTTCTGCATTTTAGGTAACTAAAAAACCTATGAAAAACATTGTGAGAAAAAAAGAAAATAAAAGTAACCTGCATTTTCTTAGTTTTACACAATAATTTCTACCCTTTTTGATACAAGTTTTACTAATTTGAAGATTTATTATGTTCCATCATACCTTGCAATACCTTGTAATAACTGTAGCTTAAGGTTCATGTAAAGTGTTTATTTTGCTTAATTTCACACGTCAATAATTCTGTAATTATTAAAATTTGTCCAGGAAAACCATATATCAAATTAAAGCTCTGGATGAGTACAAGCTGTTTTACATAATTATACCTACTGGCCTTGCATAATAAAACTAAAACATTGCAGAAAAAGATGACATCGTTTAAAACCTACAAAATAATAATGACATAACAAAATTGCTTAAGTTTTGGAGAAAACATAGGCTATGGTACATACCAAGTACTGCTACTACCAAAAATCCTATAGTTTCTTTAAAAAGGCACATATTTAAGTCAGAATGTTTGACATTTTTCCCTTATTGAATTGTCAACCATGTTTGACCTACTTTGTTTTAGAAACAGGTATGGTGTCTCCACAGGATCAAAATGTACAAGTGGTTGTGTGTAATAAACTTTCATTAGTATTACCTGAACAAATTGACATGAAATAAATAACCTCAATTACCATATATTACACGCTTGATTTATTGTTCTAACTTGGCTCCGGCTAATGTCGTCTGCATGCGGAACTATGTGCATGTTTCTAAACTCTTTATGCTGCTAATAGATTTACCGGGTATAGTGTTTTCAAAGAATACTTGAAATACCTGAAATAACCATTATATTGTTGGTTTAAATTGGTAATACATGCTGGGTGACTTAGATCTATGATGTGCTTTCTGTGCAGCCTGATTTTAATTTATGCCTTCCGCAAAACCTTTTTATTTTGACTAAGGCGCAGTAAGGGTCAAACCCGACATTTACCGATAACAGTTTCCGTACAGTCCGGTTATACCCGATGGTTTAAATATTCACGTTTTAATTACTCTTTGCATAAAGGTCAATTTCAGGTCAATTTATTCCAGTAATAATTTTAGATAAAAAAAGAATAAAAATGACCTGTACAAGTGAAATTTCCATGTCCACTTACAAACCCTTTCTCAAAAACAGCACCCCACTACCCCATCACACACACA
The DNA here is from genome assembly GCA_943736015.1 of Tridacna crocea. Classification (NCBI taxonomy): domain Eukaryota; kingdom Metazoa; phylum Mollusca; class Bivalvia; order Cardiida; family Cardiidae; genus Tridacna; species Tridacna crocea. The sequence continues at coordinate 10,307,463 of OX031057.1, read as the reverse complement.
AAAAGAACAATGAAAAAAATGCTTATGTCAAAAATTGATTCTAAATCCTATCTACCAGACTGGTGACACCTTTTGTAACTGCTGTTTTTGAGAAAGGGTTTGGACGTAGACATGGAAATTTCACTTGTACAGGTCTTTTTTATTTGTTTTATTATCTAAAATTACTAATGAAACTTTATCACGCACAACCACTTGTACATTTTGATCCTGTGGAGACACCATACCTGTTACTAAAACAAAGTAGGTCAAACATGGTTGACAATTCAATAACGGAAAAATGTCAAACTTTCTGACTTAAATATGTGCCTTTTTAAAGAAACTATAGGATTTTTGGTAGTAGCAGTACCTGGTATGTACCATAGCCTATGTTTTCTCCAAAACTTAAGCAATTTTGTTGTCATTATTATTTTGTAGGTTTTAAACGATGTCATCTTTTTCTGCAATGTTTTAGTTTTATTATGCAAGGCCAGTAGGTATAATTATGTAAAACAGCTTGTACTCATCCAGAGCTTTAATTTGATATATGGTTTTCCCGGACAAATTTTAATAATTACAGAATTATTGACGTATGAAATTAAGCAAAATAAACACTTTACATGAACCTTAACCTACTTGGGAATGCAAGAGATGCGGTACTCCAAACTCGAGTCGGAGATATTCATCCGTAGCCTTTAGACATTGAATGGGCTATTTATAGATTAATACGCTATCAATTGCAATTTGGTGATAGATACATGAAGAGCATCGTACTGAATCTAGGTCAGTCTACTAGAATTTTGGCCGAGATCGTCAAATTTCCGGTGACGACATTTCCATAACAGATGACAAGCCGTCGGAATCGAACCCAAATCCACAAATGACTGGAAACATTACGTACACAAAGTCTAGGCTCTGTCTATTTCGAGAAGGAGTAAGGTATTTATAGATTAATACGCAACTCGTCACACTATTGTCTTGCAAATGGATGAAAAGCTATTTATACTTAAATACGCTATCCATCGCGATTAGGTAACGGATAAGTAGCAATGAAGTGGATCTAGGTCAGTCGACCGGAGATTAGTATGACACAGATTCCTTGAAGAGTGGAATGGCAATCTATGCCGCTTAGCCAGAGATGGAATAGTGATCGACATTTAATGAGTTAGAGAGCGGTTATCTTTACCATTGGGACCACTGAAATTAATTATGTTTCACGGCCCGCCGACATCAAGGATCATGTAATGGGCGCATGTAGATCTACAACTGTAACCGGCTAGGTTCTTTTTGGATACAACGAACAAGAGGCAGTTTGTAATTTAAATGAGTTTTAATGTTTCAGAATGAAAATGATTGTCATAATTAAATGAAATAGGGTTGACAAAATGTAGAGAAGATAGACGGTAGAGAAAAGGGAAGAGTGCCAGTGTAGTGCAAGTGAAAGTAAACGCTACCTCTAGAGCTTATCTACAACTAGTAAGAACAGAGCTGACTACAGGCCTTTTATAGCATTGGTCAGCCTGAGTGGACACTGTGCACGTGCGGCACATGAAATGTACATGTAAAGAGAGTAAAGTATAGTAACCTGCTTATAACTTGACATATTATACACAGAGTTTAGAAGACAAGTATAGGAAACTACAACATAGTACAATGATTATTAACTTTAGTATAGATGACAATAGAGTTATAGAATACAAAATACAGAAGATTAAATGGAAATTAATGAAGAATGATGCCAGTAAGGAAATGCATGTATGTCGTCTGCAATGAAACCTGTCAAGATAACATTTGGTTATTATACAAGAAGAATGTGATATCAAAGCACTGACAAGGCTGAAACGGCTCCCGTTACACAACTAATAAAATGCATATATTTGACAAAACTGTAACACCATAACAAACTCATCTTCGTAAGCCAAAGATACTAAGGAAGAACCCTTGGCCGCCCGCCTCTTCAAAAACCGAAACTCCCGCTGCCCCACCTATCGAATAGCACGAGTTGCGTAACCTTTGCTGGTGTTATTTCTGACTTATAAAAATACTCGTATTGAAATTTGCCATGCTATGCATCAAATATGGCTGTACTTTCGGATTCATCCTATCAAAAACAAGACGAACAGACATACGATGATTCGCAATCATATGGTTGTCGAACCCGTCCTAATATTTCACATCGTAAACTATATAAAAAAAAATCATCAAATGTCGATGGTCTACTCCTTTATTGGCAAATTTTCGTCACAAACACGACGGTCCATAGAAATACGGAAACGCTGAAACGCAAAGTAATTACCGAAACGCACTAACAAATTATAAACAATACTGGTTGTGTAGTAGGCGAGGTTTTCATTGTCGCCTTCATATGTCAACAACGCTCGGCAGCTTGCTGAAAATGCCTCTGAACGGCATTGTCAAAAAGCCTTTCAAATAGTTCGATACTTCTTGAGTACATTAGAACAAAATAATGTGGAGACCATTGTAAATTTAATCAGAACAGCTAGAAGAAGGAATGAAAGCGAACTCGTAAAAAGCATCGTTTTTGACAAATGCAAAATACTTTAGATCAGTTCATTGATACAATCATGTTGCTACAGCAACAAATAAACCGTAGCTATATCATATCGTTTTTGACGGGCGCCGCCATTATTTATTCTTTTATGCGAAAGATTTCTTGTTGCGGATGGTTTGATTGGACGCGATGGGTTTTGATCGCATCCAATGAAATGGCGCAGCGGGAGCTTCGATTTTTAAAGAGGCGAGTGGCCAAGGGTACTACCTTAACATTCTTGGCTTGCGACGATCTAACAAAGCATTGATTAACATACTCTCTAAAATAAAAACGGTCAATAGAACCTATTTACCTCATTCAGAAACTTGAAAATGTACTCCAGGTTCAAATCGAATGTTCAGACTGTCGCAGTCAGCATGGAAAAATCTGTGCCTTGATAAAGTACAAATTGAGGTCGCCCCTGAATATAAATTCTTAGGTATTTTGTTTGACTCTTAGGTATCGTTTATCCCTCACATCATTTGTTTAAGCAATAAATGCCAGAAAAGTCTTAATCTTTTACGTGTTGTCTCCAGCATGGACTGGGGAGTCGACAGGAAAGTCTTGTTAAAACTTTAAAAATCACTTGTCCTTTCAAAGTTTGATTATGGCTGCGTAACAATCATACCTTCGTAAACTGGATTCTATCCTTTACCAAGGTTTACGATTAGCACTTGGCATCTTTAGAATATGTTAATAATTTGTATGCAGAGGCTAATGAACCGTCATTGAATTTACGTAGGAAGAAACTTCCTATGCAATATTACCTTAAATTAAAATCCAATCCTTTACATAAGGTTGTGTTTGAATCGCTCTATAAAGATGTTTTCAAGAAGGAAGATTTCGTTCCTCCCTTCCTTTTGCGCTGCGAAGATGATTTAGGTGTACTTGATTTCATCTGGAGGATATTGCTATTCATCTAATTTCAGATTTTCCTCTCTAGACATCAAAAAGCCCAACCGTATATAAAATTATTGCCAATAAAAAAGCTACAAGAGATCCAATAAAATTTAAAAACCAATTTCTTGAGATTAAAGAGCAGTATTAAATCTATGAACAGATTTATACCGATGGTTCTAAAGACGACGTAAAAGTTGCCCCAACTGCCGTCCTTGATCGTGAATTATACCTGTAATTCCATATCTTCTCAAATAAGAAGAGCCTCCTGAATGTATCCGTGCAATACAATTTTTTCCTGTCCAGCATTTACTGAAAGAGTGCATAGATCTTGCACCGTACAGGCATAAGTACTTTCATGTTAGCAGTTTAAAATCTTTGTTTGATACTGTGAAGCAAGAATCACTATTCGTTTTTTTTCTTATGGAAGTTAACCTTTTTAAGATATAGTTTAACCTTTTTGACATTACGCCTTTTACTTACGGTCTTCAACAGTGTTTATCCTCCTTTAAGGGGGTTCTTCTTCCGTCTATTACAATTTTTGAGTAAACAGGGAAGCCCTGTTTCTCAATACTAGTATTTATTTTGTTGTTTAGTTTACAAGTTAGATTTCAAGGAATATTGACCTATTCAGTCAACTTTTTACCCTGTTTCACAGTTTAACTTAAAGTAAGCGCATGATTTAATATGCAAGTGCGCCCAATATGACCCGAGTTGTCGACGGGCCTTAAAACGCCATCCATTTATTCTGACTTACACGCACATGGGCAATGTATGACGTCATGCTTAAGTCATTTAAAGACCATAAAAAAGCAATTATTAAGCCAAACTGGCCCAACTGTAGTTTCATCTACGGTGCATCTGTCCAAATTTGCAGATGTCTTAGCTGACATCTTTGCAGAGAAATCCTCTTCTTCAAAGTATTCGACAGCATTTCAGAAATTTCAAAATACTAAAGAAAAAACAAAGCTAAATTTTAAGTCGAATAACAATGAACATTACAATAAAGATTTCACTATGAAAGAATTGATGAAAGCATTAAAGAAGTGTCATGACACTGCTGTTGGATGTGACGACATCCATTACCAGTTTTTGAAACATTTACCATTTCGATCCCTCGATAGTTTACTTCGCATATTTAATCAAGATTGGCATACTGGTATTCTCCCAGATTCCTGGGAGGAGGCCATTGTAGTTCCCATACCAAAACCGGGTAAAGACTCGACAAATCATACCAATGATCGCCCTATAGCCTGAACAAGTTGTATTTGCAAAACCATGGAAAGGATGGTCAATGACCGGCTTGTTTGGTTTTTAGACAGAGAAAAAAAAACGGCTTGTTTGGTTTTTAGAGAAAAACAAACTTATTGCTACCGTTCAAAGCGGTTTTCGTTAACAAAGAGGCACTCTCGACCATTTAGTTCGCTTCGAAACTGTTATTCGTGAAGCTTTAATAAAAAAGGAACATGTTGTTTCCGTTTTTTTCGATACCACGTGGAAGTATGGAATCATGTACGACCTCCATGAATTCGGTGTAAGAGGTCGCCTTGCTTATTTCATTTCGGCATTTTTGAATGAACGTCAGGTTAGAGTCCGGGTTGGAGATAATCTCTCAAACCCTCATGAACAAGAAATGGGCGTTCCCCAGGGAAGCATTCTCTGTTACACTATTCAGTGTCAAAATCAACAATATTGTGAAGTCTGTGTGCCCTGGCGTGGAATGCTTTTTGTATGTTGACCACTTCTGTATTTGCTTTAGATCCAAGCATATGCATACAATAGAGCGGCAATTACAGCAAGTGCTGAATAATTTAAGTAAGTGGTCAAGAGAAAATGGTTTCAAATTTTCTAAAACCAAGACCAAATGTATGCATTTCTGCCAATCAAGAAAATTACACTTCGATCATGAACTTACATTAGATGGCAATGACTTCTATTCGTAGTCATTCCCATCAACTTTATTGTGAAAATATAAATAAAACGGCACTGACTTGCTTTGATGACAAACGTTATTTGATGGAGGTTGGAATTAGGATTTTGGCTTATGGTCATTTTAAAACTCCTAATTGATGCCTTTTTAACTAACACCCTCACCTCCACACCCACTCATACATATTAATTATATTTAAATAAATGCATGAAATATATGTGTACCAATTGTTCGTTGTACAATTTTCCTCCTCTTTCCATTTCTATAGCTTATATGAGAAAAATAAGGCTAAAAAGGAAACAACATACAAATTTTGTTTATTAAATACTGATGTAAAACAAAAAAAGAACAAAATTGTGAACTTGATGTTCTTCCTCCTCTTCTTGTTTGTTCTTTTGCTGTATTACATCAATGTCTTTTTGTCTTCATTCCTTGTTCTGGTACAGGTGCTGATGAGTCTGTAAAATAAAGTCAACTAGTTGCTATGTGGTAAGCCACTTTTTAAATAATAAACGTAACCATGAATAAACGTAAATTGGTCCCGGACAAACAGAAAATTGACCATCCACACAAAGTTGTATCACAAAATAGAGGAATTGTAAATATAACACAGTATTTGTTACCTGGTACCTGGACATCAGTCCCAACCATTCTCCCTCCCATTGAACATAAAATGCGTCATCCTGAAAAAAAAAAAGGAGCAAAAGAAAAAAAAACAGAATAATGCACAATCTTAAGAGAGTGAGGAACAGAGACAGGGAACAGAGAGAGAGGGAGAAGAGAGGTAAGAAAGAAAGAAAAGGCAGCTTACAGACAATTCTGCGAACGCTCTAACTGGTGTCGCTGTATACTGAAAAAAGGGAAAAAAAAAACCTTATTATAGATGGAAATGGACAGTTTCATATAATCAGAGTTTTTTTTTTTTCTTCAACATATAATAAACATTGTGGAAAAAAAAAAAAAAAGAAAAACATTGAAACTGCTTAGACTTCTGAAAACATCTGTGAAAAAGAAAAAATGGGTTGAATATATTTCTCAATAATTTATATACCGCCTATTACAAAATTTTACTTATAACATCCTGGCTAGTAGAAGCCTGAACAGCTTCCAAGCCCGTTGTTATGTCACTTGCCATAGAACTGGTTGGAACAGCTTTCATGCTAGTTTCTGTTGACATGCTAGTTCCTGTTGACACGCTAGTCCCTGTTGCTGTAGGTATTGTCTGGAAATAGTGTTTTAAGAGTACATCGTTATATAATGAGCAACACTCCACACAATATTCTTCCCAGAAAAGAACTTTTGTATGTAAGAGTAATTCACACAGTCATGTGCATAGGAATATCAACAAAAAAAATCAAAGATTTCTGAACTGCTAGCCTGCATCAAATGAAAGCGTTAAAACTATGTGTAGAATATGTATTTCTCACATATTGTACAAATAGTTTTTTTTTTTTTTTTCACACATATTCTACATATAGTGTTTTTCTTTTCCCTCCTCCTGTTCCCACAATAGTTGTTGACGACTTCTGTATTTGCTATAGATCCAAGCATATGCATACAATAGAGCGGCAGTTACAGCAAGTGCTGAATAATTTAAGCAAGTGGTCAAGAGAAAATGGTTTAAAATTTTCCAAAACCGAGACCAAATGCATGCATTTCTGCCAATCAAGAAAATTACACTTGGATCCTGAACTTACATTAGATGGAATACAAATTGAAGTCATTCCTGAATTCAAATTTTTAGGTCTTTTATTTGACTCTAAACTGTCGTTTATTCCACACATCAATTACTTAAGTAATAAATGCCAAAAAGCTCTTAATCTTTTACGAGTTGTCTCCAGCATGGAATGGGGAGCCGACAGAAAAGTCTTACTAAGACTATATAGATCACTTGTCCGTTCCAAGTTAGATTACGGCTGTATTGTATATGGCTCAGCCCGACAATCGTACCTTCGGAAGTTGGGTTCTATCCACAACCAAGGTTTACGATTAGCACTTGGCGCTTTCAGGACATCTCCCGTCAATAGCTTATATGCTGAAGCTAATGAACCATCTCTAAATTTACGCAGGAAGAAACTCTCCTTGCAATATTACTTACAACTAAAATCAAACCCTGACAACCCAACTCATGAAATAGTATTTGAACCATTGTACAAGGATGAATTTTTAAAAAGAGAGAAAGTTATACCTCCTTTTAGTTTACGCTGTGAAGCGGATGTTAATTGCCTTGTGATCTTGAGGATGTAGCAAGCCATAAGATTTCTGAAGTTCCTTTATGGACCTCCAAAAGTCCAACTTATATTTACAATCTTGCTTCAGATAAGAAAGGTACTACAGATCCAATGATTTTCAAAACTAAATTCCTTGAAGTCAAAGAACAATATTATACTCATGAAGAAATCTACACAGATGGTTCAAAAGATGGGGAAAAAGTTGCTTCAGCTGCCGCTCTAGACGGTGAATTGTATCAGTTCCGTTTACCTAATAATTCGTCTATCTTCTCTGCTGAGTTAAAAGCCATTGACCTTGCCCTCAACCATATTGAACAAGACGGCTTTTGGCGATACATTATATATACTGATTCTTTATCAGTTATGCAAACACTTGAGGGCGAGAAAACGGATAATCCGCTTGTAGTCAATCTCCTTCAGAAATTATCCAGATTATGCGAAAGAGCTGATATAGTTTTTTGCTGGCTCCCCAGCCATATTGGTATTACTGGTAATGAAGAGGCAGATAAAGCTGCCAAGGACGCATTATCGCTAGAAATTTTACCGTTTAAAGTTCCTTTTAGTGATTTTAAACCTCTTATTAATAGTTTTATTCATGGTGTTTGGCAAAGATCTTGGAGTGATCCTTCAAATCACGAGAACAAATTATTCAATATCAAGCCAAATACAAGTGAATGGCTTCCGGGCTTACGGTCAGACCGTCGAGAAGAAATTATTTTGGCCCGTTTGAGAATAGGTCATACACATATGACGCACTCATATCTTCTCAAAGGAGAAGAGCTTCCTGTATGTATCCCGTGCAATACATTTTTTTCTGTCAAGCATTTACTGATAGAGTGCACAGATCTTGCACCGTACAGGGATAAATACTTTCATGTTGACAGTTTAAAAACTTTGTTTGATACTGTGAAATTAGAATCACTATTCGATTTTCTGAAAGAAGTTAACCTTTTTAAGAAGATATAGTTTTACTTTTTTGACATTTCACTTTTTACTGACGGTCTTAAACAGTGTTTATCCTCCTTTAAGGGGGTTCTATTAAAATGTTTGAGTAAATAGGGAAGCCCTGTTTCTCGGTATTTATTTTGTTGTTTAATTTGTAAGTATTACATTTTAAGGCCTATTGGCATATTCAAAGTTAGCTTTTTATCCTGTAAACAAGGTTGCTTCTTTATTATTTCTCATCTGTGTCAATGTTTCACAGTATAACTTAAAGTAGATGCATGATTGTACATGTAAGTGCGCCCAATATGACCCAAGTTGTCGACGGGCCATAAAACACCATTCATTCATTCATGCATTCCTTTCCATACTGTAAACATTTACATCAAATCTACTATAGAGATACCCCTATTCTTTTGTACTTATTAAGTTTAGATAACTGAAGTTGTTGTCTTAAGACACAACTTATAATCATATTAATGGGGGAGGTTAGTCTAAAACATAATGCCAACATGTCATTGGAACTGACATGAACAATCGGCTCACTAGAATAGCCTACCCACACTGTTTAATGTCCACTGAAATGTCCACTTGACGTAGTAAAAATCGTTGATTCGGGGATTCTACCTACACAAACTCACTGCAGTAGCTTTTCTAAAAGACTGATGTGTCTGATCTCTATCCATAAGTAAGATAGAAAAAAAATTGTTTTCACTTTTATTATTTGGTCATTTGAAATTAAAAAATCACCAAATTAGAAAACTGGCAACTACAAGTATATTGAAACTGCCTTATATGTTACCAGGCTGAAAGTGATCATACAAGTATAATTCTGCCGATAAAATTATGCAAATAGCTATATCATTTTAAGAATAACAATGACATACTAAAGTTACATTTAAAAAAAAAAATTAACACAATAAAATATGATTGCTTCACTTTAACAGAACAGGATGTGTCGAGCTACTTCTGCATTTCAATGGATCAGTGACCTACATCTGATTTGGGTTTACTTTGTTCTGTAAATTAAGTGAATGAGTGCTCTAATTTGAATATGCATTTATCATTCAAAGAAATGATAAATGTAAGTGATAATGTGATTGTGACAATTTTGTCTATACTGGCGTAATCAAGCTGGAGTACTTCAGTATGTAAATCAAAAACCAATGAATATTAACAACATCATTCTTCTCAACAATGATTGATACTTTGGTTAACTGTGTTTTCTGTTGATAAAAAGAAAAATCCTACGTATCAGTCAATAAAAAATAGGTGATCTGTTGAAAAAAAGTGAGAAAAACCTGCATATATATCCGTTATCTAAACTCAATAAAAAATAGAGGTATTTCGGAGATTCTGTGGTATTTCAGTGATTCGTTGGACCACTTTCCCCATAATAATCCAGTATTAATCACCAAAAATCTGTTTCGCCTACTAACAAACAAAACAATGTGGTAGACTGGTATTTGCACATTCAGAAAATTTACCAAATGCAAAGAGCTACAACCAGGGTCAGTCTGTGCAGGCCCACCCGGATTGATTTGTTTTGCAGATGCATCGATTCTTTACCAATCAACAAAATTTCAGACTTGTCCAAATTGAAAGGATTTGCAGATGAAAAAATAAACGTGACTCGAAAATTGAAATTTGATTTGGGAAGGGTAGAAAACATTGTGGGAAAAGGAGAAAATGCTGGTTACAAGCAATTTCTCGTTTTCCCACAATATTTTCAAAAGGCCTTTTCTTCAGGGTCTTTTAAACATGTGACTGTGTGATAAAGAGTTAACTACATAATCCCGACTTTTAACGACGCTAAGAAAGAATGTTTTTGAAAATATTGTGGAAAAAGAAGAAAATGCTGGTAACCAGCATTTTCTCCTTTTCCCAAAATGCTTTCTACCTTATCAAAGACAATTTCTACAATTTGAGTCATATATAAATTGTTGTCTGCAAATTCTTTTAATTTGGAAAGGGCTACATTTTTGTTAGAACTGTTCTGCTGAGCTGCGCATACTGTGCAGACTGACCTGAATAGATACATTTTGCATATGCATTAAACCCAAATTCGAAAGAGCATGGCTCAATATACAGTCTGTTGAGGATACTACCAAATCGAATCTAATGAGTACCCACCACACAGGTGTATACTAAACAACAAAATTTTGGACTCAATAAATTAAACATTTACAAAATAGCAATTTCTGTCTATGTCAGGTGCAAAACACTGTGGGAAAATTCAATTAGAAATTGCTCGATACCAGGAATTTGTTCCTCTACCTATAATGTTTTCAAGAGTATTCACTTTCTGGGTTAACTCTTTTTAACACATAACAAAAATGAAGACTCCTCCAAATTGAATACCATTACAGATGACAATTTCAATGTGGTTTAAATGATGGAACTTGTTTTTGATAGTATAGAAGACACTGTGGGAAAGGGAGAAAATGCTGGTTACCAGTATTTTCTCCTTTTTCTACAATGTTTTCAAAAGGCTTATTCCTAAGCGTCATTAAAACTTGAGATTAGACATGTGGTAAAGGGTTTAAGCGAGGATTGTGCTATATTAATAATAATAAAGAAAATGGAATTATGTTCCACTATAATTATTATACTGTATCTGTCCGTATATTAAGCCTTTTCTACTTCAAGGATTTCCGTCCCCTGACAGGTTGCCACAAGTTTTATGGAACCCATCTGCGTGCACATTTCTAAGTTCTCTTTTGGTTCTTGGCTCATAATTGCTTTGTGCAATATATCAGAATCTATGGTAAGGCAAGAACCATCCTCAAGAAATAGCTCTGTCATGGAATCTGTCGCTGATATTCCCTCTACTGTGATCAATTTCTTTGATGTGGGTGTTTCACACTTCTGTTACAAAAGAAAGTAAAAATTACAAAAGGATTATATAAAGGATGTTTGAATTTATCAACTAAAATATAAATCAGGGGTATTAAATTGTATGTCTGGTTCACTATTAGAATTCCCAATTCTGTTCTTTTTGGCTGTATTGATGTTATAGACCTTGCTCTCCACCAGACGGAAAAATCTTTGATTATGAACCAACTTTTTGTAGTCAGCATGTGAGAAGCTGCGTAAATGTTTGACGTTTCTGAAATTGCAAACATTATGGGAAAGGAAGGAAGGTTATGGGCATTTTATATGTTTTAAGAGGCCATCATCCTCAGGGATATAGAAACAACCATATGATGATTTGTTAAAAAAATAAAAAAAATAATGGAGAGAGCAGCTTAGAGCTGAAAATTGGTCATTTTGATAACAAATGCGAATAGAAAATAAAAAATAAGTTAACAATTTACACTTTATGCTCAAGTTAATAATGTGTGTATTGTTAATTCAACATGACTGCACTTTACCATACAATCCTGACTTTTAAAGACCTTGAGAAAGAAAACTTTTTTTAAAATGCCGTCAACTATCATTTTCTCCTTTTCATCCATGTTTTCTAATTTTTCAATACAAAGTTTTGAATCACACTCATTTCGTTGTCTGCAAATGCTTTCTATTTGGAACAGTCTAATATTTTGTCATTTGGTAGTAATTGATTTGATTACTGATTAGACTGTATCAAGAATTATACCTTCACTCGAGATCTTGCAGTTGTAGACAAGACTTGTTAGATTATTGTATGTGTTAGTTACTACATCCGTGATAACAAAGTGTTCCCCTGGTCGTACAGCTGCACAAGCACAGTCCCTCCACAGTGTTACCTTGCTCTGACCCGACTCATCCTCAACTGTTATAGTCTTGATAGGGACAGGCTGGCCTTTCACTTCCACATTTCTTGACTCCTCTTCCTAAAATAGATCATACCTTTTTAATAGTACAATTTCATATTACGAACACTGCATGTGGGTGCCAGTGCTCAGCTGCAATCGAAAAAGGGGCATAACTACAGATGGGCCGGTATGTGGGCAATTTGCAGCTGGTTTTTTAATTGCTTGTTTATGGCTTTTTTTAATGACTGACACGTGACGCCATAGCGTGCCCAGGTGCAGACACGTCATAGAGTACAAATGAGCGTGCCCAGATGCGTGGAGTTCAGATATTTATGGAAACAACGCTCTGGAATCGTGAGAACCGGAAACGGTATGTCCGTATAAGGAAAAGACGGGGCCCTTAGCAACGCGAGCGCGGGTCAGGTATTTATAGAAACGACGCTCTTGAATCGTGAGAACCGGAAACGAGATGTCCGTATAAGGAAAAAGCGGGTCACAGATGACGCGAGCGTGACGCAAGCATACAGTCATCGCAGTGAGTTTCGGCGCGAAAAAACCGGAAACGGTTTATCCAAATAAGGAGAAGGCCAACCGCGTCAAGTATTCGTTGGGAAGCAGCTCAGAGGAGCATATAAGAGAAGGTGGCAAGCTTTGAAAACTGCATTCGAATCTTCATCTCGAGCGGATTTGCAAGTGACTGATTAAATCAGAAATTTATCTGCCGTTGCCTTTAGTGCCAGAGAAGAAAAAAATAAGGTAAGATTTTCTACGTATTTTATTTCGGTTATCACTTTTGTGTTTGCGAGGATCAATTTAGAGAGGCATTACGAACCTACCGTAGCGTAGTTCGATCTGGATCCGTATTTTTCATCACCTAAAGTATCAGTTTTATGAGATGATTAGGAAAAGAAAATACGTTCAGCGTACACGAAAATGTAAAGGATTCTGAATGTACGAGGCGCGTGGAAAAGTGCTAAGGCGACCCTTACCTTTCCTCCGCGGAATGATGTTTTACTGAGTAGGATAGAAAACGCGTGAATGAAATAAGCAGACCGTGCGAGATCATTACCTGTAAGAGCCGAACTGTTTTCAAACGACAGGCTCCTTGTCAAGAAATGTTTATTTATCGAGAAATAAGATTAAAAAAGAATATATAAAACCGAATACAGTGTACAATAAAAGAGTGACAGTCTAAACACGCTAAATTCCTCCCGCTGTGATGCATACAGATGTTTTTTTTCACGCTTATTACTTCATGACCGCAATTTTTCGACCTGTTACGAACTTTTTCAGTTTTAGAAATAAGTGGTTGGTACCTTTGGACCAATGTTGGGGGAGAGTTTAAATTTTCCTACGGTGCACGAAATATCGAGATATTTCGAACCAAAAAGCCAATGTGACTCGTTTTAAGGATCGCTAATTCGCTAATCTGAGCAGGCACGAAGTATGAAAGGGAACTTGACCTCAAAACAAGCTACTCACTGGAACATTACAGAAAACCCTTACCAACCGTGCCTTTTTTTTTTTTTGGTCTGCTACTAAGTTTTTCATTTGTCGAATGGGTCCTGCGTACCTACTTTGGAGGAGAGTTTAAATTTCCTACTATACAACAAAAGATCGCGATATTTCGATCTTGAAGCCGGTACGACTCGTTTAAAAACCACTTACTCGCTGAAGGTCGTAAGCTTAAGAAGGGTCTTGACTCCGTAACAAGTACAGACGCTGTAACCTTTCAGAATATTCTTTTCCCTGCTTGACTGATTTTTTCGGTCTGTCGCTAACTTTTTTTATTTGTCGAAACAAGTGGTACGTACCCGCGAACCGATTTTAGGGGAAGATTTTAAATTTGTCAGTGGTACAAAAATGACCGCGGTGTCACCTCATGGTTGTCAATGCAACTCGGCTAAGGTGACCACTCACACGCGGAGAAGACGAAACAGCTTAGAAAAAAAAAGGTTTTAACCTTGGAGGTAAGTGCGCCCTAACATAGTTGCGAAACCTTTAACCTACTGTATTGACCTTTTTTTTTTGCGAACTGCTACTAACTTTTTTTTCTTTTACCGGTAGCAGTCTCGGCTACCTACGGACATATTTTAGAGATGACTTTCAACCTTTTTTTTTTCTTTTAAAAGATGCTAGTGTAACTGTAATACCTCAACCCTACAAAGAACCGTCCAATGACGGCACGGAATAGCTAGTTCAGGGAGAAGGATCGTGACCCTAAAAAAAGATAGCACACAACAAGCGTGTATGACTCTAGAAATTTCTTTACCTTGTAGAATTTTCTTCTTTTCAATCTCTTACTTTCATTCGAGCGCTTATTACCGCGACAATTTTGACTGTTTATGGATACTCATATCAAGACAATTCTTTCGCATAAAGCATACAAGATAAATCTTACCTTCTTATATCGTTGGAGAAATCCATAATTTCCAGTTGTTGTTTTTTTAAATCCATTTATTTTTTAGTAACCTACCACAAACAAAAAAGTGGACACGTTTACAACAAAAAAAAAAAAACTCAGAGACTTTATAACTGCTCATTTTTACCCTTTATTTAAAAAAAAAAAAACACCACAAAAGATTAATACATTATAATAAAATGTCTTCAAGTTTTTTTACTTCCGCTTTTACTTTTCTAAGTTGCTCCCTGGCCTGTCTCTGAAATATAAACAAAAGTACAAAATGAAAATGACTTGATACAGAAACTTAGATAAACAAAACAATGAAAACAGAATATAAGGACAAAAAAATGAGCCTTAAAAAAAAAAAAAAGTTTTAAAAGTTCAATTTTCTTAACTTTTAAAAAAGCGAAGCGCAAAAAAAAAAGTATCAAGATTTACCAATTGCTCCTCTGTTTCCCAGAGAACGGTGTCTTCTCCGGGATCTACCGTTGAGGCATCCGATCCTGGTGTCTGGAAAATAATAAACGCATACATTTAGAATTATAACTTAATCTTTTGCGACACTGTTATGGAAAAGAAATAATACAGAAAGAAAATAGAAAATACTCGTATCGGAATTTTCTCTTTCTTTAGGATTTTTCCTTTTTTTTTTTTAAATTCTATTTTTTTTTAAAGAAAAGTATCGTACCAGTCACATTTAAAAATTCGACTGCATATGCTCTAAAGAGACATTTTTTTCTGTAGGGGATGATATGGGTTAAGAGACAATTATGTTTTCGATACAAAACACATAATACTTATTTAAAATAATTCCAATATTATATAAAATAAAAGCTTACGGCAAAAAGTCTTCTAGGCCTCAGCTCCCTTTTTTCCGGGGTGTCTACCACTATTGGTGAGTATTCTGAGTTCTGAAAAGAAAAACGAATCATATTATCAAATAAGGAAACCGACAAATCTACATTTTTTCACTATATTCATTTATAAAAGCTTAACCTCAAACTATGAAAAATAACCGATAAAAATTGGACATGAACAATATATAAGAAGAAATAAAAGATCTCACTAAAATACTTACGCCACTAGCCATTTTTTATTTATCAGTCACAACCATCAAATATTTTGCGAAAATATTAATAAAACTTCACTTTGCTCTTTCGAAGACAAACGATATTTGTTACATTGTGGAGTTGCCTCACTCGCTTATGGTCATTATAAGATCAAACAAGTTTCTACGAATGAAAGCATTCCTTCTCATTAAATTGCTACAATATATGTAAAGGGAAATATAATGGGATGAGGAGAAACAGGTGTTCCTTCGCATGCTATAGTATTTCCATCCATACTTGTATATAGATAGAAAGGAAAAACTCGAACAACAAATCTACTTTATTTATTTTTATTTTAATTATTTATTTATTTATTTATTATTTTTAGACGTTGGTGAGCCCTCCCTGGATCTGAAAAGACAGAAAGTCTACATTTTCCACATGATCTAATGAAAAATAGTGACAATAATAATCTTTAAGAATTATTATTACCACTATTTTTTGTAACCTTTTTAATCAATGTAAATATTACCGTCACTTATTTTCGAAACGTTTTAGTCGATGAAAATATTAGTGTTACTTTTTTTCGTAACGTTTTTAATCAATGTAAATATCATTAGAAACATTTACTTTTGGTGATGGATTAAAATATTGAATAATATAAATGACTTGGAATTATTCTATAAAATAAACCACTTACGGGCACCGCAAAAAATCTCGTTTCCCCTATTACATTCTGCAAAAAAAAAAAGTCATTTTGTTTGCTATGAAGGTTTTTTTAATCAGCATTGTTCATTATGAAACTTATCTTTGAAGAAAATGTGGGTTGTCTTGATCTACTACTTTTTCCTCAATATTTTCAAAGTCTTAAGGTAACAATTGTTCGTGTCTTTAAGTGCAGATCAATATCTTATTTAATATCTTAATTGCAACAAAGACACAGATGGAAAAACATTTTTAAACTTACGAATAGCTGCTCCTCAGTCTCAGACTCAACCGTAATGGTACTCGTTGAGGCAGGTGTCTGGAAAATATGTAAAAGACCGAATAACACCGTTTCATAAACTGCTTTATCAATGCCTCGCTATAAAATCAGAAAACATATTGTTATGTAAATACCCAGTTATTCCTAGCTTTGTTCATGTGTGTATCTATTTTGAATGGTTTTCCCCTGTTGCTATTTTTAGAACTGAATTCTCTCTTGTGGAATATTGCTCTGGAAGTTTCCGGGCCTTGTTACAATTTGATTACTAAGAATTATGCAACTGATTTTAACATGAATTTTCTGGAAGTTTCCCTGTTATTATAAAAGGAAAAGCTTTTTACATCTCAGTGTTCACTAGTTAATACATGATTGCCAGACTACAGTGGGGATTATTTTGTGTTTGTGTCATATAATTAGTGCTTGGATTACATTCAGTTGGATTAGGATCAGACTAGACTAAAATGAGGATTATTTCATGTGCTTGGATTACATTCAGTTTGGATCAGGATCAGATTGGAATTAAGACTGGAATAGTTTGTCTTCTGAATTTAACGTCTAAGGTATTGTTTTGTACTATTGTAATATTGTCACTGTTTATTTGATATTTTTGTTAATAAATTCTGTTAATTGTTATCGTTTGTTGCAGGCTTCTTCTTTCTAGTTACGCCTGACTCGTAACAGAAATTGGGGGCTCGTCCGGGATTGGAAACTAGACTAACGCATTCGTTTTCCTTTTGGGATTAACCATCGATTGGAAAATAAGACTAACGCATTCGTTTACTAATCAGTAATTATAATACAATTTTGTACTTGAATCCAGCAACAAACAAACATGTCTTTTGACTTAGATAAATTTACGACTGAACCGTCTGTGGAGTTATTGAATTTGGGTAAAAAGACTGATTTGCTTAATCTTGCGAAGCATTATAAATTGTCTGAAATAAAATCTTCAATGCGTAAACATGAAATTAAGAACATTTTGGTACAATATTTTGTTGATGAGGAGATTTTCAATGAAAATGCTCTTTCCCTGATAGTTGACGTTCAGTCAGTTTCAAGTTCGAAAGAACTTGAATTAAAACTTCAGATCAGACAGTTAGAAATAGAAAGAGAAAGGGAAAGAGAAGAAAGAGAAAGGGAAAGACAGAGAGAAGAAAGAGTAGAGAGAGAGAAGGAAAGAGAAAGAGAAAGGGAGAGAGAAGAAAGAGAAAGGGAAAGAGAAAGGGAGAGAGAAGAAAGGGAAAGGGAAGAGAGAGAGAAGGAGAGAGAATTTCAATTAAGAATGAGGGAAATAGAAATGCAAGAAAGAGCAAATCAGCCCAAGCAAAAGATTGAATACAATTTCGATGTTACAAAACATATTAGGCTTGTTCCTCCATTTCAAGAAAAAGAAGTTGATAAATACTTCCTACACTTTGAAAAAGTTGCAGAAAACTTAAATTGGCCAAGAGAGCACTGGACTTTGCTTCTGCAAAGTGTTTTGATAGGCAAAGCTCGTGAAATTTATACACAACTAGGTGTTGAACAATGTCATCATTATGAGACTGTTAAAGAACTTATTCTCAAAGGTTATGAGCTGGTCCCAGAAGCATATAGACAAAAATTTAGAAATTGTAAAAAAGATTCTAACCAGACTCATGTTGAATTTGCTAGAAACAAAGAACAGTTATTTGATAGATGGTGCTGTTCTAAGAAAATAGACCAAAATTTTGATAAACTCAGACAACTTATGTTAGTTGAAGAATTCAAACGTTGTATTCAATTTGATGTTAAGACATTCTTAGACGAAAAACAAGTTGAAACTTTAGAAGAAGCAGCTCGTCTGGCTGATAATTACTATCTTACACATAAAGTTTCTTTTATTGCCAAAGCAAAACCTACTTCCTCACATCCCCAAAATAAATTTACGTCTGGTAATTCATCTGGCATGCCCAGTCAATCCAATACACCCAAACCCAATTCTACTAGTGAAACCAAAAGTCAATACCCCTTATCTCGACCCACTTGTAACTATTGTAAGAAACCTGGTCACCTTGTTTCTGAATGTTTGAAATTAAAAAGGAAGTTAGAAAGTGATGAAGCCAAACCAACAGGGCTCACCACTCTTAGGCCAAGGCCACAGTCTTCTATCAAAACCAATACAATTGACATAGTCACAAAACCCAAGTCTGATTCTACTATGGAGATTTTTGAACCATTTATGTTGAATGGTTTTGTATCACTTTCAGGTGATAATTGCCCACCTACCCCTATTAAAATTTTAAGAGACACAGGAGCTTCTCAATCTCTTATTTTAGCAGATATACTGCCTTTTTCTGAGAAGACTTTTTCC
This sequence comes from Tridacna crocea, assembly GCA_943736015.1. NCBI lineage: Eukaryota > Metazoa > Mollusca > Bivalvia > Cardiida > Cardiidae > Tridacna > Tridacna crocea. The sequence goes on along the minus strand of OX031057.1, from coordinate 10,288,429 downwards.
GGTACTAGTGTCCTTATTCAGGGTGTAGAGTGTGGAACTGTTAATATCCCTCTCCATCATGTTAATTTGTCATCAGATTTGGTTACTGGGCTTGTGGTTATTGGTATTAAACCTTCCTTACCATTTAAAGGTGTCCATTTACTGCTAGGCAATGACTTAGCTGGAGATAAGGTTGTGGTTAATCCACTTGTAACTGACACACCAAATATAGGTCAAACAGATGACCCTATCGAGCAGGAAATTCCTGACTTGTATCCTTCTTGTGCAGTTACCCGAGCTATGGCTAAAAAGGCCATTTTGAAAAACTCAAACTCTGACATTGACTTGACGGATACTTTTATCGGTCAATATTTTAATAATGAGATTAAAAAGTCTCTTGATCCCAGTTTGTCCGATACTCAGACAGACTCGTCAATGTCTTGTCATTTACCACCACGGTCTATTGACCAAGGTCATGACACGCTGTCAAAGTCACAGCTTATCCAGGAACAGCAGACTGATCCTGAGATTTCAAAATTAATTTTTAGGGCTTTACCTGAAGATGAAATTTCACAGGTCCCAATGTGTTACTATATAAAGAATGGGATTCTTATGAGAAAATGGCGACCATTTGATGTCCCAGTTGATGATGAATGGGCTGTTTACCACCAAATTGTGGTTCCAAAGTCATATCGTCACGAAATACTAAGTATAGCCCATGAAAGTCCTATGTCAGGTCATCTAGGTATAAACAAGACTTATCACAAAATTATTACTCATTTTTATTGGCCTGGTCTCAAATCGGATGTCTCTAAATATTGTAAAACTTGCCATACATGTCAAATGGTAGGTAAACCCAACCAAACCATTCCCAAAGCTCAATTACAACCTATTCCTGCTTTTGATGAACCTTTCAGTAGGATACTTATAGATTGTGTTGGTCCTTTACCTCGAACCAAGTCAGGAAATGAGTATCTCTTAACAATTATGTGTACTTCTACACGTTTTCCTGAAGCTATTCCTTTAAGGAACATAAAAACAAAGTCAATAGTCAAAGCTCTTATAAAATTTTTCACATTTGTTGGTCTTCCAAAATCAGTTCAGACTGATCAAGGGTCAAATTTTATGTCTGGTATATTCCAACAGGTTATGCATGAATTAGGAATCAAGCAATATAGGTCATCCGCCTATCACCCTGAAAGTCAAGGTGCTTTAGAAAGATTTCACCAGACATTAAAAAATATGATAAGGTCATATTGCTTTGACACTGAAAAAGATTGGGATGAGGGCATCCATTTGTTACTATTTGCAACCAGAGAATCTGTACAAGAATCTCTTGGTTTCAGTCCTTTTGAATTAGTTTTTGGCCATTCTGTTCGTGGACCTTTAAAACTTTTGAAGGAGAAATTTCTCTCAAATGATGAAACACCTTTGAATTTACTGCAGTATGTTTCTGACTTCAGAAATAGACTGTCTAGGGCATGTGAGGTTGCTAGGTCTAATCTTAAAACGTCTCAGGGCAAAATGAAAGCAAGATATGACAACTATGTTATAGATAGAAAATTTAAACCAGGTTACAAAGTCCTTGCTCTTTTACCAATACCTGGCAGACCTCTACAGGCAAGATATTTTGGACCCTACACTATTGACAAGAAAACAAGTGATTTGAACTATATAATTAATACTCCAGGAAGACGTAAAAACAAACAAATGTGTCATATAAATATGTTAAAGGAATACTTTGACAGAGATAGCTCTATTTCAAAACCAATTACAGTTGTAAACACTGTCCCACAAGAATCAAATGTATCTGATCTTGAAGTAAATTCGGACTTTATTGATAAATCTGATCCTGGTCCATCTAAACTTGAGAATTCTGATATTTTGAGAAACCTCGACAACAAACTTTCTCACTTGGAACCATCGCAGCAGGAAGAGCTGAAACAGTTGATACATGAATATGAACATTTATTTCCCGATATCCCCACAAGAACAGATAAAATCTATCATGATGTCATTGTGGAAGATTCTAAACCAATAAAGCAACATCCATATAGAATGAATCCTTTGAAACAGAAATACCTCCAAGATGAAGTAAAATACTTACTGGAAAATGACTATATTGAACCTAGCCAGAGTAATTACAGTTCACCATGTATATTAGTACCGAAATCAAATGGAACTTTTAGAATGTGTACTGACTATCGTAAGGTGAACTCTGTGACAAAAACAAACTCTTTTCCAATACCAAGAATTGATGACTGTATTGACAAAGTTGGAAATTCTAAATATGTCACCAAATTCGACCTGCTAAAAGGATTCTGGCAAGTTCCACTGACTGATAGAGCAAAAGAAGTATCAGCCTTTGCTACTCCAAACGGTCTGTACCAGTACAAAGTTATGCCGTTTGGGATGAAAAATTCTCCTGCAACGTTTCAGCGGCTTATAAACAACGTTATATGTGGATTAGATGGCTGTGATGCATATATTGACGACGTCATCATCTACTCAGACAGTTGGAGTGACCACCTTCAAAGAATCAGGAAGTTCTTCGACAGACTCAGTAAAGCGAAACTGACTGTGAATCTTGCAAAAACTGAATTTTGTCATGCTACTGTAACATTTCTAGGACATCTTGTGGGACAGGGTCAAGTTAAACCTTTAGAAGCTAAAGTCAATGCTATCTCTGAGTTTCCTGTGCCTAAATGTAAAAGACAGCTGATGCGATTTCTTGGTATGGCTGGCTATTATAGGAAATTCTGTAAAAATTTCTCAGGTATTGCTGAACCTTTAACAAATTTACTTAAGAAAAGCACAAAGTTCAAATGGAATGACATATGTCAAGATGCATTTGATCGTCTGAAAGCCATACTAAAGAGTGCACCAGTTCTCTTGGCACCTGATTTTGACAAATGTTTCAAATTAGCTGTTGATGCAAGTGATGTTGGTATTGGTGCTGTTCTTTTACAAGAAGATAATAATGGTATTGATCACCCAGTTTGTTACTTTTCGAAGAAGTTTAACAAACATCAGAAAAATTACTCCACCATCGAAAAAGAGTGTCTTGCTTTAATTCTGGCAATCCAGCAGTTCGAAGTTTATTTAACCTTTTCAACATCACCAATTGTTGTATTCAGTGATCATAATCCTTTAAGTTTTCTACACAAACTTAAGAATAAGAATCAAAGATTACTGAGGTGGAGTTTATTGCTTCAAGAGTTTAATCTTGACATAAGACACATAAAAGGGAAAGATAACATTATACCAGATGCTCTTTCAAGAGTTTGAAATTCCAATAGTCATTTTTCCCTAAATCAAGTTTAAACTGTTTTTTCTTTTAAATTGTACTTTCATTACCTTGATTATTTTCATTAGTCTGAAATAATTAATATTTGAGATTGTCATTTCCTATGTAATACTTCAGTTAAAGTATCATATACATGTATGTAAATGATATTGCAAAAAAGAAAGATTTATTTCATAAACCTTTCTTTTTCTTTTCAAGGGGGGAAGTGTTATGTAAATACCCAGTTATTCCTAGCTTTGTTCATGTGTGTATCTATTTTGAATGGTTTTCCCCTGTTGCTATTTTTAGAACTGAATTCTTTCTTGTGGAATATTGCTCTGGAAGTTTCCGGGCCTTGTTACAATTTGATTACTAAGAATTATGCAACTGATTTTAACATGAATTTTCTGGAAGTTTCCCTGTTATTATAAAAGGAAAAGCTTTTTACATCTCAGTGTTCACTAGTTAATACATGATTGCCAGACTACAGTGGGGATTATTTTGTGTTTGTGTCATATAATTAGTGCTTGGATTACATTCAGTTGGATTAGGATCAGACTAGACTAAAATGAGGATTATTTCATGTGCTTGGATTACATTCAGTTTGGATCAGGATCAGATTGGAATTAAGACTGGAATAGTTTGTCTTCTGAATTTAACGTCTAAGGTATTGTTTTGTACTATTGTAATATTGTCACTGTTTATTTGATATTTTTGTTAATAAATTCTGTTAATTGTTATCGTTTGTTGCTGGCTTCTTCTTTCTAGTTACGCCTGACTCGTAACAATATTTTTCAATTCACACTCATTCTTTACTTTACAACTCGCTTTCATTCTAAATATTTCAGGAAATATACTCACTGTAAAAACCAACTGCTTGGTCTGTGTATGAGTCTGTGTATGAGGCGGTAACAGAGGCGGTGTTACCGCCTCATACTGAGGGCTTTGTACCTCCGTCAGGGGAGACTGAAATATAGTAGGTATAAAATAGGCATGCCTCCTATCCTCGGAGTAAGAATTATCCCTGTCCTCGGAGTAAGAATTATCCCTATCCTCGGAGTAAGAATTTATCCTTATTCTCCAAGTAAGAATTTATCCTCATTATCAATTATCCGTGTGAATGCGCATTTCATCCTTTATTGGGCAAATCTCAACAACTTGGCACTACGGAAGCTCCTCTTCGTCCAGAAAAGACGGTAAGTTATCATGAATAAAGAAGACATTTCTATACAACAGACACATTATTTAATTAGCATTATACACAAAAATACCATTAAAATATATGGTACATTAAGTTGATAGTAAAAAACAGTTATTGTTACTAATTTCTTTGGTCTCCCTATAGTTTTATATATTAACACAAAATTCACTTTGGGGGGTTCTGCTTTTTCCACAGTCTTTGGTTTCCCGATAGTTTTATATATTAACGCAAAATTCACTTTGGGGGGTTCTGCTTTCTTCACAGTCTTTGGGGAAGGTTCCACGAATGTTAAATCTTCGCCAACATGCAGCATTTGTAATTGTTTTGCGACTATGTCCATCCTTTCGAGTCTTTTATCAGGTTGAATTTGTTTTGGGACTAATCCGTGAGCACAGTACTCCATATCGAAATTACTTTGAACGACGACTTTAGGTCGAGGCGGTCTTGTCGTAATTGGTTGCAGCCAACATTCTAAATAAGCATCCGCGTATTCCTGTGTAACCATTGTTTTTCCACTTCTTGTAATATAGTGCGTTGGTTTTTCAGCCATTGTATTAGTAGTAATAGACCTGTACGAATTATGACGAGCGCGTGAGTGAACATCAGAAGAAGAGCTCTTTGCAAGGGAAAACCTCAAACTGATCGGTAAAAAGTGACCGTTTACATAGGCGTAGCAAACCCAAAGGAAATTTTACTTTGAAAGCCCTATACATTTGTATATGATATATACTTAGATTCAGTTAATATGTGTTAATCACTAATACTTTATAAACATTGAACATACTCTACAATATCTATCCTTGACACGCCAACAGAAACCGAAGTGGTTTTCAAGTATATTGGGATATTTTGTTGAGGAAAATGGAGCTACCAGATTTAATTTTATACGAGAAGCTTTGTTCAATTGATAAAGACAAATATTATAGATATGATTAAATAAACGTCTGCAAATCAATCCTGCGATGTAACTGGTATTGAAATCTATATAGTACGTTACTGTATTTTTCTCGTTAACTTGTATGATGCAAGCTTGGCTTGCTCGTGCATGAGTATACATAGGCTAAGCCTATTTTTTCTTCGTTTAAGGTTGTGGCAAAACACTTAAGTAACATGAATTATTTTCAGTTACGAACTCAAAAGTTAAAATAGATTAGTTAAAGCAGTAAAGAATGAGGTATTGCCCATTCTGAGGTCATACATGGCCCAACAAAGAAAATGGGGTTTTACATGTATGTTGCAGAACATCCGGAAGAATGTGGACCAACTGCTTAACGGTGCTAGGGACCTTATAAACATGGGTTTAATTGCCTAATGGTACCAGAGACCTTACAGATACTGTCCTTTAAAAAGTTTGCGACAGATATCTTAAAAGGTGAAATGATTACTGATCAAGATTAAGACAACGAAGATACAAAGATTTCAAAGGCAAACAGCTCATCCGTTTCTTTGAATTGATAATTCCATTTGAAAGAAAGATTCGAGAGCCTGTTCAACATAGCTTGATGGTCTATGTTTTTGTTTCAAAACTAGTAATCAGAAAGCACTTGCTATTCGACTGCTTTCGTATGCTGTTATGTAATACTAGGGATAAAAAAAAAGGGGGGGGGAAGGAGTAAGGAGTAGTTTCTCGTATTCAATTGTCACTCAGCCTGATTTGATTTTCCAATTCGAGAATAACCTAACAACTATATCAATCAGCCGAATATAAATTACAAAAAGTAACATAAACATGCAAAGGCTTACCGGCCTCATCATAAGCCCTTACAGGGGACTATTAAGTTTTTTATGCTGCAAACAAAAAATGTTGCAAGATATAGATAAATACAATATATATTTTTCTCTGTAATCATATACAATGCACAATTTTATTCAATAAGATGTGCATTTTGGGTGTTTGAATAAGGGGATGATCATTTAGTAATCAGTAACTTTAATTTTATTACACCAGATATGATGTCATCGTAACGTTATTACACTGATTTGAATACAATCCTCATAATCCTCATAATCAACGCACTATTGATCATGTGACAGTGCCACTGGTCTTTACAAAATCGAAAATTGCACAAAACAGGTTACATAACCAATTAAAGATACTTTCCCTTTTTTTTTTTTTTTTATTTTTTTTTGTTTCTTCGTTACTAATCACTTGCCAGCTATTGGCTTACTGGATTTAGTGATAATTACTTTCTGAGTGTTTATTTGTTGTTGTTTTGCATGACCTACTTTAGTAGACCTTGGGCAAGTATAGAAACGATAAATTTGTACTTGGAATATCTATTAAGATTAATTTTACATTAATCACCAGTTTCTCCTTTTCAAGCAAAGTTTTCTTAAATATAAAAAAGAATTATCAAAAGTACGCTTAAGTACATCTTAACCTATCAAGTTTATACTTACGTTGGTCCAGGTTCAAGGAAAAGAGGTAAAATGGGGTAAATAAACTACCAACCCTAGTCATTTCTGTTTGGTAGGTGTAAATCGACATAAACATTTTGCTTGGCCTTTTTTGCATTTTGCTCAAATGGGTTGAGAACGCCCCCTTATCGAGTCCGCTACTCACTGTCGTCGTCCAAAGTTCTCGTACAGGTCTAATAATATTAAACTTGATGTTGTTGCTTGCTAAACGTGTTGGAACTAGTTATAAGGCTCTTTCGCACCCGAATCAAAGGTCGCCCCCATATTTTTTACTGAATGACCTACCCCCAAAACGAATTATAGTGTGACGTAGCCTTTCATGAGGTGATTTTTTTTTACTACTCACTTCCTGTGAGTAAATCAGCGCGGGGATGTATTTTGAAAGAATTTTAACACTTTTCATGTAAAGAATATCCAGAAATAACCTTGTTTTAGACTTCATAAAAAACGGAAAGCTAGTAAAGAACCGCAGATCAATCGTCATCAGACTCGCTATTCTGGGGGAGTGATTGTCAAGAATGCTCATCGTCATATATCCGGTCTATGGAAAAAATATTCCAGTATGCACTGAGCATAAGATGATGAAAGGGATGGCTCATATTGTGTCACAAACCGTGACCTTTTAAATAGGACACTCGCTTCATGTCATATTCGATTAGAGTATGGCTTCTTTATCATGCATTAAACGCATATATTTTGACAAAGACAGTTGAATTGATACTCTGTTTCGATGACGATCTTCACCCAATAATAAACAGAGTTTATCTGAGCGAAATGTCTATTAGTAGTTCACTTTATCTTACAGTGCTGCTTAAAATGTGGGATCTGTCGGGTAGGGCAAGGATGCTGATGTTATCTGTTCTAAATGAAAAAAGGAATGTGTCACTAGTAACTGTGTAACCTCCTTACGCTATACGTGAACTTTTTTTCATTTATCGCCTCTACGGCAGACGAAAATATGACGAGAAAAGCGGTTATTCGTTACTAGAACAGTGCTTTTTTCGTTATGAGAGCAGTTACTCATTACGAGAACGTGTTTAATGAGCACCTGTTTTCTCCATTATTAACTTTGTAGTTCCTATGACCATTTTCCTCAGATTTTAACCCATCATCATCTGAAAGAGCCGGTGTTCTGTGAGAGAAGAAGAATTGCTTGTAATGAGCAATTTCTAAGTTTCCCCACAATGTTTTCTAAATCGTTTTGCTCATGGGATTTGTTAAGAAAGGGATTAGTTGTGGGGAAACAAAAAAAAGGTTAATTCTTTCCAGAAAAGACCATGTCTTTGAAAGGTTACTCAGTGAACTTTCATCTACCTCGATTTTGAAACGTCAGGCAACTTACCCATCATCGGCCCACGCAGTCTACCCAACCCAGGTCGGACTCTATAAAACCCCGTGCTCTCAATAAACATGTGTATAACACGTCTTAGCTTGAGCAGCAGAAACTTGTCTGTAGGATTACATACCGGGTACTTATTAAGATGGCTGACAGATATGTTTAGATATGTCATTCGAGATGTGGGATTCCTTTAAATCTGCAAACAGTACAGTTTTAATGGATTTACAGGCTAAAGTTGACTTTTTAAATAATCAGCTATGTGACATGCGGCGGGACATGGATGTGGCAATGGTTGAAAATGACAATTTGAAGCTGGAAATTAATAATTTAAAACGGGAAAAAAACAGTGCGGTGCAGGACAAGGAACTGATTCACGCCGAAAAAGAAGCCTTGCATACTGAAGTATTACTTCACCGAGGTACGATTGCGGACCTCGAGTTCAGGAACAAATCCTTAAACGACGAAAATACGACTTTGCAGAGAAGACAAACGGTTTTACAACGACGAATCCGGGAACTCAAAGAAAAAAATACAAAAGTTTCTGAAGCCATTACTGAATCGAGGGCAGAGTGTAATGACATAAGACGACAACTAGAAGAACAAATTAAAACAACGACACAAATGGAGGAAAAAGCAGATACTTCTGAGGCGAATTATCTCGCTTTATATAAATCTTTTGAAGTTATTAAGACCGAGGTGGTTAACGTTTACACACAAGAAGGGTCGCCCATACAAGATAAGGAATTCCTAGCATATGAAAACATTTCGGATGTGGAGCCAGATAGTGAAGATGTCGAAGATGAAGTTTATGTTGCTACAAAAGTAACACCTATGGAGGGTAAGATAAAAAACAAATTTTTGATATAACATTTTATTTGCATTTCCAGAGATATTCTCAAGAAACAACTCTATCATAGGCTCTCCTAATTAGGAATGTAAATAAATTCTTCAACTGGTAAAAAACGTTATCTATGACAATTGAAGCAGTAAAACACCTTTAGAAAAACGTGAGCAAAAAAGTGAAAGACCGTTTCATATGTGTCAAAAACTCATCTCCCTATCCAATGTTTTCAACGTCGTATGTATAAAAAAAACGCTGTAGATAACGTTTTTCACTAGTTTCAGGTTATATATCTCTTTGAAAAAATAAACGATTTGTCTTCGCCTACTTTGGCACTTAATGACTGGAACCGAAATATACATATCACAGCACTTGGCTTACTCGAAAACATAAAAAAAACATATATAAAAAGTCTTCTCAGAGCATTAGCTATTTACAAATAGTGTTGGTCAAGATTTAAAGTTATATCCGTATCATTTAATCTTAACCAGCACTATTTTTGAAATATGAGTATCATTTCCACAAGCACTTAACCCTTTCCCTGTCCTACCAATTTTAGGTTATTCTGACTTTAAATAGAAGAATATGTAGACAAATTAAAATGCTATTATGAGAAAGAGCAGAAAACATTGTGACAAATATCTTCATTTACCACAATGATTTCAAAAGCCATCTCCTGTTAAATGACTATATCATTAAAGAAAAAGGGTTTAGATCAGTCACATTTCTTAAACTCTGAGACAGCAAATACAATGTAAAATATACAAGTGAAACAATTTGTAATGCAAGGGAGGTAATAAGAGGTGCTCATGTACACTAGTAAAAGTAGAGAGCTAGGTTTTTTAAAAAAAAAACTACGAGTGTTAAGATTAAGACCAGTCTATATATACACACACACACACACAATATCTTTGAACTCAATACCATTCTAGTGAAAGAATTATACATATCGTGTGCACATTCGTTTTATTGAAAAGAACTTTTGAAACAACCCTCACTTGATCAAAACCATAATTATTCCTCTGGACTGAAAGCCATCATAGTCAAAACTATGACTTTAGGAATCGCTGTCAAAACCTAAACTAGCAAGATCGCTTTCATGACATCATGAAAAGCGGTTAAGAGTTATCAGTAAACTCGTTTTTTCGTGTACATCCGTTTTATTAATCACTTGTTTTTCATTGGAAAGAACTTTTGAAACAACCCTCACTTGAGCAAAACCATAATTATTCCTCTGGACAGTGAAACGTATACATGCGATACTCAAAGTCATCATAGTCAAAACCATCACTTTCGGAATCACTGTCAAAACTCAAACTAGCAAGAAAATTTGAGAATTGTTGAAAATCTCTATTTCTTTGATTGTCATTATTGTCAACATTATGGTTAGTCTCATCAACGTTATGGTTACTCTCATTAACACTGTTGCCATTATCATTAACACTAGTACTGCTGTCATTATTATTAACACTGTTGTCATTATCGTCAACGTTGTTGTCATTATCACTGCCGTGGTCATTTACTATGGTTACTTCATTTTCATTAATTTCTGATTCAAATGCACTATTTTCTGAAAAATTATTTAATGGTTCCATGTTTTAAACATATGTGTTAATGGAATGAAAATATTGAAAGAGTTTTGTTTTTAGTCCTTTTTTCACCAACTTTGTTTTAGTCCATATTTCTCTAATATAACATTACAGTTATGAAAATATTTTCATTAGAAATAAAATGTTCGGTTTCTATGAGTTTTAAGCGTTGAGATTAACGATTCAAAATTTATGTTGACGGCTGAAAAAAACACAACTTTTAAAAACTTGTAGTAAAACTGGAACGCTCACTTCGCATTTTAGGAAAAAAGTTATGTAGTTCTAGTTTTTTTTTTTTTCAAGTTTTAGGTAACTATAGAAAGGAGGTGACGCGTGTGTCACCGAATTAAAATTGCTTACAAGTTATGTAAATTTGATTAATATGTTTTTTTTTTTTTTAGCAGCCACCCATAATTCAATAGAATCACGTAACCAGGGTTAAACTTTTTTAAGTAAAAAAAATTGCTGACACGATCCAGGTCAACTCCTTTACTGCAAAAGTACAGATGTTATAAAAAATGGAGTTCGCATTGATCTGTTTTAAAAGTGTGCACGAAAACATATAGTAATGCAGCAATTGTAGATGTACCTCTATTATTTTATGCAGACCACTTCGAGCATAAGGAGCATACTCTCTCTTTTCGTTCAATAGGTCTAAACTGTAATTTTGTCTTAATAGGAACTATAAAAGACTATGTGTCTCCTTTATAAATGGTTACAATCAAGGCTGTATAGCCCTTCGTCTGTTATGATAACTTTGACTTCGTTCAATTTCAGCTTGAATGCAGAAAAATGAGAAGAATAGTAATCTATTCTATAAATAAGGAAACTATCTGTGGAAAAAGGAGGAATTGCTTTTTTTTTAACATTTTCTTCTTTTTTCACAATGTTTCTGATAGTCATCAATTTACAGTTATGTATAAAGGTCATCTACGAGAAGGGGATTGAAAAATATCACCATGTTTGGTATGAGAAATAGCAGCCCTTGCCCTTTATGAAAAAGGGGTATTTATGATCATTGAAATGAAAACGCATTGTTTCATGTTTTTCGTTATCTCATGGGCTAATTGGGTGGTACGGGTTCCGTGATTGAGGCAGTAGCTTCCATGGCTTTTCTCTGATTCCCAGGAATTAGCCATGTCTGCTGTTTGTCGCTTTGCCTTATCCTTGCCATCCGAGTATATCATCTGGGTAACCCTGGCATGGGGAGCTGGATATCCGCTCCGTACTCCATGCCCCCTAGTTGGGTTCCGCGGTGGGCGGGGACTACGGATGATGAACATTAAAAACCCAAACATGGATCACCAAAACAAAAAACGAAACAGTGATCAGCTAGATGCAGACCTGGAAAATGTTCAATCGACAAACTCAGCCTTTCCTCGCTTCTTGCTTATCGAGTCAACTGTACCTGACCAGCAACTTTCAAAATTATCTCCTTTTGTGATTGAAAAGGTATTAGTCGGACTTGCTGGATCGCCGAAGTCGGTAAAAAAGCTTAAATCGGGTAGCCTTCTCGTTGAAGTAGACAAAGCTGTGCATGCTAAGACTCTTATGAAAATTAAGCACTTCTTTAATATTCCTGCCAAATGCGTTCCGCACGGTAGCTTAAATACTTCAAAGGGTATCATTCGTTGCCCAGACCTCGCAGGTATTTCTGAACATGAAATAACATCGGAACTTTCAAACCAAAACGTAACAGCTGCGAAACGTATTACGATTTTGAGAGATGGCGTCAGGAAACCCACCAATACAATAGTATTGACATTTAATACTGCTATTCTGCCTAAATCTTTGAAGGTAGGATATCTGAAAATTGCAGTGGATCTTTACATGCCAAATCCACTTCAATGCTATTGTTGCTTCAGATTCGGGCATCATGAAAGTAAATGCAGGTTTAACCAAGGTGAAGAATTCTGCCGACGTTGTGGCAATTCAAACCTGGTACATAAGACTGAAAAATGTGAATTTGATAGCAGATGTAAAAACTGTCAAGGAGATCATATAGCTTCGCGATCATGCCCGGTATGGAAAAAAGAAAAAGAAATTGTCACTGTTAAATATACTGAAGGCCTTTCATTTCCAGAAGCGAGGAGAGTTGTGGAAGCAAGAAACGCTTTGGGTGTTTCGTATGCATCAGTTTCAAAAACAAACACATCGAAAACTGTTCAGCGTAGGGACGCCCATACCCAAATAACGGATATTGGTACCCAAACAACAGAAAAAGTATCAACCAGTAATGAAAATGTTAACGAGAGGTCTAAAACACCCAGTAAAAGCAACCAGAATGCTGCATCTAGCCAACCTGTTACAAAAAAACTAAATAGTTCACAAACGCAAGCAAAGGCACCAAATAGCCCCAGCCGAAGGAGAAATAAATCTCCTCCAAAGGTCCTCTCAGACCGCCTACCAAAGGGATCTGATGACCCAATTCAACAACATAACCGCTTCCAGTGTCTGGATGAAGACATGGAGGCGGAAGACTCACAAGCAGAGTCAAATATAAATAGGCAAGGCCGAATAATCAAACTAAATAAGAAATGAACAATCATATACTTCCATTGCTTTGTGGTATCTTTATTTTCACTTTCTTCATGACAAACAATATTCTGCAATGGAATTGTCGAAGTATTAAAGCTAACGTCGAGGAATTAAATCTCTTAGTTAACGATCAGAAACCAGTAGCAATTTGTTTACAGGAGACATTTCTTAAAGACTCCGCCAAGTTTTCTTTGAAGTATCACTCTTGTTACTTGAAAAACTTTACTGGTAACGATAAAGCTTCAGGAGGTGTTGCTGTCATTGTGAAAAACAGTGTTCCACACCACTGTGTAAAGCTTAACACTACCTTACAAGCCGTAGCAGTTAACATTACTCTCAACAAGACCATTACTTTATGTTCCATTTATCTTCCACCTAGTTTACCAATTGATGTCAGAAAACTTGACGACCTTGTGGCTCAATTGCCGAAGCCTTTTATTTTAATGGGCGATTTTAATTCCCATCATACATTATGGGGATGTTCAAATACTAACGGCAAGGTTCAAATTATTGAGGATTTTATCACGAAGCACGACTTTGTTCTGCTAAATGATAAGTCCTCGACCTATCTTCATCCTGCTACTGGTTCTTACTCATCACTGGATCTTACTATTTGCAGCCCTGGAATTGTTCCAGATTTTAACTGGAACGTTTGTGATGATCCTCATGGAAGTGATCACTTCCCGATAAAAGTATCGGAAGTAGGACCTTCAGTACAACAGCGTCCTCAACGTTGGCAGCTTCACAAAGCAAATTGGGAACAATTCAGAAATCATTGTGAACAAACAATTCATCCCAGTGCTTTTGAAGATTGTGAAAATCCTGCTGAGCTCTTCACTTCCTCGATTTATTCGGCTGCTGAACAGTCATTTCCTCGAACTTCGGCAAATCCAAAGCACCCAAACAAACCATGGTCAAGTGATGATTGCAAAAAGGCTATAACAGAACGAAAATCTGTTCTTAGACAATTTAACCTGAGACCAACCCAGGAAAATCTTACTAAGTTCAAAATTGCTCGTGCAAAAGCACGTCGGACTATCAAGCAAAGTAAACGTGCGTCTTGGCGACAGTACGTGTCTAGATTAAATTCTAGATCGTCTGTCAAAAAGACATGGAACATGATCCGGAAAATTAACGGCAAAAACTCTTCATTAAATGTTGGACACTTAAATGTTGGTGATGATGTCGTCACCTCCAAAGCAGACATTGCAGATGTCTTAGCTGACACCTTTGCAGAGAAATCCTCTTCCTCAAATTATTCGACAGCATTTCAGAAATTTCAAAATACTAAAGAAAAAACAAAGCAAAATTTTAAATCGAATAACAATGAACATTACAATAAAGATTTCACGATGAAAGAATTGAGGAAAGCATTTAAGAAGTGTCATGACACTGCTGTTGGATGTGACCACATCCATTACCAGTTTTTGAAGCATTTACCATTTCGATCCCTCGACAGTTTACTTCGCATATTTAATCAAGTCTGGCATACTGGTATTCTCCCAGATTCCTGGAAGGAGGCCATTGTAATTCCTATACCAAAACCGGGTAAAGACGCGACAAATCCTACCAATTATCGCCCTATAGCCTTAACAAGTTGTATTTGCAAAACCATGGAAAGGATGGTCAATGACCGGCTTGTTTGGTTTTTAGTGAAAAACAAACTTATTGCTACCGTTCAAAACGGTTTTCGTAAACAAAGAGGCACTCCCGACCATTTAGTTCGCTTCGAAACTTTTATTCGTGAAGCTTTTATAAAAAAGGAACATGTTTTCGTATTTTTCGATCTCGAAAGTGCTTACAATACCACATGGAAGTATGGAATCATGAACGACCTCCATGAATTCGGTGTAAAAGATCGCCTTGCTTATTTCATTTCGGCATTTTTGAATGAACGTCAGTTTAGAGTCCGGGTTGGAGATACTCTCTCAAACCCTCATGAACAAGAAATGGGGGTTCCCCAGGGAAGCATTCTCTGTGTTACACTATTCAGTGTCAAAATCAACAATATTGTGAAGTCTGTGTGCCCTGGCGTGGAATGCTTTTTGTATGTTGACGACTTCTGTATTTGCTATAGATCCAAGCATATGCATACAATAGAGCGGCAATTACAGCAAGTGCTGAATAATTTAAGTAAATGGTCAAGAGAAAATGGTTTCAAATTTTCTAAAACCAAGACCAAATGTATGCATTTCTGCCAATCAAGAAAATTACACTTGGATCCTGAACTTACATTAGATGGGGTACAAATTGAAGTCGTTCCTGAATTCAAATTTTTAGGTCTATTATTAGACTCTAAACTGTCGTTTATTCCACACATCAATTACTTAAGTAATAAATGCCAAAAAGCTCTTAATCTTTTACGAGTTGTCTCCAGCATGGACTGGGGAGCCGACAGAAAAGTCTTACTAAGATTATATAGATCACTTGTCCGTTCCAAGTTAGATTACGGTTGTGTCGTATATGGCTCAGCGCGACAATCTTACCTTCGGAAGTTGGATTCTATCCACAACCAAGGTTTAAGATTAGCACTTGGCGCTTTCATGACATCTCCCGTCAATAGCTTATATGCTGAAGCTGATGAACCATCTCTAAATTTACGCAGGAAGAAACTCTCTTTACAATATTACTTAAAGTTAAAATCAAATCCTGACAATCCAACTCATGAAACAGTATTTAAACCATTGTATAAAGATGAATTTGTAAAAAGAGAGAATGTTATACTTCCTTTTAGTTTACGCTGTGAAGCGAATATTAATTGCCTTGATTGTGATCTTGAGGATGTAGCATGCCATAAGATTTCTGAAGTTCCTTTATGGACTTCCAAAAGTCCAACTTATCTTTACAATCTTGCTTCAGATAAGAAAGCTACTACAGATCCGATGATTTTCAAAACTAAATTCCTTGAAATCAAAGAACAATATTATACTCATGAAGAAATCTATACAGATGGTTGACAAGATGGGGAAAAAGTTGCTTCAGCTGCCGTCCTAGACGGTGAATTGTATCAGTTCCGATTACCTAATAATTCGTCTATTTTCTCTGCGGAGCTAAAAGCGATTGACCTTGCCCTCAATCATATTGAACAAGATGGCTATTGGCGATACATTATATATACTGATTCTTTATCAGTTATGCAAGCACTTGAGGGCGAGAAAACGGATAATCCGCTTGTAGTCAATCTCCTTGAGAAATTGTCCAAATTATGCGAAGGAGCTGATATAGTTTTCTGCTGGCTCCCCAGCCATATTGGTATTAGTGGTAATGAAGAGGCAGATAAAGCTGCCAAGGACGCATTATCACTAGAAATTTTGCCTTTTAAAGTTCCTTTTAGTGATTTTAAACCTCTTATTAATAGTTTTATTAATGGTGTTTGGCAAAGATCTTGGAGCGATCCTTCAAATCAAGAGAATAAATTATTCGCTATCAAGCCAAATACAAGTGAATGGCTCCCTGGCTTACGGTCAAACCGTCGAGAGGAAGTTATTTTGGCCCGTTTGAGAATAGGTCATGCCCATATGACGCACTCATATCTTCTCAAAGGAGAAGAGCCTCCTGTATGTATCCCATGCAATACATTTTTTTCTGTCAAGCATTTACTGATAGAGTGCACAGATCTTGCACCGTACAGGGATAAATACTTTCATGTTGATAGTTTAAAAACTTTGTTTGATACTGTGAAATTAGAATCACTATTCGATTTTCTGAAAGAAGTTAACCTCTTTAAGAAGATATAGTTTTACTTTTTGACATTTCAATTTTTACTGATGGTCTTAAACAAACAGTGTTTATCTTCCTTTAAGGGGGTTCTATTAAAATGTTTGAGTAAATAGGGAAGCCCTGTTTCTCAGTATTTATTTCGTTGTTTAATTTATAAATATTACATTTTAAGGCCTATTGACCTATTCAAAGTTAACTTTTTATCTTGTAAACAAGGTTACTTCTTTGTTTTTTCTCATCTGTGTCAATGTTTCACAGTATAACTTAAAGTAGATGCATGATTTTATATGTAAGTGCGCCCAATATGACCTAAGTTGTCGACGGGCCATAAAACACCATTCATTCATTCATTCATTTTTCGTTATTAATTAAAGTCCTTCATTTTAAAATGTAAACGAAAGTAGACTCCCTTCCATATTTGTAGTTGAGCGTTTGACAGAGGGCGTCTTTATTTCACTTTTTTAATACAATATCGTAGACAAAATACTTCACGGAGCCCATGAAAAAAAACTGGAACGCTTAGTTTGCTACTTTTTTTTTTTTTTTTTTGAAATCCAGGGGTTAACTTTTCAAAATACAGCTGAGCTAGATCAACCATCCGATTCGAGCCCCGGACACTTTTCCCTATAAAAGAGACGCCGCCCGTCTCACTTCTGAACTGCAACAACATCGTATTTCAACTTGTGTGTGTTTTTTTTTTATTATTTTTTTTTTTGTTAAAGAACTTGCTACAACCTTGTGATAGAACTTATTGTGGATGTTAATATAATTTGTTATGATATATCATCATTAATATAGGTTTTGAGTAAAATGGATGCTGAACAAATGAAAAGTTTTTTTTATTTAAGTTGTGACTTATACTATAGAAATAAAGATTCGAAAGATATCTATATAAAACAGAAACTGAAAACGAAAAATTAAAATGTGAATTAGACACAAGTAAACGGCGTGTAAATTTTCTGGAGCAAAATTTAATAGAACAAAACCATTTAAACTTGACAGCTTCCAATAAAAAGAAGGAACTTTTGGCAAAAACAAATACGATAGAGAATTTATAGAATCAGCTTCTCAATTTACAAAGGGATGTGCTGTATGGAAATATACAAGTGTGCAACACAAATGTATGCACGAGAACGTCGAAGAGAAAAATGCTCAAAACAACTAAGCGACTATCAATGAAAAGCAGTGTTCAGCGTTGTGACACTGCTGATAATCCGCCACCTTGCGCGTTGTCCACTACAACTATGACGAGCAACAATACACCCACTTTTGTTGCAACTTCTATCTCTTTACCACATACATTGACTTTACCACATACATTGGGAAGTACTTCAGCTGCTAATTGTACGTCTACGGCTACTACAATGTCAACTTCAACACATTCAGTACCCAGTAGTACGGAAGTGTCCTTATCGACCTACCTAAGCACCCTTGCTTCAATACAGAACACAATCTCGCAAGAGTCTTCCACGTCTACTAGAGCGAACAGTCCAGTGCCAAGTACGTCGGGAATAAGGCATTTGCCAATCTATTCGTCAGCATCAATCAAGTTTAACGAAGCACATCAACGGCTCAATGATTTAGACTACATGGCGAGAAGGTCTAATATTGCATCAGTGAAACCAACAACTGCAACCGACAAGACGCAACAGGACCGTTCCATTACATTTCGTCTGATGATGATTGACGAGTCATATTGCATGAGGTATTAATGAACTCATTTCTTTACAGAAAACCATTGGAACTTACGCTCAGTACATTTTGAAAATAGTGTTGAAAAAAGAAGCTATTATTGCTCATAATGGGCAACGATTTCTTTCTTCGACAATTTTATCAAAATGACACTTTTTTTTTTTTTGCGCTAGCCACTGTCCTACTCACTTTTTCATATTTCTTGAATTGCTAAGTCGAGTCATTTACTTTGAACAACAGTATAATGACAAAATAATTTTGTATTGACATATATCGTTATATTCTATGTTTCTATGTAGAACACACTCTTACGAAAGAAGTCCGTAACAAAGAAACAAATGAATAAATGCATGGCAGAAATAAGGATCGGAGCGGGATTCGAACTCCGAACTCCCGGACGCAAAGCCAATACCCTAACCATTGAGCCAAAGAGATATCTCCCTGACGCAGTAGCCAGGTATTGTATTTAAATCGGGAGTAAGCCATGCAGGAAGGAGTGGTCTCCCGTAACACACCCCCTCTTAAAGTCATCATTTATTGATGACTCAAAGCCTTATTAGGCAGGAAGTCCGATTTTGGACAACAAATGGGATTTATGGCTCAATGGCCAATCCCGGACGAGCCCCCATCTTACGAACAAAGTCCGTAACAAAGAAACAAATGAATAAATGCATGGCAGAAATAAGGGTCGGAGCGGGATTCGAACTCCGGAACTCCCGGACACAAGACCAATACCCTAACCACTGAGCCAAAGAGATATCTCCCTGACGCAGTAGCCAGGTATTGTATTTAAATCGGGAGTAAGCCATGCAGGAAGGAGTGGTCTCCCGTAACAACACACAATCAGATTTACATCGTCAAACTTTCTATCATAGAAACTACAAATAAAATCTTTTAAAACTGCTTAAAAACAAAATTTGATGACATTGAAATCAAAAGCATGTTGCAGATGTGTAAAATACGTGTGACTGATACATTGTAATTAGTCTGTAGAAAACAATGAAGGAGAAAGAGAACATGCATATTCTCCTTTTCCTACTATGTTTTCAAAATAACCACCAAGCTCTGTGCTGTAAACTGGAAGAGTAGACAGCAATGAGAAAAAATATCCTCACAATAACTGGTAAAAACTGAAATGAGTGTCTAAATTTATATCATTTTTTTTTTTTTTGTAAAAAAGATAAATAAGAGCATCTGAAATTATCTTTAAGCGGTTTTAAATGTCTTTTTTATATATAAAATGTATGTCATACTTTGACTAGAACCAAAATATACATATCACAACCTTTAGCTTGAAGGTAAAAACAAGATAAACATGGCTATATACAACATGGATTTCTTCACAACGAATGGTATAAGGGAGGCAACTCTTAAAAAAAAATGAGTATTTTTTTTTCTTCATTTTCAATCATGATACTATTGGCTTTTTTTTTTTTCAAAAACTGTACCTTCGGTATAATGTTTAAAAAGGTTTTATTTAAATCGTTAAAAAAAAATATTCTTTTCTATTTTCAGAATGAGGTTTCAAACCAGTACATTTAGCACCTATCAGAGACAAGTACTTTCAGGCTGACAGTTTGGAAAGACTTTTTGATACTGTGAAGTTGGAGTCGCTTTTCGAATTCTTACAGGAAGTTAACCTTTTTAAGAAAATGTAGTTTTACGTAGTTTACGTTCCTCGAATTTTCACCTTTTAATGATGCTCTTTATACATTTTCCTGCCTTTCTGATGGAAAGATTATTACTCTATTAGAGGTCGTTTTGTTTTAAAATTGCGGAGATTTTAGGGCTTATTGGCCTTTGCAAAGTTCTTTTTTAGTCAAACATGGTCACTTCTCTGAATAGTCCGGTCTGTTAGCTCAAAAATGTTTACCAGCCGGACGAAAGTGTGAAAATTTTATATGATGTAAACAATACTTTTCTAAGACGAAAAAAAGGGGTGTGCCCGATTTTAAGGCCCTAGATCAATTTTTATTGCGATTTGAAATTCGGATAACTGTACTGTCCGAATACTCTTCCTATGTAGAACAGTAACTTGGTTTTCCCAATTAGTCACAATGTATGATCGACAAAAATGGTGTTTCAGATGTATTTTGCCATTTTAAAGGCACAGCTGGATTTAAGGATTGATTTTATGAATATTCTATATGTCTTTCGTATATGTGTGTTTATCCGTCCGTCCAATTGCCTGCCATTTGCTTGCACTTTACATACTTAAAAAGAACTGACTTGGAATTTCGCGTAGAAGATTCCTTTGAATTTGGTCGATCGGCAAGACAAATCAAATTGCCTTCAGATTTCCGCATACAATGCAATATACGATTTGCCGATTACATTTGATATAACGGTTATTTTCTTTTTATCCAAAGCATTTTTTTTTTCAAGGACAAATGCTGTATGTCCCGTTCGCAAACCCTTTAAATTTGGACAAATTCACAACTGAGAAGAAAATGGCATAGCAAAAAATCTAGAAGAAATCAATTCTAACACAATTTAGTAATATTTCGTGATATTGCTTTTGAAAAAAGTAATCATGAACAGACAAAATATGCATTTTATGAGATCGTATTGAAATAAAGAGCATATAGAGACTAAGAATGAACCCTCTGTAACCTGTGTATAATTCAAAATCCCGTCCATTAATGATCACCACAGATTAATATGAAACAAAAGATACAAAGAATCAGTTTAATGTGACACATGTTTGGAAATCTGTAAGAAGACAGTGCATTACAACTCTTCTAAAGGTCATCCACCCTGCAGTGCGATACCAAGATGAGTTAACCGTTTACCCATTTTTCACATCTTTAAATGCTCTAAATGAAGTTTGAATAAATATTTTGTGAAAACGGTATGGAAGGTTTGAAATTTGATCTGAAGCCACGTTTCTTTCGTTCATGATCTATAACACGACGTTATTCATCAATAGGAACATGCCTGAAATCGCAACAAAGACGGTTTGATAATAGTGCTGTAATATAAGTAAATGGACTGTCCCTGTCTCTCTGAAGACACTGGACCGCTATTTTACCTTTTACCAAAGTATTTCGTGTTTGGAGACCCGGAAAAAAGGGGCAGACGTGCTGAATTGTTCCACTTTCTATTTTGTCTCACATCCTCAACCTCAACACCGCCCCCACCCCCCTCAAAAAATCTATAGATACAATATAATCAATATATAGTTAAAAACCATTTGTGAAAAATGAATTTTCAAACTGTGAGAGAAAATATTGGGGAAAAAAGGAATCTTTCTCCAGCTTCAACATTGTTTTATTTTTCCAAGGACAATTACAACCGTTTGAACCACCTTTATTCTATCGTCTCCATATGCTGGGTGTAGGACAAGACCCCAATGGGACAAAAGCCCACTAGGACAAAAGCCCACTAGGATAAAAGCCCACTGGGACAATAGCCCAATAGAACTTTTAGTTCTAATCATGTATGGAATTAATGTTTCGTATATATTATGTGACTTGTCTCTACAAAAAGTAGAAAACATTATGTGAAAAGCAGACAATGCCGATAAGCAGCATTTTCTTCTTCTTTCACATGGTTGTTATAAGAAAGGGAAATGTGGCAGAGAATTAAACATTGAGAAGAAAGAAAAGCAATTTGATCATACTGATCATAAAATTTCTACGAAAATGATTGAACAATTATTTTTTATACACTTTTTAGCTCCACTGGCCGAAGGCCAACGGGCTTATGTCATGGCCCTTTGTCCGTCGTGCGTCCGTCCGTCCGTCCGTTAACTTTTTCTTGAAACATCTTCTCTGAAACAACCTGTCCAATTTTAATGAAACTTCACAGAAATGATCCTGTCATGGTCCTCTTCAGAATTCTTGAAAGAATTTAATTCCTTCAAAAACTCTGGTTGCCATGGCAACAAAACTGAAAAATTTTAAAAATCTTTGAAAATTTTCTTGTCTGAAACCGTAAAGCCTAGGGCTCCCAAATTTTGCATGTAGCTTTATCTAGTGGACCTCTACCAAGTTTCTTCAAATTATAGCCCTGGGGTCAAAATTGGCCCCGCCCCGGGGGTAACAAGTTTTACATGGTCTTATTTAGAGAGAACTTTAAAATTCCTCTTCTACCTAGGCATAGGGCCACCAAATTTGGCATGTAGTTTTATCTAGTGGACCTCTACCAACAGTGTCCAAATTATAGCCCTGGGGTCAAAATTGGCCCCGCCCCGGGGGTAACAAGTTTTACATGGGCTTATATAGGGAGAACATTAAAATTCTTCTTCCACCTAGCCAAAGGGCCTAGGACTACCAAATTTGGCATGTAGCTTAATCTAGTGGACCTCTACTAAGGGTGTCCAAATTATAGTCCTGGGGTCAAATTTGGCCTCGCCCCGGGGGGTAACAAATTTTACATGGGCTTATATAGGGAAACTTTAATAATCTACTCGTACCTAGCTGTAAGGGCTAGGGCTATCAAATTTTGCATGTAGCTTTATCTAGGGGGTCTCTACCAAAGGGTGCCCAAATTATAGCCCTGGGTCCAATTTAGCCCCGTCACAGGGGGTCACAAGTTTTACATGGACTTATATAGGGAAACTTTAATAATTTACTCGTACATAGCCATAAGGGCCTAGGGCTACCAAATTTTGCGTGTAGCTTTATCTTACGGGCCTCTACCAAGAGGGCCCAAATTTTAACTTTGGGGGTCAAGTTTGAACCCACACCAGGGGTCACAAGTTTTACATTGGCTTTTACAGTGAAAACTTGATAAACCTATCTCATGGGTCACATATTTTAGAGGGCCTTTTATTGAGCAAACTTGTTTTAAAGGGCTTTTTACTGGGCAAGATTAAAAAAACTTTGTTTATAAACACACATTCTAGTTTCATATTGTAGGTCTGGATTCAAAATTGGCTCCATCTAGGGATCACAAGTTTAACATGGGCTTCAAAATATAGTCACTTCAATTTAAACATTAATCAAGGGAAATAACTCTTTATGAAAGCTAAAGTTTGGTGCTATTTACTTCCCTTGATTATCAAATTGCTTTGATACATGATTGGTGCTAGACATTAAGTTTTTTGATAGAAAATATTCTGTTTTCAAGGAGTTTGATTCATTTTGATGCTAATAGTTATGCTCACATGAGGTGAATAATAAATTCAGAATAAGGTTTCTATCATTCAGCTTATTTTTCCAAGGATTTTACCTTTCATGCCAATGAATTAATCTTGTATTGCCTGACAGTGTTCATTGTTTTTGAAGGTCCTCTTTTTCATGGTCATGAACACTTCAGTTTGTGTGGTAAAGGGTTTAAAAGCCACTGGAGCGATACAGGGCCAGCATGGCCCTCTTGTTTATAAGCAGTGGCCATTTGTCCTCCCTGTCAAAATTAGCAGTGAGCTTTTGCGCAGTGGACTTTTGTCCGTCCCCCATATGCTAAGTATAAGGACGTCGTCGGGTGAAAACACTCACCGTAACTATTTAAAACCCTATCCGCATAACACAAGCTTTTTACGACCTTGAGAAATATAGTTTTTAAAAATGTTGTAGAAAAGTGATAAAGTTCTGGTCACCACTTTTTTCTCCCTTTCCATTTGCTATCCTTCTTACAAACAATTTCATTTTTTCAAGTCAGATTCAAACTGTTTTCTCAAATTTTCGTTTTGTAAAGAGTTAAAGAAGATTCAGTATTGTAAGAAATTGGGGAAAAGGGAGAAAAATAACATTAATAAAACTGCAATAGACCTTTCCTATTTTCATGTCTGATTGATCAACTAATGTTTGCCGAATTCCGTGGCTAAGATTTTTAACGTACTGGCTCGAAATCCAGGAATCGGTGGTTTGATTTATTTAAACTATTAAAGTAATTTTTGTTTTAAAAAAAAATCGTTCCAGTATCTGGGATATTATACATTTTCATTTTACAGCGAAAATCCTGACTTTGAAATAATATTTAAAATCTCTATAGTCGCATTTTTGTCATGTTCCTGTTTGAACTTCCTTATAAATTAACTGTCGTAATAACAAAATTCAATTCAAATCTCAAACCTACCATTCCTTCTAGAAAAAACAGAAGTTCGAGCACCGACTAACACACACGTGTCATAATTAAGTGTTTATCCCGTTCAGCCTTACATTGATATCAATTGTAAAGGTTTGGAATGGTTAAAATCTGTTACAGAGGATAAGTCTGTTCTAATTACTGGCCCTAACAGATGCATTTTTCTGTCCGAACATTTTTTTTGTTTTCAAGTGCATTATTATATGTAACCTGATTTAACCGGTCCCAGTTTAACTGTATATTTGCACATTTCTTTCGGAATGGGCTGGGGAAATTTGTTTTTCAAATTATTAAACCTTATCCTACTAATTAAATGACACTTTAAAGCCGATCGTGAAATCCCAAATGTTATTTCAGAGGAATATCTCGAGGAAAAATATCTCCGTATCGTACAGTGTAGATGATCTAGGATCAGACTGCACGTTCTCCGTAGTCTGATCTTAGTCTATATTGTCTGCAACTTGAGATCATTGAGTCGCGCTTGGCAGCCTGAGGGTTAATGCAGTCTGCATAGAAAAAGTTCTATCAACACGCCCGATAGGAGAAAGCGCTTATTTTACTACTTAATTCTCTGAAGTCTATCAAAAGATTGATAAAACGGCATTTCTTTTTTTGTGTGTATCTTCGAAAATGGTGATTAATAAAACTACCGGCATAGCCGTTTTAGGTTTTTTGGACCTTTCAAAATTTTCGGAACTTAATTTAAAAGTGAAAAAAATACTACTTGAAAATACCCATTCTTGGTATCATTTCGGATTTATTCATATCTATATTACTGAAAATAAACTAAAATCCACCTATAAAGTAAATAAAAAACAAATTTTCGATAAAAAATGAAGTTCTCTTAAATTTGAAAGCGTTTTGATCGACCCTCAGTGATCAAATCATTGTGATGTACAAGTATGTACCATCTGATAAAATACAAAGAAAGAGTATTCGGACACCACATCTATCCGAATATATGATAGGCAGTAATTAATGAACTAGGCCACTAAAATCGGGCACACCAGGCGCAAATAGTTCGGAATGATGTCTATTACCTGTATGCAAAATGTGTTCCTTTCGTCCGGAGTGTAAACATTTTGCTAAAAAATCGAGTTAACAGACCGGACTAAAACATAAGATTCTATTTGTCCACTAGTTTGTATATTTTTTCTTGCTAGATGTTTTCAAAATAAAAAGACTCCTAATTGAATTTCAGGGAAAAAAAGAGTTAATGTGATAATACATAAAATAAAATATTTGTACATAGGAAAAACCTCCAGAATTACTGTAAACATATATGACTATGTGAGTAACATATGTTGCATAAGCTATATAATACTTAACAATTGAAAAAAGTAACCCTTTCGCTCTCAATCTCTTGTTTTTACGGGTCTGCAGCAGACGACATTGGACCACATTGTAGAAAAAGGAGAAATCGCTCTCAGTGGTAATGGGTTAAACAATGTTGCATAGCATATACTTATCAATTAAAAAAGTAAAATAGTGAAAAGTAAGATCAGACTGTAAAACATATACAAGCTTATCTTAACGTTCACTTTTCTACTGACAAAAAAAAAAGTCTACTTTATTAGTACGTGAACATCAAACATGTTTAAGAGGTAGTTGCATAAGATATATTTATCAATTAAAAACAGTGAAGGTTAAGATCAAGCTGTATACAAGCTTATTTTGATCAAGACAGATTGATCAAAATGAGCAAACCTGTCATGATTTCAGTTTTTTTAGTCTGGAGCAGACGACTCAAGATAAATATTGTTGAAAAAAATTGCAGACGGCTCAAGATAAATATTGTTGAGAAAAAATGCAGACGACTTTAGATTAAATATTGTTCAAAAAAGAAATTGCTCATCAAGCGCAATTTCTCTCTTTCCTATAAATCTTCTAGTAACCAAAAACTTTCAAATGTTTCATTTTTTTTTTGTATATAGTAAAAACATTCGTCTGATTTACTTTGGACTTGGAAAATGATATGCATAAGGTAACAATTAAAAATGTGAAGATTGAGATCAGACTGTATGTTTATAAAAGCTGATCTCTTTACTCATAGTTTTTACTTACTTGCAAAAGGTCTACTTTATTTGCACATGATCAACATACATGTTTCATAGACAAAACTTAATTTTTTAAGAAAAGTAAAAAATGTGAAGATTGAGACAAAACTTAATTTTTTAAGAAAAGTAAAAAATGTGAAGATTGAGATCAGACTGTATGTTTATACAAGCTTATCACAATTCTCACTGTTTTTACCTACAAAAGGTCTACTTTGTTCACACATGATCATTTAAGATTATTTAAGAGGTATTTGAGATCAGACTGTATGTGTCTGAAATTTATTTGAAATTTATATAATGCTGAAGTGAGATACATGAAATTGAACTTTTGGTATGTTTAATAACAGAGGAATGTATTTCTTAAAGAAGCAATAAAGAAAAAAAAAATGTGTTCTTTTAAGTCATTATTTAAAAATAATGAATTGTGAATATAATCGAAACACCAAGTTGTAACACGATGTTGTTGTGGTAATGTGCATTAAAATATGGTAAAGCACTTGAAGAGTTACTTGTTTCTACATGAGAATTTTTTTTTCTGATATGAAGTACTCAGAGGAAAATAGTTAAGATCAAGAACATACTGTATGCATGTACAAGTTTTTCTTGATGTTCACTATTTTACTGGTAGAAAATTGAGAAAAAAAAAGTACAACAATTTAAAAAGTACAACAATTTAAAAATACATGTTACAATATGAGAATAGGTCATTACAAGCAGTTGCTCCTCTTGTCATAATGTTTTCTCAATTATAAATGCGATTGGTTTTAAAACATAATAGCTAAAGAACACCAGACACACTTAAAAGTCAACAACAAAATAAAAGTTTTCACAATTATAAATGCCATCTGTTTTCAGAGGACTTTCAAAAACATTACAGGTAAAGGATATGCTAATCTCCTTGTTTCTAAAGTAACATTTTTTTTAGTATGACTCCAGTTTTCACCAACAAATCACTGAGAGAAAACGCTGAAAGAAACAGCTTCAATTTTATCTCACGTGTTGTGTACTGAACACTGACTACTTTTTCAACAGTTACTTCATGACCATCTTTTTACTTTTCCCAGAGCATATTGTTTTGGTAAAGAGTTAAACATCATTCATGTGAGTTAACTGTCTTGCTTGAAAGCGTGTAAAGTACGTAGGTCGCAGCGGTGTATCAAGGAAGGGTACATTAGATGAAACAGTGGAGGGTGTGTTCTGAAGCGCTGCAGTCGGAGAAAGCATGTTTAGGGAAGGTGTGTTTAAAGCTGAATCTGATAAGCTTCTTCTCAGATGGAAGGAAACTTCTGCCCCTGTCAGTTGAACTTCCACCACTTCATTTTATGTCCAATAATTATGACGACTCCAATGATGATTATTACAATAGCACTACCCATCGCTGTTCCCAGTCCAATTACTGTAAAGCAGAATACATAGGGGTAGTGAAATATAGATATATGGGATTATGTCAGGGATTTTTTTTGTTTTGGGGGGGGGTGAATTAGGATTATATATACTATTTATAGACACAAACAGTAGCAGGCTTCTGTATGAAAAAATAAAAATCTTATAAATGACTTGTTTCTACATGGCGAATCATTTCCATTTCCTGTGCATCTCGTTTCTGAACATCTTCATAGGTATCATCAAATGTACTATCAGATGATGTGAAGACATATGTTCTTGCGGGATTTAAATAGTCTGAATTTTCATGAAATGATGGCGGTCCATGAACTTCACGATATAAATGCCTCACAATCTTTTGAATTCTTCGCAATTTTTTTTGTAAAATAAAGTGCAGTTATAATACATATTATGGTAAAGGTGGAAATAATGCAGTATATTATAATATAATTTTTAAAACCTCCATAGTGAAACTGTATCAATATTGTTTTACTTGTAGGCAGAAGAGTAATTGAAGTGGATTCAACTGTACTAGCTCTCATTGTGGTGGGTCCCATTTTGCTGGCTGCTAACATTGTGAGAAGTTTAACTGTGGTAGATTCAGCTCTTGTTGTCGACATTGTGCTTGCTGACATTGTTTCAACTGTGGTAGTTTCAACTGTGATTGCTGACATGAATGAATAAATGAATGAATGGTGTTTTATGGCCCGTCGACAACTTTCATCTCTTTCAATGTTTCACATTATAACTTAAAGTAGATCCATGATTTTATATGTAAGTGCGCCCAATATGACCCAAGTTGTCGACGGGCCATAAAACACCATTCATTCATTCAGAAACAATTTCTTCTTCTGTAACACCGGCTAAATCAGGGCAGCGTATTATACCTCTTGAAGAATTCAGGGATCCATGTGCTGAGCATATTGCAGAGATATTGTGAAATTGCTTCAACCCTAGCAAATTTTTTGCATGTTGAGGTTTATCTACCTCAAGGAGAAGGCCGCCAGTTCTCAGCTTTTTCACAGATTTCGGTGATCCAGCAATTGAAACTAATACTTTTTCAATAATGAATGGTGAAAGTTTTGTAAGTGGTTGTTCATTATTTACGGATTCAATAACTAGAAACCGAGGAAAGCCATTTGTCGATCCAACAGAAGCAGAGTCATTTTGCATATGTTCATGCGTTCGTTTTTTATTTGGGTTATCCATGATTGAGTGTTTTATATTTCATCATTTCCCCCACCCACCATGGAGTCCTACATAGGGGACATGGCAAATCCGGCTCAGCATGTCAGGGTTACCCAAATGATATACTCAGGCAATGCAAACTGAAAAATCTGACAAAGAAGATGTGTGGCAACAACCCCAGATCAGGAAGCACCCACGCAAATCAATGCCCAACCAATCAGTCCACACAACCCAATTAGCCCATGAGCCTCTATTAGACTAGGGACTAAAAGGAAACATGAAAACCATGCAGTTAAAATGGAGTAATTGATGCTGTATGAATCCATGCGAGTATATAATCAATCAGGCTGGTAATATATACAGTTGCAGGAAACATTTGTAATACTGGAAACTAGATGTTTTTTAAGACGTCGCTAACAGTGTTATAGCTATTGAAATAACTTTAAAATGCCCAAAATCTAAAAACGACCAGCCGATTGCACTAGACCGGGCCCATCTAGGCTCTCGTTTACACAGAAGCCGAGGCCAAAGCAGTGTGTTGAAAAGCTGGAGATCCCTGAGCTCCCCTCAACTGCCAGGACCCTCTTTTCCTGCTAACGAGTCTCCACCCACAGCAAACAGGCGGGTCCATTGGTGGGGTCTTACCACTCTGCAGGACGGCAGCCGGCGAATTCTAACCCCCGTCCGGCTGGGGGCGGTTGCTGACATTGTGCTTGCTGACATTGTGGTAGCTTCAAATGTGGTTGCTGACATTTCAATTGGTGCAATTGTCTGTTAAAAGATAGCGGAAAGCAAATGTTAAGAAAAAGAATGAATGAATGAATGAATGAATGGTGTTTTATGGCGTCGACAACTTGGGTCATATTGGGCGCACTTACATACAAAATCATACATCTACTTTAAGTTATACTGTGAAACATTGACACAGATGAGAAATAATAAAGAAGCAACCTTGTTTACAGGGTAAAAAGTTAACTTTGAATAGGTCAATAGGCCTTAAAATGTAATACCTATAAATAAAACAACAAAAATGAATATTGAGATACAGGGCTTCCCTATTTACTCAAACATTTTAATAGACCCCCCTTAAAGGAGGATAAACACTGTTTAAGACCATCAGTAAAAAGTGAAATGTCAAAAAAGTAAAACTAAATCTTCTTAAAAAGGTTAACTTCTTGCAGAAAATCAAATAGCGATCCTAATTTCACAGTATCAAACAAAGTTTTTAAACTGTCAATATGAAAGTATTTATCCCTGTACGGTGCAAGATCTGTGCACTCTATCAGTAAATGCTTGACAGAAAAAAATGTATTGCACGGGATACATACAGGAGGCTCTTCTCCTTTGAGAAGATATGAGTGCGTCATATGTGTATGACCTATTCTCAAACGAGCCAAAATAACTTCCTCTCGACGGTTTGAGCGTAAGCCAGTGAGCCATTCACTTGTATTTGGCTTGATAGCAAATAATTTATTCTCTTGATTTGAAGGATCGCTCCAAGATCTTTGCCAAACACCATGAATAAAACTATAAATAAAAGGTTTAAAATCACTAAAAGGAACTTTAAAAGGCAAAATTTCTAGTGATAATGCGTCCTTGGCAGCTTTATCTGCCTCTTCATTACCACTAATACCAATATGGCTGGGGAGCCAACAGAAAACTATATCGGCTCCTTCGCATAATCTGGACAATTTCTCAAGGAGATTGACTACAAGCGGATTATCCGTTTTCTCGCTCTCAAGTGCTTGCATAACTGATAAAGAATCAGTATATATAATGTATCTCCAATAGCCATCTTGTTCAATATGGCTGAGGGCAAGGTCAATCGCTTTTAGCTCCGCAGAGAAGATAAACGAATTATTAGGTAATCGAAATGATACAGTTCACCGTCAAGGATGGCAGCTGAAGCAACTTTTTCCCCATCTTTTGAACCATCTGTGTAGATTTCTTCATGAGTATAATAATGTTCTTTGACTTCAAGGAATTTAGTTTTGAAAATCATCGGATCTGTAGTAAATTTCTTATCTGAAGCAAGATTGTAAATATAACTTGGACTTTTGGAAGTCCATAAAGGAACTTCAGAAATCATGTGGCTTGTTACATCCTCAAGATCACAATCAAGGCAATTAATATCCGTTTCACAGCGTAAACTAAAAGGAGGTACAGTCGAAACTGTCTTAAGCAGCCAACCAAGGGACAAGCCAAAAGTGGCTGCATACGACAGTTGGCTGCTTAACACAGATCAGATTAGCAAAACTATTTTCTATCTTTCAGAACAAATTTAAAAATTTCAATCACATTTATGATTTACATTGTTGTCTGCAAAAGCTTTCAATTTGGATAAGTCCAATTTTTTTTAATTCCACTGCCGATGATAACTGTTGAAAACATTGTGGAATGAAAATAGAAATCATTCCTCATGAGCACTTTCACCTCTTCCAGTCTTTCTCTGCTATACATTTTTATTGAAATCAGTAGATTTCCTTCGTTACCCAAGACCCATAACGTGTATAACGTGTGTACATCCAAAGTTGACATCTAGAGTTGACACCCGTGCGTGTACATTGTATTTTAGGTCAATCGAGTTCATTGTTTATAAATAGAAATAAAGGTACACAGTTTTACCCAAGGTCAATCGATCGATTTGAAAACGGTCCGAGCAGGTAGGCTACTTGTCATAGTGGAATTAACGTTGTTCACCTTACGTAGATGTAAGCAGGTAAATTATGTTGTGAATTTTATCTACAAACGCAAAATAACATTCATCGCGATCCCATGATGCAGACAATATTGAGCGAAAAGTTAATAATCAACGAAAACGATGAGAAAAAGCGAAGTTTTAAACTCTTGTGCTCAAACTGATCGGTGGAATTCCAATCAATCTAAAAATAGACAACCTGCAAACCTGACATCACTGACGTTCAACGTCGGCAATATTCGACGGGTTAGCCAGTGACTTTCAGTATGACAGATTGGCTTGTTTGATCATTTTTTTTCTTGTAGACCACAGTATTGGGAAACGAAAAAGAATAATTATTTTTTACTGTCCCAAAATTTACGCAAATTACGGTAATCGACGCCATTTTGGAAATTGGTAACCTCGTTTTCAATAGTAATGTAAAACATTGCGAGGAAGCAGCGTCTATCTGCCGATCAGCAAAGAATAGCCCGCTATAACACTGTTTATGCAAAGTGTACACCTACACTATGAAGTTCAACTGTTTATCACACATGTTGATTGGTATAGCGCCGCGGTGTATGCACACGGAGCCAGACGTGTTAATTAATTTTTCACACCACCTGCTAGCAATTAGTTGGGTCGCGTGACCACTTTATGGGATATGCTTTAAGTGCAATTAAGATCTTCAAATGTGACCGCTGACCACATATCACAGTTTACCGTTAATTAAAGGACTTTAAAGAGTAAATTTGCACGGGCGGGCCTGAACTGACCGTTAATCGCAGAATGGCCGCTACGCACGTATGACCGCTAACTCAGATTCGACTGTATAACTTTCTCTCTTTTTAAAAATTCATCCTTGTAGAATGGTTCAAACACTATTTCATGAGTTGGGTTGTCAGGATTTGATTTTAACTTTAAGTAATATTGCAAGGAGAGTTTCTTCCTGCGTAAATTTAGAGATGGTTCATTAGCTTCAGCATATAAGCTATTGAGTGCTAATCTTAAACCTTGGTTGTGGATAGAATCCAACTTCCGAAGGTACGATTGTCGGGCTGAGCCATATACGATACAGCTGTAATCTAACTTGGAACTGACGAGTGATCTATGTAGTCTTAGTAAGGCTTTTCTACCGGCTCCCCAGTCCATGCTGGAGACAACTCGTAAAAGATTAAGAGCTTTTTGGCATTTATTACTTAAGTAATTGATGTGTGGAATAAACGACAGTTTAGAGTCAAATAAAAGGCCTAAAAATTTGAATTCAGGAACGACTTCAATTTGTACCCCATCTAATGTAAGTTCAGGATCCAAGTGTAATTTTCTTGATTGGCAGAAATGCATACATTTGGTCTTGGTTTTAGAAAATTTGAAACCATTTTCACTTGACCACTTGCTTAAATTATTTAGCACTTGCTGTAATTGCCGCTCTATTGTATGCATATGCTTGGATCACAGACTTCACAATATTGTTGATTTTGACACTGAACAGTGTAACAGAGAGAATGCTTCCCTGGGGAACGCCCATTTCTTGTTCATGAGGTTTGAGAGAGTATCTCCAACCCGGACTCTAAATTGACGTTCATTCAAAAATGCCGAAATGAAATAAGCAAGGCGACGATTTACACCGAATTCATGGAGGTCGTTCATGATTCCATACTTCCATGTGGTATCGTAAGCACTTTCGAGGTCGAAAAATACGGAAACAACATGTTCCTTTTATATAAAAGCTTTGCGAATAAATGTTTCGAAGCGGACTAAATGATCGAGAGTGCCTCTTTGTTTACGAAAACCGCTATGAACAGTAGCAATAAGTTTGTTCTTCTCTAAAAATTAAACAAGGCGGTCATTAACCATTCGTTCCATGGTTTTACAAATACAACTTGTTAATGCTATAGGGCGGTAATTAGCAGGATTTGTAGAATCTTTACCTGGCTTTGGTATTGGGATAACTATAGCTTCCTTCCAGGAGTCTGGGAGAATACCAGTATGCCAGACTTGATTAAATATGCAAAGTAAACTGTCGAGGGATCGAAATGGTAAATGTTTTAAAAATTGGTAATGGATGTCGTCACATCCAGCAGCAGTGCCATGACACTTCTTTAATGCTTTCCTCAATTCTTTTATAGTGAAATCTTCATTGTAATGTTCGTTGTTGTTCGACTTGAAATTTAGCTTTACTTTTTCTTTAGTGTTTGTAAATTTCTGAAATGTTGTCGAATAATTTAAAGAAGAGGATTTCTCTGCAAAGGTGTCAGCTAAGACATCTGCAATGCCTGCTTTGGGGGTGACATTATCACCAACATTTAAGTGTCAACATTTAATGAGGACTTTTTGCCGTTAATTCTTTTAATCATGTCCCATGTCTTTTTGACAGACGATCTAGAATTTAATCTAGACACGTACTGTCGCCAAGACGCAGTTGACTCAGCTCTTTGCTTGATAGTCCGACGTGCTTTTGCACGAGCAATTTTAAACTTTGAAAGATATTCCTGGGTTGGTCTCGGGTTAAATTGTCTAAGAACAGATTTTCGTTCTGTTATAGCCTTTTTGCAATCATCACTAAACCATGGTTTGTTTGGGTGCTTTGGATTTGTCGAAGTTCGAGGAATTGACTGTTCAGCAGCCGAATAAATCAAGGAATTGAAGAGCTCAGCAGGATTTTCACAATCTTCAAAAGCATTGGGATGAATTGTCTGTTCGCAATGAATTCTGAATTGTTCCCAATTCGCTTTGTGGAGTTGCCAAAGTTGAGGACGTTGTTGTACCGAAGGTCCTTCTTCCGATACCTTTATCGGGAAGTGATCGCTTCCATGAAGGTCATCGCAAACCTTCCAGTCAAAATCTGGAACAATTCCAGGGCTGCAAATAGTAAGATCCAATGATGAGTAAGAACCAGTAGCAGGATGAAGATAGGTCGAGGACTTATCATTTAGCAGAACAAAGTCGTGCTTCGTAATAAAATCATGAATAACTTGACCTTTGCCATTAGTATCTGAACATCCCAATAATGTATGATGGGAATTAAAATCGCCCATTAAAATAAAGGGCTTCGGCAATTGAGCCACAAGATCGTCAAGTTTTCTGACATCAATTGGTAAACTAGGTGGAAGATAAATGGAACATAAAGTAATGGTCTTGTTGAGAGCAATGTTTACTGCTTCGGCTTGTAAGGTAGTGTTAAGCTTTACAAAATGGTGTGGAACACTGTTTTTCACAATGACAGCAACACCTCCTGAAGCTTTATCGTTACCAGTAAAGTTTTTCAAGTAACAAGAGTGATACTTCAAAGAAAACTTGTCGGAGTCTTTAAGAAATGTCTCCTGTAAACAAATTGCTACTGGTTTCTGTTCGTGAACTAAGAGATTTAATTCCTCGACGTTAGCTTTAATGCTTAGACAATTCCATTGCAGAATATTGTTTGTCATGAAGAAAGTGAAAATAAGGAGGATACCACAAAGCAATGGAAGTATGTGATTGTTCATTTCTTATTTAGTTTGATTATTCGGCCTTGCCTATTTATATTTGACTCTGCTTATGAGTCTTCGGCCTCCATGTTTTCATTCAGACACTGGAAGCGGTTATGTTGTTGAATTGGGTTATCAGATCCCTTTGGTAGGCGGTCTGAGAGGACCTGTGGAGGAGATTTATCTCTCCTTCGGCTGGGGCTATTTGGTGCCTTTGCTTGCGTTTGTGAACTATTTAGTTTTTTTTTTGTAACAGGTTGGCTAGATGCAGCATTCTGGTTGCTCTTACTAGGTGTTTTAGACCCCGCGTGAACATTTTCATAAGTGGTTGATGCTCTTCCTGTTTGGGTACCAATATCCGTTGTTCGGGTATGGGCGTCCCTACGCTGAACAGGTTTCGATGTGTTTGGTTTTGAAACTGATGCATACGAAACACCCAAAGCGTTTTTCGCTTCCACAACTAACAACGACAGTTTAGAGTCAAATAAAAGACCTAAAAATTTGAAATCAGGCACGATTTCAATTTGTATCCCATCTAATGTAAGCTCAGGATCAAAGAGTAATTTTCTTGATTGGCAGAAATGCATGCATTTGGTCTTGGTTTTAGAAAATTTGAAACCATTTTCACTTGACCACTTACTTAAATTACAGACAAACTGACAGACTGAAAGAAAAAGGAGAAGAGAGAAAGCCAGACAGACAGTGAAACTGAGAGACAGACAGAGAGAAGTTGAGAAAATTGAGAGAAAGAGACAGACAGGCAGGTAGAGACAGATGGATAGACAGACAGACAGGCAAGCAGGCTGACAGAAAAGCAGAGAGACAGTCAAACAGTGACAGACAGACAGGCAGTCATAGGTATCAACAACAGATCTCATTTGTTGTGGTGATACACAGATAGCTTGTGCTGGCTAAACTAACCTGTAATTGTGAGTCTCGAGTCAGTAGAATGGTTCTTTCAATAATGTATCCACCACGTTTTAGAAAATGTAATACTCCAAAGTCGAGTAAATGTTTCTGTGATTCTGGCCACTCAATACTTGAAACATATTTTGAAATATAGCTACAGATTCAGCTAAAGTCACATACTATCAAAACAAAAACCACACACATGATAAATCTAAATTAATTTCGTTATAGATCAGAGGAACTCGCTGATAAAGAACCAAAATTCATTATGCGTATAATTCCATATCTGCATTCCAAACAAATCTAGCAAGTCACATAACAAAGTCACTAACACATTAAATCCAAAATAGTTTTGTTGGTGAATTCAAAGTTCCTGTTCGATGTTGTTGAATGAAGGAATTAAATCCTGCTAAATTAGTATCTGGCAGTTTTTCTTCGTTTCCAATTATTTTTAGAAAAAAGCACTTCTCAGATATTTTATGTCTAGTAAAAGGATCATCAAACACTTCCCATCCATTAGTTTAATATTACACGAGACGCAAACCAACTCATCTGAGTATCAAACCACAGCTCGCAAGTGTTTCCTTATGTTGATGCATTTGCCTTTGCCACTTCTCGTACATTTTTAAACGACTTTCATAAAGCAAGTACTCTGGAAATGTATGCGAGTACTCACTCCGAGTATTTTCCATTTTTTCGTCTTTGAGTCACACTTTGCTTACTAACAAATTAATAGGAGAGAATTACCAATTTTGATAATCTTTGTGACGGTCCAGATTACATTGAGCACATTTATAAAATGAAATTTGATTTAGATGCTCTTCTTTACAAGGAGATGTTGGAAAATTACCGCTTAAGACACTCAGTGGGAAATGATCCGAGTCAAAACCGTTTTGCGCGTTCTCGTCTAGTAGAGAGACACTTCTTGGAGAATTACTAGATTCTAAGTAAAAAAGATCTTGAAAGTCATATTCCATCAATCCTAACTGATTCTGTGGTATATCATTTAATTTTTCATATTCTGCCTGTTGTTCCTCTTCGAATAATCTTTGCTTGTATTTACTGAACATATCAGGCGACTCATTCCTTTTATTTCTACAATTTTTCAATTCCTGAGATTTTTTCAAAGTGCTACCTTGAATAATGTAATCCTCGCTTAGCACAGGTGGGGTCTGTGTATCTATTTCTTGAGAAGATTGGTGCCTAGCAGCTTTTTTTTTTTCATTCGTTTTTTAACTCTTTTTTTTTAACTTCTTTGGTAACAGTTGTTTGTGTCAGGAATCCGTTTTGGTGTGATACACTATTTATATGACAACTAAAATAGTACTCAGTGATCCAGGAATTACAAGTAGAACAATATCTGTTTTTCAATGTTTTCTTCTTTTTGGTAATATCCATTAACTTCTCCATTATTGATTTTCCAAAAACGATAACAAATATTCAATTTCTATCCGAGAATCACAAATGAATTGAAACACTTTCGCCGATATTATGACAAATTTAGAAGCATTTCTCATCATAACTGAATTACCATTTCTCTGTTTCTTCAATTTCAGAGTCACTAATTCATTCACATCACACTTTATCAACTTTTTACCGGGTATATAAAGTACCTCTCTAAATTCGACTTCTCCGTATTTTAATTTGGCATAATCTACAGTAGCTTGTGTCATTATCAGCCTCCGACAGAGCTATTCCATATGTCTTAATAGGGTTGAAAGCGATTTCTAACATAGACTGGAATTTCAGTATTATGTCTCACAGCTCCCGGATTCGAAGAAGTTGGCAGAGGTGCTGAAGTTGGTTGAGGTGTTGAATTAGAAATATCCGTCTGAGATTCATTAGTATAAGGCTTTGATTTAGCAGGGTAGGTTACTGCAGATTGACTTTCCTCTCCCAATGGTCTCTCTAACAGGTTGTTGACTTTGCTCTAGGGTATACCCATATACTGTAAATATACAACGAAAAATAATCAGTTTACAAGTATAAAACAAATTACTGAGCTGTCAAGGAGTTGAAATATCAATTTTAATATTATTCCATCTAAATGTAGTATGCAACATTTGAAGATTTTAAAGGTGTTGAGCACTAGTAAAATTAAAAAAAAACTCATTACCTGTTCACCCTCTATATGTCGTGCATATGGTTCTAATTGACCCAATCAGTCTCTCAAAGTGATAGCATCACTCCACCTCAGTGACAAACTTTTGGACCTTGTTTTATCAAATGTTCCACTTTCCCAACACTTTGAATTGTCGTTCAGATGAAGATAGATCTTATCGTTCCATTTTGTTAGTGAAACGCTTCTTCCATAGGCAAACTTCCCCTGCACTTTAAGGTTCATGTAAAGTGTTTATTTTGCTTAATTTCATACGTCAATAATTCTGTAATTATTAAAATTTGTCCAGGAAAACCATATATCAAATTAAAGCTCTGGATGAGTACAAGCTGTTTTACATAATTATACCTACTGGCCTTGCATAATAAAACTAAAACATTGCAGAAAAAGATGACATCGTTTAAAACCTACAAAATAATAATGACATAACAAAATTGCTTAAGTTTTGGAGAAAACATAGGCTATGGTACATACCAGGTACTGCTACTACCAAAAATCCTATAGTTTCTTTAAAAAGGCACATATTTAAGTCAGAAAGTTTGACATTTTTCCCTTATTGAATTGTCAACCATGTTTGACCTACTTTGTTTTAGTAACAGGTATGGTGTCTCCACAGGATCAAAATGTACAAGTGGTTGTGTGTAATAAACTTTCATTAGTATTACCTGAACAAATTGACATGAAATAAATGACCTCAATTACCATATATTACACGCTTGATTTATTGTTCTAACTTGGCTCCGGCTAATGTCGTCTGCATGCGGAACTATGTGCATGTTTCTAAACTCTTTATGCTGCTAATAGATTTATAGTGTTTTCAAAGAATACTTGAAATACCTGAAATAACCATTATATTGTTGGTTTAAATTGGTAATACATGGTGGGTGACTTAGATCTATGATGCACTTTCTATGCAGCCTGATTTTAATCTATGCCATCCGCAAAACCGTTTTATGTTGACTAAGGCGCAGTAAGGGTCAAACCCGACATTTACCGATAACAGTTTCCGTACAGTCCGATTATACCAGATGGTTTAAATATTCACGTTTTAATTACTCTTTGCATAAAGGTCAATTTCAGGTCAATTTATTCCAGTAATAATTTTAGAATAAAAATGACCTGTACAAGTGAAATTTCCATGTCCACTTACAAACCCTTTCTCAAAAACAGCACCCCCCTACCCCATCACACACACAAAAAGAACAATGAAAAAAATGCTTATGTCAAAAATTGATTCTAAATCCTATCTACCAGACTGGTGACACCTTAAACCTATCTACCAGACTGGTGACACCTTTTGTAACTGCTGTTTTTGAGAAAGGGTTTGGACGTAGACATGGACATTTCACTTGTACAGGTCATTTTTATTTGTTTTATTATCTAAAATTACTAATGAAAGTTTATCATGCACAACCACTTGTACATTTTGATCCTGTGGAGACACCATACCTGTTACTAAAACAAAGTAGGTCAAACATGGTTGACAATTCAATAAGGGAAAAATGTCAAACTTTCTGACTTAAATATGTGTGGCACGGTTGTATTTTTAGTACTCCAGTACTTTGATCTGTACATTCCTTCCTTTCCTTTCATTTCTTTCCATTGAGCTATTTTGCTTTTGCATGAGTTTCGCTCACGCAGTCCCCGTGAATCTGGCAGAGCGGCAAAGACATTCAGAGATAGCATACATTGAATTTTTATATTTCCTGTGAAATTATTACGTCTTAAATTGTTCATTCGGTATTCTATTTGTATTTATTTCATACAGCTTGGTTTTGATACGCTGACATTTATTTATACGCATTTTCATTAAGCTTATTTTGAATTGCAACAAGTTTTCGTGTCAATAGCTTTGCGCGTTGTTGAGAAATGGCAGCATTCATTCTGTTTTAAAGTCTAACAGTCCATTAACAGGAAAAGGAGGTTTTTTTATAGTTAACTATAACAATTGCACATTTTAATTACAGTTTCTAGTGTAACAGCACAGCACCAGAGTGGTTGACTTGGAGAGTATTTCTTGTGGACTTGTATTCAGTTCCTCAAACTGGTGAGTGGAATGTATTTGTATTGTGTCGAAAGTTTATGTTTGTATGCTTTTATGTTCCTCTCCTCTATCCTTCTTCTGTGTTAGGGCACTAGAACTGTATGTATTAAGCTGTATGTTGTCATTAGTGCTTTAATTGTCTTTTGCCTTGTCCTAGGATTAGGAGCAAGGCTAAAGATAATTAAAAGGAATTCTGCATGTCTGAACCAGGTTATTTGTTTCTTTCAGAGAAAGGCAGACGATTTCTTTCTGTTTATTTAGTTTGTTTTATTTGTATATTTTTCAGATGCAACATCTATATTTACATTGAACAATTACTTTCAACAGTTGCTTTGAACCTATTTACTTCGATTCATCTGGAACTAGTAAATGATATCCACTGAGAGTGTTGTGTTGTCTTAGT
Source organism: Tridacna crocea (assembly GCA_943736015.1). Lineage (NCBI taxonomy): Eukaryota > Metazoa > Mollusca > Bivalvia > Cardiida > Cardiidae > Tridacna > Tridacna crocea. The sequence continues at coordinate 10,247,549 of OX031057.1, read as the reverse complement.
ATCGACTAAGTATCGGCTAGCTGGAGCCTCGTGCTCAAAACAGGACCATCGTACTACATCTGGCGCCCAACGTAAATCTTCAAAGAGGACTGTGATTTCAGTTATTCCTTACATTCGACCCTTACATTCGACCAATACTTGGAACGAGGACGTTTTTTCTTTCTTTGGAGGCAGAGAGACCAGCTCGACTTCAGTGACATTTTTCAAGAACAGAACATTTATTTCATGATACAGTGACCATGTGATTTTAGAAACTTTAGAAGTTTACTACAGACATTGCCAATCTCTGATTATCAGTTTTAGTGCCATCTTTGCAGTTCTTTTCACTTGAAGTATGCGTGAGTAGACTTTGGAGTGTTATTGTAGTCTGAGAGAAATCTCACTTTGCATGCTTTAATCTGGTGTAGGTTAAGTAATTTCTGCTTCACATTAGACATTTAGTACATTTCTTCACTATTTCCTAAAAGTAAATTCACATTAATATTTATTCTGTGAGTGTTGCCATTTTCGCATTGAAATTTTGAAAACAAGAAAATTTAGTCATCTGCTACATTGATTACAACTATTTGCGACCAGTAATACCTTCTTTCGCGGCGTTCTGATTTTTTTTCCCTTCAGCAAAGTATATTCTGTCTAGTATCACTTGAAACTACTTACTTGACTGGTTAGTTTGTTCCTTCTTTTTGCTTTTATATAATCTGATCACAGCCTTTACATTCTGATCTGAGTACTTTGAGAGTTGAAATAGCACATTTCTCAGTCAATTACTTGGAAAGTCATTGCATATGTTGATTTGAATCCAATTTTACCCACTTTATCTGAAAATTCAGTTTTTTCTCCCTGTTCCACACTGTTTCTGCTTATTCTGAAGAATTTGACCTTGACTTGACTGCTGACATGTAATCTGTTTACCAAGTTTACTCAGTAGATAGAATTACTATGTAGAATTGGTAGTTAGTTTTGTAGATGGCTATTATTAGTTCAACATACTTTGGGTCCCAGTACACCTAGTCATGTAGTCGTCATTTGAATTTTCTTACATAAACACCCCCCTCCCCCTTCTTTCAACAAGAGACACTTGTTTTGTTATTTAATTTACATCATGTTGGTTTAGAAAGTAGAATTCAAAGAAACTTTGATTTCTAATTTATATTATTTATTCAGGAAACTACATTTATAGAATTTGAAGCTCACATAAACAATTTTTAGGCAACAGATGTGATTGCTCATGGCATAAGATTGCCTTGCAAAAAAAAAAAAATTTTTCTGCAATTGATCTTGATCTCTTATCTGCCATAGTTAAAGTATTTCTTCTTGCATTTAGTGGAAATACGGTTTATTTGAAATACTTATACACCAATATACAGAAAGACTTACTCTCTTTGTTTATATTGGCTAGATGTTGTGATTGCTTAGTCAAAAATACACACTACCGCAAAAGTAAATCGGAAAGTTTATACTGGAAATTTCTTGTATTAAATTGCACACTGTTTGCAATTTTCATAAAAGCTTAGTTCTGAATACTAGAAATTTCGTGTATTGATATCGCGAGATTTTTTTTTTCGGCACTGTTCGGAAGCAACTTCGAAACAGCCTAGAAAGGAAACAGCCTTACAAGTCACCGACTTATTTGAAACCGGTTGAAGGTTTGAGTTTGTAAATTTTTTTTTTTCATTGTATCCCAGCATTTGTACAGATTAGCAAGCTGACCTTGATCTTTGTGGATTACAGTATTGCATATACTTCATAGTGGTACATTGCCTGAAAACATTGCGACAAAAGAAAAATTTTCTAGTTACCTTCATTGAGTACACAGTGAACCATTTAATTATTAGCCATTATAAGACTTGAGGGCATACATAGTTCATCCTTTTACGTTGTTCGAAAACATTGTGATAAAAGAAAACATTAGTATTATTTGAAAACATTTTGACAAAAGGACATAATTTTTGTATTATTTATTGTGATTGTATAGTGCACCCTTTCACATTGAGTCATTGTGGTGACAAATTACAGGTGTTGTATTTCTTTTGATAGAAATTGATTATTTGTATATAACTTGTATTTTGCTTGTTTATCTTAATACAATTGTTCAAACTGACTTTGTTGTTTATTTACCAAAACACTGATAAACTATACATTGCATTTCATACAGTTAACATGATTTAACTGGAACACAAACCTGATTACAGGTTGATACACTTTAGTCATTGAACTTCAGTGCTAGCATTTAGTATTTCAGCCTACCCTGTAGCAGATTTCAGCATCCAAGAGAAGTTAATTCTTTTGTATTACAGGTAGCCAAATAATACTTTGTATTTCTGCTCACATACTTTAGTGAAAGTATTTTGGGGTTGACAAATGTTTTGCCTTAGGCAGGTGTTGGTGGACAAGCCTAGCCTATCCCTGCCAGTCTCTTTTATTTTTTACTTGTACCTTTTTACTTGGTTGTCCCAACTTCAGCTTTTGGATTGTTCTTTGTGCTTTACCATGGCTTCTAAAGAAGTTAAGACTGATGAGTCTGATAAGATGGGAGAAGCTGTTGGAGGCATGTCAGAGGCTGAGGTACAAATGATTCAGACTCTTCGCACTTTGGGTTTTCAGCCCCAGGTTGGTTCTATGGCTGATGTTGTCAGGCTATCACGAATCGTTACCGAACTTCAAACGCCATCTCGTGAGTTCCCTGGTAGAGCCTTTGATCAATTACCTCGCGCTGAGATACATCATTACCCAAAGTTCTCAATTTTCTTCGGTGAGGAAGGGCGTGGAGAGGTAAATTGGGACACATTTAAATATGAGGTTACGTCAGTCATGGAGACTAGAAATTTTAGTGAGGAACAAATCCTTTTCGGTATGAGGAGAGCGTTAAAGGGCGGTGCAAGCGATAAGCTACGTAGATTAGGTCCCAGAGTCTCTCTAAGGGAAGTCTTAGAAAAGCTACAGAGTGACTATGGTACTATAGAGACTTCAGAAAGCATCATGAAGAAGTTTTACACATGCGAACAGAAGGCCAATGAATGTGTTGAGTCGTTTGCGGCTAGATTAGAAGAGTTGTTCGACAAGGCAGTGGAACTTAAAGGTCTGGATCGACATGATAGAGACATTTTGAAACAGGTGCTGCACTCTGGCCTACGAAGAGATTTGAAACTTATGTCAGCATATCAGTGTGATAAAGAGTCTTCATATGATGAGTTCAAGCGAGAACTCAGGAGATTAGAAGCTGACCTGAAGGATACAGACACGGATAAGAGACCATGCAAACCAGCCGTCCAACCTGAAAAGAAAGAAGAAGATTCTGAGATAAAGCAGTTGTTAAAACAAATCAATGAAAGAATTGACAAACTGGAGAAAGGACAAAATCAAACTTCGAGTCAAGCAACCCAGCAAGGTAATTGGAGGAATAGGAGGCCTAGGCGAGGAGGAAGTCAGAAGTCCTATGACAATAAACAGAACAAGCCATCTGACCCTAAGGCAGAAGATACATTTGCGCCAACTTGTTTCCTATGCAATCAAAGAGGGCATGTTCAGTATAAATGTCCAATTATTCTTGCACAACTTGTGTGTTCGAAATGTAAATCCAAAGGTCATTCTCCGAAGGACTGCCCAAACTAATGTGTGCTCCTGTCGCGGGATCTGATTTGAGCACTCCTTTTATTAATAACGATCCCAAATTAGTTGGAGATGTGAATGAGGCAGACATACTTCTTGGCTCTCATTCTGTAAAAGCATTGTTGGATACAGGTAGTTGTGTCAGCCTTGTGTCACAATCTTTTTACGATTCATATCTCAACTGTGAGTTATATCCAGTTGGTGATATTTTAAACATTGAGTGTGCGGATGGTGAAAGTTTGCCGTACACCGGGTATATTGAAGTAGATATTGCTGTGCCAAAGGGACTACCCAATGCTAAACCAATATCATGTTTGTTTTTGGTAACTCCCGACACACAGTATTCGGCAAAGACCCCTGTTATTTTAGGGACCAACATTCTTCAAGAATTGATGGAAGACTGCAAATCCTGTCATGGAGAACAGTTTCTTCAAAAAGCCAACCTTTTTACTCCATGGTACCTTAGTTTTAGGTCCATTGTCATACGGGAAAAGGACTTGAAGAAGAATAAAAATAGATTAGCTGTGGTTAGAAGTGCCTTAACCAAAAAGGTAAGTATTAGTCCTAACCAAACAGTACAAGTTATAGGCACAACTGACAAAGTTTTAGATTTCCCATGTACTACTGCTATCATCCAGGAAAGCAAAGATAGTCAGTTACCAGAGTCTATAGATGTTACTCCTTCAGTCATACAGTTTGATTCTAGACAGAGGAAACAAGTGGTAGTATCCTTGTCCAACCTTAGTACTCAAACAGTAACCATAGCTCCTAGAGCCATCATTTGTGAAATTCAGCCAGTGACTGTTGAGGAAGAAGTGTTTACCAAGATTGAGGACAACACAAGGGATGAGATACTGAAAGAGTTAAATATTGACGAGGAAGATTTGCTAAACCCCAGTGACAAGCAGCGACTTGCTGATCTTTTGAAAAGACATGGTGACATTTTTTCCACCAGCGACACAGATATTGGTGTCTGCAACAGGATCAAACACCGAATAGACCTCGTCACAAATGTACCTTTTAAACAGAGACATCGACGGATTCCTCCGAATATGATTGAGGAAGTTAGACAACATATTGAGGGATTACTTGCAGCTGGAGTTATTAGACCTTCGAAGTCCCCTTATTCTTCTAACGTTGTTCTAGTTAGAAAGAAAAATGGAAAATTACGCCTTTGTGTGGACTATCGTCAGTTGAATGATATAACAGTGAAAGACTCATTCGCTCTTCCCAGACTTGAAGAAATTTTTGATTGTTTACATGGTGCTAGATTCTTTACAACTATGGACATGAAGTCTGGTTACCATCAGATAGAAGTAGAGGAGTCCCACAAAGAAAGAACAGCATTTACAGTTGGCACCCTCGGATTCTTTGAATACAACAAAATGCCATTTGGATTGACCAATAGTCCATCAACCTACCAGCGTATTATGCAGGATATTTTAGGAGATTTAAACATGAAGATATGTCTAATCTACCTAGATGATCTCATCATATTCAGCGACAGCTTTGAGCAACATCTGGAGCGACTCGATATTGTTTTAACAAAGTTACAGGAGGCGAATTTGAAACTTGCTCCTGAAAAGTGTTGTTTTTACCGATCTAGTGTCAATTTCCTTGGCCATGTAGTCAGTGGAAAAGGTATTGAAACTGACCCTTCAAAAATTGACAAGGTACAGAACTGGCCTACGCCTAGTAACCCAGATGAATTGCGATCTTTTTTGGCTTTCGCTGGTTACTACCGCAGGTTCATCAAAGACTATAGCAAAATTTCAAAGCCTTTGTCAGAGCTTTTACCTCCGACATCACCTAAGAAAGGTGTTAAGTCCAAATCATTGTTATGGAATTGGACTGAAAAGGAGCAGGAAGTTTTTGATCATATCAAAGAACTACTTTCCTCTCCTCCTATATTAGCTTACCCGGATTTTTCACTTCCTTTTGAACTCCACACGGATGCTTCATGCAAAGCTCTTGGAGCCGTATTATATCAGGAGCAGGATGGGTTGAAACGGGTAATTGCTTATGCAAGTCGTGCACTGAGTAAATCTGAACAAAAGTACAGTGCTTTTAAACTTGAATTTTTAGCATTGAAGTGGGCAATCACTGAAAAGTTTAGTGATTATTTGGCAGCTAGCCATTTTACAGTCTTGACAGACAATAACCCACTTACATATGTGTTGACATCTGCTAAGCTTGATGCAACTGGACAGCGTTGGGCATCAGCTCTTGGTCAATATCAGTTTGACATCCAGTACAGATCTGGTATGAAAAACGCAGATGCTGATGGTATGAGTAGGTACCCTTTTGAGAAGATTTCGGATTTCAGTGATTGTGAAAGGGTTAACCTACCGGATAGCACAGTCAAAGCTATTTGTATTGCTGTAACCCCAGCTTACTTTGAGCTGATCCCATCAAGGAATGTCAATCTGGTTGACATTATTGAGGAACCAGGCTGTCCAATTGCACAAAAAGAGCTTCGAGAAATAAGGACTGCTCAGCGACAAGACAAGCTTATTGATAAGTGGAGAATAGCTTGTATAGATAAAAGACTTCCAAAATACCTTGATCTGAAGGATGACCTTGCTATGCGAAAGCAATATAAAAACTTCAGTATCAAAAGAGGTATCCTATTTAGAAATCTCAGAGAGGATGATAGGGTTGTTGAACAGTTGGTTGTCCCTAAGTCTTATAGAAAGGATATCCTTAAAAGTATCCATAATGATATTGGACATCCAGGCCAAGACAGAACCCTACGTCTCATCAGAGAGAGATTTTACTGGCCAGGTGTAAGTTCAGATGTAAACCAGTGGATAGAAACTTGTGACAGGTGTATTAGAAGAAAGAAGACCATCCAAAAGGAACCACTTGTAAATGTTCAGAGTTCTTATCCTTTGGAGTTAGTCTGTATAGACTTCCTTACTTTAGAACCTTCCAAAGGAAATGTTGGAAATATTCTGGTTATTACTGACCATTACACAAAATTTGCCAAAGCTGTGCCAACAAGAAACCAGACTGCCCATACTACAGCAGAAGCATTGTTCAATGAATTTTTTATTCATTTTGGCATTCCGACAAGGATTCATTCGGACCAAGGAGCAAATTTTGAAAGCAACCTCATACATGAACTCTGTACACTGATGGGAATTAAGAAAAGTCACACCACTCCTTACCACCCGGAAGGTAATGCTGGCCCAGAACGCTTCAACAGAACTCTTCTGAGTATGCTTGGCACATTAGAGGAAGACCAGAAAGGAGATTGGAAGAAGTATGTTAATTCTCTCGTCTACTATTACAACTGTACACCGCACGAGACCACTAAAGTTGCTCCTTTTGAACTCCTCTTTGGTAGAACCCCTCGCTTGCCTGTAGATGTTCTTTTTCAGAATGCCAGACAAGAATCTGTAACACCTGAGTCCACGAAACAATACTTAGAGGACCTACAAAATCGTCTAGAGAAGACACACAGGATAGTCGTAGAACATACAGAGAAGTCCAAGAAAAAGCAGAAAGATTACTATGATAAAAAAGCAGTTTCTGTCAAATTATCACCTGGTGATAAAGTTTTAGTCAAGAAATTAGCTTACGACGGGAAACATAAAATAAAGGACAAATATGAACCAGATTTATTTGTTGTTGTAGAACAACCAAGGCCGGACATTCCAGTGTTTAGACTGAGATCAGAAGAGACAGATATAGAAAGGACTTTACATCGCAATCACTTGCTTTTGGTGTCACATCAGAGCTGTGATGAGGAGGTTAGTGAGGAGGAGGAGGATTGTGATGATGAAGATCCATCTATTGAATATAATAGGGATGCATCCAGGGATGAAAAGATAATTACATATGAAGGTAACGTCACAAAAGAAGAACTTGAGAAAGACTCTGACTGTGAGGTAATTGGTTTTGCTTCTGAAGCATACTTAGATGGGGACGCCCATATAGAGTCGAGTTTAGTTCAAGAAGTTAATCTCCAAACTGTTGAAGTGAGAGATGAGACAGAATTGGATGACAGATCAGATTCACTGGAAGATGCTCAACCTGACCAGGAAGAGATCATAGAAGATTCCATAGATGAAGATGCAGAGCATATTCATAGTGCTAATAATGAATTTTCTTTCTCTTTTCAGGATGATGAGTTGGCTGAAGATCAGACTGAAGAACAAAATGTTCAAGAAGAAGAGACGCATGAAAAAGAGACCAATAGAGACATAACAGAGACTGCAGCTCGACCCATTCCAGCACCTCGAACACCTAGACCAACCAGACAGAAGAAACCACCGGACAGGTTTGGTGATTATGTTATGTATCGTATGGCCAACCGACAGGTTGATAGTAGAGTGCAGGCCCTGGATACTCTGGTTAAGTCGGGAGTGCTGAGTGAGCTTGACAGTTTGACAGCTCATAGATTAATACAAGCAGTCATGAAATGATTTTATATGTTTTGTTTGCTACATTTGTACAGTTTGTATCATTGTTTTATTTAATTATACTTGTTTCAACATGCCTGTCTTTGTTTTCATTGACCTTTAAGGTCATAGACCTTTTGAAAGAGGGGGAGGAGATGTGGGTTGTAACGTCAACATGCTTTGAAAGTTATGTTTTGTAGTTAGTCATAGTAGTAGTAGTAGTGTCAGTTTTGTAAATAAGTACTTTAGAGTTATGTAGATACATCTATGAGATAGTATTGCCTTTTTTGTACAGTAGTTGTAGTTAGATGTATATAGATACATTTACTAGTTGTATGTGACACTACTATACTGACTTACATTGACAGACTAGTTTGGTTTGTGTGCTTCTTGTTGGTTTGAGGATAATGACGAGACGTCATTTTCAACAGAGGGGAAGTATGTGGCACGGTTGTATTTTTAGTACTCCAGTACTTTGATCTGTACATTCCTTCCTTTCCTTTCATTTCTTTCCATTGAGCTATTTTGCTTTTGCATGAGTTTCGCTCACGCAGTCCCCGTGAATCTGGCAGAGCGGCAAAGACATTCAGAGATAGCATACATTGAATTTTTATATTTCCTGTGAAATTATTACGTCTTAAATTGTTCATTCGGTATTCTATTTGTATTTATTTCATACAGCTTGGTTTTGATACGCTGACATTTATTTATACGCATTTTCATTAAGCTTATTTTGAATTGCAACAAGTTTTCGTGTCAATAGCTTTGCGCGTTGTTGAGAAATGGCAGCATTCATTCTGTTTTAAAGTCTAACAGTCCATTAACAGGAAAAGGAGGTTTTTTTGTAGTTTACTATAACAATTGCACATTTTAATTACAGTTTCTAGTGTAACAGCACAGCACCAGAGTGGTTGACTTGGAGAGTATTTCTTGTGGACTTGTATTCAGTTCCTCAAACTGGTGAGTGGAATGTATTTGTATTGTGTCGAAAGTTTATGTTTGTATGCTTTTATGTTCCTCTCCTCTATCCTTCTTCTGTGTTAGGGCACTAGAACTGTATGTATTAAGCTGTATGTTGTCATTAGTGCTTTAATTGTCTTTTGCCTTGTCCTAGGATTAGGAGCAAGGCTAAAGATAATTAAAAGGAATTCTGCATGTCTGAACCAGGTTATTTGTTTCTTTCAGAGAAAGGCAGACGATTTCTTTCTGTTTATTTAGTTTGTTTTATTTGTATATTTTTCAGATGCAACATCTATATTTACATTGAACAATTACTTTCAACAGTTGCTTTGAACCTATTTACTTCGATTCATCTGGAACTAGTAAATGATATCCACTGAGAGTGTTGTGTTGTCTTAGTATCGACTAAGTATCGGCTAGCTGGAGCCTCGTGCTCAAAACAGGACCATCGTACTACATATGTGCCTTTTTAAAGAAACTATAGGATTTTTGGTAGTAGCAGTACCTGGTATGTACCATAGCCTATGTTTTCTCCAAAACTTAAGCAATTTTGTTATGTCATTATTATTTTGTAAGTTTTAAACGATGTCATCTTTTTCTGCAATGTTTTAGTTTTATTATGCAAGGCCAGTAGGTATAATTATGTAAAACAGCTTGTACTCATCCAGAGCTTTAATTTGATATATGGTTTTCCCGGACAAATTTTAATAATTACAGAATTATTGACGTATGAAATTAAGCAAAATAAACACTTTACATGAACCTTAACTAAGAATCCTTCATTGTCGTATGTAGGTTCCATTCTAAATCAAGTCTTGAGTCTTTTGTACAACCGCAATGATGTTTGGTATGTAAACCGTTGGCCTTTATAGCAAACAGTGTAGCGTAACCGAAGGAAAAAGTTCAGGTTCACGTAATTTGATTGATTGCTATGATAAAATTCTAAATTTAGATATTTTTTGGCTTACGGTCAAACCGTCGAGAAGAAATTATTTTGGCCCGTTTGAGAATAGGTCATACCCATATGACGCACTCGTATCTTCTCAAAGGAGAAGAGCCTCCTGTATGTACTTCGTGCAATACAATTTTTTCTGTCCGGCATTTACTGATAGAGTGCACAGATCTTGCACCGTACAGGGATAAGTACTTTAATGTTGACAGTTTAAAAACTTTGTTTGATACGGTGAAATTAGAATCGCTATTTGATTTTCTGAAAGCCAGCATTTACTGATAGAGTGCATAGATCTTGCACCGTACAGGGATAAGTACTTTAATGTTGACAGTTTAAAAACTTTGTTTGATACGGTGAAATTAGAATCGCTATTGATTTTCTGAAAGAAGTTAACCTTTTTAAAAAGATTTAGTTTTACTTTTTTGATATTTCACGTTTTACTGATGTCTTAAACAGTGGTTATCCTCTTTTAAGGGGGTCTATTAAAATGTTTGAGTAAATAGGGAAGCCCGGTTTCTCAATATTTACTTTTGTTGTTTAATTTATAAGTATTACATTTTAAGGCCTATTGACCTATTCAAAGTTAACTTTTTACCCTGTAAACAAGGTTGCTTCTTCATTATTTCTCATCTGTTTCAATGTTTCACATTATAACTTAGAGTAGATGCATGATTTTATATGTAAGTGCGCCCAATATGACCTAAGTTGTCGACGGGCCATAAAACACCATTTATTCATTCATTCATTCATTAGAAATTTTTTTTAAATACATAATCACATTTTTGTGGTTTTCTCACGAGGTGGTAGCATGATTTTAATTATTTCTTAATCATAAAAAGACTTCTACTTTAAAGAATCACATTGTATCACCACTCTTGCGAGTTATATTACATTTTTGTGGGGCTTTTTATTCCTGCGTGGTGGTAGCTACAAAAGTTTCTACAACAAATGATACTGTTTTTATCACCACACCTATGAGTTAATACATTTTATCACCACTCCTGCGAGTAAATACATTTTTGTGGTATACCACAAGACGCTAGCTATAAACACTCCCTTCAGATAAAGTATGATTGAAGATAATCTATTTATCAACACATTTGTAAGTTACAACATATAAAACTCGCGGTTTTCTTTCATGAACTATAGCAGTTTGATTGAACTTCTATTGAAATGCGAAATGACGAATAATTGATGACGTTTAATTTATTGGGAAGAAACCTTTCTTTTACCACTTAATATATTGCTTAATTTAGTTAAAATTGTAGTTTCATACACGTGTATTGTGAAAGACCTTCATACCATTTCTCGACACAGATAGATATGGCTTTTTATCCCGCATTGAAAATTGTAGAAGATGATTTTATCAAGTTTGACTTTAGGGAAACAAAATCGGACTGTGATAATATATAATTATAGGAAAGATTTATCGGTGTGTCTGTGTATTAATTACTGCTTATTGCGCTGAACGCGTCAAAATGTTTCGAACAATATGCGAGAATGGTGTATTTATCTAGTGGGGAAGTTAAGATAAATTATGCATTGTGAATATTACAAAAGAATAATAAGACAAAAACTTTCACCTTGCTATCTAAAAAAAACCTTAATGTTTTATTTTTCCATTAAGGGGACCTCAGCAAAAAACATATTCTATTCTATTGTAACAGGACAGTTCGATCTATTAGCTGGAGTCATAAAAGTGTGTTCGGGGAAAAATACTGTATAAGCAGTACATAGGTGTAAAAAACTACATATATCAAATCCACAGGATAGATCATCCCTAACGTATAATGAAATTAGTTTAACTAATTTTGATAACACCTTCGTAAAATAATTGCAATAGTTGCTCGAATAGAAAATCCGAATATATGCACACCAAAAATATTCATGTGATCTATCATGGAGGCGAAAATGAAAGTAGCGATATTTTTGTTCTTGTTGTGCTTTAAATGTGTGAATAACTATCCCATCGTAAACTTAGATAAAGGAAAGATTTGTTTTGTGGAAGTCAATTAGACAAAAGTGCCACGTTTACATCATTATCAACTTATCCAGAACTTACAATACTAACATTTAAACGATTTCCTGAAAATTCTACATTGATGCTGACAACATTTCCAAATTTGGAAAAGGTTATTATTGAAGAATCACCATTCTACAGCAAAACATTTATCGACAACATTTGTGGTATATTTGTTCATTTGATGGCCAGTCAAGACATAGATGTTATGATAACTGACAGCCATATTCAACGAAAATGCTCGTTTAGTATTCTCATAGTCTTACTAAACCATTCATCTTTTAAAATTTCATCTGACTGTGAATGTACTCTGTATACTTATTTTGCTATTATGATAGCGGTTTCTTTAACTTATGATAACAAGTGTTAATAGATTATAATCTAAAAAAACTACATATTCATACAAGGATTTGTCAAAAATCTGTGTGATTAAGAGATTGATTCATTGATGTTTTATATCACCTTCAACATTACATCACCTTCAACAGTACTTCAGTCAATATCACAGCGACATTCTACATTATCCATGTGCTTCCAGGGAACTCGTCAATACTAAGGGCTCTGAAGTGTCATACCCATGGACACTCCCATGAAAAACTTAGTAGCTCACACAGGGAAAAGGGAAATAGGGGATGGTGGGAGGGGGGGGGGTCGTTTACTAGATTACAATACCCATGTGTACATACTGAGGCATGTGGGACCATATTGATAAAAGATAAAACTGATGATTTTTATGTAGCCATAAATCCAATAGAGGTTGTCCAGATTACAAAACCCACATGTAGCCCCCCCCTCTGATTACGAAATAGAAATGATGTTTTCATGTAGACATTAATTAGATTTTGTTTTCTTTTTTCCTTTTGTTAGGCAACACAAGAAACAGCAGAGACTTCATCTACACAATGGGATTCCTCCAAGACATCAGCAGCATTGATCAACACAAGCACTATTACTAGCCCCTGCACTACCAAAACTCCACAAAGCTATCCATTCACTGCTACAAGCACTATTACTAACCCCAGCACTACCACAAGTCCACAAAGCTATCCTTTTGTTAGAACAACCACACACACAAAGTCTTTGACTACCTCACAAACTAAGTCCTCAACTATCAAAGCCTCAGAAAGCAATCCATTCACTAACTCAACCACGCATAGCACATTATTTGATACTAAGTCACCTACAACCCACAACCCAAACAAATGTGATGATACAGTTACTTCTTCCTTGTCAATGTCAACCTTACTTAACACAGGTAATTTCCTAATAGTTTTCATTCTGCTGTTATTTTCACTAACATTAAATGCTATATGTATCGGATTATTTGAAAAAAAAAATGTAAAAAAGAAAAATCTAAATCACCATGTAGGAAGCAATTAGAACTTGTAGAGCTAATGCATAGAAGTAGTATATATATACCCGGTTGCAGACCAACACATGTTTTGTTTGAGTAATGAAGATATATATTGCAGCATTCAATCATTGAACCAAAGTAATGATCCATACTTGAATGAAGCAACATGTTAGTGAGAATACACTCCCATCATTCTTAACCTTTTCCTAACCTATCAATCCTTTCCAAACATAAATACAAACATTGTTGTTGTTTTTTTAACATGTATTGTAATTTTGGTTTAAAATGGGGAGATCAAATTTCATATTATGTAAAAAGCAGTTCTGGAAGCAAAATGGAAAAATTTACACATGAATGTTGTGAGCACACTATAGTGGTGTCTTATGTTGTATACTCTTAAAAAGGCTTTGAAAACATAAGAATACCTTTCAAAATTAGTAAGATATGAATCCTATAGTCACCTTTTTCTTCAATATTTCAGTTATTGGATTGGGCATCTGCCCAGCAGTGGCAGTAGTTTTTATTACTGTCCTGCTTGCCCTGAAACTGAGAAAGAAAAAGATTACAAAGTTGAATTATGTAATCAATGCATCACATTCCCCTTCCTCATCACCCACATTGGACACATTCTCGCATCCGGCAGAAACTTCTTTTTCCTCCATTGTGGCAGAGGCAACAAGAACAGCGATGTCGTCATTTTCCATTGAAGAAGAAGAAGAACCCTAAGAGGAAATTTTCACCCATGCTAGAATACCTCCACATGGTTACATGACAAGATACCAGAAAAGACAGACTCAGCTCTGAGCTGAAAAATAAGCATTTTTAACTTTCAAATGTAAAAAGGACTTTAAGTTTGATTTTTAACCCTTTACCAAACCACAAAATTTTGCACTGGTCCACATTGAAGCATTTGCTTCAAAAGTAAAATAAAACTAACTCAAAATTAGAAATTGTTTCCAGCAGGGTAGAAAACATTGTGGGAAATGGAGAAAATGTTGATTATCAGTAGGGTATAAAACGTTGTTTGGAAAAAAAAAAAAAACAACAAACAATTTCATCTTTTACCACAGTGTTTTTTAATCTGCCAGTAATTAAAACCAATTTTGTTGTCTGTTACTACAGTCTATTAGGGAAAGGCCTATTATGGAAAAGTGTAAATGTGGATAGTTATAGAGATACATGCACTGTTTGAAGTTAACATTTTTTTTTCACATTCACTTATCTCTGTATTGAGATACGGTTGTTTACTTTTACTGGTTGTCTCTTGTGTTTTTCCTATAAAAGTATGGACAGTAAAAAGAGGTGTTGTTTTGGTGAACAGTTTCTCCTTTTTTTTTCCACATTGACCATAGTTTTTTGTTGTTTTTTTTAAGGTTGCAAAACTATGTACATTCTCTTTTTGAAGACACTTCATTTAACTCCTTCCAAGATATGTTCTGATGTAGTAGGCTTTTTTAAAACATTGTGATAAAAGTGGAAAATATTTATAATGAACATTTTCTGCTTTTACTCTTTTAAATGATGTTATCCTGTCAGTATCAAACATCATCATTATGAGAAACTTCTTTTTTTTTTTATCGCTGTCGAACCAGCATAGAGCATTGTGATAGGGTAAAGAGTGATGGTCTAATAGGTTAAAGAGTTAAGAGAGTGATGGTCTAATAGGTTAAAGCAAAACTGATGTGTCTACAAACTATATGGACATTGACAACAGCTTTGCTTAACCCGTTACCACTCAATCCCTACTTTTGACGCTTGACCATAGCTTTGCTTAACCCGTTACCACACAATCCCTACTTTTGATGACCCTGAGAAAGAAACCTTTTGAAAACATTGTAGGAAAAGTAGAACAGCATTTTCTCCTTTCCCACAATGTTTTCTACCCATTCCAAATCAAATTTCAGATTTTCAGTAAATTCAATTTTGTAGTCTGCAAATTTTGTCATTTGGTAGAGTTAAATTGTATGGACATATACAACAGCTATCCTTAAATTAATTTAAGGAAATTTTCACATGATGGTTTTGCTATGTCTTATTAGCATATTGACTTTACCCTTTACCACACCATCACAACACTGAACAACGTTCAAGAATGAAACTTTTTGAAAAAAAAACATTATTCTTTCACTATAACATTTTTTATCCTATCAAAGACAAATTATAAATATAGTACGATCACTTTTTTTTTTGTTTGTTTACATTGGTAAACGTTTTTTCTTTATTTCTAAAGGCTTCTTTCTCAGGGTTGTCAAAAGTAGGGATTAGTGGTAATGAATGAATGAATGTTGTTTTATGGCGCATCGACAATGGTAATGGGTTAATAGATAATCCTCAGTTTTGATTGAAAGCATCTGCATGGTAGGCTATAGTAATATAACTGAAATGTTGTTGAAAACAACTCATAGTCATTAGCTATTGAATCATTCCTTTTTAATCATTTCTTTTTTAATCATTCCACTGTAAATCATTCCCTTTTAGTCATTCCATGAGGGTTTGATGGAAAACCATAAAGGTTTGTTTTTTTTTTCAAAATGATTTGCATGTTACAAGCATATGACTTTTTTATGTATATCACTTTTGTTATGTAAGTAATTAACAATATGATTGTTTTCTTTCTGTTTTATTTTACTTTCATTTTGAGCAATACTCAACAATCCTTAATATACATTTTCATATCCTTTCTTTAATAGTATAGAATACGAAACCAAAATGAGAACTTCGAAAGATTAGTACATTAAGATATTAGACCCCCTGATCGAAATCACCTATTTCCACTTTAATATTTTGTTACAAAATTTGTTGTGTAATATGACTGCATCACTTTAATAGAGTCAACTTTTTCCTTATTTTACTTATTAGAATTGTCATATATAAATCTAAAACCAGTATGTTCTCATTCCACAGGAAGTTGATATTTACTTTCTTTCTGTTTCTTTCTGGAAAACTTACAAAAAATATCAAAAAATAATAATTTCAAGATAGACATCAAAGGAATTTGGGAATCCCTATTTATCAAATTTCAAGATAGACATCAAAGGAATTTGGGAATCCCTATTTATCAACTTTCACAAGATTTTATTCCATGTTTCACTTGAAGCATTGGGGGTTTACTACCTTAAACACAGTGAGAATAATAAATGTGAAATAACTTTATGTATTGCAATTCCACAGGAGTGAAGGAAAAACATACTACTTATTTGCTCACTGATTTCCACGTTGTTTTCTACTCTAAAAGAGGTAACCTCATAAGTGTTACTTCCATCAGAGAAGGGATCAACTAAATATAAATAGAGATTAGGTAGTAATCATGTATAACATATCATTAACTCTTTACCACAATATGCTGACTTTAAACGACCTTGAAAAGAAGACTTTTGAAAACACTGTAGGAAAAGGAGAAAATGCTGATAACCAAAACAAATTTCACTTTATAAATCACATTTATTTTGTTGTCTGCAAATGCTTTTAATCTTTAACAGTCTAAAATTTTTGTTGTTTGATAAAGAGTTAATATGAAACTTATATCAACTTTACTAGTCATTTAGATTGAAGTGTAATTATACATTTGAGATAATACATACCAGATAATATCTAGACAAGTTTACACAAATGAATGTGATGATTGACATACAAAAATTAAGACGTTTTCTGAATATAATTGAAGCAATGTTCATAGCAACGCTAAACGTTAATAAATCAAACTCCACATTTTAAACAAGTTTGTATTTTAGGACCTAAGTTGTCGACGGGCCATAAAACACCATTCATTCATTCATTCATTCATTGTATTTTAGATTTTGTAATACTCATTTTAAAAAACAGTACTCGTCAAGGATTTTTTTTATTAATAAATCAAACTCAACTCTTTAAACAAGTTTGTATTTTAGATTTTGTAATACTCATTTTAATAAACTACTGATCAAGGATTTTTTTTTTTTTTGGAAAAGAATCTTCATTAGCACTTTTTTAAGTAAAAACGTTTGCATTAAAATCCATGCTAAGTATTATTTTTAAAGAGAAGTAAGCCAAGTCCTGTGATATGTATATTTTGTTTTTGTCATAAGTGCCAAAATAGGTGAAGACATTTATTTTGAGTATCAAAAGATATATAACCAAAAACTATTAAAATATGTCACCTGTAACCCTCTCCAACAATGCTTTTGAAATGATTGATGAACTGAGACACATCTCTAGAATCTGTTATTCTAAACATCGTCTCTATCTTTTTAATGTTTTATTAAAAAAAAAAAAAAAACTTCTGTATCTTTTTGGTGTTCTGTTCTTCTTTTGAAAAAGATAAGTTGAGTCTCAAATATCTCCACAGTTTATTTTTGTGTGTGTGAGTTTATTAGAGAAAGGGTTACAGATAACCTTGTTTTAATTGCTTAAGGTTTTTGTTTATATTTCTCTATACAGACACGTACGATAGATTTATTTCTGGATGACTGTCTATGTGTTTAGAAATACAAATAAAATGTCATATATATCACAAATATGGTTTTAAGTTGTCTAACACTAAACCGCTTGTGGATGTTCACTTTCTGAGCATATCACTGACTCGTCGTTAGAAATATATTCATATTCCGGCAATGGCTCTATTTCATCACTTTCTTTACTAGTCGATGGTAAAGGCATATTTTGTGAATGTCTGGGATTATGCACTGACATGCCTTTATCATTCTCTGCAAACTTTGACTTTGTTATGAATGTCCACATATCCCGTCTCTTTTTTTCAATTGAATTTTGATTAGTCTTAAGATCCATTAAGGTTTTTGTTTATATTTTTCTATACAGACACGTATGATAGATTTATTTCTGGATGACTGTCTATGTGTTTAGAAATACAAATAAAATGTCATATATCACAAATATGGTTTTAAGTTGTCTAACACTAAACAGATTGTGGATGTTCACTTCCTAAGCATATCACTGACTCATCGTCAGAAATATATTCATATTCCGGCAATGGCTCATTTTCATCACTTTCTTTACTAGTCGATTGTAAAGGCATATTTTGTGAATGTCTGGGACTATGCACTGACATGCCTTAATCATTCTTTGCAAACTTTGACTTTGTTATGAATGTCCACATATCCCGTCTCTTTTTTTCAATTGAATTTTGATTAGTCTTAAGATCCACTTTATTCAATCGATGCTTAAGACTGTCAAATAACAACTGATAAGCGTTGTTCGCTACACTAAGTTTATCCATTTCTATGCGCATAGCCACAGACACTTCCTCCTGGTTTCCAAGTTTTGCTTTAGCCACTTGAAATTCACTCCGTTCTTTTTCGACTTTATTTAATGTTAAATTTAAACAATTATTTTTCTTCTCCAAATCTGCATTTTTAAAAGTCAAATCGGCATTTTCAGTTCTTATTTCGATTAATTCAGTATTTAATTTGTCCTTTTGTTCAAGTGCCTGATGTACGTTTTGTTTTTCTTCCTTCAATTCCTCTTGCAGTCTGTTCTTTTCACTTACTAGTTGTTTTATCTTTTCCTATTTAATAGAAAAGGTAAAAAATACATATGTTGACATATATAATGGTAATCCGAGATCATAATTAAACATAATTTTCGTTTGACAAATGACCACAATTCACGTTAACATAGGTCAAAATGGAAAAATTACTGATTATGAATTGAAAAAAGAAACTATTAAAACATGTGACTTAAGTTTCAATGTTTGACTCTCATTATACATCAGAATTAAGTTGCAATAGTTTTATCAAAAAGAAACGTAAATAAACAAAGTTACCTGTAAGTCGTCTTATTACACTAATGAAGAGACAGTTACCTGTAAGTCGTACCTCTAACCCTAACCCCGAGTACTTTAGGTTTTTTCATGCAGATATTACATTTATTTCTCTGTTCATTTTAACAGCGTAACACATAAAAGTTTGGATATGGCGGGTATACAGGTCTTAAACTTAGGAATTAGATCTCATTAGGTATTAGGTTGGTACTGGCAAAAATTTAATTGCTTGTACTTTCTTTGGATCAGCTTTTATTCCATTTTCACTTACAATAAAACAAAGATAATTTGTTTCTGTTTTAAGAAAGCCACACTTTTTCAACTTCAGTTTCAAATTATGTTATCTCCTAAAAATAATGCCAATATGTTTTATGTGTTCCTCTAAGCTCTCACTAAATATCAGTAGATCATCTAAATATGCAGTAGCAAAGCCATTACAATCCTGAAGGACAACAGACATAAGTTCTTGAAAAAAAGCTGGTGCATTAGAAAGGCTAAAGGGCATACCATTGAACTCAAATAATCCCATATGACACGCAAACTCTGTCATTTCTTTGTCTTTTTCATCCATGGCAACTTGCCAATATCCACTTTTTAAATCTAAAGACGAGAAATATTTTGCCTTACATAATAATGCCAAACATCATCAATCAAAGGTAAAGGGTATGAATTTTTCTTTGTAATTTGATTCAGGTTTTTCGAAAATCTACACAGAATCTTTACTTCAGTCTTTCTTGTCCACGATAACGACAGGAAATGACTTACGTAATCTGGGGTCCTGTGTGGCTCAGTGGTAAAGTGTAGGACTCGTGACCTGGAGGTCCTAGGTTCGAGCCTCGCTGGCTCCGCTGGGTTTTTTTTCACAGGAGTGTCCTTGGGCAAGACACTTCAGAGCCTAGCCTAGTACTGGTGAAACCCAGGAAACATGAATACGTGAACTGTCGCCGTGATATGACTGAAATACTGTTGAAAGCGGCGTAAAACACCATAAAAAAAAACAAGGTGATCTCGATTTTCTTATGATGTTAGCATCCATCATTTCATCTACTGCCTTATCAATTACCTCCCTATTTTTAAGTGGTGTTCTATATGGTCTCATTTTAATTGGTTGATGATTACCCACATCTACTTGCATTTTCTGTATGACCTAATTCTGATTCTTTGCTCGCAAACATATCTCTGTTTTGAAGAATTAATCTTTCAATTTTCGGTCTAAATTGATTAGTGACATCTTAATCATCTAAGTTAATTTTATTATCAGTGGTTTGTTTCATTGTGCTTACACTTGAAATTTTGTTCTGAGGAGGAGAAACTTTAGCTAACAAACCATGCCTGTAAATTCTGATGAATTTATTTGTGTTGTTTACAACCAAAAGTGGTAGTGACCTATCCTTATTCAATGTTGACAAAGTATTGATAACTTGTAAACCTGGATAATAAACAAGGAAACCCTTATCAATTTGTGAGACTTCATAAACTTCTTTTACAGGTAATCCTTGATTTTCTCTAACTTTACCGTAGCAAACAACGGCTGTTTGAGGTTTAATTAAGCAATCTCTTTTCATCCTTACAGTAGTAGCTATATGAATATCTTCTTCTAAATGAACATAGTCCTTGTGTTCATCCAGGCCCTGAGCTGTATTTGGACAGAACTAAAATTGAAGTCGTTTCCGGGTTTAAATTTCTTGGAGTCATCTTTGACAGAAAGCTTTCCTTCCTTCCTCACATCACTGCACTTAAAAAGAAGTGCAAGAAGGCTCTTAATTTTCTTAAGCCCCCAGCCGGACGGGGGGTAGAATTCGCCGGCTGCCGTCCTGCAGAGTGGTAAGACCCCACCAATGGACCCGCCTGTTTGCCGTAGGTGGAGACTCGTAAGCAGGAAAAGCGGGTCCTGGCAGTTGAGGGGAGCCCAGGGATCTCAGGCTCTCCAACACACTGCTTTGGCCTCGGCTTCTGTGTAAACGAGAGCCTAGATGGGCCCGGTCTAGCGCAATCGGCTGGTCGTTTTAGGATTGGGCGTATTTCATGTGTAAATGTTTTGTATTTTGGGAGCTGTATGGGGGGGTGGACATGTGTACCCTGGGTATAGATGCTTCCTTCCTGCATGCGTCCCGCGATACAATTTTGAAACCTTTATTTTGCAATTCTGGAATAGTTTATATCTTTTTTGTATTTTGTACATAATTCATGTAGTCCACTTTCTTGAATGAATAATCTGAAAAATATAATAAACCTACATTTAGAAGTTTGCTTGAAAATCGGCAAGTTTACTTACAATTTTAGCTGGTATGTAAAGTCCCGGTCTTATACAGGCTTATGGGCTAATTAGGTGGTATGGATTTTTCGTTGGGACTTTAGCTGTTATGGCAAATCCCTGATCTGGGGGACTACCCATGTACTGTTTCTTGTCATCTCGACTTATTCATGACATCCGAGTAGTATACCATCTGGGTAACCCTGGCATGGGGAGCTGGTATTCCGCTCCATACTGCATGTCCCCTTGTTGGGCTCCGTGGCGGGTAGGGTCCGCGGATGATGAATATATATAATTTCAACCATGGAACACCAAACAAAAAAACGATCACGCGAAGAACTTGACTCGAACTCGGATACAGGATACACACAAACTTCCTTCCCCCGCTTTCTTGTAATCGAATCAAAAACTGACAAACCTCTGTCTAAACTATCGCCATTTGTAATAGAAAAGGTTCTAGTGTCTATCTCTGGATCACCTAAGTCAGTAAAAAAGTTGAACTCTGGCTCTTTGCTATTAGAAGTTGAGAAAGCAAAACATGGTGAAAATCTCCTAAAGCTATCTCGCTTCTTCGACATACCAGCAAAATGTTACCCACATGGTTCTTTAAATAGATCTAGGGGCATTATACGCTGCCCTGATCTAGCTGGAGTATCTGAAGAAGAAATAGTGACGAATTTTGCAGATCTGAACGTTACAGCAGCTCGACGGATAACAGTATTCAGAGATAACGTCAAAAGAAGCAAAACACTATAGTTTTAACCTTCAACACTGCAATTTTGCCAAAATGCTTAAAAGTTGGATACCTCAAAGTGACTGTGGATATGTACATTCCAAATCCACTACAGTGCTTTGCATGTTTCAAATACGGACATCATAAGCAAAAGTGTAAGTTACATGGAGGAGATGAGCTTTGTCGTCGCTGCGGTTTACCTTCAATTACCCACGACGAGACCAAATGCACAAATGAAATGAAATGTATGAATTGTGGTGACGCCCATTCTTCAACTTCTCGATCATGCTAAGTCTGGATACGGGAGAAGGAGGTTGTTACAGTAAAATACAAAGAAGGACTTTCATTTCCTGAAGCCAAAAAAATTGTAGATGTCCGTTATAATTTATCCTTCTCTTCTGTGTTAAAATCTTCTAACAAAGCTACTGTTGAACTTAAAGACGCTTAAACCCAATCTAATGACGCCTCAGTGCAAACATGCCCACCCAAAAAGCAGGTATCCAGCAACATAGTTAGCTCACAAAAAGTATCCGCCAACTCAAAGCCACGTCCTACGAGTCCAGTTTCTGCAAAAACCTCTGACAAAAGTCAACCGCAATCACCGAAAACGCAAATCAAACGAAGAAAACAATCAGCACCGGACCGCTTTCCTAAAGGATCCGAAGATCAAATTCAACAACACAACCGCTTCGATTGTCTTGATGAAGACATGGAAGCAGATGACTCACAAGCAGAGTCAAATACAAACAAGCAAGGAAGAATAATAAATTCAACAATAAAAGATGAATAAATACATACTTCCATTGCTTTGTGGTGTGAACCTTACCTTAAATCTAGCAATGAGTAATAACATTCTGCAATGGAATTGTCGTAGTATTAAAGCCAACTTTGAGGAACTAAACGTTTTAGTAAACGAACAGAAACCAGTAGCAGTTTGCTTACAAGAGACATTTCTTAAACACTCTGACAAGTTTAATTTAAAGTATCACTCTAGTTACTTGAAAAACTTAAGTGGTACAGATAAAGCTTCAGAAGGTGTTGCCGTGCTTGTGAATAACAATGTTCCTCATCATCCTATCAACCTTGCAACTTCTTTACAAGCTGTGGCGGTTAACATTACCCTGAATAAGACTATAAGACGGATTTGACGGATCATTTGACGGATCAGTTCAAAATGGCGGTCATTAAAAAAGTCCGGGAGACTATTCCCGCGTAATCATGACGGATTTTTGACGGATCCGCCTATTCAGTCGAGTAAGTTCTATCGGCGGCCATCTTTAACGGATAGTGACGGGTCCGCTCATAATGGCGCTTAAATGACGGATCGTGGAAGACAGGGTTAGGTCTTTTAAAAAAAGTTCGGGAAACTATTCCCGCGAAATCATGACGGATCAAAATTGGGTTATGTAAATGCTAGCGTAAAGAATAATAGTTTAGTTGATTATTCACCTCGCATAATGCCGCAGTCCAGAATTCTTTCAGAAGCGATATTTGTTTTAAATTTAAACAGAGCAAATAAATCGGAAAGAAAACGTCTAATTGACGACATGTCTCCTTATCAGATGGAGATCATTGAAGTGTTTGCGAGCAAACTTTTGTTGGGTAAGATCCCAATGTCGCAATACGACAGACGTTATTTTCGTCGTTTTAGAGATGTTTTGCAATCTTTAGCGAGCGTTTCTGTTTCGTTGGGTAGGAAAAAAAGGTTAATAAAAAGGTACCATGCACAGTAAAAAATTTGTGTTAACTTACTCTCGTTAGGTTGTTTAGGTTACACTGATTTTGGTGTAAACCATTGGGTAACACCGTTTTAAGCATATTGTTACACTTCTTGGAAGTTAAGTGTTAAGATAAAGCGAATTTACGTAAACATTACACAAGAAATAGTGTAAGTCATATTTTTACCCAAAACGTGTAACGTTTCTTAGCAAACTAAAAGGAAAGCAATCCTTTTGGTGTAAAATCAGCTTATTTCTAGGTCATTTCCTCGTTGTTTCCTCCACTGTTTAGCCGGGACAATAAAAGCTTGCAACATTTTTTTTTCTTTAATACGGTTGAAGCACGTACATCTTTTATTCAAAGGCGATTGTGGATTATAAAGCCAATAATGTTGTATTCATATTTAGATAACTGCCATTAGTATGCACTTGATTTTGTACATAATGATATTCAGTTTTAAACAAAGAAAGTTTGTTCACATTGCGAGTGCCTTGGAATCAGATATATTCAGATTTATTTTAATTTGCGACCTGGGATTGCTCCCAGCTGCGACCAACGAAGCGACCAACCAGAGAATATCTGGACCTAGTAGTTTTTGCAGGCCTACATTTCGTGTTATCTAGTATACTGTATGAATTTGCATTGTAAGTTTGTAACTATATATAACAACATGGCCGCATGATGCGTATGAAAGTGAAGTGATTTTAAAGGAGTCTAGTCCTATAATTGATGAAAACTGGGACTGAAAGACCCCTTTATAATTTTTTTTTCTTTTAAAGTCTACTGCCCATACGGCACATGCGGAAATAACATCATCTTGTGCAGACGTCGAAAAGTCCTGTTTTACCGGTTCATTTTGAACCGGGATGAGAATACTATTCCCAGTTTTGAATTAATTTTTTTTTACGATCTGGGATCGAAACAAAATCAAGATTTCGCAGGTGAGTCTGAGTGACCGCTTGTATATTAGATCTATATGAGCTGCGTCACGTGAAAATATCCCTTCCAACCTTTGCGACCAGCGTAGACCGAGATCAGCCTGTGCATCCATGCAGCCTGATCAGGGTCTACGCTGTTCGCAAATAGTCGGGAAACATTTTCGATGCTTCAAAGAAGCATTCCAGACGTTTTTGCCGAACAGCATACACCCTGATCAGACTGCGCGATTGCGAAGGCTGATCTCTATCTAGAGGTCTACACTGATCGCAAAGGTCCGATGGGACATTTTCGCTAGACGTTGCTGATAGCTATAGATCTAAATATAGATCGATGTTTACACCGGCCTCCGTGTTACCTTTCCACGAGTCGTGTTACACATCCGCGCAGAGTTGCCTACCCTAATCCTGGATCCCGACCTCGCAGAAGCAAAGTGAGAATTGGAACCAGGCAAGCGGCGTTCGACCAACGCAAACACGGAGACTGAGAGGCGGAAAGAATTCACAGGGTTAATAAATGCATTTTTTCGGAGGTAAACACCTTAGCTCCTGCAGTCTAGCCATATTATTTGCAGCTATGATGTGCTCTTTCTGTGGGAAGGATGTACATGGTGTAAATGATTATGTTAAACACGTATGCGCCTCACATCGCAGTGAACCGTATTTCCACTTGATGTGCGGGATAGACAGCTGCCCACTAACGTTTAGCAGATTCTCTTCGTTTACCAGCCATCTGTGTAGAAAGCACAGCGAAAGACTCAATAAAAGGTCTGATAATTGCAGCAACCAACCTGCTTTGCATGTTACTGGTGAATGTCATGTGTGCCAAGAAACATTTACTAGTTCAAATTTATTGTTTGCCCATTTGAAGAATCATATTAAAACTGGTGCAACAGTTACATGCCCGTACACTGACTGTTTGAAAGAATATTCTGTGCACAGCTCGTTTACTGCACATTTATCACGAAATCATCCTCCTCAGCATGACAGACCAACAAACCGAGACCCAACATTTCCACAACGTTCTGATGCAGAATTATTTACAGAGCATTGTAGCAACCAGTTTTGCAATAAAAACGAGAATTGCAATAAATTATTGCAAAACTAGTTGCGATGACAGGAATTTTATTACATTTGACTTCACAACCAGTTTTGCAATAAAACCGAGAATTGCAATAAACTCATTATATGGACCATACTTGATCGTTTTCTAGTCAAAACCAAATTGAAATACAATTTAATGTTAAATGGGAGTATATAAGACCCAAATTAAGTTACAGAAAGTGTGCCTCAAAGACCAATAGGAACATTTCAGGATAAACACTATTCAGGCTGAAATCATTTGGAAACTGTCAGAAAGTCTCATAGTTGACGTAAACAGCATGGAATCTGGATCGGTTCAGAAACAATATGTCTTAAACCAGTATTGCAGGAAATTATTGCAAAACTCGTTGCGATGACAGGAACTTTATTACATTTGACTTCACAACCAGTTTTGCAATAAAACCGAGAATTGCAATAAACTCATTATATGGACCATACTTGATCGTTTTCTGGTCAAAACCAACTTCATATACAAATTAATGTTAAAGGGGACTATGTAAGACCCAAATTAAGATACAGAAAGTGTGCTTTAAAGACCAATAGGTACATTTCAGGCTAAACACTATTAAGCTGAAATAATTTGGAAACTGTCAGAAAGTCTATTACATGACGTAAACAGCGTGGAAATTGGATCGTTTCAGAAACAATACTTCTTTAACCAGTATTGCAGGAAATTATTGCAAAACTCGTTGCGATGACAGGAACTTTATTAGATTTGACTTCACAACCAGTTTTGCAATAAAAACGAAAATTGCAATAAACTCATTATACGGACCATACTTGATCGTTTTCTGGTCAAAACCAAATTGAAATACAATTTAATGTTAAATGGGACTATATAAGACCGAAATTAAGTTACAGAAAGTGTGTTTCAAAGACCAATAGGAACATTTCAGGCTAAACACTATTAAGGCTGAAATCATTTGGGAACTGTCAGAAAGTCTCATATTTACGTAAACAGCATGGAATCTGGATCGGTTCAGAAACAATACCTCTTTAACCAGTATTGCAGGAAATTATTGCAAAACTCGTTGCGATGACAGGAACTTTATTAGATTTGACTTCACAACCAGTTTTGCAATAAAAACGAGAATTGCAATAAACTCATTATATGGACCATACTTGATCGTTTTCTAGTCAAAACCAACTTCAAATACAATTTAATGTTAAATGGGACTATGTAAGACCCAAATTAAGTTACAGAAAGTGTGCCTCAAAGACCAATAGGAACATTTCAGGATAAACACTATTAAGGCTGAAATCATTTGGAAAATGTCAGAAAGTCTATAAGATGACGTAAACACCATGGAATTTGGATCGTTTCAGAAATAATACGTCTTAAACAGTATTACAGGAAATTATTGCTAAACTCGTTGCCATGACAGGAACTTTATTAGATTTGACTTCACAACCAGTTTTGCAATAAAAACGAGAATTGCAACAAACTCATTATATGGACCATACTTGATCGTTTTCTAGTGAAAACCAATTTCAAATACAATTTAATGTTAAATGGGACTATGTAAGAACCAAATTAATTTACAGAAAGTGTGCTTCAAGGACCAATAGAAACATTTCAGGCTAAAAACTATTAAGGCTGGAATCATTTGGAAACTGTCAGAAAGTCTATTAGATGACGTAAACAGCATGGAATTTGAATAGTTTCAGAAATAATACGTCTTCAACCAGTATTCCAGGAAATTATTGCAAAACTCGTTGCGATGACAGGAACTTTAATAGATTTGACTTCACAACCAGTTTTGCAATAAAACCGAGAATTGCAACAAACTCATTATATGGACCATACTTGATCGTTTTCTAGTCAAAACCAAATTGAAATACAATTTAATGTTAAATGGGACTATGTAAGACCGAAATTAAGTTACAAAAAGTGTGCTTCAAAGACCAATAGGAACATTTCAGGCTAAACACGATTAAGGCTGAAATCATTTGGAAACTGTCAGAAAGTCTCATAGTTGACGTAAACAGCATGGACTTTAGATCGGTTCAGAAACAGTACGTCTTTAACCAGTATTGCAGGAAATTATTGCAAAACTCGTTGCGATGACAGGAACTTTATTAGATTTGACTTCAAAACCAGTTTTGCAATAAAAACGAGAATTGCAATAAACTCATTATATGGACCATACTTGATCGTTTTCTACTCAAAACCAACTTCAAATACAATTTAATGTTAAATGGGACTATGTAAGACCCAAATTAAGTTACAGAAAGTGCGCCTCAAAGACCAATAGGAACATTTCAGGATAAACACTATTAACGCTGAAATCATTTGGAAAATGTCAAAAAGTCTATTAGATGACGTAAACAGCATGGAATCTGGATCGGTTCAGAAACAATATGTCTTAAACCAGTATTGCAGGAAATTATTGCAAAACTCGTTGCGATGACAGGAACTTTATTACATTTGACTTCACAACGAGTTTTGCAATAAAAACGAGAATTGCAATAAACTCATTATATGGACCATACTTGATCGTTTTCTAGTCAAAACCAATCTTAAATACAATTTAATGTTAAATGGGACTATGTAAGACCCAAATTAAGTTACAGAAAGTGTGCTTCAAGGACCAATAGAAACATTTCAGGCTAAACAGTATTAAGACTGAAATCATTTGGAAACTGTCAGAAAGTCTATTAGATGACGTAAACAGCATGGAATTTGGATCGTTTCAGAAATAATACGTCTTAAATCAGTATTGCAGGAAATTATTGCAAAACTCGTTGCGATGACAGGAACTTTATTACATTTTACTTCACAACCAGTTTTGCAATAAAACCGAGAATTGCAACAAACTCATTATATGGACCATACTTGATCGTTTTCTAGTCAAAACCAATTTCAAATACAATTTAATGTTAAATGGGACTATGTAAGACCCAAATTAAGTTACAGAAAGTGTGCTTCAAGGACCAATAGAAACATTTCAGGCTAAAAACTATTAAGGCTGAAATCATTTGGAAACTGTCAGAAAGTCTATTAGATGACGTAAACAGCATGGAATTTGGATCGTTTCAGAAACAGTACGTCTTAAACCAGTATTGCAGGAAATTATTGCAAAACTCGTTGCGATGACAGGAACTTTATTAGATTTGACTTCACAACCAGTTTTGCAATAAAACCGAGAATTGCAATAAACTCATTATATGGACCATACTTGATCGTTTTCTGGTCAAAACCAAATTGAAATACAATTTAATGTTAAATGGGACTATATAAGACAGTGTGCTTCAAAGACCAATAGGAACATTTCAGGCTAAACACTATTAAGCTGAAATCATTTGGAAACTGTCAGAAAGTGTATTAGATGACGTAAACAGCATGGAATTTGGATCGTTTCAGAAACAATACGTCTTAAACCAGTATTGCAGGAAATTATTGCAAAACTCGTTGCGATGACAGGAACTTTATTAGATTTGACTTCACAACCAGTTTTGCAATAAAACCGAGAATTGCAATAAACTTATTCTATGGACCGTACTTCATCGTTTTCTGATCAAAACCAACTTCAAATACAATTAAATGTTAAAGGGGACTATGTAAGACCTGAATTACGATACAGAAAGTTTGCTTTAAAGACCAATAGGAACATTTCAGGATAAACACTATTAACACTTAAATCATTTGGAAAATATCATAAAGTCTATTAGATGACGTAAACAGCATGAAATTTGGATCGGTTCAGAAACAATACGTCTTAAACCGGTATTGCAGGAAATTATTGCAAAACTCGTTGCGATGACAGGAACTTTATTAGATTTGACTTCACAACCAGTTTTGCAATAAAAACGAGAATTGCAATAATTTCATTATATGGACCATATTTGATTGTTTTCTATTCAAAACCAACTTCAAATACAAGTTAATGTTAAATGGAACATTTCAGGCTAAACACTATAAAGGCTGAAATCATCTTGAAACTGTCATGAAGTCTATTAGATGACATAAACAGCATGAAATTTAGATCGTTTCTGAAACTATTTAAGTCTTTTAAGACATATTGTTTCTGAAACGATCCAAATTTCATGCTGTTTACGTCATCTAATAGACTTTATGACAGTTTCAACGATTTCAGCCTTAATAGTGTATAGCTCGAAATGTTCCTATTGGTCTTTGAAGCGCACTTTCTGAAACTTAATTTAGGTCTTATATAGTTCCATTTAACCTTGAATTGTACTTTCTTTGGTTTTCACTTGAAAACGATCAGAAATGGTCCATATTATGAGTTTGTTGCAATTTTCTTTTTTATTTCAAAACTGCTTGTGAAATAAATGTATAAAGTTCCTGTCATCGCAACGAGTTTTGCAATAATTTCCTGCAATACTGGTTGAAGACATATTGTTTCTGAAACGATCCAAATTCCAAGTTGTTTACGTCATCTAATAGACTTTCTGACAGTTTCCAACGATTAAAGTCTTGAAATGTTCCTATTGGTCTTTATAGTGCACTTTCTGTAACTTAATTTACACCTTACAAAGGTCCCATTTAACAGAAAATTCTATTTGAATTTGGTTTTGACTGGAAAAAGGTCAAATATGGTCCATATAATGAGTTTGTTGAAATTCTCGTTTTTATTGCAAAACTGGTTGTTTCGTCAAATGTAATAAAGTCCCTGCAATCGCAACGAGTTTTGCAATAATTTACTGCAATACTGGTTTAAGACATGTCGTTTCTGAAACGATCAAACTTTCATTCTGTGTACGTCATCTAATAGACTTTATGACAGTTTCCTACGATTTCAGCGTTAATAGAGTTTAGCCTGAAATGTTCCTACTGGCCTTTGAAGCACATTTTCTCTAACTTAATTTAGGTCTTACATAGTCTCATTTAACATTAAATTGTATTTGAATTTGGTTGTCACAGGAAAACGATCAAATATGGTCCATATAATGAGTTTGTTGCAATTCTCGTTTTTATTGCAAAAGTGGTTGTGAAGTCAAATGCAATAAAGTTCCTGTCATCGCAACGAGCTTTGCAATAATTTACTACAATACCGGTTTAAGATATATCGTTTCTGAAACGATCCAAATTCCATGCCGTTTACGTCATCTTTTAGACATTATGACAGTTTCCAACGACTTAAGCCTTAATGCTGTTTAGCCTGAAATGTTTCTATTAGTCTTTGAAGCACACTTTCTGTAACTTAATTTAGGTCTTACATAGTCCCATTTTACATTAAATTGTATTTTAATTTGGTTTTCACTCGAAAACGATCAAATATGGTCCATATAATGAGTTTGTTGCAATTCTCGTTTTTATTGCAAAACTGGTTGTGAAGTCAAATCTAATAAAGTTCCTGTCATCGGAACGAATTTTGCAATAATTTACTGCAATACTGGTTTCAGACTTATTGTTTCTGAAACAATCCAAATTTCATGCTGTTTACGTCATCTAGTAGACTTTATGACAGTCTCCAAATGGTTTCAGCCTTAATAGTGTTTAGCATGAAATGATCCTATTCGTGTTTGAAGCACACTTTCTGTAACTTAATTTGGGTTTTACATCATCCCATTTAACATTAAATTGTATTTGAAGTTTGTTTTGACTAGAAAACGATGAAGTATGGTCCATATAATGAGTTTATTGCAATTCTCGGTTTTATTGCAAAACTGGTTGAAAAGTCAAATGTAATAAAGTTCCTGTCATCGCAACGAGTTTTCCAATAATTTCCTGCAATACTGGTTTAAGACGTATTGTTTCTGAACCGATTCAAATTTCATGCTGTTTACGTCATCTAATAGACTTTATGACATTTTCCAAATGATTTCAGCGTAAATAGTGTTTATCCTGAAATGTTCCTATCGGCCCTTGAAGCACACTTTCTGTAACTTAATTTAGGTCTTACATAGTCCCATTTAACATTAAATTGTATTTGAAGTTGGTTTGACTAGAAAACGATCAAATATGGTCCATATAATGAGGTTATTGCAATTCTTGTTTTTATTGCAAAACTGGTTGTGAAGTCAAATCTAATAAAGTTCCTGTCATCGCAACGAGTTTTGCAATAATTTCCTGCAATACTGGTTAAAGACGTATTGTTTCTGAAACGATCCAAATTCCATGCTGTTTACGTCATCTAATAGACTTTCTGACAGTTTCCAAATGATTTCAGCCTTAATAGTGTTTAGCCTGAAATGTTTCTATTGGTCCTTGAAGCACACTTTCTGTAACTTAATTTGGATCTTACATAGTCCCATTTAACATTAAATTGTATTTGAAATTGGTTTTTACTAGAAAACGATCAAGTATGGTCCATATAATGAGTTTATTGCAATTCTCGGTTTTATTGCAAAACTGGTTGTGAAGTCAAATCTAATAAAGTTCCTGTCATCGCAACGAGTTTTGCAATAATTTCGTGCAATACTGGTTTAAGACGTATTGTTTCTGAAACGATCCAAATTCCATGCTGTTTACGTCATCTAATAGACTTTTTGACAGTTTCCAAATTATTTCAGCCTTAATAGTGTTTAGCCTGAAATGTTCCTATTGGTCTTTAAAGCACACTTTCTGTATCTTAATTTGGGTCTTACATAGTTCCCTTTAACAATAAATTGTATTTGAAGTTGGTTTTGACTAGAAAACGACCAGAAAACGATCAAGTATGGTCCATATAATGAGTTTATTGCAATTCTCGGTTTTATTGCAAAACTGGTTGTGAAGTCAAATCTAATAAAGTTCCTGTCATCGCAACGAGTTTTGCAATAATTTCCTGCAATACTGGTTTAAGACATATTGTTTCTGAACCGATCCAAATTTCATGCTATTTACGTCATCTAATAGACTTTATGACATTTTCCAAATGATTTCAGTGTTAATAGTGTTAATCCTGAAATGTTCCTATTGGTCTTTGAAGCACACTTTCTGTAACTTAATTTGGGTATTACATCATCCCATTTAACATTAAATTGTATTTGAAGTTGGTTTTGAGTAGAAAACGATCAAGTATGGTCCATATGATGAGTTTATTGCAATTCTCGTTTTTATTGCAAAACTGGTTGTGAAGTCAAATCTAATAAAGTTCCTGTCATCGCAACGAGTTTTGCAATAATTTCCTGCAATACTGGTTAAAGATGTTTTGTTTCTGAACCGATCCAAATTCCATGCTGTTTACGTCAACTATGAGACTTTCTGACAGTTTCCAAATGATTTCAGCCTTAATCGTGTGTAGCCTGAAATGTTCCTATTGGTCTTTGAAGCACACTTTCTGTAACTTAATTTGGGTCTTACATAGTCCCATTTAACATTAAATTGTCTTTCAATTTGGTTTTGACCAGAAAACGAACAAGTATGGTCCATATAAAGAGTTTATTGCAATTCTCGGTTTTATTGCAAAACTGGTTGTGAAGTCAAATGTAATAAAGTTCCTGTCATCGCAACGAGTTTTGCAATAATTTCCTGCAATACTGGTTTAAGACGTATTATTTCTGAAACGATCCAAATTCCATGCTGTTTACGTCAACTAATAGACTTTCTGACAGTTTCCAAATGATTTCAGCCTTAATAGTGTTTAGTCTGAAATGTTTCTATTGGTCCTTGAAGCACACTTTCTGTAACTTAATTCAGGTCTTACATAGTCCCATTTAACATTAAATTGTATTTGAAATTGGTTTTGACTAGAAAACGATCAAGTATGGTCCATATAATGAGTTTGTTGCAATTCTCGGTTTTATTGCAAAACTGGTTGTGAAGTCAAATCTAATAAAGTTCCTGTCATCGCAACGAGTTTTGCAATAATTTCCTGCAATACTGGTTTAAGACATATTGTTTCTGAACCGATCCAAATTTCATGCTGTTTACGTCATCTTATAGACTTTATGACAGTTTCCAAATGTTTTCAGTTTTAATAGTGTTTAGCCTGAAATGTTTCTATTGGTCTTTGAAGCACACTTTCTGTAACTTAATTTGGGTCTTATATACTCCCATTTAACATTAAATTGTATTTCAATTTGGTTTTGACTAGAAAACGATCATATATGGTCCATATAATGAGTTTATTGCAATTCTCGTTTTTATTGCAAAACTGGTTGTGAAGTCAAATGTAATAAAGTTCCTGTCATCGCAACGAGTTTTGCAATAATTTATTGCAATTCTCGTTTTTATTGCAAAACTGGTTGCTACAGAGCATGATACCATTCAACAAGAGGAGGGTGTTAGTGAAGGTAGAAATGACATTAATGTGTCACAAGCTGACATTAGTTATCAAGATGAAGCATTTCTAAAATCATTGGTTCAAAGTTTTCTTAAGCTTCAGGAATGTCAAAGGTTGCCAGTTTCAACAGTAAATAAAATTGTGGAAGAAATGAACTTAGTGGCAAATTTGTCGTACCAAAATACTGAGTCATCTGTTTTGGCAATTCTAAAGAAAGCAGGTGTTGAACATACTGTACAGGATTTAGTGTCACAAGAGATCAGGAATAATATATTCATAAAATCTTTATCAAAAATTGAGACATCATACAAACGCAATTCATGTACAGAAAAATTCTTTCCAGTAATTAAACCAATTACAATTTCACTTGGCATTAACCCAAAACACCACAAAAGAAGTTTTCAGTAAGTACCAGTATTAGACACAATAAAATGTATGCTAAAGAATGACAATTTATTATCCTATGTGGTCAAACACCAAACTTCCAGTCATGAAGTCTTGTGTGATTATTCTGATGGTAGCTACTACAAAAGTAATATTCTTTTCTCAGGGAAACATAGTTCAGTACAGCTTGTACTGTATTATGATGAATTTGAGGTTGTAAACCCCTTGGGTTCTAAAAGGGGAAAGCAAAAGCTTGCAGCAGTTTATACAGCGTTGGGCAATGTGCCTGCATTTCAGCGATCTGAATTAAATTGCATTCAGTTGTGTATACTATGTCCAGTAGTTGATGTCAAAGAGTTTGGTATTAACCGTATTTTTGAACCATTAGTATTTGATATCAAAATACTAGAACAAGAGGGGGTGCATGTGGAGAGTCTCAGTCAAAAGCTTAAGGGTACTATCTCATATATATCTGGTGACAATTTAGGCAGCCATCAAATTGGTGGTTTTCTGGAGTCATTTGGACCTAATGTTGCACAAATTTGCAGGCATTGTATGGCAACATCTGCTGAAACTCAGGAGCATTTTGATCCAAGTTACTTTGAAGAGAGAGATGTTGCCAAACACAGTTATCATGTAAATGAAATAAACAAAGACCCATCTCAATCACGAATCTTTGGGGTGAAGCAGAACAGTGTATTGAATGATTTACAATACTTCCATGTAACCAAAGGGCTTCCACCAGATTGCATGCATGATATTTTAGAAGGTTGTGCAAAAATAGAGATTCCACTTATCTTGAAAGGGTTAACTGAGAGACATTGTACAGAAACAATTATTCTCTCTTGTATCAAATCATTTCAGTATGGTAGATGTGATGTCAAAGATAAACCTGCTGAAGCTAATAGCTTTGGAGGTTTGACAACACAGTCTGCAGTTCAAATGTGGACTTTGATACGGTTTCTCCCCTTAATGCTTGGGCACCTAGTTCCAGAAGGGGAAAAGGTGTGGGAACTTCTGCTGCTGTTGAAAGACATTACAGAAATTGGCCTTAGTCCTATTCATACAAAAGCTACTTGTGCTTTTCTTCAGACTGTCATTACTGATCACCATTTACTATTCAAAGAACTGTTTCCACAGGTAAAACTGACTGCCAAACATCATTACATTATTCATTATCCAGATATGATACTGAGATTTGGTCCATTGCGGTCCTGTTGGTGCATGAGGTTTGAGGCAAAACACAGTTACTTCAAGCAAATGGCTTTACGCACCAAAAACTACACAAGTTTATCTAGCACATTGGCAAATAGGCACCAAAAACTGCAGTCTTATATCAGTGGTTCGAGTAAAGGATACAGTATACCAGATGTTGATGTTCCAAGCTGTAAACCGGTGTCATTTTTACCTGATTTTCTATCATTAAAAACATTTTTGTCAGAAAATAATATTGACATTGAAGATTATGTTTCTGTTAGGGAAGTTGTTGTAAAGGGGATAGCATATAATATAGGCTGCTTCATAATGACTGGTTTCAAAAATGATGAACCAAAGATGTCCAAGATTACTCACATTTTAATGAAAAATGATAGCATTGTTATTTGTGGAAATGATTACAGAGCTCTATACTAAATTCTCACCTTCGAGCATATGAACTGATTGAAATGCAAATGACTGCAGTGTATTCATTGGCCATTCTTGTTGATCCAGTGCCTTTAGATGGCTACAGGTTACATGGGAAACTGTTTTGTGTGTGGAAGCATCATGTGATAAACAAAGCATTTTGACTCGCTTCTGGTAAAAAAGTTAACCAGGTGAAATGGTTGATAACAGTTTTTTGCTCGACTATTTGAAAAAGAGTTAGAGCTATTGTACCGGTACTCACCAAGGCGTTGGTGTCGCAGTCTCGCTTGGGTTAAAGTTTGTATGCAAGTTGGCTTTTTCTAACAGACTACTGAGAGCAATCCATTGAAACTTAACTTGAATATTCCCCATCACACTGTAGTGTGATGTACATAAGTACTGTAAATCTTGCTTCCGTTTTGACAGACAGAATTTTCCCCCTTTTTGGACTTAGAAATTGCATAAAAGTTTGCATACAAGTTGGCTTTCTCATAAACTGCTGGAGGAATCCATTGAAACTTTACGTGAATGTTCTCCAATACACTGCAATGTGAAATACACAAGTACCATAACTCTTCCTTCCATTTTAACAGAACTATGCCCCTTTTTGGACTTCGAAAGATTGCATAAAAGTTTGCATACAAATTTGCTTTTTCTCACAAACTACTAAGAGAAATCTATTGAAACTTAACATGAATATTCTCCATCACACTGTAGTGTGAAATACATAAGTACTGTAACTCTTGCTTCCATTTTGACAGAATTTTGCTGCTTTTTTGACTTAGGAATTGCGTTAAAGTTTGCGTGCAAGTTAGATTTTTGGCATAAACTGCCTGGAGGAATCCATTGAAATTTTACAAAATGTTCTTCACCACACTGCACTGTGAAACACACAAATACATGTACCATAACTGTTCCTTCCATTTTGACAGAATTAGTCCCTTTTTTGGACTTAGAACTATCCCAACCTTTTACTTCTTTTCTAACTGTTGTAGGGTGTTGGTAACTTAGATAAGCCTTACTAGCTTTGTATGACAGAGTTATGGTTGCAAGGTGACGAATGAAAGTCATTTTTATTTGGTTAAGTTTTAACTGCTGCAGCTACATTTAGTATATTTGCACCAAGTTCTCCGAAGAAAAAAACTTGAACCAAGACAAACATTTTTGTACTGTATATAACTAAATTTCCTTTCTGAAAATTTGCATGAATTTAGATAGCAGATATTCTGTTTTTAATGAACTCTTACAGATATTATTTTTGTAGGCTGAAAAAAATCAGCACAGTGTACAATGATGTCTTTATTGTAATATGTGCTCGATATTAAGATTGGTTTCTTCATGGAAAGCAGCACAGAAAATATACTTACAATTTTAAAACAAGAGGGCCAAGATGGCCCTGGATCGCTCACCTGAATTTTTGAGATGACCATAGTCTATTTTTTTTTTTTTTTTTTTGAGGTATTGAAACATTGGAACCAAATTTATAATTTTGGCAAGCAATTTTCAAAAGGTCACCTGTAAAAGTCATTTCGAAATCTGACCTTCAGTTTCAAAAAGAAGAATTTTTAAGAATTCTTCATTTCTGTATAAGAGCAAGTAGCCCCCTTCCACGAGAGCCATGTTTCTTGAGGGATCAAAATTTACAAACAAGTTTTGAAAAGGATCACCCAAGGAACATCTCTCTGAAATTATTTCAAAATCTGACCAGGGTTTCAGAGAAAGAGAATTTTAAAGAATTTCATCATGTCCGTATAGTGCAAGTAGTCCCCATTCACAAGAGCCATGTTTCTTGACGGATCAAAATTATATGTACAGCTTTTGGAAAGGGTCACCCAAGGAACATCTCTGTCAGATTATTTTAAAATCTGACCACAGGTTTCAGAGAAGAAGAATTTTCAAGAATTTCTTCATTTCAATGTAGGGCAAGTAGCCCCCATTCACTAGAGCCATGTTTCTTGGCCAATCAAAATTTCGCGAACAATTTTAGAAAAGGGTCACCCAAGGAACATCTCTGTGAAATTATTTCAAAATCTGTCCAGCCATTTCAGAGAGGAAGAATTTTCAAGAATTTCTTCATTTCTGTATAGTGCAAGTAGCCCCCATTCACCAGAGCCATGTTTCTTGACCAATCAAAATTTCACGAACAATTTTTGAAAAGGGTAACCCAAGGAACAAGTCTGTGAAATTATTTCAAAATCTAACCAGCTGTTTCAGAGAAGATTTTTTAAGAATTCCTTCATTTCTGTATAGTGCAAGAAGCCCCCATTCACCAGAGCCACATTTTTTGACGGATCAAAATTTCACGAACAGTTTTTGAAAAGGGTCACCCAAGGAACATATCTGTGAAATTATTTTAAAATCCGACCAGCGGTTTCAGAGGAGAAGATTTTTAAAGAATTCCTTCATTTCTGTATAGTGCAAGAAGCCCCCATTCCCCAGAGCCACATTTTTTGACGAATCAAAATTTCACGAACAATTTTTGAAAAGGGTCACCCAAGGAACATATCTGTGAAATTATTTCAAAATCCGACGAGCGGTTTCAGAGGAGAAGATTTTTAAAGAATTTGCTAAAAAATTCCATTTCGTTGCCATGGCAACCAGAGTTTTTGATGGAATCAAATTCTGTGAACAATTTTTTAAAGAGGACCTCCCAAGGAACATTCCTGCCAAGTTTGGTCCAAATCCGCCCAGCGGTTTTGGAGGAGTTGATGTTTAAAGAATTGTTGACGACCCACGACGGACACCGGGTGATCCTAAAAGCTCCCCTTGAGCACGTTGTGCTCAGGTGAGCTAAAAAATACACTCTTCCTCAAATTTTTGGCAAAACTGCCCTTTTCAAGAGTAACACAGGTTTTTTTTATGCCCCTACTTTTTAGAGGGGGGGGCCACATAGATTTATCTTTATCCGTCTGTGTGTCCGTCCGTGTCTACATTCATCCGTCCGGCCATATCTCTGAAACGGGTTGAGATACTGGGATGAAACTTTAGAAATAAGATGAGAAGGAGTAGATAACATGTCGCAAACATGAAAGGTAACTCTTGACTTCATTCATGACTGAGTTATCTGTGGAACTGTTTGACATATCTGTATGAAACTTTGTAGAAATGTTAAGTGCCATTAAACTATACATTGCAAAAAGAAGAATAGCTCTCACTTAATTGTTAATTGAGTTATCTGCCCTTGATTAATTGAAGCTTTCTCTATAAGGCTCTAACTGAATAAATGTTAAACATTATTCATTCAATAATTGAAGTTTTATATGGTGATAGCGGACACTATGATAAAGCATTATATGCAAGAAGGATAACTCTGAAAACTCTGAGACAGTTTATAAGAGAGTTAGCTCCCTTCTTACATTAAAATATTTTCTAGGCAATGTGGCTTAAGTGAATTAAGATACTGGGATTAAACTTTGGAAATGTGATGAAATTTTTTCATAATTGAGTTCTTTCCTTGAGCTAAAATTTGTGTCCGGTCCATATCTCTGTAGCCGTTTGAAATATCTTTATGAAATTTTGAAACTTTACAGCCTGATGTGTATCCGAATTACATTGTATTCTAAATTTTTTATCAGGAGGAGAAATTGCAACCTGTGACAAAAAGTGGAAAGTGGGTGCATCTGTGTCCTATGGACACACACCTAGTTTACTTCTACATCTTCAAAACCCTAGCAAATCTATAATTCATTTTGAATTTGTTATTTTGATATATTGTTAGTATTTTGAAGATGTGTCCAGAAATAGATTAACAAAGAATTAACAAATTCAAAGTGGATGATGCATTGTTAGCGTTTTGAAGATGCAGAAATAAACAAATTTATGTTACTCTTGAAATAGGCAATTTTGCCAAAAATCGCAGAAAGAGTGTATTTTTTATAATTATTTAAATATATTTACCTGAGGAAAATTGTGTTACAAATTGAAAAATATACTGTTTATATTAAATGACATTAGCGGACTTGTGAATTAAAAATTTCTTAAATTAACCATATGCATTGCTGGCACAGAATGCTCATCTTATTGTGGCACATCAGTCAGTTGTATAGCTTATCACAAACTTGGCACAAAGTTTTGTACAGTATTATTACCTGCAATGAGTAAATATTTCCTTTGTGTTTTTTTTTCTCTTATTACAGATGGAATCAAAAAACTTCTTAGTGAAAGTTGGAACTTCTTCAAATTTCAGTAACAGAATCAGATTCTTTGAAACATGTTATTAAGGAAACGTTTGGCTTAGATAGCTACAACGCTGATGACATTTTTCTTCAGAGGTATGACAAAACATGGGAAGACTATGTAGATGTTGATGCCATTACTGATTTGAAAGATCATGACAAACTTCAGTGTCTTCGGAACACAACTAATGAAGAAAATTCAGGGGAAAAGGAGCCAGATTACACTATCTACATAAACAGCCCAAATTCCAGCAGTGCTGAATCAAACACATCATCGGCAACTCCTTGTGAGACATTGCCAGCTCATTTCAAACTTCCAGAGGAAAAACACTCTACTCAGTTGAAACGTCACTTAAAAGAGGAGCTGCCATTGAATTGGGGTTGTAAACATGAACTTCTTGGAACTATTGTTGATGAAATCTTTAAGTATACATACTATCCCAGTACTTATGAAGTTACAAGTGCTGCAAAATGCCTCATTGACAGTTACCTATATCTCACAGAAAAGATTGGAAGCGGTTATGATGGTTGGGTTGTATCAATCCGTGACAAGTTGAAAAACTCTAGAAGGAAACTTGACATTCCAGTTATCTCGTGCCGAAAACGTAAACCAACTTCTAGCACTCAGATCGGAGCAAACCTGAAGCGGAAAAAATTTGCATACGGTACAAATGCATTTCCATCCATGCCTGATGGTGAGGATGATACCTCGGCACAAGCACATGTGGAAAAAATGAAATTGGGGATGAAAAGTCCAAGAAGAGATAATTGTGTAATCCATTCCTCAATGAACAAGACATATGCTTACAGAAGAAAACTAGTGAACGATTGTGCTCCTGTCAGGAATATTTTGAAGGAGTATCCTTCATTAGAAATGATGGAAATAATTGATGAAGAGATGTGTAGAGTGACAGGCAAAACAGATTTGATTCAAACTTGTAAAAATAATTGTACTAGGTATTCATCAGGGTTTTTAGAACTGGCAAGGAAGAAAAAAACAGAATCTGTTACAAAAACTCTCCATACCATGGATAATGTGTTGACTGATCTTCCTGAACAGACCCCAGCTGAAGTGTCGAGGGTAGAGACAACCACCGCAATGATACTACTTACAGACGTGTTTGGGGAGGATTGTCAGAACTATGTCAACATATATGGTGTAAATATTTACATAATTTTTCAGTGTTTGATTTAGAACAGAGAAATTGTTTTTCATGACCCATGTAATATTAATGGGTTTATCCAAAAGGTGGAGACCAACCAAGACATCTGCAGCCAAAGCAAAAGCATGTTTGATGTAGTGGTTGATCAGAGTCTACATCTAAGCCAGTGCATAAGAAAAGGGCCTGTCCCACATTTCAACTAGTGTAGACCTAGATCAGTCTGCACATCTGTACAGTCTGATCAAGGTATACACTATTCATCGGATGCATCTGCAATGCCCTTTCATCAGACGGAGACAAAATTTAGACATTCGCGTGATAATACGAATGTGAGGGTTTATCCGGATCTTCACAAATTTAATGCAATAAGGGCCCTTTTCTCATGCCCTGGCTCATTTCATCACTTTAATGTAACGATGCTCTGTCTACACTTTTATAACTTTTAAGAAAAATCACTTTTAACATTTGAGTTTAGAATACTTGATCATTTCTTGACTGAATTGGAAAAAAAAAAACAACCCCATAATGTTGCTTTTATTAACTGAAGACTGTGATGTACAATTACTTTATAGCGAGACTATTTGAAGAATAGTAGAGCTGTTGTGCTCACCCTGGCATCGGCGTCAGCTTCGGCGTCGGCATCTGCGTCTCAGATTCTGGTTAAAGTTTTGTTACACTGTTTGCATAACTTTGTTATGCCTTTCTAGATCCTTTTCAAGCGTCATACATTTATGTTTTATTGAACATGAAGTTCTCACAAGCAAGTTCCATAACTCTTGTACGAATTTTGACCAAATTTTCCCCTTATTACACTTACAAAATTAAAGAAAAAGTGCATATTCCTCTGTAACTTTAAAATGATGGATTACTGTAGAACTTTACACAGTTGTTTCTTATCAACTACCTCATTGTCCGACATATATTCAATAACCCTTGATTGTATTTCGACAGAATTATCTTCTTCCATTGTAGTTGGAAATTGAATTTGTAATTTACATAATGGATTAATCTCAGGCAACTGTTATTTGCAATTACGCAGTTATCCTAAGCATTTTTCATAACTGGAACTTATATTTGGACAGAAATATTGTCCTGGTGGCACTATGAAGTTTGATTCAGAATTCATATTATTCTTCAAATAGTCTCGCATGCTGTCCTTCCGACAGCTCTTGTTAATTTCCTTTTTCGAGTAAGAACAAAATGTGATGCAGGATTTCGGTTTCTGACATCATAATTCTATTTTTATTGGTACCAGGAGAAAGAGCTCTTTAAGAGAAACATAGTGGTAGGAAAATGTCAAAAATGGTGATAGAGCATTGTAAGATGAGGGGATGATTTGTCTTAATAGAAAGTGATTGGACATCACAGCAGTCTGAGATTATCTTACTTGGATGTCTTTGAGTCACATTTCTCTTAATGGTAGCCAATATTTAACTTAATACTGGAAATGTAATTACAAGGTCGCACTTGTACTGTTCCCACAAAATTTTAGTGACCAGTATTTGCATTGTTAAACAGAGCAGTTTGAAAGTTATGCAAACAGTTTGGTCCCATATCAGGCCTTGTGAATTGGAGGTCAGATCTCTGATCCATGGTGTTTGATGCACAATACTGATTTGACTGCAGTACCCTGGGCTTTATATAGTTTTTTCATGTTCATCCTGCTTATCTTAACCTCAGTAACATACACAATAAGATGAGAAGTTGGCATCACAGCATATGTCTAAATCGTTCAGTATTCATTATCTCCACGCTTTGCAGATGGGGATATAGTATCCGCCTCCGTCCCTCATGCCATCTGTTTGTCCGTCCGGCTTATATCTCCTGAATTGAATTGATATGGAGTTTTAAGGCGCACCAACACATTACAGGTTATATGGCGCCTGACAGGAAAGAAGATTTTGGTGCCATCTCTCACTTACATCGAGATTAAAATATGAGAAATGGTACCAAAACCTTCATACCTGCTGGAATTTCGAGTTACAGAAATCCCATTCATTTGGGCCCTTTCAGTGGCCTCTTACGATCATGCACAGGGCCAAGCAGTGATCCTATTCTATAGCCCGGGACCATACAGGGCTTATATCTCCTGAATGGCTGGTCCTAATTTCATAAACTTTGCTGACAGGGTAAGGATATGCAATAGCTATGTAGTTTTTTACTTCGCCCCCTGAGTGTCAGGGGGTCAAAGGTCAAACACTGATCAAATTCAGTTAAAATTCAAGTACTCATTCAAACTTAAATATTTTTGGAAGATATTTTGTGTATGCATTCGTGGTTGAAAGATATAAAACATATCTGACGGCTTTTTTTGTGTGTGTGACCACAGGGACTTGGTCAGGAGGGGTGAGGTGGGGTCACAGGTGTGGTCCAATTATGCTTTGTGCATTTATTGGCTGTCCGGCTGTCTCATCCTAAACCACCGGTGTGATGTTCATGAAACCTTGCATACAAGTTGCTGACATAGTTAGGATGTGCAATGGCTATATGGTTTTTGACGTTGACACCCAGGGGTCAAGGTAGGGGGGTCAAAGGTCAAACACCTGTAAAAATTCTATTAAAGTTGAAGTACTACTTCGAATTTAAAAGTTTTTGAATGAAATTTTGCATATGCATTCCTGGCAGAAAGATATAAAACATATCTGACAGGTTTTCACGTATGGCCTCAGGGACTTGGTTGTGGGGACGGGGTGGGGTCATGGGTGTAATCTAATAGTGATTTTTGCATTTATTTGCTTGTCTGGCTATCTTCTCCTGAACCACTGATGTATATTTTATACAAGTTGTTGACATTATAAGGATTTGCATCAGCTGTATTAATTTTTGACTATGCCCACTGAGGGTCAATGGATGGAATCAGAGGTCAAACTACTGTTAAATTCAATTAAATTCAATTACTTCTTCAAATTTAAATATTTTTGAATGAAACTTGATGCATACATTCCTTACTGAAAGATATAAAACATATCTTGCAGACTTTTGCATGTGATCACAGGGACTTGGTATTGGGGGTAGGGTGGGGTCATGGGTGTGGTCTAATTGTGCTTTGTGCATTAACTTACTTGTCCAGCTTTCTCCTGCTTAACAACCAGTGTGAAGTTCGTGAAACTTTGTTTACAAGTGGCTGGCAGGATGTGCAATAGCCATGTGGTTATTGAGTTCAGGCGCCGGAGGTTAAAGGTCAAACACCTACAAAATCCATTTAAAATTCAGTAACCACTTCAAATTTAAATGTTTTGGAATAAAACTGTGTATGTATTCCAATTTTAAATATATAGAATACACCCAAGCGTGGGGATTCCTCAACGGTTTGTCGTTGGATTTCTAGTTCAGTAGTTTTTTCAGGGATTGGACAATTTAGTTTAATTTTTAAATGAAAGTAGACACCAGTTTTGAGCATATACACCAGGGGCAAACTGTGAATACATATTTACAATAAACCTATATGTTAACCATGAAACGACCAAACAATGCAAAAATGAATTCAGTGAACTCTGCAGTTTTAATGGCTGAAAGGTTTTCTTCCCGCTATCTATGAAGAGCATTGGCAAATTGTAGTTTTTTCTTGTGTATGTCAAAACAGGGCAAACTGTGGAGCTGCTATATGGAAAAAAATGTAATGCTACCTATACAGGCTAAATGCATATACATTTTAG
The DNA here is from genome assembly GCA_943736015.1 of Tridacna crocea. Lineage (NCBI taxonomy): Eukaryota > Metazoa > Mollusca > Bivalvia > Cardiida > Cardiidae > Tridacna > Tridacna crocea. The sequence goes on along the minus strand of OX031057.1, from coordinate 10,202,576 downwards.
CATTTTGTGGTAGTACTTGTTTTAATCAAATTTCCAGAGAATGGCAAGAAACACAGCCAAATATAATGGTAATTCACTTACCTTTCAGCAATTAAAATTGCAGAGTTTACTGAATTCATTTTTGAAGTGTTTGGTTGATTGATGTTTAATGTACAGGGCTTATTGAAAATGTGTTCACAGTTTGAGTGCATGTAGTTCTTGTGTCTCATTTCAGCATGCAGCATCAATGGAAGATGTGACAAATGGGCCAAGAGCTCCATACATAGCTGTAATTGGGTCTCCGTACAACCCAGTGGCTGTACATACCGTCATTGAAGGGCAGGTTACATGCACTGTGGAGACAGTTCTGGAGGGTGTATATGTTACCTTCTGTGCCTACTACGTTTACAACAAAGCTTACCCAAAGGCAGCCCTAAACACATGGTCCTGTGTTCAGTTTATACTTTGTGAAATTGAAGATCGTGAGAAACCGCCAAAAAAAGTTATCTCCATCAGAGGAAAATTGTGTAAGAAATCAGATTTTCTTCATTCTCATTATTTTAGTAAGGATTGCTAGCAACCTTGAAAAGTTGTGGAAAACTGAATTTTTTTCAAGGTCAGTGAATTGTCAGGGAAATTCGAAAATTGACCAGTGAAAAATAAAAATCCAGGAAGGTCAGTGAAAAGTCACAGTAATCAAATTTAAAAGCTGGAAAAGAATTTCATTTCAATTGTTATGAAATGGCTATGGAAATTTCCAACTGTTTCAACTAGCAGTTTATTATTCAGTTGTTCGCTCCACAGAGCTATTTTGAGAGGGGGTTATTTATATGGCCAGAATTAAGCATCTGTCCATTATTCCTCCATCCATCAATAAACATTTCTTTAAACATCTTCATTTTGTATGATTCATGTGATTATAATATACATTGTATCTCCACTTCACTAAAGTGGCTGCTTTGTAGGAATTACCCTCAGCGTTTTGTCATGCCAGGTCTCATCCCGTCTCACAACATTACAATTACAAATGAGCCGTGTCACACGAAAAGATGTCTTCAGGTTTTTTCGACCAGCATAGACCCAGATCAGCCTTCGCATCCGCTAAGTCTGATCAGGGTCTACACTGTGTGCCCCAAATGTGTGAAATGATTTTTTGAAGCGTCCAGAATATTTCCCTTGCTTATCAGCAAACAGCGTAGACCCTGATCAGACTGCGCGGATGCGCTGGCTGAACTGGGTCTACGCGGGTCAAAACTCCGAAGACACCTTTTTGCGTGACGCGGCTCAAATGGTGCTACTTGTTTACTGACAAGCTGGTGTAAGTGGGGTTACTAATCACCATCAGTAATAGGTCAAGTTCTTTTTGTAAAACTGTTCCGACTTCGAGACTGAAAGGCTTTGCCACCCTTGCCTGCAGAGCAAACTAAAACACATGTTCTGTCATTTGTAGAGACCAGGCATGTGCAAAGTAACTAATGGATTTGTTTGGAGGTTTCTTTCTTGCAATATGGTAAAGTTTTTTTGTATGCCATAATACTTTATTAACCCATTACCAAACAACAATATTTTAGGCTTGTCCAAATCAAAAGCATTTGCAGACGACAACATTAAAATGACTGAAAATTTGAAATTTGTTTTGTGAAGGGTAGAAAATATTGTGGGAAAAGGAGAAAATGCTGGTTACCAGTATTTTCTCCTTTTTCCACAATGTTTTCTAAAGGCTTCTTTCTTAGGGGCGTCAAAAGTAGGGATTGTGTGGTAATGAGTTAACTGTTGACTACAAGTAACAGTGAGCTTTTTTATTCTGATAAGTCAGTCTTTGTAAGTACTTCTTGAGTTTTGTTGCAATCAACAAAGAAAAGTGTTATTTCTATAAATGATGATTTTGACATAGTGTAAGACTTGAAAGTAATTGCCTTTATACAAACAGTGTAAACCAATGTGAAAAGATTGGATATCCCAGAGTGGACCATGAATCTTTGTCTCATGAAAGATATTTTTCCCATTTTCTTTTTCAGAACATGGATCTGCTTAAACTTCCACCTGTAGTCCTTATGAAAATCTTGCAATATGTGGGAATAGAGGACACAGTAGCGAGCGTCTCAAGAGTATGCTGGTACTTGCATGACTTTGTGAGTGAAACTCCACTTATATGGACTCACTTTGCAATGGAAAGAAGAACGTGTGCAATAAACTTTACCAATGAGCAGCAGATCTCAGCAGTTTTTAAACACTCTGCCTACTTCCATTGCTTTGATGTACCAGGAATAAATCCTGTGTATCCATTAGAACAATTTTTTGATCAATGTTTGAACTCAGGTTTGCTCAGAAGCTCACATCTGACATGGTTGGATCTCTCTGGATGCCCAGTTGTTCATTTGGATTTTTTACAAGGCTGTATCAGCTTGGAGACATTGATCTCAGGAGATTGTACTGAAATAATATCTGAAAGTTTTGGTCATATGTCGAAACTTGATAAACTGTTCTATTTAGATGCAGGATTTACTTCTTTGACTGGAGAAATACTGGCTCAGAGTGTTCATGGGCCAGTTGTGCACATTGAAGTTTGTGGTGTTATTGTAAACCTGGAACAGCTGGAAAGAATCTTGGAGAAATGTGAACTACAAAGCATCAGGTTTCAGTTACCTGAAGATACACCTTTTGAAGACTTCTCTAACTTTACCAAAAGATACAGGAGTGTATGTTTTGGCTTGAATCCAACAAACTTCCCATACTATTCATTCAATAGATAGACTTTGACGTGTCACTTTATGGCCTTGCAAAAAGCTTAGATACCAGCTTGGACAGCTCATGTAGGAGCTGACTAATCTGGATCTACTCTGTTGCTTACAGAATGATATTGATACATGTATTTTAGTGTGTGCCAAGGGCAAAATTTCTTTTGTGAGCCAATTGTGGCTATTGGATATGCAAAAGTAATACTCATGAAGTGATAGTATTTTACATTAATATCAATTTAATGAGGTAGAGTATTAAAATGGGCAAGTAGAACTTTATAATAACAGTCTTTGACTTCTGCAATTATAATAGGATGTGAACAGTAGTGTAACCTATTCATACAATCAGAAAATGAAGCACAAATGAGCCGCAACGTGTGAAAATGTATCTTCGGACGTTTTCGACTTGCGTAAACCAAGATCAGCCTGTGCATCGGTGCAGTGTGATCAAGGTCTACACTGGTCACTAACAAATCAGGAAAAAATTCTGGAAACTTCACATCTAAGTATTTCAGAGGTTTTCGGCAAACAGTGTAGACCCTGATTAGACTGCGTGGACTTGCAGGCTGGTCTGGGTCTACGCTGGTCGCACATATTCGAAGGTACACTTTGGCGCATTGCAATTCAAGTGTTTCTATAAGAGATTTCTAGCTTTTACGGTTCACGACAGACGGAGACGGCCGGTGACAATTTCAGGGGGTTATCTCAGCATATTTGTCGAGGAAAATTTAAGGCCAGACGAATTTTTCTTACTGTTTAATTTTCACGAACCATTGTAAAGATTCAGATTCAGAGGAAGTGCCAACAACGAGACGGCGGAGCATTTTGCAAAACTTTATTTTTACAAAAGACAAATGTATAAATCAGAAGAATAAAGATTTTTTGCAATAATGTATGCAAATGCATTTCAGTTGATTATTCTTGTAATATGCATATCGCATAGATCTGTTAAAGTTTTGCATGCATTATATCCCTACATGCAGAGAAATACGTAAAGTTTAAAGCGGAATTGTAGTACAAACTGGGACATGTATTAGGCTAACATACAAGAAAGGTCCAAAAAGGATCGAGAAGTTCTACTGAATTATGTTTACCGGAGAGGATCCTGTGCACCCTTGAAGACTAGTCAGTAAAATGATCAGAAACGCGAAACACTCGGGAACTAGAAAATAACGGGGGAGACATTTTCAGTTACTGCATTTCCTTCCGTTATAGAGATGGCATTTTCAGTTTCATCAGGAGTTCTTTCAGTAGGATAAATTGGTCCTTTCCAGATTTTTTTACCATTATAGATCGAACTACGCGTGACCTTAATGCAAGCATAGTACATAAGTGATGAAACGAACAATACCCTTACATATTGCCTACAGTTGGGATAGCACGCTTTGCCAACCGTTCTGCGATTTCTTTGAGCATCCTTATCCTCAGTGCAAACAAAGTTTTGACTTACCGGCATTATTTCCACCTTCCACATGTTTTTTTACTCGAGTGTGGCGATTGTAACACAATATGCACGTGCTTTCCGAACGCTCATTCTGTTTTAGATGAACGTGCGTTTTTTTGCGCGGAGGGGCATCGAGAAGCGGCAGTTGATTTATCACTTTATATTCTTTTTCTTTCAAATGCAAATAAAAATTTAAAGAAAATCAAACACAATAATCACAAAATTTGAAGAGAAACTTCGCCTTTTTACCTCCCTTCCATTAAATGCATCTGCGCCTTGCCCCTTGTCTATCTGTCATAAACGTGATTTTTCCCTGTATTTTTTTAAATTATTAGCTACAACAATCATATTCGGTTAAACTGTTTTAATTCCACTCTGTCAGATGACTACTCGTATGTATGTTCTTAGAATTAATCGGACCGCTGCCTAACCTTATATACATTTAGAGACATGTCCTAATTATTGAGAGATGCTGAGGATGCTTACAATGAAAGAAATGCATTCTCCTTTTCAGTCGTCCCTTTACTAGACGTATCTAATTTTTAATTTTTCAGATAACGAAGCCCTTTTGTTTATAATCCTATTATCTGTATTTTGTAATAAATTCTTTTCTTTTTTGACATTTGATATTATTGGAGTATCACGTGATTCAGTTTAGGGAGAGGAACTATATAAGCAACATCCTTTTCACATTTATTTCTTGTATTGTAAATGTAAATGTCAATATATTGAATAAAATATGTTTAAATTAGACGTATCTAAGTCTTGAGTGTGACGGTTATATGTAGACTACCCTTATTTCACTTATGTTTGGCCATAGAATTGTGACTGGGTTGCCATGAGGGATTCCTGGAACAAAATTCCTAATGCCGTGGGGCCCATCGATCGATCTCTTACGAAATTAACCGTCCGAAAAATGAACCACAGGAGCAGTTTTATTCGGGACATTGAATTACTATGCAATCCATAGGCAGAACATTGTTGAGGGTCATGGTTCCATAAGATTAACATGTAGTGGATTTCTGGGTCAGCAAAATGAGGACTAGCAATATCGCATGTTAGCTGGGATAGGCGCTGATTTATCATTTCCTGATTAGTGCGTTTTGCGTGCAGATAAGAATTTATCCGAATCATCACTCACCGACACCCTACACGGCTGCCCAAAATCGCTGCAAACAAGTAAAAAGTTTGAGATGACCCCCGATTTGGGTGCAAGTTCGTCTCCGTCAACCGTGAACCGTAAAAGCTAGAAATCTCTATAAATAGTCAGAATGCAGACTGAATCTAACGCATAAAGCTTGTATTGGGATTTTTGTATTACCAATACTTTTGTTCTGTAAGAATCAGCCATCTTTGTAAAAGACCAACAATATCTTAATATTCAAATAGCCACTTAAAACAAGTACATCATGTACAAAATTATTAAATGACCACTGCAAAAAGACATTTGTTGTCTGTCAGAGGAGCCTGCTTATTGCTGTACAAAAGTTATATGTAAAACTTTGGGGAGCTTTTTGCAATACTTATGTACTTCATAATCTGTGGCCTAATTTTACAGATTTTTGCGCCTTTGTACATGTAATTTAATTAGTTATAAAGAAAAAATAAGACAGGTTCTGTTGTAAAATTTTATGTAGCAGCACTATTTTGAAAGTTCTAATCACATTTGTGTAGCCATTCTAAGAGGTTTTTTTTTTCTCCAGGAACAGAAATTTATTAGATCATGTCCAATGTACATGGTTTTGAGTTAAGACCAGAACGTAATCCTTTCAGTTCTTAGATGCTTGAAGCACACTTTCATTTCTGAAACAGGACTGGTTTCCTACATTATCTATACTATGAGCTTGGTTAGAGGCCTTCATTTATTGCGGTATCCATTTCAATCAGATTCGCAGGGAATAGCAAGAAAAACAACAAAATATAGCGAGTTTGACAATTCACTTACCGTTCGGCCATTGAATTTGCAGAGTTTAGTGAGGTCATTTTTTCAGTTTCATTGTGTTGTGGTCATTGTGCAGGGTTTCTTTGGAAGTATGTTTATTGTTTGCTGCCCCCACTTGGTACCTAAGTTTTGTTGGTTGAATACATTGTGCAAATCTTAACCGAGATTCCCTTTATGCCAAACCTGATCAGGGTACACAGTTTGATCATGCCAGTTCTAGGTAACGTTTCGATATTGACAGTTAAACACTCCATTGATAAATTTGATGATCATTTGTCACCATTTAGTGACTTGTTGAGTAGATTATTTTCAGTTTCATTTGATACATGAACTACCTTATCTGATCAGTCTACTCTGCATGCAGAATGTCAGAGATTCTGTCTTTTGGGACAAATCAGTGTTTGACATCGTAATTTTTTGAATAGACCAGATTTTTGTCCAAAACTTATTTTTGTCCAAACCTTTGTCAGAATATTTACCTTCTTAACATGTAGGCCAATTTATAATGTGGGTCATATAGTTTTAAAATCAAAGTAACTAGGTTTAATCTAAGGAAACAGCTTGTTTACATATATAGGCTATATTTTCTTTATCCAATCTTGATGAAACTTGATTTGAATGTTTGTCTTCATACAATCTATGTTGATTTAGAACATTGGTCGTGGGTTTTGATGGTGGGGGTGGGTTGGGGGGGGACTAGGTCACTAGGTCAGATCTTTACATTTTAGTGAGAAATAGTAGTTAAAGGGGTATTCACTTTTAGTGATAATTCTAGTTTGAATTATTCTGGTTCTTTTTTAAAATATTTTAAAAGGCCTTTTAATTGAATTCTACAAGTTTCTCACTCTTATCAGATTGCAGCAGAAACACTGGGTAGTTGAGCACATTGTCTGTTGATAGCTTGCGTTGATGTCTGTTGGGAAAAAAAATTCACTTCATTGTTTTTCTACAAATACAATCACACATTCTTTTCACAAAAATTTCATGTTTGCTCTCTTGGTTCTGGAATTTCTAATTCTCAGAATTTCAAATGATTAGTTGAAAATTGTATTGTCCAAAACAGGACATAATGTTTCACTTCAGTTTTTTCTTACAAAAACAGGATCACGTTTCTTTTGCAAAGTAGCATTTTTAATTGTAATTTTTTATTATTGTTTTTTTTTTTTTTTTTTTCTTCAATTCTTTAAGTCTGATTCTTATTATTTCAAATGATTGGTTTGGAATTGTTCGGTCCAAAACAGGACATAGTACAGTTAATGTTTTGAAAAGCATATGAGAATCTTGGCAACAGAAACCTTCTGTGCAAAGAAAATTAAATTTTATTTTATTGTGAAAGCATGATTTTTTACTGTTGAAAGTGAGCTGCACCAAGCAGTAACAGGGCTTATCGTTTTTTCGACCAGCGAAGACCCAGATCATCTTGTGCCTCCGTGCAGTCTGATCAGGGTCTACGCTGTTTGCCCAAAACGTCTTGAATGCTTCTTTGAAGTACCCAGAATGTTTCCTTGAGTTGTTAGCGAAAAGCGTAGATCCTGATCAGACTGCATGGATGTGCAGGCTGATCTGGGTTTACACTGGTCGTAAAGTCAATAAGCCCAGTTTCTGCTTGACGCTACTCAAGTATAGTCAAGGTACTAGCATTGAATGTATGTTTACCTTCTGCCTGAATTGGGGTCATAAGGAATAGAATTTGTCAGTATGACCTGCACTGCATTCACTTTTAATATTGATACATTTAAACTAAGGCACATAGTTCAGACTGTTGGAAGGAGCAGTCTGATTATGGTCTGCACTGCTGACCCATTGAAATACAGTAGAAACCCTCTAATGTGACCACTAAATAGGTGATACAGATTTGTGTTTTATATTGGTGGCTGTTTAATGCAACTTGAAAGTAATACTCCTCCTGGGCTTTGGGTTAGGGTTAGAAATCGCCGTTCTCTATTTAGTCGACGTTTTAGAGAGGTTCTGCTCCATGTAAGAATTAATGCTCGTCTTTGTGGTTTCATGCTGTATGAACATTCTGGCTGAGTTAGCAAATTTTACCAGAGTTTGCTGGAAAGAGCCTGTCTGACATTGTTGGATTTCTTTAAATGCCCAGTTGTTCATCTGGATCAACTTGAATACTCTTATCTTAGGAGATTGTACTGAAATAATATCAGAAAGTTTTGGTCATATGTCAAAACTAGATAAACTGTTCTATTTAGATGCAGGATTTACTTCTTTGACTGCAGAAACACAGGCTTGGAGTGTTCATGGGCCAGTTGTGCACATTAAAGTTTGTGTTGTTACTAGCTCCTCTGAGCCTTACGCTCAGAGGATGCTATTACTACAGCAATTTGTCTGTTGTTGTCGTCGTCCTTTGTCATCCTTCAGCTTTTTCAAACATCTTCTCTAAAAGGCCTTGACCGATTTCAACCAAATTTCATATGTAAGGTTTTTACCTTGGGATATTTCAAGTTGGTACAAATAAGGCTGATCAGAAATCTATGATGGCCACTGTTACTAAAAATAGCAAAAACGATTTAAAAATCTTCTTGAACAGATTTCAACCAGATCTTATATTTAGCATTGGTAGGCTGTGGGAAATATTGGTAGGCTGTGGGTTATCAAGTTTGTACAAATCATGTCCCTGGGGTAAGGAATACCCCTCTAAAGGGTGCAGGATTTTGTGTACTTTGCATTTTTTATGCGAAATGGCATTAGATTGCTCTTTTTAGAAATTTACTCAATGGAATTGGATCAAAATTCACCTGAAGCATTACTGGCAGAAAGACTTTAAGATCTGATGATGTCATCTGTTTGTTCATTGTTCATTTGTTTGTCTGGCTGTCTGTCAATCAACATTTCAAACAGCTTCTTCTCTGAAACCCCTTGACCAGTTTCATCCAAAATTCATGTGTACGCTTTATATCTTGGGGCTTTTCAAGGTTACACAAATAAGGTCAGTCAGCATTCCAAGATGGCTGCCATTATTGAAAACAGCAAAAAACATCCAAAATGCTTCTTCTCTGAAATCGCTGAATGAATTTCAATCAGATCTTATGAGTGGCATCTGTAGCATGTGGATTATCAAGTTGGTACAAATCAAGCCCCTTGTTTAATATTTGAGCTCAACATAGTGGGCGGAGCTTAGCATACTTTGTGGTTTATATGGGAAACATATTCACGTCTCTCTGTATAGGTGCAAATATATTGCCTTGTGTATGTTTATATCATGCTTTGTAAAAATTATATACCTAAAATACAGAGCTATATTGGTCGGTATGTTGGTTAGTATAGTCGTGTTCATAGTCATGCCTATATACAGGAATATAATATGAGTTATAAATAAGCATGTGTAGGACTATATAAGCATATGTAAGCCTATATATTTGCATGAATAGGCATATACAAGTCTATGAGTTGGCACAGATAGAACTGTAATGACATGTAATTCAGCATAGACACACACATATATGGGCCGCAACGCGGGAAAATGAACCTTCTGACGTTTGCGACCAGCTTAGACCCAGAACAGCCTGCGCATCCATGATGTCTGATCAGGGTCTATGCGGATCGCTAGTAAGTCAGTAAAACATTGAGTGTTTCAAAAACAATTCCAGACGTTTTAGGCGAAAAGTGTAGATCCTGATCAGACTTTGAGGATGCTCAGGCTGATCTGGTTCTATGCTTTTTGTAAACATCCGAAGGTACATTTTTCTGCATTGCGGCTCATATATATATATATATATGTGTGTGTGTGTGTGTATATATATATACGCACACACACACACACCCACACACACACAGTCCCAAAATGTCAACCGTTTGTATTGGTTCCACTCAGAAGAGCGATATCAGGCGCTTTTTTGGGCCTCTTGTTGTAAACCTTGAACAGCTGGAAAGAATCTTGGAGAAATGTGAACTACTACAAAGCGTCTTGCTTCAGCTAGCTCAGGCCCGAGCGGTCATACAGCATGCAGGATAAAAGTTTGTTAAAAGAAAGCTCCAGTTTGTCCAGAATTCATTAATGATTGTAACTAACCTTTTGAATTCAGTGTATACTGACTATCATTTAAAAATCTTTTAATTTTTTAATGCTGTTGCATTCTTGAAGTAAAGAATTACAATATAGCCAAGCCTTTAAGCCTGTTTCATTGTATACCATGTAAATCATTATGTACTGGTGCAAAGTGTGCACATACAGTTTTGTAGTTTGAATTCAAATTTTAATTTTACAGATTTTAGAATTGTCTCAGACTCAAAAGCCTTGTGGAACCTTATCTTATTTGGTTGCAAACTTTCTGTGTTATTGGTCATAAAAATGGTTCATTTTAACAAAAGAGGGATTTTCAGTACATTTTCTCACTTATTACTGAAGTGTATAAATCTATATATTTATGTGCATAACTTATACATAACAAGATGGCTCATTCCTATACTTGACGGGACAGAGTAATGACCTTTTAGTTGCATATGTAGGAAAAAATGGGTGGCAGACTTAGCTGTCATCCAGTTTCATGTAAAGTTTCCTATCTGACATCCAGTGACTACTATAGGTTACCTAACATAGATGAGGATTTCTTATTTTTAATTGCTTTAATTTTATATTGAGAGCATCCATGTCATGAGAGTGTAATGCGTCGCAAAGGGGATCCATCACACCAGCAGGAAACCTGTGGAAGTTAAACGTTACACCAGAAATGGGTGGCAGCTGAGCTGCCACGCATTTTGATGTAATGTTTCCTTTTCTGATCAAACGTTTCCACTACATTTTCAAGGAAATCTTTCAACAAATGCAAGCGGAAACATGTCCTTATAGGGAAACGTTTCTATAAATGCAAGCGGAAACATGTCCTTATAGGGAAACGTTTCTATAACTGCAAGCGGAAACATTTCCATGTAGGGAAACCTTTCTATACATGCAAGCGGAAACCTTTCTATAAATGCAAGTGGAAACATTTCCATCTAGGGAAACCTTTCTATAAATGCCAGCAGAAACATTTCCCTGAGATAAGGGAAACGTTTCTACTTGCAGTAATAGAAATGTTTCCAGGAAAATGTGATGGAAACGCTTCCTTAGATCAGAAAAGGAAACATTACACCAAAATGGGCGGCAGCTGAGCTGCCACCCATTTTGGTGTAACGTTTACCTTCCACTTTTTACAGTGTGCCATAATACCGAGATTAACCAGATTGCAATATATTCTACACGCTGCGACGAATGAGATGCGAGAATCCGAAAACTAAACATGAGATTAGTAACCTATATGCATGACGATCTTTGTGAAAGTGGGAAGTCACATATCTGATATTGTTTTAAATTATTTGAGAGAGTTGGGAAGTGACTGGTGTTTCTTTGCCATACATTTAGGGTACAGCATTGAACAAATCGAGTCAGGTTAAACGTGTGTATCCCAGACATCTGCTAGCAGCAGTCCTTTGTAATAGTAGGAACCACGAACAGCAGTTTCTAGGTCAGCAGATTTATGACAGAGAGTTCAACACACGAAATTACAAACAGACACATTGAAGGAAGTTACTTTCAAATAATTGGTTCCATCACTGCATTTGGTTGTAATATTGTTACTATGGCCCAAGCTCAGTTAACCTTTACAGAGAACTCACTGGACTTTCTGAAAAGCTATGGTTTACAACAAGTGATCTGGTCACCAGTCAATGCAAGTATTACATGTTATATAGATGACAAACTTTCCTCGTCAGTAAGACACACAAGGAAGGGCATTCGTCTAAGTTTGAGGAAAGACAATCAATCGATGTCACTTCCTTTTTCATTTTTGGAAAGTTTGTGTGATTTAAAAGAGAGTATTCTACTACTGTGTTCATTTTTGGAAGGACGGCAAAGACAACAGAGGCAATAATGGAAATGAAAAACCTCGAATTTCAGTCTCCTGATATGAAATTTTATAAAAATAGATTAAAAACGTTCGAATCATGGTCTTCTCAAATACAACCTAACAAGTACCAACTTGCATCAGCCGGGTTTTATTATACAGGAAAGAGTGACATTGTCGAGTGTTTCTCATGTTCACTTCGACTTCATCAATGGAAAAAAGATGATCCAATTAAGGAACACAAAGACCGTTCTTCACATTATTGTTTATTTTTGAAAATGACTGTACAATGTAATTCAAATGAAGATCATCTAACTAATAGGCAGACTTCATGGAACCTCTGGAATTCTCCGTATCCGTTGTTGGACTACAAAAGAGCGGACTCATTATAACCTGAAGTAGATTAGAAATAACCGTTATACATTTTGAAAATACCCGCGAAATTTGAATTAACCGTTACAATGTTTGAAAAATACCCGCAAAATAAAGGTACAACGGTTATGGATTTAAAAAAAAACGCTATACATTTTGAAAATACCCGCGAAATTTGAATTAACCGTTACAATATTTGAAAATAAAAGCCTGATCTCTGTATAAAAGCGGTGTTTGTGTTTGGGAAAGTATCACATTTTGTTTAGCTGTGACACCAAACACACGTTCAGATGGCTCAGTTCGTAGATACAACAGACAGTGGGTGCAGTAAAGGGGTGAAAAGAGTGAAAAGATCGGACTCTATGACGACTCTTTGTGATGAAGGTGAATGGGAAAGGAGCAGTGCGCCTTTGAATCACACAACAAATACGTCAGCTAGTGTTTTGTTGATGGGTTCATACTTTGACTTTGTTTATGCGAAAGCCTTATGTGAAGTGAAAGCGGTGACCATGAAAAGAAGCTGTTACGGTCGCAAGATCGATCATCCATCCCAAACCCAGCATGACAGTCTGATGAATGATGACTGGAACAGAAACGACGATGATGAATATAAGCTAGATATATACTTTGACAACATGTTAAAAGTCAATGATGAGGATGCCATTTTAAAATCTTGGGAGGACCTAATAAGAATCTCCAACATTTCACCAGAAGTCATTGACTTGCACAAGAAAGTGATCTCAAGCAAAGATTTTCTAGCTGTGATGAAGACTGACCAGTGAAGAAATAAAATGAAAATGATGGTTCTAACCATTACTCGGTTAGAAAATCGACTCTTTCCAGACGCTGATGCTAAAGACACATTTTGATTAAATGTAAATAAAAGTGAAATTCATGGTGGATTTAAGACGCTTCAATGTTTCTATCTTTAAAATGTTTCTGTTTTTAATCCTCTGCATTGTACATCATTCTAAATAAACATGGATAATGTATCTTAGCTATATTGATTTTTGTTATTTTTCTTTAAACATCTTGTTTTTTATCTCGAGCCCCCTTTTTTTTCTTACTGTTTGTAGACAATGTGAACCGAAAAATTTAACCATAAATACTCATACGTAATTCATATCTTGTATGTAAATAACGTATGAGTCATTCATTTAAAAACAAAATATATAACGAACAATGATCTATACATAATTTATATCCGGTATGTAAATTACGTATACATCATTTATCATGGATAAGACGCAGAAGCAAGACATTCTTTCTAAATATTATTTTGATGTTAAGAAACCTGCTAGTTTCTTGGGAGCAAGTGAACTATATAAAGTTTTAGACAATAAATATCCGAGGGTATTTAGTTTACAGTTTATCAAGAAATGGTTGGATAATCAGGACTCATACGCTCTACAAAAGCAGGTCAGACACAAATTCAAAACACCTCGAGTACAAGTGTCTGGCTTAAATGACCAAGCTGATATTGATCTAATGTCAGTTGAAAATCTTGCAAAATACAACAATGGTGTGAAGTATCTACTTGTAGTAATTGACATTTTTTCACGTCTCCTACTTGTGCGACCACTTCTTAATAAAAGAACTGAGACTGTATTAAATGCATTCAAAGACATTTTAAAGAAGAGACGTTTCACAAAAGTTAGATCTGATAAAGGGTCTGAATTCGTCAATCATCCATTTAAAAGTTATATGAAACAGCAAGGTATATACTTCTTCACCACGCAAAATGTTTCGAAAGCAGGATACGCCGAAAGAGTCCAAAGGACTTTACGTTCTATGATGTTCTGCATGATGCGACATCAACGCAGTTACAAATATCTTGATCATCTACAAGCATTAGTTGACAGCTGTACCAATGGCCCTCATCGAAGTCTTTAAGGATTGTGTCCCAACCAAATAACAAAACAGAACGAGGCAGATGTATGGGCTTCTCAATACTTTAAACCGCAAAAATTCAATAAAACTCTAGTGCATTACAAATTTAAGCTTGGTGATCTAGTAAGACCGAGATATTTAAAACATCCATTCCGACGTGCTTATCAACAACAATATGCCACTGAGGTTTTTAAAATTAAAAGCAGATTCATCAAACAGGGAATCCCATTGTACAAGATTGTTGATGTGAACAATGACCTTATTAAAGGAAATATATACGAACATGAAATGATTCGAGTCGATAAAGATGAAGAAAGTCTGTGGTTTATCGAGAAAATTTTAAAACGAAGAAAAATACGAGGTAGGATCCAGTATTATGTTCGTTGGGAAGGATTTCCTAAGACCTTTGATTCCTGGATAGATAGTGCAGAAATCAAAACGAAGTAGATATGGAGCGCTATGTTTATATTCAAGACACAGACAGTGATCAGATATTTAGTGATAACACAGCATTCAATTTCAAAACGCAATTAAATACCCCACTGAATTTTGAAGGTTATTGGAAAGTGGCGTTAAGAGAAATTAGTCTACAGATGGATCCCAAAAAGCGTTTGAAAACGTCAGAAAACACCTTATTTTTTTATTCCAACGTTTGTAAAGAGAGTATTGTTGCAGGTGGTGAATATGCAATTCTTAGACGAATAGATAAAAACGTAAATAATGGTTGGAAATACATTTTTAATTCCCCATTTTATATTCCTATTAAAAAACTTGAATTTCAAGAATTTGAATTTATTATAAAGACACCCAACGGCGAACTTGCATCATTTTTACAGTCACCTGTCTACATCACGCTGCATTTTAAGCGGTATCCATTTTATTCGGGCTATGAATAGCATGCATTTATACGTACCTGATCCACATAGGTGGATAGACTTTTTTAAAAACAAGAAAATCCAAGTGGGGAGAGGTCTTTTCTTTCCGCATAAAGCAATTTCGAATGCATGTAACGTTTCTCCTGCCCAACAAACTGTGGATCAAGCCAAAAGCGTTCTGGAAAGAGGCAATTTAAGTACGCTTGACGAAAGTCTGCTTACTCATAAAAAGGTGAATCGTTGGCGAGAGAAGACGTCACAGAAATCAAAGACAAGACGAAAAAGAAAAACCACAACTGAGAAAAAAAGTCAAAAAGGGAAACAAAAGCAGATAAGAAATAAGCTAATTAAAAAAAAGAAGAAACCTAAGCACGGGAAGAAGAGCCAGGGAAAATTGTCCAAGGAACATTTTGACATATTCAACAGTTAGTATGGCGTATTTTACTGAAGACAGTTTTTCCGAAGGCGTTCCCGAAAATTTACTGTTGTTTGACCTACCACCAACTTAAGTAGCGGTCAATGACATTTATTATCAAGAAATTCGACCTCTTTCTCAAGTTTCGGACGAAACACCTATCGAGTTTCGAATTAATGGACAAAATGCAATGGATTATTTAGATTTGAGCGAAACTGAAAGTCACTAACCCCAATGGTAGTGATATTACAAGTACGAAAGTGGGTCCTGTCAATCTATTTTTACAAAGTTTATTTTCTACAACCTAAGTTACGTTACAAAACAAGACCATTATGACTTGTAATTACAACCCATATCGTGCTATGATTCATACTTTATTGCGTTATGGTCAGGACGCAACTTCCTCTCAGCTATGAACACAACTATTTATAAAGGATGACAATGACCACCCTGAGGATGTTGATGCTTCGGGAGCCAACAACAGTTTATTTCAGAGGCATCGATTTATTTCTGGTTCTAAAAATCTAGACCTTCAAGGACCGATCTACCACAGCTTATTTAACTCCAAGAGATTTTTGTTGAATCAGGTAGATGTCAAACTTAAACTATATCGTAGTTCCCCTGCCTTTAGCTTGTGTTCAGGAGATGCCTCGCCGAATTATAGAATAGATATTTTAGACATATATTTACTTGCAAAAAAGATTAGAGTGAATCCAGCTCTGGTTGTCGCTCATTCTGAGATGTTGAAAAGCAACACAGCAAAGTATCCATTCAATCGAGTGGAATGTCGTTCTCAGAGTCTTGCTCCTGGAAGTACAGTGTATACATGGGATAACATTTTTCAGGGTTTAAGACCAAATCGTGTCGTGGTTGCATTTGTAAAGTCGAAAGCATTATCGGGAGACTACAAATCGAATCCATTTCGCTTCCTAAATTGCAACGTTCAGAGTATATGTTTGTATGTAGATGGTATTCCAGTTGGAGGAAATCCATTGAAATTGAATTTTGATAATGTAGAAGGACAGTCAATAGCAAGAGCCTAGTCCAATTTGTTTTTAACAAATGGAACTTGGGGTAAAAATGCAGGGCTCGATTTAAACAGGCTTGACTTTATAAATACATCAACCATATATGCCTTTCAGTTAGAGCCAATATTTCCGGACGACATTCCCTTCTTATCGCTTGTGCGATCAGGGCATGTTCGATTGGATATTCAGTTTAAGAAAGCGCTCAGTGAGACAATAAGTTGTATTGTGTACAGTGAATCACCAGGGTTGTTTCAAATAAATAGAGAGATATTATTACGGAATGAATACCCCCCAACTCCAGTGTTGTATCGAGTGTAGCCTATCACTAAAAAAATACATTGCAGGTGTTTTTGCAGCTGATCAACTTCCATCCAAATTGAAATATGGTTCTGGATTTATAGCAAATACAGACAATCATAATAAACCTGGAAGACATCCGTGTAGTTTTTATTTTCCCAAAGCTGGTGTAGTAGAGTATTTTGATAGCTATGGTAAACTCATCGATCATTATAACAACGAATTTATAAAATATGTGTCTTCTTTTCCTACCATAGTGATGAATTCCAATCAATTACAAAGTGTAAATAGCAATATTTGTGGAATGTATTGTTTATTTTTCTTACTGTACAGAGTGAATTATGTGTCTTTTTGTGATATTATCAACATATTTTCTGAAAACACGGAATGTAATGATAGTTTTGTATATAATTTTATTGTCAATACTTTTCAAGAATGTGTAAAAAAAGCCTTATGTTCTCAATCAAAGTTGCATAGCATTTAATAAATAGTTAGCAAACCATCAGTACTTAGTCTTATCGTTTTCTGTTCCACTCTCATTATTCAGACAGAGTCAGACCGAACCTCATCATGACAGATGCATGACTTAAATTTGAGTGTCCATCAACATGTATTGTAGCTGGGAGCAGCTCAAGTGGAAAAACTAGTTTTCTTTTTCGGGTGTTAAGACAAGTTAAATACATGTTTAAGAAATACCCAAAGAAAATGATTTATTGTTATTCCACCTATCAATCTTTGTATGATGAAATGAAAAGCACAGTGAGCAACATAGAGTTTTTTGAAGGACTCCCAACAAAAGAAGATATGGATCTATGGTCGTTAGAAGAAGGTTTTAAAATCTTAATTTTAGATGATCTCGCACAGAAAGCGTGGATATTGTGAATCTGTTTACCATTTACAGCCATCACAAAAACTTCTCCGTCTTTTTTGTGGTGCAAAATTTGTTTACGAGCGGAAAATATTTCAGAACCATCAGTCTTAATTCGCATTATTTTATTCTTTTCAAAAATCAAAGAGATCAACTACAGATTCATAGCCTCGCTAAACAAATGTTTCCTGGAGAAAGTAAATATTTTATGGATGCGTATAAGAAGGCTACAAGTAAAAAAGTATAGTTACCTACCTATAGACATCAACCCGCATTCAAATCCACTTTATAAACTACGTATAGATATTTTCCCTGATCAGAGTATGATGGTGTTTCGACCTGAAAAAGAGAAAATATGAGTCATCAGCTACAGAAGGAAAAATATTTTCTGATTTTTTTATTAAATACAGATCAGAAGCAGCAAAAATTACTCATTCAACATTTAACTAAAAGTCAAGCAAGTGTGATTACCGAAATAATTTACAATGTGCTGAAAGGAAATTTAATTCTATCAGTGGACATTAAAAAGAAACTAAAACGATATCGTCATGTCATACGACGATTAGCATCCAAAGCGATCTCTATCTCAATACGGAGGAAACTGTTTTTAAAATGTTTAAAGCAAATTCTTCTACTCCTCAAACTCTGCGAACCATGGCTCAGGAATTAGTGCTTATTCCTAGAACTAAGTATGAACATTTATTACACAAACAGACAGAAACGCCGGACATTAATACTCCTACTTCAACAGATTTACCCACTGAAAAAGAAAAGGAGGAACAAAGTGGTGGTACAATTCCTTCAATAAAGGAACCAAATGACATTATTTTTTCTAAGGGTAAAGCAAATCATTTGTACGTCAAGCGAAAGTTTTCTGTTCTAGAGTCTCCTCCATTGAAAGCGAATAAAAAAGAAAAGAAATCAACTAAAATTACCAAAAAAGTAAACGTTAGCGATGAAGTTAATAGGTCACCTCGAAAATGGATTGAGTACCGTATTTGAATATTCAAAAAAATTGGCAGGAAATCTTATCTTGGCGGGTTATATACATATTATATATATCTCTCTCTCCTGCATATCTTGTTTGGTGTCGAAACATGTCGGGTGAACAAAGTGAAAAACGGAAATTAGAAGAAGTGGAAAAGTGTTGAAATTGGAAAATACTTTTAAATGTCACCTTTGTCCGTCTACTTTTAGGAGTAAATCCAATTTAACAAGACATATTTTTTCACACACTACCTCTATCAAGTGTCCTAGGTGTGGGAGGAAATTTAAGAGAAAGGATTATCTTCAAACACATTTGAAACGAAAACGTGCAGACAGGGGGAGGTGAAAATGAGGTGTGTACTAATGAATTACCATCAGAAAGTTCCAAATCAGCACAACATCAGATTCCATCCACATCTTTGGGCGACACACCATTGGTAGACCATGACTATGCCAGACCTTCAACTCTGCAAAGAAACGAAATGGTCGATCATGATTATGCCAAGCCTTCAACTTCTAACCCACAAAGAAACGAAATTGATGATCATGATTATACCAAACCTTCTGTTCCGTTTAGAAGCAACGACCATAGTTATAACAATTCTGTACAAGATCATATAATCCAACCTGATGAGCGTGGTCAGTATGATATGTTGACTTTTTTTCAAACACCAGACCGGAGGTGAAAAGATTTTTAAGCAGTCGATTATCACAATGTGGAATCAAGTGGTTTTTATCAGTCCAAGTTGAATTAGTCAAGGACCAACCTGAACAGCAGACAACCAGACCACACTTTCGAAGCAGAACTTATAGCACTTTAAACAATATGACTTTTGATGAACATGAGCTAAACGAGAGTTTCCAAAAAATGTTTGAAAGTTTTGAAAAGTACATAAGAGAATCATCTGGCTGGGTGTTGAAGAAGGTGCTGCATTTGATTGTTCACACGGTAATTTATTCACCACTTTCGGGCTCTAGTTACATACAACTCCCAAAGAAATTGCGTCATTCACGTAGTGTATTAAATATCAGAAACGCATATCAAAAATGTTTTCTCTGGAGTATTCTTGCCTCACTGCATCCCTCAGATTCACCTCTGGTAAGTGATTATGAAGTCTATGAAAACGAACTAAACATGCGTGATATTAACTATCCGGTATCAATCAATCAGATAAAAAAGTTTGAATCCAGGAACCCTTCCATATCTGTCAATGTTTTTGCATATGAGAATGAGGAAATTGTTCCACTACGGATCACAAAAGAAAAGGATACATTTCATCATGTTAACTTAATACTTTTAAAGACAGACACTATTTCACACTATTGTTTAATAAAAGATCTAAATAATTTTTTGCGTTTAGTACAGAAAAACTCAAATTGCTCAAACTTTTGTCATTATTGCTTACACGGATTCACCAATGAGACGTTACTTAAAGAGCATCTACCCTATTGTCAAGTACATGATGAGCAAAAAATTGAACTTCCTTCAAGCAAAGATTGTTTTCTAGGGTTCAAAGACTATGAAAAGACACTTCGAGTCCCCTGTTATTTATGCTGACTTTGAGACGTTGAATAAACCTTTGGAAGAAATTCAAGTAGGATCTACCACACGAACTCAGCTATTAGAACCTTGTTCTTTGGTTATAAAATCATTTCTACTGATCCAGACTATGTAAAAGACACTGTCCTATATAGGGGTCTAGATGCCTCTAAAAAGTTATTAGAATGTCTTTTGAGAGAAAGTCATGAGATTGAACAACGTCTGCAAAATATAAAACCTTTAAATTTAACAAAGGATGAAGAATCGTCTTTTCAAAGAGCTGATAAATGTTTCTTGTGTCAAAATCATTTTTCTAAAGCAGATAAAAAAAGCCAGACATCATGATCACGTCACGGGAAAATATCTGGGAGCTACTCACATGAATTGTAATTTGCAATGTAAGCAAGTCAATTTCGTACCTGTCATCTTTCACACCTGAAAAATTTTGACTCTCATTCATTATGTCAAAGCATTGGAGTATTTAAGAATCGCAGAATCAAATGTATTCCTGAAACCATGGAAAAATATATAAGTTTCAGTATTGGCAAACTCAGATTCCTAGATTCTTTTGCATTCTTACCAAGCTCTTCAGAAGCATTGGTGGATAACTTGGCTCAAGATGGCATGCAAGCTTTTACACATTTTCAAAGCGAGATGAAAGAGCACTCTAATCTTTTACTCAGGAAGGGGGTCTACTGTTATGAGTATATGTCAGATTGGGAACGATTTGATGAACCTCGACTTCCACCTCGTGATAAATTTTACTCTTCATTAACAAAAGAAAGTATTTCAGATGAACAATATGGGCATGCTCAAACTGTGTTCTACAAATGCAATTGCAAAACCTTAGGAGATTACCATGACATTTATCTTTAAACCGATGTATTATTGTTGGCAGGCTTTTCTTGAAGAATTCAGAAATATGTCCCAAAAGTGTTATGATCTTGACCCATGTCATTTCTACACAAGTCCCGGACTAAGTTGGCAGGCGATGCTCAAAATGACCGGGGTAACGTAAACGCTTTTAACGGACTTAAATATGATTCTGTTTATTGAAAGCGGGATATGGGGTGGGATTAGTCAAATTTCAAACAGATATCAAAAAGCTAATAACCCTTACCTAGATGATTACAACCCCAAAAAAGAACATTCCTTTTTGGCTTACTATGACGTAAACAATTTATATGGTTATAGTATGTCTGAAAAACTACCTACTGGTTTCTTTAATTTTCTTTCCCCTGAGGAAATAAATACTTTTGATGTGATACGAATATCAGAGGATAGCTCAAAGGGGTATATTTTGGAGGTTGATTCGGAATGTCCAGAGAATTTACATGACAGTCATAATGACTATCCACTGGGACCTGAACGTACATGTAAATTCATACCTAATGAACAACTGTCACCATATGCCCAGAAAGTGCTGAAAAAATTACACAACCACACGGACAAAGTACCACCTAGAGCTAAAGTTGAATCAAAGTACTGAAAGTACTGTTGGAAGGCGAGTTTAGAATATAGGCATAACATATTGCAATACATTTTCCTGTACTTAAATCGCCTCTCCTGATACAGCAAAGTCTATGGAGTTGTGCAATGTTCCTGTGCAATGAAGACCAGTTTACCATCCTGAGTTTTAGCAAACTTGAAGAAGGCTTATGAAAATATGTTGAAAAAAATTAAAACGAATGGACTTTTCTGAAACTCCTTACCATTTCATTTGAAGGAAAAGTTTTATGTGATATCAAAGAGTTTTAATTTGCTGTTACCCGTATATGATTTTACGTTGTATAGAAACTTAGATCTAACCCTCTATTAGCCCAATAATGAGTTTAAAAGGTCTAGGAAGAAGGCTTGAGAACTTTTCGTCTGAAAAGGAGAATACGGTGCTAATTGACATTTTTCCTTTTCCTAAAATGTCTTCCATCCTATTTCATACAGGTTCCATCAATGGTGTCAGAACAAAAAGTTGCTACCTGAAAATGCATCCAATTTTGGAAAGTTTGAATTTTTATTCTTCGTATAAAGAGCCAAGAAAGTTTCTCCTTTTCAAAATTAAGTTTTTAAATGGCCTCTTTCTCAGGGTTGTTAAAACTGTACTTGATAGGGTATGGTAAAGGATTAAAGAATAGTTTTTGCTTGAAAATGCAATCAATTTTGATAGATCTAAACTGTAACTCTGTAATGAGATGATTAATTTCTTGAAAGTCTGTACCATTTTACTCCATGGATAATTTTATTGAGAGAGCATAGAGTTTTTAGAAAGGTACATTTTAGAGTATAGAAACTGAGATTCAGCCTTTCAGATTACATATACTGACTTTCAACAATATTGAAGAATAGGCTTTTCAAAGCATTGTAGGAAAAGTAGAAAATTATGATAATCAACCTTTTGTTTGACTTTCCTACCATGTTTTCCATCTTAGTAACCCTTTACAAAATCCTTCAGAAAATAACAAAAAAAGGGCCGTCTGCATTAAAGCAATTAGCAGATAATAACTTAAGAGCAGCTGAAAATGTGCCGTTTGGCTGGGAAAAAGTACAAAAAATAGTGGTAAAAAGAGAAAATACTCGTGACTAGCGTTTTTTCATTTTCCAAAAGTATTTTGAAACTTTTTTTTCCCCTTGAGGTTGTCAAAATTTCAGTGTCGTTCAGTTAAAAGGTTTTTTTTTTATTTGTTTACCATTTTATTTGAAATATACTTTATCAAGACTGAAAAAGACTTTCAAAACAAACGACTTTCAATGTTCGAAACGGAGATTAAACATTTAGATTATAATACATGTGCTCGGTTTTAATGACCTTAAAGAATGGGGGCTTTTTAAAAAGGGAAGGGTATTTTGAAAGCATGCAGGAACATGAGAAAATACTGGCAACGAACATTTTCTCCGTTTTGCGCAATGTTTACCATCCTATCAAGGATAACCAACCAACATCATTTGACGGTTGACTTCTTAGGTCCTATAAGGAACATCTGAAAGTGTTCTTCGTTTAATACGATTCTTGTACTCTATGACTCTGTTAACCCTTATACTAGAGTGCTAGATTGATGAAAATGGCATTTTACATCTCGGGCAAAATGCTTAATTATTGCAACCTCACCCTGGGCTGTTTTGGTCGGGTTCAATGATTACAATATAGCTAATCCGACATAAGATTGCATATTCTGTGCAGACTATAGAATCGTCTGCCTTGTCTTCAAAAGAGACAGGCGTAATAAACGATCTAAGGGTTCATTGACATTAACGCTTGTCTTTCATTAGTCCCGCATAACCGGAATGTACGTTCAGCTTGTCGGCAAACATGAAAGCAAAAGGATTGCCAATTCGTCAATATTGAGAAACACCCTATTCCTTTGTTCGACAAAAATACATCGTGCACAGTTACATAGATACAGGCCCTTGGTCCGTATTCTTAGAAAATCAAGAACACGTCCGATGCGGCACTCTAGGACAGTGGGGATTCTCCCTGTCAAGTTAATTTTATCATTGTGTTATTCAGTTTTGGAAAAAAGTGTATAGTTGAAGGAAATTCTTTCGAGGAAAATAAACGGGAATATATAAGGTAAAGATTTCAGTTCTAATAATGACAGAGGTAAGTGATTATGATAACAATTCATTGCGATAAGCGTTTATTCTTTACCTGACAAAGAAATTTCAGACTAAGTTGACATTGAAAGCACTGATTCATACAGATGACAAATTCAGGGTGGCCCAAATTAGCGACGAAATTTGTTCTTGATAGGGTAGAAACATTGTGATAAAATGAAAAAAAAATGCCGGTTTTCGATTGTAATTTCTCCTCTCCTCTCGATGTTTTTAAAAGCTTGATTTTCAGAGTCGTTTCAACTGAGCGGTAAAGAGTTAAATATTTATGAATAATTGCTGAACGTTAAGCAACATGACGACCAAAAGAAGTTAAAATTCTTTGCATGTTAAGACGGTTACAGATCATGTTATTGTCATTTTCGACGTAGTAAAATCCGGTCATAATCGTATATAAGGAAAGAAGTGATCAGCCTGGAACCAGGGCTATATACATCGGTACATCATACTGACCAGAACTACTTCGAAATGACACATCTATTGTGATTTCAACTGATTTACCTTTTTCTTTTCACGGGTCTCCGGAATCAAAACTCGGCCACGCCGATGCGTAACAATAACCTAGTCATTAATCATAAAGTCAAGCACAACTTTGATAAAAGAAAAATATTTCTTTGAAAGAGAAAATTTTGTTTAAACACTTGGTGATTCAAAGGAATTTATTTCATTGAAATTTTACTCCTCACAAAGACAGAATAAGGTTGGCAACAGAGGAAAGGGGTCTATCAGCGGTACGTCATTTAAAGAAGCTATCCGATTGGTTAGT
Organism: Tridacna crocea; assembly: GCA_943736015.1. Classification (NCBI taxonomy): domain Eukaryota; kingdom Metazoa; phylum Mollusca; class Bivalvia; order Cardiida; family Cardiidae; genus Tridacna; species Tridacna crocea. The sequence goes on along the minus strand of OX031057.1, from coordinate 10,177,992 downwards.
TCTGGGATAGTAAATTTACATGTACGATACCACTGGTTATAGCTGTTTATGCGTTGTGAAGTGGAAGTAGGTCCGAATGATGTCATGTTAGTAGCTTTCGATTGGCTTACATTAGCTATGGTTTATTCGTTGCTGTAGCAACGTGATTATATCAATGAACTGATCCAAAGTATTTTGCATTTGTCAAAAACGATGCTTTTTACGAATTTGATTTCATTCCTTCTAGAAACTTGAAGTTTCTGCTTGCTGTTCGGATTAAATTTACAGTGGTCTCAACACTATTTTGTTCTAATGTACTCGAGAAGTATGGAACTATTTGAAAGGCGTTTTGATAATGCTGTTCAGAGGCATTTTCAGCAAGCTGCCGAGCGTTGACAATAGAAGGCGAGAATGAAAATCTCGCCTTCCAAAAATTACTCACTACTTTGGAAGACAAAAACAACTACATTCTTCACTATCGGAATCTGCAGCTGTATCTTCAACTTGGACTGAAATTGAAGAAAATACACAGGATCCTTGAATTTCACCAAGAAGCCTTTATGAAGCCCTATATAGAGTTCAACACTCGTCGGAGACAACAAACAACGTCTGCCTTTGAAAAAACACTGATGAAACTTATTAACAATTCTTGTTTTGGTAAGTACTTTTAATTATTGTTCCTCTTTGTCATAAAATTGTGTTGATTTTAGATAAAAATAACTTATCAAAATAATTTTATTTAAAAAAAATATATATTAATTATTGATTTAAGATCATGAGACAATCACAATCCTTCAAATTATATCTGTGAATGAATAGTAATAATTTACTTACCATATCTATGAATGAATAGTAATAATTTACTTACCATATCAGTTGGAATCATATACTCATACTTTTTTTTTTCTTCAGGTAAAACTATGGAGAATCTACGGAAGCATCGCACTGTAGAGTTATGTAATACAGAAAAAAGGTTGAAGAAACTCTCATCCAAAGCATCTTACAAGACCATCGAATCTTCTAAGAAGACCTGGTTGGTGTGGAACTTAGCCGTGTGAAAGTGAAACTGAACAAACCCATCTACATTGGGATGACTGTGTTAGATTTGTCAAAGCATACTATGTATGATTTCTATTACAATCACTTAAAGTCTTTGTATGGGAATAAGGTGCAACTCCAGATGACAGATACGGGTTCTTTTTTGATTAGCTGTCAGACTAAAGATATTTTTAATGATATGCATGCCTATTCTGATTTATTTGATACTTCTGATTTTCCTTAAGACCATTTTCTACATAGCAATATAGATAAAAAGGTCATGGGTAAAAATGAAAAGTGAAACGAATGAAATTTGCATTTCAGAATTTTGTGGACTGCGTTCAAAAATGTATGCCTTTAAATGCGATTCTGTAGAAGATAGAGAGCTAAAGGTATTGCTAAAGTTGTTGTCAAAAAGGAATTGTCATTCAGTCATTATAAAGACACCTTATTTAATGAATCTAAATTAACTTCTGAAATGAATGTAATTCGAAGCCATGACCATCAAATCTACTGCGAGAAAATCTCGTAAGTTGGCTTTTCTTGTTTTGATGACAAACGTTTTCTTTTAGAAGATGGAGTTCAATCTTTAGCTTATGGTCATTATAAAATACAACAAACAAGGAACTGTCTATGAAAAAAATTCATTCCTCTAAATTTCTCTTAATATACAAAAGTAAATTCACATGGATTTAAAATGATCAAAAGTTTTCAGCTTGTGCTTCAGTAAGTGGAATCTGAAAGAAAAAAAAAAATATATATATATATTGTATAATTAAAACAGAAAAAAAATATTTCAACTTGAAACACACACACAAAAAATGTCTAGAAGGTTACTTACAGCATAGAAGATCTCCTCATCTTCTAGTAGCTGAGGGTCAATCTGTGAAATATATGAAAGAAAAATGTTAATTTATTGGAAATAAATTGATTTATCTGCAAACTCTTTTCTTCCCCATTTTCTGATGGGGCGTATACTGGCTCTTCCTTTTTACAAGAGTTGGTCACGAGGCTGTTCCATCAGATTTACATCAGACCGTTATATAACTTCTCAGCCAATGAAAAGCCTGAATTCTTATCTGGTCCAATGAGAATCATTCTAATCGATTCTTTATTTGATGCACACCTAGTGTTCATGCTCATAAAAAATTATTAATATTGTCTTATTTAGGCGTTTTATTCTCGTATATTTATCACCTTAACAAATTCTCAAGGACTAGGAAACGTTGGACGTTTGCAAGGTTTGATTATTTTTTCGATTCTGTGCATTTCAAGGCGATTTTCTCTGGGGTTTCCCAGTGACCTATTTTGATCACGCGTGATTGTTGTGATCAGGATGGAATGCGAGGCAGGGAGCGCGGAGCACCGTGTTATCGTTTCAGTGATTGGACACTCATTCATTCGTCGTCTCGGAGAATTTGTGACTGAACACCGAGAATATGGGAACCTTCACTTGGACAACAGTGCCTTTCTTGTCGATATTCGTGGAAAAGGAGGACTTACTGTGCCTGGCTTGGCAAACTCGTCTGAACTCTTGTGTTTTCGGGTACAGCCGGATATTGTTTATGTTGAAATTGGCAGTAACGATTTGACGGACCCGTTTATTGTCGTACACCGTTTAGCTGAGAGAATTATTTCCTTTGCAAAATATTTATTGCTCGGCATGGATATACAATCTGTCATCATTGGCCAAGTCTTGTGGAGAAAACCTGCTGCTTCAGATACTAACTACAACAACAGAGTAGTGGAACTGAACAAGATCCTTCATGGACTGTGCAGGGAATCACAGGACAGTTTGATTTTTTGGCACCATAGGGGTTTCTGGTCACAAAATATGGAGTTCTTGAGTCGTGATGGTGTACATGTGAAGTGTTCCCGCCAAGATTACCGCTACATGAAAAAGTACCTACAGAGCAATCGAAGTGCGGTGCTCCACGCCTCAAACCGCCTTGCCAAGCAAAAAATCAGGGGGCACCTTCATTAAGAATTAACCAGATGAGTACCCAATTTCTTCTTTGTGTCATACTTAATTTTAGTCTCAATCTTTGCATACAACTAATACATGTAGGCTTTATTCATCGCACCCAAAAGTGCATATGTGCCCATTTCTGGGTCTTTCAAATTCTCCCAGCTTCTATATTTGAACATTGTCTACATGAGGCTACTGACGCTTGCAATTATTCCATGGTCATCTTATGCATTTGCTTTCTGCAGCAGTCCATTTAGCCCCTTTACGCAATTCCTTCAGGGCTGGACACCTCCATTCACAATTGCTGCAACTATTCTATTTGGTGCCATGGTTCAATTTTTTGCAATTTCAATTTTTTCATTATCTTGCGATTTGTAAATGGTTGTAGCAACTTCTTGTTGCATTACACCTTGCATATTGCGCTATTTGTATTATCACAACAGTTGCAAAACTATAAATAATTTATAGAAATAATTTTAATGTTTATTTTGTCAACTTAATTACTATACATGGATTTAGAGACTCAATTTCTTCCTTCCATTTAAACCTTGGACTAATTCATCTCAATTATTCTTACTTAACTGTGTGAATTAGGTGTGTTTCAGAATCTGAGCAATTAACCTCGGGTACTGTACCTTAAGTGGCACTGTGTCTTTTTGTGTCTTGGTATGATATTCGGGACAGCATGTCTGTATACCTTTTAAATTCATTTGCCGCTTCTTTTGAGCTACCCATATTGCACAGTCGACCAGAAATTGAGCATGGTCAGCCCATGGAAGTCAGAATGTTTTCAAATCGTACATGTCTTCTGCAGCATAAACTTCTAGCGCTCATCGACCTATTCTAGTCAACCAGTACTGATCCCTTGCCATTTTTTGCAGATGTCTAAAAGGCGGCAACAATAGGTAGACATGGGGCCTTCCAAGCGTGGTAAGGGTAAACAGCTATCTTCGCAGAGACCTGACAGAGACCACTCACCTGACCCCGGACCAGCAATTGATTATGAGAAATTGGCGGATGCCATCCTGCGCCGACAGCCAACCCCAACTGCCCAGCCAACAGTCCCTGCTACCAGCCAGTCTGCTAATTGCCACACTCAAGGCTCCGTTACACAGGGACCCTCTACTTCCAATGCGGAAGATATGACAGACCCAGAAATGCCTGATACCAGACCCTCGGATTTCGGGGAATTTCTGAATAATTTGTTCGCAGGTGAGTCTATGGCACACCCTGAACGACAACAAATGGCCCTCTCCCTAGATAAAGGAATCCCCCTTGGAGCGCACTTGCCCATTAAAACAAAACAGAAGATAAGGGCTAACAAATTTATTGATCTTAAGATACTTTTACCATCTTTCAAAGAAAGTGACATTTCCGTAAGGCTGGATGAGCATTCCTTGCAACTCTCTAATGCCCCAGCTACGCAGAGCACCTTACCACTTAGCCAATGGACTCAGGCCTTCTATATTTTCATGGCCATATTCATTGAAAAATTTCCTGAAGAGGCCCCACATTTACTGAAATATGCATATACAATCAGAGACTTGGCCTCATCAAATGGCGATAATGCATGGCGTTTCTACGACTCCAGTTTCAGGCGACTCCGGGAAACAAATGGCGTCCCCTGGCAGCCCCCTATTCCAGAGCTAATGGTCAAGGCCTGCACTATGCCGAAACAAAATAAACAACAGCCCTTTCGGAGTAACAGTAAAATCCTCTTCTGTTACAACTTCAATAATGGAACAAAATGCCTCCGTTCCCCTTGCTTATACAGATTTGTCAAATATGTATAGACGCCCACCCAAAACTCAGGTGTCCCAGAAAAACACCCAAAAAACAGGCAAAACCCAATAATTCCAACAACAATTAAAGTACAACAACTTCACTTTGAGCTTGAGGGCTATGACACTGCAGGTAAAGAATTTTTGGTGGCTGGTTTTCAGCATGGCTTTCGGCTTGGGTGTTCATCTGATCCCCCCTCTCATCTGGAACGAAATCACTTGTCGACTAGGAGCAATCCGCAAATTGTAACAGATAAACTTGCAAAAGAGCTAGCCTTAGGCAGAATTTCTGAACCGCACTCTGTAAAACCATTTTCTAATTTTGTCTGCTCCCCTTTAGGGCTTGTACCAAAAAAGACCCCAGGGGAATTTCGAATAATTCATGACCTCTCCTTTCCCCCTGGGTTGTCTGTGAATGATCAAATTCCCAAATCTCGCTCTACTGTTCAATACGACTCAATAGATGATGTCATACTCCTAATAAAGAAGTTTGAGCCCGGGGCCTTGATGGCCAAAATTGATATTGAAGACGGTTTTCGGAATTAAATATACCTATTCATCCACTAGACTATCATTTAACGGGGTTCACGTGGAACAATATGTACCATGGGACCTATGTTTGCCGATGGGAACCAGCAGCTCATGCCAAATCTTTGAGAAATTCAGTACTGCGTTGCAATGGATCATGCTTCATAAGTATAAAGCATCTGGAATGTCGCATTTGATTGATGATTTCTTCTTTATAGCACCTGCTGGCTCCAACAAATGTCTTCAAGACGTGAAAAATTTCGAGCAACTGCAAACGGTTTCGGGTTCCTATCAAAACTGCAAAAACCATATACACTACTACATCACTTACAATATACGGTATAGAGGTTGATTCTGTGCTTATGGAAGCTCGCTTGCCCCAAAACAAATTAATTAACCTCAGGGCTATTCTCTCTCAAACTCGATCCAAGCAGAAAATTAAACTAAAAGATTTACAATCTTTAATTGGTCATCTCAATTTCGCCTGTAATGTTGTCACTCCAGTTAGAGCCTTCCTCCGAAGACTTATTGATCTAACTTGTAAAGTTAATCACAAAAATCACTTTATTCGTTTAAATTGTGAAGCCCATGCCGACAGGCCTGGTTTACATTTATAGACAAGTTCAATGGGAAATCCATTTTTCTGGCAGATGCGTGGCAATCCTCTGAAAAATTGTCCTTGTATACAGATGCCTCTGGAGCCCTTGGTTACGCAGCGGTTCTAGGCTCTCATTGGTTCTTTGGCGAGTGGACCGAATCACACAAAAGCTACCAAATTGCCATTAAAGAACTATTTCCAATTGTTCTAGCTCTCGAAGTGTGGGGCACAAAATTAAAAAATCATAAGATTCTGTTTTTCTCAGATAACAAAGCTGTAGTTGACATAATAAACAAGCAGTCTTCTAAAGATAAAATACTCATGCGACTTATCCGCAGACTAGTCCTATGCGCTCTGAAGTTCAATATTTTATTTCGAGCAAAACACATTGCTGGTACACATAATGTTCTGGCTGACAGACTGTCTCGATTTCAATTTCAGGAGGCCAAGCTACAAGCACCATGGTTACACCCCACGCCAACAACAATTCCCTCGGACCTGGTTTTCATCTAAGTTCCACAACTTTACGTTTACTTGTGTCTTCATTGTCCCCAGCCTCCCGCGTTTCGTATCTCAGAAGCTGGACACAGCTGCAACATTTTTGTACCACAAATAAGCTGCCGTTTAATTTTCCTTGTTCCCTTAATGTAATCTGTAATTTCATTGCTCACCTGTTTGAATCCAGTAGGGCCCCATCAACAATTGCATCTCATTTGTCTGCCATAAGCTTCGTTCACAAGCTGGCCAATGTGCCAGACCCAACACAGAATTTTATTGTAAAGAAATTATTGAAAGGCACTCAAAATCTTTCAAAGTTGATAGATTCCAGACTGCCTATAACATATAATATACTTGCCAGGTTAATTGCAGCACTGGAACATACAGTCCAACTTGCATTCGATAGATGTATGCTTAAAACTTTGTTCACTTTGGCTTTTCACGCCTTCTTTAGGCTGGGCGAATTGGCAGCTCGGTCCAGTTACTACCAGGACAAAGTCTTGCAACGAGAGGATATACATTTCGCCAATCCGTCGCAAGTTCATGTTAGGCTGCGCCATTCTAAACATGAAAAAGTCAATAATGCAAAAACCATCATTCTACCTGCAAGTAGCCACAGTGAACTGTGTCCCGTCTCATCGTTAAAAACTTACTTGCAAAAATCCAAGCACTCTTCAGGCCCATTATTTGTATTTGCCTCTGGTCAACCTGTGTCCCATTCTTATGTCTCAGCAGCACTGAAGCATGCCATTGAATTTATAGGCTTAGATTCGCGTTTATACAAGGGTAATAGTTTTCGCATTGGAGCAGCAACAGAGACTGCACAAAATGGCATCCCTGAAAATATCATTCAAGACATGGGGAGGTGGAATTTTAATGCACATCGTCATTATATCAGAATTCAAAATTTTGTTCGTCGACATGTTTTACGCCGGCAGTTTATGGTCAGAATTTGTCTGCATAATCTGTGTATTCGTTCATACTGCAACAAAAGAAAAATCTCTGGTAGCCAAAATTTGTCTGTGCCATCCCTCTCGTTATTGTACAATTTTCATGATTTTTCCAATTTCCCCTCCCTGAACGTGTTTACATAAAATCCATTTTTCTTTTCCCTTGTGCCATAGTCTTACCATGTGTATATAATTGTTTTCTTACTATTTTACAACATTTTATTATTATAGTATGCATGCTTAATCCATATCCCATTTCAATGGATTCTGCATCCTTTTAGAAGATTTCACTCTCTAGCATGCCTTGTAATATGGCCTTAAAGGTAGTCAGAATCTTTCTGTACCCCGGCTGTCTTATCGGGCTTATTTAGACTTCATATCCGGTATATTTCGATTTGCATATGAACAAATACCTTTATTCTAGAGTGACAGCATTGTCAGTTTCACGTTCTAAACCTTTTGTGCATTGTATATATTCCTCTACTTTTCATATTGCATCTTCGATTGATAAGTGGTATATTTTACGACATTTGGAACACACCATTAATGATTCATTGTCTATCCCCCTCGTTGGCGCTGCATGAACCTGTTTTCCCTGCTGTTGAGAAAAAGGTCATGCTTGTGGCCTCTTTTTGGCGCCAACTGGACAGATTTTGGCATTAATTTGCATAACAGTTTATTTTCAATGTTTCATTGTTAGTATGTACATAAAAGGTTGCATAATAGTTCATTTTCAATGTTTCGTTGTTAGTATGTACATAAAAAGGTGTGTTCTATGTGTCTTCGATGTCGTCATTTAAGAATAAATGACATAACCGCTTATCAATCTTACTTCATTCATTTTATTTTATAAAAATCGTATCATTTTTTGATCCCTCAGTGTCTGTGCCCTTTGTCGTCTCTTAGCCAACGATTGTAAGCATTATTAACAAAATTAGAAAGGGTTGTGCGGATAAATGTTAATTTATTGGAAATAAATTGATTTATCTGCAAACTCTTTTCTTCCCCATTTTCTGATGGGGCGTATACTGGCTCTTCCTTTTTACAAGAGTTGGTCACGAGGCTGTTCCATCAGATTTACATCAGACCGTTATATAACTTCTCAGCCAATGAAAAGCCTGAATTCTTATCTGGTCCAATGAGAATCATTCTAATCGATTCTTTGTTTGATGCACACCTAGTGTTCATGCTCATAAAAAATGATTAACCCCCACAACCACCGCCCTATTTTTTTTTTTGGCGCCAACTGGAAAGATAAATTTTAATGATTTAGCATTAATTTGTTTAACAGTCTCTTTTCAATGTTTCATTGTTATAACGGCCTCTTTTTGGCGCCAACTGGACAGATTTTGGCATTAATTTGCATAACAGTTTATTTTCAATGTTTCATTGTCAGTATGTACATCAAAGGTTGCATTATAGTTTATTTTCAATGTTTCGTTGTTAGTATGTACATAGAAAGGTGTGTTCTATGTGTCTTCGATGTCGTCATTTAAGAATAAATGAAATAACCGCTTATCAATCTTACTTTATTCATTTCATTTTATAAAAATCGTATCATTTTTTGATCCCTCAGTGTATGTACCCTTTGTCGTCTCTTAGCCAACGATTGTAAGCATTATTAACAAAATTAGAAAGGGTTGTGCTTTATTCGATGAGTGTTCATATATATATATATATTATTACTCTGAAGATAAAATAAATAGTATTTACTTACGAGTTGTTGTTGTTCTTGCTGCTGCTGTTCTTGCTGCTGTTGTTCCCTTTGCGGAATTGTCTATAAGAAAAGATAATACAACATATCAGAATTTATAGTGATATTTTGATAAATTCATTAGATGTTACTGGAAAAAAAATCAAAGTGTAATTAAGCGAGAATACATACACTGGCATGCCTCAACTGTGTTATGACATCATGAATGCCTTGTAGATCTATATCGAGATGAGATGCCTAAAAGAGAACGAAAAATCATTTACTTATTTGTACGAACGAGGCATAAAAGTGTCCTTTATTTTATAATGGAGGGGGAAAAAAGTTGATACTTACATGTTGTTCTTTTGACGGTGTAGCCAGAGAGACGTGTCTCTCTGGTGTTGTATGAACCAGAGTAACACGTCTCTCTGGGTCGATATAGACCTCTCGTTGCTCCTGTTGTAATACGCCCTGTAAAGTAAAATGATTTCTTGTGTTACTTAATATCCATTTCTTTAACGATGAATTCAGTCAATGAGAAAATATGTTTTCATTTAAAATAAATGAACCAAAAGTATCACTTACATTCGATGCCTCACCATATGCCTGTGTAGGTAGCAGAGAGACGTGTCTCTCCGCCGTTACCGATGAGGGAGAGATAGGTCCCTCTGTCGTTCTTTGTACAATTTGTACCCTCCTTGAATCATTCTGTTTATCCTACAAAACATGTATCCTTTATTAGAAAGGAAATCGTTGTCATTGAATTTCTCACACACATACATACACAATATTTTGAGAGAGGTGTTAGCACCTAGCCGTGATATATATAAAAAATATATATCCTGATTAAAACCAATCCTGATTAAAACCAATGTGCTGTTTTTTAGAACCAATATTTCATGTGACTGATAAATTATGTTATACCCAATATTTTCTGTGATTGAAGAAAAAAACTTGCTTCCTGGAAACATAACCAGTACTTTTACAAACAAAATATCGAGGTTTTTTTCTTTTCATTGTGTCAAAGGACAAGATTTTGAAGAAAATATATATGTTTTACCGGTGTTCTTCGATGGAATATTCCATCATAATGATCCACGTGCTTTAACAGAGCACTCAGTTCCTTCACCTCCTCTGAACTGAATGATATCGATTTTGACTTGCTCAAGTCAAATGAACCGTCAGCTTGAAAACAATTTTTCGTGTCGCTGATGTGTACATATGTCCTACCATGAAATGGTGTAATACATAATTCCTTGGTTTTCCCACACTTAGTTTGGGCTTTCACCACTTTATTAAAAGCATTACGTTTCTCTGAATACATTTTCAATCAAATTTATTGCTTTAAGAAATCTATGTAATAACAAAAGTAGACTTTGTCTGGGACGAGAGAAGAGAAAAAAACCTATTTTTATACCATAGCACCTATCAGTCACCCTCTATTATAACTCATTTCTATTGGTCAGTAGATAATCAACATCATTTCATTGGTCATACGAGGCGTTGCTTTCTTCGAGCTCGTATACTGTCTTAGATTCCTATAACTGATTAGTATTCATAAATAAATCCGAGTTCATTTACATATTCCTGAATAGGTGTGTCCAATTATAATGGTATAGACGACTTTTATTGATTCCGTTATATATTACGGAACATTTTTATTCTATCCCATTATAATAATATATGAACGACTTTTACTGAATCCGTTACATACTCTCAAAAAGGTTTAGTCCACCCCTTTATTTATTAATAGACGACTTCCATAATTTGATGAGGGTTCGCTTTCGTGATGGTATTTAGCCTGTCCCATTATTATAATCAGCTTATGTAAACAAGAAAAATGGCCGTCACTCTGTCATACCTTTTAGTCGTTTTGTTCAGCTGTTTCGTTCTCGCAGCCATCGACCTGCGAAATCATTGCAGGCATGAATCAGAGATGTTGTATTGTTATGGCGAGGGTCGAGGGGTATATTCTTACGACAGCATTGAGGTCAGCATAAAGAGGATTGCAGTGACGGGAGCGATGGGTGGAATGATCGATGTCAAGAACTTGCCCTCATTGTCAGCGATAGATGCCCCTGATTCTTTTTTGACATGTGAGGATGTTGTGGGTGATACACGACCCATAACCATTTACAACGCCAATGGAGAGGATCATTGTCAGGTATGAAACCGAAATAACTGATTCTGAAATGTCTCGATTTATTTGAGGAACACCGAAAACATTGGAAATTCACCAAAAATAAATATCGACCTTTACCCTTTTATTCCCATGCACTGCATAATACTGGGTAAATTGACTTGTCAGAGCACCTGTTTACCCAAAAGCATTAGATTCAAGCCTCACTGGATTTATCAGGATTTTTAGAATTACCCTTTGGCAAGAATATGCAGAGCCCTTGGCTAAATACTGGTGAAACGCAAGAAATACATGAATGCAGTCATCGTGACATGAATGAAATAATGTTGAAAGACCTAATGATTAATTGAATGTCTTTTTTGTTGCTTGTAAATGTAAATATTTAATCACATTTCAAACTGAATTGACCCGTTTTCCTACAATCTTTTTAACCATATCATAGGGAGAAATCATTATAGCAGCAGGGTCACAACCTGTATGTTAGCATCTGCACGTAAGATACAATTGATCTTTTCTCAATATTTGATGTTCCTTAGAGAGTTGCCTATTGTGAGAGAGCCTATAGGAAAGGTCATTTCAGGTCAGATGATTCAAAAGTCAACTTTTTCTTTTCCATTCGCAGACTGATGGTCAACAGAGAATTAGTAAGGGCATTGTCCAGAGTATAACCGTGGATGGACCCACTACACAACAACCCACTACCTTTACGAAAGAACACAAAACCTCATCGATGAGCAGCGAGGACAGTACCATGTCTTGGACAGGTGTATATCCAATTTCTACTGTTGATGTTACTACAGATACTCATTATACTACAGTTGTATTCTTTACTACAAAGTCTTTTAAAAAAGCAAATTCAAATGAGAAGCAGATAGTATGGCTACTTATAGGCTGCATTACAGCTGTAATTCTACTCATGTGTCTTTTCACATAATTATTTATAGAAAATACTGTTTTAAAAGAGCACCTCTGAGACTACGTCTTAGTATTTCCATTGATTATTTTTTTGATGTGGAATCTGCAAATGGACCTATATATAAACCTATCAGCTATATCAGAGTTTTAGCGTGAAAGCTAATTTTACAGTAAAACTCTGATATAGTTAAGTTCAATGACCTTCAGATTTATTTTGTTTTAAGCCTATTTATAAATATTTTTTTCAGTCTTAGTAATCATCATCACAACCATCATTATTATCATCATCCTCATCATCATCAAAAAGAGCAAAACAAGATATTGCAAATTCATTAGCCGACACCTTTGCCAAAAAGTCTTCCTCTTCAAATTATTCTCCTTCATTTCAGAAATTTAAGCAACAAAAGGAGAAAAGAAAACTTAATTTCAACTCAACAAATGAAGAGTCTTACAATAAACTTTTTACTTTAAAAGAATTAAAAACGGCTCTTAAAAAGTGTCATGACACTGCTACAGGTTCAGATGATACACATTATCAACTTATAAAGCATTTACCTTACCAGTCCTTATCTTGTTTACTTGATGTTTATAACAAGGTTTGGGAGACAGGAAATCTCCCAAAATCCTGGAAAGAGGCAATCGTCATTCCCATTCCGAAGCCCGGTAAGGATTCTACCAATCCAGGCAATTATAGACCCATAGCCTTAACCAGCTGCATCTGCAAAACTATGGAAAGAATGGTCAATGAAAGGCCGGGTTTTTAAGTTCCTTGAAAAGAACAAACTCATAACACCGTTTCAATCTGGCTTCCGTAAACACAGAGGCACAATAGATCATCTTGTTCGTTTTGAAACTTGTGCGGGAAGCTTTTATTACAAAAGAACATGTTGTTTCTGTTTTCTTCGACTTAGAAAGTGCTTATGACACAACATGGAAGTATGGAATTTTGAATGACCTCTATGACTTTGGTATAAGAGGTCGCCTTGCTCACTTTATTTCTGCATTTTTAAATGATCGTCAGTTTAGGGTTCGTGTTGGTGATACTTACTCTACTCCTCACACACAAGAGATGGGAGTCCCCAAAGGCTGCATCCTTTCTGTGACCCTTTTCAGCGTCAAGATTAATGACATCATCAAGCCTTTTGTCCTGGAGTGGAGTGTTTTCTGTATGTTGATGACTTTTGTATTTCTTATAGGTCTAAACATATGCATACAATAGAACGTAAATTGCAACAAGTCCTTAACAATCTTCAAAAATGGTCTGAAGAAAACGGCTTTAAATTTTCAAAAAGCAGGACCAAATACATGCATTTTTGTCAACTTAGAAAACATCACCCTGATCCTGATTTAACATTAGACAGTATGCGCATTGAAGTTGTGCCACATTACAAATTTCTAGGATTATTGTTTGATCCTAAACTGACTTTCATTCCACATATAAACTATCTAAAGGATAAATGCCAGAAAGGTCTTAACTTGTTGCGTGTGGTGTCCCACATGGACTGGGGAGCGGACCGGAAAGTTCTCCTGCGTTTGTATCAGTCTCTTATCCGATTTAAACTAGATTACGAATGCATTGTTTATGGATCAGCTTGTAAGTCTTACTTACGGACACTTGATACAATTCACCATCAAGGTTTACGCCTGTCATTGGGAGCTTTTCGAACATCTCCCATTACCAGTCTGTATGTTGAAGCCAATGAACCTTCTTTGAGCCTATAGAGGCAGAAACTAGGTATGCAATATTATCTCAAGTGAAAGTCAAATCCTGAAAACCCAACACATGAGGTTGTTTTTAATCCTATGTACAAGGAACTGTTTCTCAAGAGGCCACAAAAAGTACCACCGTTTAGCCTGCGGTTTGGCCCTGATGTTGCAAACCTTGATGTGGACCTCGATTCTGTTGCAAGTCAAGAAGTTTCTGATACTCCACCATGGACTATGAGGAGACCTGTATATCTTTTTGAATTGTTATCTGACAAAAAGGCACTTACAGATCCAATGGTATTTAGAAATAGATTCAATGAAATTAAGCATCGGTATTTTTACTGTGAATGAATGAATGAATGAATGTTGTTTTATGGCGCATCGACAGGTGTGGTCATTTAGCGCGCATATCTGTGTTAAAAGTTAATAAAAGTGGAGTTGTTTAAATTGAATAAAGTTTGAATACGCTATTGACAATAAAAGAATTGAATTAAAAGGTATGCATAAAGGACATTATCGAGATACAGGGCAATCCCTATATACTCAAAAGTTCTAAATGATAAGATTCAAGAATGTGATAAAAAGGTTTAAAGTCAATGTTTGATTGATAAAAAAAAGGTTTTTAAATGAAAAACAAATATATGCAAAAAACTATGATATTGAGTGGCTGGGCAATCCCTGCCTACTCAATAGTTTTAGATTAAAAGGTAAGATTGGTAATATTGCTTTTCCTTGGAAATGACGTTAAAACTGTTTAAGATTGTAACCTTCAATGGGATCAATACACTCCCATTAAAGAGGTCCTGTCTCCAATGAGATAAGATGCTCCCAAGAGGGCTAATCCTCCCATTAAGGAGATGTAAACTGAATATTATAGGAATTAAGAATATTGTAAAAAGATAAGTAAGAAACTGAAGAGTAAATATCACAGTTTATTGTAAATGCCAATCTCCTTTATGAAAGCGATAATAGATTCAACGCTCACAGAATCAAAAGGATTCTTTAAACTATCGACATTGAAATATTTTGAACGAACTGGCTGAAAGTCAACGCAATGTAATAGACCTGTAAACGGGGTACCATTCACCAAGGGATGGTTTAACTGAATGCAGTTTATTGAAAACATCAGCATCCCACTGGGATTGCCAAGAAGATTGGATATGTGTTAAAACGGAGGATTTAAAATCAGTGTGAGGAACTTTAAGATCTGAAATGGGAAGGTTAAATGCAGATTTGGCCGATCTATCGGCATTTTCATTGCCTTTGATGCCGACATGACTTGGAAGCCAACAGAACACCAATCTATTCGTAGAAGAAATTTGTGAGATCCTTTCAAGTAAACTACAGATTAAGGGATTCTCAAGTTGTTGATTTGAAAGGGCCTGTAATGTTGACAAAGAGTCCGAAAAGATAATGAAACGGTTGAAATTAGAACGTTCAGCTAGATTAAGGGCAAGATCAATTGCTTTAATTTCAGCAGAGAAGATAGAGGAGTTGTTTGGAAGGCGGCACTTTAAGCTCCTTTATCCATAAGTAGCGGCAGCTGCTACCGAATTGCCTTCTTTAGATCCATCTGCATAGATGGGTTTGAAGGAAAAATTATGCTCCTTTATCTCGTTGTATCTAGCATGAAACACAGTTCTATCCGTGACAGACTTTTTGTCAGATGCAAGGTCAAATCTGAATTCTGCACTGTTTAATGTCCATGGAGGAATTTCAGATATTTTATAGTTGGCAATGGAATCAGTGTCTATGCCAAGGTTATCTACTATGGGCTCCATGCGGATACCAAATGGAGGAATAACATTCGATTTCCTTTCAAAAAGATCTTTATATTGAGGTTTAAAAACAACTTTATGAGTTGGATTAAAAAGATTCGACTTCCGTTTTAAAAGATATTGAAGTGAGAGCTTTTCCCTCCTTAAGAAAGAGAAGGTTCATTAGCCTCAACATAGAGACTATTGACGGGAGTTCTGAAAGCTCCAAGTACAAGACGAAGACCTTAGTGGTGAATAGAATCCAGAATTTTCAAATAAGATTTACAGGCAGATCCGTATACAATCGGTCCATAGTCTAATTTGGAGCGAACTAAAGACCGATAAAGCCGCAAGAGGACTTTACGGTCTGCTCCCCATTCAGAATGGGCCACAACCTTAAGAAGATTAAGAGCCTTCTTGAACTTCTTTTAAGTGCATTGATGTGATGAAGGAATGAAAGCTTTCTGTCAAAGATGACTCCAAGAAATTTAAACTCAGAAACGACTTCAATTTTAGTTCTGTCCAAATACAGCTCAGGGTCTGGATGAACACCTCGTAGATTGCAAAGGTGCATGCACTTTGTTTTGGACTTTGAAAATTTGAAGCCATTTTCATCAGACCACGATTGCAGTTTGTTGAGACACTGTTGAAGTTGTCTCTCAATAATATTCATATTTCGAGATCTGAAGCATATAACGAAGTCATCAACATAAAGGGCACAGTCTACACCAGGACAGATAGCTTTAACTATACTGTTTATTTTTACACTGAAAAGTGTAACGGAGATAATACATCCTTGGGGTACACCCATCTCCTGTTCACGGGCTCCCGAGACAGTATTACCAACTCGGACGCGGAAAGTACGTTCATCCAAGAAGGCTGAAATAAAAAGAGGAAGACGGCCTCGAAGACCAAAGTCATGCAAGTCTAAGAATTCCGTATTTCCAAGTCGTATCGTAAGCGCTTTCAAGGTCGAAAAATACAGATACTACATGCTGTTTATTAATAAAGGCTTCTCTGACAAAGGTTTCAAAGCGGTCCAGATGATCTATAGTGCCACGCTGGCGCCGAAATCCACTCTGAACATCAACGATGAGGTTGTTTTTCTCTAAATACCAGACAAGCCTGTCGTTGACCATGCGTTTTAAGGTCTTGCAGAGACAACTAGTAAGAGCTATAGGACGATAGTTAGTGGGGTCACCAGCATCCTTGCCAAGTTTTGGGATAGGAATGACTAGTGCCTCTCGCCAGGACGAAGGAAAATCACCTGATTGCCAGATATCATTAAAATTGTCAAGTAAAACTGAGAGAGAAGTAAAAGGTAAGTGTTTTAAAAACTGGTAATGAACTTTATCTTGGCCAGGACAAGAATCGTGAGCTTTATTCAGAGCAGATTTTAATTCTTTAAAGGTGAAGAGTTTATTATAATGCTCTGTATTTGCAGAATTGAAATTAAGGTTTTTCTTTTCTTCTCGGGCTTTATTCCTCTGAAACTTTTCAGAATAGTTTACAGAGGAAGACTTTTTGCAAAAGGTGTCCGCAAGAGCATCAGCTATATCTTTGGGCGATTCCAACGAAGTATTGTTAACTTCAAGGTGAGTAAGAGGGGGCTGTCCTTTGCCATTGATCTTTCTGATCATGTCCCAAGTTTTTTTAGTAGTAGTTCTACTATTTAATTTAGAGATATATTGTCTCCAAGCCTTGCGCTTACTTTCTCTAATGGTTCGACGAGCCTTTGCTCTGGAAATACGGAAAAGATTATTATTTTCTATGGTAGGTCTGAGGTTAAACTTTCTAAGGGCTTGTTTTCTGTCTTTGACAGCCTGTTTACAATCACCACTGTACCAAGGCTTGTTAGGACGTTTTGGATTTGTCGAGGTCTGAGGGATGGATTGTTTTGCTGCATCAATCAATAGGGAAGTAAAAAGTTTAGCGGGATCATCGCAATCTCTAAATTTGTCATGTGTAATGGTTTGTTCACAAAGGGTTTCAAATTTGTTCCAATTGGCTTTCGAAAGCTTCCTTTTCTGTGGTCGTACATTGCTGGATGGTTCTGTAGATGAAAAAATAATGGGGAAGTGATCACTTCCGCACAAATCCTCAGTCACTTTCCAAGTGAAATTGGGAAGTAAGACTGGGCTGCATAAGGTCATGTCAATAGAAAAGTAAGATCCAGTTGCTGGATGCAAGTAGGTTTTGGACATGTTATCATTCATGAACGACAAAGAATTGTTCGAAATGAAGTTTTCCAACTGTAAACCTCTCTCGTTTGTGTCATCGCAACCCCACATAATATTGTGACCATTAAAGTCTCCAGCAAGAATATAGGGGGATGGCAATTGCGAAATGAGATCATTCAGATTAGTCTTATTGATAGGTGTATTCGGGGGCAGATATAAAGAACACAGTGTAACAGCACTGTGTAAAGATAATCTAATGGCAACAGCTTGCAAGTTTGTATAAAGAGAGATAACTTTGTGAGGAATGTTGTTGTTAACAATAACAGAAACACCTCCTCTGGCTTTTTCGCCTTCGGTAAAGATTTTATTGTAAATAGAATGATATTTGATAGAAATATCATCCTCCTGTTTAAGGAAGGTTTCTTGTAGACAAACAGCAACTGGTTCGTGATCATTTATTAAATGAGAAAGTTCGTCAAAATTTGACTTTATACCTCGACAATTCCACTGGATTATGGTATCCATAGTGCATGATGAAATTATAAACTGAAGTAAAGAAGAGGCCGCAAACCAATGCTAAAGGCATTTTAGTTTACATGTGTGTTTTCTCAACACTTCTGGTTTCGGGAGTCGAGTTTTGCCAGGAGTCAAGGTCTTTGCTCCATTCAGACCTTTGGTGACCCCAAGGAGATTCGCTGTCCGAGCCATCAGACTCTTCCTCCTCCATCTCCTCTTCACTTTTTTCCTCCTCTGGACCTTTATCGTCTGTGATTTCTTGAAGTTTTTCGAATTTATTAGAGAGAGAGACAGACGGTTGACCAATTTTGACTGTGATTTACGCTCACGGGCTTTACGGTTTTTCTTTTTACCCGGTAGTGATTTGTCGGAATCGACGAGTTCCGAGATCTCTGTGTCAGATACACGGGTTTCAAAGACTTCTTCATTTGACTTTGTCGGCTTTTTACTATAGGTAGAGGCCGATGGCAAACCCTCTTTATTTAACTGAACCCGAGTACGTGGTTGGGGTAGATTTTTAGGAGAATTGTTGTTAACTTTTGTAGATTTCGGCATACTAGGTTTTGTATTTGAAACGGAAAGTTTTGACAAAGAGGAAGATGATTTAGGAGGAGAATTAGCTTTTTCTGTATGTGCAGACTTAATGGATTTATCAGATGGCAGAGATGTTTTATTAGGATTGAGAACTGCAAAGGTAGATTTTGGAAGAATGGCTTTTAACTCATTCGTCATCTCAGGAAATTTGGTTAAAATGAGTTTGGCAAGGACGACACAAGTGTGACAGTCCTCTTTCGCAGGGGATGTCACATTGGCATAGCTCGCAGAGAAAGACTTTGGTTGATCAGCTGTGCGTTGTTTGACAAGCTGTCGAGCTTCTGGAAAACTTAGATTTTTAGTATATTTCAGGTTCAAAATTTCTTTCGCCTCTTTCCAGAGAGGACAATCTCTTGAAAAAGCCGCATGGGCACCCTTACAATTTACACATTTCAGAGGACTTGAACATGTCTCATAATTGTGATTTTCTTCCTCTGTTCCGCATTTTGCGCAAACAGGATTTCGAGGGCATTTACTTATATGATGCCCGTACTGTTGACACTGAAAACAGCGGAAAGGATTTTGGATATACATCTCAACCTTTGCCGAGATGTATCCAATTTTCACAGACTGGGGAAGAACTGATGTTGAGAACGTTAAAATGTATGTATTAGTTGTCCTCGTTTCGCCATTCCTTTTCACAGAAATGCGGGTAACACCTGTAACATCCTGAGATTTTAAACCCTTTTCAATTTCTGAGATGGAACACAAGGAAAGGTCCTTACACCTCACGATTCCCTTACTAGAATTCAGGGTCTTGTGAGGGTAAATGTTTACTTCCAGTTGGAAAAACTTACTGTGTTTCAGAAGATTTTCAGACTGTTGCCTTGTGAACACTTCAACTAATATAGTGTTGTTTCTCAGTTTTTTCACAGATTTCGGAGTACCCAAAATACTATGAAGTAGTTTTTCTACAACAAAAGGGGATAATTTTGTTACAGGGTTTGAAGGGTCCTTTGACTCAGTTACTATAAAAGTTGGAAAATGTATTGATAGAGGTGATGTGTAAGATGGGGCCTCCGTATCAGAATCAGATTCTGAATGGGGCCTTTTTCCGTCTGTGTGTTTTTCTTGAAGCTTGGCCTTTTTTTTGGTTGCCATAGTGTTTTCTTTTCCTTCAGCACCAATGCTCTCCACCCGCCTCGGAGCCCAACAAGGGGACATGTCCTGGGGAAACCTAACACAGGACAAGTCAGGGATACATTGATGGTATACTCAAGTGAAGTGGCTAAACTAGACAAATGCCTTCCTGTCAAACGCTACACCAAGCTTAATATAACATTATCGAGGGCATTGCATCTGTCAGTAAAATACCTATACTTTCACTTGATTGACCCTTGAGCCATCGCCTTCTAAGGCAAATGGGTAAAAAAGGGACATAAATTTGTTTACAGATGAAGGTAAGATTATAAATAGAAAGTGCCAAAATGAGTGCCCTAGGGCTTGGCATGACCAGCCGATTGATCAGGTCGGGCCCACCTGACCTCCTGTTTAACTCAACTCCAGGCCAAAGTGGTGTGTTTCAACCACCAGGACCCCTTCATCAAGTGACACAGGTCGCAGCTCACGGCAAACGAGCAGGCACATTGGTGGGGTTCTACCATCCTGTAGTGCGACAGCTAGGCTATTTCTATACCCCCGCCCAGCTGGGGGTAATTTTTACTGTGAACCGATCTACACAGATGGGTCTAAAGATGGTAATAGGGCTGCTGCAGCAGCTATTCCTGATGGTGATTTTGTATCGTATGAAGGTGACATTACATTTCGCTGGCCTAACAATGCATCTATTTTTAATTCCGAACTAAAGGCCATTGATCTTGCCATAGACCACATTGAATCTGGGAACTATTTCCGCTACATTATATTTACTGACTCGCTCTCTGCGATGCAGGCGCTCAGCAATGAAAAGTTAGAACACCCAGTGGTCAACAGATTGCTTAATAAACTTGATCGCATCTGTAGACACATCGAGGTTGTTTTCTGCTGGATCCCAAGTCATATTGGAATTCGCGGAAATGAAAAAGCTGATCAAGCTGCGAGATCTGCTTTAAGTCAAGACATTTTACCTTTTGATATACCACAGTCAGATTTTAAACCCTTAATTAATTCTTTTATTTTTAATGTTTGGCAGAACATGTGGGATGATCCTGGTAATTCCAATAACAAATTACGCTGTATCAAACCAGTTCTTGGTAACTGGCTGCCAGGTTTTAGATTATCCCGTCGTGAAGAAATTATACTCGCCCGCTTACGTATTGGACATACATATTTAACTCATTCGTACTTACTGAAGGGAGAGGAGGCCCCTGTTTGTGTGCCATGTTCGTCATCCCTTTCAGTGCATCATTTATTTGTAGACTGTGTTGATGTTGCGCCAATACGTGACAAGTATTTTAGTATTTCGAGTACAAAAGAACTCTTTGAGTCTATTCTGCCGGAAACACTTTGTTTCTTAAAGAAATTAGAATTATTACTAAAATCTGATTAAGTTTTAGTATTTTTTCTATTCATCAATAAATTTGTTTTATAATTGGGTAAACTTTTTTACCCTGTTTTTTATCGCGTCTTCAATTTATTTTAAATGCTTCATCATGAAAATTGTTAGTGACTGTATTTTAACGTTATTGTAATGGCTGCAGTACTGCTTCAAATAATTTCTAGAGCCCAATATGACCTTTGATGTCGACGGGCCATATAACATCATTCATTCATTCATAAAAAAGAGACGGCGAACCACTACTTCAATTGAATTACCCACAGTAAATTTTAGAAGACATTCTTT
Source organism: Tridacna crocea (assembly GCA_943736015.1). Lineage (NCBI taxonomy): Eukaryota > Metazoa > Mollusca > Bivalvia > Cardiida > Cardiidae > Tridacna > Tridacna crocea. The sequence goes on along the minus strand of OX031057.1, from coordinate 10,156,367 downwards.
CCTAGCAGCAGACACTCAGTCCGTCCAGTCTGCAGATAGCTCTATTGTGGAATTTGACATTAGAAATCTTAAGTCTGATTAAATTAAGGTTGTTCTTTTCTTTTTAGATATCATCATCATCCTCATTTCCCTCATTTCATCATGGACATTTTATTTCCTTGCTGATATCCTCCTACAATGGATGATTTCATTTCATGATTATATCGTTCATTACATCCAACAACTTATGGAAGAAAGAAGACAACAGTTTCCACAACAACGAAGATATCCTTTAAGAATCCCAAGACAAGTTGAGACTTTACAATATTATCACTAAAAGTCAATTCTATGATTTTTTTTGTCCACTACCTGTTAGAAATAGTTTAAATAAATCTTTCAACGTCCAACATAATTTATCCTATCATTTTTTTTTTTTTTTAAATCAAAATGACATTTTTATTTTTTTTTTTTACTATCCATCACATTTCACTGTCAAAAAGACTTTCTATCAGAGAACATGTGATATGTCGGTAACTGGAAAATTGAGAAAAAACAATGTTGGTAATGGAAAAATTGCTCATGACGAGCAATTTCTCTTTTTTCTACATTGTTTTCAACTCTGTCAGGAGATGTATCACTTGTATTTGTCTGTTGGATCATTCCATTACTTTCAATAATATAACAACTCAAATCATTGCTTCTTCTATGATTGCTCAGGTTACTGTTCATATTATATATTGCTACAAAAATTTCATTTTCATTTTGTTTTTCCAAATAATTGCTCAATTTTGATAATGTATATAATTTTCATGTGCATTGTTGATCAAGTCAAATGTTTTATGAATAAGTTAAAATTATCTAGTTTTGATACTCATGTAACTGCTTAACTCCATAACCAAAGACTTTTTTTTACAAGTCAAGATTTTAAGTCTTTCAGAAACTGGGTCGCAAAAGGAGAAATTACTTGTCATGATTTCCCTTGTTACCACAATGTTTTCCATTAGATATGTGAAGTTTCAACCTATTTCATTTAATCTGAAATGTTAGTCTGCAAACACCTTCTATGCAATAGAGTTAAAAACTTGTTGTTTGATTAAGGGCCTATTAAGATGGTTTTGTTTTCATGTTCTTACATTGTTGATTAAGTCATATGTTTTTTTCATTTGTTTGTCAAAAGTTCTGTGATTATTTGCTCCGGTTACTATTGATTCTCTTACCTTGTTAATCAAATCATATGTTATTGTTTGTTTTTCAAAAAGACTATAATCAGTTATCAGGTGCTTATTGATAATAGAATAGTTGTAATTGTTTTTGTGTTAAAATTTCTTTTGATTTTTATTCATGTGTGTTCAGATTAGAGTACTTTTTATCTTGTTGTATACATTTCAGGAGTAACAGTTCAACTTCATAAAAACAAAAAAGAACGAGAAAACTTGAATCTGTAGAGAAATTCTGAGTCCTGTCCATATATCCTATATTTAACACTTTTCATGATAAGCTATTCTTTTTTACTAAAAGTTATAAACATTGGAAAATAACAAAATCAATATGGACAGAGTGGGTAAAGTTGAAAAGACCAGAAAAAGGTGAACTTCTTCGTTGTAAATTTACCTCAATGTCTTCAAAAGCTTTTTTACTATACTGGTTAGATGCCCTAGCTGTTGATCAAATCATAATTTTGTGTTTTGGAAATGTCTATTATTACACCGTTTTTTTTTTCCACTCTTGTTTAGTTACTAGAAATTCTATTTTTTTCATAATTACTTATATTGTTTTGTTTGTGTAGTATATGTCGAGTCTATGATATTCGTTGTTTGTCTTTAATTGCTTGGTGCTCCGTTGTAAATAAATAAAAGTTGGATCAAACTTAAGACTTTGTTACTTTGTCAGTAATGATATACATTAGAAATTTATCAGAAACTGCAACAAGTACAAACTTCATAAACAACGGTTCCCATCAATGTTAGAAACTAGGACAAGTTTATAAACCTTTGCTTGAACTTCAGCATCCTGTTATGTCCTAGAAGTTTATCATGAGAAACTGTAACAAGTACACACTTCATATACAACGGTTCTCATCAATTTTTGGAAACTATGACAAGTTTACAAACCTTTGCTTGAACTTCAGCATCCTGTTATGTCCAGAAATGAAAAGTGAGCGGAGATCGCTAATGGACTACAAATATGAATACTCTTCTATCTTAATCCGTTCCGGGCATTATCTAAACTCCACTCAAGATTCAAATATGAGAATTGACCGGCATGGATTAAGTTACCATCAAAGCATCGTTAACCCTTACCCGTGAAATTAAAAAGATTTGAAGACATACCACTGAGAAGCATAAGATCGATTAAGATCACTTGTTCGAATCAGGATTATATCAGTCTGTCGTCACTGATTAGTATGGGAAAAGTAACCATGCTAATGCTCTGGTGGTTAGAGCATTATCCTCGCTGAGAGAAAGGTTTCAAGTTCAATTCTGAGATGGTTCGGACCATAGACTCCAAAATTGCTAGCCTTTAGCTTCTTGATGTTCAGGTTTAAAAGTAAAAGACTAGCCAGCTTATTTTTCAGGATAATGTGATCGAGCTAGCATTAGTTTTGAAAGACCAGGAAACGTGGATCAGTGAACTGTTCCGTGATATAAGTGGAAAATTGTTGAAAGTGTGGAAAACACCAAAGTAAATCAACTTAACGACTATCTTTTAAGCTCTTTGTATACACCTGAGTTATATCACGGCTTATTATGTCAAAGCACTGTACTGATAAATCATTACCTAACATCAAGTCTAATGTTTACATTGTTCATATCTCTTCCCAAACTCCAATACTTGTTTAACCCATTCCCAACCAGGCTGCTTTGGACTGATATTTAACGCTACATGCTCTACACACGTAAAATCCACAATTAGCATCTTTTCCATCTACAATACCAACAATCGTAAACGAACTGTAGTCAAACCAAAGGTAACAAAAACCAAAACGGTTGATTTCGAACACCCATACGACTATTTTCTCCTTTCACCTCAATGTTTTCAGTAGCCTTCTGTGTGAGAATAACGAAAACCGGGGCTTATTTGGTTAAGGCTTTCAACATTTGGAAACAAGGATGAAACAAGGGTTTGTTAGACTATGAACAAAAAAACGAACGCATGAAATCGTTGTGATGGCTGTAGGTAGTTATCGCATGAACATATATGGCGCTAGATTTTGATCCGTCATGATTTCGCAGGAAAAGTTTCCCGTACTTTTTTTAAAGACCTAACCCTGTCTTCCACGATCCGTCATTTAAGCGCCATTATGAGCGGACCCGTCACTATCCGTTAAAGATGGCCGCCGATAGGACTTACTCGACTGAATAGGCGGATCCGTCAAAAATCCGTCATGATCACGCGGGAATAGTTTCCCGGACTTTTTTAATGACCGCCATTTTGAACTAATCCGTCAAATGATCCGTCAAATCCGTCCAAGATGGCCGCGGGTTGATTATTTTTATACTACTCCTATATTCAGTTTTGTCAAAAATATTATTGAGACAAACAGCCGAGCAATTTCATGATCATTGGACTGAACTGTAGCCTTTGGAGCACAAACAAATATTTGACTCAGTGATCTACCTGTCCTATGGAAATAATTTGTTTTTGTTGTTGTCCAGGTTGAGGTTCTGACCAGCAATGGACTCTATGGCTGCTACAACTCAAATAAAATCTATAACCCAACAGCATGATCATCAGCCTTTAAAATTTGTCTACGTTATATAACGTCCCAGGGATTATAGTGCTTCCACACCAATCGAAAATTGTCTACATATATATTGCTTTGGTGTAAATTAAATGTTTGCGATTCGCTTTATTTCCCTTTACACAAACCCTTCACAAGATTACAAACACTCCAATAAAGAACTTGTTGTTCGAGCGGGTAAACACTGATCTGTTCTATATTTGAATTATAGCGGAGTAAAAAGTCAATTTCTCACATTGCTGGTTGTTAGAACTGCGTAGTGTAAATTCAGATTTTGGCAGTTACAAAAGCACCTTGCGTTCCAACACCCGCACTAATAAATTGTTGTTTAATAAATACTAGATCTAGGCAGAGACATACAATACACTCTTATTTTATGGCCCCCAGCCGGACGGGGGGGGGTAGAATACGCCGGCTGCCGTCCTGCAGAGTGGTAAGACCCCACCAATGGACCCGCCTGTTTGCCGTGGGTGGAGACTCTAAGCCGGAAAAGAGGGTCCTGGTACTTGAGGGGAGCCCAGGGATCTCCAGCTCTTCAACACACTGCTTCGGCCTCGGCTTCGGTGTAAACGAGAGCCTAGATGGGCCCGGTGTAGTGCAATCGGCTGGTCGTTTTTAGATTTTGGGCACCTTAAATCGTTTTTAATATTCTGCAACATTGGTACTGGTTACAGAAAGATATCCAATTTTGTATGTATCTCAACTGTATTCTCCATAATGCTTGTATTTTCAACCTGTTTAATCTCTTACTAGCATATCTGCACACTTCAATAAGTATGTCCATTTTATTTGCATCTCTGTTTTGCTTTTAGTCCCAAGTCTATTGTAGGCTCATGGGCTAATTGGGTTGTTTGGTTTGACTTTGATTTGCGTGGCGGCCTCCTGATCTGGGGATGTTGCCATGCATTTTCTTTGCCAGATTATGTAATTTGCATTGCCTGTGTATATCATCTGGGTAACCCTGACATGCAGAGCTGGATACTCCGCTCTACTAGCCATGTCCCCATTGTTGGACTCCATGGTGGGTGGGGGCCGCAGATGATGAATTTCAATAAATTAATCATGGATTCCCAAACAAAAAAACGAACACGCAAAGAATTTGATAATGGCTGAATCGACCGGACCTTTTGCACGCTTCTTGATCATCGAATCTTTACAGAGTGATAAGCCACTTTCAAAGTTGTCGCCATTCGTTATAGAAAAAGTACTTGTTTCTTTGGCAGGCTCCCCGAAGTCAGTCAAAAAACTCAAGAATGGCACTTTGCTTGTGGAAGTAGAAAAGCCACAACATTCGAAAAATCTCTTGGGACTGAAACGGTTTTTTGAAATACCCGCAAAGTGCACTGCACACAATTCCCTGAACTCATACAGAGGTATCATTAGGTGTCCAGATTTGGCTGGTGTAGAGGAAGACGAAATAGTCATCGAATTATCAACTCAGAATGTCACAGAGGCTAGACGTATTCGTGTTTTTCGGGATGGTATCCGGAAGGACACGAATACCATTATTCTCAAATTCAAGACTGCAATTTTGCCAAAAACACTAAAAGTAGGTTACATGCAAGTTAATGTTGATCTCTATATCCCGAACCCTCTGCAATGTTACAGATGTTTCAAGTTCGGTCATCATGAAAGGCAGTGCAATGCTGACGACCATTGTAAACGATGCGGGACAAATGAAGTTGAAACATACCACACTTACCCTTGTGAAAAACCCATGAAATGTCTTAATTGCGGTGAAGAACATTTCTCAACATCCCGCTCATGTAAAGTGTGGAAGAGAGAAAAGGAAATTATAACAATTTAACATCGTAAAAGCCTATCGTTTCAAGAAGCACGAAAAATTGTAGATGCACGACAAGCGTTGGGTGCATCTTACTCCAGCATAACAAAGTCAAATAAGACTAAAACAATCAATTTGAAAGATGCCCAAACCCAAACCAATGATACTTCAGTGCAAACAGAATCATCAGAGAAACTCATCTCAACATCTGTCAAATCACAAAAACCGGTAGCTAACAGAAAACCAGAAAAGCCTGTTCGGAAACAAAGTCCAAACAAATCTCCAGAAAAGGTCATCTCAGACCGCCTTCCAAAGGGGTCTAATGACCCGATACAACAGCACAACCGCTTCCAATGTCTTGATGAAGACATGGAGGCGGAAAACGACCGTGCAGAAACAAATTTAAATAAGCAAGGTCGCATTATAAAATTAAACAATAAGAAATGAATTTGCACATACTTCTAGTCCTCAGTGGTATCTTAATTACTATAAACATAATAATGAATAATACCATTCTGCAATGGAATTGCCGTAGCATTAAAGCTAACTTCGAGGAATTAAACCTTCTAGCGAATGAAAAGAAACCAGTAGCAGTTTGTTTACAGGAGACCTTTATTAAAGACTCTGACAAATTGTCCTTAAAGTACCACTCATGTTATTTTAACTAGAGGCGCTTGAGCGCCTGTATCGCTCCACAGGCCTGATTTTTCTGTAACGGCGAAGAGAAGTTTTTAACTATTACCATTCATTCCTGCATTTTTGGTCACTAAAGAAAAAAAAGCTATGAAAATCATTGTGAGAAAAGAAGAAAATAAAAGTTACCTGCATTTTCTTAGTTTTACACAATAATTTCTACTCTTTTTGATACAAGTTTTACTAATTTGAAGATTTATTATGTCGTCTGTAATATCTTTCAATTATGGCCAGTTATAAGAATTTTGTCTTCTGGTTATAATTAACTCATTACCAAATGACAACATTTTAGGGTTGTCCAAATGGAAAGCATTTGTAGATGAAAAAATAAAAGTTACTGAAAATTTGAAAGTTGTTTTGTGAAGGGTAGATAACATTGTGGGAAAAGGCTACCAGCATTTTCTCTTTTTCCCACAATGTTTTCTAAAGTCTTCTTTGTCAGGGATCAGTTTGATTTGATAACAAAATGCCTATCACAACAGTAAAGCCCTGTCCCTCTTTGTACCAGGTCACCAGTAGGTCAACAAACCTTTACCAGAACTTATCAAAGTGCAGAGTTTCCCTTGTTTTATATGAAAAGGATTATAGATTATGTAAAGCAACCATCTTTAACTCTTTACCAAACGACAAAATTTGGGATGTGACCAAACTGAAAGCATTTGCAGATAACAAATTAAACATTGATGAAATGATTTCTCTCTTTGATAGAGTAGAAAACACTGAGGGAAAAGGAGAAAATGCTGATTACCAGCATTTTCTCCTTTTCCAAGACTGTTTTCCAAAGACTTCTTCTTTAGGGTCCTTAAAAGTCAGGATTGTATGGTAAAGACTTACCACCATTGGAACTTACCTTCAATACAACAATGAAATCAAAACAAGTAGTTTGAGAGAAGGAATTTTTCAAAAATTTTACTTTATACCATAAAAGGAAAATGAGTCTCCCATAAAAGCCATGTTTTTTGACGGATCTTTTTTTTTTTTTAAGGAATTCTGTAGACCTCTACCTAAGGAACATTCCTACAAAAAAATAATGCTATCCAATTAGCGGTTTGGGAGGAGAAGATTTTTAAAGGTTTTTTACTTTGGTTGCCATGGCAACCAGCATTATTCATGGAACAGAATTATTTGAAGGAATCTGAAAGAGGACCACCTAAGGAACATTCCTGTGAAATTTGGTAAAAATCCAGTCGATAGTTTCTGAGGAGAAGTTTTTTAAAGAAAAAGTTTACGGACGCACGCACGGACGAACGGACGGACGGACGGACGCACGACGGACACAACGCCATGACAATAGCTCGCTGGCCTTCGGCCAGTGGAGCTAAAAACTTCTGTGGTAACGATAGAGCCTCCGGGGGTGTGGCCTTAATTGTGAACAACAATGTTCCACACCATTTTCTTAATCTTCAAACCACTTTACAAACTGTTGCTGTAAGCATTTCCCTCAATAAGACAATAACTCTGTGCTCTATTTATCTACCACCTAGTTCACAAATTGACTCCAGGAAACCTGATGATCTGGTATGTCAATTACCGAAACCGTTCATTTTAATGGGAGATTTCAACTCCCATCATACATTATGGGGATGCACAGACACGAATGACAAGGGTCGTAAGATAGAAGAATTCATTACAAAACATGACCTTGTTTTGCTTAATGATAAATCTTCAACTTACCTTCATCCTGCTACTAGTTCTTATTCGTCCTTAGACTTAAGTATATGCAGTCCGGACATTTTCACTGATTTAAATTGGAAGGTTGATGACGACCTTCATGGAAGTGATCATTTCCCGATCCTTGTATCGGAAACTGGACCATCCGTCCAAGAACGTCCAGAACGCTGGAAACTTCATAAGGCAAATTGGGAAAAGTTCAAAGTTCTTTGCGAACAATCAATTGATCCAAATGCTTTTAAAGAATGTGAAAATCCAGCAGAACTGTTTACTTCCTTGCTTTACTCGGCTGCAGAGAAATCAATGCCTCGAACGTCGGCAAAGCCGAAGCACCCAAGCAAACCATTGTTTAACGATGATTGTAAGAAGGCTATAGTTCAGCGAAAATCTTCTCTCAGAAATTTCAATCTGAGGCCTACTCAGGAAAACCTTTCAAGGTTCAGAATTGCACGTGCGAGAGCGCGACGAACTATAAAACAAAGTAAACGTGCGTCTTGGCGACAGTATGTATCCAAATTAAATTCTAGATCATCTGTCAAAAAAACATGGGAGATGATACGGAAAATTAACGGTAAATGTAATGCCAATAGTGTTGGTCATCTTGATACTGATAATGGGAATTTAACTTCTAAACATGACATTGCCAATGCTCTGGCCGATACGTTTGCCAAGAAATCTTCATCTGAAAATTACTCATCCACATTTCGAAAATATCAGACCGCACAAGAGAAATCTAAATTGAATTTTAAATTCTGTAACAAGGAACATTACAATAAAGACTTTACCATTAAGGAGTTGAAAAAGCTCTTTAAAAATGCCATGACACTGCAGTTGGTTCTGACGAAATCCATTATCAGTTTCTTCAACACTTACCGTATCGTTCCCTGCATTGTTTACTTCAAATTTTTAATCAAATCTGGAAGACCGGTGTTCTTCCAGACTCTTGGAGAGAAGCTATAGTTATTCCTATACCTAAGCCGAACAAAGATACTACAAAACCTAGCAACTACCGCCCAATAGCCTTAACAAGTTGTATTTGTAAAACCATCGTTACCATGGAAAGAATGGTTAATGACCGCCTAGTTTGGTTCTAAGAAAAAAATGAACTTATTTCTACAAACCAGTGCGGATTTCGTAAACAGAGAAGCACACTAGATCACTTAGTTCGCTTCGAGACTTTTAAACGTGAAGCCTTTATAAAGAAGGAGCATTTTGTTTGTGTCTTTGATTTAGAAAGTGCTTACGATACCACCTGGAAGTATGGTATTATGAAAGACCTCTATAATTTTGGTATTCGAGGTCGCCTTGCTTATTTCATTTCTGCTTTTTTAGATGAACGCCAGTTTAGAACCCGGGTTGGAAATACATTTTCCAGTCCACATGAGCAAGAAATCGGCGTCCCCCAGGGAAGCATCCTCTCAGTTACATTGTTCAGTGTTAAAATTAACAATATTGTTAAACTGTTTGCCCTGGAGTGGAATGCTTTCTTTATGTTGACGATTTCTGCATTTGCTATCGGTCGAAACATATGCACACGATCGAAAGACAACTTCAACAGGTCCTAAATAATTTAAGCAAATGGTCTAACGAAAATGGTTTCAAGTTTTCAAAAACCAAGACCAAATGTATTCATCTTTGTCAGTCGAGGACACTTCATCTCGATCCAGAGCTGACACTAGATGGTGTTCAGATTGAAGTAGTTCCAGAATTCAAATTTTTTGGACTTTCATTCGACTCCAAGTTGACGTTCATATCACATATTAATTATCTTAGCAACAAATGCCAAAAAGCTTTGAATCTTTACGTGTTGTTTCCAGTATGGACTGGGGAGCAGATAAAAAAGTATTATTAAGATTGTATAGATCACTAGTAAGATCTAAATTAGACTACGGTTGCGCCGTATACGGGTCAGCACGTCAATCATATTTACGTAAACTTGATACTATTCATAATCAGGGCTTGCGCATTGCATTAGGTGCATTTAAGACTTCTCCAATTAATAGTCTGTATGTTGAAGCAAATGAACCTTCGTTAAATCTTAGGCGAAAGAAATTCTCCATGCAGTACCACCTAAAATTGAAGTCAAATCCAAAAAACCAACTTATAAAGTTGTTTTTGAACCACTGTACAAAGACGAATTTTTAAAGAAGGAAAATATCGTCCCCTCCTTTTAGTCTTCGTTGCGGTTACTGGCGTTACATTATTTTTTCCGATTCGCTCTCTGCCATACAAGCACTTGAACATGAGAAAACAGACAACCCGATTATTGTTAATCTTTTAGACAAAATATCCAATATCTGCGAAAACGATGAGCTCGTATTTTGTTGGCTTCCCAGTCATGTTGGCATCTGTGGTAATGAGGAGGCAGATAGAGCTGCCAAGGAGGCATTGTCACTCGATGTTTTACCGTTTAAGGTACCTTTTAGCGATTTTAAACCACTTATTAATATTTTTATTCAAGATGTCTGGCAAAGATCTTGGAATGATCCAGCAAATCAAAACAATAAATTACTTGGTATTAAGCCAAATATAGGCGAATGGCTGCCAGGCTTGCGATCAAACCGCCGAGAAGAAATTGTTTTGGCCCGTGTGAGAACAGGTCATACACACATGACGCATTCGTTCCTTCTGAAAGGAGAAGAAGCTCTTAAATGTATACCATGTGATACAATTATAACTGTCAAGCATTTACTAATACACGGCGGGGAATCACGTGACACAACAACAACAACAATGACCGTTATTTGAAAAAATTCCCCGACTTCAGGTAAGAAAATCTTCAATAATTCCGTTGATACATGACCGATTGGAATTTGGTTTGAAGCAGAGAAGGTGGAAGGACTCCAGGGATTTGCTTGATGTGTTAGATTTTTTAAACAACACCTGATAAAAAAGTTATTGACGAGCAAACAAATTTTTTACCCTGGATAATTTGTTTGCTCGTCAATAACTTTTTTATCAGGTGTTGTTTAAAAAGTATAACACATTAAGCAAATCCCTGGAGTCCTTCCGCCTTCTCTGCTTCAAACCGAATTCCAATCGGTCACGTATTAACGGAATTATTGAAGATTTTCTTACCTGAAGTTGGGGGATTTTTTTCAAATAACGGTCATTGTTGTTGTTGTTGTGTCACGTGATTCCCCGCCGTGTAATAGAGTGTATAGATTTAGCACCTATCAGAGACAAGTACTTTCAGGCTGACAGTAAAGGCCGGTTCAGCGACTGATTCATAAATATGTAAATTCATAGATTTCCGTGGTGCAATGACGTGTATACATCACGTGATTACAAGATCTATATTTGTCGCAAAGCTACATTCCAGAAAACACCTGCAAAGCCGAACATTGAACCGTGTACATTGCATACGCTATATGTACGATCTCTGGTACACCTAGAATATCGGTGTGCAAAGGATCTAAAGTCTAGATTAAAAAGCTGGGAAGAAGCAACGTGTAAGAATGTCTAAGAAGGCAATGCAACCATTCCAAGTCGTTATAAATTCGATAAAAAATATTGCCTACTGTTGAGAAAAAAAGCAATTGAAAGCTTCCATGTTAACTCGGCATCCCCTTTCTCTGTCCAATCATAGGTTGAGCGTTGAATTGAAATAAGGCTTGCAGTTAGGATTGTAAGATTGTAAGAGTTAGAGTGTACTTCTAAAAGGTAATTATCAAACAATTTTCACTGAGAATTGTCCACAAATAGATGCAGAAAAAGATGCTTGTAGTTGAACATTTCACGGCGTGTCCGCAGACTTGTTTAGTTCACGGCAGCTATTTTTACATATACGTAATGCGCTATTTATAGAGATGATGTCTTACAGAGACATCAGGCTAATGTGTACCCTTGTGTACGAAATGATTGTTTCATAGGTTTGAACCGTTAAACAGATCAGTCTTTATAGACATGTATATTCATTATCACAAAGGCACAATTGTAAATTATTTACAACAGCAAAAAAACTGGGTTGTTCACCTAATAATTAGAAAACTATGTTCTCATAAACCGGAACTTGGGACAGGAAGCAGTACAAGGCCGGAAGTATGCTTACGTCACCCCATAGATCAGGACGATAACAATGAGAGCCTGTTTGCGTAGCAAACAGGCGACTCAAATATGAATCAACCAACATATTAATTCAATTGTGTGGTAAAGGGTTAAAGTACCCGTTTCGGCCTTTATCATACACTCCCTACTTTTAACGGCCCTGAAAAACAAGACCTTAGAAAACATTGTGGGAAAAAAGAAAATGTTGGTGATCATTTTTTCCTCCTATGCCTGTAATGACTTTTTCCGGTTTTTCCGGTTAAAGATTTTTAAACCCGGGAAAATTTGATTTATGTTGCATTTTTGATTGACAATTTCTCATTTTCTACAATAAAGCTTTTCATGTTTACTGATATACTTTTCCTTCTTTATTCGGTCATTTAAGAAGTGATAATTGAAGCGTGTTACAGTCTGTAATGTGTCTGCCGAAGTCATGCTTGGTATGAAACATGATTATGAATTTGACACCTGATTTAACAACAATAATCTTCATTAAAGGATTAACGTATGAAGCATGGGTGCATCAAAGTAATTTCTTATTATGTCACACTTTGGAAGCAACTTTTTAATCCGTTACCAAACAACAAAATTTCATTTCAGACTTGTCCTAATTTTACAAGTATTATTATCCCCCGCCGTAGGCGGAGGGATATAGTTTTAGCGTTGTCCGTCCGTCCGTCCTTCCGTCCGTCCTTCCGTCCGTCCGACCGTCCGTCCGTCCGTCCGTGTGTCCGTCCCGGCAAATATCTCCAATACCATTTGACGGAATTTCGTGAAACTTTATACACATGTACAATGACCCAATCTCCCGAGACACTTTTTTTGTTTTTTTGATTCGATGCAAAATGGCCGACTGAGAGCGATTTTAAGTTTCACTTAAGTTACACTTAAGTACACTTTTAATGGTTGGAGTCTTCTCTTCAAAACTATACAAAGTTTTTACATGGAACTTGTCACATCTGCCAACCTCCATTAGGAAATGCAGGAAAAAAAGTTTCACCTACATTGAGCGTGCAACACCAGAGTTATTTGCCCTTGTTTTTGTAATAAGGTGTCATGGAAAAAGGGGATTTCATGTTATATTTCATTCCATTTCTTTTGAAGGCAACTCATTCCACATTTCTCGACGGAATTGAATAGAATTTTGACAGAATATTTCTTGTCATGTCACCTGTTGCATATTGTCAACATTTTGCGATTTGTACCTGCGTCATGAAAAAAGGGGGCTTCATGTTTTATTTCATTTTATTTCTTGTGAATGCTACTAGTCCCATATTTCTTGACAGAATTCAATGGAATTTTCACAGAATGTTTCTTATCATCTGAGCTATCGCATATTCTCAAGGTTTTACGATTTGTAGCTGCGTCATGAAAAAAGGGGGCTTCATGTTTTATTTCATTTTATTTCTTGTGAATGCAACTCGTCCCATATTTCTTGACAGAATTCAATGGAATTTTCACAGAATGTTTCTTATCATCTGAGCTATTGCATATTCTCAAGGTTTTGCAATTTGTGGCTACGTCATGAAAAAAGGGGCTTCATGTTTTATTTTATTCTATTTCTTGTGAAGGCAACTCCTCCCACATTTCTTGGTAGATTTGAATGGAATTTTTACACTATCATGTGACCTAACACAACACCTCCCACATTTCTTGGCAGATTTAGATGGAATTTTCACATGATCATGTGACCTACGCCATATTGTCAAGGTTTTGGGATTTGTAGCTGCATCATGGAATAAGGGGGCTTCATGTTACAATTTCATTTTTCATCTGTATCTCTTTAATTACTGGACATATCTTAACAGATTTGGACGAGATCTTCACAGATCATGCGACCTAGCACATGTTGTCTGGGTTTTGCAATTTATCACTGTATCATGGAAAAAGGGGACTTTATGTCAAATTTAATTTTTTGTGAGTGTATCTCCAACTTTTATGAAATACCAAGCTCTGCCAAAAGGATACTTAATGTATAATCCTGTAATGGACCTTTTTTATGTAATGAAATCCTGTGCCATGGAACAAGGGAGCTTAATGTATAATTTCATCATGGACCAATAACAAAAAGGCCACATGTACATGCAAAACAGAATACCTCCTATACGTTTGTATCAAAAAAGGTCTTTTTCGGCGGGGGATATCATTTCAACGAAATTACTTGTTCTTTTCAAGCCACTGGCTGCTTTCCCACATAAAAAAAACATTGAAATGGTGGTTACCGTTGAGAGAGGAATGATTCTTGTCACAGTGACTATCATCAGTCCTCGGAAATAAACTGACCGAGCCGAGGATCAAACCAGAAACCCCTTGTCCTCAAGTCCTAGACAGTACTGTCTGAGCTATTGGTGCACTGCACAGTACTTAGATAGCAGTCTGTAGCGAAAAAAGGAACGGGGGGGGGTGAATGGCTTCAGGCTTGATGTCCCGACTATGACTAGACTGTTTAATCCTTTACCAAGCAATCGCCGGTTTTTACGACTCGAGGAATAAGACTTCTGAAAACACTGGAAAAAGGAGAAAATGCTGGTTACCGGCATTTTCTCCTTTTCACACAATGTTTTCAACTCTTCCAAAGTCAAATTTCCGTTTTTGAGTCACGTTTATTTTGTCATAGCAAATGCTTTCAATTTGACCCAGACTAAGATTTTGTCGTTTGGTAAAGAGTTAAATCATATTTACATTTACCAATTCAAATTCATAAAAAAGAATTTAATCATCTGTATATAAATAACAATTTATTACAAATATATATGTTTATTAAAAATAATAATCATAAGTTTTACACCTTTATTCTTTATTTTATATTAATACCAGAAAAAGTAACAAAAGCGGGGCGAGTTGTCTTTAATGTGGGGCAAGTTGTCCCTTAATTAGGGGCGAGTTGTCTTGGGGCAAGATTTTTGTGGGGCAAGTTGTCTTGGGGCGAGTTGTCTTTCGGGCGAGTTGTCTTGCACCCATAACTTTCTGCCATTTTAGTCAAACTTGAAACTGTCATCTGCATAGTCTTCCAGTTTGGGTAAGTCTAAAATGTGTCGTTTGTGAAAGGGTTAAATTTAAACTTAAGGGTTTTGTATCCCTTACTACTGAAAAAGAAATAAGGCTACAAAACAAGAAATAGTGTGGACACAAGAAAATAAAGAGTTCTTAAATTATAGATCTACTGAGAATTAAAATCATCAATGAATAAATTTAACCCATTACCACACAATCCCTACTTTTGACGACCCTGAGAAAGAAGCCATTAGAAAACATTGTGGGAAAAAAGGAGAAAATGCTGGTAACCAGCATTGTCTCCTTTTGCCACAATGTTTTCTACCCTTCACAAAACCAAATTTCAAATTTTCAGTTACTTTTATTTTGTCGACATCAAATGCCTTTGAATTGGACAAATCTAAAATTTTATCGTTTGGTAGTGAGTTAAACAACCGTCTTTTACTTTCTGAAAGTAAAGACAATCATGGTTTCACAGGGCCTGCGTGATAAAATTGTGAGAAGGGTAAAATTGCACATAATGAGTAATTTTTTCCTGTCCAACAACTTTTCAACCCTTTCCAAATGATAAAATTTTAGGCAGGTCTAAATTGGAAGCATTTGCAGAAGACAAATAATTGTAATATAAAACACAAACTGTTTTCTTTCATAAGATGAAAAATTTTACGGAAAATTGCTGGTTAATAGCATTTTCTTCTTTTCTCTCAATGTTTTTTCAAAGCTTTCCGTCATCAATCGGCCTCATTTCTGAAAGTCAAAGGCTTCTAATGTGCCACGTTTCTCAGACATTCTTAGGCTCCCAATCAGTAACCGCCAACAAAATGCACAAACTACGAAACCGGATTGGATTTAGTTTAAGTTACGCTATTAAATGCCAATATGTCTGATATTTTCATGAAAAGTTTTTGTGATGTTTCATTTTATCGTGATAACTTTTATATCTTGTTAAGATACCAGATACCTAACTTAACATGAATTTTGTTGTGATAACGCTCTGGAACAGTCACTACTTACTAGATACCTTCCGCGAAAAAAATGGCGCATTTCATATCAATTTTCATGAAAACTTAATTCAAGTTAACTTAATTATCTGGTATCTTGACAAAATGAAAGTTTTCATGAAAAGTAATGCAATATCTGCTATTCTTTTCGCAAAAGATTATCTGGTAAGTGTTTGTAGTTCTATGCAACCATGGATTTGGGAAACACATCTTGTTCATCTTTTTTTGCCTTCACAGGAGCTATAAAGTATGAATAGTGCTGGTCAAAGATTGAAAGTGGCAAGTTCAGTGACTATTCATGTTTCACAAACATTCACCTTTTTTATGACTCATTCGCGAGATATATATTATGAAAAATGAACAAATTTTAATGAACCAAATTTAATACTTTGTTTGAAATTGATTTGAATTTCAGGAGTTCTCTTTCTTAATAGGTGCCATTCCTGAAATATTGCAAACCCTTGGATTAGGCCACCTGGCTGAAAATTTTGCTGTAAATTTGGTATGATTTCTTCCTTTTAAATTAAATGACAAGTACCTTTAAACGCATCAATGCCAAAAGTAAGACAGTAAAAGGTTTGATGACTTGTATCTTTTTAACATAGATTAGCCAATATTTTGTGCCTAACCCAATATGTATTTGCCATCAAGATAGCCTTGGTTTTCGTTTCATGTGATCATGCATCGACCAAAATATTTTGTCTCTATATTCAGTAATAAAATTTGTTGTTGTTTTTTTCACAAAGGACAATAGGTGTTGGACTGTGTAACATCATAATAGAAGCATTATAGCAGGAGGATTTTAGTGCGGTCGTAATGAAGACTTAAATTTGCAAAAATTGCTAGATTTCAAGGCCGATCAGCCTCGATCCATCCCGATTTAAGACTTTTTCAGAATGTGGCTTGATCAGCATGATCACGCTAAGGTTGAAGCTGTTTGTGATTGGGGGTAAGGTCAAGGTAATGAATGAATGAATGAATGTTGTTTTATGGCGCATCGACAGCCTTGGTCATTTAGCGCGCATATCTGTGTTAAAAGCTAATAAAAGTGGAGTTGCCTAAATTGAATACAGTTTGAATGCGTTAATGATAATAAAAGAACTGAATTAAAAGGTATGCATAAAGGGCATTATCGAGATACAGGGCAATCCCTATATACTCAAAAGTTTTAAATGATAAGATTTAAGAATGTGATAAAAAGGTTAGAAAAAGAGGTTTTTAAATGAAAAATGAATATATTCATATAAAATATGACATTGAGTGGCTGGGCAATCCCTGCCTACTCAACAGTTTTAGATTAAAGATGAATATTACAGGAATTAAGAACATTGTAAAAAGATAAGTAAGAAACTCGAGAGTAAATATCACAGTTTATTGTAAATGCCAATCTCCTTTATGAAAGCGATAATAGATTCAACGCTGACAGAATCAAAAAGATTCTTTATACTATCGACGTTGAAATATTTTGAACGAACTGGCTGAAAGTCAACGCAATCTAATAGGATATGTTTTACAGAAAAGGTTGCATTGCATGGAACACATTCAGGGGCATCATCTCTGTTCAAGAGCCAGGAATGTGTGATGCGTGAATGGCCAATTCGAAGTCGTGCAATTATCACTTCTTCTCGACGAACAGACCTGTAAACGGGGTACCATTCACCAAGGGATGGTTTAACTGAATGCAGTTTATTGAAAACATCAGCATCCCACTGGGATTGCCAAGAAAAGGTCAAGGTAAAACAGCAGTGTCAGATTTATGAAAATTTGCTTTTCAGGGGTATTTTGTTTCACAACCACACTTTGCTTGTAATTTGCATTATCTGTTGCAATATAATTGTGTTAATCTTCTTGTACATGCATTCTTGAACTCACTAGGTGACCGGCTTTCTATTGATGAGATGCCAAGTACCTTGACCCTGTGACTTTCAATTAGATGGTACTAGCTGCGAATTCTTTTCACTCATAACATTAATGTTTACACTTTGACATGTAAGGTTAATGGCTTTTGCCTAAAGTTTTCACTTTCCTTGAAATAAAAAAAAATCTGAAGAAGACTTGCTTGTGTTTTCAAATTACTTAAACCTCTTTTGGGCATTTCAGATTGATCTGAATGAAGTAGCCTGTTTAACGACAGAAGAGTTTTGTTCGTCGGTGTGGAGGCTATAGGTGACCGAATAAGGCTGAAACAAAGCTGTAAAAATTTCTTGAATGGTATGTACAGTTGATAAATACATTGTCTTCATTTAGGTAAAAATGCCTGAGTTATAAAACATACATACATGTGTAAGAGGCATAAATATTACAGTGTATGGTAAGCAGTGTCTGGTATAAAATAATTTAAAAAGGTGGAAGGAGACTGTCTCAAATGTGCTAGTCCATGGAAAAAATAACATTTTACATTTTCAGATACAGAAAAAAGTGCTCTTTCATTTCTAGAGAAACATGGTGATTTTTGAAAAAATGTGTGTAATGGGGAAAAGACCGACCTTTTTTATTATTTAAGACCATAAGAACATCTTTCAAATTCTTTCATTTTAACAAATAAATATTTTAACACATCATTTTGCATAGAAACAAGGAGGGAAATCTTTAAAGAATCTTCTTGTGACATACTCTAAGACCTAGATGTTTCAGAATTTTCATGGGGCATCGCCTGGTTATTTTCTTCTAAAAGCTGTTAAAAGAATGCTCCTGGGTCCCATTTTGCTAACAATGTCAAGGTCACAAAGGTAAAATGACCAAATTGGCCTTCTCCATAGCATATCTTATACATTTATGGATGGATTTCAAAATAACTTGGTAGGCTTGTTCTCTTTGTTGAGTACTACTGTCATAAAAAAAGTGTTCTGACATGCCCAAGGACAAGGTCACAGTTGAGGGTCAAATGTCAAAATTGGCATCTGGGGAATATGTTTCACCTCACATGGCATTCGACTTGAGACAACTTGCAACATTTGCAGGGGCATCCAAGTCTGTGACACATTTCTAGTCCATTTTAAATTTGGTTGATTACATTGAAAAACATGGGAAAAGGTGCCCTAGTGAAATTATTCTTGTGAACATTATTTAATGCACAATTTTCATCAGATCCATTTCAAACTTTCATAGAATATTTGTACTATCTTATAGATTGTTCCTTTTGAAATTATGTTCATTCTGTCAGAAAACATGGGAAAAAGGGCCTAAGGAAATTCGTAATGATGGAACCTTTCCTTAAGGTTAAGGCTGTCACAGGAAAAGGGGTCTAAAGAAGGTCGGAGAGCCAATTAAGGAGACTAATCTTGAAGTTTTCAGTTATTCATTTAACCATGGTTTTGAGAATACAAAAAATTTTAAAAGTATAATATGTGTAATTTTTTTCTACTATTAACCCTTTCTCAAATGACAAATTTTAGACCCATCTAAACTCGAAGAGTTGGCAGACAATTTCAAATTTGATGAAAATGGAAGAAAGTTCTCCAAACAGGTAGAAAACACTGTGGGAGGAGAAATTGCTCGATACGAGCAATTTCTCCTTTTCCCACAGTGTTTTCAAAAGATTTGTAAAGCAGACACGTAAAAACCAGGACTTGTTTGGGAAAGGGTTGATACATGTATGTCTTTGAAATTGATGAAATTTAGCAAACCACAAATACTTGAAAAGTATTCTATCATTCAATTAATTTTCAGGTAAAGAAACCGACTCTCCTGTTATTAAAAAATTCATGCAGCTGAATTCAAGAAGAAGTAGAAAAACCCAAGGATCACGCAAGTGCTCAAGAAGAATATACATCGGTTGGAAGAATATAGTCAGGCCCAATGTTTACACTGTTGTTGCTGTTAGTAAAGGGGGAGGAACGCAGGTATTCGACTTAGACCGAGACTGCAGTAGAGAAGACCTTGTAAAGCAAGTATGCGATATTTTCTTTCCAGAAGGAGTTTCACTGTCTTATAACTTAAAACTGACTGATAAAGAGTATGATGTTGTGAGCAATTCAGGACACACACTCCCAATCATGGTAGAGGACAAGTCATTCACAGTAGGAACCTATTGTGACAGCCGCAAAACATCTCCTATCAGACTGTATCTTCAAACTGAGAAGGTAATTAGGACTTTTGTAAACTTTAGAATATTCATAGTTTAAAATTTTACTTGATGTTAGTCGAAATCTAAAAGAAGGTATAGATAACATGGACCAAATGACATCTTGATGGTTAGCAGCAATGATGTATAGTAACCCAGTGCCAATGATTCAAATCCAGCTCAGAATGCTGTAAAATGCTGGTCATACGGATATGTTTTTTGGTAATTTCAGAGCCCCAACACAGAAGTAATGATGTCCAAGAAGCACATGATCAAGCAAACATTATCATGCCTTTAAAATTGTAATGAGCTACATGTGATATGTTGGAGAGATAGAGACTGAGAAAGTAGAGACTCACTGAGAGAAAGAGAGAATCAGACAGAGAGAGGGAGATGTGCTAAAAACTTTTTTCAATCTGCTTGTTTCTTATGATGCTGATATTTGTTAGGAAAAGGTACTAACACTTTGTTTTTATTAATCTAAATTTCAGAAAACAACTACCAGCTCCTATATAAATCCTGATGCTATTATTCCTTTAATCAACGATAATAACTCAGATGATGATTTCATTGAACAGGGCACACCAACTGTTGCTGTGAAAAAGAAACACTGGTAAATTTGCTTTTTCTTTGTTTCCTAGCTTTAACCAATTCCCTAATACACCATTTTGAGAATGTTCCAAATTCAAAGAAGCTGCAGACGACAACTGAAATGTGGCTATGAAAGGATTCTATAATAAAACATTGGGCAATTTCACCTTTTCCCAAAATGTTTTCCAAAAGTTTTTTTCTTCAATGTGTTAAAATGTGTATATATTGAGGACAGGGTTAACCCATTACCAGACGACAAAATTTCAGACTGGTCCAAATTGAAACAAATTGCAGACATTTTAGAGTGCATTTAAAATGAAAAATAAGTGCCATAATTATAGGGTAGAAAACATTGTGAGAAAAGGAGAAATTTCTCCTTTTCTTACAATGTTTTCAACAGCTATATATCTTAAGTGCGTCAAAATGTGGCATTGTGTGGTAATGGGTTAACGAAGGAAGAGAAGGTGTCTTCCTTAATAGAATGCTCTCTGGATCTCATGAAGCAAAAGCCTTTTAACGATTTTTTGTAACATTAAATTAAGGATAGGTTACAGAGATGCCTTCTATGAAATGAATTTGTGTGTGTGTCTTTGTGCATCAATTCTGATATGCCTTCAGTATAACTTCGACATTAATGAATTTCGAACAAAATTATTATACCCCTGCAAAACGAATGGTTTTTGGATATACTAGAATCAGCCTGTCAGTTTGTCTGACAGTGTGTAGTCTGTGGACAAAATACTAGTAATTTATTATTTTGTGTTGCAAACTCCTCCTACAGTTTTTGCTTAACTAAAACCTAATCGGCAAACTTAATAATAATATTTTCCTGTCAATTCAAAACTTTTTAAGGTATAATGCTCATATTTGGCATGAAGGTACCACTTATGGAAATACATCTGCTAATGTCAAGATCAAGTTCACCTGACAAGGTCAAAGTCACTTATCAAGATCAAACTCGTGAAAATTTGCTGCCTCGAGGGCATTAGCGTTTCACAAACACATATTGTTTTTATGCCACCACATCGGAAGGTTGGGGGCATATTGTTTTACCGTTTTCCGTCTGTCAGCAAAACTGTACCAAAAAAAAATTCATATTTTCCATTTCTTCTTTACTATTTAAGATACAAGGTTCATATTTGGTATGTATGTACCTTTACTGGATAAACATCTGCTCATGATAAGGTCAAGGCCATCTATCAAGGTCACGTTAAATTATCAAGGTCATATTTCTGAAAAATCGGCTATTACGGGGGCATTACTGTTTCACAAACACATCTTCACAAACACATCTTGTTTCTTTTCTTTTTCAGAAAAGAAAATTGGAACCTACACCAGGATGCTCTAATGAAGAGCCTGGGACGAGTCAAGATCCCGTTGAAATAGACACCGATTCAGATTCAGAGCTAATGAAAGCTGCTTTAGAAGAAAGCCTAGCGTATGTTGTTACCAAATATCTGAGTTAAGCGAAGACTCATTGTTTCAGTGTTGAAATGATTCTGCAGTTGAAATAAGAAAAAGTAAACATTTTGAGATTGGCTGTTTTAAGAGAAAATCCAGGGTATTGCTATAGCCTTGGCGTCCCATTTGTTGTTGTCTTGTGATATTTTTTGACAATTTGAAATATCTTTTATTACTAAAGGCATTCACTTGAAACTCGGAATATAAGTCTCAATATGACAAGAGTCAATACTATACGGGGGATAACTCTGGAGCTTTGACATCTGTTGCTCAGTATTTCCTTATTAGTCCGGCATGCATCCAAGATGACCGTGCAATAGTGTCTATAGAAAATAATTTTGCAGAAATAAGTAGGTATTGGTATCCTGATTTGAAATCTGGATGATGCCAGACTGGCATCATTGGGCAATTCAAGATGGCCACCAAAATCCAAGGTGGCCGATAAAGTAAGGGTTTTTTTGTCATAGATCTTCTAATATATATTTATAAAATGTTTAAAAGATGGCATTTAAACTTGAGAAAAAGCTTAGATAAGATTTTTCATTAATATGCAATAAACGCAAATTAAAAAAAAATAATCAAAATGGCCGCCAAAATCCAAGATAGCAGCCAAAAGCAAGTAAAATGTTTTGGAGTAAAAGCAAAAATGAAATGAAAATTGCAGTTAACTATACCATTGATTTCAGTAGATCCATTGCTACAGTAGAAAACTATGCCTCAACAAATAAACTGAAATTCAACAATAAACGACACCTGATAAAAACGTTATTGATGAGCAAACAAATTTTTACCCTGGATAACGTTCACGTCGAAATTAAATAAAACACACAAACAGGCTACTTTTCTTGTTTTAGTGCATTTATTGTGTTCCCGTATGCATAAAATGTGGAGAGCATGAATGAAAACTCTTGTCACTATCAATATTCTTTATCAGAATACGATTGTCTAAGTAAACAACATTATTTTCAAAAATGATATAGTTCACGTCAAGATTTTTTTTTCCCTCCATGATAACGTTCACGTCATAAGTAGCATTTCATAACAGAATAGTCGTATCATGAATACTGGTGTGATTTAAAAGGAGAGAGAGTAAATCAAATATGCATATAACTTGCAGAATCATATAACATGCAGAATTGATTTAGATAAACAGATAAAAATTAAAACATGTATGCATTTATTTACTATTATATACAGAAATAAAGCCAACATGTTTTTATTTCGATTAGTCTCTATGGAAAATCCCCTGACCTTAATCAAACAGTCAAGAAATTGATTAATGAGTATATATTTAGTGATTTTATTTTATTATGCACTGCTTTTTCCAAATACCGGTATATATGCTTCCACATAATGGCATGTATTTTAGTCAAGCCTTTATTCTGGCTCTAAAGGACTTAAAATTTGTTGTTTTGGAGCAGCTGTGAGTTGTAACAGTCAAGTTAATGTATTTGAACCTTTCTTCCCTTTATTAAAATTTCCAAAATCATGTACTGTGTACAAAATTTAACTAGGCTATATGCTAGATTTGTGTATTGTTTGCAATAAGTCTTTATCAACAGTATGGATATCTGTAATACTACTAGAGAAAAGAACTAATATTTCGTCTTGTTCTTTATACAAGAATTAAAAGCATGTCTATCAAAATTCGTTTTGAGAATATAGGAAAAACATTGCGGAAAAAGGAGAAAATACTGGTTACTACTGGTTACCAGTATTTTTCACTTTTGCATGAATTTTTTAAAAGGCGTTTTCCAACGACTCTTTCACAGGCTTTCCTTCTCAATGTCAGATGATTTCAGGTTTTGTTTCAGAAAGTGTGGGTTATAATCAGATATATTGAGTACACATTATGAATATCTTGTGCGTTCGAAAACGTATGGATTGTTTCCCCGTGTTAATAAATATGGTATTACTTCCCTTGTTTCACTCTTCGAGCAGGTTAATTTTTAATTTAAAATTTCCTGCAATATACAAAATAAATCTTATTGAAATTTAAACAATAAATAACCAATAAAACAAATATTTATAGTAATTTACTCATATTTTAGCTGAAACTCTCTGGCGAGGAAATTCTCCGATGGCGTGCCGAAACAAGGTAATCTCCCGATCTTCGTGTGTAAAGAAAGACAAATTTCACAGTAATTATGAGATTGAACCACGTAGAGATATAGCATATTGACACAATCATGATAAACTTTTGTCCTTTTCAATCGATATATTATTGCTCTGGCGAGCAAAGTTTCATATCTCATAATTATGTCATAACAGTTTTCCCCCTTTGTTATTTATCACAATTTGTTATTTGTCACAACTTCGAAGGCAAACATCTTGCAAAGTACGATTTTTCTATTGATGAAACATTAATATGTTATGTAAAATGCATATATCAATATATTTTACTAGTTAATATACTATATACTATTTCACTGCTATGGAACAGCTGCAAAAACTCCCATGGAGTATCTATGGAGCATAAATTCTCCATGGCATATTTTAGTAGGATCCCAACGCGTAATCAGTACTAAATAAGAATACATTTTGTACATGCTTTCAACAGCTACATACGATACATAACACATTTAAATATAGCTAAAATCAAGATAATTTCATAACTTTAAGTATGCATTAACATGATATTCAAGACAACATGACGCAAATAAGATGATGAAATATGTATATTCTGTATTCTACTTATGACATGAACGTTATCATAAAAAATCCTGACGTGAACTATATCATTTTAGAAAATTACAATGTTTACCTAGAAAGTCGTATTCAAATAAAAAAATATTGATAGTGACAAGACTTTTTATTCATGCTCTTCAGATTTCATGCATACGGGAACACAATAAGCACTAAAAGAAGAACTGTGGCCTGTTTGTGTGTTTTGTTCATTTTTGATGTGAACTTTGTCCAGGCTAAAAATCTGTTTGCTGGTCACTAGCTTTTTCATCAGGTGTTATTTAAAAGACCTATCACATCCAGCAAACCCCTGGCGTTTTTCCGCCATCTCTGCTTCAAAGCAAATTCCAATTGGTCACGTATTAACTTATTTATTGAAGATTTTCTTATCTGAAGCGCGGTAATTTCTTTAAATGTCCGCCATTGTTTTTGTTGTTGTGTCATGTGATTCCCCGCCATGGCCGGGTATAGGTATTTGGTCATATATCAATAAATACCTGTACCCAGCGACATACACTCCCTCCCATAACAACTGTAAGATACATTTTGCTCTTTGGATGCAGATGTTCAGTTGAGAAATTTAAGGTGTACTAAGTGTTCGTTTTCAATATGATGATGTCCCTATGGGATACATCAAGTAGATGATGTTGTTATATCATGTTCAAAGATGGATATACTTTAATTTCACATTTTTCAAGACCATCTGAGAGAAATTTAGAAACGATATGAGTGTAAAATGTGTCCATTTTATGTAAAAATCATTTTAGCCGCCATCTTGTTTCTAGCAAGTTGCCCAAGGATGCCAGACTGGCATCACTTGGTTTTGTAATGTATTATGTATCCTCTTTCAAAAAATGCAAAAACATCTTCTATAGACGCTATTGCATGCTTTGGTTAATATTCCACTTTTCCATGCCGGACTATATCAAGTTCAATGAAATACTTTCAATTTTACCCCTGGAATCAAAATTTACTCCCATCTGGTTTTTATTAGCCAACCCGAGCTACTATGATTTGCTCATCATCTGTCATCTTTCCCTCTGTCCATCTGTCTGTCCGTAAACAAATACAAAAAAAATTCTTCTCCTCCTACACTAACCAATGGATATCAGCCAAACTTCACAGATTTGATTCTTAGATCATGCTATATCAAATACTTAAAAGAATTTGAATCTGTGAAGAACTCTGGTTGCCATAGCAACTGAAAGAAAAAAAACTTTAAAAATCTTCTACTCCCAAACCATAAGGCCTAGGGCTTTCAAATTTTGAAAGCAGCATTGCCCTAGGGTACTTTACCAAAATACTTCAAATTATTCCTCTGGGATCAACATAAGCTCTATGTTGTGGGATCCAAGACTTTGCATAGAGATAAAGAAGGAAATCTTTAAAAACCTTCTTCTCCCGAACCATTAGGCCTATAGCTGTCAAATTTTGCATGCAGCTTCCTCTTATAGTACTTTACCAAAATACATGAAATTATCCCTCTAAGATAAACATAAGGCATATGTTGTTGGATCCCGGAATTTACATAGAGATAAAGAAGGAAATCTTTAAAAATCTTCTTTTCCCAAGCTATTACACCTAGAGTTTTCAAAGTTTGCATGTAGCATTGCTTTATGACCCCTTACTAAAATATTTCAAATTATTAATCCACGATCAAAATCAGCCCTATGTTGTGGGATCCTGGAGTGAACATTGAGTTAAAGGAAATCTTCACCTCCAAAGCCATTAGCTTAGAGCTTTCAAGTTTTGCATGAAGCATTGCCTTAGGGTCCTTTGAATTATTACTGTTAGATCAAAGTCTGCCCTATATTGTGAGTTTACGGAATCCTGTTTCCGCCATCCACTTTTCGACCTACGAGGAACTCGAAAAGTAGAAATTAGGCACACTAACTTCCACTTTTCTAGCAAAAAAGTTAACCTCGAAAAGTCGAAAAGTTGAAGTTTTTGACCTGACAATTGTCATAAAACTTACCACTTTTCGACTACACGTTTGTCTGGAAAAGTAGAAATTAGGAAGCACTAACTTCCACTTTTCGCCTTAAAATGCGGAAACCTAGAACCTTCATTCCAATTCAAATCATGAGAAAAGGGGTCTTAAAGACAACAGCCGAGTTGTAAATCAGGTGATTGAATCATTAAACCCATTACCACACAATCCCTACTTTTGACGCCCCTGAGAAATAAGCCTTTAGAAAACAATGTGGGAAAAGGAAAAAATGCTGGTAACCAGCATTTTCTCCTTTTCCCACAATGTTTTCTACCCTTCACAAAACAAATTTCGAATTTTTCGTCACTTTTATTTTGTCGTCTGCATATGCTTTTGACTTGGACAAGCCTAAAATATTGTCGTTTGGTAATGAGTTAAGTAAAAACTTTAATCTTTCTCATATAAGTTCTGTTACTTCAAGACTTGAAGATACAGTGCTCATATTTGCTTTGTATATATGTACCTTTTATCTATACACAGCTGCTTATGACAAGGTCAGGTTCATCAATACAATTCATATCCGCTTCACAGCGCACACTGAAAGGAGGAATAACTTTTTCTTTTTCTATAAACTCATCTTTGTACAATGGTTCGAATACTACCCTGTGAGTGGGGTTATCAGAATTTGATTTTAACTTTAAATAGTATAGCAAGGAAAGCTTTTTCCTGCGTAAATTTAGTGATGGCTCATTAGCCTCAGCATATAAACTGTTTACTGGATATGTCCTAAAAGCTCCAAGTGCTAGTCGTAAACCTTGGTTGTGGATAGAATCCAACTCACGAAGGTGTGACTGCCTCGCTGAGCCATATACGATACAGCCGTAATCTAACTTGGAACGGACAAGACTTCTACCCATCTAAGCTCTCGTTTACACTGAAGTCGAGGCCAAAGCAGTGTGTTGAAGAGCTGGATATCGCTGAGCTCCCCCTCAACTGCCAGGGCCCTCTTTTCCTGCTTACGAGTCTCCACCCACGGCAAACAGGCGGGTCCAATGATGGGGTCTTACCACTCTGCAGGACGGCAGCCGGCGAATTCTACCCCCCGTCCGGCTGGGGACTGTCTACAATAGTAGACAGTAGGCATAAATTATTTATGGGTTAACTTAATAACGCTGCCCTTTCACAAAATAAGACGATGTTTAGCAAATTCAACGCCATAATAGGACATACTAAAACTTCTTTTAGACTTAATGAGACCGAGGTTAGACATGTCAACACTATTGCTCACAACATCAGACAGTTGTGGCGTTCCATACAAATGAGCTGAAACCTTTCACTATCGGTCTATTTCCTGTACGTCCAAGAACCACTTCTTCCTCAAGATTCAGTCATTCGTGAAACTAAGTGGATTTTATGCATCCCTTATAATGTGATGACTTGCTTAGTATAACGGACATGCATTATGCCCCCTTTTGCCAGAGCATGGCTTACATAATTCCTATTTGTTATTTCTTAAATAACAAACACTATTTCTTTGATGATCACCGCAACTTACATCAGCGACTTGTGCTAATCTTAGCTTACAACGCCAACGAGCACTTTCGATTCTAAAATGAATACAACGATAGTGTATTAACCCAAAGGCTGCTAAGGCGACTCACTGACCTTGTTGCGGACAGTGTAGATTAAGATCAGTCTGCACAGAACGTGCAGTTTGATCTTCACTCTCCAGTGTCGAGATACCATTCTCCAACATGAAATTTTGAAATGGCAATATTATGTTTTTCACCATCCAATTGAAAACCTCAGGTTAGTTATTCAGCAGGATAAGGGTTAAGGTAGCAAAGATATTAATTGTTTCTTCTAGGAATCTTAATTTCTATCGAAAGCCCATCGTTCAAATAAATGGGAAACTGCGATCATCCATGCAATAGAAGTAACACGGCTGTGATGGTAATCTACCAACTTGACAAGAGTAATGCGTAGCATGGGTAACAAATGTCCACATGGGATGGAATTCTGTCCAACTTACCCTTCAGACAGTCGTTTCCATACTTTTTTTTTTTGATGTAATAAAAGCAGTAAAATGAACATTGTTACTCCGCCAAAGGCATATATAGCTGTACCAACAGATATTTCTTGCGATGAAAGTATACCATTGAGGGAAATGCGACTGCACAAGTTAATGTACAAGAACACGAACCGCTATGATAGGCGATTTCATCACTATACGCCTTTCTATCGCCTGAATCAATTTATGGTGAAACCGTTTTATTTTATATTCTGTTTATATCTTGTCCAGGGTGAGTGTAATTTCGGTACTTGGTACTCATGGGATAAGCATATTTTAATTGGTTCGGACAGGCACAGCCGTTGATTTGATTTTTGTCCTTGACTTAGTTCCACAGCTGTAGACTGGCTTTTAATCTAAAACTTGTGTAGGCAGGGATTGCCCAGCCACTCAATTTCATATTTTATGCACATTATAAATGAACATATTTCTTTTTCTATGTGAAGAATATGTCTACTAGATACACAATCAATTAAATTTAAAGAGAAAAATATACCAGTTCTCTAAATATCCCCTCTGCATATGACTCCAGTTGAGTCAGCGTCTCTTTCAGCTTTTGTACATTCGACCATTTCAATGACACACTTTTTGATTTGTCTTTATCAAAATATCCATTTCCCAACATTTGTTGTTGTCACTCATATGTACATATACTCGATCTTTATACTTTGTGAGCGAAACCACTTTCCAAAAGCAAATCTCCATATAGCTTTGGTTAAAAATCCCAACTCGTGAGTGAACTGATTTATAGCCATAATGTAGTCTGTTTTAGCAGTATGAGGCAACTAATCGAATGTTACCAATTTATATCAAGAATATTGGGCGTTACTTTGTGGTCAACAGGGCATTCGTTGTTTGGCTCTCAGGTACATTATTTTATATAAAAAAAAAACAATTACGTCACCGCATTCCTCTCAGCTACGATATTGTTTTGAAAATCAACTGATAATAAGGTAATTTTGGTCCTTTTGAACACACCAAACTAAAATACATTTTCTCGACACCAGTAGTTGTTTGAAATATTTGATATATTTACCAGATAAAAAAAAGATAATGTAATTTGTGTTTATTACAGCACACCAAACTAATAGATATATTTTGTCGGCGCCGGCTTGTCTGAAGTATTTGATACATTTTCACGATAAAAACGGATCATTTATATAACATCCATTTAAAGTTGGAACATGTAGATACCCGATAAAACTAGAACATTAAACAATTAGAGGCTCTAATCTTAACCAGTTTTAACACTCATTTCCAAGGAAAAGAAATATTCTCAGTCTTATATTTTAATCTAAAACTGGAGTAGGCAGGGACGCCCAGCCACTCAATATAATATTTTATGCACATTAAAAACAACATATGTCTTTCTCATTTAAAATGTCTTACTATAAATCCAACTTTTTGTTAAAATATTGTTATCACATTCTTTACTATATCATAAAAAATTGAGTAATAGGGATTGCACTAAAACTCAATTTACCAAGTTTTATTCAATAATGCTCTTTAACCTTGATCCTTTTTGATTCAGGCTCTTACCAGCATTAACATATTCAAACATTTTTCACTTTAAAACATTCCACTTTTAAAATCTTTTAACATAGATATGCGCGCTAAATGACCTAGGCTGTCGATGCGCCATAAAACAACATTCATTCATTCATTAGAATATCAAAACCCTACTCTATTAATTTACATGATGAAAAACACATAAGCTGTTTTTTTTTTTTTTTTTTTTGTTTTGTTTTTAGACCCAAACACATCGATGTGTTGCGTCTTTAGAAATGTATAACAAAACGATGTCTTTATAAATGAATATTTTGTGACAAAAACTACAAAATTATCTATTATATAGTGGCCTAGATATGTAGTACACAGAAAAACTATCCATGCAATATTGGTGTAGAAATATTCTGAAACGTGTTGAGATCGAACAGGAAAGCGATGCCTTTACGAACGAATGAAACATGGTATATTGAAAAAAGATCCGCAAACCTAAGAACTCGCTTCATCTATAGTTCGTACCTGTCTTAAAATTCAATCAAGGTAAGATATTCAACTCACAAATGATATATTTTTAAATTTCCCGAACACAGGAGTCATAGAATTTTTTAAAAAAATTTTAAAACAATTCTTCAATGTATATATGTTATATGTTTGAGTGTGAGTACTTTCATAGACAAAAGGTGTGAAAGTAGAAAACGGAGAAACGCCCTTTCTGTATGATCAAAGGTTGGGCTGGGTAGAAAATGTCATTTCTTCAAGTTGGACTTGCATTGATATTAGCACTGCTGTTTGTAGTGCTAGTGAAGTGAATATGCCTATTCATTGTTTTGAAAGAATTTGCTCTAATTTCGAATCGATTGCTTCAGCTCAGTTTCATTTCGCCGGCCGGAAACTTAGCAGAAGAGGAATAAGAACACAAAGACGACAGGATTTACTAGTTTTTACTCATCTCGTGTGGTGATGCATCACAATCTTCTAAATCTGAAAGTTTTATATTACTGATTAACGGGAGTGAAACTGTAAATTGCGTAGGCACTCTGGGTACATTCCGGTCGAATCCGGTAATTTTTTGGTCGATTTGGGTGATTTTTTGGTGTTCGCCGCCATTTTGTCCGCCATCTTGGATTTTCTGGGGGAAGCACTCTGGGTACAAAACCCCCTCAGGGTAGTGAGACTGGGTACACTGAGAGGGATTTTGTCCCATACTGAGTGGGATTGGACTTAGACTTTTTTCCGAGTTCTTTTACTCTTTGTAGCTTTGGAGTGTAACTCGTTTGAGAAAGAAGATTGACAATTCGAAAGATAGATCTTTTCATGGTAAATGGTTGGCCCTGAAAAGGGCTGTTTTGTTTTTCCTCGCCTATGGATGGTTTTTTCTCTCTAGCGACAGCTTTTCTTTGGCTTTTTCGGGATCTTTGGGATCTTGAAGTCATTGAAATTATCAATGTTTTTCCCGTATTTGCCCTGTCCTGTCATTATCGGTGTAGGTCTCTTCTGGTCAACTTGTCGCTTGTGAAGATAGCTATCGTCTTCCTCTGATTTCCGTTTTGTTGTTCTCGGCTGCTTTTCCTTTGGCTGTTTTTCTTTCTTCACAACAGTTACGATAGAGTCCACTAACTTGTGAAGATTTGTCTTATCAAAGTCAAACTCCACCGGAATCTTTACTGGAACTGGTGAAATACGCTGGCTTTGACGGCGCAGTGTCTCAATGTTTTTCCACAACCGTTCGGTGTTTGTGTTTAAAGTTTTAATCTCCTCCAAATGTTTGTTTAATGTTTCCAGTTCTTTTAAGATCCGAGACATCGTAGAATCTTGTTTCGAGTTTAACTGTTTCACCTCTTCGAAAATGTTGTCCAGCACTGTCGTCGGATTGATGATTGTTGAATTTATAGCTGATGAAAGTATGTCTCCATTGTTTTCCCACTGGTAGGAAAGCATCTAAGTTGAAATCGTCTAAGTTGTATTCCATATTGATTTTTAACTTCTATCTGCTCGAGAGCTGAGAGTCAAAATGATGAATGTATTGGAAAATATCGGCGTTTTTATACGCTAGCAGGAGGATTGACCTACTTCGGTTCAGAATTAACGCTATCCAATCGAATTCCCCTACCGATATAACGAACGATTCGATTGGACAGCGTTAATTCTGAACCGAAGTAGGTCAATCCTCCTGTAAAGCTAAAAAAGCCGGCTCTATTTCATTATCGTCATTTTCATGTCACGATGAAGAATTTCTTTCGCAAGCTGTTTTGTGGAAAGAAGATGAGAAGAGAAGAAGCGAAAAGACGAGAGGAGGAACGGCTGAAAAGAGAGAAAGAAGAAGTAAAAAGACGAGAGGAGGAAGAATGGTTATAGTCAAAATAGTCACAAGCCACAAGTAATTATTTTTTATGCTTTTATTTTAGAACTTATGTACAATGAAAAACAAGTCATGAACTGTAAAAAAAGACAAAATGAATGAAAAATATAAGTCAAGTCTTATTGTTGTTTAAAGTCAATATTGTGTTGGAAAAAAACTTTTTTTCACTCAGACTGCTTTCTTTTTTTCTTCGGAATGTCAGATTCACATTTACTCTTACGTTTTCTTCCCCTTTCATTGTTTTTTAATACCATATACCATATCTGGATAGATTTTATCCCCGTGTTTTGTTGATTTGCAAAAGAAACAGTTCTTTTCCTTTTTCTGCTGTTTTTCCTCTTGTCTTTTTACTTCTTCTTTCGAGCAAGGCGCTCCGTCCGACCAAGCCGCGCACATTTTCTCTAGTAACTTTAAATCTTTTGGTTTTTCCTCTTCGGTCGGCGGACAACCCGGCCCTGCATAAAATTCGATTTCTTTGAGATCTATGACTTTTCCTTTATGCAGATTTTTCCTTAATGTCTCTAAATCATCTGCTATTTTACAGATCTTTGCATCGCTGATATCCGTGTTGTCGGTCTGCATGTCTATGGTCTGAGTTTCAATGGATGATGTAGCCTGTGGTGAACTTTTTTTCCATGTATCTTCACTGCAGAATGATGTGCAGAATGAATGTAGTGCCCCAACGTATTTCACACGTTGGAGATCGACACCCTTGTAATACGATGGTGAAATTTCGATGTCATGACTGTGTGGATTCACGTAGACAAAAACGATTGTTCCTGTCTGCTTTTCTTTTTCTGGACATTCTCTGGCCCAATGTCCTGCTTGGTTGCACGTAAAACAAATATTTGTTCTCCTGCCATCCACCCCATATCGTTTATCGATCGTTGCTTGATCCAAAACTCTGTATCTGGTAATGCGGTAAACATCTTTTTCTTCTAAATGTTGGTGGGATAAAAATGATCCCACGTAGTTTCCGATATGTTTAATTTGATACTTTGACGGAATATTGCTGATCTCATAATCGTGGGTGTATGGATTAACATACAGATACACCCTCTTTCTAAGCGGCGATGTATTTTGCAATTTGAACTCGCTCATTTTTCTTTTTATCAACTGTACTGTCTGAGATTGATCAGAAGAATGATGAGATTTTCACACCCGTCGTCTCTATTTATACACTGTTGCGGGAAAAGACTCAATAAATTGTTAGGTTTTTCTCTCAATTCCTGCATTTCTGTCTTCTCAGTCAGAGCTAAAACGATGAGTAAAAGAAAAAGATTAGTAGACTATTCAGACAGCGAAAGTGACGGTGAGTCATTTCCACCAAAAAAGAAAAAATCTATACCGTTGAAAGAAGAAAGTGATAGTGACGATGAGTCATTTCCACCAAAAAAGAAAAAATCTATGCCGTTGAAAGAAGAAAGTGATAGTGAAGATGATAACTTTTCATCGAAAAAGAAAAAAATGTTCGTGGATAAAAAAGAAGAAAGTGACAGCTCTACTTTAGACATGAAAAGTCTATACGACTTAACAGAGAGGGGTAAAAAAAAGTCGAGAAAATTTAGAACAGAATCACATGTGCTGTCAGTGAGTTTTAAGAAATTTGAAGAATTATCACCCCAGAGACTGCTTGGATTATTTGACGATGTTACCCATGAAATCATTCGAAAGTTAAATGCTAACCCGACGGATATGATTAGAATTGGCATCAATCATCCTTCACTGGAGATGGGAATTCATATTCCCTTTTTATCTACAGAACACTTGCAAGGGGAAACTATGCTGAATGAAATTGAACGAGTTTTACAGTCGAATACAGAATTTGTCTTGAACGATGGATCTATGACATTTGACATTACACATACAATACCGCCATGTGGTAGCGGAAAAACGAAATACAAATCATCGGAATTGGATTCAAAGGTTTTTGCCAAGAAGAAACAATCCATTATTCAAATTGACAATCATGACCAACTATGTTTTGCAAGAGCCGTTGTTGTGGGAATTTGCCATATCGAACGTGAAAACAGTGAAGCATGGAATAGGAGATGGAATAATATTCGTCGTTCAAACCGTCCTTTTCAAAAGACTGAAGCTGAGAAATTGATGAACGAAGCTGGAGTTTCTCCAACACAGTCTGTAGGAATTGACGAATTCAAAAAAATCCAATAGTTCTTGTATGAAAAAGACTATGTCATTAAAGTTCACGACCAACATTCCGAAACGAGGAAAATATTTGAACATCCAGAAGTGACAACCAATAGTAAGATCATACATTTATACTTTCATCAAAACCATTATGATTACATCAAATCCATCAAAGGGTTTTTTGTTGTACATATTATTGTGAGTTTTGCGATGTGGGTTACTCTCAGCGGGAAAGTCATGTTTGCTCAAAAATCTGCAAAGGTTGTTATCGTAAAGGAAAATGTCCATCAGAATTCAAAGAACATGTTTGCAGTTACTGTCGTAGGCGATTTTTTTAGTGTGTTATGCTTTGAAAATCACAGAGAAGTTCAAGGTAAAGAAAAGAAATCCATTTGTGAATTAGTGAAACTCTGTTCGAAATGTGGTGCACAATATCATTTTACAAAGAAAAATCATATCTGCAATGGAAAGAAAAGGTGTCATATCTGTAAGAAAATTGTTGACTTTTCTCATCGATGTTGTATTCAGCCTTACCAAAGTAAGACGAATCATGACAGCGATGACGAGGCGAGTTCTTCTGTAGTCAAAAAACCACAGTTCATTTTCTTTGATTTTGAATGTAAACAAGACACGGGGGTACACATTCCGAATTATTGTATTGCACACAGAGCATGTGATGATTGTATCGATAAACCACTTGATTTTCATTGTTGTACATGCAGTGATTTTGAAGAGGGAAGGGAAGTTATTTTTCAAGGAGAAGAAACTTTGAGTCAGTTTTGCAAGTGGCTCTTTTCAAAACATCACAAAGGAGTCACGGCTATAGCCCATAATTTTAAAGGCTATGACGGTCAGTTCATTCTTAACTATATTGTCAAAGTTGGGTTAAAACTTCCAAAATTGATCATGCATGGAAACAATATTATGAAGTTAGAACTGAATGGTGTGCGTCTGATTGATTCTTTCAATTTCATGAACTTCGGTTTGGCAAAATTTCCAGCCACATTTGGTCTTCAAGAAATGAAAAAGGGTTACTTTCCTCACTGGGCAAATACAGATGAATTTTGGAGTTATATTGGTCCCTACTTGGATATGTCTTATTACAAGCCCGACTCAATGTCTGAAGAGGCTAGGTCAAAATTCATAGTCTGGTATAATGACAAAGTTCAAAGGGGTGAGCAATTCAATTTTCAGAAGGAGATGGAATTATACTGTAGGTCAGATGTTGATATCCTAAGACGAGGATGTGGTGAATTCAGAAAGCTGTTTATCGAACAGGGTGGTATTTGTCCATTTTTAGAGGCGATTACCATCGCCGATGCCTGTAACAAAGTCTGGCGAAACAGATATTTGCCAGAAAATCAAATCGCTATCATTTCAAGTAAAGACTCATCCAGACGTCGTTTTTCTATGAAAGCGATACTTTGGATTCAAAGCGTGGCTCAGGATAAAGGTATTAATATTCACCATGCAAAAAATGGTGGGGAAGTTCAAATCGGGAGATATACTGTAGATGGTTTTCACCGTCAATCAAATACTGTCTATGAATTCCTGGGGGACTTGTATCATGGCTGTCCTGTATGTTATACAGATCGAAAACAGATCAATCCTATCAATGGGAGGCCCATGTCTGAATTGTACAAATATACTTTTGAACGTATAGCAGATATCGAAAAAATGGGGTATAATGTAGTGTACATCTGGGAGCACGAATTTGATGCTAAGATGAAGGATAAAGAGTACAAAAAACGCATTGAAAAGTTATATCCACACTGGAACCCGATCGATCCGAGGGAGGGCTTGTCTGGGGGGAGATGTAATGCAATAAAAATTGCCTATAATGTTGATGAAAAAAGCAAGAAGGAAATCAAGTACATTGATATCTGTTCTCTGTACCCTTACGTTTGTAAACACAAATCCTATCCTGTGGGTCAGCCAGAAATTTTGTCTACTGAGAATATTGACATGAACAATATTCGTCAGTATGAGGGTTTAATCAAATGTAAAGTTTTACCTCCAACTGATTTGTTTCACCCCGTTCTCCCAGTTCACTGTAACAACAAAATGATGTTTCCACTCTGTATGAAATGTGCAGAAGAAAGTTCAAACATTTGTACCCATGGTGAAGAAGAGAGGGCTTTGGTCGGAACTTGGGTTACTTTTGAATTATTCAAGGCTCTTGACTGCGGTTATCAATTATTGCAAGTGTATGAAATTTGGCATTTCAATTCTGTGTCAGATCAGTTCTTTAAAGGCTATGTGGACAATTTCTTGAAAATTAAGCAAGAAGCCAGTGGTTACCCAGAATGGTGTCAATCAGACTCTGAAAAAGAACAATTCGTTTGTGAATATGAGAAGGCAGAAGGGGTTCGTCTCGATCCAAATTCTATTCAAAAAATCCCGGAAGAAGATCGTTTGCTAAGATTATGTTGAACTGTCTTTGGGGAAAATTAGCCCAGCGTGAAAAAATGACCCAGACGGAATAGATCAGTGATCCGTCTAAATATTTCGAATTAGTCACCAACCCCAATTTCATTGTAAAGCATGTAGAAATCTTTGATGAGGACTGTCCATTCATCTTGGTTAACTACGAAACAAAACTGGAACATATTGATACCCACGCTACAGCCAATGTGGTAGCTTATGCAAGGTTGGAATTATACAGTATTCTCGAAAAGCTAAAAGATAGAGTTCTGTATTTCGATACAGATAGTTGTATGTACATTCATGATCCTGAATTATGGAATCCTCCCATTATTAACAGTAGACTAGGAAAATGGACTGATGAAGAGCCTGGCTCAAAATTACTCAATTCAGAGGACTTGGCCCTAAAAATTATGCTTACAAAATGAAAACAAAAGATGGAGAAGAAATAAGCAAATGTAAAGTGAAGGGAATTACTCTTGATCACAATACAAATCAGGTGGTGAATTTCGATACATAGTCAAAATGTGCATTGGATCGCACAATAGAAATCAAAATTCAGTACGATTGTAGAATTAAAAGACAGAGATAGAACGGTTACCAGCGAGCCGCAGACAAAAACGTTTCGCTCTGTATACACAAAAAGAGTTATTGTAAATGGTACTGACACTGTGCCCTATGGTTATAAAAGTCTGAGAAAATAATTCTATATTCACATTGTTTTGTGGCGAACAGACAAAGTAAGACGGAAAAATATTAGTCGCTGGTGGAAAAAATGACAACTGAGCTACCGTTACCGATAGAACTACGTGAAAAAATTTATGGAGAAT
Organism: Tridacna crocea; assembly: GCA_943736015.1. Lineage (NCBI taxonomy): Eukaryota > Metazoa > Mollusca > Bivalvia > Cardiida > Cardiidae > Tridacna > Tridacna crocea. Next base: position 10,118,386 of record OX031057.1, on the reverse strand, counting down.
TTGTTCAACTGCACACACTCGATGAACTAAACACAGCTTACCATTAAATTCAACTGTGTGAAACTTTGGATAGATAAATTGCATAAAAAGCTTGCCAAAGGAGAAAAGTCCTGCAAAGTGTATGGCATGATGAACTTTATTGTGTTGATGGTGAACGATTCGGGCATGGATCTTATTCTCAAAGCTTATTTAGCAGAAAGGCAAATGAAAGGCGGTGCTATCGCTAGCCTGTTTCGATCCACAAGTCGGTGGACATTTTTTATCATAGGAACAATAGAAGAAAGTTTTTTTAACGTGCTGAAAATGAAATCAGTTCTATTTGACTTTTACTTACGCTACAAAAGAGGATCTGTTCATTCCAACGGAGAATCAGTGGAGACCATGGTAGGGTATATTCTATTTGATAGAGATGTTACAAAAGAAATCGTATATTCATCTCTTTCAACAAAAGACGTTCATAGACGTGTTTCTCCATTCATAGGACTACGCGGTTTCAACGAAATGGACAGTGAATATCCAATGTTTTTTGGGTATGAGCAATTGCACAAAGACATTACGGAAAATGAAGACAAATGGGAAACTCGGGGTATTTGTGAATTTGCAATGTAAATAATTCATTGTAAATAATTCATTGTAAAAAAATGTTATATGCTATACTGTATTGTCAATATTTTATTGTCAATGTTTCATTGTGATTATTTCATTGCAAAAAATGTTTCATTGTGATTATTTCATTATGATTATTTCATTGTTCAGTTCTGTTCAATAAAAATGCTTTCATTTTCAATGGTGTTGTCATTTTATCAATACCCTTTAAAGAGAAAAGTTTAAAAAAAGAAAGAAAATATGGATGCACAATCCATATTATTTCAACACCCGTGTAATATTTTCATCACAGGACCGAGCGGTTGTGGAAAAACAAGAGTTCGTTCATAAATTAATTGACTATCGAGAAGACTTGTTTAACATCGTTCCTGAAAGAGCTCTCTGGTGTTACAAAGAATGGCAGTATGCTTACAATCTTATGCAGGAAAAGTTTAATTCACAGTTCGAATTGATAAAATTTGTGGAGGGAATTCCCGACGACGAAAACGAAATTGTCAGTGATGCATCCATTCCACATTTAATCGTCTTTGATGACATGTTGGGTGAAAAAGATGAGGAAAAAATTAAACTTTGGTTTACAAGAAAAGGACACCATTGTAATGCAAGTGTGATTTACATCACGCAAAATATGTTTCAGCAATCGAAATCGAGTCGAACCATCAGTCTTAATTCCAGATATATGATTTTATTTCGAAATGAACGAGATAAGAATCAGATTAAAACACTAGCTCATCAAATGCAAGCCCCACATTTATTACCTGCTTATGAAGATGCTACATCGATGGATCATGGATATTTAGTCATAGATTTTCATTCACAAACAAACAAAGAATTAAGACTACGAACAGATATATTTTATCGTTGGTATACACAAGGAGATGAAAGAGGACCCGTTATTTATTCTCCTGCTTAAAAAATTCTTTGTTGAAAAAACTTTATGCAAAGCTCTTGCTTTAAAAGCGAATTACATTTTCGAACATATATCATTTCCATGATTCATGTCCGTGAGTAAACATGGCTTTACCATCCACACCAAGTTCGGTTTTAGCTGCTTTGCGAAATTTAAGTCAACAAAGCAATAGATATGAAAGAGAAGCTGTGTTAAAAGCAGGATTGAAAGAAATATTAAAATGGTTTACGTTGGCTGCAAGAAACATCATAGAAAATAAAATCAAATTGCCAAAACAAACCGCAACGTACATGACAAAACATGGAGCAGATATTGAACGACTGGCAGATCCATCCACAGACGAGGAAAGTAAACGTAAAATCATTTTAAAACCTGGAGGGGGAGGTTTTCTAGGTGGTGTTATTATCAGAAGCTTGCTGAGATGGGATGGAGTAAAAACCATCAGAAAATTTGGAGCTGAAAGACAAACTCGAAAACGTGCTCCGCGAAAGCGTACTCCGCAAAAGAGGAAATCTCCGAAAAAGCGTACTCCCAGAAAGCGTGCTCCGCAAAAGCGTGCTCCACCAAAGAAGAAATCTCCGAAAAGACGTGCTCCGGAAAAGAAGAAATCACCACCCAAGAAGCGTGCTCCAATTACGATTGATGAAAGATTTGTTACTACCCGAAAGCGAAGTCTTGTAGGAAACCCTGTAGGAACCCCTGTAGGAAGTAGCATTTCAGAACATCAACAGTATCCGAAATCTAGAGAGGAAATATTTGGTGAAAGAATGCGGGATTACCGAAGAAAATATTCAAGATTTATATTACCAGGTAAAAAATTGGCGTTTCAAAAAATTCCATCCGTGTCGTGGTCTCCAAATACATTGGCTGAACATAAAAAAGGATTAGGAAAATATATGCAGCTGGTGCAAGATATGCTGCGATATAACCTCGGCACAGGAAGATATAAACTTGACAAAGAAAATAAGATACTTCACCTTGGGAAAGGAAGATCCATACCCGTCGATAGGTCCACGGCCAGCTCCACCGCGATGACCGAAGATCTCTATTCACAGTTTTCTTAAAAAAAAGTTTTCTTTAAAAAAGTTTTCTTAAAAACTTATAGGTATAATCAGGTATAAATGATAGTGACATGGATCTTTTATTATCATTTAATCCGAAATCGAGAAAAAGTCAACATGAAGAGGAAAACGCCTCTGATAAAAAAACATGGTTCAATGGTTATGGCCATGATACAGTCTACACCAAAAATACGTAAAAAACTTGTAAAAGATTCGCCACCAGAAGTGATAAGATGTATATCGGAATGCTGTCATAACGTTTTAAAAGGCAATGTACATTTATCTCCAGCTCAGAAGAAGAAATTGTATTCAAGCCGACAACATCTCAGACGTTTAGCTTCGAAATCAGCCTCTGTAAAAAATAAAAAACAAGTATTAAATCAAAAAGGTGGATTTCTTCAACTGCTTGCACCTACATTATTGCCATTGTTAGGAAAAGCCGTTATCGGAGGAATAAGAGGGGCTCTTAAGGCCTTGTAATTATTTTAAGATTTTTTTCCAAAAAGAAATCGCATCATGTCTGTTAGAAAAATGGTTATCGTACCTTACCAAGTTTTAGAAAATATGAATCGTTGGAAAGTCGAACAATATCATAAGCCTCGTTTACCACCCAACCCGCAAGTTGTAGATGTAGCACATCTTCAGCAGGACATGGGACGTATTTTACAAAGTACCGATTTGTCAGAAACAGAAAAGGCTCAAAGGTATGGTGAAACTTTAAGTTACAAAATTCACTTCAAAAAGCAAGACCAACTTCGATCAATTCACTTTCAACGACAAAAAGCGATGGTAGTGCACAGAAATCAGCATCTGTTGCCTTGCATGATCAAATTTTGCAAAGTGTGCCAAAAACGATGAAAAGAAAAGCTGAGTTACTTTTGAATATGATAAAAGATAACAGTAATTTAACTTGGGACGAACAAGGAGTCGTGTCCTACAAAGGTGCACGTATTCATGGTTCCAATATCATCGATCTTATCAATGATGCAATTCGTCAGAGAAAAAGTACTGAACCCAAAGGATGGAAAACTTTTTCAAAGGCATTACATGAAAGCAATATACCGCAAGAAGTTATTGGTAACTCGAGTAGATGGAGATGGATGCAAAAAGCTCAGTGATTTCCTATGGCGAATCCGATCACTTATTTCACACGCCAAAAAGCGTACAAAAAGTGCAAGGAAATCGTCTGCAAAAAGTGATAAAAAATCTGTGAAAAGAATAAAAGAATCAACTCCCTACATGAAGCCCGAAGAAAAAGAAAGACTGAAGCAATTCTATACTAAAGAGTTGTTAACTCCACCAACAACTATAAAAAAGCCTCCTAGCCGTAAAACACTTCAGTCATGGGAGCCCTGGTAAAGTCTAAACTTGATAACAAACTTGGTTACAAACTTGATTACGTGTTAAGAAAATTGTTTTATGATCCCAAAAGTACTGTTGCATTTACTGGAATAAAGCAATTGTATCACGCTGCAAAATCTGTTTTGAAAGGAATAAGATACAAAGATGTTCAAGAGTGGTTACGAGGCGAATCCACCTATACCTTACACAAACCAATCCGTCGTCGTTTTAAAAGACGAAAAACTATTGTAAGTGGTATAGACTATCAATGGCAGGCTGATTTGGCTAACATGCAACATTTGGCAAAACAAAATGATAACAAGAAATATTTACTTTGTGTAATTGACGTGTTTTCAAGATTTTCATGGGTTATCCCTATTCCAAATAAGATGGGAAAAACTTTAATTCGAGCATTTCAGTCTATTGTTCAGAAATCAAAACGAAAACCTTTGTCACTTCAAACAGATAAAGGTTCGGAATTCAAAAACAAACTGTTTCAGCAATACTTGAACAAGAATCAGATCCATTTCTTTACCACTGAAAATCCAGAGACGAAAGCAAGCATTGTTGAAAGATTTCAACGGACTTTAAAAACGAGAATGTGGAAATACTTTACGTACAAGAAAACAAGACGATACATTGACGTATTGAATTCTTTAGTTAAGAATTACAATCATACTTTTCACAGAAGTATCAAAACATCTCCTGCAATGGTAACAAAATCAAATGAGGCAGAAATTTCAAGAAATCTGTATCCTCGTTTATCGGCAATTGCAATGACAAAAAAGCCAAAATTCAAAATTGGAGATCGTGTTCGGATTAATAAAACAAAACGTACATTTGATAAGGGATATTTGCCAAATTGGACACAAGAAATATTTGAAATCACTCATGTTAACAAGACATTTTCACTTATCACCTATAAAATGAAAGATTTAGAGGGCGAACAAATTTTGGGAACTTATTATGAATATGAACTTCAATTGATAAAAGATGATGAAATTTATGAAATTGATTCAGTTCTTGATAGACGTACAAGACGTGAGGGTAAAAAAAGTATCAAAGAAATAAAAGTCAGTTGGAAAGGTTATCCAAAAAAATTTCAAAGTTGGATACCAGAATCCCATTTGGTGTCTGGAAAAAAATCTTATAAGAATCTACAAGATTTTTTTTATAAAAAGTCAGCACATTTATGATGAATTCACAGTCAAACATTGAATCTGGGACAGAAAGTGTCGATAGTGCTAGTACTAAAAATTACAATTGCTGTGGAAATCGCGTTCCAAAGAATCAGTTTACGTACATTTCACAGATTATAGTTATTTACGCAATTATTGCAACCTCAATAGTACATTTAAGTATTCAAAGTCAGGATCGTGAATTGTGGTTGGTACTGTTAAGTAGTTCACTGGGGTATATTCTCCCATCTCCGGGTTTAAAATTCACAATCCCCCAGCCGGACGGGGGGTAGAATTCGCCGGCTGCCGTCCTGCAGAGTGGTAAGACCCCATCAATGGACCCGCCTGTTTGCCGTGGGTGGAGACTCGTAAGTCGGAAAAGAGGGTCCTGGCAGTTGAGGGGAGCCCAGGGATCTCCAGCTCTTCAACACACTGCTTCGGCCTCGGCTTCGGTGTAAACGAGAGCCTAGATGGGCCCGGTCTAGTGTTTTTAGATTTTGGGCAGTTTTAGGTTACAGTGACTTGGATAATACCTGGAATATCTCCAAAAAATTATGAGAATAACTGCACGAACTCAAGAAGTTTTTCTTCATACTGCATGTATCCTGTTCGTTCACTTTACCTAAGATATCGCATGTACTCATATACGGTATGTTCAAACTTACAATTTTTAGTTTGCTTAACATGTTTTAGTCCTCAGTCTAATATAGGCTCATGGGCTAATTGGGTGGTACGGGTTTCGTGATTGAGGCAGTAGCTTCCATGGCTTTTCTCTGATTCCCAGGAATTGGCCATGTCTGCTGTTTGTCGCTTTGCCTTGTCCTTGCCATCTGAGTATATCATCTGGGTAACCCTGGCATGGGGAGCTGGATATCCGCTCAGTACTCCATGCCCCCTAGTTGGGCTCCGCGGTGGGCGGGGACTACGGATGATGAACATTAAAAACACAAACATGGATCACCAAAACAAAAAACGAAACCGTGATCAGCTAGATGCAGACCTGGAAAATGTTCAATCGACAAACTCAGCCTTTCCTCGCTTCTTGCTTATCGAGTCAACTGTACCTGACCAGCAACTTTCAAAATTATCTCCTTTTGTGATTGAAAAGGTATTAGTCGGACTTGCTGGATCGCCGAAATCGGTAAAAAAACTAAAATCAGGTAGCCTTCTCGTTGAAGTAGACAAAGCTGTGCATGCTAGGACTCTTATGAAAATTAAGCACTTCTTTAATATTCCTGCCAAATGCGTTCCGCACGGTAGCTTGAATACTTCAAAGGGTATCATTCGCTGCCCAGACCTCGCAGGTATTTCTGAACATGAAATAACATCGGAACTTTCAAACCAAAACGTAACAGCTGCGAAACGTATTACGATTTTGAGAGATGGCGTCAGGAAACCCACCAATACAATAGTATTGACATTTAATACTGCTATTCTGCCTAAATCTTTGAAGGTAGGATATCTGAAAGTTGCAGTGGATCTTTACATACCAAATCCACTTCAATTCTATTGTTGCTTCAGATTCGGGCATCATGAAAGTAAATGCAGGTTTAACCAAGGTGAAGAATTCTGCCGACGTTGTGGCAATTCAAACCTGGTACATAAGACTGAAAAATGTGAATTTGATATCAGATATAAAAACTGTCAAGGAGATCATGTAGCAACTTCGCGATCATGCCCGGTATGGAAAAAAGAAAAAGAAATTGTCACTGTTAAATATACTGAAGGCCTTTCATTTCCAGAAGCGAGGAAAGTTGTGGAAGCAAGAAACGCTTTGGGTGTTTCTTATGCATCAGTTTCAAAAACAAACACACCGAAACCTGTTCAGCGTAGGGACGCCCATACCCAAACAATGGATATTGGTACCCAAACAACAGAAAAAGCATCAACCAGTAATGAAAATGTTCACGAGAGGTCTAAAACACCCAGTAAAAGCAACCAGAATGCTGCATCTAGCCAACCTACTACAAAGAAACTAAATAGTTCACAAACGCAAGCAAAAGCACCAAATAGCCCCAGCCGAAGGAGAAATAAATCTCCTCCACAGGTCCTCTCAGACCGCCTACCAAAGGGATCTGATGACCCAATTCAACAACATAACCGCTTCCAATGTCTGGATGAAGACATGGAGGCGGAAGACTCACAAGCAGAGTCAAATATAAATAGGCAAGGCCGAATAATCAAACTAAATAAGAAATGAACAATCACATACTTCCATTGCTTTGTGGTATCCTCCTTATTTTCACTTTCTTCATGACAAACAATATTCTTCAATGGAATTGTCGAAGCATTAAAGCTAACGCCGAGGAATTAAATCTCTTAGTTAACGAACAGAAACCAGTAGCAATTTGTTTACAAGAGACATTTCTTAAAGACTCCGACAAGTTTTCTTTGAAATATCACACTTGTTACTTGAAAAACTTCACTGGTAACGATAAAGCTTCAGGAGGTGTTGCTGTCATTGTGAAAAACTGTGTTCCACACCATTGTGTAAAGCTTAACACTACCTTACAAGCCGTAGCAGTAAACATTACTCTCAACAAGACCATTACTTTATGTTCCATTTATCTTCCACCTAGTTTACCAATTGATGTCAGAAAACTTGACGACCTTGTGGCTCAATTGCCGAAGCCTTTTATTTTAATGGGCGATTTTAATTCCCATCATACATTATGGGGATGTTCAAATACTAATGGCAAGGGTCAAATTATTGAGGATTTTATCACGAAGCACGACTTTGTTCTGCTAAATGATAAGTCCTCGACCTATCTTCATCCTGCTACTGTTTTTACTCATCACTGGATCTTACTATTTGCAGCCCTGAAATTGTTCCAGATTTTAACTGGAACGTTTGTGATGATCCTCATGGAAGTGATCACTTCCCGATAAAAGTATCGGAAGTAGGACCTTCAGTACAACAACGTCCTCAACGTTGGCAGCTTCACAAAGCGAATTGGGAACAATTCAGAATTCATTGTGAACAAACAATTCATCCAAGTGCTTTTGAAGATTGTGAAATCCTGCTGAGCTCTTCACTTCCTTGATTTATTCGGCTGCTGAGCAGTCAATTCCTCGAACTTCGGCAAATCCAAACCACGCAAACAAACCATGGTTTAGTGATGATTGCAAAAAGGCTATAATAGAACGAAAATCTGTTCTTAGACAATTTAACCTGAGACCAACCCAAGAAAATCTTTCAAAGTTTAAAATTGCTCGTGCAAAAGCACGTCGGACTATCAAGCAAAGTAAACGTGCATCTTGGCGACAGTACGTGTCTAGATTAAATTCTAGATCGTCTGTCAAAAAGACATGGGACATGATACGAAAAATTAACGGCAAAAACTCCTCATTAAATGTTTGACACTTAAATGTTGGTGATGATGTCGTCACCTCCAAAGCAGATATTGCAGATGTTTTAGCTAACACCTTTGCAGAGAAATCCTCTTCCTCAAATTATTCGACAGCATTTCAGAAATTTCAAAATACTAAAGAAAAAACAAAGCTAAATTTTAAGTCGAATAACAATGAACATTACAATAAAGATTTCACTATGAAAGAATTGAGGAAAGCATTAAAGAAGTGTCATGACACTGCTGTTGGATGTGACGACATCCATTACCAGTTTTTAAAGCATTTACCATTTCGATCCCTCGACAGTTTACTTCGCATATTTAATCAAGTCTGGCATACTGGTATTCTCCCAGATTCCTGGAAGGAGGCTATTGTAATTCCCATACTAAAACCGGGTAAAGACTCGACAAATCCTACCAATTATCGCCCTATAGCCTTAACAAGTTGTATTTGCAAAACCATGGAAAGGATGGTCAATGACCGGCTTGTTTGGTTTTTAGAAAAAAAACATACTTATTGCTACCGTTCAAAACGGTTTTCGTAAACAAAGAGGCACTCTGGATCATTTAGTCCGCTTCGAAACATTTATTCGCGAAGCTTTTATAAAAAAGGAACACGTTGTTTCTGTATTTTTCGACCTCGAAAGTGCTTACGATACCACATGGAAGTATGGAATCATGAACGACCTCCATAATTTCGGTGTAAGAGGTCGCCTTGCTTATTTCATTTCGGCATTTTTGAATGAACGTCAGTTTAGAGTCCGGGTTGGAGATACTCTCTCAAACCCTCATGAACAAGAAATGGGCGTTCCCCAGGGAAGCATTCTCTCTGTTACACTCTTCAGTGTCAAAATCAACAATATTGTTAAGTCTGTGTGCCCTGGCGTGGAATGCTTTTTGTATGTTGACGACTTCTGTGTTTGCTATAGATCCAAGCATATGCATACAATAGAGCGGCAATTACAGCAAGTGCTGAATAATTTAAGCAAGTGGTCAAGAGAAAATGGTTTCAAATTTTCTAAAACCAAGACCAAATGTATGCATTTCTGCCAATCAAGAAAGTTACACTTGGATCCTGAACTTACATTAGATGGGGTACAAATTGAAGTCGTTCCTGAATTCAAATTTTTAGGTCTTTTATTCGACTCTAAACTGTCGTTTATTCCACACATCAATTACTTAAGTAATAAATGCCAAAAAGCTCTTAATCTTTTACGAGTTGTCTCCAGCTTGGACTGGGGAGCCGACAGGAAAGTCTTACTAAGACTATATAGATCACTTGTCCGTTCCAAGTTAGATTACGGCTGTGTCGTATATGGCTCAGCGCGACAATCGTACCTTCGCAAGTTGGATTCTATCCACAACCAAGGTTTGCGATTAGCGCTTGGCGCTTTCAGGACATCTCCCGTCAATAGCTTATATGCTGAAACTAATGAACCATCTCTAAATTTACGCAGGAAGAAACTCTCCTTGCAATATTACTTAAAGTTAAAATCAAATCCTGACAACCCAACTCATGAAATAGTATTTGAACCATTGTACAAGGATGAATTTTTAAAAAGAGAGAAAGTTATACCTCCTTTTAGTTTATGCTGTGAAGCGGATGTTAATTGCCTTGATTGTGATCTTGAAGATGTAGCAAGCCATAAGATTTCTGAAGTTCCTTTATGGACTTCCAAAAGTCCAACTTATATTTACCATCTTGCTTCAGATAAGAAAGCTACTACAGATCCGATGATTTTTCAAAAAAAATTCCTTGAAGTCAAAGAACAATATTATACTCACGAAGAAATTTATACAGATGGTTCAAAAGATGGGGAAAAAGTTGCTTCAGCTGCCATCCTTGACGGTGAATTTTATCAGTTCGATTACCTAACAATTCGTCTATCTTCTCTGCAGATTGACCTTGCTCTCAACCATATTGAACAAGATGGTTATTGGAGATACATTATATATACTGATTCTTTATCAGTTATGCAAGCACTTGAGGGCGAGAAAACGGATAATCCGCTTGTAGTCAATCTTCTTGAGAAACTGTCCAGATTATGCGAAGGAGCTGATATAGTTTTCTGCTGGCTCCCCAGCCATATTGGTATTAGTGGTAATGAAGAGGCAGATAAAGCTGCCAAGGACGCATTATCACTAGAAATTTTACCTTTTAAAGTTCCTTTCAGTGATTTTAAACCTCTTATTAATAGTTTTATTCATGATGTTTGGCAAAGATCTTGGAGCGATCATTCAAATCAAGAGAATAAACTATTCGCTATCAAGCCAAATACAAGTGAATGGCTCCCTGGCTTACGGTCAAACCGTCGAGAGGAAATTATTTTGGCCCGTTTGAGAATAGGTCATACCCATATGACGCACTCGTATCTCCTCAAAGGAGAAGAGCCTCCTGTATGTATCCCGTGTAATACACTTTTTTCTGTCAAGCATTTACTGATAGAGTGCACAGATCTTGCACCGTACAGGGATAAATACTTTCATGTTGACAGTTTAAAAACTTTGTTTGATACTGTGAAATTAGAATCACTATTCGATTTTCTAAAAGAAGTTAACCTTTTTAAGAAGATTTAGTTTTACTTTTTTGACATTTCTCTTTTTACTGACGATCTTAAACAGTGTCTATCCTCCTTTAACGGGGTTCTATTAAAATGTATGAGTAAATAGGGAAGCCCTGTTTCTCAATATTTATTTTGTTGTTTAATTTATAAGCATTACATTTTAAGGCCTATTGACCTATTCAAAGTTACCTTTTTACACTGTAAACAAGGTTGCTTCTTTATTATTTCTCATCTGTTTCACAGTATAACTTAAAGTAGATGCATGATTTTATATGTAAGTGCGCCCAATATGACCTGAGTTGTCGACGGGCCGTAAAACACCATTCATTCATTCATTCATTCATTCATTAAAATTCACAAAGTCAGGACAAAAACAACCAGGGCTTGATTTCGTTGACAGTAAAAAATAATCAAAAAATATTTAAAAATGAATTCGTTTTATGTTACTCTGCCTAGCGATAGTTCCATAAACCTTTATCCGAACAACACACAGTGCTGTTTTAAAGTTCATTTACCAAAGATAATTCATATTGACAGGGAAAATTGGGAAGTTGCATTAGTTCAACTTATTACCCCCTCTCAGTTTTTAAACATAAGTGAACAAGAAGCGAAGTTCGAAATTATAACGTCAGATTTCAATTTATACAATGCAGCAGCAGCGGTAGATAAAAGAAGAGATAATATGCAGATATCTCCATTAAGACGAAACGAAAAGGGTGAAGCAGTAAAATGGGCAATTGAATTTACTTTTCCAGCGGGTAGTTACACTTCACCAAAACATGTTATAGAGGTACTTGAAGATTTGATTCAAAATAACCTAGGTGCTATCTTTCTGAAGCATTCAATGCTAGTGTCTATTAGCTACTCAACCTCGTCCAAACGCCCGAAATTGGCATTCAAAAATATTACAAGAACCGGAGTCAAATTTCACCCAGCTCTGTTTTTAAAACTGGGAGGATCACCAGCATTAAAACATAAGACAATTTTTCCGGGTAGAAATATTTTAGATGCATTTAAATACACTCCTAACATTGATGCTGGGTACAATCATCTGTTTGTTTATTCAGATGTTGCTGAACACACTATAGTGGGTGATACACTTGCTCCCATACTTCGTGTTCTACCGTTCAAACCAACCGAAACAGGTGAAAATAATTATGAATCCCAGCATATCAACCATGAAATTACATTACCGCATTATATCCCCGTTTCGAAATCTGATTTCGATATTATTCACATTCAAATAACGGGGGATTCTGGTATACCATTTCATTTCATTACTGGTAAGACAATCGTTAAGTTGCATTTCAGACAGAAAAAATAAAAGATATTTAATTCTTTAAAACTGATACATTGACAAACAAAAAATGTTACCAGTTTATCGCGGCGTAAAACACCAGTATGGATATGGACTAGGTTCCCTATTTAAATCAGCACTTAAAACAGTGACTCCATTACTTAAACCCCTGGTCAAATCTAGCTTGAATGCTGTAAAAAAAGAAGGAATCAGACAAGGCTTAGGTGCAGCAAAGGATATCTTTTTACATGGTAAAAACCCCAAAAAAGTTGCAGTTTCACGGGGGAAACAATCTGTTCATAATTTAGCACAAAAGCTAATGACGGGGATAAATAAAAGAAAATCACAAAAATCACGTCATTTATCTTCTCGATCTCGCAGCGGTAAGATCATTAATAAAAGACAAAGAAATCATTATACTAGACCAAGACCTCTTGATATATTTGATTGAAAAAATTGAAAAAAATCTTTTTTGAAAATGATGCAAAACGGGTCTTGTGAATGCAGTAAATCAGAACTCAATGTTCTTTCTGTACCACCTACAATGACAACAATGCAAGAAAGTCAATGGGTTGAACATTTTCCAATAGCATCTTTGTCAAACAATTCACCGATAGAATTCATTACACCGCCTCAAACCGAACATTGGACAGATTTGTCACAATCGTATTTGTATATCAAATTCAAAATCGTTAAAGCCGACGGTAGTAACTTAGACGCCGGTTCAAATGTGGCACCTGTAAATAATTTCCTGCATAGTATGTTTAGCAGCGTCGATTTGTATCTAAATAATAAACTAATCAGCAGTAATTCAGATACCTATCCATACAGAGCGTATATCGAAAATCTTCTGTCATATAATGCCGGCAGCAAGTCTACGTTTTTGAAAGCTGGCGTACTTTGGGTTGAAGACACCAGTAAACAATTCGAAACACTCAACCATGATGGGGCTAATGAAGGACTAGCAAAAAGAATCGCTGAAATCTCACAAAGCAAAACCGCAGAGCTTTTCGGACGATTGCATCTTGATCTATTTCAACAAGAAAAATATTTACCTAACGGAATTGAAATCAGACTTAGATTAAACAGAGCTTCATCAACCTTTTGCCTTACAGGAGGTACTGGTGCACCAAATGCAAAAATTGTAATGGAAACAGTCAGTCTTCATGTGCGAAATGTTGAATTGCTACCTGCTGTTGCAAATGATCTAAATCATGTTATTGCTCAGCAAAACATGAAAATTCCTATCCGCAGGGTAGAAGTAAAGACTTTTACCATTGGTAATGGGCTTCAGTCTAAAATTGAAGATCATTTGTTTCAAGGACAGCTTCCGAAACGTATTTTCATTGCAATGGTAACAAATGCTGCTTATAATGCGGGTTATGCTAACAATCCATTTTTCTTTCAACACTTTAATCTGTCAAAAATAGATGTATCATGTAATGGTCACAGTATTCATAACAGACCTTTTGAGCCTGACTTTGAAAATGGGTTGTATTTGAAATCATATTTGTCTATGTATCAGGCTGTCTCAGCCTTTGGACTCAATAAATCCTTTGATATTGCCAAAGAAGACTATGTTGGTGGATATTGTTTGTTGGGATACGATTTGACAGCTGATCAAGGCAGTGAAGAAGGTCAACTTCATCCTATAAAAACTGGAAGTCTTCGAATTGAGCTTCAATTCGCCCAAGCTCTGGCAGCAGTGATCAACGTTATTGTCTTTGCTGAATTTGACAATCAGATTGAAATCAACAGTTTGAGAGAAGTCATCACAGATTATTAACTTTTGGAAGATACATCAGAAAAACAGTCCTTTTCAGGGCTAAAAAGAGAGTGTATATCGAAAGACAGCTTTTTCACAAAAAACAGTCCTTTTGAGGGCTAAGGAGTATCGAGTATTGTATTGAAAAAGTCCTTTTCAGGACTAAAAAAGAACTAATAAACAATGTTGGGGCTCAGATTTGCTATATCACTGAGAAGAGAAGCAGAAAAAGTGAAATATTCCACCTCGAAGTGTCTTTCTACTCGGAGAAATGACATTCACAACAGCTTTGAAAAACATATGATTCAAGAACTACAAAATCTGATAGCCAGTGAAGTTCACAACCAGTGTTTTGGATGTCAAGTGGATCATCCCAGTCAAATACAGCACGAACTATGTTTATTCAAGGACAGACAAGAACATACAGATATGTTCATAGAAAAAGCTATGATGGAATTAAATCCATACAGAATCATGGAAAAATGGTATCCTGAATTAATGGAGATGAAACTCGATGAAAGTGACTATGTGGAAGCCTACAGATTATGGCAAAATATAAAACAAAACATTTTATCTGAAATCACGGAGTCGTGCTTACAATACTGGTGTGACAGAGTAAAACAAGCCTTGAAAGAAAGTGAATAGAAAAAAGACATGATGTATACTTCTGAAATTCAATACATATTGGATCATGGAACCTGGATAAAAAATCTACAAGCAAAAGTCTGTGCAAAAGACCAGCTACCTCGACAAAAACCCAAACATGTGAAAGCTTACATTGTGAATACAGAAAGATCAAACGGACCAGGAGAACACTGGGTGGCAGTGATATTTGATAATAATGATAATGTACTATACTTTGATCCCTATGGACTACCACCACTTGAGCCAGAAATCATTAACTTTTTAGACAATCATTCTTCATCGTGGAGATACAATCGACAAACTCTTCAGAGTCTACAGGGCAAAGTTTGCGGAATTTACTGTATCTTTGCATTGGATGCTGCTGCTAGAGGATACAATATACAGAAATATCTTCAACAGAAATTCCTCTCAACGGAACACCATCGAAACGATCGAGATGTATCATTGTGGTTTAATCAACACTATGGAATTCTATACAAGAAAATTTCAGAGACTTTCCCCCACAGACAATGAAAAACATAAAAACATTTTTCAAAAATGATCTTTATTGTTAACAGTTCATTGATTATTATGTTCATTGATGTTCATTGTAAATATGTTCATTGTTTCAGTTCTGTTCAATAAAAGTTATACAGTTTAAAAATCAGTCGAGTTTTTCATTCTGTTTTTCCCAAGACCCCGTTCTGCTTACATTTTTCCCCATGCTACGAGTCCTAACTTTTTGCTATATTTAGCATGACAACATAGGTTGGGGAAAAAAATGTATGTGCTTTCCGCCAGGTCCGCGCTCTTAATTCTGAACCGAAGTAGGTCAATCCTCCTGCTGGCGTATAAAAACGCCGATATTTCCCCATACATTCATCATTCGACTCTCAGCTCTCGAGCAGTTCGAAAGTTAAAAATCAATATGGAGGAGAACAATATAGTGGAAATCAACCATCAACTGTGTGAGTCTCTGCGAGACTATCTAGATGCTGGCCAGCAGCTATTGCTACTAAACACTCAGCTCGTACAAGAGGTGGAAAAACAACAACTACAACGTATATCACAGCCGTACAAAGATCTCGGTGAGGGATTAGTTCAGCTTTTCTTAAAGACAACACCTGACATTATTTTGGTTGATGTCAAATTTGGAAGAAAGATAACTGCCAATAACGGAGCAATGACGATCACAAAAAGAGTTGGAGTATGCCCCATTTGCCAGGCGAATTTCGGTTGTTGTCATTAGAAGTGGGAAAAACACAGCCCTTTTCAGGGCCAACCATTTACCAAGAAAAGATCTTTCTTTTCAAATTGTCATTTTGTTCTGTCAAAAATTCAAAAATAGGTAGAAAAAAACCCACAATCCAGGCATCCTCTAGTTTTTCTTACCCGAACAAGAAAATGTAACAAAGCTATGGATTGCTCAACAATAAAACATTGACCAATAGAGAAATATAACCATGTTTCTGATTGGACAACGTTAATTCAGAGGCAAAAAGTAGGTCAATCCATGCTGTGAACTATATAAGGACAATGTTTTCTCACAGAAAAACATAATCGCTCCAGTATGGTTCAGATTCTTCTCTGTCCTCACTGCGCAAGCAGATGCCAAATAGAGTGTGGGAAATGCTTCACACTCCTGGACTATCTTGGACAAAAGCACAACTGTCCAGAGCCAGATGAAGGGTTCTATGATGATGATGAAGGGTCTACAGTTTGCTGCGAATACTGCGGATGTGAAATCATCCCAGTAAATCGTCTAGAAGAACAGTAGGGCTTGACAATTCATCAAATCCTTCTTAAAAAAAGCCCTTTTCAGGGCTACCATTTACCATGAAAAGATCTTTCTTTCAAAATTGTCATTTTGTTCTCTCAAAAAACCCACAAGCCAGTCAAACTCTTGTTTTTCTGTCCCCGAACAAGAAATTGTAACAAAGCTATGGATTGGTCAACAATAAACATTACCAATAGAGAAATATATCGATGTTTCTGATTGGACAACGTTAATTCTGAACCGAAGTAGGTCAATCCTTCTGTTGGCGTATAAAAGCCAGCGATATTTTCCATACATTTATCATTCGCTTGCCAGCTTTCGAATAGATCAACATGTCTTCCTTGCAGTATCAGTTTGATCATTTCTGGTACTTATTCCTAAGATCTATCAGCTAACTCCTCATCTTGCTGGGATAAACCGGAGGTAACGTCCACTTGGTAGTCCAGCCAGGCTCTCCAGTCTTGTCCAATCCAGTCTTTTGTCAAAAAACAGTCCTTTTCAGGGCTACCATTTACCATGAAAAGATCTTTCTTTTCAAATTGTCAAAAACTCAAAAGACTTCAGAAAGTGTAATTGCATATATGTAATCACTATTTTCCATAAAACTCTCATTCGCTACTCGACTATCGTAGAGCTAAGCCAATATTCCGCAATGTTTGGATTGACAATTATCCTCACATTACTTTACTGAATAGAAGAAAGAGAACGTATCAGACGTATCAGGCGTGAAGTTGAACATCTGATACAGATCCTAAATGCAGCGGAAAGTATGGAAAGAAAAAGGGGAGGATAAAAAAGTGTATTCTGCACAAAAACAGCCCTTTTCAGGGCTAACCATCACCAAGAAAAGATCTTTCTTTCAAATTTTGTTAACTATCAGTAACACTCAAATAGCATAGCTCTTTTTTCCTTCATAGGGCAAGAATAAACATTTACCAATACAGAAATATAACGTTAATTCTGATTGGACAACGTTAATTCTGGGGTGCTTTCTGCTAGGAACGCGCTCTTAATTCAGAGTCAAAGTAGGTCAATCCTCCTGCAAAGCTATAAAAGCCGGCTCTATTTCATTATTGTCATTTTCATTTCACGATGGAAGATCTTAGGAAGACGTTGAGAAATCTCATGAGAGCGGCGGAGACCATCTCACTAAAGTTAGAAAAGGCAGAGCGGCAATTGGAAAAGATTGAAGAGAAGGAGAAGGAAACAGCGAGGAGGCAGAGACGTCCTGTCTTCGGGGAACAACTTCTCTTTATGGGGTGGGACTTTTGGGACTTGGCCCAAATCCCACCAACTCCGACACCACAGCCAGCTCCATCACAGCCAGCTCCACCAGCAACGGAAAAGGAGGAATTCGTCATCCCAGTAACAGAATGCTGGGATGACGATGACGAGCCACCGTTCTCGCTGCAGTTTGACTTAGATGAAACACAGCTCAGAGGGCGGACGGCAAGCAGCTGTCCTGCTTGCCGGAAAGTTGGGGGTTGTGCGTAAAAAAACACAACCTCCAAAACAAAACAGCCCTTTTCAGGGCTACCATTTACCAAGAAAAGATCTATCTTTCTCTAAAATTGTCAATCTTTCTTCTCAAATGAGTTACCCTCCAAAGCTGCAAAGAGTAAGAAAACTCAGACCCACAGTTCCCAGAGTGCCTACCCCCGGGTAGGCACTCTGGGTTAAATTCCCTCTCAAGGTAGGCAGTCTGGGTTATTTCTAAATCAGGGGAGATAACCAATACTTTTACTATTTTAGCCAAATTTTACCCAAATCGACCAAAAAATTACCGGATTCGACCGGAATGTACCCAGAGTAACTACCCGGGGGGAGGCACTCTGGGTACAAAACCCCCTCAGGGTAGTGAGACTGGGTACGCCGTACCCAGGCTCGCTTCCCCTACTACTGATGTGCCATAAAACATTCATTCATTCATTCATTCTAATGTATTGGTAAACAATCACAATCTTAAATCATGAGCATGTTCCATTTGTGGATTGAAAATGCTTACTATCATTACTACGTGTTATAGGGGTTGATATTGAAATAATAATCTGAATAGGTTGTTGTGTTGCTATCGAAAGATCACGGTTCGTCAATTTTGTCACTGGTTAAGCTGTGTAACGAAGAATGATAATTGATATGATATAGAAACATATTTTTATTACATTCTCCTACCTATAACTTGAGCTGTAGAATCTATTTCGAGCTTTACGACACTCTCCATGTTATAATATCATTTGAAATGAGATCAAAAATACTCAGCACATGCACTTATTGGATGACAAATATTAGGGGGGAATTGATCAAGTGATATATGACGTCGCTTGTAACATTATTTCAATATTAGCTAGGCGTCAGCTTGCACAGTCATGCTTAACTAGTGCTTCGAGTTTAGATCCAATCCGGAGTTCTCTAGTTATCATGAAAGGTACGAGGGTAAAGGATTGGTGGGGGGGGAGGGAAGAGAGAGTAAGGGTCGAGACGTGCAAAGAAGAAAATCAAACGACTGTTTTCATATATATATATATAGCCACACTGATGAGGCGAAAGCCGAAACATGTTTGTACGGTTCAGGAATAAGTGAAATACACATATAGGCAAGTTACGTCTATTTGTTTATTTGCTTCTTTAATTTACTTGTGTCAGTCCGGTATTAACCGGTTTTTTTCATTTCTTCTATATACATATTAGAGAGGGAGAGAGTTTCAAAATTCTAGGAACATGCTCTTCTATATATATATATTTTAAACCAAAACGTCTTTATAATTGGAATATATGAATGGCCATGTTCACCATTTTATTTCTCCAGTGCACAGTTTTCATATCTACCTCCAGCCAGTCCTTGCAGTATTTCAGTTTAAACAACTCAAGCACGTGGCGAGGTATGTCCAACTTTAAGACTGCGTCATTCCATTTTCTTAATATCTCAGTCTCGTCAACATCAGAACGTCGTCAAAATAGATAAAAAGCTGCTTTTCACTAGACAGTGACACGCGCGTATGGTCCGTCTGCGACAAAAACAATGTTTGCATCCAAAACATTTCTTTCGAAATACGTTAAACATTTTTTCACAGATTTCTTGATCGTTTCTGCAAGTTCAGATAAGACTGTAACAAGGCAACATTAGTCCTCTCCATTGTGTAAAATACTTTTATTTTTAAGAAAAAGAATATTATCTTTGAAAAATGTCCTATGGTGCAGCACGTTGGGCAAGGCCACACAATTTCGTTGGCTAAATTTTCTTTTCCGGATCCCACGAGATTAATGTAAAACAGTCCGATGAGAATTTCGCATGTTCTTTAATAGGAATATCAACGGTCAACCATTGGCTAACCCTTAACCCTCACGCCGCAAGCGAAACACTCTGCAATGTCACCTTTTTGACATAAAAAAAAACCAGGTGCAGCTAAAAAAAATTTATCCTGTTTTATCTGTCTGGGTCAAGTTTGGTATGTGCATAGACGATCTTCACACTTGGCATATTTTTCACAGGTTAAATTGTAACCAAAAAGCAAAGTTTTATTCGAGTACATGTCTTCTTGATGATATCCAATCCTCATTATTACATTTCTTGCTCGTTTTCAAAGTCTTTTTAGTTTACAGGATCGCAATTTTGACAATTTAAGAGTGACATAAAGCTTTCATGATTTTCAGAATACACCATCCACTTTATGGCATCAAACTCGCCAATCTCCATCAAAAGATCACCATGTTCGATTTGGAAATCGGAGAGTATACCGCCATTGTCAAAGTCTTGCGGATCGTTTGGAGGAAAAGCATCCTAGACATTTTGCAAATTGTTTTCGGAAGTTTCATGTCCTATATCTTCTTCTAGATTAAATAATCGTGGCCTCGCATTTTCCTCGGGACCTGGCGAACGGATCCGACTTCCTTCATTGTCACTGCAACCTTCCTCGAATATGTTTCCGTGGTCGTCACGGCATTTTTTAGTGTATCTTCTTTCAACTGAAATTCTTGAATGTTTTGCAGTCCTCTCGTATTGGACTAGGAGAAATGGGCGAAATGTTCGGCAATGTGCATTACCGTTGCTCTTCAAGATCCTGTTCCTTTATGGTTTTGCCTTGTATTCTTTATCTGTCGTAATTTACCTTTTGTCTTTTCCCCTTGTCGTTATTTTTCTTTGATAGAGTAGAGCTTTTTTTCTAAGGAGTAGACTTTTTTTCGATGGAGTAGACAATTTCTTTGATGGAGTAGATTTTTTGATCGGTGGAGTAGACATTTTCTTTGATGGTTTTCTCCTCTGCACAGACATTTTATGTTTTCGCCTTCGCCCTGGAAAATACTATTTCGCTCACCTGAGCACAACGTGCTCAAGGGGAGCTTTTAGGATCACCTGGTGTTCGTCGTCAATAATTCTTTAAACATCGACTCCTCCTAAGCCGCTGGGCCAATTTGGACCAAACTTGGCTGAAATGTTCCTTGGGAGGTCTTCTTTAAGAACCGTTCACAGAATTTGATTCCGTCAAAAACTCTGGTTGCTATGGCAACCAAATGGAATTTTCTAAGAAATTCTTTAAAAATCTTCTCTGAAATCGCTGTCCAGATTTTAAAATAATTTCACAGAGATGTTCCTTGGGTGACCCTTTTCAAAAATAGTCCGTGAAATTTTGATCCGTTTAGAACCATGGCTCTGCTGAATGGGGGCTACTTGCACTATACAGAAATGAAGAGTGTTTTGATCCCATTGGAGGCTAAAATCTTTACCAGTTTTAACATCATTTCCAAGAAAAAGCAATATTACCAGTCTTACCTTTTAATCTAAAACTGTTGAGTAGGCAGGGATTGCCCAGCCACCCAATATCATATTTTATGCACATTCATGAACATATTTCTTTTTCATTTAAAAAAACCCTCTTTTTATCAATTAAACATTGACTTCAAACCTTTTTATCACATTCTTAAATCTTATCTCTTAAAGCTTTTGAGTATATAGGGATTGCCTTGTATCTCGATACTACCCTTTATGCATACCTTTTAATTCAATTCTTTTATTGTCATTAACGTATTCAAACTTTATGCAATTTAAACGACTCCACTTTTATTAACTTTCAACACAGATATGCGCGCTAAATGACCACAGCTGTCGATGCGCCATAAAACAACATTGATTGGTTGATTGATTAGAAATGAAGAAATTCTTTAAAAAAAATTCTTCTTCTCTGAAACCGCTGGTCAGATTTTGAAATTAATTTCTCAGAGATGTTCTTTGAGTGACCCTTTTCAAAACTTGTTCGCGAAATTTTGATTGGTCAAGAAACATGGCTGTGGTGAATGGGGGCTACTTGCACTAGGAAAATGAAGAAATCCTTCTTCTACGGAACGGCTAGACATATTTTAAAAATAAAATAAACTTAACCACATTGATACTAATCCAAATCATAAAAAAACTTTATCCATCAGTCACTTTACTAGTAAATCCTTTTCATCTTACCTCGGATAAAATTCTAATAAATTGTGCATTTACTGGTTGGATAAATTATGGACTATAAGATGTAGGAATAGGAGAAAATCTTAGGTGCATTTTTTTTTTTTTTTTTTTAATTTTTCCCGAATGTTTTGTCTTGCTGCAATTCTTAAACTAAAAAGTCAAATGTTGTCTTGTTGAAAAATTGTTGCTGTGCATACAGTTTTCTTCCCAGTGTATTATTTCATATTATTCCTGTAAATATATAAATATGTATGTGAACATAAAGTAATGTTTTTTATTTTTTTATTTTTATATGTAATTTTATTAAAAGGGACTCTCTTTCAAGTTTCAGTAAAAGAAGTGACACGTGCTGACCACTATTTTACTTATTTCAAAATTCCAGTCAGTTTTCGAAATTACTTGAGCCTTGACAAGAGCCTTATAAACCGTGGCTTTGAAAATGGTGCTAGATAAAAATTCCAAGACTAGTCCGTATTATTCATAAATATGCGATAATTATCACAATTGAATGTTTTACTTTGCTACCTCATAGATTTTCAAAAAGTTGACATATCTTCTATTTCTTTTTAAAAGTTATTCACTTTTCATTCTTAACAGACATCCACATCAATGACATATATATATATTTTTTTTTTTTTTACTTACTTTTTTCCTGTTTTTGTAAAATATACATGGTAATGTAAATTATGATTAATGTTATAAAAAGGAACTTTCCATTAGTTTCAGAAACTAGAGGGCCAAGATGGCCCTGGATCGCTCACCTGAATTTTTGAGAGGAACATAGCCTTTTTTTTTTAAGGTATTGAAACATGGAAACAAAATCATGATTTTGTCAAGCAATTTTTAAAAGGTCACCTGTAAAAGTCCTTTCAAAATCTGACCAGCAGTTTCAGAAAAGAAGAATTTTAGGAGTTTCTTAATTTCCGTTCCGTGCAAGTAGCCCCCCTTCACCAGAGCCATGTTTCTTGACAGATCAAAATTTCGCGAACATATTTTGAAAAAGGTAATTCAAGGAATATTTCTGTGAAATAATTTTCAAATCTGACCAGCCGTTTCAGAGAAGAAGAATTTTCAAGAATTTCTTCATTTCCATATAGTGCAAGTAGCCCCCATTCACCAGAGCAATGTTTCTTGACAAATCAAAATTTCACGAACAATTTTTGAAAAGGGTCACCAAAGGAATATCACTGTGAAAATTTTCCAAAATCTGACCAGCCGTTTCAGAGAAGAATTTTAAAGAATTCCTTCATTCCCCTATAGTGCAAGTAGCCCTAATTCACCAGAGCTATGGTTCTTGACGAATCAAAATTTCACGAACGATTTTTGAAAAGGCTCACCCAAGGAACAGCTCTGCAAAATTATTTCAAAATCTGACCAGGCGTTCGAGAGAAGAATTTATAAGAATTTCTTCATTGACCTATAGCACAAGTAGCCCCCATTCACCAGAGCCATGTTTCTTGACAGATCAAAATTTCACGAACAATTTTTGAAAAGGGTCATCCAAGGAACATCTCTGTGAAATTATTTAAAAATCGGGCCAGCGGTTTCAGAGAAGAATTTTTAAGAATTTCTTCATTTCTGTATAGTGCAAGAAGCCCCCATTCACCAGAGCCATGTTTCTTGACGAATCAAAATTTCTCGAACAATTTTTGAAAAGGGTCACCCAAGGAACATCTCTGAAATTATTTTAAAATCTGGCCAGCGGTTTCAGAGAATATTTTTTAAAGAATTTCTTTTAAAAATCCATTTCGTTGCCATGGCAACCAGAGTTTTTGACGAAATCAAATTTTGTGAACAGTTTTTAAAGCGGACCTCCCAAGGAACATTCCAGCCAAGTTTGGTCCAAATTGGCCCAGCGGTTTAGGAGGAGTTGATGTTTAAATAATTGTTGACGACGGACACTGTGTGATCCTAAAAGCTCCCTTTGAGCACGTTGTGCTCAAGTGAGCTAACAATAGTTCCAACCAATTATTACCTCTGAGTATATTGCGCCATATACTATTTTATGGTTCTGACAAAAATAAATGCCTTGAAAACATTGTGAGAAAAGAAAAAAATGCTCGTAACAAACATTTTCTCCTTTTTCCACAATGATTTCTACATATCAGAAAAAAAATCGGTTTTTAGAGCTTAGATGAACTTGTCCCCTGCAATCGTTTGCAATTTGATGTCTAGTAGAGAGTTGACTTACTACATCATGAATAATCAAAGATTGACAAACGTTTTATTTACTTTATTAGATTCATATATGATTTTACTTCACAGAAATCCGCAAGGATGATATATCTTACTTTACTTAAAAGATACTCTATATGATAGTATGTTCACTGTTTTTTTTTATCAATAAAATAGTTTGATCACACGAAAATTGCCTTTTTGCTTTACCTTCAGTATCTACATGGGAAAATTATTTCATAGATGAAAAACTATGCCGGAAAAAGCAGTCTCGCAGAAGGTTACATGCTCTAAACCATTGTAAGAAGAAAGTACCCTTTTTGTTTGCATTTAACTTTCTTGTTAGCAATTATGATATAAACAAAGTTATACTCACACTTCTTGTCGCACTGTAAACAACAACGTCGGTAGGTCCTACTCGCTTACATCGCAGTTTCGAGTTCGACCGCCGAGTTTGTTTTTGATTCCTTGATAAGAAAGCTTTTGCCTCTAATTCTTGGTGCTGAGCAATGGCTCTTGTATGCTCAGCACATGTTTTCAAGTCTACAGCATCACGGTTTTCTAGACTTTTCACGACAAGACTCAGCAGTCCACAATTGAACCTCGCTATATTCATAAAGTGAATTTTCTGTGCCCAATAATATTTCATGTCAAGTAAATCTTGTCCAGCGACACTTTTAGAAATCGTCAGTAAATGTGTAGCTGCTGTACTAATGTGAACTGCAGACTCACGCGGCCTTGGTGGTACTCCATGAAATCAGTTACTTTTTTATCAAAGCACTACACATCAGTACTTTTTCAACGTCGTCTCTTTCTCCAGTAAGAGAAGCCATTTTCTTCTTCTAGTGCACCTATTCAAATGACAAAGCTACGTGGTATGAAGATCTTTCAAAGTTCATGAACTGGGCGTCGAAATACACTGTTTAGCAGAAAAAACTGGCAAATCTTGTTTTTAACATACTGTAGTCTTTCCAAGGTGGTAAAATATTGGTTACATTCAAATTAAAAGCATTTGCAGACAACAAATAAACTGTTGTTTAAATGATAGGATTCGTACCTGGAAAGGTAGTAAATACTGTGGTAAAGGAAATATTCACAACAATCTCTTTCATTTTTCCACACTGTTTTCCAAAGCCTTCTACCACAAAGCCATGAAAAAATCCACGACTATTAGATACAGGATTAACTCTTTACTAGGACTAAATAAGAAAATTTTAGTGGTCACAAGTTTTATATGGGCTTATATAGGGAAAACTTAAAAATACCTCTGGTACCTAGCCATAGGGCTACCAAATTTGGCATGTATCTTTATCAAGAGGGTGTCTACCAAGTTCCCCAGCCGGTGGGGGGGTAGAATTCGCAGGCTGCCGTCATGCAGCGTGTGGAAAGACCCCACCAAGGGACCCGCCTGTTTGCCGTGGATGGAGACTCGTAAGCCGGAAAAGAGGGTCCTGGCAGTTGATGGGATCTCCATCTCTTCAACACACTACCTCGGCCTCGGCTTTGGTGTAAACGAGAGCCTAGATTGGCCCGGTCTAGTGCAATCGGCTGGTCGCTTTTAGATTTTGGGCAGTTTTTTCACCGAAACTTGGGTAATACCTGGAATATCTCAGTAGGGTAAAAGTAGGGATGCATCTTATCCTTGTCCTTATCCCTGTTCTTGAACGTGCATTGTATGCAGTGGGGTGCGTTTTATCCTTATCCAATACAGGTCCTGTTTCTCCAGTGGAAGTGCGTTTTATCCTTATCCAATACAGGTGCGCATTATCCTTTTTTATCCCTAGGGTTCTTTTTATCGGTCTGATTGATATGAAGCTTGTTTTTCACAACTTTAAAGTCGATTGGCACTGTATTTATTGTCATTTTGAAAGCACTGTATACTAAAAAAATGATATGAGTTTAATAAACAGCACCTCCTAACTAAAAATGGACAGCTGTCCACCTCGCCGTTTCGTCTTTTTTAATCATTTTAAGAAATCATCAATAAACTCATAAAAAATTGAAGAAGTCTTACGTTGTGCACCTAGGCAAACCATATTTGACGATCTAGCCTAAAAATAAACTGACAGGAATCCTCTGTTAAACTGTCATACATAAAAAAGTCTAATGCTAATATAAGTATTTCTGTCTGCATAACCACATAAAAGTCGTTTATGCAGGTAAGAGGGTCTGCTAACAGAGTCAAAAACTTGTTGATGTCTCCTCGACACTCATTTCCTCCTAGTTGGTTTTCAAAAAAGAGGAATGGATTCCTCATCCAACAAGTTATCCCCATCAAATTTTGAACTGTCCCACTGTAATGATGTTTTATAAACAACGATCTCTCTTTTAAAGTTGTTTTTCTGATGCTATCCATGGTAGGTTTAATGTTCCAGAATTTAGATAATTGTTGCAGTAAGGTTGACCCGGAGGTTGAGTCTGATTGTAAAAATCATTGCCCTCAACTTAAAAAGGTGTTGGGAGGATCTATCCAAACTTTCCGGTCAATTTTTCTATATTAAGTTCATATCAAACTTCTTTATGCCAGGTTCAAGTGCAACCCCCCCCCCTTCAATTTTTTTAATTGAATGGGATGTTAATGTGACTCATGTGACGTAGCATTTCCTGTGATGATTTTGTCTCAAGTCATACTAATCAGTAAACAGCGTGGGATCGTAGTAACCTATGAAAAAATGTTATTGACGCTTTCACATTCCGAAAGTTTTAATAAACTCGTTTCCAGTTAAAAGATAAAAAGGAAAGAACCCCGCAGATCGTTTGTTTTTGAAACCAAAAGAACGTTATTTTAGATAGGTAATAATTAAGATTTTGGTATTAGTTTTAGCTGATGATTACTGTTATGCGCCATAGTATTTTGTTTTAACGCTGCTTTAAACAATATTTAGATAATATCTTGGGTAATTTCGTTATAGACCGTAAAGTTCGTCAACGTAACATTGTAGTAAAGCCTGATTATAGCAGTTGGGTAGGATAAGGATTACCTAGTCTATCATCAATCTATCATCAATGAAAAAGAATGTGAACAACCCAGACATAACATTTAACCTTTTTACTACTTTTTCGAGACCTAAAATCTAGTCCATACTTTCTGATTCAATTCTTAATGTAAATTACTTTACGTCTGATCTTAGTGGGATAACATCTGGCGGTAATTGGGAAAATATTAATTCATTTACTCGCATTTTTCTGAGAATAAGGTCTTGAACAAACTGGCATTGTCTGGTAAACAGTTCGATACTAGTCAGCGCTATTCCCACTTCCTTTGGAATGTGGGATGATTTCAGAGTCACGGGTACAACTACCACAATCGACCCCCACGCATGGTACCTAACCCTGACTTCACTCCCTATAAAAAGCCATCTTTTCAAAGGCATGTCATAACACGATTTCGATCAATTAAGAATGAGTACTTCTGTTCAGAAATATTTGGATTTATCAGACAGTGAGTGGAGTCTGATAAAAGAATTTACAGACACTAATAAATTCGGTAGAAGAGCAACTGCAATCGGAGAAAACATTAACTGAACGGTTGCAGATCGAGAATGTTAATTTGCAAACTGAATTGCTCGCAGTTCTTAGTAATTTTGGAGAGTTAACAGACGATAATAACAAGCAAAAAGACAAAGGACATGGAGGGACAAATTAAGGGTTTGAAAGAAACAATAGATTTTCAAAATGATACGGCTGTAAGAGCTTGTAATGCCACGGAGGAAATGGAGGGAAAGTATTACGCATTACTTCACAGTTTTGAGAACATTGTTAAAAGTCAAAGAAGCAGATGTTGCTAGGAAACAGACTGTTATAAACAATGCTCTACAAAACTTGATGGCTTGTGTACAATCTGTTCGTGATAATATAAAACCAGAGGCATCTAATATTCCTGGCAATACTAGGAAACGATCCCGGAATGTCTTCGAGGTCATCTCAGATGGTGAAGATTGCACTATAATTGAATAGTCTACTTCCAGATGGTGAGTATTTTGTTTCAAAATTATCACAAGGAGATAAAACTGTAACCCAACGTGATATAACTGAAATTAATGCTGAAATGATGTTAGAATAATGTTAAACAAAGTAAAGCAAGATGTTAAGATACATAATGTTTTATTTGTATTTCTAAAAAAACAGACAGTCATCAAGGAAAGTCTATCATACTGTCTCTTACATAGAAATATAAATAAATCCTTTAACGACCTAAACCCTTATTTATAGACTTCAAAGAAGAATTACAAGTTTTCAATGGGAAACCGAAGACAAAAAAGATTGTGAAAAACAAGCTACGCCTCCAACTTACTTAATAAACTATTCCTGACACATCTCCTTTTCTAATGATGTTTTCAAACTCGTTACATGTGGAAAAATCTCATAGATGATGTTTTAAATAATGGTTTTTAGTCGTTTGAACTTATATATCTTTTCTTTTAAAATGTTAAATTTGTCTAGACCTATGGTACTCTAGAGAAAGTCATGTTGCACTAACATGAAAATGGTACGGATTTCTAGAGAA
Source organism: Tridacna crocea (assembly GCA_943736015.1). Lineage (NCBI taxonomy): Eukaryota > Metazoa > Mollusca > Bivalvia > Cardiida > Cardiidae > Tridacna > Tridacna crocea. The sequence continues at coordinate 10,089,785 of OX031057.1, read as the reverse complement.
AGTCATGATAAAATATACTATGTTGCTCATGAAGATGATGGAGAGCAAAAATACTATTCAATGACAAATGCATAGAATATTTAGGATGAAAATAACAATAAAAAAAACATACATTTACATGTATACTTTCAGGTTGATGGAACACTCACAACGAAATAGTATAAAAAACACGACAGAGGTAGCAGCGAAACAGCGGTAGCTAGACTGGGTAAAGCCGAAATGCTTATCTGAAGAATGAATCCTTCTATGTTTGTTTGCAAATGGAAATATGACGTCTACTACGGAATTTTATCCCAAAATATCACGCTTCCAATGTTTTTAAAACATATTTGATATGTATCATTGAAATAATATTTGATATGTATTATTGCATCCATATTGTTTATTTTGTGTGTTGTGTAAGAAAAGACTATGATAGAAAGTTTTTTCCAACTATTATTTTCTATCTCGAGAGATTTGTTCTACATGCTATTTCTTCCCTTGATATGTATGCCCTTACTAGAAAGCTTTTAGAAACATGGTAGGAAAAGGAGAATTATTTTCAATTCCTCTTTTCCATAATGTTTGCAACTGTACCAGACAACTACCAGTTTTTGTATACTTATCTTCTCAATTTGGAAGAGTCTAAAATGCTACAGCAGGGAAAGGGATGAAAGAATGTGGTGATATATCAAAAAATTATTGAAAACCCTCAATAGAACTTAATGAAATATTTGACAACCATAAATAAAATTTAAAACGCATTGTTGTTTGTCCATTACCACGCTGTGGAGGTTACTGCTCCTATCAACGTACCCGCTACAGTGAAAAACATGGCTGCGCCCAAGAATTTTGCTAGGCAAGTACCAAAACATACTTCTATAACAATCAGATGAATAGATGTGCAGTATATGGTTGTCGCACGGAATGTCTGGGATGTCAATGCATATTTCTGTAACGTTCTTTTGGTGGTTGGTTATTTGTTAAAGACGTTTAATCCAACAAACTTCTGCCAATGACTATGATTTTTGAATAATTAACACGGGGCAGTCGGCAAAAAACTTTGTTAAACAAACACAATTATCTGAAGTTTGTGCTTTGCCAAGTGATTTACATATGCTTTATTCAACACAGCTCTAAACAAAAACTATACGAAATGCATTACAGAGCAACTTTCTGTCAGTTTTTGCAGACAACGCCCCGTGTTCCAGAACTCAATAAAACGATCCTGCTCCTGAGTTGAAACAGAAAGATGCGATTGTGTACGAGTTTTATCAAACATTTTTTTTTTCTTGATCAGTTTATTTAAACTGTCTATTTGTCCTTTTTCTTGATCAGTATATTTAACTGTCTATTTGTCCGACTTTAGGTTTTTCTGTCCGTCAGGTTTATTGTCCTTTTGATGCTTTTGAAATAAATTGCCATTATATACATGAAGAGCTTGATGACATAAAGTATCATGCAAAGGGTGTATTACTATCATAACTATCATGCAGAAGATCCATAACTATTATAGCTATCATCTTCGATATCGTCATCACAAGAATCCTCTTCGTTGATATAAATTTATAATAATGATCATCAATTTACAATAAAGATCATCAATGAACAACCATTCATATGCCTTGTCAGCTGCACACATAAAAGTATCAAGTTTACATCTACTAATATGATTTAGATATCAGCCTTACTCTGTGAAAAGGGTGCTTGATGCAACCACTAAAATTAAAGTATCTGACCAGATCAGCCTGCGCAGTCCGCTAAGATATTTCGCTATATGTCAATTTTCGGTGTATTCATGGACTAGTCTACCGAAGGAATGATTTTTTTTTAAATGTTTATTATGGCTCCTTAAGTAATTGATGGGTTGCTTTGTACCGTGAATTATGCAGATGCATTAATTCCTCTTTTCACAGAGAACGACTCCAAAGTATTAATCCTTTCACACCTTTGCAAAACAGTAGACCCCTACAGCATGAATCGAAAACTCGCAATTACAGTTTTCTTGTGATCAACTGTTTTCATTATGGTTGAGTACTGCGAAGTCCAGTCGAAATTCCCTATGCAAATTGGTGCGTTTTGATGGTGCATTACGCCGCTTCCGGCGATACATACATGTATATTTTTATCACATCACATTAAATATTTTATTCCCGATATTTCTAGGATACATCAATCTAACTCTGCAGCTACTCTGTTCCGTGTCATAACTAGCAGGACTAGGGCCGACAGAAGTGATCGAACCAGGATTTCTTATTACAAGTTAGTAATCCTGACCACCTAACCACAGAAGATTATCCTATGAAAGCTAAGTATACATTATGAAACAATCAGTGCAACTTCCATAATGGCTGAGTGTTGCCTTTTTTTTTTTTCGAATTGGACCCGTTTTTATCAGTGCTTAATTCATTGAAAATGCATTATTTCAGGATGATTTTTCCTTATGGACTCTATGAACATCTTACCGAGATCTCGCTTAGCTTGGTAGGTCAGTCATAAACAAGGCTTGAAACATGCACAATGGCTCTGTTCAACAGCTCAGCCAAACTCTTTTCGGAGATCGATAATCATCATTGCAAAAGGTTTCACTTTTCTTTCACCGTATGTCATTTTTCGAAGACGTTGATCTGGGATAGCAGCCAGTAGCTTTTAAGTATATCTATGCGAATCATTTGTAGTATATAACAATGAGTTGGGCAGAGTTGGGGAAGATGCCCAAGAACAATGGAATCATTCACGCGGGACTGCCCACGAACAATGGTTATTATTCCTGAGAACAATGGGTATACAAGACCGGAAATGCCAATCCTCGATGACGTCATATAACGGGATAATAGGTTGGGGAATTTGGGGAAGTCGGTGGCACCTGCCCCAAAACAATGGAATCATGCACGCGTGACTACCCACGAACTATGGGAAAGTATTCCGAGAACAATGGGGTAAGTATCGCGTGTCTGCCCGGAAACAGTGACGTCATACCGCAAGACTGCCAAGTACCCCGTGACCCCTCCAGAAAACAAAAGGATAAAGATCTGAGAATAATGGGGTATGTATCGTATGTCTTCTTGCAGTCCTGTGACTCATACCACGGAACAATAGGATTATAATTTCGAGAACAATCGGATAAATATCGTTTTACCTACCACACCTTAATAATGTCATACCACCGAAAAAATGTGGACCTTAGGTTCGCTACCGTAACGTCCGTGATACGAATACAATCATGTTGAAAGCGGCGTTAAACACCTTTCAGAAATTTTCTCCTCGTGCGGTATCGTTTTACAATTGAAAACACACCTGCACGCACGGACAATGAGTTTTCCAACAAACCTTGTAGCCTCGAGGTTGGTGGCACGGAGATGGGTATTACACACTAGCCTCGGAGAATAAGGTAAATCGGGTGGCAGCACTCTTTTACGGGATGAGACATACGCTTTTAGAAACTGGAAAGGAACCCGGTTCACGAAAAGTAGACTTGCTCGCGTATTGTTTAACAAGAACATCAATGGAACAAGAATATGCGACATATCAATCCAATGTAAAGGATAAAACTCTATATTTATTGTCTGGCTCGTGGACGAGGTATCGATTTCAATTTGGTACGCGCCTATCAACTGATTAGAAATAACCGGATAAGATCAAGGACTCGATAAAATTGGTGGCATTTAACGACGCTATTTCAGCTATATCCCGAATGCCAGTGCGCCTATCCACGCTTTTCTGGATTTTCTAGTAGCTTTTTTTTTTCTGTTTGTCATGAAATGTTGTGGTATTGATAACAGGAAACAATTCATGACGGCATTATAATCAAAGCGGATAAACATAGAGGGGTTTATCTATAACCTTCCACAATAACGTCACAGGTTCTTCCCCGACTCGTCACCATACATTTCTGGAATCGATTAAATCCTCCAGGAAGCAATGTTTTACGCTCTCAATCAACATTCCAAGCTATTAGGGGTATTACTTCAGTTTACACCACTGAAAGTCATGTAAGCTATACTAAACGGGGTAAATACTCGACGAAGCGAGTATCAACTATTTCAATATAGGGGTCGCACGCCTTGTCGAGTATTAAATTTCAAATACCCCTGGTTTACCCTTTTTCTATCGAGCCTAGTTAAACTAATCCACAATAAAGGGATCGTGCAGGTGTTATTTTTTAATTATTTTTTTATAAATCATTAACGATCTGTTTGACGTTGTATTTGATCCCCTCCAACTCATTTAGAATGAGTTGGAGGTTTGCCTCCAACTTCTTCAGTTTTTTGATTACTTGGCCCTGTAAAAAAAAAATAAACAAGTGATTAGAACAAGTTCTGAGGTAATTAACCCTTTACCAGTTAAGATATGGTTTTTACGGCCCTGGTGTAGAAAGCTTTTGAAAACAATCTGGGAAAAGCAGAAAATGATCCCGGGATACACCAGGAGTCCTGACTCCGTACTCGGGAAGCAATCACCGATTGAAAACAACGACGTGAAAACTCGTTTCCCGATTGAAATACACATCAATGGATTTAACCCTACCTAAAGAGTGTATTTGTGAAATGTTAATGACCCCGACACGTCATTGTAAAGTTCGCGGGTTAAGTTTCGGGTAGACAGACGGACTGACACCGGTAAAACAATATGACCGGGCAGATGAGTTGAATACTGCGAAGAATTTAACGATTCATTGCATACACACTTCTAGCGTTCTATCAAAGTTTTACCAGATGGATGGAGGTGGGGTGCCACTCAATGTCATGCTGGGATGGGGACAGTATTGGCGCTGCCGCGTCTTTCCCCGGAAAAAGCGTCCGCCTTACTTTGGACTGAAAGATAAACGCGGAAAAAGAGTTAAAAGTTAGTTCAACAAGCATGTCACAACACAGAGAATCGCGACTGCCACCATTTTTACGATCTTTAAACGTTTTCTAAGATTATGATCTTTGGAAATCAATCCTTCTTCTACACTTTCGATCGCTTCGCACATCATATGCAAAGACGTATAATTCTGATCTTGAGGACCCCGGATTTTTTCGGACATCTTCAAGATGCGTATTCGCTTGTTTACGTTTTCCGACTAATAGCAATTTTATACGACGAACGTTTTTATAGTTTTAAAATCTGATTTGTTGTATCGCTTTTGCTGTATCCGGTCCCAGTTTGAGTGCGGATACCTCTTGCAGTAACTCTCTACTCCCAAAATCCTGGATGCCGTTCTGTTATCTCAAATGCGACTGAAGGCCGCGGCGAGAAGGCGCTTCGGATTTTCGTTGGGACACTGTATGATATCATTTATGTATCAACGTTTCGATTTGTCGAGGATACGCGCTTTTTAAAAGATCGACTTGATCAAACATGTATCCTAAACTAAATGCAAACAACTCCCAATTAGACCCCCAGTTCGCGAGAATATTCTATCAGTTCGACTTCGGTTACGCGACTATCCATTTTGAAAGCTCAACACCGATACTATTCTTTCGACAATTTAACTCGGAATGAAATAAATTCCTACTTATTCCTTGGTATGAGAAACATTCCGTTATGTCATTCGGGAATGATACTTACCTCATTGTTTTCAAAATATAATCCTATTGTTTTCTGGTATTAGTCACTAGCGCCACAGGCGGTCTTGGGGTATGACGTCACTGTTTCCGTGCAGACACGCGATATTTACCCCATTCTCCTCGAAATAATACTCCTATTGTTTTCTGATATGACTTACGAGGGATGGCACCCAAGTTCCCCAACCTATCGTTCCGTTATATGACGTCATCGAGGATTGGCATTTCCGGTCTTGTATACCCATTGTTCTCCGGAATTGTTCCTGTGCAGTCACGCGTGAATGATTCCATTGTTCTGGAGCATCTTCCCCAACTTCCCCGAATTCCCTAACCTATTATCCCGTGATATGACGTCATCGAGCATTGGCTTTTCCGGTCTTGTATACCCATTGTTCTCCGGAATAATACCCCAATTGACGATTTGCCAATCAAATTTGATATAAGCGATATTTCCATTTTATCGTAAGCGGCGCACCGGAAGTATCACGTGACACCGGACAATTAAAGCATTATTTCAATGACAAATACCGTATGTCCCGTTCACAAATCCTTTAAATTTGGACAAATTCACCACTGAAAAGTTACATAGTAAGAAATCTATATGAAATCAATTCTAACACAATTTATTCATATTTCATGACATTGCTTTTGAAAAAAATAATTAGGAATAGACAAAATACGCATTTTATGAGACCGTATTCAAATAAAGAGCATGTAGAAAGTAAGAATGAACTTACCCTCTGTAACCTGTATAAAATTCATAATCGCGTCCACTAATGACCACCAAACGGGTAAATAAATATGAAACAAAAGATGAGAAGGGTCAATTTAATGTGACACGTGTGTGTTAATCTGTAAGAAGTAAGTACATTACAGCTGTTCTAAAGGTCTTCCGCACAGTGCGATACCGAGATCAAAGGAACACCGAGTTAACCCTTCACCAAATTTTCTTTTGTAAAACTGCACTAGACGCGTATTTTTAAATACACATACTCAAAATGAAGCTTGAATAATTATTTTGTGAAGAACATATGGAAGGTTTAAAATTTGATCTGAAGCCACGTTTCTTTTGTTCATGATCTATAATATGAAGTTATTCGTCAATAGGAACATGCCTGAAACTGCAATAAAGACGTTTGTTAATAGTGCTATAATATCAGTAAATGGACTGTACCTGTCTTTCTGAAGACACTGGACAGCTATTTAGCTATTTAACCGTTTATTTACAAAAGTATTCCGAGTTTTGGGGATCCGGAAAAAAGGGGCAGGCGTGCTGATTTTGCACACTTTATGTTATTTGTCTCACTTCTTCAACCTTACCACCCCCCCCCCCAAAAAAAAGAAAAAAAGTAATCAATATAAAGTTCAGAGACATAGATCTGTGAAAAATGAATTTTCCAAGTGTGAAAGAAAATATTGTGGAAAAGAAAGGAAGGGCTTGCAACAAGCACTTTCTTCTGTTCCAACAATGTTCTTTTACTTTTTCAAGGACAATTACAACCATTTGGCCCACTTTTATTCAATCGTCTCTACATGTTAAGTATCTGGACGAGTCCAAAGTGTTGACATCGGGTGAAAACATTCACGGTAACTATTTAACCCTTTATCAGACGACAAAATTTTAGACTGGACAAAATTGAAAGCACTTGTAGATGACAAAATAAACGTAACTCAAAAATTGACATTCGATTCCAGCAGGGTATGAAACATTGTGGGAAATGGAGAAAATGCTTGTTACCATCACGGTAACTATTTAACCTTTTATCAGACGACAAAATTTTAGACTGGACAAAATTGAAAGCACTTGTAGATGACAAAATAAATGTAACTCAAAAATTGACATTCGATTACAGCAGGGTATGAAACATTGTGGGAAATGGAGAAAATGCTTGTTACCAGCAGTTTCTCCTTTTCCCACAATGTTTTCAAAAGGCTTATATCCCACGGTCATAAAAACCAGAAAATGTTTGGTAAAAGGTTAAAATACTATACCACATAACCCAAGCTTTTTACGACCCTGAGAAATATAGCTTTTGTAAATGTTGTTAAATAGGGATAAAGTTCTGGTAACCAACATTTTCTCCTTTTTCTTTGCTATCCAAAATAGCGAAAAAAGGGGGAAATAACATTTATATAACTGCAATAGACCTTTCCTATTTTTATGTCTGATTGGTCAACTAATGTTTGCCGAATTCTGTAGCTAAGTTTGTATCTTACAGGCTCGAAATCCAGGGGTCGGTGGCTTGAATTCTTTTTAGAAAATGATTCCAGTATCTGCAAATAGACAGACACAGTCTATTTACCAAAAACTGTGACATTATACAGTTTGAATTTACAGCAAAAATCCTGATTTTGAAATAACATTTAGAATATCTATAGCTGCAGTTTTGTCATGTTCCTGCATGAACTACCTTATCAGTAGACTAAATGCGTGCCATACTTGTTTTAATTGAAAAGTTAGTAAAGGGTTAGCTGGGTGTTCTTTTGATCTCGGTATTTCACCGTCAAGGTGGGTGCATCTATTTGAAAAGCTGTTATGTTCTTCTTAGGCACCGACTAACACACTCGTGTCATAGTTAATTGTTTATTACGTTCAGTCTGACGTTGATCACTTGTAAAGGTTTGGAATTGTTTAAATCTGTTACATGGGGTAAGTCTGTAAGTTGTGACTGGCTGTACACCTGTACACATTACATACGTTATAGTTAGCAAATTTGTTGTAACTGTACTTCTTCCCATGATTATTTTTGCTATTTTTAGCTCTATTCCAGATCAGAATGCACTTTATTTATTTATTTATACATCATATGCAGTGCAGCCTGATTTCAAGTTGTGATTCACATTTATTTTGTCATCTGCAAATGCCTTCAGTTTGGACTAGTTGAAAATTGTGACGTTTGGTAAACAGTTATGTACCTGTTATAAAATTACTGATTTTCCCAATTTAGACAATTTATGTTGACCTTTCTCTAAACTTTCTACTCTTTCTCTTTTTTAAACTATCAAGGTCCAATCACATTATTGTTTCTATGTCATTTAATTATTTATATTTCCATACTGTATGTTGTACATACGTGGATAAAATAAAGCTTATTGAATTGAATTGAATTGAATTGTTCTAATCATTGGCCCTTAAAGATGCATTTTTCTGTCCGAACATTTTTTTTTAAAATGCATTATTATGTAACCTGATTTAACCGGTCCCAGTTTATATAGTTGCACTAATTTCTTTCGAATTCTTTCGAATTTGGTTTTCAAGTTATTAAACCTTATCCTGCTAAATGAATCAAATGAATCAAATGACACTTTTAAAGTCGATAGTAAAAACTCTAATATTATTTCAAAGGAATATCTCCAGGTAAAATATCTCCGTATCGGACAGTGTAGATCTAGGATCAGACTGCACTTTTTTCTTAGTCCGATCTTGATCTAAATTGTCTGCAAAAGGTCATTGAGTCGGGCTTCGCAGCATAAGGGTTAATGCAGTCTGCATACAAAAAGTTCTATCAACACGCCCGACAGGAGACAGCGCTTATGATACCGCTTTAATCTCTGTAGTTTACTGAAAGATTGACAAAACAACAGTTCTTTTTTTGTGTGTGCCTTCGAAAAAGATAATAAAACTACCGGCATGGCCGATTTAGGATTTTTGTTGTCTGTCTTACCGCGTTTAGGGTGAATTCCATTGAAAAAATATGACCCTTTCACTATTCGGCATATTCAAGATTGGGAAAGATTGTCCGGTGGAGAGTACTCGCAAGGGAAGTAACTCGTGGTGACGCGTCAGTAACGGAATTTGGCAGATGGTCTATTGTTCTTGGGCAGTCACGCGTGCATGATTCCATTGTTTTGGGGCAGGTGCCACCGACTTCCCCAAATTCCCTAACCTATTATCCCGTTATATGACGTCATCGAGTATTGCAGTGTTGCTTCTAGGATTTTCCAAAGAGGGGCCCTTGGGCCCCCTCACTTCCAAAAAAGGGGCCCCTTACTCATGAAATGGGGCCTCAAATTTGCATTATTATTTTTGTGTCTTAACCCTTTCCCATAATAATTTCAGTTTATAAAGTGTTGCAAAACACGTTATTACGAGATTTTTCGCCTTAGACCGACTTTCTTTTTGCGTTATTATGGTGGTTTTGAATTCACATTATTACGTGTTTTTGATAATAATATTTACCTTCATTTTGACCCCTTTAAGCTTTCGTATTTAGGCTTTCGTAACAAAGTGACCATTTTCCGAAATCCGTTCCGTTTTCATATTTCTGTGTTTTTAAAAGTAAAGTATATGCGACTTTTAAGTAAGCGTCAATAATGTATGAAATGAATTTATTCAGCATTGACCACTTTCATACACAACTGTGTACATAAAATTGTTACAAACAACTTAACGTCATGAAATAAATTGAGAAGACATCAGGGCCTACTAACCAAATCCGCCCACGCTCGCTTTTCCAAACAATCCCTGGTTTTTACGGGTCTGAAATAGTGGCCTTTTCCCACAATGTTTTCTACCCTATCATAGACAGAAATCATCTTTTCAGCAAGAGTTGAATTGTCGTCTGCAAATGCTTTCAATTTGGTCTTGTCCAAAACCTTGTCGTTTGGGAAAGCGTTAAACACAGACTGCACTGCATACCATTCTCCGTATTTTCAAGCCACGGCCAGGAGTCTTGAAACAGTTTCGTCTTTTTCTGTTTGCCTGGTCCATCATTACTTTGACCTTGTGTCGAATTTTCTACTGTCAGATTCATTAATCACATCAACCCTACCATTATTTCCTTCAAAAACCGGCCGTGGTTCCTCGGCACTACAGTCAGTTGCCTTACCGAAGTTAAAATCAAATAATGTCCGCTTCATTTTATTTTTTGAAAATTCGTACGATAGAACTCAACAATCTTGAACATGATCAATGACGCATGAGGTCAAGGTTATCGAATTATAAAACGAAGACGGTGATTGGCTGAAAATGAAGCTAAATCAACTTTCAAACCAACCGCTGTCCTCGATACACAATAATGGCGGATAGCTTCATAGTATGGAATGAATGAATGAATGAATGGTGTTTTATGGCCCGTCGACAACTTAGGTCATATTGGGCGCACTTACATATAAAATTATGCATCTGCTTTAAGTTATACTGTGAAACATTGACACAGATGAGAAATAATAAAGAAGCAACCTTGTTTACAGGATAAAAAGTTAACTTTGAAAAGGTCAATAGGCCTTAAAATGTAATACTTGTAAATTAAACAACAAAATAAATATTGAGAAACAGGGCTTCCCTATTTACTCAATCATTTTAATAGAACCCCCTTAAAGGGGGATAAACACTGTTTGTTTAAGACCGTCTGTAAAAAGTGAAATGTCAAAAAAGTAAAACTAAATCTTCTTAAAAAGGTTAACTTCTTTCAGAAAATCGAATAGAGATTCTAATTTCACAGTATCAAACAAAGTTTTTAAACTATCAACATGAAAGTATTTATCCCTACACGGTGCAAGATCTGTGCATTCTATCAGTAAATGCTTGACAGAAAAAAATGTATTGCATGGGATACATACAGGAGGCTCTTCTCCTTTGAGAAGATATGAGTGCGTCATATGGGTATGACCTATTCTCAAACGGGCCAAAATAACTTCCTCTCGACGGTTTGACCGTAACCCAGGGAGCCATTCACTTGTATTTGGCTTGATAGCGAATAATTTATTCTCTTGATTTGAAGGATCGCTCCAAGATCTTTGCCAAACACCATTAATAAAACTATTAATAAGAGGTTTAAAATCACTAAAAGGAACTTTAAAAGGTAAAATTTCTAGTGATAATGCGTCCTTGGCAGCTTTATCTGCCTCTTCATTACCACTAATACCAATATGGCTGGGGAGCCAGCAGAAAACTATATCAGCTCCTTCGCATAATCTGGACAATTTCTCAAGGAGACTGACTACATGCGGATTATCCGTTTTCTCACCCTCAAGTGCTTGCATAACTGATAAAGAATCAGTATATATAATGTATCGCCAATAGCCATCTTGTTCAATATGGTTGAGGGCAAGGTCAATCGCTTTTAGCTCTGCAGAGAAAATAGACGAATTATTAGGTAACCGGAACTGATACAATTCACCGTCAAGGATGGCAGCCGAAGCAACCTTTACCCCATCTTTTGAACCATCTGTGTAGATTTCTTCATGAGTATAATATTGTTCTTTGACTTCAAGGAATTTAGTTTTGAAAATCATTGGATCTGTAGTAGCTTTCTTATCTGAAGCAAGATTGTAAATATAAGTGGGACTTTTGGAAGTCCATAATGGAACTTCAGAAATCCTATGGCTTGCTACATTCTCGAGATCACAATCAAGGCAATTCATATCCGCTTCACAGCGTAAACTAAAAGGAGGTATAACTTTGTCTCTTTCTAAAAATTCATCCTTGTACAATGCTTCAAATACTATTTCATGAGTTGGGTTGTCAGGATTTGATTTTAACTTTAAGTAATATTGCAAGGAGAGTTTCTTCCTGCGTAAATTTAGAGATGGTTCATTAGCTTCAGCATATAAGCTATTGACGGGAGATGTCCTGAAAGCGCCAAGCGCTAATCGCAAACCTTGGTTGTGGATAGAATCCAACTTGCGAAGGTACGATTGTCGGGCTGAGCCATATACGACACAGCCGTAATCTAACTTGGATCGGACAAGCGATCTATACAGTCTAAGTAAGACTTTTCTGTCGGCTCCCCAGTCCATGCTGGAGACAACTCGTAAAAGATTAAGAGCTTTTTGGCATTTATTACTTAAGTAATTGATATGTCGAATAAACGACAGTTTAGAGTCAAATAAAAGACCTAAAAATTTGAATTCAGGCACGACTTCAATTTGTATCCCATCTAATGTAAGCTCAGGATCTAAGTGTAATTTTCTTGATTGGCAGAAATGCATGCATTTGGTCTTGGTTTTAGAAAATTTGAAACCATTTTCTCTTGACCACTTGCTTAAATTATTCAGTACTTGCTGTAATTGCCGCTCTATTGTATGCATATGCTTGGATCTATAAGAAATACAGAAGTCGTCAACATACAAAAAGCATTCCACGCCAGGGCACACAGACTTCACAATATTGTTGATTTTGACACTGAACAGTGTAACAGAGAGAATGCTTCCCTGGGGAACGCCCATTTCTTGTTCATGAGGGTTTGAGAGAGTATCTCCAACCCGAACTCTAAAATGACGTTCATTCAAAAATGCCGAAATGAAATAAGCAAGGCGACCTCTTACACCGAAATCATGGAGGTCGTTCATGATTCCATACTTCCATGTGGTATCGTAAGCACTTTCGAGGTCGAAAAATACAGAAACAATATGTTCCTTTTTTATAAAAGCTTCGCGAATAAATGTTTCGAAGCGAACTAAATGGTCGAGAGTGCCTCTTTGTTTACGAAAACCGCTTTGAACGGTAGCAATAAGTTTGTTTTTCTCTAAAAACCAAACAAGCCGGTCATTGACCATCCTTTCCATAGTTTTGCAAATACAACTTGTTAAGGCTATAGGGCGATAGTTCGTAGGATTTGTCGAGTCTTTACCCGGTTTTGGTATGGGAATTACAATGGCCTCCTTCCAGGAATCTGGGAGAATACCAGTATGCCAGACTTGATTAAAAATGCGAAGTAGACAGTCGAGGGATCGAAATGGTAAATGCTTCAAAAACTGGTAATGGATGTCGTCACATCCAACAGCAGTGTCATGACACTTCTTTAATGCTTTCGTCAGTTCTTTTATAGTGAAATCTTTATTGTAATGTTCATTGTTATTCGACTTAAAATTTAACTTTGTTTTTTCTTTAATGTTTTGAAATTTCTGAAATGCTGTCGAATAATTTGAAGAAGAGGATTTCTCTGCAAAGGTGTCAGCTAAGACATCTGCAATATCTGCTTTGGAGGTGACGACATCATCACCAACATTTAAGTGTCCAACATTTAATGAGGAGTTTTTGCCGTTAATTTTCCGGATCATGTCCCATGTCTTTTTGACAGACGATCTAGAATTTAATCTAGACACGTACTGTCGCCAAGACGTACGTTTACTTTGCTTGATAGTCCGACGTGCTTTTGCACGAGCAATTTTAAACTTTGAAAGATTTTCCTGAGTTGGTCTCAGGTTAAATTGTCTGAGAACAGATTTTCTTTGTGTTATAGCCTTTTTGCAATCATCATTAAACCATGGCTTGTTTGGGTGCTTTGGATTTGTCGAAGTTCGAGGAATTGACTTTTCAGCAGCCGAATAAATCAAGGAAGTGAAGAGCTCAGCAGGATTTTCACAATCTTCAAAAGCACTGGGATGAATTGTTTGTTCGCAATGAATTCTGAATTGTTCCCAATTCGCTTTGTGAAGTTGCCAACGTTGAGGACGTTGTTGTACTGAAGGTCCTACTTCCGATACTTTTATCGGGAAGTGATCACTTCCATGAAGGTCATCACAAACGTTCCAGTTAAAATCTGGAACAATTCCAGGGCTGCAAATAGTAAGATCCAGTGATGAGTAAGAACCAGTAGCAGGATGAAGATAGGTTGAACACTTATCATTTAGCAGAACAAGGTCGTGCTTCGTGATAAAATCCTCAATAACTCGACCCTTGTCATTAGTATCTGAACATCCCCATAATGTATGGTGGGAATTAAAGTCTCCCAGTATAATGAAAGGCTCTGGCAATTGATCTACAAGATTATCGAGTTTCTTGACATCAATAGGCGAGCTAGGTGGAAGATAGATAGAACACAAAGTAATAGTCTTATTCAGGGTAATGTTAACCGCCACAGCTTGTAAAGAAGTTTCAAGCATGATAGGATGATGAGGGACATTGTTATTCACAATCACGGCAACACCTCCTGAAGCTTTATCTGTACCAATAAAGTTTTTCAAGTAACTAGAGTGATACTTTAAATTAAACTTGTCAGAGTCTTTAAGAAATGTCTCTTGTAAGCAAACTGCTACTGGTTTCTGTTCGTTTACTAAAAGGTTTAGTTCCTCAAAGTTGGCTTTAATACTACGACAATTCCATTGCAGAATGTTATTAATCATTGCTAGATTTAAGGTAAAGTACACACCACAAATCAATGGAAGTATGTATTTATTCATCTTTTGTTGTTGAGTTTGATGATTCTTCCGTGCTTGTTTGTATTTGACTCTGCTTGTGAGTCGTCTGCTTCCATGTCTTCATCAAGACATTGGAAGCGGTTAAAATTTTGTATTTCATCATCGGATCCTTTCGGAAACCGATCTGGTTGTACTTTTTTTGGCGATTTGTTGCGACTTGATGTTTGACTTAATATTTTATTTCCTCTAATACTTTCAGTTGGCTTTTGAGTTTTTTTACTAGCAGATTCTTGTTTTGTCTGATTAACTGTTTGTACAGCGACATCGACAGTTTGTGTTTGAGCGTCTTTTACCTCTTTAGGTGTGCCATTCCTTTTGGTAACTGTAGAATAGAGGTTCGCTAGAGTTAATCGACTGTCCACAATTTTTCTTGCTTCGGGAAACGAGAGACTTTCTTTGTACTTGATGGTTACGATTTCTTTCTCTCGTTTCCAAACTGGACATGTTCGCGATGTAGCTCCATGTTCACCGCCACAATTTGCACATTTTATGTGATTTTTACAGTTTGATGAATCATGAGCACTAGCCACTTCACCACAATGTCTACAGAGAGCCTCAGAACTAGCTTTTGTACATTTACGTTCATGATGCCCGTATTTGTAACAAGTGTAACATTGAAGTGGATTAGGAATATACAAGTCCACACCCACATTCAAATAGCCAACTTTCAAGGATTTCGGTAAAATTGCAGAGTTAAAGGTAATGACAATCGTGTTGGTCTCTCGCTTTATTCCGTCTCTATACACTGTTATACGTCTTGCAGCCGTAACGTGTTGAGTAGAGAGTTCTTGGACAATTTCTTCTTCCGATACACCTGCAAGATCTGGGCATCGAATGATTCCACGTGTTGTATTTAAACTCCCGTGCGGAGAACATTTGGCAGGGATCTGAAAGAAGTGCTTAATTTTCATAAGGTTTTCTGCATGTTTTGGTTTCTCTACTTCAACTAATAGCGAGCCAGAGGAGAGCTTTTTAACTGTTTTAGGTGAACCAGCAATAGACAACAGAACCTTTTGAATTACAAAAGGTGATAGTTTAGTAAGTGGCTGATCAGGAACAGTTGATTCTATCAGTAAAAAGCGAGGAAAAGGAGAGGTCGATTGAGTGGTTTCAGAGTCGGCATCAAGTTGGTCGCGTGTTCTTTTTTTGTTTTGGGGATCCATGGTTAAAGGAAAAATGTTCATCATCCATGACCCCACCCACCGCGGAGTCCAACGAGGGGATATGGCTAATGGAGCGGGTATCCAGCTCCCCATACCAGGGTTACATCGATGGTATACTCAGATGCCATGAATAAGTCGAAGCGACAAGGAAAAAACATGGATAGTCCCCCAGATCAGGGATTTACCATGGCAGTCGAAGTCCCAACGAAAAATCCACATCACCCAATTAGCCCATAAGCCTATATAAGACCAGGACTTTAAAGTACGTATCAAAGTAAAAGGTAAAAAGGCACTTTTCAAGCAAACAATAATTATGGGTTTAATACGTTAGAATATTCCATCGAGAATGAAGAACAGATGGAGTATGGCAGTAAAACAGGAAAAAGGTATCAAATATTCCAAGTTTGCTTTAGATTCAGAAATTTTGAGTTTCAAACAGTATAGCAAGACGCATGCAGAAAGGAAGCATCTGTATACAGATGCCTTCCCCCCATACAGCTCCACCAAAACATTACAGATATACATAAAATGTGCCCAATCTTAAAACGACCAGCCGATTGCACTAGACCGGGCCCATCTAGGCTCTCGTTTACACAGAAGCCGAGGCCAAAGCAGTGTGTTAGAGAGCTGGAGATCCCTGGGCTCCCTTCAACTGCCAGGACCCTCTTTTCCTGCTTACGAGTCTCCACCCACGGCAAACAGGCGGGTCCATCGGTGGGGTCTTACCACTCTGCAGGACGGCAGCCGGCGAATTCTATCCCCCGTCCGGCTGGGGATTCATAGTATGGTGGCACACCGATCTTTTTTTAGACTGGCGCACCTGACGGCGAAAATTGCGGGAAGCTATGTAATCGTGCGGCATGAGGGGCGCACACCAATGAATTGTTTGCGCCAATCCTTTAATTTTCGCGGGATTCCCGCAATCCCGCGCCCTAGAAGCAACACTGGGATTGGCATTTCCGGTCTTGTATACCCATTGTTCTCCGGAATAATAACCATTGTTCGTGGGCAGTCACGCGTGAATGATTCCATTGATCTTGGGCATCTTCCCCAACTCTGCCCAACTCATTGTTATATACTACTGGTAGTTATTTGCGAGTTATTGGTGCAAGGCAAAGTAAAGATGCAGACTTAATACTAGGTAAATCTAGAAAGGTCATTCATAAGAAAGTGATTTCTGTGATGTGGTTGAAATGAATAACGCTGAAACAAACAAAACTCACAACCAACACAATTTAATCTTTATTTGGAAATTCGAATTCATGTCAAAGACTTATTGAACATAATGTAAACTACTTATCTAATTGATAAAAGTGAAAAAAAAAAAACATTACTACGAATTTTCCATGCGCGTTAACTACGACTTTTAAACGCGTGTTTGCTAGATTTTTTTTACCTTAGTGCGAGGTGTTTTTTTTGCGTTGTTACGTTGAATTCACGGTATTACGAAATTTTCGCGTTTCTGCGACTTAAAAACGTTAAAGGTGGGTATTTAGAATTTTCACATCACACCAAATCCAAAAATATATACATCACTGAAACTTGTATGAAAAAAAAATACAAATCATCAATAATTAAGAATCATATAATTACAAAAAAAAATTTGATGGTATTCCCTCACAAGGCTACGTAGCCTCTTAAGCTATTTTTAGATTTCCCGCCAAAAATAAAAAAAAACATTGTGGGAATGTTAAGTGACTGGCACGTGACTAATGACGCTTAAATTCCATTACATAACAACCACGTAATTATTTTTCATAATATTTTCCTCAGACACTATGTTTGAAGCTTTGTCTGTGCATTTCCAGTATCTATATAAGCGAGTTGCTCTTGTAAAAATAGAACATGTTTCCCGTCAATGTCGACCTGGGCCGTAGTAAATCTTTAATTTCTCTTGTTGTCGGATGGTTTTCGACTAATGAGGTTTTATGAATGACAATTATAAGGCTTTGGGAGTATAAGAATGATATTTTTGTATTTTTCTAAAATTTTCGTCCCAAATTCTGAAGGGCCACCTTTAAATTACGTGTTTAAACACACCTTATTACAAGATTTTTCGATTTCGTCCAACTATTTTAGGCTATTATATGTTTTAATTTCAGTTTATAAAGTGTTGCAAAACACGTTATTACGAGATTTTTCGCTACTTTCTTTTTGCGTTATTATGGTGTTTTTGAATTCACATTATTACGTGTTTTTGATAAAAATATTTACCTTCATTTTGACCCCTTTAAGCTTTCGTATTTAGGCTTTCGTAACAAGGTGACCATTTTCCGAAATCCTTTCCGTTTTCATATTTCTGTGTTTTTAAAAGTAAAGTATATGCGACTTTTTAGTAAGCGTCAATAATGCATGAAATGAATTTATTCAGCATTGACCACTTTCATACACAACTGTGTACATAAAATTGTTACAAACAACTTAACGTCATGAAATAAATTGAGAAGACATCAGGGCCTACAAACCAAATCCGCCCACGCTCGCTTTCTCTCTCACCTTTTCTCTCTCTCTCTCTCTCTCTCTCTCTCTCTCTCTCTTACTTCCTTCCCCCCTCCCTCCCCCTTTCTCTCCATTCTTTCCTCTCTCTCTCTTCACGATTGGTGTCTGATTCTGCCAGCTTAACAAAATTGGGGAGAGAAAAAGAGAACCAGAGATCGCCTGAATACATGTCCAATAATTAAGATTAGGCCTATCGATAGAGAGGGAAAAAAAGGTTCAACGTGTGCACTGCCATTCAAATATTTACTAAGCTACTTATCTGAAAGCGATTTACATGCACAGCGATCTGCAGAAAAGTTTAAATTGCAACTTTACTGAAAGATACTTATCTCATTGATAGAATACAATGTGAGAAAAAGAAAGAATACCCAATGTTGCTCATTCTACATCATTTTAATTAAAATTAGGATATATTTGGTACAGGGTTAAAACAGACACTGCACTTGGTTTTTTGGGTGTATATTCCTGTAGAATTTACTATAGTCTAACTGATCACATATATCGATGTCTATACATGTTCAACCGATTTGAATATTTAATCGGTCGTGCATATTGATGATTATTGCTATTATCAACGATGACGAACCGATGACTGTGACTACGATAATTAATATGGAACTAAAATAACAAAATTGTTGACTGTAACACTGACCCATACGCTTACCGTATTTCAGCTCAGGAACTGGATCGTTTTATTGAATTTAGGAGCATGTTACGTTGTAATAAAAAATGGCAAAATACCATTTAATAACTGCAATTTGATATTTTTTGGTTTATGGTTGTGAGGATAAACATTGTATTGGTCATTTAATACGACACAAACGTCAGAATATCGAATGTATATGCTTTACAAAGGTTTTTGGAGAATCCAGTAGTGTTTTTTTTTTCCAGAAATCGTATCCGCCGACGGAACTTTGTCGGATTAAACGTCTTCAACAAACTATTAACCACCAAAAAAACTACAGACTAACGTGTACTGACATCCAAGACATTCCGTGCGACAAAATAAAACTGTATATATATTCTATAACATGTAAAAAATATTATGTTTTTGTGCTTACCTTGTGGAACCTTATGGGCGCAGCCATGTTTCCTACTGGAGTGGGTACGTAAAATAGACAAGAGCAGTAACGTAAACCTGGAGCAAGTACGTAAGGTCTCTCCAGTGTGATTACTTAAATATCCAATATGTGAAGAAATATTTGCCAAACAGTGACTTCATTACTTAACCCCTTCCCTCATAAAAGTCACTTTGACATGTCTACAGCATGAGACTTTGAAATCAAATGTAACAAACAATTTCTCTTTTTCAAACGCTGTTTTCTACTTGACTGAAAATGATACTTGCTCAGATGTGAATGCTTTTCTGAGATAGTTCATATATCAGCGAACTGATCGATTTAGGTATAACACCATTTTTCAAAAGTTTTTCAGTTATGTTCGACAATCACTGCACCTACCAATATGTTCCCTACATTTACTCACCAACACAGTAAATATTCCGTCCAAGCCACTGATTGCATTCTCACATAGACTAATGACCTAACCCAGCGGTATATCAGGGAAAGGTTTAAATATCCAGAAATACAAAATATTCAATTATGGAATGATTCAAAAGCATAATGGAATGACTAAACTTTTTACCACACAATCCAGGCTTTTAACGGCCATTTAAAAGAAGCGTTTTGAAAACTGCTGGAAAAGGAGAAAGTGCTGGTAACTAGCATTTTCTCCCGCCGTGTTTTCTTTCTTTCCCACGGCAAA
This sequence comes from Tridacna crocea, assembly GCA_943736015.1. NCBI lineage: Eukaryota > Metazoa > Mollusca > Bivalvia > Cardiida > Cardiidae > Tridacna > Tridacna crocea. The sequence continues at coordinate 10,069,687 of OX031057.1, read as the reverse complement.
TTTCAATTTTTGCGTCGCTCATATTTTGTTGTCTACAAATCCTTTCAATTTGGATCAGTCTAACATTTTCTCTTTTGGTAAAGAATTAATCTATAAACTGCATTCGGACACATGCAATAACTTCATGTATAGCCCTAAATGAATATTGGTCAAGCAGGAGATCATACCATGATTCCTACAAAGCATAATGAAACAAAAAAATACACACAAGAAACAAGATGTGTTTGTGAAACACGAATGCCCCCCCCCCGAAATGGCCATTTTTTTGAGAAATGTAACCTTGATATTCGACCTTGACCTTTGCAGATGACTTTGACCTTGGTACTAGCAGATGCGTATTGGTGAGTTGTGCCTTCATACCAAATATGATACATGTAACTAAATTACTTTAGGAGTAATGGGAAAATGAAAATGGTAAGTTTTCACGTTAAGTTTCAACAGACAGACAGACCGGTAGGACAGACGGACAATGGTAAAATAATACGTCCCCCGATCTATCAATGGGGGGGGGGGGGGCATAAAAATACAGAAAGCCACTTTTTCTGGTTTCTATGATTTTCTAACAACAGATACATTTAGGAAGTCTGAACTGACTAGTTGACCCATTGCCAAACAATCCCATGTTTCAATGTCTGTCAAAAACAATGTGGGAAAGCAGAAATTGGTTTTAGCAAGTAATCAGTCCTTTGGCCACACTGTTTCCTAACCTATCAAACTACAATTCAGTAGTGCCAGCTTTTCACCAGTCTTCTGCAGATGCTTTCAATATGAAAGTCTAAAAACTTTTGTTTGGTAATTGGGTTAATTTACAACCACAATTGTTTTTAAACATAAAGAGTAAAAATTACTTAACTTTACAAACATGCTGAAAAAATACTCTACTGTAGTTTAGGAAAAATGGGAAAATGAAAATGTTAAGTTTGCACAGACAGAAAGACGGTAGCACAGACGGGGGCATAAAAATACAAACAGTTATAAAAAAGGTTATCAAATTATTACAGAACTGTAACCTCAGAAAGCCACTTTTTCTGGTTTCTATGATTTTCTAACTACAAATAAATTTAGGAAGTCTGAACTGACTAGTTGACCCATTGCCAAACAATCCCATGTTTCAATGTCTGGCAAAAACAATGTGGGAAAAGCAGACATTGGTTTTAACAAGTAATCAGTCCTTTGTTCACACTGTTTCATAACCTATCATAGACTACAATTCAGTATTATCAGCTTTTCACCAGTCTTCTGCAGAAGCTTTCAATATGAAAGTCTAAAAACTTTTGTTTGGTAATAGGGTTAAATTACAACCGAAATTGTTTTTAAAGATATAGAGTAAAAATTACTTCAGTACAGATAGCTTCACTTTACACTTAGTTTTCAAAACATGGTGAAAAAATACTCCACTGTAGAAAGTCGACATTAACACTTTTGTTCATTATTTTTTGGAAGGCGAGATTTTCATTCTCGCCTTCATATGTCACCGCTCGGCAGCTTGCTGAAAATGCCTCTGAACAGCATTACCAAAACGCCTTTCAAATAGTTCGATACTTCTCGAGTACATTAGAACAAAATAGTGTCGAGACCATTGTAAATTTAATCAGAACAGCAAGAAGAAACTTCAAGTTTCTAGAAGGAATGAAATCGAATTCGTAAAAAGCATCGTTTTTGACACAAATGCAAAATACTTTGGATCAATTCATTGATATAATCACGTTGCTACAGCAACGAATAAACCATAGCTAGTATAAGCCAATCGAAAGCTACTAACATGACGTCATTCGGACTACTTCCACTTCACAACGCATAAACAACTAACCAGTGGGATCGTACATGTAAATTTACTATCCCAGAACTAACCAATCGGATAGCTTCTTTGAATGACGTACCGCTGATAGACCCCTTTCCTCTGTTAGCAACCTTATTCTGTCTTTGTGAGGAGTAAAATTGAAATAAATTCCTTTGAATCATCAAGTGTTTAAACAAAATTTCCTCTTTCAAAGAAATATTTTTCTTTTATCAAAGTTGTGCTTGACTTTATGATTAATGACTGGGTTATTGTTACGCATCGGCGTGGCCGAGTTCTGATTCCGGAGACCCGTGAATAGAAAAAGGTAAATCAGTTGAAATCACAATAGATGTGTCATTTCGAAGTAGTTCTGGTCAGTATGATGTACCGATGTATATAGCCTTGGTTCCAGGCTGATCACTTCTTTCGTTATATACGAGTATGATCGGATTTTACTACGTCAAAAATGACAATAACATGATCTGTAACCGTTTTAACATGCAAAGAATTTTAACTTCTTTTGGTCAACACGTTGCTTAACGTTCAGCAATTATTCATAAATATTTAACCCTTTACCGCTCACTTGAAACGACTCTGAAAATCAAGCTTTTAAAAACATCGAGAGGAGAGGGGAAATTACAACCGAAAACCAGCATTTTTTTTTTCATTTTACCACAATGTTTCTACCATATCAAGAACAAATTTCGTCGCTAATTTGGGCCACCCTGAATTTGTCATCTGTATGAATCAGTGCTTTCAATGTCAACTTAAGTCTGAAATTTCTTTGTCAGGTAAAGAATAAACGCTTATCGCAATGAATTGTTATCATAATCACTTACCTCCGTCATTATTAGAACTGAAATCTTTACATTATATATTCCCATTTATTTTCCTCGAAAGAATTTCCTTCAACTAGATCTATACACTTTTTTCCAAAACTGAATAAGACAATGATAAAATTAACTTGACAGGGAGAATCCCCACTGTCCTATAGTGCATCGGACGTGTTCGTGATTTTCTAAGAACACGGACCAAGGACCTGTATCTGTGTAATTGTACACGACATATTTTTGTCGAACAAAGGAATAGGGTGTATCTCAATATTGACGAATTGGCAATCATTTTGCTTTCATGTTTGCCGACAAGTTGAACGTACATTCCGGTTACGCGGGATTAATGAAAGACAAGCGTTAATGTCAATGAACCCTTAGATCGTTTATTACGCCTGTCTCTTTTGAAGACAAGGCAGACGATTCTATAGTCTGCACAGAATATGCAATCTTATGTCGGATTAGCTATATTGTAATAACCCGACCAAAACAGCCCAGGGTGAGGTTGCAATAATTAAGCATTTTACTTGAGATGTAAAATGCCACTTTCATCAGTCCTGCACTCTAGTATAAGGGTTAACAGAGTCATAGATTACAAGAATCGTATAAACACCTTCCGACGTTCCTTATAGGACCTAAGAAGTCGACCGTCAAATGATGTTGGTTGGTTATCCTTGATAGGATGGTAAACATTGCGCAAAACGGAGAAAATGTTCGTTGCCAGCATTTTCTCGTGTTCCTGCATGCTTTCAAAATACCCTTCCCTTTCTAAAAAAACCCCATTCTTTATGGTCATTAAAACCCAGCACATGTATTATAATCTAAATGTTAAATCTCCGTTTTGAAAATTGAAAGTCGTTTGTTTTGAAAGTCTTTTTCAGTCTTGATAAAGTATATTTCAAATAAAATGGTAAACAAATAAAAAATGTTTTGTACTTTTTCCCAGCCAAACGGGCATATTTTCAGCTGCTCTTAACTTAATATCTGCTAATTGCTTTAATGTAGACGGCCCAAATTTTTTGTTATTTTCTGAAGGGTTTTGTAAAGGGTTACTAAGATGGAAAACATTGTAGGAAAGTCAAACAAAAGGTTGATCATCATTATTTGCTACTTTTCCTACAATGCTTTGAAAAGCCTCTTCTTCAACATTGTTGAAAGTCAGTATTGTGATCTGAAAGGCTGAATCTCAGTTTACCAACTTTGGGATTTTTCATTGGCCCACACTTTCGGCGAGAGTACTGGTGTAGTTCCCAGGAAGCAGAATCGAGAGAGATTAGTGTAAGTTGTCAGAACTTGTTTCTCAATCGATGTAAAATAAATATGTTTAAACGAAACTAATCTCAGTTTCTTTACTCTAAAATGTACCTTTCTAAAAACTATTTGCTCTCTCAATAAAATTATCCATGGAGTAAAATGGTACAGACTTTCAAGAAATTAATCATCTCATTACAGACTTACAGTTTTAGATCTATCAAAATTGATTGCATTTTCAAGCAAAAACTATTCTTTAACCCTTTACCATACCCTATCAAGTACAGTTTTAACAACCCTGAGAAAGAGGCCATTTTAAAACTTAATTTTGAAAAGGAGAAACTTTCTTGGCTCTTTACACGAAGAAAAAAAATTCAGACTTTCCAAAATTGAATGCATTTTCAGGTAGCAACTTTTTGATCTGGCACCATCGACGGAACCTGTATGAAATAGGATGGAAGACATTTTAGGAATAGGAAAAAATGTCAATTAGCACCATATTCTCCTTTTCAGACCAAACGTTCTCAAGCCTTCTTCCTAGACCTTTTAAACTCATTATTGGGCTAATAGAGGGTTAGATCTAAGTTTCTATACAGCGTAAAAACATATACGGGTAACAGCAAATTAAAACTCTTTGCTATCACATAAAACTTTTCCTTCTAATGAAATGGAAAGGAGTTTCAGAAAAGTCCATTCGTTTTAATATTCGTTTTCAATTTTTCAACATATTTTCACAAGCCTTCTTCAAGTTGGCTAAAACTCAGGATGGTAAACTGGACTTCATTGCACAGGAACATTGCACAACTCTATAGACTTGGCTGTATCAGGAGAGGCGATTTAAGTACAGGAAAATGTATTGCAATTATGCCTATATTCTAAACTCGCCTTCCAACAGTACTTTCAGTACTTTGATTTTTTGTGTATCTTGTCGGATACCTGTGGAGAGGAAGATAGGGGTTCTCATGATAGGGTAGAGAACATGGTGGGAACTGGAAACAATTACTCATTATGAGCAATTTCTCCTTTTTCCACCTTGTTTCCAAAAGACATCTACTGCAGCGTCAGTAAATCACAAATTCGTTTGTTAAAAGGTTAAGAAAATTTCATTTTGCAGATTGGTCAAGGACTGATAAAGGAAAGAAAATTTGAAAATCTGTATTAACTCATTGATTCATTTAAATACAGGTCACCAGTACTGTGTGATTCATTTAAGTACAGGTCATCAGAGCTATGTGATAATGAATGAATGCTAGTATATATTGCTTCACTTTGTAAATCATTAACAGACTTTGGATGAATAAGGGACCGTGTCCTTTCTTGAGGAACATATATTCTTGTTCTTTGTTCTAAAAGTTGTAACTGCTCCCTACTAGGTGCACTGGGTTTTCGTTTTCGTGCTTCTTGTCATAGGTGAAGGTGTGCTACTTGAAGGTGCACTTGTTGTAGGTTTACTTGTAGTTTTCTTCTTTACATATGTATGGTTTAGCTGTAAAGATATGAAAAATCTTAAACCTACAGCATTCAAAGTTTATGTAAATTGAATAGGACTCTCTAACTCTTTACCACACAATCCTGACTTTTACCGACCCTATGGAAGGAGGTTTTGCAAAACACTGCTGCAAAAGGAGAAAATGCTCGTAACCAGCATTTTCTCCTATTCCCACTGTTTTCTACTCTATCAAAGAGAGAAATCATCATTACAGCAGCATTTGTCATCTGCAAATGCTTTCAAATTGGAGCAATACAAAAATTTATTATTTGGTAACGAGTTAATTCATATCAAGATATTGCTGAACATCATGGTAAACAAAAATTATTCGTCTAACCAATTTAGTATTATCTGTACGTCGCATGCAGGCCCGTAGGAAGCAATTTTGGATGGGGGGGGGGCAAAATTTTCAGAATCGGCTTGTCCAGATTTGACATCTAATTGCGTTTGGTTATGTAGTGAGAAATAACCCATCTACTAATACTAGGGACCAAAACAGAAGGCAATTTGTTCAACAATGTGGTGAATTATGAGATTGGGAGAAAAAATAAAGCATAAAATCACACTGAATGACGTATGACGTCAGAAATTGTTTGGTGTCTGTCAGATACTAAAGGAGATGAAAATTTTCCGTGACTTGCCTCCGTTAGTTTAGAACTATTTTAATTTGTTTGAAATTTTTTATCAGAATATCGTCAGTAAGATACTCTGAAATATTATTTCATTGCTTTAGGGACAATCTGGGAATTCTATAAACCAAATAGATGAAAACAGATCCACGATAGTGCAGGTCAACTTTACAAACTTAAAAGATTATTGTCCGATAAACTGTTTGAGCCGTAAAATTGAAACCTCACTCTTAATGTAAAATATCGACAGGAAAGGCTTCTTTTATTTTGCTTTTGGACTGTACGGACCATAAAACATATAAAAGTTAAAGCAAAAGAAGTCACTACACATGTTTAGGATACATACTGTGCAGTTCTTTGAAGAAGGTCCGTCTATGATTTTCAGCGTTACTGATTGGATCTCCGTCAGATTCTCAAATGTGAACCATTTCGCAGGAATTTCTCGAATACAGCAATGTATCAATCATTAGCATATCCAAATTTGGTAGAGCATTCACCAATAACACTCCGTTAGAGAATCGATCGAATTCGATCACGTCAATCTCATTGTTCGTCTCTGTACTATAATACACACCTGCCCCTCGGTATTGACAAATAATTCGTGAATCGTAAAGGTTTGCATTACTACACGCGTCGTGTTCTACTGAATATTTTTTACTTAGTCCCATCGAAAAAAAGAAGAATAAACACAGATAATCGTACGCCACGTTCCCATTGTGAATGTCTGAATGTAAAGCAGTAAATGAACCACTCTACGCTGATTGGATAAAAATTATTATTCGACGAACTCAACCGATAATTTGCATATAGACAACTTCGGTTAATACTATAATCATACCTGTCATATGAATGATCTAGAACAGCGCTTTAAAGTTTTTTTTTTTTTTTTGCAGTAAGATGGGGAGAGTTTTTGTCTAATTGTTCTTTTATAGCAAGAAGAGTGCATTGTTATTTTAATTTTATTCACAAAGGTTGACACTATTTCTGTAAAATTTTCTGTAGCAGTAATGTCTTGCCCTATCACAAGGTTGTATCCAGATACATCGATACTTTTTCATATAAAACTTTCACCGCCACTAAAAAAATCTCCACACTCCGTGTTCTCGTTTAATAGAAATCGGTAATACTATATCATACATTGTATATTTCACACTTTAAATTGATTTTTTGAGTCAGAACTACATTCATAGTAATAATAAAACATAATTCTTGTTCCGAAATCTTTTCAATGTCATAATAAGTATTTATTCTATATTCTTCTTGAGAAGTTCGAATCACCACCCCTCTTTCAAAATCCATGCCTGAAAGGTGAAGGTGATACATCTTATTCCCTTCTAAAGCAACTATGAAGTATGTAGAAGTATAACTGGAATGAGAAAGCTTTATCGGGATTGAAAATTACCCATTTCACTTATATAAAGAGTACTCGGAAGAAAGCCATAAAACATGTTTTAATCATGGGTGTTTCGATTGAACACCTCTCATTAGTCTTTTATTATCTGACATGTATCTGGTGCCTTTTAAAACCACAAAAATGTGATGATGTCGCAAAGGAATTGACGCGGTAGCAGGTAACATCCAATTAAAAAAATAGGTGGGTTGATAAAGGAATCTAACCAATTACAATGCTCCACTTCGTTACAAGCTATAATACAAAAATATTTATCAAAGCAAGGAGGCCGTTTCTATTGTTTATATGTAGATTTTCGTAAAGCCTTTGATAAAATTGATCATTTAAAATTATTCCAATGTCTTACAGACCATGGTATTTACGGCAACTTTTTAAAAGTATTATTATCCATGTACAAAAATTTGTCATCGTGTATAAAAACAGAGAATGGTTTGACAGATTTTTTTGAGTGTAACATTGGCACCAGACAAGGAGACAAAAGTAGTAGTATAATTTTTAATTTATTTATCAACCAATTGTGCACTGCATTACGGAATGATTGTAAAAATGGAATTTACATAAATGAAAATATACCTGATATTATTTGTCTAATGTTTGCAGATGATATTGCTAATTGTTCAGATACTGTTGTTAACTTGCAAAAACAATTGAATATTATACAGAATTTTTGTTTTGATACGGGAATGGAAGTCAATTTAGACAAAACTGAAATAATTGTATTTAGAAATGGAGGACCGTTACGGTTAAATGAAAAGTGGTATTTCCGAAATAAGCAAGTATCGGTAACTTCTTGTTACAAATACATGGGCCTCCTTTTTACCCCAATGTTATCATGGTCTTCAGCCCAAGAAAAATTAGCATCACAGGCCAGAAAAGCAATTTTTTCTATCTATAGATATCAGAAATCGTTCGGTTATTTTAGTTGTACTGACCTATTTAAATTGTTTGATTCAATGGCAAAGCCAATTTTGTGCTATGGGGCCCAGATATGGGGACATACATACTCGCCTGTCTTAGAATCGGTTCATTTTGAATTTTGTAAAAAATACCTTTTTTTGAATAGTTCAACAAACAACACATTAGCTTTAGGTGAATGTGGTCGTTATCCGATATACATTGATTATCATTTATCTTGTGTTAAATATTGGTGTAAACTCTTACAAATGTCAAACCATAGATACCCTCGAAATTGTTATATACTGCTTAAAAATTTAGATGACGCGGGGCGCAGAACCTGGGCTTCTAATGTTAAAAATTTGCTATACATGTATGGTTTTGGAATAGTCTGGATAAGTCAAGAAGTTGGAGATACGAGTAATTTTCTAAAGGCCTTCAAACAACGACTCGTAGATTGTGCAAATCAAAATTGGCATGAATCTATCAATACATCCAGCCGTTGTTATCATTATAAACATTATAAATCTTTATTAAATGTAGAAAAATATTTACAGCTGGATATTCCTTTGAAACATAGAATAGCGCTTTCAAAATTTCGATGCTCGAACCACAAATTTGGAATTGAAACAGGTAGACATACTAATGTTCACCGAGATAAAAGAATTTGTCTTTATTGTTATAATAATCATGATGTTAAAATTATAGAATGTGAGTATCATGTATTTTTTGAATGTGAAAAATTTACGGAAATAAGAGCAAACTTTCTATATAATTGGTATACTTCAAATTGTTGTGAAGCTAATTTTTACTATTTGCTTCAATCTACAAATCCAAACATCATTAGACATCTAGCCCATTATATATATATGCTTATGAAATGACTAACATATAAATGGACAAATTTAGAATTCAATTTATTATTATCATTTTTTTTTTTTCTGAGTGATTTTAAAATACTAGTAAACATAGTTTAGACAAGTTTAAAGATGTTACCTTACGGAAAGTTATGCTACAGATTATGGCTTCAAAGATTGATTTGCATCAGAAAAAATAATGTAATATTGCAGAAAAAGGAGAAAATGCTGTTGCCCACATTTTGTCCTTTCCACTCGGTGTTTTCATTTGTTTTTCTCCAAGGGCGCTAAAACTAGGTTTTTATGGTAATTAATGTCATTTTCACGTTCGTTTTAATTGTTTTTCTTCAAGATAGTGCAAGTTAAGTTTTTGTGGTAATACTGTCATTTTGACATTTGTTTCATGCTTTTTTTTTTCTCTCTACAAGGTCACCGAAGTTTTTATGTTTTATTACATAACCTCTCTTTTTTCTGTGTAGTATACCTATTATCAATATTCTTGCCTTATACATGTGTAATATCACATTTGCGTGAAGTCAATTTTGACGTCATTTTGAACGTTATTCACAGGAGTGAATGGCTTTTACGCATATAAATGCGGGTACATCTATAGATGTTTTTGCATTTTCTGATTTATATTTTGCGAAATATCATTATGTGATAAAAAGAACCTGATATTTTGACGCAGTTAAGGTTAGTACAATACATGATTTTAACTCTTATATTGCTAAGTGCAACTTCAGAGGCGTAGCCATGTTATTTTGGTGTATCCTTGCGGGCAGTGTGGATCAAGATTTCGAAGTCCGATCTTAGATCTACATTGTACGTTAGGAACAAATATTTCTCTAATGAGTACCTATACAATAGTAAAATTAGTGTAAAATTATTAGTTTGGTAACTTGCGTTTTCTCCTTTTCTCAATGTGCTTTTTATGAGTCCTCTTTTTGGTCCTTACAACTATATATTGATGAACTATATTAAAAGCTGTAATTTTATTTTTTAAATGTCAAAACGTAGCTCATCTTAGTGTATGTTTGATTCTATATGTAGTTTTCGTATTATGGGCCGGTGGCCTTATTACTTATAATAAAAATCATTGTCATTGTCATTGTCACTGCAGTATTTCGTTATCCAATCGCGTCTCATCATTTCCTTTATAAAATTAGTCCCAGTCTTCGACGATGGCTAGATTTAAAATAAAACACTATCGACATGGAACCTACATACGACAGTGAGGATTTCTGCAATAGGTGCAAGGACGTTTTGGATATGGAAGAGATGTGTCTCTAACGAAATGGCAGGGACAATTGTGGTTGCATATCTTTGACTCCAGTAAATGCCGACAACAGAACGGGACTTATGACAAGACGAAAAAGAAATCTATTTCCTTCAAGTGGTCCGATGCAGTAATTTTAAAGGACTGCCTTGTGCAATTGAAGACTTATGCGCAGCAGATAAAAGGAGAACAAGTAAGGCTTTATGATCCTTACATTAACAATAATATTGCGAGTAAATGATTTTTTTACATTCCTCTCTCTCTCTCTCTCTCTCTCTCTCTCTGTTTTTAGTTTATATTTTAAGTTATAATTAAAGCATACTTGTTTGCGAACTTTTTAGATCATTATTGAATTTCAAGAAAACACACCTATTTAAGTTCTCATATATCTATTTTCAGTTTATACCAGAAAATCAGACTGTGGTATTGTTCGCATCCAAATTTGAAGTCCAAGACGAAAATCCACCACCCTCTTCACACCCAACACCATCAGGTCAAACTCGTTTGCATTCTAGACCATCTAACCCTGGACCATCAAACCGTGGAGCATCTAATTGTGATTCTTCCAATTTTCACAGAGTTGGGAATAAAATTATTGAGACACATGTCAACAATCGGTATCAACCGTACTGATAATTGGAAACTAAACTACGACGCAAGCCGCTGTAGGTTTTGCTAAGTTACAACACGACCAAGGAGAATTTAGGGATATACTATATATACACCGAAGAAAAAAACTATAACATGCGAAGTCGGTGACACTGTTACTCTAAAACTGAAAAACAAGAAAAACGGAGTTACTGTCATGATATGGAATGCCTCTAAATTTGTCTCGTTAAACGATAAAACTTTAAAATTCATTTGTGACTTCCAAGAACAAATCCGATTTCTGGTTTCCTTTTTAGAACAACAGTGACAAGTCATGGATACATTAATAACGATGTCTGTAGCGAAGAAAAAGCGTCCTTTTAAAAACATTTATTGTTCCATCTGTGATGATTGAGTCTCTGAATATTATCTAAGTTGCCACCTGAACAGCGTATTTCACGAAAGGCGATTTCAAAAACAAAAATTGAAATAAAAAAAGCCTCTATAAATAAAACAAGAGGGCCATGATGGCCCTGTATCGCTCCACTGGCTAATTCGTAAAAACACTACAAGCCAAACATTACATTATTTGGCCAACTAGTTTCAAACTTGAGGGCATACAATTTTTCTTCCATAAAAACCAACAAAAAAGTTGTGACCCCTGGGCAAATCCAGTTTTGACCACAAAGCTATAATTACTTGAATCCTGGTGGAGGTCTACAAGATAAAGCCCCATACCAAATAATACAGGTCTAGAATGTGTGGTTATAAACAAGATTTTCAAAGTTTTCTCAATAAAAGGCCCTGTAAAACATAAAATCCATGAGACAGGGCTGAATTTAGTGGTCCTAGTCTTTATTATGGTTAGTAAGAAGAAGACTTAGAAAGTCTTCATCACAAAAGCCCATGTAAAACTTGTGACCCCTGGTGTGGGGACAAACTTGACCCTAAGGCTATAATTTGGGCCCTCCTGGTAGAGGCCCACTAGATAAAGCTACATGCAAAATTTGGTAGCCCTAGGCCTTATAGCTAGGTACAAGTAGATTTTTACAAAAATCCCAATTTGAGCCCATGTAAAACTTGTGACCCCCAGGACAGGGCCAAATTTCACCCCAGGGCTACAATTTGGGCACCTTTGGTAGACAACCACTTGATAAAGCTAGATGCAAAATTGAGTAGCCCTAGGCCTTATGGCTTGGTACGAAAAGATTTTTAAAGTTTTCTCTATATAAGCCTATATAAAACTTGTGACCCCCGGGGCCAGGCCAAATTTGACCTCTGGGCTATCATTTGGGCACTCTGGGTAGAGGTCTACTAGATAAAGCTACATGCCAAATTTGGTAGACCTAGGCCCTATGGCTAGTACCAGAAGGATTTAAAAGTTTTCCCTATATAAGCCCGTATAAAACTTGTGACCCCCGGGGTGGGGGCAATTTTGACCCCAGGCCTAATATTTGAAGGAACTTGGTAGAGGTCCACTAGATAAAGCTACATGCCAAATTTGATAGCCCTAGGCCTTATGGTTTCAGAGAAGAAGATTTTTAAAAAATTTCAATATTTTTCAGTTTTGTTGCCATGGCAACCAGTTTTTGAAGGAATAAAATTCTTACAAGGAATTCTGAAGAGGGCCATGGCAGGATCATTTCTGTGAAGTTTCATCAAAATTGGATGGGCAGTTTCAGAGAAGATGATGTTTGAAATAAAAGTTAACGCACGCACGCACGGACGGACGCACGACGGACACCGGGCCATGACATAAGCCCGCTGGCCTTTGGCCAGTGGAGCTAAAAATTAAGGACAATAAAAAACGAGAGGGCCAAGATGGCCCTGGATCGCTCACCTGAATTTTTGAGAGGACCATAGCCTATTTTTTTCTTTTTTTTTTTTAGGTATTGAAACATTGGAAACAAAATTATTATTTTGCCAAGCAATTTTCAAAAGGTCACCTGTAAAAGTCATTTCAAAAATTGACCATCAGTTTCAGAAAAGAATAATTTTTAAGAATTTCTTCATTTCTTTATAGTGCAAGTAGCCCCAATTCACCAGAGCCATGTTTCTTGATGGATCACAATTTATCGAACACTTTTTGAAAAGGGCCATTCAAGTAACATCCCAGTGAAATTATTTTAGAATGTGGCCAGCGGTTTCAGAGAAGAAGAATCTTCAATAATCTCTTCATGTCTATATAGTGCCTGTAGCTCCCATTCACCAGAGCCATATTTCTTGACAGATCAAAATTTCGCGAACAATTTTTGAAAAGGGTCACCAAAGGAACATTGCTGTGAAATTATTCTAAAATCTGAACAGCGGTTTCAGAGAAGAAGAATTTTCAAGAATTTCTGTTTTGACCCCAGGGATATAATTTGAACAAACTTGGTAGAGGTCCACTAGGAGATGCTACATACCAAATATCAAAGCTCTACCCCTTCAGGTTTCAGAGGAGAAGATTGTTTTAAGTTTTCCTTCTTTGTTCCTTTGCTCAAACGCATTATCCCCCGGGGCGGGGCCAGTTTTGACCCTAGGGGCATACTTTGAATAAACTTTGTAGAGGTCCATTGGGAGATAGTGCGAGTAGCCCCCATTCACCAAAGCCATGTTTCTTGACGGATCAAAATTTCACGAACATTTTTTGAAAAGGGTCACTTAAGGAATATCTCTGTGAAATTATTTTAAAATCTGACCAGCCGTTTCAGAGAAGAATAATTTTCAAGAATTTCTTCATTTCTGTATAGTGCAAGTAGTCCCCATTCACCAGAGCCATGTTTCTTGACATATCAAAATTTCGCGAACAATTTCTGAAAAAGGGTCACCAAAAGAACATCCCTGAGAAATTATTTCAAAAATCTGACATTTGGTTGCCATGGCAACCAGAGTTTTTGACGAAATCAAATTCTGTGAACATTTTTAAAGAGGACCTCCCAAGGAACAATCCAGCCAAAGTTTGGTCCAAATTGGCCCAGCGGTTTAGGAGTTGATGTTTAAAGACGGACAACGGACACTGGGTGATCCTAAAAGCTCCACTTGAGCACGTTGTGCTCAGGTCAGCTAAAAAGCAGAAAAAACATTATTGGACGACTACGAAACGCCGGATCAAGATTCGGATTGTTACATTACTGTTCCTCATTGAACTGGGGGGTGGGGGGGAAGGCTAACGACCTACGAACAGTACGTTCAGTTAAATTAGTTTACTGTCAAACGAACCTATTACTCTCTAATTCTATGCTCAGAAGAAGAGATATATAAGGCAATCAATTCTCATTGCTTAAATTGTCAAGAAAAAACAAATTCGGACCGATTTTATTTTCCCTTTTTTATTTTCCCTTTTTTATTAGTGTTCGATATTTTACCTGGGAACTACCGCTCGAGTGAAAATACTATTTAGAGCCACGTTTTCCAATGTTTGGGCTGTTGTATTGCCCTATTCATGTAAAAACAATAAAAAAAAATCAACAACCTGACAAAAAGGTACTTATCTGACATTGGCCGCTAATTTAAATGCACTCTAGTTACATTTCAACTGCCTTTGTCCAGGTTTCCCACACTAAGTCTTGAATACACGTCATGGCGTCGGCGAACTAGTTTGCCTCTGTTTCGATGGGTAGGAGATGCTGTCATAGCAGAAGACTGTGTCGTGGTATACGGATAGTCTTCAACCCTTCTCTCTAGTTTGTCTTCAGCGTGAATTTGAGCCCGGGAAATTTTCTGCTCGTCTATGTACGTCTCTATGTATCCATTACGCGGGTTTCAAGGTTTAAAATCAGCTCTACTAGTTACTGCTCCTTAAGCTTTAGGAAGATGCTTCACTATTTTACGGAAGACATAGTGAAGGCGCCACGTAGTCAGTAGTAGTGAATTGCGGTTTCACGCACCTTCTGAAAAACCTACTGGTTTGTATTGCATTGTCAACGTGGTCAAAAGGAAGTAACTTGCAGCTTGTATTTGACATTGTAAATTAAGGACATCGACCTCTTTTTTTAAATGGTTCGTTTATGGTATAACTCTAGTTTATTGATGGTATAGCCCACTGATGAGGTTTATGCAGGTTTTTCTTGATATTAATTATGGACCACCCCTTACTTTTGCACCCTTAACTAACAGATCAAAGCACAGGTAAATAAAGCAAATGTTATTGCATCTTTCCATTACCTTCAGACTTGTGTTAAACGAAATAGGTGTAAATGATGTTCACCTGTATATACCTGGACTGAAAGTGAAATGATCCAGTATAAATTTAGCATATAAAGAGTGGTAAGACATCTATTTATAAAGCAGTTTACCCTTTCTCAATATGGCTTTTCCACCCCTCTTCAAAAATGAGTGTTTGCAAACGTACTGCAATAACAGGTGGTGAATTGAGTTGGAGAAAGCAATTTCCATCTATACTGTGTGCTGAACGCTACTTTAAAACAGTTTTGTAGATTAAATGATCATCTATTCATTAACAGAGACAAAAATAATATTCCAAAGAAATGCCCTTTAAACTCTTTACCTGTTAAGCTGTGTCTATACGACCCTGAGGTGGAAGACTAGAAACAGGGTGGGAAAAGGCGAAGTTGCTCATATCGAGCATTTTCTCCAATTTCCTCACCATGTTTTAAACCATTTTAGATACCATGGCCACTAAATGAGTTTGAGATAATTTGTCATCTGCAATCACATTTAATTTGAGCCCGACTAGAAGTTGTTGTAGATTTAGTGGATATTTGTAACGACCTTGAGGTACAAAACTTTTGTAAACTGAGAAAAGAAAAAAGGGCTCATTATGAATAGTTACTTCTTTTTCTGATCGTACAGAAAACAATGCGGGAAAAGGAGGAAATATTGAAACGGCACAGTGTTTCTTTAACTTTATGAAATAGTCTTTACAAATAGTGTATATTTCAACACAGCGTGATAAGGGATAAACTGACAGTAGCTTTACCTTTTGATCTACATGTTGTCTACACTTTAAGTTGACTTTTAGTTGTACAAGATCTCTGTGTTTAAGTGAAGAATGTGGCAATCTACCATACATTAGATATGCAATCTGACTGATTTATAGCCAGCCAGGCTACACATGAAACAAACAGTAGAAGCCTCTAGTCTAAAAGGTTTTTTCACAATAGTTATCGTGTGAGTAATCCAGGATTCCTTGCGATGACTTTGGATCCTAGTCACATGACTGCAATGTGTACATAATTATTCCGCTTGAATGCACTATTATTTTGTTGTATTTAAACTGTGCAAATTTTATTCATTTAAGTCGTCTGAGGCAAAGTCTTGGTTCCAGAAAGAATGATTTGAGCACTTCATCACATTTGAAAACATGTTGTGCGATCCAATATTCACTCGAGACAGCCATCAATGGCATCATTACTTTGCATTGTGGGATCGTCACGCTTGAGGTGAACGCTTTTGGATTCATAGTGCTGACAGCTTTATTACACTTATTTTCTTGAGCAGAATTACATTAAAATATTTATAGTTTGCATATTTTTGCAAAGGGATAGTGTATTTAAAATCATTTGCTTCTAAGGCATAATTGTAAATTTCAAGGTTCGTTTAATATAAATCTTGGTTCTAATGGCATAGACTATGGATATGGAATAAAACGCCCGATGTCCGTCAAAACTAGAAAACACCAAACCTCGTCTACATAAAATGTTTTTCCGTAGTTAGATAGTGGCCAACAAAGTTTTAAATGTCCCCAACTTTATACGCACGACAGGTCCATACAAAAAATGCAAATACTGAGTAAAACACGAGGCTATTTATTTGTTCATAGTATTTTCAGTTGCATTTGGCGACTAAGGGAAGGTGTTTTAGCCTATAATATTTTAGACGAGGAAGTCGAGTTCATATTGGTGCGACAGTTAAGGCAGGTTAGGAAAACAAGCTTGTGTGGAGTCTATGCTATTGATAACAAGCGGATGCTTATATGGGTATGTCCTTCAGTTTTGTAGACGAGTGTATTCGCTCACAATGTCAAACATTGTGGGAGAGATAGATGGCCGTGGGAAAAAATGTTTTTACTTTGAAAATCCTGTGGTCAATTGCGAA
The DNA here is from genome assembly GCA_943736015.1 of Tridacna crocea. Lineage (NCBI taxonomy): Eukaryota > Metazoa > Mollusca > Bivalvia > Cardiida > Cardiidae > Tridacna > Tridacna crocea. The sequence goes on along the minus strand of OX031057.1, from coordinate 10,052,643 downwards.
AAAATAAATACTGGTCGAAAAGGGAAAAAACACTGTCGAAAAAGTAAAACCTGATTCTACATAAAAGATTTGCGAAAAGAATAACTGATTCTACATATTTGCAAAGATTTGCGAAAAGAAATGTGGGAAATGGTCATTAACTATATGTTTACCCTATGTTTACATATGGGAATGAAAGAATTGAAGGTAAGGGAAAGCTTTACAGTGTTGTTGATCATTGAACTCCATGTCTAGGACACTTTCAAAACTTGTTTTAGAACAAGTTTAAATTTGCATAGGTTACAGTAGCTGTAAGGTTGGTGACCTTAATTTTATTACTAGGGCAACATTGCCCATGGTAAGAACGCGTGTACAGGCTTGTATTTAGAAATATAAGTCACGCTTTGGACGCCAACTAGAACATTTTAGAACTAAATGAGATATCAAACAACTTGAAACCTGTAAAACTAGTTTTTAAAGTAGGTCATGACATACTTTTTCGCATGGGTCCACTCAGTGATCTTTTCTGGGACATTCTAAATAAAGGCAATTTAAAAACATTCTAAATATAGGCTAGTTATAAAACCGGAAAACTGGAGAAACTGGTTTTAGTAAGTAGGGCATGACGTATTTTATACCACGTGAGTTAAAAATAGCGTCCCACTAAACCTGGTTTAAGGCGGACTAAACTGGATTTTACCAGAGAAAAACAACCTATGAGCATTCGCAATCACACACAAGTATCGTAACTATATTAACATCATGGAGCACAATCGCAACGACACTGCTTTCGAAGACACTCTTGAAAGTTGGTCGAGTTGTACAAGTTTACTGCAATTTTCTTTTTTGATATTATTTTGTAACTCTGAAAAATGGAAACATTTTACAACAATGATGATAGTCTGTCAAGAGTTACATATAAGTTAATTAATACCAAGGCACTTTGTCTAAAACCTTGGAAAGACGATATTTTCTGCCATATTAATTGCAGAAAAGACTGCTTCCAACCCGATGGAAGCTATGATAAAAGTAAATCTAAGTCAATTACTCTACGCCGAGATACTGCGTTAGAAATGGCGAAAGCGCTTAAAGAAATGGATTCATATGCGTCACAAATGATTGACAGTTTGCAGGTAGGCTTTCATTTTTTAAACTTTTGTTCTACTGTTTATTCTTTAGGAAGAAAATGTTTGAGATAATGACTTGACATTGTTACAGATTGGATATTTTGAAAAGTTTGCAACGCAATTTCTGTGTTTATGGTAAACCTTTATAAAAATGTTAAACATGGTATTATAGATTTTTTCTTACTTTTAAATCATTTCATTTTCTTTTAGTGGAGTCGCAAAGAAAACATTCCACCGAGTGATGTACACCTGAATCATACCACCGAGCAGAACAACCATTGCCATCAACATCATTGATTTCAATTGTCGACTTTTCTGCTAGAGGAACAAAAACTGGCGGGGAAATTAGACAAGTACAACAGAAAAACAGATTTATTCCTTACTAGGATGTGAAGGTTGCAATTTTATAACCATATTAGACGGATTTGTTAATTATTTTTATTCTAGAACTCATCAAGAACGTTTTAGGACCTTTACACCAAGGATACCATTTGTAGATGTGTTCATTGTAAAAGTGTCTATTGGATTAATACCGCAGCGAAGTTTGAGATATCACCCTTATGATCAGTCAGAAGAATTCGCCGCTCGTTTTACATCAATCCTAACACAATTCAACCATGGGTAAATCAAGAAGTATTCAGTATTATGCACCACAGTTGTCATAGACAACGTTATTACAGAGTTAACACTAGAAACTGAAAACCAATTTCCAATTCTTGCACAGCAATATCAATCGTTTTACCATTGGTGGGGCAAACTTTGTTATTTTTTATAACCTTTTAGATCGTCAGATTGAAGACTTGAATACTGACTTATAAAGCGAGTAAATGGCACAAGCACAGGTGGATGCCTTGGACTTTTCCGTTACATCTAAATGCTTTCAAAACGTGCACTGTGGACTAAGATACCATAAAATTTCTTGTGTGCTAACCCCCCCGTTCACACATAGACGCCGCTTCTACTACGATCAAAGCGTGGCCGAAAACGTGGCTGATCGTGACAAATCGCAGCAGAAACGTAGTGAAGTCTTCATAAGCGCAGTATGATCGCGGTAGGGTCTTCATGATCGGGAAGCTCTACGCTTATTTTGAACATGCTCAAAACAAGCGTAGCGGGATCGTGGCCAACAAGAATCGGGGTAAAGTCGTAAAAAGAGCGTAGTAGAAACGCCGTAATCGTACAAGCAGCGTAGAAACATCGTAGAGAGATCTTTATGATCGTAGTAAAAGCGCAGTACAGTCGGGAACATATCGAGTGCGCTCCTGCAACGTTCCCATTACGTTCTTACTACGTTCCCACTACGATATCTCTACGTTCCTGACGATCCTACGAAGACCTACCATGATCTTACGCCGATCATACCACGACCTATCAGCCAGCAGTTTGTTTTTATAGCGCTGATATTTGACCAATCATCATCTGTCAGCTACATATAAAGGGCGGCACTATACTTCATGATCATTTGCAGTTGCGACTTCGAACTTTGCACATCTTGTTACAGTTGCAAAAATTTTAAAATTTGTTTTCAAATTTCAATTTTATGAATGTAGTTGTTAACTTACCATACGAAATATACATAAGGATTATTCCCCTTAACATCGCAGAAACACGCAAAGAAATCAATAAGCGTCTAGATAATCATGATCATCCTACACTACTCCAGGTGTCTAGACGCTATATCCGGCAGTTAAATTGAAAAAGGTGACATTGCAGTCCCTATAGAAAATGCCGGGGAGGAGGGTGGGAATCGTATGGTAAGTTAACAACTACATTCATAAAATTGAAATTTGAAAACAAATTTTAAAATTTCATTTCATTCCGTTGTTAACTTACCATACGAAATATACATAAGGATAGATTCCAAAGCTTACCTCCAAATGGAAGGTGGGAGCATTTTCTTTGCAAAACGTGGAACTGTGACTTCTCTAAACTAATTAAGTTTATATACAGTTTCTGAAATCCATTTCCCTCTATATACAATTAGGAAGTTGCAACTTCAACTTATTTACACATTTACTTCAGTACACTGTTTTGTACATGACGGAAGTAGAACTTTGTAAAAGTAGATTCAGTTTTCCAGTCAGCTGCTTCAATGATAAAGGACATACTAGCCCCCTTAAAAAGTGCCCATGATGGACTAATTGCTCGAGTGGAATGTGCTGTTACTTTGAAATCCTTGTCATAGGCTAACTTAATGGTGTTCACAATCCATTTTCCAATGGTTTGAGATGAAACTGGTTGGTGAGGTTCTATGAAAGATAAGAAAAGTTTTAACTCATCTGACTTTTTGTCTCTACGAAAAACCTCTGTCTTCTTCAGGTAAATAGCCAATGCCCTCTTGGGATCAAGTAGTTTGTTCTCAGGAAAAGCTGGAACCCAAACTCTACTTCCATAATGTGACTGTCTATCCTGTTTGGATAATCCTTGTCTAAGAAAAAGAATTCCCTCGCTATGTACAGATATGTTGCCTTCACCAATCCTCAATGACTGAAGGTCCGAACATCTTCTGAACGTTGTGATGGCTACAAGGAAAACAGTTTTATATGTAACATATTTCAAACTTGTTTTAAGTAAAAGGTTCAAAAGGAAATTTTTGCAAAATTTTTAAAACCTTTTCAAAATCCCATTCTGGACATAATTTTCTAGTAGGAGGTCTTAAATTAAAAACTCCTTTTAACAGCCTAATGATATATGGATGCTGACCAACTTGATAATTATCAATGGGAGGTAAAACTGCTGACAGCATAGACCTATACCCTGATATAGTTCTATACTGTAACCCCTCATGATAAAGATCAGATAAGAAATTAGCACAGTCAATTAGAGAAACTGTATAGGGATCTTTTTCCCTTTCACAACACCAGCTATTGAACTTTGTGAATTTACTAATATAGTCCTTTTGAGTCCCTTTCCTCCAAGAGGCTGTGAGTAATTTTCTAACCCGTTTAGGAAAGCCTCTTGTTTTGAAATTTCTGTTGAGAGCAACCAGGCCGTGAGTTTGAAAATCCCTGGATCTGGATGAAAAATCTTTGTTTTTGGTTGAACCAACATCTCTGGCAAGACTGGTAACCTTATAGGCACTGCTATTAGCAACTGAAGTAGAATTGAGTACCAATGCCGTCTTGGCCACTGGGGAGCTATTAATAGTATCTGACAATGGAATTGAGACATGTGCTGTAGGACTTTTGGTATAAGACATATTGGAGGAAATGCAGATGCTATCATTCCCTCCCATGAAATCGACAGAGCATCTACTGCTAGAGCTTTTTTGTGAGGTAACCAAGTGCAAAAAATTGGTATCTTGTGATTGTCTACTGAAGCAAAGAGATCTATCATTGGTTGATCCCAAAGTCTGAACAAAGACTGAACTATTGAATTGTTTAGGGTCCATTCTGAAGGACGTATTTTCACTCTGGATAACTGATCTGCCAGAATGTTCTTCTTGCCTGCTATAAATGCAGCCTTTAATCTGATGTTGTGTTTGATTGCGTAATTCCACAGATCCCAAGTTAGATAACATAGCTTGGCCGACTTTGTTCCCCCTTGTCTGTTTATGAATTGAACTACCGTAGTGTTGTCTGATCTGACCAGAATGTTCTTGTTTTCTAAATATGGTAAGAAATGCCTTACTGTCTGTAGGACCGAATCTAGTTCCAATACATTTATGTGTCTTTTGGACTCGGTCTGTGACCATGTCCCCTGAAAAATTTTCTGACCTTCCAAATGACCCCCGTAACCTGTCTTGGAGGAATCTGCGGTTATGGTTACCGTTGTAGACCATGGTTGAAGGGATCTGCCCCTTAGCGTATTTGCTCGCACTAACCACCATTTCAGATGCCCTACTAAATGTTTTGATACCGGGATTCTGGCTAACATGTCCTTTGGAACTGGTTTCCAAAATGAGAGCAGATGAATTTGATTCGGGCGCATATGTAACCGAGCAAAAGGGATTATTTCTATACAGGAAGCCATGAGTCCCAAAACATGAAGGAACTGAAAAGCTGTATTTTCCTTTACGATCAGGATCTGAATTGCTTTTTTTAATTTCTCTATCCTTTCTATAGTAGGATAAACTAGTCCTAACTGAAGATTGAACAGACTGCCAAGGTATGTTATCGTTGAACTTGGAATCAAAGCCGATTTGTCTAAATTGATTATGAAACCCAGTTTTAAAAGAATGTCTAGAGTCATGTCTCGATCTGAAAGTGTCCCCTTTATTTCCGAGTTTGCTACACACCAATCGTCTAGGTATGAGGAGAGGCGCACATTGTGTATTCGCAAGAAGGCTGCTACAACCGTAACAATCTTTGTAAATACTCTTGGTGCTTGAGTTGGGGCAAAGCACATAGCTTTGAATTGGTAACATTTACCGTTTACACAAAAACGAAGGTACTTCCTGTGAGATTTGTGCATTGGAATATGAAGGTAAGCATCTTTCAGATCTAAAGATACTGCATAATCCCCCATTTTCAAGAGATTTATTACCTTTGCCAGAGTGTCCATCTTGAAATGTTTCTTTACCATGAATCTGTTCAAAGGTTTTAGATTTATCACAGGGCGAAGTTCTCCGTTTTTCTTCGGTACCAGGAAAAATGTGCTGTAGAAACCTTCCATTGCATCCTGCAGTGGAACTTCTTCTACAGCCCCTTTTTCCAAAAGCTTTTCTATCTCTGACGAAATAAGTGCCAATTTTTCTGCAGGAGCCCTTGTTTGTCTTATTCCATTGAAATGTGGAATACTCTGGAACTCTAGTAGCAAACCATTTTTTATTGTCGACAAAACCCGTATGTCCTGAGTAATTTTCTCCCAATTCTTTAGAAAATATTGCAATCTGCCCCCAACTGGGACATCCGGTAAAAGCATCATAACCTTTTTGTCAACTTTTCTCTGCCAAGGATTTATCATTTCGAAAGGAACTCACCTTATTTCTTTGTCCTTGTTTGAAGGAGTTTCTCGGTATTCTGAATTGACCAACCCCTGAATAACCAGCACCATGACGAGACTGGGATTGTTGTTTGTCTTCAAATCTTGTTTTCTTAGTCACATTCTCCGATGTGTCGGTATATTTTCTCTTATAGACACTTGGAGAGGGAAGAGATTTTGGTTTCCGAAACATACTATCGGGAATAACGTCTGCTATTTGCTTATTCCTTTCTTGTTTTGCTTTAAGTTTATTATCGAAGTCTGATCCAAACACTCCTTCTGCTGTAAGAGGTAAAGTGTTAACAGTTGCAACATAGTCCTTCAGCTCACTTAAACCTGTGTCGTACAGAGCTGCTTTTCTCCTAATCAAGTGAGAAAGGCACCTGTTCTTGTCATTTGATCTAATAATTTTGTTGAAATTGCAAAACTATCCCTTGTCATCTGAATTGCCAAATCCAAGTTGCAATTCTTTTGTTGTAGGCAATCCAGTAAAGACCCGAGTACTTGCTGGGAATAGCAGGAAAGAATCATTCCCATACGTGCTGCCATCTGGCTCTGAAAACCTTGCCTCTCAATGGAACGCATTGATCTACTAAATAAAGTTGGAGAATGGCCAAAAGCTGCCTTATGACCGTATCTCTTTATCAAGAGTGATTCTACTGTGTCATTTAATTTAGGTACCTGAAACCAGTCTTCGCAAGATTCATGGACTGGGAAATCATTCCTGTAACTGTCTTTATAACAAGATAGTTTATCAGGTTTCTCACTCCTAAAGGATTCTGAAATAATACTTTTTCGAGCATCGTCCAAAATAATGCCGACACTAGATTTCTGAGATTTTGTTTGAGCATCTTCTCCAAACATATTTAATAAGGATTTATTTCTAATGTCTTCATTTTCTGACACATATTTACTGAAACGAGTGTCCTGAACCTTATCAATCTGTACTGAAGTCAAGGAACGTGCATCAGAGTCCTCAAAAAACCCACAGTTCTGCCTTTCAGTTTCAGACACCTGTAGAGAAACAACATCATCTCTGTTGGTGCAATTTCTATCCAAACCATAGTCTGTATTAAGACTATTTTCCATGGATAATAAAGGTCTGCGAGCTGCACTAAATGCCTCGTCTGTGACCTGACAAGAAGAGGGTAGCAATTTTTCCGCCACAAATTGAGCCTCATTCACATGAGCCGCTGGTTCCTGGCTTACCTTACTTGTAAACAAAGAAGTAAGTTTCTCCAAATGTTCCGTAATACCCGAAAAACGCTCCTCGAATTTCTTGTTCAGTTTTTCTTCCAGAATTTCCCACGACTCGCGTTCGTCTTTTGAGTCTTTTTTGGTTTTCGTCGAAGATTTACCCGAACCCTTACTCGTCGATTTCTTCTTCGACACCGACTTCGAAGTATCGGACTCATTGTCCGACTTGCGTTCTAAAATAATAGCAGCTTCAGCCATACAAAAGAAAAAGTTCAAAGTCGGAACTCGACAGAGACTGAGCTGTCTAAAAACACGTGTGACTGCAATGGCGCAGAAAATTTAACTGCCGGATATAGCGTCTAGACACCTGGAGTAGTGTAGGATGATCATGATCATCTAGACGCTTATTGATTTCTTTGCGTGTTTCTGCGATGTTAAGGGGAATAATCCTTATGTATATTTCGTATGGTAAGTTAACAACGGAATGAAATGAAATTGAAAATGCTCCGTAAACCCCGTGGTAAATGCCGTGAAAAATCTGCACTTGCAAGCTCTCTGACTCAAGACCTTGAAAATCCTGCAGCAGAAAATCCTGAGGCCGAAAAAATGCTATACGAGCCTTCGACCGTTCAATCTGGTGCCCTTCCTTCAACGGAAACTCCTCAGCCTGATGATCCCGCCATTGTTTGGAAATAAGTGAAAAATAATGTTTGAAACCCAAGATATATATACATCATCGCCAAAATCGTACTAGAAGCGTACTACAGGCGTGATATGATCGGCACCACCGTAGCGATATCGTCGTACAGTCTTTTAGGTCTGCGTAGCGTCGTAGTGTGATCTTGAATGTCGTAGCGGCAGCGTAGTATGAACGTAGTAAACGCGGCCGCTGGTCGGCAAGGTCTGCGTAGCATCGTAGTAGAAACGTGTCAGCAGCGCGTTGGACGTGGGAGCATCGTAGCACGGTCGTAATGAAGACCATAATTTGCTAAATTGCTCGATTTGGTGGCCGATCGGCCCCGATCCGCCACGATCCAATACTTTTTCAGATCGTGGCTTGATTGGGATAATCGTCCTAAAGTCGCAGCTCTGTGTGAACGGGGGGGTAAACGAGACGACATTAGTTATCATCCACCAGGCAAAAAAAGTTACCATTATCAAAACGGGTAAAGAGCAAATAAAACTGTCTAAGGATATTTTTGGTGCTCTTTGTGAATCAAAAGTAAGTGTTGACTTTTTAGCATCTTTTTTAAACGATCAACAATATAAAACATTATGAATACTGTAAAAGGAAAAATCTTTTGTGGAGCTTGCAACGTGCACATAACTCAGTTATATTGGAAACGTCATTTACACAGTAGAAAACATAAAGTGAAAGCTAATGCATTCTTTAGGAAAACGGGTAAAGCATTTCTCTACAAATTTGGTACCCTTGAAGAGACTATATCAACACCGGCTTCGCAGAAATTTACAAGAATGAAACAAGCGGCTTCAACAAAGTCCTGTGAATCAACACCGGCTTCGCAGAAATTTACAAGAATGAAACAAGCGGCTTCAACAAAGTCCTTTGAATCAACAGATTCTTACAACCATGTCAAAGTTAGTAGTCAAGAAGTAAAGGAATGTCCCTTACAGCACGATACAGTGTACCATAAATGTGACTATTTTGAAAATATGTAAGGGCAATACAACGGTAGCTGGCGATGCAGAAGACAAGTCAATTTCTACTCTCCCAATACAATGTGAAAAAGATATACGATACAAGCCAGCGATATTCCAGAGTTATTTATTTCGGCATGGTTTGACGAAGATACTTTTTAATATTCTCTGGAAAGATGTAAATCAGAGACAAACATTGTTTCTGAAATTCTCAAAGAAAACACTCAATCGCAGTTTCTAGAAGATACGACAAAGATTACTTGTTCAGAGGATCCAGCTGCAGAATCGGACAGCGAAAGCAACCGTTCTAGTATATGGCTGTGTGGAGAACACAACAATCAGTTGGCCTTTTTGCAGTGCAGTATTTGTAACCCTCGTGATTTTATTAACTGGTAGCAATTTACAATTTTCTAAAATCCAAAACATACAACAGTTGATTTTAAATCGTGACGTATAAACATGGACATAGACAGCAGTCATCTAAACATTACGTTTAGATTTCCGCATTATTATAGATATGAAGCAAGATTGAGCTCCTATGAACGGTGGTGTAAACAAATCGTACCGACTAAATTTTCTCTCGCTAAAAGTGTTTTTTTCTACACAGGACACAGTGACACAGTCCAATGCTTTTGCTGTGGAATTCAAGTCAGTGATTGGGAGTGCACTGACGAAAGTATTGAAGAACATTATAAACATTCACCCAAATGTATGTTTTCGGCTATGACTGGACGCCATCTACCATTATCACTCCCGCAAACAGTTCAAGACCAGTCTTAACTCGTCTCTCGAAGTGAATACAAGCAAACCCAGCTGGACTCTCTTTTCATCGCCGACTTGGGAAAACTACGAACCAAAGTGAGACAGGAACATGGACCATCGAAAAGCCGTTACCTTAAGAGATTCTTGTTTTAAAATGTTGTACGCAAAAGCCTTACAGACTTTTAATAGGAATCTAGTAAGGAAATCGTGTGTGGGTTGTGCTTATAATGATTTATCTCAAAAGACTCATACGCGTTTATTTTATGATACTGAAAGTGGAATTGAAAATTATTCATGATCATGCAAGTTGCTTCCCTTTAATCACGTTGACAATGCAATACAAACCAGAAGGTTTTTCAGAAGGTTTTTCGGAAGGTTTTTTGGCAGGTGCGTGAAACCCCAATTCACAACTACTGTGGTCCTCTATCAAGCGAAAATTGAGTGCGACTTATCTGCAAGCAAGTCTCTGATAGAGTGACTTTTAACATAACATATACCGCACGGGTTGCCCCCGTGCACAACCGAAATACATGTATTTCTAGCAAGTGTTGATAAGACATCTTTTTCTCGCTTTACTTCGTATCGCGAGAAAACAATCATATAAACACAATTATTTGAATATTCAAAAAGAACATTTGGGTGTTTTGGATTGGTCGATTGATAACTAACAGGACTTAGATATTTAATACTTGAGAAAAAAAAAGAGGTGTATAGTATTATGATTGGTTAGCTTTTTTTCTGACCATGTAACTACGTCATGGTGAGGGATATCACGTTGGCTATTTTTTTAATAAAAACATGTTATTCACTCGCAAAAAAATGTGAGAATACTGAAATAATTGTTAAAAATCTATCAACAAAAAAAGAAAAGGATGGGATAAAAATTCGTAAGGTGGATATTCGAACCAGTCGTCCGCTCCAGAGGCGAACATGCTTACCATTACACTATCTGCCCTTCACGCAACAATGTGTAATTTCAACTAGCCTTATTGATTTTGTCAATATTTTACCTATATATCCGGGTAACATAGACGCTACATCCGGGCTACGATTCCACCCCCAGATTCCAAAACAAATATGTCACTCTCTGCATTTGTCACCGTTTTCCTAACGCTATACCAGCAAATTCAATGCGAAAATTGTGCTATCAAAGGAGGAGTAATGAAATGCGAAAAAATACTAAAGAAAAAAGTTTTCAAGTCAACAGACGATGTAGCGGTGCTCCAAATCGAGCGTTTTACTCGGGACGAAGTCCATCGATGTGAAGCCACTGCAGATACTTCAAACAATTGAAATAAATAATTGTATTGATTGTCACGATGTTTGTATAAACATCAGAAGGGCAGACCACATTACCATCTTTATCCAGGTACAAAGAATGTGTGATGTAAGTCAATGTTAACTCTCTCCTTCAAGTTCACTATTTCCCTGTGTGTGTTGGGGGGGGGGGGGTATCCAATCAAAGCAAATGTAATTTTCCACATTATTTTCTATCTATCATTTCACTGTAATCCATTAATAATCACTACCAATTCTTGTTTACATCTATTTGCAACTAAACTCAAGAAAATTCTGAGGAAAACGGAGAAATTACTCATACTGAGCATTGTCTCTGCATTTTTCACCCTATTTCCTACCTATCATTTCCTTGTAATCCATTATAATGACCAGCAATTCTTCTTTTCAACTATTTGTAACCAAACTGAAGAAAACACTGTGGGAAAAGGAGGAACAACTCATACTGGGCATTTTCTTTCCATTTTTCACAATATTCCTACCTATCATTTCATTGTAATCCATTAATAATAACTAGCAGTTCTTGTTTTTAACTATTGACAATCCAATTGAAGAAAACACCATGGAAAAAGGAGAAATTGCTCGTTCCGAGCATTATCTTTCCATATTTCCCCATATCAGTCAACTGACATCTATGAATAATGACCAGCAATTCTTGTTTTCCACTATCTTCAATCAAAATTTAAAAAACACGGGGGAAAATGGAAAGACAATGCTCAGTATGAGCATTTTTCCATGTTCTCCCATTACCTGTCAGTATACTAATTTATTACTAATTATCAACAAACAACTTTTCAACTTGCAGGCTACACAGCAGACTACAAAACAGTCATATGACCTGCTGACAACAGAACGGACTACTCAGCAGACAACTACTTCTTCTAACATTGTAAGTTAAAAATATGTATACAAAAGCAAATGCTTTAGTAAATTTTATCCATTCTGTTGTTTATAAAGTTTAAAAAGTTAACTGTTTATTGCTTCCAAAGTCAATTTGTTACAGATGGTGAGGAGTTGAAATAAGATGAAACAAAGTAACCCTTTAATTCATATAAAACATCTTCAAAACACCCCTACAGAAAGTTGCTGTTGTAAAAAAAAATGTTTTGCCCCCTGTCAGAAATTTATACTATTTATTTTTTTTCTATGTAGAAGATTCCAATCTGGTTAACCCTTTTCCAAACAAGCCCTGGTGTTCACGTGTCTGCAATACACATCTTTTGTAAACCAGGGCTTGTTTGGGTAAAGGTTAATGACAAAGATTTATGTTTCAGCCATTTTCCCTCCCGGAGGAAAATGTACCAACAGAAGGAGCAACATACGGGGATCCTAATGCATTTCACGTAAGTAAGTTGCAAATGTGATAATCAGCAAAAGATGCTGACCCAAGTTTAATAATGTATTTCGTCACTGAGATAAATGTATTTTGTCCTCTGTCAATCTGTTGTACATTTATGGGAAAAAAAGGTTAAATAGAAATTCAAAATATTTTAGGTTCAACTAAACTTCAATCAACATCATCTAACATTACTACAGCTGCAACTTTTAACACCTCTTTTATGAACAATCCATTCGAAGGCAAACATTGAGGCCGGTAGCAATGAATCTTAAGAAGTTTTTAACATGCATTCCTATGTAACGGGGAGGAAAAAATCAGAATGAACTTACAGGTTTCTTTTTTTTTCTACCGTTGTACTGTTGATGGCTAATATGGGACTGCTGGTTATCTTGTGTTTTCAAAACGAATTGGATCCTACTTTGGATAGAGATAGAAGACAAAGAAGAACAATAATAATGCAAGAAGACAACCAGACAGATTTCATTACTGAAAATATATCAATTCCTCAGTTACCATATACGTAACCCTTTACCACACAATCCCAACTTTCTACCATGCTAGAAAAGTACGCTTTTGAAAACTTGATAGGCAAAGAATGGTTCTTTGACCACAATGTTTTCAAACACATATTTTGTCATTTGAGCTACATTATTTTGTCGTGGAAATCTGTTCTCAATGTCATTTAAATATATTTAAATTTTGAAACGCCACTTCAGAGAAAAAGAATTTCTTCATGGCCAAATAGTGCAAGTAGCTCCCATTCACCAGAGCCATGTTTCTAGACAAATTAGCATTTTGCGAACAGTTTTTGAAAATGGTTACCAAAGGAACATTTCTGTGAGATTATTTCAAAATCTGATCAGGCGTTTCAGAGAAGAATTTTAAAGAATTTCTTCATGGCCACATTACAGGGTTCCAACGCAGTCGGGAAAACGGGAAAAAGTCGGGAATTTCGTAAAACCCGTTCCCGGTCTTGAAAAAGTCTTGATTTTTGTTATATCTATGAAAACTCGGGAAAAACCCGGGAAAAGTACGAAACATTTTGGGTATGAAACAAAAATTTATACTATAATCTCCGGTCTGCGTCCTCCATTTTTCAGATAAAGGTCCAATATTTCTACAATATATGGAGACCGGTCGAAGAAGGTGAATTTCCAAATCCAAATACATTACGGTCCTTTTTTAGGTTCGCTGGTCCCGGAATAATTATTCTAACACAGTATTCAAACAAACCGGGATCCAGTGAATTGATTTCAGAGAACTCGGTACTTATCCTAAAATACAATGCAGCTGCGCTTTGTATTTTCCGGGAGACGAGCTGAAGCGAATTGACGTGAAAATGAGCTACAACAGTAAATAGTACTGAAAATTTAAACCCATAGGGATCTGAAAGGTTAACAGACTTTATCTTTATGAAGCCACGTTATGATTCTAGTCGGGATGAGGTTGACGAGTCAGAGGAAACCGAAAGTAAGATTGCTTATCTGCAATCGTGGATCAAAACACTTCAAGTATTAAATCTAACAAAGTTACGATTATTCCTATTTTTAGAAACTTTAAAAGCAGGGATATTGCCCTTTGAAAAGACCAATTTATTTATTCATGTATTTCAGGTCATGAAAATTGAACAATTAAAGTGAAAATAGAACATGGTACTTTTGAATTAGGTTTCAGTTTCAATGACTGAAGAGGGAAAATAACCTCTATTTGAAGGCTAACATCAAACCTGTTGTCCACTTATATGATAGTAAAATACTAAATGATATGCAAGGACTTGATTCTGTGTCTTAAATCATAAAGAAAATAGTTCCCAACATTAGAAAAAACAACAGATTTTTAGCTCGCCAGAGCACAAAGTGCTCAAGGTGAGTTTTTGTGATCGCCCTATGTCTGTCGTGCATCGTCCACAATTTCTTAACATCTCCTCCTAAACCACTTGGCCAATCTTGATGAAACTTTGCAGGGATGTCCCTTATTTCAATCTCTACCAAAGTTGTTCAAGAGATTAAATTCCACCCATAACTCTGGCTGCCATGGCAACCAAAGAATAAAATCGAGCAAAATCTTTGAAAACCTTCTTCTGAAACTAGAAGGCATAGAGCTTTGATAATTGGTATGTAGCATCTCCTAGTGGACTTCTACAAAAAGTGTTCATATATTGCCCCTGGGGTCAAAAGTGGCCCTACCCCGGGGGTCACAAGTTTGAACATGGGAATAATAAAAGAAAACTTTGAAAAATCGTTTTCTCTGAAAGAAGAAGGGGTAGAGCTTTGATATTTGGTATGTTGCATCTGCTATTGGACCTCTAACAAGATTGCTCATATGATGCCCCGGGGTTCAAACTGGCCCCACCCCAGGGGTCACAAATTTGAAACATAGGAACAAAGACGGAAAACTTCATTTTTTTTTCTCTGAAACTGAAATCCTAGGGCTTTGATGTTTTGTATGTACTATCTGCTAGAGGACCTCTACCAAGTTTGTTCATATGATGCCCCTGGGGTTCAAACTGGCCCAGCCCTGGAGGTCACAAGTTTGAACATGGGAATAAAGAAGCAAAACTTTAAAATTCGTCTGCTCTGAAATAAGATGGAATTTACGTACATGTGTTCCTTATGATAGTTTGCCAATAACATTATTTTACATTTTTTCATTAAATGTCATGGAAAAAGGGGGCTTGGTGTATATTTTCACTGTGGACCAATATCTCTTTCATTACAGGAGAAAATGTAATTAAATTTCATCTTGTTAAGCCACAGACAATAGTTATTTGATTTTATTTCATGAAACGACATGTTATCAAAAATGGGGACTAAATGTATAATTTCAATACGGACCATTTATAGTCAGTTGGCCCATCCATCCACATTGACGGTTATCTTCTACAGTCCTTGGCATTTATGAAACTTCATACATGTCTTCCTTGGGATAGTCTTGTGATACACTTTTCTTCTGTAAGATGTGTCATGGAAAAAGGGGTTACCTTTCACATACTGGACTTATCGAGGTCCAAAAAATTTATCAATAATATTGTGAGATTTTAGTCTAAGGTTCCCAGTTTGTGCTGGCTTGATTACTGTCTCAGTCAATATCCTTCGAAATTTGATAACAAGAGGGCCAAGATGGCCCTGGATCGCTCACCTGAATTTTTGAGATGACCATAGCCTTTTTTTTTTTTTTTTTTTTTGAGGTATTGAAACACTGGAACCAAATTTATAATTTTGCTAAGCAATTTTCAAAAGGTCACCTGTAAAATTAATTTCGAAATCTGACCATCAGTTTCAAAAAGAAGAATTTTTCATTTCTGTATAAGAGCAAGTATCCCCCATCCACGAGAGCCATGTTTCTTGATGGATCAAAATTTACGAACAAGTTTTGAAAAGGGTCACCCAAGGAACATTTTGGAAAATTTCTTTTAAAATCTGACCAGTGGTTTCAGAGAAAGAGAATTTTCAAGAATTTCATCATGTCCATATAGTGCAAGTAGCCCCTATTCACAAGAGCAAGGATCACCCAAGGAACATCTCTGTCAAATTATTTTAAAATCCGACTAGGGGTTTCAGAGAAGAAGAATTGTCAAGAATTTCTTCATTTCCATATAGTGCAAGTAGCCCCCATTCACCAGAGCCATGTTTCTTGATGGATCAAAATTTTGTGAACAATTTTTGAAAAGGGTCATCCAAGGATCATCTCTGAAATAATTTCAAAATCTGTCCGCCGTTTCAGAGAAGAAGAATTTTCAAAAATGTCTTCATTTCCCTGTAGTGCAAGAAGCCCCCATTCACCAGAGCCATGTTTCTTGACCAATCAAAATTTCGCAAACACTTTATGAAAAGGGTCACCCAAGGAACAACTCTGTGAAATTATTTCAAAATCTGACCAGCGGTTTCAGAGAAGAAGATTTCTTAAGAATTCCTTGATTTCTGTATAGTGCAAGTAGCCCCCATTCACCAAAGCGACATTTTTTGAAGGATCAAAATTTCACAAACAGTTTTTTAAAAGGGTCACCCAAGGAACATATCTGTGAAATTATTTCAAAATCCGACCAGCGGTTTCAGAGGAGATTTTTAAAGAATTCCTTGATTTCTGTATAGTGCAAGTAGCCCCCATTCACCAGAACCACAATTTTTGACGGATCAAAATTTCACGAACAATTTTTGAAAAGGGTCACCCAAGGAACATATCTGTGAAATAATTTCAAAACCTGACCAGCGGTTTCAGAGAAGAATTTTAAAGAATTTGCTAAAAAATTACATTTGGTTGCCATGGCAACCAGAGTTTTTGACGGAATCAAATTCTGTGAACAATTTTTAAAGAGGACCTCCCAAGGAACATTCCTACCAAGTCTGTTCCAAATTGGCCCAGGAGTTTTGGTTTAGGAGGATTTGATGTTTAAAGAATTGTTGACGACGGACGACGCACGACTGACACCCAGTGACCCTAAAAGCTCCCCTTGAGCACGTTGTGCTCAGGTGAGCTAAAAAGTTATTGAGACAAGTCTCATTTGAGTCTTAACAATGAGCGAATGATGTTTTTTAATGTCATTTGACCACCATTTTGACCAGGAAATGAACGCCTTGCCTCTTAAAGTTAATTCAATCCCTAACTATACAATCCTGACTTTCAATGACCCTGAAGAAGAAGGGTTGTGGAAGCATTTTGGGAAAAGAAGAAAATGCTTTTTGCACAGTTACATACCCTGTCAGAATTATTTGGCCTTGAACTTCGATATTTGGCATTTATCTTCACTGTAGACCTTCACTGCTTAGTACATAGGTGAGTGATATAGGACCATCATGGTCCTATTGTTCCCAATTTGCCTGGTTGTGGTCTTACAAGGATCTATACTATTTGCCTTCAAATTCTTCATTACTTGTAGGAACTGTAAGAGAACAGCATGGATCCTTATTAAACTGCCTGTACGGATAGGCTGATCTGAATCTAGATTCGGTCATTTGTAGTTTTGTAACTGGCCAAGTAAAGAAATGAAATAACTATCATGCTGTTAGAATGTT
Organism: Tridacna crocea; assembly: GCA_943736015.1. NCBI lineage: Eukaryota > Metazoa > Mollusca > Bivalvia > Cardiida > Cardiidae > Tridacna > Tridacna crocea. Next base: position 10,035,349 of record OX031057.1, on the reverse strand, counting down.
CTTTAACCCATTACCACACAATCCCTACTTTTGACGCCCCTGAGAAAGAAGCCTTTTGAAAACCCTGTGGAAAAAGGAGAAAATGCTGGTAACCAGCATTTTCTCCTTTTACCACAGTGTTTTCAATCCTTCCCAGAACAAATTTAAATTTTTCAGTCACATTTATTTTGTCGTCTGCAAATGCTTTGAATTTGGACCAGTCTAAATTTTTCTCGTGTGGTAATGGGTTAAATCTTAAATTTTGATTAAAAACAAGGAATGTATGTAAGAAAGTAGCTTTCAAAATGTTTAGCATTTTTAGTTTTTCTATTGCGGAAAACCTGAAAAAGAAGCCTTTAGAAAACATCGTGTTTTTCCCCACAATGCTTTCTACTCCTCACAAAACAAATTTCATATTTTCAGTCACTTATTATGTCATCTGCAAATGTTTTCAATTTGGACAAACCAAACATTTTGCCGTTTGGTAAGGCCAGAAAAAAAATAGCTGTGTTTCAGGTGACCCGACCGACGCTACCAAATTGCCGCCGACCCAAAAACTTTCTACGCAAAATGCAAACTGACCTCTTCTATTCTGTACAGTTCCGCACACCCGTTCGTTATTCAATCTGACTTTAAATCTTTTCGGCCGAATTTCTTCAGTAAATTGCCTATTGCCAGAAACAAACATACACGATATTACATTGGTGCTCCCTGACATCGGGTCAAAAGCGGTGCGTTTGTTTCTCGCATTTTTCTTCTCCATTTAAGCGTGCCCAGAAGGCCGTTGTCAATATTTCTGTGATGTTCAAGATTTGAAAATTTCGAAGTCCGATCAGCATATGGAATAAGTAACAGCTTCATCTTTCGGACGAAATAAAAAGCGTGCAAATTAATACATTCGAGTGTAACTCGGGCCTAAAATCTATACCATACTCGCTTCAACCTTGGTACAGCAGAACTACTGTCTAACTAGAAGGCCCTGAATATGCTCTACTGGCAGAGAATTCGATTTTGCTTTTTTCATGAAAATCTGACAAGAAATGCATACTTTGTCACGAAAACAAGAATTGGTAATTTTCAACTTAAAATAGTTTCTTTTCCCATACTGTTTGTTGGATTTATTTCAAAATAGATAGGGTTGAAGCTATAAAAGAGATAAACAAATTTTGCAAGTTTCACAAAAATCTAATAACAAATGTACATTTTATCCCGTAAACAAGAATTCTTAATTTTCAACTTGAAATGGCTACTTTTTCCGTACTGTTTGTTGGATTTTTCTCAAAATCAAGAGGGGTAAAGCTACTGATAAGATAAACAAACTGTGTGATTTTCATGAAAATCAGGCAACAAATGCAGAATTTATTGCGTAAACAATGATTTGAATTTTTCGACTTGAAATGGCTTTTCCCATACTGTTTGTTGGATTTTTTTCAAAATCAATAAGGTTGAAGCTATTGATGAGATAAACATACTGTGCAAGTTTCACAAAAATCAGGCAACAAATGCAGACTTTATCGCGTAAACAAGAATTTAAAATTTTCAAGTTAAAATGGCTATTTTTCCCATACTGTTTGTTGGATTTTTCTCAAAATCAATAGGGTTGAAGCTACTGATAAGATAAACAAACTGTGTGATTTTCATGAAAATCAGGCAACAAATGCAGACTTCATCGCGTAAACAATGATTTGAAATTTTCAACTTGAAATGGCTACTTTTCCCATACTGTTTGTTGGATTTTTTTCAAAATCAATAAGGTTGAAGCTATTGATGAGATAAACAAACTGTGCAAGTTTCACGAATATCAGGCAATAAATGCAGACTTTATCGCGTAAACAAGAATTTGAAATTTTCAACTTGAAATGGCTACTTTTCCCATACTGTTTATTGGATTTTTTTCAAAATCAATAGTGTTGAAGATATTGATGAGATAAACTGTGCAAGTTTCACAAAAATCAGGCAACAAATGCAGACGTTATCGCGTAAACAAGAATTTAAAATTTTCAAGTTGAAATGGCTACTTTTCCTATACTGTTTGTTGGATTTTTCTCAAAATCAATAGGATTGAAGCTACTGATAAGATAAAAAAAACTGTGTGCTTTTCATGAAAATCAGGCAACAAATGCAGACTTTATCGCGTAAACAATGATTTGAAATTTTCAACTTGAAATGGCTACTTTTCCCATACTGTTTGTTGGATTTTTTTCAAAATCAATAGGGTTGAAGCTACCTATGAAGTTTCAAGGTGATACCTAAAATTCTTTTTGAGTTATGCTCCGGACAAAAATTAAATATGAAAATCAACAAAGAGCAATAACTCCAAAAATGTGATGGGCTGAGTTATGGTTCTTGTACACTGCACTTCTCCTTAATGAGATCTATCCACCTATGTAGTTTCAAGATGATACCTGAAATAGTTGAGTTATGCTCCGGACAAAAATTCAGTATAAAAATCAACAAAGGGCAATAACTCCAAAAAGATGATGGGCAGAGTTATGGTTCTTGTGCACTGCACTTCTCCTTAATGAGATCTATCCACCTATGAAATTTCAAGATAATACCCGATATACTTTTTTGAGTTATGCTCCGGACAAACATGTGGTCTACGGACCGACCGACCGACCGACAAGTGCAAAGAAATATACCCACATTTCTTGGAAAGGGGGGCATAATAATTGTGCCCCTTTCTTTGACTTAATTTTTATGCCTCCGCATCGATAGATTTGGGACATATTATAGTTTTTGCCATGTCTGTTTATCAATTACTCTGTCCGCAAAAAATTCTTTATTGCCAAATAGTTTTGAATGGTAACTGAAATACCTTTCATATTTCACAAATGAATTCCTTTTCTTCGGTACCAACTGAAACCTTTACCAGTCCATGTTAAACATGTGTACACTAGTATACAAGGGTAAGCAATGCAGACACAGATCAGGGATGAAGGGGATGAACCTGATCTTTGTCCATTCTATTGGCTGAAGTGGTGAACTTTCAAGGTTTCAAGATTAAAAATTTCAGTTTCGCTTCCTTATTCTTTCAGTTGACAACATGCTCTATGGAATGCAATTTGAAGCTAGTGTATATGAATATGTGATGTTGATAGTACAGAAAGAAAAATATAAATAATTTAGAATTTCCGTAAGTTATAGAACATATTTCTCCTTACAGGAATCCAATGGGAATTAATCCAGGGTCAGAGATGGTAAAATCTTTTAAGAAGAGAAATGGGGAACTCAAATGTGAATCTCAAGGTGTTGAAAGAAATTGCAGACTTGGAGTGGACTGAAGGAGGCTCTAATTATCAACCATGATAATCAGTGAATTAAGTTTGTGAATAATAAAAAAGAAGGAACTAAATGTCATCAAATGCTGCAGATGTTTAAAACTGTTTTAAAGGTGTTGTTATGCCAAAGTTTGACGTTATAGTAGTCAATCTGTGTGATGGGTATTGTAATCAATAAATGTTACTTTCACATTAACCCTTTACCAAACAATCAAAGGAGAAAATGCTGGTAACCAGCATTTTCTCTTTTTCCCATATTTCTACTCTGCTGGAAACAAATTTCAATTTTTGAGTTAAATTTATGTTGTCATCTGCAAATGCTTTCACTACGGACAAGTCTAAGATTTCGTCCTTTGGTAAAGACTTAAAAGGGACCATCTGGGAACTGCAAAAAATAATGAACCAGGCTAGTCTATGTGAACAGTGCAGTCTGAATGTTTATTTGGCATCCTACCTTACATAACAGTAGTTTTGAAAGCAGATTCAAAATTGAACTGCCTCCCAGTTGGTCCCTCTTTGTACTGATAGGACATATATTTGGCAAAGTTTACTTTCTTTTCAGTAGGTATCAAGCCTGACGTCTAGAAGATGACACAGCCTTTCAAGAAGCCAGTGTATGTTATGACTGGGCCAGAGGATGCCACAAAAACGATGAAGATAGCGGCGATGAGGGTCTTGGTGGCAATACAAATAATTTAACAGGACGCAACATTGTCTATGCGAAATGTGACTGGATCAGTCTTCAATGTTGCAGACGAAGAAGACTCTGGTACTTCCAGGGATGAAAAAAGCTAAGTATCATCAGATTCTATATCGGATTCATCGGACAGCACCATTGACTATGCCGTTGAGATACCTGCACAACCAAATGTAAACGGGCAACCGCATGGATAAGAATATGAACTCGTACAGAATAGGGATTAGAATTAAAAAGTGGTGGTGGGCGCTGTTTGAGTTTGTTCCTGACATGGTGGTGCAGAATGCTTGGATGCTGTACAGGCTATCGAACAAATTTCAAAGGCAGCCCCTTGATCTCCTAGACCTCAGGCGTGAGATATGCAATTTTTTTCTAGTGCAATAATGCGGAGCCGGCCGTTAGAAATGGTCTTGATCATTGACCGCAGAGTTCCAGCTGCTGTCCGCCGAGACCACTAAATAGCGCCAATCAACACACAAAGAAGATGCGCCTATTGTGGAGGGAAGTCTGCCAGGATCTGCGTGAAATGTAATGATGGACTTCACGAGAGATGTTTCATAGAATTTCATCGCCAGAGATAGAGGAGAGAACTGTAAACTGATAAAAGACAGTTCTGAGTGTGCTTTAAGTTAATAATCTTGCAGAAACCCTATACTCAAACATATTTGCCTATGGCATTTATGATAACAGAAAGTTGGATGCTTTGGCCTTTGTCAAAATTGATCCAACTCTAGTGGCTAGCGTCCCAAATATGGAACACAACTGAAAGTGCATCTATCAACATAATCCAAGTAGAGTAACTGGCTATTCTGTTGTTTTCCATTCGTTTTCTGTATCTGTCACTGTATAATAAAATTGCAAAAAAAACAAGAAATTGTGGTCATTAATTGGTTAAGCGTGTCAAACGCTAACATGTGTACAATATCGGCAGGAGTCACTTGTGTCTATTTTTATGTCACAAACGCTGTGTCGCCAGAAGGCACGTGTGTCTATTTTTGTTTCGCAAACGCTGTACTCTTCACGAGCGCCCGAGTAAGTGCAGTCCGGTTGCAGAACCTTCAGGTTGTTGTGATACACCCTTTTGGAGTATACATTTTGTCCAAGCCGAGATTCGAACACACGACCCCTAGATCATAACCCTTGTAGTTGCCGATTATCGGGGCTCAACCTATCCAATTTAAGCTCAAATTTCGTTTACACAGACAGATAAAAACTAGCATGTGATCATCATCAAGGAAATATCGTACATTGCCCTGTGACGGCCCTGTTTCGGTGATCTTCATATTTGAAGCGCGTGCCTTCTCTTCTGAGAACGTCATCAGTTTATGTGGTATCGTTTATAAACAAACTGCTGTCATTGTTGTCAACAAAAATTTAAAATGCGGTTCAAAGACGTAAGTATCGGTGTTTTTTCCTTACCGTGTTGTTAAAAAGGCATTTTTCTTAATACTTCCATGATAATAAATTCGACCTTAAATAGAGCCCTTACAGGAATTTTCAATATTGTTGCCAAATTTGTGCAGGCCGCGTCTTCTGCTACAGGTAGTCACGTGATGTCGGAAGGTCAAGGTCATGTTCATATTTAGGGCGAGCTCAAAAGTTTCGGGAGACCTTACATTTTCTTTGTTGAAATATTACAATGAATAGAATTGATACGATGTATGAGAACATATTTTTATCACATTTTTTCTTACATTTTCAGGCACATCGAAGGAAAGTTCAGCATGACAAGTTGACTGTAGAGATGTTACTCTCCCTCTGCAATGACAAGTGCATACAGGGCAGTTTTAGAAGATCATATGTCGGGGAAAAGGGCAGCAATCACATATGGTGTGCCTCAGACAATATTACGGCAGAGGGTTTTAGGGAGAGTGGATCCCGAAACAAGAAGCTCTGGACCATCACCAGAACTGAACCAGGAGGAAGAGGCTGTTTTTGTGGAACACACAAAGCCAATGGCTAGACTAGAATATGGTTATACAACAACTAAAGTTGTGAGTAAGGCCTCAAACTATGCTGCATTCTTAACAAAGCGTGATGAGCATCCTTTCAGTAGAAAGAGGTTCAGAGGTTTCATGAAGCGTTGGCCGGACTTGATTGTGACGAAGCCCAGATCCCTTGCAAATTACAGAGCTACGGCTGCATCACAAACATTAGTGAATATTTGGAAGGCTTCACCTTGTTAAAACCAAATTTGATCTTGATAAATCCCAATGCATATACATTGTGAATGAAAAAAGGTATTCAGGCTGAACACTCTCCACCTTACATTGTCAGTGCTTGTACGTCCACTCCAGCCATCACTTCTTCTCGGTCCGCAATTACCACAATTCTTGCCTGTGGAAATGCCTTAGCAATAATGATGCCGCCTTTCTACATATTCAAAGGTAAGAAATTCAGTAATGAACTCCTCAAAGGTTCATCAGCTGGTTCACAAGGAATGGTTACTGATAGTGGATGGTCCAATGCTAAAGCATTCCAGGTATTTCTCCGAGATCATTGCATCAGGTATCTTCAGAGGGGAGGTAATGACCAGACTATGTTGCTGATATTTGACGGGCACAAATCCCACTTAAATGTACAAGTTATAAGTTACAGATTGGGCACAGTAACACAATATTGAACTGTCCGTCTTGCCAGCCCACGCAAGTCACATCCTTCAGCCTTTAGATGTTGGATGACAGTGACTCTACATTTTGACTTGGGATGAGAGCCAGAGCAATTTTGGCAGGGATCTTTTTTGCACAAGCCAGTTAAATGCGAAACAGTATCGCACATGTTTGACTGGTTTACGAAAAGGCTGCTGGGTTGGGGTAAGTTTTTGAAATGAGCAAGCTGCTGCCTTTAAACGCAGTTCTTCGATAGGCTTCTGCCAAGGAAAAACTGTAGATTCCCTTAACTGACAGAATTCCTCATCATACAGCCTCCAAGCCCCATCACCCAACATTTTGTGCATGTCCCGAAGCTTGATCAGGTTGCTGTGTTCGCATGGATTCATGGTAGGAAATGTCCGTTTGTGGAGTTGTATCAAGTGGCGGGGGTCATGGGTGATCCTGAGGATGCATCAGTAGACTGTCCCAATAATGATGTGTTAGATTGTTTCAGGATTGCAGCAGCCAGCAAGTCGTAATCAATTGGCGCTGTGGCAGGAGTTGAAGTTTTGGTCACTTTGGCTTTTCCCCTGCTGGATGGCAAAGTACTAGAGTTCTGTCTTTTCGGCATATTTAGGGTGAACTGAAAATAAAATTGGAGAATACAGAAAGTTCCATAGTTCAAATAACCTGCAAAGTGGTAATTGTCAGCAGTTCACATCTACCGACTGCTGCTAATACACACATAACATACCTTCCAAGCCACTGACAGCTTCTTATATGTATCAGCTGTGCAAGACAGGACTGACTTAATGAAATTCTAAACATTTTTTTTGTGATTTTTAAAGCATGATAGCAAGGTCTGAGAAATGTTTTCAGTAGTTGTACATATGATTTGTTAACAGTAAATACTCTCAAGCTGAGCATATCATGGCGTAAGTAACCTCATGAGCAAGATACAGGCAGACACTACCTGCATACATGTTGTCGGCTTGAAATGACAACTTAGACTGTTCCAAGCATAGTGAACACAGATGCATGCCATGTCAACTTTAAATGGCATGACTGTTCCAAATAAACAACTCTAAGGCATAGCATAACATAAATGAAGCGCATGAAATGTCAACCTTAAATGACATGTGACGCTTAAAACACTTCAAAGCATAGCTTAAAATAAATTGAGCTTAATGTCAACTTTAAATGACAAATTTTAACAGCTCTGAAAAACATCTTAAAGCATAGCTGAACTTAAAACTAAGCATATGCAATGTCAACCTCAAATGACAGCTTCAGCACCTCTGAATAACGTTTCAAGGCGTATCTTCAATCAAGTTTGAGCATGCACGTAAGTACTGTCAGCATCAAATGACCTGTGCAAAGAGCCCTAAATATATACCTGAACAAACAACACATGTATGCTGATGGCAAGTAATGGAATTAATTCAGTTTTATGCCCCTATCAACTTCATGTGCGTATAACATAGGGACATCCCATGTCAAATGTATATCCCAGGTTATAATAGTAGTGAACTGGGGCTCTGAAGTGACTTGTCCAACAACACTACTAAGAAAAAATCTGCAGATCCAGTGAGGGCGAAAATTCGGGCTTTCTGATTGCCACATCGACACACAATGACGAATGCCCAACCTTAATTTAGGAGTGTGTAGGTCAGTGCACCAGAAAATGCTTCTACTGTTTGTTAACTCTTAATCATAGATGACAGATCACTAAATAATGTCCCGAAAAATCTTATAATTTTGGTAAATAATAATTTCATCTAGATGTTACTATGGAAAGAGAGATATATTCAGTCTTATCCATTGTCATAGTGCATAAGCGACCAAAAAGTCAAGAATGACAGACACACTGTGTGCTCAGTAACTGAAATATCATGTGAGAATAATTGATTGATACGTACATGCCAGAATTAAAGAACACAATCTAGAGATGGTCAACTACTAACAAGCATTAAGTTCTTATGGCACGTAAAACAAATGTATTTGATCATTATGTATTAATCGTCACATCCCTGTAGGGGTAAATTATAAATAAAATGGTAATTGACTTGTCGTTATTTTGCCATACCAATGGTAAAAACTATTAATAAACTTATACTGGCCTGAGTTGCCGTAATGAATTGTTCACGGCATATTTTATACTTTGAAGATATTTGACCATTGGTGAAGGAGAACCGCTCCGTTGCCTGACATCCAAATGCACCCCATCATGTCCCAAGTATGCAAGGTCAGACCAGAATCCACGATGCTTCCAAAACTTTATTCCTGTGATGGAAGAAGTCATTGACTATAATATCTGGTTGATTTTCACAACTTCGTCATTGTAACCGGGAGGGGAATTGTCTGGATTCCGTCGTAAGAGTTGACCAATTATCACATATTTCACTCCATGTCCATGTAGTAAACAATTAGCAATTGTATGTGCGTCCAACCTGGTAGCATCATTTTCTCCGATCTGTACGTAACACAGATCTAGGACGGACGGGAACACACACAAATGTCTTGAGTTCGCTAGACCACGAATTGTGAGACCACCTCGACTCCGTATTATAACTCGAAATTTTGACTGGTCAAGACAAAGATTCGAGAATTGTGCATTTTGTTTCATAAATTTTCCTAAACGCCTAATGTAAGAATGTCCAATTAGCCCAACAACAAGGCGGTCCTCCATATTGCCACACAGCGATCAGCGTCCTTTGTGTACCGAATCAGAATGCGAAACAAATGAAATATTTAAACTCACTTCTTCGGTGTTTCAGTAGAACTACTTCAAAACAGGCCTAACGTTACTTTAACGCGGCGTTGAGAATAAAAACATTCAGAAATAGGTTTATAACGTGAATCAAGTTTTCCCCTGGTTAATGCTTAAAAATCTTCCTTACACTATTTACTAATCAGACTCTTACGCCAATTTTAGCAAAAATGGCTGCGCCCATGGATGATGACAACAGTTTTTACACACCGATAAATCTTAGTTTATAAGATTAAAATACAAGTTATGGTCCTTTAAAAGACATTTACGCTTTTCAGAAACCCCGTCTTTTTCACATTTCCTACCACTTACTCTGACTGGCCGTATACTTCTTCAACAGCACACAAAGTAATCGATATTGGTCTTTCTTTCACCGGCGTTTGTGACGCCATTTTTAGTTCTGGTCATGTGACGAAAGTATCATGTAATGACGGACTACTTTCTGAGCCCACTACAGAGGTGAATGTGAATGATTCGGAGTGCAAGAGAGTGCGTCCGTCCACGATTTCATTTATATATGCAATTTTCAGCGAATTGTTACATAGTCGACAATACTAAAAGTTTTCTCGTCTGGTGAACTCGGTCCAATACAACGAAATTTTAGACTCGCCTAGTATGAAAATATTCTCAGATTATCAATCTATTGTAACTCAAAAGATATCGAGAATATTTGGGGTTTTTTTTTCGGTGAAAGATCGAAAGGATGTGGGTAAACTTATGAAGAAAAAAGACCCCTCGAGAACACACATGAAATTTATATGAAAGAATGCTACACATGTCTACTTAACCCATCCGAAATATTTAAGAAATTAACACAGTCCATAGGGGCGTTTCAGAGCTCTAAAGTATGGAGGGCTGGATGGGTCATAATTGCATAAATGATTTTACTCCACCAATTAGATCCGATTTCTTTGTGAATTCTACAAGAAAATGTTAGAATATCCCAGAAACAATTACAATGAATCATTTTGAAGTGAAAAAATATTAACGTATTGCAACAAACATTGTTAAAATCTTCTCTATTTGAGCTGTAAAAAAACCCAAGTCTTTCTAACATTCATTTACGATTTTGAGACAAAGAATTTCAACAAAACAAACAAATTAATATTTTCTTTTGAAAATTAGGTCTGCTACATCATTTTGATATCATATAAAATGTTAAAAGGATGTATGGTGTATTGTTTAGAGAATAATTCAATTTTTTATTGACTGTGATTCATGATTATGAATATTTTTAAAAGGACTATCTTTATTCATTTCCATCGTCATTTTCAAGTTCAGAATCAGTCCAACGGTCTATCTGCACTGCGTCATCAACATGATTGAAAAATTCCTTTGATATTGTTATGGGAGACCACTCCTTCCTGCATGGAATACTCCCGATTTAAATACAATACCTGGCTACTGCGTCAGAGAGATATCTCTTTGGCTCAGTGGTTAGGGTATTGGCTTTGCGTCCGGGAGTTCGGAGTTCGAATCCCGCTCCGATCCTTATTTCTGCCATGCATTTATTCATTTGTTTCTTTGTTACGGACTTCGTTCGTAAGATGGGGGCTCGTCCGGGATTGGCCATTGAGCCATTAATCCCATTTGTTGTCCAAAATCGGACTTCCTGCCTAATAAGGCTTTGAGTCATCAATAAATGATGACTTTAAGAGGGGGTGTGTTATGGGAGACCACTCGTTCCTGCATGGAATACTCCCGATTTAAATACAATACCTGGCTACTGCGTCAGAGAGATATCTCTTTGGCTCAGTGGTTAGGGTATTGGCTTTGCGTCCGGGAGTTCGGAGTTCGAATCCCGCTCCGATCCTTATTTCTGCCATGCATTTATTCATTTGTTTCTTTGTTACGGACTTCGTTCGTAAGAATATTATAGGCTTTTGAGATTGATGTCGGTAATATGATAGGTGTCATATCACAGATGCAATATGAGCACAACATCCGACAAGTCTTGCCCCGGCTTTACATGTACAATACCAATGAAATATTGGTGTAATTCCAACAATATACTCTATCCACAACCTGTGAAGCTTGGACGATGTGTGCCTGGACTGGATTTGGGCCTTAAGCAAACCTTGATGTTCCCTGTGAACTAGAATCTTATAATCACCCTCATCATCTAAGTGTTCTGTCATGTATGATTGAGCTTGTTTTATTTGGTATACTCCAAAATTTAAATCTGGCAATTCAGTAATATTAAGCTTTGGGAAATTTTCTAGTTCTTTTTCATCAATATCTTTCCAAATGACTCTCCTTTTGTCCAGTTTTTCAGACTGTACTCTTTACTGCTCAGATTGCAAAACATGCTTTTGGAAACAATGTTGAAAACATAAAGAACTGGTTTCAAGATTTCAATTTTTAAGTGTTCTGTCATGTACGATTGTGCATGTTCTATTTGGTATACTCCAAAAGTTAAATCTCGCAATTCAGTAATATTAGACTTTGGAAAATCTTCTAGTTCTAGAGTCAACATTCTTTCAGCAACTACTTGGTCAGTGTTTTAGCTAGAAGCCAATTGTGGGCAGAAAGCATTGCACAGGGCGCAGACAATACGAACAAAATCTCTTACACTGGGAATGAGTGCATTTTTGCAACCTGTTGCTTAGAGCTTTCCACTGTTTTATTCTCCCATTTGCACTTTCAATCACCCACCTTACCTTCCCTTCTCGAGTAGTCTGTTGCTTCTGGCCTTTTGGCAGAAAGTGGGGCATTTCGGGTTTTATTCCAAGTTCTGCTAAAAACTCCAGACAATCACGATAGCCCCTGTCAACTACCATGACATCGTCATCTTGAAACCAATTCTTTATGTTTTCAACATTGTTTCCAAAAGCATGTTTTGTAATCCGAGCAGAAAATCCTTTGCAGCAAAGAGTACAGTCCGAAAAACTGGACAAAAGGAGAGTCATTTGGAAAGATATTGATGAAAGTGAACTAGAAGATTTCCCAAAGCTTAATATTCATGTACAATTGTACATGACAGAACACTTAAAAATTGAAATCTTGAAACCAGTTCTTTATGTTTTCAACATTGTTTCCAAAAGCATGTTTTGCAATCTGAGCAGTAAAGAGTACAGTCTGAAAAACTGGACGAAAGGAGAGTCATTTGGAAAGATATTGATGAAAGTGTACTTGAAGATTTCCCAAAGCTTAATATTACTAAATTGCCAGATTTAGCTTTTGGAGCATACCAAATAAAACAAGCTCAGTCGTTCATGACAGAACACTTAGATGATGAGGGTGATTATAAGATTCTAGTTCACATGGAACACCAAGGTTTGATTAACTCATTACCAAACGACAAAATTTTAGGTTTGTCAAAATTCAAAGGAATTACAGACGACAAAATAAAAGCGACTGAAAATTTGAAATTTGTTTTATGAAGGGTAGAAAACATTGTGGGAAAAGGAGAAAATGCTGGTTACCAGCATTTTCTTTTTTTCCCACAATGTTTTCTATGGGCTTCTTTCTCAGGGGCATCAAAAGTAGGGATTGTGTGGTAATGGGTTAAGGCCCAAAACCAGTCCAGGCACAAATCGTCAAAGCTTCACAGTTTGTGGATAGAGTATATTGTTGGAATTACGCCAATATTTCATTGGTATTGTACATGTAAAGCCGGGGCAAGAGTTGTCGGATGTTGTGCTCATATTGCATCTGTAATATGGTACCTATCATATTACCGACATCAATCTCAAAAGCCGGTAATATCAAAGGATTTATTCAATCATGTTGATGATGCAGAGTAGATAGACTATTGGACTGATGGTGAACTTGAAAATGACGATGAAAATGAATAAAGATAGTCCTTTTAAAAATATTCATATCCATGAATCACAGTCAATCAAAAATTGAATTATTCTCTAAAAAATACACCATACATCCTTTTAACATTCTAAATGGTATCAAAATGATGTAGCAGACCTAATTTTTAAAAGAAAATATTAATTTGTTCATTTTGTTGGAATTCTTTGTCTCAAAATCGTAAATGAATGTTAGAAAGACTTGGGTCTTTTTACAGCTCAAACAGAGGAGATTTTAACAATGTTTGTCGCAATATGTTAATATTTTTTCATTTCAAAATGATTCAGTGTAATTGTTTCTGGGATATTCTAACATTTTCTTGTAGAATTCACAAAGAAATCGGATCCAAATGATGGAGCAAAATCATTTATGCAATTATGACCCATCCAGCCCTCCATACTTTAAAGCTCTGAAACGCCCCTTTGGACTCTGTTAATTTCTTAAATATTTCGGATGGATAAAGTAGACATGTGTAGCATTCTTTCATATAAATTTCATGTGTGTTCTCGAGGGGTCTTTTTTCTTCATAAGTTTACCAACATCCTTTATTTCATCGAGTGAACACTATCGGTAATATTTTCACGAGTTGCGCAGCCACGAGATGAAATAAATTTCAAACTTTCGCCGAAAAAAGAAATATTCTATCAATTTCAAACTTTTGACGCCTCTGAGAGGAGCTTTATTAAAATCCAGTACAGTTCTTTTCCATTATTCTCGGTGGCGTACCCCTCCCGCATGGCAACGCGTTACAATATTACGTCATGCGTGAGAAATGCAAGGTAAAAGACGTCATATTTCCATCTGGTTTTGGGGCACGCGCAGTTTACCTAGGCAACAAGAACATGAATATCGACATTTTCACTGATCGTATGCGTGTAATATCGAAAAATATTTTCACTGCTATTTCTATCTTAAAAACAAAGGCATGAAGTAAAAAGAGGATATTTGTTTTTTTTTCGGTGAAAGATCGAAATGCTGTACATTGTAAATAGCTACCCATTTAACCCATTACCACACCATCCCGACTCTCGACCACTCTGGGAGAGAAGCTGTTTGAAGCCATTGTGGGCAGTGTTTTCCACTCTCTCCATTTCAAGTTTGGTTTTTTTCAGTTACAATTGTTTGGTTATTTGCAGAATGCGTTCAATTTGGACAGGTCTGAGATTTTGTCGTTTGGTAGAAAGTTAAAGTTCATATTGCACATCATGCGCTACTTGATATTGGCTATGCTGAAAGCAGTCGTCACTTTGGCAGACGACAGAACTTCAGACTTGCCCAACTTGGTGGCATTTGCAAACATCAGAAGAGATTCAGCTTGGATGACAGTGGAATACTGTGTTAGAGGGAGAGAAGACTAGTTACTAGCATTTTCTCCCTCACAAATTATGTCCTCTTTCTCGTCATCATATAAAACCTGAGATTGTGTGGTAACGGGTAGTAGTTGATCACACCTAATTTCATCATTGTTTAGTTAAGTAATTTGGACTTATGTGTTGTAGAGATGTGATAAGTTACCTACCAAGAACCTGTTTAGTGCACGTATTGTGAGTTTCTGATCGGATGGCATATTACTTGTAGTCTGATCTAGTTTGCACTGTGGGCACTGAACGGGCTTACCGTTTCCACAGTCGCTAACGCTATTTTTGGGTCAATCTGACAGGAGTACATCTAGTAACTTCATTAAATATCACACATTGTAAGAAACATATAGCCATGCACATTTTATACTTTAGTTATAAGCGAAATAAGACTGGCGTAATACCGTAAAACGCCCCGGGGGGGGGGCTTTTCTTTTTTAGACTCAATCGTGGTCATGCAGACGCTTGCTTTTAATCCACCTATGAAATATCTGGAAAATTCACGTGATAAAAATGCATTATATGCATTTTTATTCGCCCCCATTATTTTCGTTATCACGGATATTATTTTCGTTTTCACGGATATACATATGCGGTATATAACAATAATTTCTTAAAATGTACTTACCTTTTTAATGCCTAAGCGTTCGGTGAATGTACCTTCTAACCGATCCATTTAGGAACTCATATCTGTTATTTGAAACATTGTATGCGTACAGAGCTGTACTATAATTTCCACTTTCAAACAGTCTGAAAAGAGCTGTATAATGATTTTAAAGCTGAACGGTCCCTTGCCAAATTCATAAGTTCCACCCATTTAAGGAATACTTCTGAATTTAGTCCATTCACGTAAGCAAATGCACATATTATAATACGATGAAAATGGTTTAAATTCTCAGTCCAAAATAACCTTCTAATGGAGTAAGGCCACAATCTTGCTGGTCCTATAATGTCTTGTATGAGACCCCATTGTTGGTATATTAAAGCATTCCTGTGGACATTTTCAAATAAGTAATATATGCAAAATGAAGGAAATGACTTGTATATTTCAAATTGCTCGTGCTTTTTTTAATTTTACATGAATGCATTGAAAAATACAATTAATCTACATAGGCGTGCATATTGCACGCTTAATGTCAGTATTTTTGGAAAACACGAAGAATCTTTAGGCCCTGGGGTATTCAATATCATTTTTTATGTTGTTAAAAAGGTGTGTTTGTGCGTGCGAGTGTATGTGTCACACTATACAACAAAATATTAACATACTGTTACTTGTTATCACGTGCACTTATTTATTGAACGTTTTACCGTACAATTTTGACTTTTCACGACCCTGAAGAAGGATTCACAATCTTTGCTTTAAAACTTGGGGGAAGTTAATGAAATGCTGTTAAGTAAAAATTTCATTTTTGCTATCATCTCTCTCACACACACACACATACATGTATATATAATGGGGCGACAAGAGGGAGATTGCGAGTGCATCAAAATTAACGACGCATCATTATTATGGTTTACGTAATAACTGTTTCTTTAAATAATTTAATTTACTTTTTTTTTTTTTCAGGCTTCACATGACAAACAATAACTTGATTGTCATCCACGTTTATTAATAAAAAAAAATATTGCTTTTTATTTTTCTTTTATTAAAACATGTAAAAGATATTTTTTGACATTTGATAGAAAGCGATGTATGAAATATGGGTTCATTCCGTAAATGTTACTACACAACAAAGACACTTTATATTAACATGCCATCTCACTATAAAAAGAACCCAACTTGTTTCAATTCACGATAATATTTTCACTGAAAGACGGGCTTTAACAGGAATAACATTCTACGGGCATAAAGGAAAGCATTGTATCAAATTCAATTTCGTTTTTAAAAAATCGTAAAAAAACCGGGGCGTTTTATGTTTAGGTGTTAAAATTATGGGTTCATTCCGTAAATTCTCAGTACACAAGAAACAGTTACCATTAGCAATACTTTCTGACAGCAACTCGTCACAATCAATACCCTGTGGTCAAAATCAAAAACGGAAAAGTACTCCCAGGAACGAAAATCTAAGCGCACAACAGAAAAATTCTTTGTGAGATGTTTCCAGACAGTGACTCGGAGCCAAGGCCTGGTCCAAGCAAACCAATGGAAATGCCGGATAAATCACCATTGAAAAAATTAAAAGTAACATTAAAAGAAATTGATACAATAAATCATAAAGCAAAAACGACACAAAGAAAAGACAAAATCTGCTGTCCAAAAGGGTTTAAGAACACGGACACAAAAGGCAGTGATCGAGGAAAACAAAAGGCAGTTAAACAAAATACACTGTATGATCGCGACGCCTTCACGTGGTCCTCAGATTCAGACTTTGCCTAACACTATTTTTCAAAAGCAAATAATGTATAAATGTAAATACTTACTGACGGCAAGGAATTTTATGTACATGATGACTTTAATATTCTTTTCATCGATCCTCATACTAGGCAGGGATAAAACACAATATTTCAATTTGTAGGAAGGATAACTGGGATAAAGTTCCGGAAACGTAAATAATCTATTAATTTTAACGTCAAGCGTCTGAATGATCATGATCAATCGGTACAGTGTAAACAACAGTTTCTTACAAGTCCCAAGATTACATTATAAGCAAATACGTCCATTTGAATTATGGACATTTCGTACCATAACGATTTCTTACCAGTCATTTCGTACCATAGGATTGGTCATTTCGTACCATGAAATTACCATTTCGTACCATAGGATTGGTCATTTCGTACCATGATATTACCATTTCGTACCATATTTGTGGTCATTTTGTATCATGATTTCACCGAGAAAATCTATTTAAATAATAGAAAATAACCGTCGAACTTAGATGTAAAAAACAGTTAATTTGATTAATAATACTTGCAATATAAGATAAGATTATAGTAGATATAAACGAAACATAATGGATGAATGTGTAGATGAATGATGCAATGATGATATTTTTCGCTTTTGCATTTCAATTTTGTAACAAATGTAATTAAAGGCAAACACCAAACAAATTATTTTCAAATTGTAATTACCAATCATGTAACAAACATCAACCAAACAATGTAATTATCTATCAACTGTGTCAAACATCGATTGCTTCCTGTAAATGATTAGCGAATATTTACTTTAAATATATGCAACAAATGCAGCTGTTAAAACTTTTTGCGATTATGAAAGGAACATTTTAAAAAAAAATCATCGAAAAACACATGTTAATAACCGTTAGGTAAATAAACTACCAACTTGGTACAAATTCTTAAGTTATGGTACGAATTTGTAATATTATGGTACGAAATGGTCAATGCATGGTACGAAATGGTAATCCTTTGGTACGAAATGGTTATATAATATATGGTACGAAATGGTTATGGTACGAGATGTTCATTTTAAATAATCCACTAGGGGCGTTTTACGGTATTATGCCAAGACTAGTCTAAAAAAGGCACACACAAAAAAACCTTGCATTTAACCATAGTCCAAATATTCTTCCGTCTCACCACATCTACACATTCTTTTGACAACAAAATTTTACGTTTACAAATGAATGGAATGTCTTCATTGACTGACTCGACTAGAACGTTCTCAGGAAAAAACCGTGCAGCATGCGAATGACCCAGATGAGCCTAAAATATCACGGTACCTGGTCCAATGGAAGATTAGTTACGGAGTCCGTTATATACGGATCACACGAATTGTGTATTTCGGAAGTTTAGGCACAAGTAAACAGTTTACTTCGAATTGGCCAGGATCAAAATTAGAAATAAGTGGGTAAGGTAAGTTTTTAATGCAATTTTTATAAGAAGAGTAGTTATTACACCCATGAATTGTGTTAGATTAAGGAAAAAAAGCATTTAATTTGTATGTGAAACGGGGGGTCGTGACCTTTCCTTCTTTGTTCTATAGTTTTGACCCTAAGTGCGAAAGTGAGGTGTCATGGAGCAAGCGGCTGTTTTTAGGGGAGAAAACAAGGGTAGGGTCAGGGCATGAAAGATAGGGAAAAAAACGGCATGGTAATGTGCTATATTGGATTTTACTTCCAGATTATGTGTTGTTTGGAGTTTCAATTCAGCTTGGCATTTGCAGGCTAGCTTCCTGGGTTTGGATTTTGTGAATTTTGGAATATAGGCTAAAATGGCAATTTTCTTCAGTTTTTTTTTTCCCGACCATGTCACTTGCTTATATTGATCATTGATATCACTATTTCACAAGTTGAACATGATTTATTGATAAAATCTAAAGAATTAGGATTGTGCTGTTGCATTTAAGTGCTCCTTGTAATTTCAGGCTGACTATGTAGACCTTTGTTTGAGGAAGTTCAGTTCGGCGTATGGCGGACCGAGACGAGTTTAGCCGACAAACCGTGTACTGCTACCTTATTGTTGTAATCAGCTTAGTAATTTTTAAGTTGTGACTGGCTGTACACACTATATACGTTGATTTTGTCCATCACTAAACCTAATTATAGTTACCAATATTGTTGTAATTAACTGTACTTCTTCCTATGATTATTTCTGCTATTTCCAGCTCTATTCCAGATCAGAATGCACTTTATTAATTTATACATCATATGCAGTGCAGCCTGATTTCAAGTTGTGATTCACATTTATTTTGTCATCTGCGAATGGCTTCAGTTTGGACTAGTTCAAAATTGTGACGATTGGTAAAAAAGAGTCAAGATATGTACCTGTTACAAGCATTTACTGATTTTCCCGTTTTAGACGTCTAAATTGTTACCCTTCCTCTAAACTTTCTACCGTTTCTCTCTTTTTATACTCTCAAGGTCCAATCACATTATTATCTCTATGACATTCATTTATTTTTTGTATTTCCATACTGTATGTTGTACATACGTGGATGAAATAGTTTATTGAATTGAATTGAAATTAATTTCATTTCGTGAACACCATCGGTAATATTTTCATGAGTGGCACAGCCACGAGTGAAAATATTGCCGATTGTGTTCACGAGATGAAATAAATTTTGATCTTTCACCGAAAAAAACAAATATTCCATTTATTTTATGCTTTTAACCCTTTCTTTGAGGAGTTTTATCAAAATCCAGTACAGTTCTTTTCCGGTATTCCCCGTGGTGTACCCCTCGCGCATAGCAACGCATTACAATATTACGTCAAGTGCGATAAATGTAAGGTATATGACGTCATATTTCCCATCTGGTTGTGAGGCACGCGCAATTAATCTTGGCAACAAGAACATGAAAATCGTTTTCTTTCAATGGTGGTACCAGTGTAAGTTCGAAAATTATTTTGACCGCTATTTTTCGATATCCTACCGGAAAGCATGAAATAAGATTTCTGTCTTTGAAATAGTTGGAAACCATTGTGGGGAATTGCAGACGACAACCCAACTATTGCAATTTGCCTCGAAAAAGGTAGTGAACATGGTGGGAAAAGAGGCAAAATGCTGGTAACCAGCATTTTTTCCCTTCCTACAATGTTTGCAAAAGGCTTTTTCCTCAACGTCGATCTTTGGCTCTTGTTTGTTTGGTAAATGCTTAATATTTCACCACACAATGCCGACTTTTAACAACCCTGAGAAGGAAGCCTTCCGCAAACATTATGGGAAATGGAGAAAATGCTGGTGACCAGCATTTTCTCCTTTTCCTACAATGTTTTCTTCCCTTACCAAATGAAAATTCAAATTTTCAGTTATTTTCATTTTGTCTTCTGCAAATTGCACCCAATATGGACCATATTGTTAACCAATTACCACATAATCCCTACTTTTAACGACCCTGGGTAATAAGCCATTAGAAAACATTGTGGGAAAAGGAGAAAATGTTGGTAACCACCATTTTCTCCTTTTCCCACAATGTTTTTTCCCTTCCAAAAGGAAATTTCAAATTTTCAGTATTTTGTTTTGTCGTCTGTAAATGCTTTGAATTTGGGCCAGTCTAAAATTTTGTCATTTGGTAAAGAGTTAACCTTTAGGCTTCAATGTAGAACGGGAGGACCTGTTGCAGTGTAGATTAGGATCAGATTGCACAGGACGTGCTGTCGGATACTGCATCTACACTGCCCGATAAAGAAACATCTTTTCCGTCTGAAATAGAAGTAGCAGGCGGGGTTTCACTATCGTTTTAGAAGTTTAAACCTTTCCCAAACGACAAACTTTTGGACTAGATCAAATTGAAAGCATTTGCAGACGACAATTCAAATCTTGCTGAAAAGATGATTTCTGTCTATGATAAGGTAGAAAACATTGTGGGAAAAGGAGAAAATGCTGGTTACCAGCATTTTCTCCTTTTCCCACAATGTTTTCAAAAGGCTATTTTTCCAGACCCGTAAAAACCAGGGATTGTTTGGGAAAGGGTTAAGAAGTTTCATTGAGCACGATAAGGATTACCTAGGCATCGCGCGGTAAAGGAATAAAAACAATGTTTGTTATTTGACTCAAGCCGCGTCTCGTTATACATAGATAAATCGGTATACAGCTGTGGCGTTTGATGTTTGCGGCGGGGAGATAAAAGGGGCGGGGTCAAAGACGGCGGTGACTCGCGCCTCTACTCGAGGGTACAACATGTTGTTAATTAAGTTGTGTATAATTTTGCGGGGACATTTCCGTGTTTAATGACGTTCGGGGCGTTCAACATGCGGAAATCCTTAAGTTTTATGTTGCTTTTAGTTTTATTTTATTTCGTTGTTGTTTTATTTAAATAATGTGACTGTGTTGGTGGAGTATATTCATTAAACGACTGAATATGGATACCGACCATGTCGATGGTAAGTAAAGAAATATTTACTTATTGAATAAGTCGTTTATTGTACATGCATTGTACAATCCCGACTTTGAACGGCCCTGAAAGCGAATGCTTTTGAAAACATTTTGGAATCAGAACGGGTGACAGATGTTTCGGGAACAGACGAGTTCGGTAACATAGACTTATAGATCAAATCGATTGGATGTTTCGGTAACAAAGCAATTATATTCTGTTTTTGTTCTTTACACCTAAGAACATTGTAACCTGCATTTTATCCCTTTCCCTCTATGTTTTTCTAACTCTGTCAGAGACAAAAATTATAAATGTTGTATCATGCAATTTGTCGCCAGCAAATGCTTTCGATTTGATTCAGACCAAAATTTTGTCATTTATTAAGAGTAAACCCTTTACCACATGACAGAATTCTAAATTGGACCATTTTGAAAGCAATTGCGGACGACAAATTAAATGCTTATGAAACGGTGGTTTTTGTCTTTGACAAATGTGGGGGAAAGGAGAAAATGCTGGTTGCCAGCATTTTCTCCTTTCTCCACAATATGATCAACACCTGGTAACCAGAATATTTCCTAATCCCACTGTGAAGTAAAGTATATTTGCATTAACTTTGTATCAGTCGTATACAGATGTTATAACTTTGGGAGAGGGGCGTTGGGAGAGTCTAAAATTTGTCGCACGAGGGAGGGCTTGGCTAGAGGGCCAGTTAGTAAGGGAAAATATCTATTCGTATACATTACATTTTACAAAAGGGCCCTTTTCCTGAAAATAAAAATTAATGAAATTCCAGGAACTCTTTACCAATCCCTATATTTGACAACCCCGACAAAGAAGTCTGGAAAACATTGTGCGAAAAGGAGAAAATGCTGGTAACCAGCCTTTTCTCCTTTTACCACAATGTTTTCTACCCTTCACTGAACAAATTTCAGATTTTCAGTCACTTTTACTTTGTCGTCTGCAAATGCTTTCGATTTATTTTAGATAAGCCAAAGATTTTGTCGTTTGGTAATGATTTAATCAGCATTTATTCCATTTTTCTTTTGATCTTTTCTGTCCTTGTAAAGACATTATTGTCAGCAAATGGTAGCTCTTTGAACAATGTTTTATTTTTTTTTTATACTTTTAGTGACTAGTACAGAGTTACCGTGTAGGTTGTATGGTGAGACTGACTGACCTTTTCCGGACATCGTAGATCAAGATCAGACCGCTCAAAATGTGTAGACTGATCTTTGATCTTCATTGCTCGAACCGCTCGATAAGGAGCCATTATTGACCAAAATGTGACTGAAAGAGCTATGGTTGAGTTTTTACTACCAAGAAAAATATGAAATAAATAGTTATTTAACAGGCTAAGTTTTAAAAAAAAAAAATTAGTAGTCTTTTATGGAAGGCCTGCAAATGCTTTCAGTTCTTTGCGAGGTTTGGTTTGATTGATTGAATTGGCGTTTATTTATCGTCGCTACCGGTTGCCCATATGGGCGACGCCCCCTGAAGGCTGTTAGTATTGTTACGGGGGGGGGGGGAAAGGTAGTGCAGATACAGGATGAAACCCATCTTAAGTTTTGTCTGGTTCTTTTACGTGCTTGGTGTATAGCACCGTCACATGGGACCTCGGCTTAACGTCTCGTCCAAAAAAAGATTATTAGTAATTTTAGATGGCCAGCCGTGGGGATCAAACCCACACTCATGATCACGAGTCTTAGGCTCTACCAACTGAGCGAAGCGAGCTGGTCATGCGAGTTTTGGAATTTGTCCGAAAAACTAATAGTAATTTTAGGTGCCCAGCCGTGGGGATCGAACCCAAACTGTCATGATCACGAGTCCTACTCTCTACCAACTGAGCTAAGCGGGCTGGTCATGTGAGTTTTGGGTTTTGTCGCGAGGTAAAAATGTAAGCTCCCTCACTCTCTCTCTACCTCTCTCTCTCTCTCTACCTATCTCAGACCGGATTTGTACTAGACGACCCCCTCTGGTCTCTGCGACAGCCCCCATGGTTCCGTTATCAGTTACAGATAATGGCATATTGTTATGTCACTCATACTGTGTACGAGTCCTTCTAACCCTCTACCAAACAATCCCTGGTTTTTACGACCCTGAGATAGAAGCCTTTTAGAAACATTGTGGGAAAAAGGGAGAAAATGCTGGTAACCAGCATTTTCTCATTTTACCACAATGTTTTCTTCCCTGCTGGAAACAAATTCCATTTTTTGAGATACGTTTAATTTGTTGTCTGCAAGTTTTTTCAATTTGGACCAGTCTAGAACTTTGTCGTGTGGAAGTGTTAACGGTTGGTTGGTTGGTTGGTTGGTTATTTCCGTTTAATTATCGTCCCTACCGGTTGCCCATCTGAGCGACGCCCCCAGAAGACGATTAGTTGTTACGGGGGATAGTGCAAGGATACAGGTCGAAACTACTGAGAGCTTCATCTGGTTCTTCAACGTGCTCAGCGTATAGCACCGTCACATAGGACCTCGGTTTAATGTCTCATCCGAAAGACGATTAGTAATTTTAGTTGGCCAGCCAGGGATTTGTACCCACAACCTGTAATGACCCGAAACATTATGTTCACGAGTCCTACGCTCTACCTACTGAGCTATATCGGCTGGTAGAGTTAACGGGGGCACAGTTACCATCTTAGTAGCTGTGCTTTGGCTATAGAGGTTTGACGAATCGCCTTGATACCGGACATTTCATTACTTCATTTTCATTTTATCGTGAAATAATTTTTTTTAAACAACTGTATCTTGAGGTAGAGTGATCTTTTGACATACAGAAATGTAACCAATTACCTTAAAGTATCGAACCAGGTGCGCAGGCTGACACGTGCCGATCCTTTTTGTAAATGCATTAAGCCTTTGTCACACAATCCCGACTTTAAAAAAAAAAACCTAGAAAAGAAGCCTTTCGGTAAACATTGTGGGAAAAAAGAAAATGCTGGTAACCAGCATTTTCTCCTTTTCCCACCACGATTTCTTGCCTGTCAAAGTAAAATTGTACCATTTAAGCCACACCGAAATTGTCGTCTGCAAATGCTTTCAATATGGATAAGGCTAAAATTTTGTAGTCTGGTAAAGGGTTAACCCTTTATCACGCTATCCTGAGTTTTAACGAATCTGAAAGAAACCGCTTTTCAAAAACGTTTTGAAAAAAAAAAACGGAGAAAAAGATGGAAACAATAAATTTCGCCTTTTCCAACAATGCTTTCTAACGTGTCAAAAACAAGTTTCATTATTCGGGCTACCTTTAATTCGTCGTCTGTAATTGTTAATACTTTAACTTTTTACCAAACAACAAAGTTATAGGCTGGTCCAAACTGAAAGCATTTGCAGACGACAAAATAAATATGACTAAAGTTGAAAAAAAGTTCGTTGGGAATGGTAAAAACATAGTGGGAAAAGGAAAAAAATGCTGGTAACCAGCATTTTCTCCTTTTCTCACAATGTTTTCAAAAAGACTTCTTTCTCAGGGTCGTGGTAATGAGTTACATAAACCCGAACGAGTCTTAAATTTTGGTCGTTGGGTAAAGAGCGAAACTCACTTGTCGCGGATTATCAGTCATTTTTAAACCTGTAACACGAGAAAAGGGGCATTCGGACATTTGCGTATGTTGTCGTCTAAGATCAGCCTGCCCAGTTCGTGCAGGCTTGATCCGAGACGAAACTGTCCTATCGTGGGTAGTTTTCTATTTCACGCAAGTCCTCTGTAAAGAGGATATTTGGGTTTTTTTTCGGTGAAAGATCGAAATTTATTTCATCGAGTGAACACATCGGTAATATTTTGTAGCTACGCCACACGTGAAAATGTTACCGATGGTGTTCACTCGATAAAATAAATTTCGATCTTTCACTGTAAAAGACAAATACATGTATTCTATTTATTTCATGCTTTTAACCCTTTCTGGGAGGAGCTTTATCAAAATCCAGTACAGCTCTTTTCCGTTATTCCACGTGGCGTACCCCTCCCGCATAGCAACGCATTACAATATTACGTCAAGCGCGAGAAATGTAAGGCATATGACGTCATATTTCTCATCTGGTTGTGAGGCACGCGCAATTTACCTAGGCAACAAGAACATGAAAATCGTTTTCTTTCACTGGTGCTACCAGTGTAAGATCGAAAAATATTTTCACTGCTAATTCTCGATATCCTACCGGAAAGCCTGAAATAAAGTACCATCTTCACAATCCCAGGATACTAACTCCACTTTGTTCGTTACGTACTACCTTAGTATCCTTGGCTTGCGAAGATGCTGAAGTACAAAATCTGATGTTGACGTAAATTGCCGTCTCGGATAAGACTACGAAGGCTGATCCGAGGCGACACTTTACGCAAATGTCCGAAAGCCTTTTTTCCGCATGTTGCAATCCATATATCACATTGACTATACAGCATATTCAATCCTTTGTGGACCCGGTCAGCCCAGTATTGTATTGGGTTTGAAACAAGGGGGTCCTTGGTTCGAGTTTCCTGTTCAGCTCTATTTTTGCGGACAACGGATGATAATGGTTGTGACAGGTCTCACTCACTCATCTCTAAGGAAGCGAGTGCATTCCTCGATTTAGGGAATGCGATTCCCGGGGTATTATTTTTTGGCAAGACACCTCAGAGGCTTAGTCAAGTGCTGATGAAAACTAGGAGTCGCATTTCTCAGAGGTTTTGCCTTTTTAGGAATCCATCCATCCATCCATCCATCCTTCCTTCCTTCCTTCCTTCCTTCCTTCCTTCCTTCCTTCCTTCCTTCCATCCATCCATCCATCCATCCATCCCGAGCAAAATAGGCTCGACCTACGTCATATATCCCTTTAACAGGCAAACTCTGGTATTAACGTCCCCGAGTAAGAAACCTTCTGAAAACACTGTGGGAAAAGGAGAAAATGCTGGTAACCAGTAACCAGCTTTTCCTCCCTTTCCCACAGTGTTTTCTACTCTTCCTAAGTCAAATTAGAATTTTTGAGACACGTTAATTATAAATTATTTTACAAAAAATTGTAGTCCGGAAAAGAGTTACGTCGCACCACACCTACTGAGTCATTTACTATAATTGATCCGCAAAACGCGAAAAGGGGCATTCGAACATTTGCGTAAAATCATAGCCAACTTTCGTGGACATGGAAAAATCGATATCGGCCAATTTTACCTGCATTTTTTTATATAGAATTATGAAGGGCCTCGGTAAATAAACGCTTATAACTTCATCAATTTTCAGAATTGAAAATTATCTCAAGTGAGGTAAGAAAATTCAATTTATTCTCTTTCAAATGAACTTAGTTTTAAAAATTTCGGAAAAGAAACTTTTGGTCCTTTTTTAACTTAAAAATTGTCGGTATGGTTTATATAGAATAAAGAGGAAAAGCGCATTTTCCGAGGTCAAAAACTGTAATATCTGTTTAATTTTCTTTTTTTGTGTTGAAAAGTCAAAATTATCTCAAGTGGAGTGAGTTACATTATTCATTTTTCTTTCAAATGGTATAAGTTTGAGTCATGTAAAAAAATAAACTTTTGGTCCTTTTTACAGTTTTTTAATGCCACTATCCCATTTTTTTCTTTTTCCGTGGTCGTTCGGATTATGCCGGACTTTGCCGATACTGGCCGAGTCTTACTCTTAGATAAGCCAGCTGGGTATCTTTATTGTGTTACGTAATGTTTCATTGACAAACGGACCCCCTGCTATGTTTATGATATACATGTATCCACATGATTATAAACTGGAATTTATACCCGGGTTGCTTTTAGATCGAATACCGTCTGATCCTGACAGTATGCCTAAGATGTTTTATGTATCCTATTTATCTAAAAGACCAGAATTTAATACTTATGAGATAATTTCCTTTTACAATCATTAAGATTGAGATCTGAAATAAGAAAATGTACGTTTGATATATATTTTTTTCAACTTTTTTTAAATTAATGCCGTATCATTTTTTTTCTGGCGACAGCTCACAAACTCATGTTTCCTTCCTTTTTTTCACATCGGTCTTTGATCTGTCATGTCATATAGAAGGCCCTTGAAAAGATTGAAGAAAAAGATTTCAACGCTGGTTACCAACATTTTCTCCTTTTCTTGCACTATTTTTAACTCGATGAAAGAGGCAAAGTGTATTTCCCGGCCCTACCTGTCAAAATGGGTCATTATTCTCGGCCCTTGCGGCCCCCATGCTAAATCTTTTATTTTTCGTTAAAGATAAGTTCCATTTTTTAATGTTTTATTTGTCTTAAGAAAACTACTTCATTTTGAACAAGTCTGAATTTTTGTCTTTTGGTAAAGATTCAAATAACAAGCTTAACCTGTTACTTCATATAAATACGGCATCTAACGACGCTGCTCTTGATTTTTTAGGATAAAATATGGAAACAGGCGCATTATCTTTTTACAAGTTATCTTCTACTTTTCAAACAATATTGTCTGCATCACACAATCGGTTTCTCCTGCAAAGAGTATTTAGCATTCAAAGAATGACAATACTAGATAAAAATTTACAACTTTTTTTCACATCAATCAAACAGTTTCTCCCTTCTTTCAAATGTCCCCCTCCCCTTAACATCTTTAATATTTTAATTGTTCATTGGAACCACACATGCACACAAAAGACAAAGTTTACCCAATCAAGATATAACCATTAGCTATTTACTAAACGACAAAATATATTATGATTTTTTTTTCAAGTTGAAAGCACTTGCAGACGAAAAATGTGGCACATAATGAAACTTGCTTTTGAAAGGGTCGAAAACACTGTGGGAAAACAGGAATCGTAGATAACATGTTATATACCATCCCTGAGGAAAATTAGAAATTGTCCACTACAAGTATTTTCTCCTGTCCGTGCTTGCTTTTTCAGGGTCGGGTTGGCCTGTCTTTCTCAGGGTCGGATTGGTTATAATTTTCTCATCAAAAAACCGAATGGCGAAATTTTGGACACTACCACATTAAAGACATTTGCAGACAACAAATTAAATGCAACTCAAACGATAATGTCTGTCTTTGAAAAGATAGAACATTTTAGGAACAGAAGAAAAATTTCTCCCTTTCCAGCAAAGTTTACAAAGCCTTTTCTCTCAGGTCTGTTAAACTCGGGAAGGTATGAATACTGTAGTGTTAAACTGGTACTCTCAAAATGCCGAATTTTCTGCTGAATTTAACTTGTTGATTTTGCCATGAATATCAAAGAATTTTTTAACCAAAATAATTTTCGACTTATAGAATCGATCAGGTCCAAGATCAGACAGCTTGTTTTGTGCAGCCTGATATAAATCTACAGTGTCATCAAAAGTGCATTTGGAAGGATTAGATTTCATGATCAGACTACAAAAAATGCATTTGTCGAAAGCAGTTTCAGGACTGATCAGTTTATGTCTCAGAGAATCAAAACTTAACCCTTAATATGAGGATAAATGAATTACAAACCGACAAATAAAGCTGACATATATCAATTTCAATGTTCTTTTCTCAAGACAACTCTCGCTTTATCTGGGGGTGTAATTCCAATATGCTGTTGAGTCTAATAAGGGTGAGCATTATGTGCAGTCTGATACTGATATTCAAGAGCCACACTGGCTGTACCAGACAAAGGGTTTAGGTTAAAATCAGAAAAAAATGCCAGGACAGATATATCATATCGTCTAGGCAAGGATTGCGAATTTGAAGCAGGCCACTGTTACGTAATGTTACGTTTCTCTTATCTTTTGTCGCTGCAGGCTATTGAATATCGATTACTTATATACACGATGTAAGTTCGCCAAACTCCGGAAACTCCCGGACCTTTACGTATGATATCGATTATTTTCATCGATTTGTTGATATGCGAGACTGCTGATAAGGCATGTCCGTGAAAGTTGGCTATGGTCGTCTCGGATCAGCCTGCGCAGTCTGCGCAGGCTAATCCGAGACGGCACTTTCCGTTTTCAGGAAATTTTCTGTTTTGCGCAAGTCTACTTTAGCACAAAATCTAATATAGTCGTAGAGTGCCTTCTCGGATTAGCCTGCGCGGACTGTGCAGGCTGATTCGAGACGGCACTTTACGCAGATGTCCGAATGCCCCTTTTTACGTGTTACAAGCCAATTATTATGAACTGAGCAAGTCCGTCTTCTGTGATATATGTGAGCCTTAACTATCGATCCCTTAGTATATCAGATCAGCAATACAATATTCTATTAAACCACGTGTTACCTTGACAACTGTTGTAATAAGTCGTCGTTACTATAGAAATAGTGGTTCTCCATTATTGATATGTAAAAGTTTTTTCAAATGAACTGTCTTCGCCTGTTTGTGTCGTGTCGTTATTTTGTGTATGAATTTTATAACAGACGACGGATGAGCTGCGCTATGAGAAAAGGGGGCTTAATGCTTCTCCGTCTGGCATTATATCAAAAAAGGTCTCGTATGATTATGGGCCTAAAGAAGCCAGTTGTTTTACAAATGACTTAACCCTTTCCCAAACGGCAAATTTTGGACCAGACCAAATTGAAAGCATTTTGCAGGTGACAAATTAACAGTTTCTAAAAAGATTATTTTTCTATATGACAGGGTTGAAATCATTGTGGGAAAAGGAGAAAATGCTGGTTACCAGCATTTTCTCCTTTTCCCACGTTTTCAAAAGGCTTCTATTCTTGACCCGTAAAAACCAGGGATTGTTTGGAAAAGAGTTAATAACGCGGTACATTGGTCCTTAGACTTGCAGACTATTTACTAATAGCAAAATGTTTCGGCAAACGTCAGTTTGCGCGGACTGCGGAGGCAAACGTGGGTCGATACTTTTAGCAGATGTATAAAGAATATGGCATACGAATGGGAATCGTGTAACATCGCCTTTCATCGATAACATCGTATGGATTCGGCTAAGTTCGGATAATCTGTAATCGATGCGGGAAGGCAATTCCCGAGCAGAGTTGTCCTTCGTTACTCACACCCCATACATCACTGCAACGGGCTAAATGACAAGAATTTTGTCAAACCGACGAAAACATGTTTTGTCACTATTTAACTGTTTCATGTACAACATAATAAAGTAGACAAAGGAAATATGATTCCGGATGCATTATAGGTTCATTCAAAATGATGAAATTAACTATATACAATGGAACGTTTTTCTTTCAAGCTTCTTTACTGATCAGAAACGCCAATTGTAAAAAAATGGCTGCGCCCATGAATGATGACAACAGTAACTGTTTCGACACACCGATTGATCTAAGTTTGTAAGATTAAAAACAAGTTATCGTCCTTTAAAAGACATTTTAGCATCTCAGAAATTCCCTCTTTTTCACATTTCCTACGACTAAGTCTGATTAGCTGTATGCTGTTTGAACAGCACACTAAACAATCCATATTGGTCTTTCTTTAACCGGAGATTACAAGTGTCCCCATTTTGAGTTATGGTCATGTGACGAAAATATCACGTGAAGACCGACTGCTTTCTGAGCCAACTACAGACGTGAATGGGAATGATCCGTAGTGCAAGAGAGTAGCGGGAAAGCAGCGTCTATCGGACATTACTAGGGATATTACCCGGGTGTAAGCCGAACCCGTACTCTCTTTTTTCGGCGATGATTGTGCCTCATAACTCACAACTGGTTTATTTAAGAAATAATCTTCTTTCTATCATGGTTTATCGTTCAATAAACCATGGTATTGAATTATGAGGCGCATATAAATAATCCTAGAGAGCGATAGCCCGAGTGGCTTATTCATTGCGCCTCATAACTCTCAAACTGGTTTATTGAACGATAAACCGCGATAGAAAGAAGATTGTTTCTTAACCCTTTCCCAAACAATCCCTGGTTTTTACGGGTCTGGAATAGAAGCCTTTTGAAAACATTGTGGGAAAAGGAGAAAATGCTGGTAACCAGCATTTTCTCCTTTTCCCACAATGTTTTCTACCCTATCATAGACAGAAATCATCTTTTCAGCAACAGTTGAATTGTCGTCTGCAAATGCTTTCAATTTGGTCTAGTCCAAAATTTTGTCGTTTGGGAAACGGTTAATTTTTCTTAAATATTCAGTTATAACAATAATAATTTGGTCTAATCACCATCGCTATCAGTTGCTGAAGTAGCCAGTGTTGGGATATAGGATACTCTGTAGAAGTTGATTACAACAAACACGGAAGAGACAAGAGAAAATACATGTATTAACAACACAGACAGTTACTTGACAATCAATTGATGAATTATTATTGTTTTCCAGGTATATTTTTTTGTGGGGGGGGGGGATTTATGGACATTAATCGATATTTATTGAATGTATTATTGATATATTATTTTTGCATTTTGACAAGTTGACAGCCCCCCTCCGGGGTACTTTTGAGAATTCAACCCTTTACCAAATAATCTCTAGTTTTTACGATTCTGAGATAGAAGCCTATTAAAAACATCGTGGAAAACGGAGAAAATGCTGGTGACCAGCATTTTCTCCTTTTCCCACAATTTTTTCTACCCAGCTGGAAACAAATTTCAATTTGTGAGTTACGTTTATTTTGTCATCTATAAGTTCTTTCAATTTGAACCAGTCTAAATTTTTGTCGTATGTCTCAGGGTTAGCATGAGTCATGACCCTTAAATTTTTACCGTATGACAATATTTAGGACATCTTCAACCCTTTAACCCATTAACATACAATCCCCACCTTTGACGACCCTGAGAAAGAAGCCTTTAGAAAACATTGTGGGAAAAGGAGAAAATGCTGGTAACCAGCATTTTCTCCTTTTCCCACAATGTTTTCTACCCTTTACAAAACAAGTTTTAAATGTTCAGGCACTTTTATTTTGTTGTCTGCAAATGCTTTCAATTTAGACATACCTAAAATTTTGTCGTTTGGTAATGAGTTAAAAATGTGGGAAAGGGAGAAAATGGTAGTAATCAATGGTTTCTCCCTTTTCCTCGATTTTTTCTACCCTTTTAAACGATAAAAATCATAATTTTTTTTTGCAACATTTAAACAAATTTATTTGTTGTTTTCAAATGTTTTTAATTTGGGTTTTGTTAACATTTAAGTTTACCGTCGTTTTAACTGCTTAGATCATATCAAGGGCAGCCAGTGCACTTACGCATGTGTGCCCTGGCTTTCTCAAACCAGTATTGACACAACCCTTCTTTCCAAGCCACTGGCTACTTTTCTCCTAGCATCAGATGTGAGCTTTTCCCACATTGTTTTTTTCAAAAGGCCTCTCCCTCAGGGTCACTAACACTCGTGACTATGTGGTAAGGGTTTACACTAGTTACAGGTATGGCCGATCATTAGCTTGGACTATAACCCTTTACTCCATGGATACTCATTTCTACACATTGCTTGTAGGAGTCTTTGGAAAACATTGTGGCGAAAGGTGAAATTGCTCCTGACGAGCAATTTCACCTTTTGCCACAATATTTTCTATGCTATGAAAAGCTGTCATTTACACATAAGAAACGGCTTCATTCTTGCTGTTATTTAGGGTCAATTAGAGATGCCATAGGAATGTCTTATGGGGTAAAGGGATAACAGGGTAATCAAAGATGTACCACAGTGAAGCAGTATATACAGGTCCTAACCTGTCATTTAAATCTTATCAAACTGTAATTGAACAAAGTCAATATAATGGTAAATTACCGTAAAACTCTTGAGAAATTGCAGTACATGTATCTGATCGCCAAGACAATTCCTTTCTACTGATAACAATGACGTCTAATATACTTAAATTGTCCTTGCTCTTCCCTCTGTCTCTCCTGCACTAATCAATATGAATTTCTTTTCTTTTCTTTTCTTTTTAGATCCATGATTTGATACGTAAGTGTGCCCAATATGAGTTAAGTTGTCGACGAGCCATAAAACACCATCCATTAATTCATTCTTTCCTTTTCTTTCTCTTCTTCCTTTCCCTTTTTTTTTCTTTTCTTTTCTTTCCTTTCCTTTTCTTTCCTTTCTTGTCCTGTCCTTTCCTTTCCTTTCTTTTCTTCTTTCCTTTCCTTTCACTCTATCTTTCTTACTTTCTTTCTTTTCTCTCTCTCTCTCATCAACTACAAATTTTACTGCGACTCATAAACGGTTATGAAACCGTGAAAAAGAAAAAAAAATGTGGGTTTTTAGCATAGACACCTTTTCCAACAATATTTCTACGACAAGGTTCAAAATTTCGACCACATCGAATCTGTTGTCTTTATTTGCTTACATTTTTACCAGTCTAAATATTTTTCATCCAATGAAAACGTTCGTCTCTGAGGTATAAGTTTATCCCGGTCTCATCTACTTCCCATTTCGTCTACTGTATTTCATTCTCATTTGGTCTATTCCAAAATTTTACTCCGTTCCCATTTCGTGTACTGTTACAGTTAAGTTAGCATAAAAGCTTTTTTCGTTTCAATCCTTTATTTAACTCATTACCAAACGACAATATTTAGGCTTCAAGCCTTGTCCAAATCGAAAGTATATGCAGACAACAAAATAATAGTGACTGAAAATTTGATTTTTTTTTCTTTTTGGAAGGGTAGAAAACATTGTGGGAAAAGGAAAAAATGCTGGTTACCAGCATTTTCTCCTTTTCCCACTATGTTTTCTAAAGGCTTATTTCACAGGATCGTCAAAAGTATGGATCGTGTGGTAAGTGGTTAAGATCCCCATCGTCAACATCACAGAAGATCCCTACAAATTTATTTTATCCAGGTTCTTCATAATTTTGAAAAAGCAATTGATATTCTCTGTCCTTAGCTAGTGCATCTTCGCAAGCCAAGGCTTACGATTCACTACGCTACTCTACCCCTGGCGGATCGAGCTTAATTTTTACATTCCCCCGATACGCTTTTTCATTGGATGCAGCCAGCTCTAACTGCAACGAATGAAATCGCTCGTAGCATTTCATCTTTCGCAGAGAAGGTAAACATGGAAACCCACGTGGATGTCTGCTTATCTCTTCATGTGTATTCGTAAGCAGTTTTCATTGGCTTTTAGAAATATGATGTAAAGGGGGGTAATAACCAGCGTCCAACAGAGGGCGCATCGCAGGAATCCCGAAATCGGGCTCAATCAGCCAAGGTAAGATGCAAGTAGTGATCGTAACC
This sequence comes from Tridacna crocea, assembly GCA_943736015.1. Classification (NCBI taxonomy): domain Eukaryota; kingdom Metazoa; phylum Mollusca; class Bivalvia; order Cardiida; family Cardiidae; genus Tridacna; species Tridacna crocea. The sequence goes on along the minus strand of OX031057.1, from coordinate 10,001,081 downwards.
TTGGCTCGCGAAGATGTAGCTAGTGTAATTATAAAGAGCATTACATTCCTTCACTCTATATCATATTAAACACACAAATCAATTCAAGAAAGCAAGTAATAAGTACTATTTTATAGCAAAATATTCAAAGTCCAAATGATCTGATGTTTATCTAATAAATAGATAGTACTGAAATATCAATATTGATTTGATTTTAAGGAATTTAAAGGTAATAACGATGATATTTTGTGATAGATTGTTACAGTACTATAGAATGAAAAAGTTAACCCTTTCCCAAACAAGCCCTCGTTTTAACGTGTCTGCAGTACAAGTGTTTTGAAAACAGTGTGAGAAAAGGAGAAATTGCTCGTTACGAACAATTTCTCCTTTTCCCACAGTGTTTTTTTTTACCCATTTGGAGAACTTTCTGCCGTTTTTATCAAATTTGAAATTGTCGTCTGCTAACTATTTGAGTTTAGAAGAGTCTAAAATTTGTCGTTTGGGAAAGGGTTAAGGAAGTTAATTGTCCGGTAATATCAACTTCGCTATAAAATGTCCGTGACAAATAAACAAGAGATCTCTACAATAGCCAAAATCTTGACCTTTATCTTAGGAATGCTAATTACGACAACCATCAAACTGTGCAGGCCACAGTTAACCCTTTACCACACAATCCCTACTTTTGACGCCCATGAGAAAGAAGCCTTTTGAAAACACTGTAGGAAAAGGAGAAAATGCTGGTAACCAGCATTTTCTCCTTTTCCCACAGTGTTTTCTATCCTTCCCAAAACAAATTTCAATTGTTCAGTCACCTTCATTTTGTCGCCTGCAAATGCTTTCAATTTGAACCAGTCTAAAATATTGTCGTTTGGTAATGAGTTAAACTGTAGAGAACGAATCGCAGGACATTGAGGTTTGCAAAAGCAGTTTGAAACAAAGTATGAAAAGTCTCGCTAGTTTGAAATAAAAGCATGCAAAACAAAGTCGAAGTATGGTTTGGCCAAATACCATTTTAAAGAAAAACAAAACAAAAACAATAATGAATGAATGAATGAAAGGCTTTTTTTGCTTTTGCCTTTCTTAAAGTATATGCTTTACACCATAGCAAGTTCATTTATTGCATTTTTGTGTGTCCCAAAAAAAACCCACACACTCACACACAAAACTTTTAGCCAAAACGCCTTACTTTGCATTTTCATCTGGCCAAAACGCCCGTGGCTAAAACGTCCGTCCACTATTTGGAATGACACACTTTATATGCCTTTGTCTTTCTTAAACTACATGTATATGTTTTTTAAACATAGAAAGTTCATTAATTGCATTTTTTTGTGTTAAAAAACATGGCTAAATCGTCTGACTTTGAATTCTCATCTTGCCAAAACGTCCATGGCAAGTAAGTCTTGGTCTAAACGTAAATGACAAAAATGTCCGTCCACTATTTGGTACGGTAATGCGACCGGGTAGCTCTGTGGTTAGCTTGTCTCACTTTAAATCTGGTGGATACGGGTTGAATATTCGGTTGAGACAAACTTTCTTTTTGGAGATTTTTCGACTCTCACCTCTGATGTATGTGAGAAAGTAGACGTTATTTTTTAAAGAAAATGTGTAAGTACTGGTGCTATAAAGCAATGCACCCACATAGGTAGGTGCACTGGCCGCCATGGATTTGACTTTAGCTTTTACTACGGCTCTAAACCCCCAATACAACCAAACCAAAAAAGAATTATACTTTGTTTACCAAAAGACATCACAAAATGAACGATTAACCCGTAACCACACAATCACTACTTTTGACGCCCCTGAGAAAGAAGCCTTTTGAAAACACTGTAGGAAAAGGAGAAAGTGCTGGTAACCAGCATTTTCTTCTTTTCCCACAGTCTTTTCTACCCTTCCCAGAACAAATTTCAATTTTTCAGTCACCTTTATTTTGTCGTCTGCAAATGCTTTCAATTTGAAACAGTCTAAAATTTGTCGTGTGGTAAAGAGTTAAGTATTAGTGACCTGTCACGCAAAAAGGGACCATCTGGGATCTGCAGAAAGTGTCAAATCTGGTCAGACTGCGCGATTTGTGCAGGCTGACCAGGGTCGACACTTTTTTCTGTTTGAAAACAAAAGTGATCATTCTCTCTTGTTAGGCAATCATTTTTTAACTATAAACTTAAACTGACCTTCATTATCGTTCATCTGTTTTCACTTAGAGAGAGAGAGAGAGCGAAAGAGCATTGAGAGAGTGAGAGAGAGAGAGAGAGAGAGCCAGAGAGAGAGAGACAGACAGACAGAGAGAGAGAGAGAGAGACAGAGAGAGAGAGAGGGAGAGAGAGAGAGAGAGAGATGTATCACGTGAGTCATTTTGAAATTAATTTGGTTGTAACTATGTATGTACAAGATGTTTCCTTTCCTTCCCTTCCCTTCCCTTCCCTTCCCTTCCCTTCCTCTAATTGGTGTACGGAATTCTCAGACTGTTCCTTTTCTCTTAACGGGTCATGTTTCTTTATGCAATGCTTTGGACTGAGGTCAACCTCGCAGTGTACGGCAAATTACTCTGTGTCGTGCAGAAAGTATCCCTTTATGCTGCTAGGTGCCGGGTCGGGGATCGAACAGGAGAATCCCCTGTTCTCCAGTCCAGTACGCTACCGACTGAGCTACCGGGGCTCGGTTCTACAATAAATGACTTTACTCGCCCATGTAATCAATTTAAGCCTGCTTCATGTGCAAGAACCATGCTCTGACAAAAGGGGGGCCTGTTGCATCTCCGTAATGCTATATAGCAGCCGGAAAGACATAACATACATTAAATAGGGATCCATGAAATCAATTTTGTATGACAACACATCTACATCATGAGGTAGACTGGTCCTCTCGACATACAGAAATTGTCCTAAAGCAAAGAAGTTTTGGCCCGATCAGCCTCTGCAGACTTCGCAGGCTGACGTGAATCCGTATTTACCAACCATTCTTAAGGACATTGTTAGTATTAGTCTCCATAATCACGTGGGGCATTTTGAAATTAATTTGGTTGTAACTGACTATGTACAATATGTATAAGTCAATAAAGATATTCATTCATTCATTCATTCATTCATTCATTCATTCATTCATTCATTCATAATTATCTAACTTTGAAATTTCCACAACTTCTGATTGGCTAAACCGAATGGTTTAGCCAATCAGAAGTTGTGTTATTTTCAAGGTTGGACGAATTTGAAGAATAAGACTAAGAATGTTCTCAAGAATGGTTGGTGTATACGGACCCTATTCTTTTTTATTTACAATTGCCTTATAACACTTTTTAACATGGCTCACATTTTTGTGACGACATTCTCTGTATCTCCCCTCCTTCAGGCGAGTCATTAATATTGTCGCACAACTGAGTACTGCAGCTGCCGAGCCCGACCATATATACCTTTGTGGACGGTGTAGATCCAAGATCATCATGCACAGAACGTGCAGTCTGATCTAAGATCTACACTGTCCGATAAGGTGATTTCTTTTGTCCTTCGAAAGCACAAAAAGATCGCAAGTTAATAGTTTATGCCTATTGCCACCTCGAGACGGTAATCGGAAAGAAAGTATCAAGAAATCAAAGTACTCATTGTCCTGAAAAGCGGATTTGTGGAGTACCACAAAGCTGCAATGGGTTTTAATAGAAAAAAAAATCATATGTTGATGCACAGGTCTTCCTACGCTTTACCTGGAGTTTCTTTACAACCAAAGTGCTTAGATCGCTAAGATCAGATTATAGACTAAATCTGTGTGGCTTTCCTTTTTCATCCCAACAGCTTCCTACACATTTATCGTTGAAACAGTGATCAGTGCAAAGGCAGGAATGAATTCTGTCGCAATGATTAGATCTAGATTAGATCTAGATCTATCAACAATCCTAGGAAAGAAATTTGCCGAGTTTTCAGAGATATATATCCAATTTATGGAATAAAAAACGAAAACTTTTCGATTTGTTAACAAGATTTTGTAACATATAGAAAGGTCTAAATATATTTGAGCCATGTTGCGGTAAGAGGATCTCCGTGATACATGATACCGAGCAAGTCATCACGTAATGAAGTTTTTTTTTCCTTACATGTATGAAACACACGAGAAGCGACTGATCGCAAATACCCATACTGATTTCAAATATTGTCTATAGTTATTTAATTGTTTGAAAGTGACATATAGGCCCATTGGGCCGGGTGTTTTTCTTACGTATGAATTATGTTATTGTTACTCATACACATGTCACTATAATAAAATACTTACTTATACATCCATTTGACTTGCAACACGCGAAAAGGGACATTCGGACATTTGCGTAAAGTGTCGTCTCGGATCAGCCTGCGCACTCCGCGCAGGCTAATCCGAGACGGCACTTCACGTCTTTATTAGATTTTGTCCTTCCCTAGACTTCTGCAGAACAGAAAAAAATCATATAAACGGAAAGTGTCGTCTCGGATTAGCCTGCGCGGACTGCGCAGGCTGATCCGAGACGACACTCTACGCAGATGTCTGAATGTCCCTTTTCGCGTGTTGCAAGCCATTTAGTTAAATAACTGACTGAATCAAAAGCCATGCAAACCGGTCCATTGACTTGTAGACCGTTGAAAAATAGATGAAGCAAAGAGTTTTGACTGAAGTTAGCTTGCGCCGACTGCACAGGCCCACATGAGGCAATAGATTTTTTTTTTTCAAATGCAGAAGTTCCCTTTTCACAGATCATAAATGCGACTTTTTGAAACAGCCAAGAAAAAAGTTTAGTCATGATTTCTTCAACAAAATGGCTCATGCATGACGTATGAAAAGTATGATTACTGACGTCATTATTTGCTAGCATAGATCATTGCGGCTGTTTATACACAAATAGACGCTTATTACGCTGAAAGTAAGTGGAAAAAAAATTTGTACTCATTGAACTAATAGTGATCTCTAAGTAATCATCCGATTAGTAGATGATTTTTGTCAATTTTTACCAATCAGGCACATGTGCGAAAGTTTGTCATACACGTGACGCTGACGCTGTGCGACTAACCGGAAGACACTCAATTGTTAGCTATCCCTATTTAGAATTAGACTAAAACCCAGAAAGAAGTCGGTGTTTTTATCTTTAAAAATCTAGGACGGTGTTACCGCAAAACGAGCAGCACTCGTTACGGGCTTCGCCCGAAACTCGCTGTCGCTCGTTATTACACTGAAAACAAGGGAAATAATCGTTGTGTGATAAATTGTGTTTTTTATCACGTGTATGTCTGCCCCTTCGCCTCAGGGCAAATACGTACGAGCTATTTAGCATCTTGACAAATTAAATTAATGTTCCGTGTATGACCCCCAAAACATGTAATTAAATAATGATGGTCATTGTTCAAGGTCACTACAGCGGCTGATTTAATACTCTACCAAATGATCATAAATCTTAACCACCCTGTAAAAGGAAGCCTTTTGAAAACCTTGTGGGGAAAAGAGAACATGCTGGTAACCAGCATTTTCTCCTTTTTCAACAATGTTTCCTTCCCTTCCTTAACCATTTACCCCATAAGGCATGGTATGGTATCTCTAAATGACCCAAAATAACAGCAATGATGAAGCTGTTTATTTTGCGTTATATGACACCTTTTGATAGCACAGAAAACATTGTGGCAAAAGGTGAAATTGCTCGTCACGAGCAATTTCACCTTTTCCCACAATGTTTTCCAAAGGCTCAAACAAGCAATGCGTTGAAATGAGTATCTATGGAGTAAAGGGTTAAAAGAAATTGAAGTTTTAGTCACATTTATTTATCATCTGCAAATGCCCTCAATTTTGACCCAGTCTAAAATTTTGTCATTTGGTAAAGACTTAATTTTTTTTTTTACCAAATCCTAAATTTTACCGGCACTGGGTTGAAGCCTTGAGCAAAACATCCTTTACAAAGAGGAAATACTGGTAACAATCATCCTGCCCTCATAATGTTTTCTACCTTTATTAGAGCTAATATAATACACTGTATTTTTACCACAAAAGCTTTGCCGTTTGTAATTATTTTCAGTATGAACAAAATTTAATACACGTAAAAAATTATATGGTTCCTAAGATTTTTATAGAAATGAGCCATGCTTTGACGAAAAAGGGGCTTAATGTATCACACAATATTGGATTTTATTAAAATCCGTTTTATCTAACAATAGCCAGTATCTAGATGTAGAATAGTCCTTTGACACGCATAGATTTTACAGAAAACAAAAAGTATCTAGCTTTGTCAGCCTGCGCATTTCATGCTGGCTGATATGGGCCGATACTTTTTTTCAATTGCATTAACCCTTTCCCAAACAATCCCTGGTTTCTACGGGTCTGGAATAGCAGCCATTTGAAAACATTGTGGGAAAAGGAGAAAATGCTGGTAACGAGCATTTTCTCCTTTTCCCGCAATGTTTTCTACTCTGTCATAGACAGGAATCATCTTTTCAGCAAGAGTTGAATTGTCGTCTGCAAATCCTCTCAATTTGGTCTAATCCGAAAGTTTGTCGTTTGGAAAAGGGTTAAGCCCCTTTTCCCAGAGCACAGCTAAAAATGCACCTTGTTACTGAGGAGACTGGTCTATTGGTGCAGTTAGGTCTAACTTCCGTTTGTCCGTACCAAACAGACGGGGTTCCCCGTATGATCTAAAACACTCATGAGAAAAGGAGAAAATACTTATCTGTTGCAACTTTATTTAACCCTTTACCTAACAATCCGTGCTTTTTACGACTCAAAGGAAGAAGCCGTCTGAAAACATTGTGGAAAAAGGAGAAAATTCTGGTAACCAGCAGTCCACAGGCCGACATGACTCGATACTGTTTGAGATGCATTAACCCTTTGCTCCATAGATACTCATTTCTATGCATTGCTTGTAGGAGCCTTTGGAAAACATTGTGGCAAAAGGTGAAATTGCTCGTCACGAGCAATTTCACCTTTTGTCACAATGTTTTCTATGCTATCTATCAAAAGGTGTCATATACACATAAGAAACGGCTTCATCCTTACTGTTATTTAGGGTCAATAAGAGATACCATAGAAATGCCTTATGGGGTAAAGGGTTAAGTCCTCTCCATAAATAACATGGCTTATTTGTCTTTACTATTTTTGTGTTATTTCAGTATTCGATGGTACCCAGCTTGAGAGAGGTAACAGGACCGAGATAGTAATAGAAGGACCAGATGACGTGGAACCATTAAGTATAATTGTGTGGTGTGTAGGCGGTATACTATTGATAACACTGCTGTCGTTACTTGGACGTATCATTCTGGCCAAGAGGAAACATCCATTTCAAAGCCTTCATGAAAAGTACGTTAAGTATTTAATTAACCCATTACCACTCAATACCTACTTTTGACGCCCCTAAGAAAGAAGCCTTTTGAAAACACTGTGGGGAAAAGGAGAAAATGCTGGTAACCAGCATTTTCTCCTTTTCCCACAGTGTTTTCTATCCTTCCCAGAAAAAGAATTAATTTTTCAGTCACCTTTATTTTTGTTGTCTTCAAATGCTTTCAATTTGAACCAGTCAAAAATTTTGTCGTGTGGTAAAGAGTTAACCCTTTTATGCGCAACAAACTTTTACACTTGTCCGAATTGAAAGCATTTGCAGATGATAGTTTCAGTGTGGCACATATGAAATTATTTTCTTTGATAGGGTAGAAAACATTGTGACCAGCATTTTCTCCTTTTCCCACAATGTTTTCAAAAGCGTTCTCTTTCAGGGGTGTTCAAAGTCTTCAGTGTGTGGTAGTGTTAACGCTTATCCCACTAAATAACTCATACAACACTTTCAAGCTTATTGTAACTACCGAATGATACTACTTCAAAAGTGTTTTTTGGAGAAAAAGATCTCCTTATCGGACAGTATAGATCAAAGATCAGACTGCACAAAACGTGCAGTCTGATCTTTGATCTACACTGTCCGCCAAAGGTCAGTAAGTCGCGCTTAGCTGCCTTGGGATTACATGTTTATTATAAACCTTGAAATTTTTTCAGCATCGCGCGCGGATAAATACCAGTTATAAAGTAGTACCGTTCCTGATGCTAGGATTTGATTATGCTGGTTACAAACATGTTGGTCTTTTCTCACGATGTTTCCAATACCTCTTTTCTTTGGGTTAAAACAAGTGATTATTCGGTTACGGTTTCAGTGCCTGGGATTGTACAGAGCAAGATCAGATTACAAATAACATATAAATAACATAATTATAATATCATATTGTATTCTTGCACAAACGTAATTACGTTTCTTAATCACTTATGTATTAACTTACGTTTTGTTTTAATACAGCAGTGACGGAAGTCCGAGGCGCAGTAATGTGTTTAGAATACGACTTGACGGCTCGGAATATACCGGATATCCGCGTGGTTCCGGACATCGGAGCATAGTTCCCGGATATCTTGTGACACAACAGTCATCGGAGTCTAACACAAGAAACCAGCCTGTTGTTCATGCAAGTGTACCCGGGCATCATTCGTCCAACTACAGAGCAGGAAACCAACAGATATTAACAGATAACAGCCAAAGAGTCCCCGTTTCCGGTGCTCCAAACAGTGGCAGATCTAGTCAATGTTTAAACTCTGTGCAAAATAACCGGTCAGTTTCGGACAGACCAGCCCATTTCGTGCCAAACGGGCGGATAGCAAGTGTAAACGGATACATAATCAGTCCACCGCCATATCAAGAGGTTGTGAGTTCGAGTGGCCGTCTTCCGTCCGTGATAGTTGCTCGGCAACAGCCAATACCTGTGAGGCGTTTGGATTTTTCCCTGTAAAACGTAAACTACAAATTTCCACATTAACTTGTTCTTGAACGCTCTTCGCCATACAACACAGTTTTAGAGTGGTCCATATCAAAAATGTTTTCAGACTAAAGATGACACGTGACTCAAATGAGGTTTTCTTTTTTAACCCTTTACCAAGTGATAAAATTTTAGGCTGGTCCAAGTTGAAAGCACTTGCAGATGACAAAAGAAACGTAAGTCAAAAAATTGAAATATGTTTCCATTAGGGTAGAAAACATTGTGGGAAAAGGAGAAAATGCTGGTTACCAGCATTTTCTTCTTTTTCCACAATGTTTTCAAAAGGGTTCTTCTCCAGAGGTGTTAAAAGTCGGGATTGTGATAATCAAAATGTAATATATGGTTACCAGCATTTTCTCCTTTCTCCAGAATGTTTTTAAAAAACCTGATCAAGTCAGAATGATTTAACGTGGTGGACCCATAATAGAAAACATCTATTTCCACAATATTATTATCTTACAAAATTTGTTAAGATTTAAAATGAGTATTTTTCCTTTTTGTCCTTCCTGTTAATTATCATTTATAAATCTAAAACCACTATATTCTCAGTACAAAGGATATGATAATTACCTCCCTTTTCTAGAAATTAACAAAAATGTCAACAAAAAATTTGAAGATAAAAACCAAAGGAATTTCTAGTCGGTTAAAAATGTGCAAAAGTATTAAATCCATATCTGTATAAATCTGTCTGTATCAACTGTCACAAAAATTCATGCCATGCTGTACTAGAAGTATTACGGGTCCCCACTACCTTAAATTCAGGATTGTGTACTATACGGTTGAAAATGTATTCAGCATTGTTTTTATTGTACTTGCGTGTAATTCAGGTGCTATATATAAATGTATACTTTGTATTTTTATATTCAAGGGTGACAACCTACGTCATAGCAGAGGTGTCGGAATAGCCGCCATTTTGTGCGCAAAGTACAGATTAATTATTTTAAAAAGATATATGTATCTAAAATTTACTTAGAATACCTACTTCATCTGGTGACGGTAAATATATTTATCCTATTCTTGGAATCAAAATGCCATGAAACAATGTTGTAGCTCTAAACACTTCAACACAAATTATTCTTAACGGCATTGTATACGACGTCTATTTTTAGATCGCACATGTGTCACCGGCTTCGAGCAAAATCAACGAAACTAATGAACAAAATATTAATGTATAATAACGAAGAAAGTTGTCAGGTACCATATGCACTGCTTTGTTTGGACAGATCTTCAATAACAATAATGTACAAGCTGAAAAACTTACCTTTTTAAAACGAAAATGGCTGATTTAAAATGTTTCCGATGACATATACTATGACGTAGGTTGTTACCCCTGTATATTGTCCTTTTTTTGTTTACAGCTTAGGTCATATTACGGCGGTCAGTGCAAGCATACATGTGTTTTCTGGCGCACTCACACCAGCACCGACGATTTCTTTCAAACTATAAGGCTATTTTCTCATATACATCATAATATATGAGGGAAAGATAGCCGGAAAGAAAGGTTGCCGCTCACGGATATAGCACTCGCAAATACCAGGACCGCGTTTCACCAATGCAGTTACGAACAAAATTTGCGCAAGTTTTACGTAACTATTGTATTGTGGCATTAATCTGCTGCGAGGTATATGATAACTATCATTGAATACTTTTAAAAACTATTGCGAAAAACAGAAATTTTCCTGGAAATTTTATCTAGATAAAATTGAAAAGCTAAATTGTAAGCTATTTCCAAGAAACTTTGATTTATCGAAATAGTTTCTAAAATAATCGTGATAGTTATGTCGTATCTCGTAGAGGTTTAATGCCACTACACTATAGTTATGTAAAACTTACCCAAATTTTGTTCGTAACTGCCTTGGTGAAACGGGACCCAGGGCCCGTATTCACCAATCATTCTTAAGAACATTCTTAGTCTTATTCTTTAGAATTTCGTCAGAGTGAAAGTAACATAAATTCTGATTGGCTGAACCATCTGGTTTAACCAATCAGAAGTTCTCAAACTTTCACTGTCAGAAAATCTGTAAGAATAAGACAAAGAACGTTCTTAAGAATGGTTGTTGAATACGGGCCCAGGTCAAGGGTCAGAATGCGAACCACTGAGCTATTCCGGGTCTGTATTCACCGACCATTCTTAAGAAAGTTCTTGGTCTTATTCATCAAGATTTATTGACTGTGAAAGTAACATAACTTCTGATTGGCTAAACCGAATGGTTTAGCCAATCAGAAATTGTGTTACTTTCACATGAACAAAACTCTGGAGAATAAGACTGAGGATGTTCTTAAGAATGGTTGGTGAATACAGACCCCGGTCTGACATACAACTGTGTACATTTCAGCTTGTGTGGTCTGGTATATGTAATTCAAGCGACTTTCAACACATTTGTAGTTAAATAGTGGCGGCCAATACACCTACCTATGCATTCCCTGTGTTTCACAAAGTTTTCGCCCTACATTCTTTCTAAGTCTTTGACTGCTTTCCCATATTAATGAAGTAAAAAAAGAAAAAAAGAACATGTTCAGAGGTGGGACAGGAATGAATCCTGTCGCAATAATTATCAGCAATCGTTGGAGAAATAGGCGAGTTTTGGATTCGAACCAGTAACCTCTTCGTGTAAAGTTCTGAGCCTGTCTGCTCGACGCTTCATTGTCTTTGAATTTGTGTTTATTGACCACTAAAAGAAAAAAACTTTGTTGCGTTTTAGATCTGAAAAAGTTACCAATGATAGCACAATCAGCGACAACCTTTCAAAAGGGTGTTTAACTCATTACCAAACAACAAAATTGTAAACCAAATTGAAAGCATTTGCAGACGACAATGTAAGTATGGCTCAAGAGTTGAAATTTGTCTTGGGAAGGGTAGAAAACATTGTGGGAAAAGGAGAAAATGCTGGTTACCAGCATTTTCTCCTTTTCCCACAAGGTTTTCAAAAGGCTTCTATCTCAGGGTCGTAAAAACCAGGGATTGTTTGGGAAAGGGTTAACGTACTTGCGATACACTATACTAAGCAGGTCATCTCATATAAATCATTTAAAGGTATGAACATATTTTTAGTTTTTAGCTCCACTGGCCGAAGGCCAGCGGGCTTATGTCATGGCCCGTTGTCCGTAGTGCGTCCGTGCGTCCGTGCGTCCGTCCGTCCGTGCGTTAACTTTTTCTTTAAACATCTTCTTCTCTGAAACTACCCATCCAATTTTGATGAAACTTCACAGAAATGATCCTGCCATGGTCCTCTTCAGAATTTCTTGAAAGAATTTAATTCCTTCAAAAACTGTGGTTGCCATGGCAACAAAACTGAAAAATTTTGAAAATCTTTGAAAATCTTCTTGTCTGAAACCGTAAGGCCTAGGGCTACCAAATTTGGCATGTAGCTTTATCTAGTGGACCTCTACCAAGTTTCTTCAAATTATAGCCCTGGGGTCAAAATTGGCCTCGCCCCGGGGGTCACAAGTTTTACATGGGCTTATTTAGGGAGAACTTTAAAACTCCTCTTCTACCTATGCATAGGGCCTAGGGCTACCAAATTTGGGATGTTGTTTTATTTAGTGGACCTCTACCAAGAGTGTTTAAATTATAGCCTTGGGGTCAAAATTAGCCCCGCCCCGGGGGTAACAAGTTTTACATGGGCTTATATAGGGAGAACTTCAAAATTCTTCTTCCACCTAGCCATAGGGCCTAGGGCTACCAAATTTGGCATGTAGCTTTATCTAGTGGACCTCTACCAAGGGTTTCCAACTTACAGCCCAGGATGCAAATTTGGCCCTGCCCCGGGGGGTAACAAATTTTACATGGGCTTATATAGGGAAAATTTTCAATCTTGTCGCACCTAGCTATAAGGACTAGGGCTATCAAATTTTGCATGTAGCTTTATCTAGGGGGTCTCTACCAAGGGTGCCCAAAAGTATAGCCCTGGGGTCAAATTTAGCCCCCGTCACAGGGGATCACAAGTTTTGCATTGGCTTATATAGGGAAACTTTAATAATCTACTTGTACATAGCCATAAGGCCTAGGGCTACCAAATTTTGCATGTAGCTTTATCTAATGGGCTTCTACCAAGAGGGTTAAAATGTTAACTTTGGGGGTCAAGTTTGACCCCATCCCAGGGGTCACAAGTTTTACATTGGCTTTAAAAACCTGTCTCATGGGTCACATATTTACAGGGCCTTTTATTGAGCAAACTTGTTGTACAGGGCTTTTTATTGGGCAAGATTAAAAAATCTTCGTGTTTATAACCACACATTCTAGTTTCATATTGTAGGTCTGGGGTCAAAATTGGCTCCATCCAGGGATCACAAGTTTAACATGGGCCTCAAGATAGAGTCACTTTAATTTATACATTAATCAAGGGAAATAACTATTTTTATGAAAGATAAAGTTTGGTACTATTTACCTCCCTTGATTATCAAACTGCATTGATACATGATTGGTGTAAGACATTAAGTTTTTTGATAGAAAATATTCTGTTTTCAAGGGTTATTCATTTTTTTGATGCTAATAGTTATGCTCACATGAGGTGAAAAAAATTCAGAGTAAGGTTTCTATCATTCAGCTTATTTTTCCAAGGATTTTACCTTTCATGCTAATGAATTAACCTGCTTGTACTGCCTGACAGCGTTCATTGTTTTTGAAGGCCCTCTTTTTCATGGTCATGAACACTTCAATTTGTGTGGTAAAAGGTTAAAAAGCCAGTGGAGCGATACAGGGCCATCATGTCCCTCTTGTTTCATGGAGGTGTGACAAAAAAAATCTCTTCATTCCTTATAATTCAAGATCACAGACAACAAAAAAACAATTAAATAATATTAGATCTATTGCCTTTTTTTTTGTAAATCCAACATTGTGTATTTATTTACCGTCCTTTTCATTGATATTTCATAGCGCGGTAAAACTGCTCCCTCATGACGTAAAAATGATATAATTCTTGACGGCATTAGAGTATTGAACATTTTTTGCAGTCGAGAAGTCGAAATTAAACGAATAAACAGCCAAAGCCGGTCGTTACGCTCCCCCCTTTTGGCCGTTTAAATCGTTAATTTTGACTTCTTAGCATTTAACGATTACTCAGAAATTCAATACGCAAGAATTAAATTGCAATTCGCTCAGTCTGACCAGGGTTGACACTTTTCGCATTTCCCAGGTCCCATTTTGCGTGACGGGTCACATATATAGGATATAATCTAGTCAGTTCATTTGTTACAGTTCATCACAGTTCATATTGCCATGTATCTAGGTTTATATAACTTTATGTACTTTTTTTAAATAAAATTATGATAGATAAAAAAGCAAAATATCATGAAATTGTTTGCTCTTTCTTTCTCTTACTCTGTGTGTGTATCTGTCTGCCAGTGTGTCTCTGTACCTCTGTGTGGATGGGTGTCTCTCGCCCTACCTACCTACCTACTTACCTACCTACCTAGCTACCTAAATACCTACTTAGCTATCTACATACCTACCTACCTACCTACCTACCTACCTACCTTACCTAACTACCTACCTACCTACCTACCTACCTACCTACCTACCTACCTACCTACCTTACCTAACTACCTACCCATCTATCCACCTACCTACCTACCTACCTTACCTAACTACCTACCCATCTATCCACCTACCTACCTACCTACCTACGTACGTATCAACCTACCTACATACTTACTACATACCTACATACTTACCTACCTACCTACCTTACCTAACTACCTACCCATCTATCCACCTACCTCCCTACCTACCTACCTACCTACCTACCCATCTATCCACCTACCTACCTACCTACCTACCTACCTACCTACCTTACCTACCTACCTACCTACCTAACTACCTACCTACCTTACCTAACTACCTACCTAACTACCTACCTCCCTACCTACCTACCTACCTTACCTAACTACCTACCAACCTATTTACCTTACCTAACTACCTACCTACCTACCTACCTACCTACCTTAACTAACTACCTACCTACCTTACCTAACTACCTACCTACCTATCTACCTACCTACCTTACCTAACTACATACCTACCTACCTTACCTAACTACCTACCTACCTACCTACCTACCTAACTACCTACCTAACTACCTACCTACCTTACCTACCTACCTAACTACCTACCTACCTTACCTACCTACCTATCTACCTACCTAACTACCTACCTACCTTACCTAACTACCTACCTACCTACCTTACCTAACTACCTACCTACCCATCTATCCACCTACCTACCTACCTACCTACCTACCTTACCTAACTACTTACCCATCTATCCACCTACCTACCTACCTACGTACCTACCTACCTTACTACCTACCCTATACCTACCTACCTACTCTACCCTACACCTACCTTCCTATACCTACCTATACATACATACCCTACCCTACCCCACCATATAAAATACCCTACCATACATTCCTTCCTACCTATTTACCTACCTAATTATTCATCTATCCACCTGTCCGTCCGTCCGTCTTAAGCATGTAATTTTCGTCCACGAGGTAATTTTTGTCAGAGATGTATATTCCAGGCCGATAGCTTAGTCAGTAACATTTAGAGCTTGAAAACAGGAGGTCGTTGGTTCGACTCTTTATTTGGCCAAATCCAGGGGTTCATTGATTCCCTGGCATTACAAAGTCATACTTATGATAGCAACTACGTCAGGGTCCATTATACTCATCGCTGGAGATTGTATCGACGATATCATATAGGAAAGCAGCCAGTGGCAGTGGAATAGTGTTGTGCAAAGTACTGGTAAAAAGAACACCGGAAAGGAATATTGATAGGTGCACTGTATACTGGTCGCCGTGATATAAATGATTGCAATGTTAAAAGAGTGCTAAACACTACAGGCATAAAATATGGAGTGACTAATTAGTCGGAGAAACACAGTAAATCATGGATAGGTGCACTCGGTGCCACTTTATAACTGAAATAATCCCTTAGAAACACATGTTTAACCCATTACACACAATCCCTACTTTTGACGACCCCGAGCAAGAAGCCTTTAGAAAACATCGTAGGAAAAGGAGAAAATGCTGGTAACCAGCATTTTCTCCTTTTCCCACAATGTTTTCTATCAGTCAAAATTTCTGTTACCGTTTTATTTTGTCATCTGCGAATGCTTTCGATTTGGACAAACCTTAAAATTTTATCGTTGGTAATGAGTTAAGGCCATAAAACAAGCAGGTTTTAACGGTCGTTAAGGACAGTAACTCGTGTTACTTTGGCGATGATGTGATGATTTTTATCTCCCTTTTATGATCAGAAACATACCTATTGCTCAGAGATAGAGCGATTTAACACTTTGCCTAACAATCTCTGTGAAAGAACCCCTTGAAAACATTGTGAGAAAAGGAGAAAGTGCTTGTAACCAGCATTGTCTCCTTTTCTCAGAATGTTTTCTACCCTGTCAAAAAACTTAAGTTAATTTGAAATTATTTCAAATTTGTTGTCAGCAGATGCTTTCAATTTGGAAAGGTCTAAATTATGTTGTTTGGGAAATGGTTAATAGATTCATGATGAATAATATCAGGCAGGTCTTCGCATTCTATAGATCCGCTATTTTTTAAATAGATTTAACTGTGGCGTCGCATGAGCGGTGGCACTATCGTCCAAAATCAGTTAAGTTGCGCCATTTACACTGTAATTTCGGCCATAATATTTGGAACACAAAATTTAATTCAACCTTGTTTTTTGTATGCTTTCAACCTTTTGATATACAGATTCAATACTTAAAGTGTTTGCATTGGATTCTTTAAGCACAAAAATCAGACCCTATAGAAGTGGGTCAAAAACAGCCGTGAATTACGTTACAAAACCGCGACTTCATAAAATGAATATCTACTATGAACGTGATACGATATATTGCTTTCATGTGTAAATCTGAACACTGCATATGTGTCTTTAAAATGAACAAGCGTCAAATTTTGGTCATATATTGCATAATGAGAAAGCAGTATCTCTTCGATTTGAACATGTGATGAAATTTTTGGTTGCAAATCTTAATCGCATCGAATTCTACGAAATAAGGTAATTGTCGTGGATCTGAGTGAAAGAAATTGACGGTCATTTATAGCTTATTAGGAAGCTATGTTATACTGCATTATATGAATGCTTACTTGGTATGGATGAAAGCAACTATTGTACTGTGGTCGGCTTGTACTATGGAGTAGTAACTTGAAACGTAATTCACATATAGAAAAAAATTAAAATGACATAATATTTAAGAAATGTACCTCTTTTTATTAAACTAAAAAAATCAAATCTTGTAAGAATACTGTAGCAAACTGAAAATAAATGGACCTTTAAAACTGTAAGAAATGAATAATAATACTTTTGAGATTCAACAGCAGCAATTGGGTCAGTTTTAGATACAACTTTACAAACACTACTAAATGTACTATGTGCAGGGCATAAAAATCGAATAAAATGCAAAAGTCTACTATTTCCTAATAGGCTATAGAATGTTCCAGTCATAAATTATAACAAACATGAGTACAGACTGTTCACTATATGATGAAAATGTTGTAATGTAATTCAAGTCAAAGCTATAACGTAATTCACTTGTACTTCAGTGACTTATTTATTCGGAAAATAAATCAAATTACTTTTAACCATTTCCAAAAGAACAAAAATTTTAGACCCCTCCAAATTGAAAGCGTTTGCAGACGATAATTTCAAATTTGATAAAAATGGCAGAATCATGAGCGGATCCAGAGGGGGGGACCGGGGGTCCGGACCCCCCCCTGGAATTTTGGCAAAAGTGCGGTTGCCGGATTCGTGAAATGGTACTGGTTTGATATTGCACAGCATTTATGTAAAATACAGTCATAACTTTAAAAAAAAAAGGTTCTAAATGTGGAAACTTCCTCGTGGTTAGAACTGGAAACGTTGACTCTTCTTGTAAACGGCTTACATCCACTGAAATCCGGAAACCAAAGTATCATATAATAAGACGAGTTAGTTTAAACATATTTTATTCAATATATAAGACGAGTTCGTTTTCGGTGAGACCCCCCTGAGAAAGATACCTGGATCCGCGCTTGAGAATGGTCTATAAAATGGTAGAAAACACTACGGGAGAAGGAGAAATTGCTCGTTACGAGCAATTTTTCCTTTTCCAACTATGTTTTCAAAATACTTGTACTGCAGACACGTAAAAACCATGGCTTGTTTGAGAAAGGGTTAACTCTTTACCAAACAACAAAATTTAAGACCAGTCCAATTTGAAAGACTTTGCAGACGACAAAATGAATCTGACTTATGAAAGGAATTTGGTTTTGGGAAGAGTAGAAAACAGCGTGGGAAAAGGAGAAAATGCTGGTTACCAGCATTTTCTCCTTTGCCCGGACTGTGTTTAAAGAGCTTCTTTGTCAGGGTCGTTAAAAGTCGGGCTTGTGTGGTAAAAAAATAAAGAAACTCAGTGTAACACAAACTGTCTCTCGTCAATTATTGTTTACTTTTTATAGGCCAAACAACTGCTCAATGTTGTTAATTTCTTCCTGTCGGAATTTGAATATGTTTTTCTAATGCGAATTGGTTACTTTACAGCCATTAATATAGCGTCGGCTGTTATCCAGACTGTGTCTTGCTTACCGGGCCACTTGAAGGATTTTTTTGCATCAACCATGGACGATACAAAGTATTCTTGGTCACTAGGGTCATAGTGAAAGAAAGTGAACTACGTTACAGTTTTTGTGAATTACGTTATCATATAATTCATACATCACATTCAAATATATCTCTTTTTATTTCTTTAATTCAGACAAGATAGAAGAACACAAATGTCACTCTTAAAAATCGAACATCAAACATGTTATGAGCAGGGATACACACTAATTAAATGATATAAACCAATAATCCTTACTGTGCAATAAAGTATTCACATCCACCAAGGTCAAAAAAGATAAACAGCACCAGTAAATGACGTTTACATATGACGTAACTATGAGGTCAGTTTTTACACCGAAATTAACTCGTGTATTTGAACAGTTTAGTGTTTCGTTCCGGTAATCCTACATTCAGTGTATCGTAATTCACTGTAACGTAATTCACCCCAGCGTCTAAAATGCAATTTGATTCCTTATTACTTAACCCAGATAAATGATATCTTGACATATCAGAACGGCGGACATGGTCTACCCATATTGGTGTTTGATTTCCTTTCCCATGTTTAGTATCTTAGAAAACATGTGTAACGTAATTCACTAAATATGTGAAAAATTGAAATTTCTAATTTGAATAAAGTGTGGTTTATTCTTTTTTACGGTAAACCCGAAACATTATTTTAGCTGTTAAATATGATGCTTATAGAAAGAGAAAAAATAAGTTTTGTGCTCTACCTTTCGTATTTCATCTCAATGCAGTGGTGTTACTTTGTATAACGTAATTCACTATGATTTAAGGGACAGTAAACAGACAAAAATATCAAAAGAACTAACAAATTACAAGCTTTATTTCGACATTGTGCATAATTATTTGGCATTTACGAATAAAATGGACTGTACCTTATTCATACTATTTGGTTTATGTTTGTGCAATATTTTCCGTTAATATAACCTTTTGTTTGTGACATGGCTTTTTGCTACTATATGTCTACAATCAGCTTCAAATTTTCGAATTCAAAGTGTTCAGATCTTGGATTTGTACATTTATATTTTTGGCAATATCATTTGGACTATGTGTAACATACAAAAGTAGACTGAAGGGCCTAAATTATCTTTTCATTTGACTGTGACTGGAAATTAAGTCATTGGCGCAACTTAACTGATTTTGGACGTATATTCTTATTCGCTTTTGAAAAGTACCTATGGAAGCAGCCATATTGTTAACCTCGCTTCCAGCTATTTCGTAACCAGGTCTTTTCGTTCCTAAGTCATTTTGTATTCAAAGTTTACTTTTTATTTTGATCATTTTGTACTCACTTCGATAATTTTTTAATCACTTTGGTCATTTCAATACCTGTTTTTTTTTTTTTTTTTATACCAATTCGGTAATTTAGAATCTAGTTTTTCTACAACTGCTTTTGTACACATCTCAAATTGAAACTATGTTAAATTTCTCCGAAGAATGGCTATGATTGTCTTATCATTACTGGTTCTTTCTTTTTGAAGTTTTAAGTTGCGTTCTACAGATTATCAAACAGTTCTCAGTTCATTTCTCATCGAGTTCTGCATAAGTTTGCATTGGTCATTTTTGAAATGATGTAATGTGCCCTATTTCAGAAACAACTGCTTTGCGGCGCCATTGATGTTAAGCATCAACATTTCCTTGTTATAGTTTAGACTGATTTTTTTTACTAATACACAGAGCAACAAATTCCGACTAAGGTCAATAAACGTGGATCGTGAGCAAAATAATCTATGTTAAATAATAATAACTCACAAGACATCACTAATAAAATAAATAGTGAGTTATTTCCCTTGACTCTCGTCTAAGCTCGAGGACAGGGCTAAATTGGGAGAGAGCATCTGCAGATATCATTTACCTCCGCGACCTCCAAACTCACATCCCAGTAATCCTATTGAATGAAGTATCCGAACAATTGATTTTGCCGTGGTCAAAATGTACTTGGTTCATTGTGTCGCAATAACCAGTGCTCTGTAACAAATGCAATTAGAAAGTTATACAGAGAAAGTACAAAAAAAAAAGAAAATCCACACAGTAACGGCTGTTTGTGAGAACTATTACACAATGCCGACCTTTAACGATCCTAAGAAAACAAGTCTTTGAAAACCGTGTAGGAAAAGGAGAAAATGCTGGTAACCAGCATTTTCTCCCTTTCCCACAATGTTTTCTATCCTTCCCAGCACAAATTTCAATTTTAGAATCACATTTATTTTGTCGTCTGCAAATGCTTTCAATTTTAAGAAGTCTGGAATTTTGTCGTTTGGTGAAGAGTTAAACGTATCGCCGCGATGCATTATATCAACCAAATGAGTTATCATCGGTTTACTTCCAAAAAACTCGTAGCTACAGCTTATAATAAGCTGTAGTTACGAGGTTTTAGAAGTAAACCGACGTTAACACATTATGATCCATAAAATCCAATCTACTCAACAAACAACGGTATTACCAGGTAGACTGATCCTCTGATATCTGATAGCATGAAAAAATATCAAATATCAAAACGTTTCAATTTATTTCAGGCCGTGCAATCAGCGCAGTCCCACGAGGAACAGATAAAATCCCATGGGAACAAAAGCCCACTGCACAAAAGCGCACTGGGATGAAGCCAGCTGGGCAAAAACCCACTGAAAAAAAAAAAAAAAAAAACTGGGACAAAATCCCACCGGGACAAAAGCCCACTATGCCAAAAGCCCACTTGTCAAAAGCCCACTAGGACAAAAGCCCACTGGTCAAAAGCCCACTGGGTCAAAAGCCCACTGGTCAAAAGCCAACTGGGACAAAAGCCCACTAGGACAAACACCCACTAGGACAAAAGCCCACTAGGTCAAAAGCCCACTGGTCAAAAGCCCAATGTTAATTTTGGCAGGGAGGACAAAGGCCTACTGTTTATAAAAAGTGTTAGAAAATCATCTATCATTATTTTTGTAAGAAGAACATATCAGGGATATAAGATCCATCCAATATCTCACTATTTTGACCTTTAACTCTTTACCACATAGAAATTTTAGACTGGTCCAAATTGAAAGCGTTTGCAGACAACAAAATAAAGGTAAATGAAAAATTGAAATTTGTTCTGGGAAGGGTAGAAAACACTGTGGGAAAAGGAGAAAATGCTGGTTACCAGCATTTTCTCCTTTTCCCACTGTTTTCAAAAGGCTTCCTTCTCAGGGGTGTCAAAAGTAGGGATTGTGTGGTAATGGGTTAAAATATTAATCACTACCTGATAGTAGTACCATTTCAGGCTGTACAATCCGCACAGTCCGAGTAGGGTCGATACAGTCTGCAGATGCATTAAGCGCCCTTTTCACGTGCGCATTTGGCATGCAACACGCGAAAACGGGCATTCGGAAATCTAAATAAAGTGCCATTCCTGTTCAGCCCATGCAATCTGCGCATGCTAATCCGAAACGACACTTTCCGTTTTCATGCAATTTTCTGTCTTGCGCAAGTCTACTGTTGCACAAATCTAATGTAGTCGTAAAGTGTCGTCTCGGATTAGCCTTCGCAGACTGTGCAGGATGATCCGAGAAAACATTTTACGCAAATTTCCGAATGCAAGCCATTTAGCATCGACGATTGGATATTTTGTCTTTTGTTTAACCCCTTACCGCTCCACAGAATTTTTGACTGGACCAAACTCAAAGTATCCGAGCCAAGAATTAAATGTCGCTTAAATGATGATTTCTGTCTTTGATAGAGTAGAAAACACTGTGGGAAAAGGAGAAAATGCTGGTTACCAGCATTTACCCCTTTTCCCACAAAGTTTTCAAAAGCTTTTCTTCCCAGGTTCGTGAAAACCAGGGCTTATTTGGTAAAGAGTTAAAATGAAATCGAGACGGGAACGAGTATACTCTTTTCTCCATGCCGTTTTGTAACCCCCGATAACAATAGATAATCTTCTTTTAAGGATTATCCGTCTTTAAACATGTAATCCGAGTTATCAAGCGTCCATTGTACACCCAGACCTTTAATATAATATAAATTTGATAAGTTTGACGGGTCCCCGATAAACAGCTTGTCATAAACATTGTACACAGTCAATATAGAGAGAACTGTATTGTTTGGAGAAAGTCTATGTTTAATATTATACATGTATGTATATTTGCATATTATAAATTATTCAATGTTTATACGGATAGCGGGATTTTAAGATATACCACGCCATTTTCATTTACCCGTAATTTAAATCAGGATATCTGGAGTAATTATAGTAATTGCTAGGTAAGTCTACTTTTTATAACATTATCCGCCGCTAGATGGCACTCTACCAATACACGTCGATCTGATATGGGCATTCTGGGTAAATACGCGGACTAATTTTTCAAAACGACAACCGTTACTTTGAATTTCACAATAAAATAAACTTTTACTCAGTAAAACGCTACCTGGTGCGATTTATTCAGTTATGATCAGCTAGCACGTAACCTATGCACCGTCCATTTATTAAAACAGTCCCTATAGGCTTAGGTTTAGCTTCGGTGTAAGCACTACTTTTCCCAAATATCGGGGAATGAGTGATGCGTCATATAAGACAGGTCGAATCTTCGAAGAATATACCATGCGCAGACAACGCTTTTCATAGCGTTTACCCTCATAAGTCTCGACGTACATTCACTTAACTCATTACCAAACAACAAACTTTTAAGTTTGTCCAAATCGAAAGCATATGCATACAACGACATGAAAGTGACTGAAAGTTTGAAATTTGATTTGTGTAGGGTAGAAAACATTGTGGGAAAAGGAGAAAATGCTGGTTACCAGCATTTTCTCCTTTTCCCACAATGTTTTCTAAAGGCTTCTTTCTCAGGGTCGTCAAAAATAGGGATTGTGTGGTAATGGGTTAAGCCCAATATTGCTGTGTAACTGAAATTATATTTTTCAATTGATTGATTGATTGTATTGTGTTTAACGCCGTATTTCAACATTATTTTAGTTTTATCGCGGAGGCCACTGTACCTATCTACGCGTTCCTGGTGTTTCTTTTACAAGTACCTCGCGCAATTTTCTTTTCAAGCCACTGACTGCTTTCCCACACGATCACCGTCGAAACAATGGTCAGTGGTTGGAGAGGAATGAATCCTGTCGCAGTGACTATCAATCAATCCCGGAAAAGAAACTGACTGAGCCAGGGATCGAGCCCTGGACCCCGTGTTCTCAAGTCCTGCTCGTTACCAACTGAGCCACCGGGCCTCTGCAAACTTTCAAAGCGCTACTAAAATCGCAAATGCTGCTATATCAAAGATATATAAAATAAGGAAAATATCTTCGTATCAGACAGTGTAGATCCAAGATCAGACTGCACGTTCCGTGCAGTCTGATCTTGATCTACACTGTCTGCAAAAGGTCAGCGAGCCACGCTTAGCAGTCTTAGGGTTAATGAATAAAAATTTGGACTGGACCAAGTTTAGTTGGTTGGTTGTATCGGGATTTAACGCCATTTTAACAGCTAAGGTCATATCATGGCGGTCGGTGACGCACATGTGTTTCCTGGCTTTCTCATACCCGGACTAACACAGTGTTCTTTCCAAAGCCACCGACTACTTTTCTCACATGCTTCATCAGAGGTGAGAGGTGCAAATACTCCGGAAAGAAATTACGCCTCAACCGGGTATCGAACTCACATTCACCAGGTCATAAGTCCGCCACACTCACCACTGACCCTCTCGGGCGGATGGACCAAATTGAATGCTTTTGGAGATGACAAATTGAATGCAGCTTTAATGGCGATTTCTGTCTTTGATAAATGATTGGTTAGAAAATTTTTCAGGGGAAGGAGAAAATGCTTGCTGTCAGCATTTTTCTTTTACCAACAAGGCTTTCAAATGCTGTCTCTACATGCAAATTATCTATTATAATACAACGAATCGTATAATTGGCATCCATCTGCCGGTCGGTGGGTTTGTGTGTCGGTCAGAGGGTCTGCCGGCCGGCTGGACCGGTGTAATGCAGAGAAATGATCCTTCCCTCCAAAATGACCCGGGTCATTATTCTACGTAGAGAAATGACCCATGGGTCATTTTGTAATGGCGGTCATTTCTCTGCATTACACCGGCTGTCTGTCCATCCATCTGTGTATACTTTCAACTGTCCGTCCTTCTGTCTATCTGTCAGTCCGTTAAAGCAATCTACTAACCGACCGACAGACCGACCAACCATTCAACCAAACAACCAACCAACCAAGAAACTGACGGACTTACCAACAAACCATCCAACCGACCCACTAACCCAGTTACAAACCAACAATGCAACAACAAACCAACCAATTAACCAAAAAAAAAAAATAAAATAAACAAAACAACATATCAGCAAACCAACAAATCAACCAACTGACCAACCAACCAACCAACCGACCGGCGGACCGTCCAACAAACCATCCAACCGATCGCCGGCTGACCAACCATCAACAAACGAATAAAGCAAAAACCAGCCAACCAACCAACCAAAATAATATTGTTGTACAATCTACGACGAGTCGTCAAGATGCACGAAGACAAAACGCAAACATGATAAATCTACATCCTGTCTAAACTTTGTAAACAGATTGTAAATAATCGTTCATTCATTTTATAGCCCAACCCTTTGATTGTTTTAGCACGACGGGGAGGGGGGGACTTTTGCGGACTATGTAGATCAAGATCAGATCAGACTGCATGTAACGTGCATTCTGATCTTTGACCTACATTGTCCGGTACGATCCTTTCTTTCCATAAAAAACAGTTTTGAAAATACTTTTTTGGGGGGTTTTTACTATAGGGTGGAATTCGTTAAATTTCTTTAGCAGTTTAAGTGATGTATTATATTTACTAAACAATTCCTGGATTTCACTACCCAGAGGAGGAAGCCTATTAAAAACATTGTGGGAAAAGGAGAAAATGCTGGTCACCAGCATTTTCTCCTTTTCCCACAATGTTTTCTACTCTTCTAAAGTCAAGTTTCAATTTCTGAGTCACGTTCATTTTGTTGTCTGCAGATATACTTTCGAATTGGACAAGTCTGAAATGTTAACGTTTGGTAAAAAGTTAAGGATATTAAAAAAAGAACTCTGTCCTTTGTGTAACAAATCGTACATTTGTATTATACTGGGAGGGTTACAGATGACAAATAGAATTAATGTAGCTCACAAGATGGTTGTTATTTCGACGATGGTTATGTGGGAAAGCAGCCAGTGGCTTGGAAAGAATGTTGTGCAGAGTACTGGTAACAGAAACTCCAGGAAAGCATACATAGGTGCACTGGCTCCTGCGATGTAACTGAAATAATGTTGAAAACGGCGGCGTTAAACACCATACAAACAATCAAACAGTTCTTTTGGATATAAAATTCCTTATCGGACAGTGTGGATCCAAGATCAGACTGCACGTTCTGTGCAGTCTGATCTTGATCTACACTGTCCGCAATAGGTCAGCGGGTCGCTCTTAGCAGCACATGGGTTCAATATTTTCTAAACCAAAAAACGCTTGGAAGAGAAAAAAAGAGTATTTTATGAAGTTAATCTGACAGATTAGGAGCTTAAGTAAAACTGTGGGGTTATTGTACTTTGGTACGGTTTAAAGAAACCCTAGTGTAATAACCATTGACCCATTACCACCACACAATCCCTACTTTTGACGACCCTGAGAAAGAAGCCTTTAGAAAACATTGCAGGAAAAAGGGAAAATGCTGGTTATCAGCATTTTATCCTTTTCCCACAATGCCCACAATGTTTAAAAAAGGCGTCTCTCCAAAGGTTGTCAGAAGTCATCATTGTCCGGTAAAGGGTTAAGCGAGCTTATCTCATGACTCTAAAATCACAGCCCCTTTACAAAACTGACTTGTTGGATAGAACTCGACAAATAATTACGTCAACAAAGTTAAGTCTTGATTTACAACTGGAAATTTCAGGGTTTTAAACCAGTTAAAGCATGGAGACCTTCAAATTATTGTGAGAAAAGGAGAAAATACTGGTAATGCTGGCAAGCATTTTCTTTTTTTACCACAATGTTTCTAACCTATCAAAAGAAAATCTCAAACAGTCGCCCAGAAATGTTATAAATTTGGATGAGAATTTTGTTTTTCTTCTGGCAATCTATTAATTAAATCAAAATTAAAGGAACATTTACAGCCGATAGTAACAGCTGATAAATTTTTATAACTACAAATTACCTTTTCTAATAAAAGAAAACAAAAGTCCACTGTATCAGACAGTGTGGATCCAAGATCAGACTGTACGCTCTGTGCAGTCTGATATTGATCTACATTGTCCTCAAAAGCACAATGAGTTTCATTTATTAACCAAAACATTAAAACATCTCAGATTCAAATATAGATCAGATTTTAATACTTGATCGTTAATCATTTTATACAATTATATTGGTAGATTATAATCAAAACTTAATCAAAAGGGGTATTTAAAAATGTTTATCGATTATTTGTTCAATATTTATATTCTCTTCACATCTGTTTATTTACCACAATAATCCTTTATCAAACGTTCACGAGTGTTTACGACCCCAGGGCCCGTATTCACCCACAATTCTTGAGAAAATTCTTAGAGTTATATTCCAAAGTTTTCTAAAGTAACACAACTTCTGATTAGCTAAACCGAATGGTTTATCCATTCAGAAGTTGTGTTACTTACAAATGCAGAAAATTCTGGAGAATAAGACAAAGAACGTTCTTAAGAATGGTTGGTAAATACGGGCTCTGTTCATTTTGCTTCTTCTCTTTTCTTATTTCAGGCTATCCCAGAAATTTATAAAAAGACTTTCGTTGACCTTTGATGTATATATTTGCCGAAAGAAATAAAGTAACTGGTCCTATTTCTTGGCTAAACCGACAATATGCTGAAACCGAGGCCGATAAAGAAATCGGCGTTGAGTGTGCCCCGGTATTCGTCACGTGTTAAACCAGCCTTGCGTTCAGTTAAAGCGAACGTGTGAGGCGAACTGTTCGCGTCGCGAACAGTTAACTGAACGACTTGTTCGCGTTAAATAATATGGCTCCCATTATAGATTTGTTAACATGGTTACTGTCGGTTGCTAATGGCAC
Source organism: Tridacna crocea (assembly GCA_943736015.1). NCBI lineage: Eukaryota > Metazoa > Mollusca > Bivalvia > Cardiida > Cardiidae > Tridacna > Tridacna crocea. The sequence continues at coordinate 9,973,671 of OX031057.1, read as the reverse complement.
GTGTCTTTGCAGAATACTTTGATTAGTATGGCAACTTTCGTCTTAAAGTTTAAACTCAATCGGCAAAACATGGTGATAATTTACTCGACAGGTTGATTTTTAACAAAATTTTACAACCCATATAGATCTTATCTATTTTTTGTTAGAAGTTTATGGGTAGGTTTAGAAATTACATCATTTATTTTCCCGTGGTGGAATAAGGAGAAAACGTTGGCAACTTGCTTTTTCTCCCTTCTCATCAACGTTTTCTATCCTATCATGGACAAAAAAGCATTTTTTGACAGAAATGCTTTCAAATTTGACGGATTGACCTTTTGTCTTCTGGTCAAGAGTTGACAAAATCACTTACCCATTTTGTAACAAAGTTCTACTGTTAATCACGTATCGTTTATACACAAATACATAGCCAGTCAAGTTCTTGATATTATCCACTCATTTCCGTCAAAAATATTAATCTGTTAGACCAGCACCGGACCGTATATTTTCCTCCGAAACAGAATCGGTCAACAGCAGTCGGATAAACAATAAAACCTCAAGGTTACATAACCCTTAACTCTTAATCCAACAACAAATTCTTAGGCTTCTCCCGAATCCAAAGTATTTGCTGCATGCAAGTAAAATATTGCAAAAACGGTGAACATCGTCTGTGGAAGGGAAGAAAACATTTTAACGAAAAAGGAAAATGCCTGTAACTGGCATTTTTTCCTTCTTCCAGAACGTTTGTCAAGGCATTCTTAATCGCTATCGTTTAACCTCGAGATGGTGTGGTAAAAGGTTAAACTGCACAATAAATTTAAATCATATTCTCACCTAAACATGTTCAGTGATTTAGGATGAAAAGTAAACAGTGGTGGAAAAGGAGCGATTACTCGTTGCAAGCAAACATTTATTTTCTGGCTGACTTCCAAAGCTGTTAATTGTTGAGTGTAAAAAGGTTGCATTTGTGAAGTACATGCCTAATATGTATTTGATGATGGCACAAATCAGACAACGAAAATTTAGACTCATTCATACTTTTTCAAGCACTGCAATTGACGAATTAAAAACAATGCTGAAACGGTGTAAGTCGTCTCCGAAAAGAAAGAAAAGAAATAAACGTTATGGGAAAAGGAGAAATATTGGTTATCAGCCTTTTCTGTATCTTCCTTAATGTTGTCATACTCTTTTTTTTTTTTCTTGGTCATTAAAACTCGAAATTATTTCGTACAGGCCTTCTTAATCAATGTCGTTTAAACTCTAATTGTATGGTAAAAGGTTAAAATGCACAACAAATATAAAATCTGTTCCCAACCAAGTATGATTAAATGATTTCAAAGTTCTATCCTGCAAGAAATACTACCGTGCAGATTGAAAATTATCCCGCATGATCTGAAAAATCTGATCGTAGTCTGCACTGTCTTTCAGAGGAGCACTGAGTCTCACTTTGTGGCCTATATATTCACAAGTGCGGGATCATGCTATCAAAGTGCAATTTGGAATACAATTTTCGTTTTACAACCATTACCAAACAATCCCTAATTTTGACGACCCTGAGAAAGAAGTCTTTAGAAAACACTGTGGGTAACTTGCATTTTCTCCTCTTCCCACAATGTTTTCTACCCTTTACAAAACAAATTTTTAATTTCAGACACTTTTATTTTCTCGTATGCAAATGCTTTCGATTTGGACCAGGCTTAATTATTGTCGTTCAGTAATGAGTTAATTACATAATTCTTGTTTTATGAATAACGCCAAAACAGAGTTTATTGCTTACATTTATGGCCGCTGTTGTTGAATAAGGGGATGGTATTTAACTTGATCAAACAGACGCGAATGCAGTTTGTTTCTTTCATAAATTGCCGACACGTGTTTTATCAAATTTCGGTTACGACTGATGAAAGCCATATATGTGTGATCGTCAATATTGACCGGGTCATAAAATAACAAGCCGCTGCCGATTAGGAAATCCCTTTGGCCCTACTTAACCCTTAGGCTGCTGATCGCGACTTGCTTCTTTATGCGGACAGTGTAGATTAAGATCAGACTGCACAGAATCTTAGATCTATACTGTCCGATGAGGAGATATTTTTCTTCAATGAATGAATTTGAAATAGAATCATTTAGGTTTTTCTATGACCTCGAAAAGTTGCATTCAATTTATTCAGCAGGAGAAGGGTTAAATATCCGTCAACCGTTTGATCTCCTTGTTCCAATATTTTTCAGAAAAACATATGATTCGCGTTAATAGTGGAACGTGTGCTGTAAAAGCTGTGTCACATTTATTAACTCTTGACCAGACTATAAAGTCAAGAAAGTCAATATTTTATCTCTTTCAGTAATACTTTAACAATGCTTTGCATTGGTCAAGTCTAAAACTTCGCAGTCTGGTAAAGAGGCAGTTTTACTGAAATGATAGCTAAAAGGACAGGTAACATTGTGAGAAACGAAGAAATTGCTGATTGCAGGCATTTTTCTCCAACGTTTTCCATGGTTTCAAATGTTTTACCTGGCAGGATCGTAAAAATTATTTGGTTGTTTGATTATAAGTTAACCTGTGGACATATGGGGCACTGAATATCATATGCAAGTTTTGGATGTACAAAAAAGTGATTAATAAAACAATGGGTCGGAGGTATTTCAAAGAATTAAATCACTAATAGGATTTACATTAAGAGTAAACAGTGGTGGAAAAGGAGCGATTACTTGTTACAAGGAAATATTTGTTTTCTGACGGATTTCTAAAGCTGTTAAGTGCTGGGTGTAAAAAAGTGTATTTGTGAAGTAGGTGGTTAACTTGTATTTAAAAGCATTTTAACTCTGTGTCAGACAACGAAAATTTAGACTTAAATATAAATATTTAGCATTGTAAACCAAAAAAAAGAAAAGTTGAAAGGTTATAAGTCGCCTGTGAAAAGGAAGAAACGTTGTGGGAAAGGAGAATTACTGGTTGTCAACCTTTTCTCCTTCTTCCACAATGTTTTTATGTTTTCCTTTCTTCTTTGTGTTCATTAAAACTAGGAATTGTTTGGTAAAAGGTGTTAAGGACATCAACATTTATTTTCGTTTTTCTTGATCCAAGACATCGTGAGATGTAATTTTAAATAAACTGGGACACAGTGAATCGGTGTGGCAAGAAAGATCTTTGCCGCTCTGTTTCGGGGAAAAAGAACATTTATACAGGCGATTTATTAGTAGGGAATGGATTATATTAAGCGTAAACCAACTCAAGAAATAAATTTTTTTTGGCCCGTGAAGGTAAGTGATGGATTTATGATTTGCAATATATGAACAATTGAAATATTCAATAATCCGTATACTAGGTCCGTCCGAATAGCTATTTTCTCATTTCAATCGGCCGTTATTGGCCACTTTTATTATCATAACGTCCGAAAAGGGTATAAATTAAACCTTCAGATTACATTTCAAGAGTAGTATAATCGATACAATTTCGCACATGTATAGATAATTCAATAAAATGTCAGAAATACAAGAATTTTCATTTTTTATATTTCGGTTTTAGGATAACGATCATTCGTCAGCCATCTTTGTTAGCTCGGCGTACCACCATGTAAAAGCGTTTGCGATTGTTTGCAAACGTAAGCGGCGAACAGACTGTTCAATGGCGAACGTTTGCAAACGTTACAAAACGTTTTGTACCGTTCGCTTTAACTGAACGCAGGGCAGGCAATCCGTTTTCATCAGTGAACAAGTACCAATCACAGAAAGAGGTTGCATTGCGCACACCGGAAACGGCGTCATTTCTAGAAGTCACGCCTCTTTGTAGAAATGATGCAAAAGGACTTCAGAATTTCCATGACTTAAGACCGAAAAGTTTAAAGCCGTTTCGATCTGGCGAGGTACAGAAAGCCACGGAGTTTGTGCTTGAGGACTATCTTAATGATAAAATATACGAACGACAGCAATGTAACTATCTCAGTCAGCTTATAAGTTCAAAAATCTTAGAAAAAATTCAACAACTTGGATACGGCAGATACAAAATGGTGGCCGTTGTATCTATTGGCAGCATGAAAGAACGACCCGGTATGCAGTTCGGCTCTCGCTGTCTGTGGAATAAAGAAACCGACAATTTTATAAGTGCTAAATATAGTAACAGTTCTTTATTTGCCGTAGCTATGGTGTATGGATTATGTTTTGACTAAAATCAGTGTCATTTGCACAAGATGGTATAACCTTGGCACATACATAGTTATTCCGTTCCTCACCGTGCACCGTATCTCTTTAACAAACGACAAAATTGTAGACTTGTCCAATTTGAAAGTATTTGCAGCCTACAAATAAAGCATGACTCAAAAATTAAAATTTGTTATGGGTAGGGCAGAAAACATTGTGGTAAAAGGAGAAAATGCTGGTTACCAGCATTTTCTCCTTTTCCCACAATGTTTTGTAAAGGCGTCTTTCTCAGGGTCATCAAAAGTAGGGATTGTGTGGTAATGGGTTAATTCAACTTAATATTCATGATCACTTGTAAGTTATCTTATTTTTTAATGAAATTTATAAATAAAAAAAAAAAAAACCAACCTCAATTCCTTATTGGTTGAACCAAATGCTCCAACCAGTCTAATACTGTGTCACTTTCAAACTTCGGAATTTTTGTTATTGAAACAATCCTCTCTCATTTCACGTTTTACATACAGATATACCTTATTTGTTATTAGCATTAAAAATTGTTTATTTGTATTAAGAACTAGTTCTTGCTGCGTAAGAAAACTTTAGTTTAAACATATTTATTTTACATCGATTGAGAAACAAGTTCGTACAACTTATACTAATCTCTCTCGATTTTGCTTCCTGGGAACTACACCAGTACTCGCGCCGAATGTGTGGGCCGATGAAAAATCCCGAAGTTGACATCCGCTCCCGGGTATCGAACTCAGGACCTTTTGCTTACGAGGCCGACGCTCTACCTCACGACCACGGACACCACTTTGACATCACGCGAGACCGAATGTTTCGCGTGATGTCAATTTTTTTACGCTGCTGGAAGTAAATACCAGCACCACGAAATTTACAACATATTAATTCATGCTTTCTGGTAGGATATCGAGAAATAGCAGTGAAAATATTTTTCTATTTTACACTGGTACCACCTGTGAAAATACCGATTTTCATGTTCTTGTTGTCTAGGTTAATTGCACGTGCCTGACAACCAGATAGAAATATGACGTCATATACCTTACATTTCTCGCGCTTGACGTAATATTGTAAGGCGTTGTTATGCGGGAGGGATACGCCACGGGGAATAACGGAAAAGAACTGTACTGGATTTTAATAAAGCTCCTCCCAGAAAGGGTTAAAAGCATGAAATAAATAGAATATTTTTTTTCGGTGAAAGATCGAAATTTATTTCATCTCCTGAAAAAATTACCGATGGTGTCCACTCGATGAAACAAATCTCCATCTTTCACCGAGAAAAAGAAATATCCTCTATATACCGGTATTCCGTATTTATTATCACATAGTGTTAAAAATGTCAGGAAGGGATGCAGATACGATAGATTTCATGTAAGGCTGTCTGTTATGAATCTTTCTTATCTTTCTCTTGATACTTTACTCGGAAATCTTTCGATCTCACGACCCTGTTAAAAAAAAAGGATAAGAACAGAACAGAACAGAACAAATTTTATTTTACGACAAGTACACAGTTGTACATAGTCCATAAAAACACAAAAATGAAAATTAAAAATCACCAGATACAAGGCGAGCATGACGTAAAATATACACTTTAAGTCTTGTTACTGGCTAGCAAAATGACGACAGAAAAGTGTCGAACACGCAGACAATCTGTAATGTATAAAGTGCCTGACAAATAAGCTGGACTCCCTCAGTCAAGCACACAGCCATGACTGAAGGACCTCACCCCATCCATCCAGTGCTCAACTTGCGGAAAAAAAAAATTAATGGAAAATACAAAGAAAATTATATACAAGTTTTTGGGAAAATACATGTACCAAGAAAACTGTTTAAAGCATTTGGGAAAATACCAAGGAAAATATATACAAGTTTTGGAAAAATATCAAGGAAATTTTATACAACAGGAGTGTAAGCCTTTGAAGTGCCAACCTATCAAAGTTGTCCCTGCAGGCAACAATAACCAAAGCCAAACCGTTTTAGCAGACAAAGAAGATCAAGATAGAAATAAAGATAAAGATTGGACCGCACACAATGAGGAGTATGATCCCAGATCATGCTATCCAGAACCATGAAAGCAATTCGGTATACTTAATAAATGGAGGAGACTAGACATACCCTTTTCATGGTCTCCTATTTACTAATGTTTAGCACTTCAAATGCATAGCAAAAAATGAAAGAAATAAAAACTCCCCCCCCACACACACACCAAATGCATAACTTGAATTAAGAAAAATGCACGAAAAAAAAAAAGGAAACTAACGTTGCCTGAGTAACAATGTCCTTTGAGCAGATGCTTCTTTAATATACTGAGCAAGTTTGTAAACTGTGCCCTTATCAGTTTCAGACAACAAATTCATGAATTTAAAGACGCTTGGACGTTTTGTATAAAAGTCGTTCACATATTTCTTTCGAATTTCGTTAAAGCAGGGACAAATTATAATAAAATGATATTCATCCTCAATATCAGAGGAGTTGCAGCAAAGACAATATCTTTCTTCGCGTCTTATTCTATTTCTTGCAAAACGACCCGATTGTATTCTCAAATCATGTGCAGACATCCGAAGCCGTGACAAGTGATATCTCAATGATTTGGGTATGCAATTCAAATAGTCTTCGCAACAAAAACTTATCTTAACATGACCATAGAGCTTAAGTGGTGTTGAAGACCCAATACTATTAAACCAATTCTGAATAAAATTATCTTTCACAGTTTGTGCGAATTGTTTCAGAAACAATTTTGGATCTATGGATTTTGGATCATTCCATACATAGTTAAAACCATGATCACATAAAAGTGTTTTAATATTTGACACCCAATTAATTAAACCCTTTTCCGCATCAATCCAGCTACTGCGGTATACATATTGTTCAATAATATTTTCAGAATTAATCACTTTAAACCAATATTTGACGATACTGATATATCTTAATTCACATAATGGGTATCTGCCCAACTCTCCGTAAACTGCCAATGAACTGGTAAAATTTCTTACATTCAAGAGTCTCTTGCAAAAGTTTAAATGAATTCCTTCCAGCTCTTTATTTTTTGTAAAACCCCAAATTTCACTGGCGTATGACAGAACTGAACCAACAAAGCTTTGTAAAACATTTCACGCAAAAAAGAGAAAAGTGTCAACTGGGCACTGCAAAAAGTGTCAACTCTGGTCAGACTGCGCAAATTGCGCAGGCTGACCAGAGTTGACACTTTTCGCTTTAATGACATTTTCTATATACCAAGCAAGAAATTACATGTCTATGGAACTCACTAAAGTACATTTGTGTCCCACCACGCAAAAAAGTGACCTTCTGGGAACTGCGAAAAGTGTCAACTCTGGTCAGACTGCGCGCATTGCGCAGGCTGACCAGGGTTGATACTTTTTGCTTTAATGGCATTTTCTGTATGAAAAGTGGCCATTGTACAAGTTTATGGAACTCCTCGTACATTTGTGTCCCACCACGCAAAAAGGGACCTTCTGGGCACTGCAAAAAGTGTCAACTCTGGTCAGACTGCCAAATTGTGCAGTCTGACCAGGGTTGACACTTTTCGCTTTAATGACATTTTTTGCATAAAAAGTGGTTATTCTACCTTATTATACAATCATTTTTGAATTGTCAACTCAAATTGACCTGCACTATGGTTGATCTATTTTCATCGTATTGATGTACATAATTCCCAGATGGTCCTTTTCTTGCGTAATGGGTGTAATCATGATGTAGACTGGTCCTTTGACATTAAAAGATAAAGATAGCAAAACGATAAAGATAGCAAAAAGATAAAGATAGCAATAAAATATAAAGATAGCAAAAAGATAAGGATAGCAAAAAGATAAAGATGGCAATAAAAGATAAAGGCTTACATGAGTCAGACCTTTTTGCAGATGCATTGACCCTACACCACACAATCCCGATTTCTACACCCCTGTGAAAGAAGCCTTTCATTGTGGGAAAAGGAGAAAATGCAGGTAATCAGCATTTTCTCCTTTTTCCAGCATTGTTTTCCTACCTTCCTAACACAAATTTCAGTTCTTTAATCACGGTCATTTTGTCGTCTGCAAATGTTTTTTTATTTTGGACCAGTCTAAAATTTTGTTGTTTGGTTAAGAGTTAAGCCCCCTTTAAACAGAGCATAGATCATAGCGAGGTTTTTGTGTCACATGTATCTAGTATCCAAGTGCTGATACATTTCCGGATTTGTGTTCTCTCAGCCATTGGTTGATTAGCAACCAAAAAGTTTTTTTTTTTTTTTAATTAATTTCCTTGCCATTCATTTTACTGTTTAAAATCCTTTAAAGGTGTGGGGATTTCACCAACAATCAATCTATAGTTTCTTGTAAACAATACTTATCGACAACGTCTGCCGCTGAGGTATGTTAAAAGGTGGCCCTTCAGATTTTTGGATGAACATTTTACAAAAATACAAAATCATCCTTATATTCCCAAAGCCTTTTAATTTTCATTTATAAAATCCCAGTAGTCGAAAATCAGCAAGAGAAATTAGAAATTTACTACGGCCCAGGTTGACACATTTTATTTTTACATGGGCAACTCGCTCATTTACGTAACAGAAATACACAGACAAAGCTTCAAACATAATGTCCGAAGAAATTATGGAAAATAATTACAAGTTTGTTATGTTACGGAATTTAAGCATCATTAGTCACGTGCAAATCACTTGACATTCCCACGATGCTTTTTAGCTTTCTGGCGCGAAATCTAAAAATACCTTAAGAGGCTACGTAGCCTTTTAAGGAAACACAATCAACTTTTTTTGTAATTCTTTTATTCTCAGTTATAGATGATTTGTATTTTTTCAAATAAATTTCAGTGATACATATATTTTTTGATTTGGTGAGATGTAAAAAAAATCTAAATACCCACCTTTAAGCCTCCCTGCCGAGCTCCGGCAGCACAGCAAGTAGCGTACATGACTGGAGAACAGGGGTCGTTCACTAGTTGGAATCCAAAGCTCGCACATGTTCTTTCCAAGAATTGATGAAAGTCTTTGAGACAAGTTTGATACCAATCACGCCAAATACCATTGTTTCCACGACTGATATGCGGAAAAGTAACCAGTAGCGTAGAGAGAATATTACGAAAACAATTGGTAACAGAAACTCCAGGATGGCTTGGATAGTTGCCCTGGCCGCTGCCATATAACAGATATAATGTTGAAAACTGTGTTAGCCCTTTCCCACACAATCCCTGGTTTTTACAGGTCTGGAACAGTAGCCTTTTGAAAACATTGTGGGAAAAGGAGAAAATGCTGGTTACCAGCATTTTCTCCTTTTCCCACAATGTTTTCTACCCTATGATAGACAGAAATAATCTTTTCAGCAAGAGTTGAATTGTCGTCTGCAAATGCTTTCAATTTGGTCTAGTCCAAAAGTTTGTCGTTTGGGAAAGGGTTAACCACTATAAGATCAATCAATTACAAAAGCCACTTCCTATAGGTAATATAAACTCAGGACTAAATGTAAATGTTTAATCCTTTACCACACAATCCTTGCTTTTAACCACAATGATTAAATTGCATTTGGAAAACATTGTGGTAAAAGGACAAAATGCTGGTAACCAGCATTTTCTCATTTTCCCACAATGTTTTCTAGTCTTCGAAAGTCAAGTTTAAATTTTTACTTCACATTTATTTTGTCGTCTGCAAATGCATTCAATTTGGATAAGTCCAAAATAATGTCGTTTGGTAAAGTGTTAAAATGGACGATAAATCGGTAGTTAGGCTATTAGGTTTTTCCCCCCACCATCCATCATGATCAATCAGACTTTTTTATCCCGCTTCAATCTTTAACTTTTCGCCACCAAATAAATGGATTCGAGTTTCCACGAGAACTGTTAGTATATTTTCGTTAAATTCTACGCTATTTTTTGGTCGAAGATTAGCATCAGATGACGGACAGTGTAGATTCAAGATCAGACTGCACATATTGTGCAGTCTGATCTTGATCTACGCTGTCCGCAAAAGATATCGTTTGGCAATAGTAGCAGCTAAAAGGATAAACATTTACCTAACGATCTCTTGTTTTCAGGAACCCTGACCAAAACATGCTTTCAATATACTGTAGGAAATGGGAAAAAGATCGTTGACCAGCGTGTTTTGATTGCATTTTCGTACCATGTCTTCAAATCTACCATTTGACAGACAAGCCCCATTATTCCCCAAAAAATGGCATCCTGGGTACAGAACCGGACTACTTTTCTACGCGACAATCGTTACTTTGAATTTCAAACTAAAATAAATTTTTAGTCAATTAAACGCTACCTGGTGCATGCGATTCATTCAACAGTTTAGAGAAATCTGGATCTAAAACAGGCCTGGTTTTTCCTCAAATGTATTGATAAATATGGAATGCCATAGCAGAAAATATTCAAGATATAAAAACATCATCAAGATATTTAAAATATTCAGTCAAGATAGTCGCAATTATACTTAAATGATATGTAAATTTAATATATGAAAGCAAACTTATCATATCAAAGCATAAAACCAGTTCAAGACAAATAAAAATGCTTCAAGATGTAAAAACAGCATCAACATTTTAAAAACCACACCAAGACTCACGTGACAAAACAAGACTCACTTGACCACAAGCTTTAAGTAGCAATGGAGAAAATGGCTGAATATTTTAAATATCTTGATAGTGGTGTTTTTATATCTTGAATATTTTCTGCTATTGCTTTCCATAGATAAAAGCCATTTTATCCACTGCTACTTAATGATATGAGTGATGCGTCATAGAAGACATGTCGAACCTTCGAAGAATAAGAGATGCGCAGACAACGAGACAAACCCCATAATTTCAGACACATTAAATAGGTTTGCTACAAGTGCTTTCAGTTTCGGCAAGTCTAAAATTTTGTCGCGAGTTAAATAGTTAAGCCTTTACTACACAATCCCGAATTTTAACGACCCGGAAAAATGAAGGCTTTTGAAAGGATTATGGAACAAGAATTTGGCAGAGCGGCGTATATATGCCCGAAGGGGCTTGTCCGCGAGTTGCCATAAAGAAATTGATTATTTTAGAAAATAAGGGCAGATTACTCTACAATGCCTATGGAGATCCCAAATGTTAACAGTCACATGCACAACTACACATGATTGAGATTCATTGTGGTAAGTTTCAAGTTATTCCGACAGAAACTGTGGAAGGAATTGCGCATACAAGAAATTGCTGACGGACAGACGGATGCACAGACAAGCGGACGGACGGACGGACGACTGCGACCATAACATAATATGACCCTACAAAAAAGGAAATACTTCCAGCCAACATTTTTTTCCTTTTTTTCAACCCTTTCAAATACAAATTCCGTTTCTTCAGCCACATGCTTGCTGTCTGTAAATGCTGTCAGTTTCGACATATCTAAAACTATAGCTAAGCCCCGATAGCTCAGTCGATAGCATACAGGACTTATATATAGGAGGTCGTCGGTTCGATCCCTTACTTGGCAAATTTCTTTCCGAGGGCTGATGATCTGTATTCCGACAACATTCATTTCTCGCTCACCTCTGATCATTGATTCGAAGGTGGTTATGCGGGAAAGCAGCCAGTAGCTTGAAAAGAATGTTGCGTGGAGTACATGTACTTGTAGAAGAAACTCCAGGAAAGCGTGGACAGGTGTACTGGCCGCCGCCATATAACTGAAATAATGTTGAAAACGGCGTTGAAAAACACACAATCAACAAATCTGAAATTTTGCCATCCAAGAAAGAGTTATTTTTTCTCCTTATTGGTCGCATTCGAGGCTAGTCACGTGGTCACGTCATAGTTCGTCACGATATGGTTACAGCAAATAGCGAGCCTGTAGTAAATAATCGCTTACATACACTGGAGCGAGTTTCAATGATTGTTTAACGACTGTTTAACGAGTCATTGATTTATCATTATACCATGTTCTCATCATGTAATGCAAACGGTGTCACACTGGTAACATTTTACACTTTGAAAATAAGCCATGGTCTGTGAAAACTAGATTTTTTAATACATCTGCAAAAAGTTTCGAACCAGATCAGCCTGCGCAGTCCGCGCAGGCTGACCTGGAGCGAAACATTTTGCTATTTGTAAATATTTAGCATGACATAGGTACAGTCTACCTAAGGATTCAGTCAGCTGTTTGACTAAATGGATTTTATTGTTAGTCATTTAATCACATGCTTTGTATAAGACATTGTCACATGCTTTGTAAAATACACGATCACATGCATTGTGTAACAAATTATCACATGCTCTGTATGACATATCTGACGCTCTGTATAACACATCACATGCATTGTGTAACACATTATCACATGCTTTTGTGTTACAGATTGTCACATGCTTTGTATAACACATTATCACATGATTTGTATAACATATCATTTCACACTTTTTTGTAACACATTATCTCATCCTTTGTGTAACACATTATCTCATGTTTTGTATCACACATTTTCTCATGCTTTGTGTAACACATTATCTCATCCTCTGTATAACACATTGTCACATGCTTTGGGCAACACATTATCTCATGCTTTGATCAAATTCTAGTACAGTTCTTTTCCGTTAATCCCCGTGGCGTACCCATCCCGCATAGCAATGCATTACAACATTACGTCAAGCGCGAGAAATGTAAGGTACAAGACGTCATATTTCTATCTGGTTGTGAGGCACGAGCAATTTACCTAGGCAACAAGAACATGAAAATTGTTATTTTCACTGGTCTAACCCGTGTAACATCGAAAAATATTTTCACCGCTATTTTTGTTTTTCTCGCAGGGAAGTATTTATACTTTTAGATGGTATAAATTAAATTTACCTGCATTTTGACGTCCAAGTGGAAAATATATTTGGCTGCCAGTGTGCACTAAAGGTAAAGTATTAATTGGACAATATTTTCAGATTTTTTAACTATTTACATACCCTGGTATACTCTCTCTCTCTGTCTCTCTCTCTCTCTCTCTCTCTCTCTCTCTACTTTTGGGGTCATGGATGACTCAGTGGTAAAGTGTAGTACTCGTGACCTTAAAGGCCCGAGCTGGAATCTCACTGGAGCCACTTTGCTTTACGTGGGGGTGTCTTTGGGTAAGACATTTTAGAGGCCTATCCTAGCACTTGTGAAACCGGGAAAAACTTGAATATTTGGACTGCCTCCGTGATATGACAAACTATGTTGAAAGCGGCGTAAAACACTTTTCAATCGATATTTTTCTACTTTCCCACGACGTCCAAATGACGGTCTGACAAAGTTGAGTTTTTTCACCAGTTCATTCATCAATCAGATGTTTCGTATATCACAGGAGTATATTGATTGATGTATAATTTGGTCCGGTGATTCATGAACAGCTCTCACGATAAACTGACCAACTGACAGTAAAGTTACAATTTGATCGAATATAATAGGGCGTTTACCCTGCTTTGCGGGACACAGTGACCATTTGCGTATAGCGTAGATTAAGATCAGACTGCACAGAACGTGCAGTCTGATCTTGTATCTACACTATACGACAAGGAGATATTTTTGTCTAAAAAAAGCAAGTTTGAAATAGCTCTATTTGGGGTTTTTATCTGTTGGCGAAAGTTTCATTTCATTTATTTAGTTTGATGTTGGTTCACTCTACCAAACATCTTCGCAAGCCAAGGATACAAGGGTAGTATCCTTGGCCGCTCGCCTCTTTAAAAATCGAAGCTCCTCATTGGATGCGATCAAAACCCATCGCGTCCAATCAAACCATCCGTAACAAGAAATCTTTCGCAAAACAGAAAACAATAATGGCGGCGCCCATCAAAAACGAAAGTTGTCGTGTCTGTGACGAAATTTGCCAAAAAAGAGTAGACGATCGATATTTAATGAGTTTTTTTTGTTTACGATCAATTATGTGAAGTATATAGGCCGGGTTCCATAGCCAAATGATAAGCGTCTGTTCGTCTTGTTTTGGTGTGATGAATCCGAAAGCGCAGCCATATTTGATGCATAACCAACAAATTTTATTACGAGCATTTTGATTTGTCAGAAATAACAGCAGCTAAGGTTACACAACTCGTGATATTCGACAGGTGGCGCAGCGGGAGTTTCGATTTTTAAAGAGGCGAGCGGCCAAGGTACGTAGCGAACAAAGTGGAGTTAGTATCCTTGGTTTGCGAAGATGTCTACCAAAAGACAAAAAAAAAAAGACTGGTCCAAATTGAAAGGATTTACAGACGACAAATTAAACGTAACTGAAATAATATTTTTTGTTTTGGGTTGGGAAGAAAACATTGTGGGAAAAGGAGAAAATGCTGGTTAGCAGCATTTTCTACATTTCCCACAATGTTTTCAAAAGGCTTCTTATACCGGGGTGTTAAAAGTCGTGATTGAGTGGCAAAGAGTTAAACATACAAAAACGACCAAATTTACACTTGTTCGATTTGATACTATTCGCAAAGGACAGAATTACTCAGACGAAAGGAGTTGTTTTTGATTGTAAGGAAAACATTGTGGGAAAAGGAGAAAGTGATGGTTATCAACTTATCAGCATTTTCTCCCTTTCCCGAATTGTTTTTAAAACAGGTGTCTTCCTCATGGTAGTTAGATTTTGGGGTGTGTTACAAAGGGTTAAATCGTCAAAAAACAAAGGATTTTGATTTTAAGTTTTTTTCTTTCTGTGAAAAAAAAAATTATATATTGTCAGATAATTTGATTGATTCGCAATTTGTATCCTCTTAGCAGAAAAACCGCAAAAAATATTATCCAAACAGAGTGTCTTCACTGGGATTCAAACATGTTGCTTTCACCACATTATCTACCGCTAGATGCCATTCTACAAATATACATCTATCTAATTTGGGCATTCTGAGTACAGAATCGGACTACTTTTCTACGCGACAACCGTTACTTTGAATTTCAAACTAAAATAAACCATTACTTGATAAAACACTACCCAGTGTGATTCATTGTGCTATGATCAGCAGTTTAGAGAAATCTGGAGTTAAAACAGGCCTGATTTCTCCTCCAATAAACTGATAAAAGCCATTTTCTCCATCGCTACTTTATATTGCGTATAAATACTATATAATCCTCCTAATACTGGGGGGAGTGATGCGTCATAGCAGACAGGTCGAATCTTCGAAGAATATGACATGCGCAGACACTGGCCTTCACAATCTTTGATTGATTGAAATGCGTTTAACCCATTACCACACAATCCCTACTTTTGACGCCCCTGAGAAAGAAGCCTTTAGAAAACATTATGGGAAAAGAAGAAAATGCTGGTAACCAGCATTTTCTCCTTTTCCCACAATGTTTTATACCCTTTTCCTACATCTTCGACAATTTTAACAACATTCAATTTTGCGTATACATGTGCTTTGGATTTGAACAGGCCTAAAATGTTGACATGCGTACAGGACTGGAGGCTAGGAGGTCGAATCCCCAATTCAGCATTTTTTTTCTCCGAAGATTGCCGACAGTCAGGGCGACAGGGTTCACCCTCTCTCACAGCTGATCATTGATTCCACAATGGTTATGTGAGTCGAAACTTTTTGTTATCGATAAGTTTTCTACTTTGCCTTATCGATAATTTTTCTACCTTACACTATCCCTTCCATTACTTATCTTTCCCCTGTCTCTTCCTGTACTTCTCAATCTAACTCATTTCATAGTTTTCCAATTAAAAAAAACAAAACATTTCTTCTATTCCCAAACAATTATTTAGAATATTATCTCTCTCTCACTGTATAGTATATTAGTTTAAATTTATTACTTGTACTCGCTTGTCTAGCCTATCAACTTGGAGAAGAACATTGTAAGCACTGCTTTCGTTCTTACCCATTTTGCATAAAATTTTGTACTGTATTTGTAAATTATTTTGTACGCTTAAATTGATTTTGCAAATAAAATATGTTTAAACTAAATTGTCTGCGTGGCAAAAACCTACTTTCCTATACGTCGGTAGGGATTAGTACAAAATACACAAGCAATTTCGTTGAAATGATATCCCCCGCCGAAAAAGACCTTTTTTGATACAAACGTATAAGAGTTATTGTGTTTTGCAGGTACATGTGGCCTTTTTGTTACTGGTCCATGATGAAATTATACATTAAGCTCCCTTGTTCCATGGCACAGGATTTCATTACATAAAAAAATATAAAACAGGTCCATAACATGATTATATATTAAGTACCCATTCAGGATTTCATATATGTGGGAGAAAAAAATGTATCTACGGACTATCAAATGGAAAACATGCATCAAGTTTCATCAGTTTTTGTCAAGGACTTTAGAAGATATCCTTTTCACAATATAAGCCGAAATAAAATAAAATGAAATAAAACATGAAGCCCACTTTTTTTCATGACACAGCTACAAATCGCAAAATGTTGACAATATGCAATAGGTCACATGACAAGAAATATTCTGTCAAAATTCTATTCAATTCCATCAAGAAATGTGGAAGGAGCCGCCTTCACAAGAGATGGAATAAAATATAACATAAAACCCCCTTTTTCCATGACACCTTATTACAAAAACAAGGGCAAAAAACTAGCACTTGTCCCAGAACAGGATAAATTCATCAAAGGGTAATCAGTCAAAAAAAGCCTGTGAATCTAGATGAAAATGTGCGAACAAAAATCCAAAATAAAATTTACAAAGGGAAATAACTCCAAAAATACTGAAGATAGAGTTATGGTTCTTGTGCACTGCATTTCTCCTCAATTAGTTCTATATGTATGTGAAGTTTCAAGTTCCTAGCTTTTATACTTTTGGAGATATCCAAAATAAAAATTAACAAAGGGCAATAACTCAAAAATTACTGAAGACAGAGTTTTGGTTTTGTGAAGTGCACTTCTCCTCAATGAATTCTATAAGTGTATAAAGTTTGAAGT
The DNA here is from genome assembly GCA_943736015.1 of Tridacna crocea. Taxonomy (NCBI): domain Eukaryota; kingdom Metazoa; phylum Mollusca; class Bivalvia; order Cardiida; family Cardiidae; genus Tridacna; species Tridacna crocea. Next base: position 9,956,686 of record OX031057.1, on the reverse strand, counting down.
TCCTAGCCCTTGTACTTTTGGAGATATGCTCCGGACAAAATTTCAAAGTGAAAATTTACAAAGAGCAATAACTCAACAATTACTGAAGATAGAGTTATGATACTTTAGCACTGCACTTCTCTTTAATTAGTTCTATATGCGTGTGATGTTTCAAGTTCCTAGCTTTTATACTTTTGGAGATATGCTCCGGACCTAAATCCAAAGTTAAAATTTACAAAGGGCAATAACTTCAAAAATACTAAAGACAGAGTTATGGTTGTTGTGCACTGCACTTCTTCTCAATGAGTTCTATATATGTGTGAAGTTTCAAGTTCCTAGCTTTTATACTTTTGGTAATATAATCCGGACAAAAATTCAAGAAAAAAATGTACAAAGGGCAATAACTCCAAAAATACTTAAGACAGAGTAATGAATCTTTCGCACTGCACGCCTCCTCAATGAGTTCTATATGTGTGTAAAGTTTCAAGTTCCTAGCTTTCATACTTTTAGAGATATGCTCTGGACAAAAATTCCAGAAAAAAATGTACAAAGGGCAGTAACTCCAAAAATACAGAAGATAGAATAATGGTTCTTGTACACTGCACGCTTCCTTAATGAGATCTATCCACTTGTAAAGTTTGAAGTTGATATCTCAAATACTTTTGGAGATATGCTCCGGACAAAAATCCAAAGTTAAAATTTACAAAGGGCAATAACTCCACAATTACTGAAGACAGAGTAATGGATCTTTCGCACTTCACGCCTTCTCAATGAGTTCTCTATATGTGTGAAGTTTCAAGTTCCTAGCTTTTATACTTTTGGAGATATGCTCCGGACAAAAATTCAAAGTAAAAATGTACAAAGGGCAATAACTCCAAAAATACTGAAGACAGAGTAATGAATCTTTCGCACTGCACGCCTCCTCAATGAGTTCTATATATGTGTGAAGTTTCAAGTTCCTAGCTTTTATACTTTTGGAGATATGCTCCGGACAAAAATTCCAGAAAAAAATGTACAAAGGGCAATAACTCCAAAAATACTGAAGATAGTGTAATGGTTCTTGTACACTGCACGCCTCCTTAATGAGATCTATCCACTTGTGAAGTTTGAAGTTGATATCTCAATTTACAAATACTTTTGGAGATATGCTCCGGACAAAAAGCAGAAGGACGGAATGACGGAGTGACGGAATGACGGAAGGACGGACGGAGACTATTACCATATCCCCCGCCGCCTTTCGGCGGGGGATAAAAATCAGGGCCGACTAGCAAGATGGAGAGACGATTACGAAGATGGATTTGACACCAAAGTTTTCCTATACCGCTGCACATTGCTTCTTATGCTGCTGAGCGCGACTTGCTGACCTTTTGCGGACAGTGTAGATCAAGATCAGACTGCACAGAACGTGCAGTCTGATCTTTGATCTGCACTGTCCAATTGGGAAGAATTATTAAACCAATACACAACTTGAAATGGCAATATTTAGGTTCTTATGCTCCTGAGCGCGACTTGCTGACCTTTTGCGTACAGTGTAGATCAAGATCAGACTGCACAGAACGTGCAGTCTGATCTTTGATCTGCACTGTCCGATTAGGAAGAATAATTAGACCAATACACAACTTCAAATGGCAATATTTAGGTTTTTACTATCTAACTGAAAATTTAATTTTAGTTACTTATCAAGGTAAGAGTTAATATCAACAACGCGTATATACTTTACACAACATGATCGATGGATAAAACATGTAAGGAAATATTTTTGCACAGTAAAATGTTAATTACATTGAAGAAAGTCAAAAATAAGATAAAAGGATGACTGAAATAGACCCAAAAGAAGAAGAAGAAAAAAATACAAATTGATCACAGGTCTATTAAAGTAACAACAGCAGCTAAAAGTGAACAAAGTGGTTGATAAAATGCATTTTAATTTCATATCATACCATTTAAAAATATTCTGAAGATGACATGGACAATATTTGTTTTTCTTTTTGGCCAGACTGAAATTTATTTCATCGAGTAAAAATATCACTCGATGAAATAAATTTCGATCTTTCACCGAAAAAAACAAATATTCTATTCGTTTCATGCTTTTAACCCTTTCTGGGAGGAGCTTGATCAAAATCCAGTAAAGTTCTTTTCCGTTAATCCCCGTGGCGTACCCCTCCCACATAGCAACGCATCACAATATTACGTCAAGGGCGAAAAATGTAAGGTAAAAGACTTCATATTTCCATCTGATTGTGAGGCGCGAGCAATTTACAACGGCAACAAGAACAGTCTGATCTAAGTCATACATTTTGCTAGTGGTATTAACCCTTTACCAAACAATCCCTGGTTTTTACGACCCTGAGAGAGAAGCCTTTTGAAAACATTGTGGGAAAAGGAGAAAATGCTGGTAACCAGCATTTTCTCCTTTTCCCATAAGGTTTTCTACCCTTTTGGATACAAATTTTAATTATTGAGTTATGTTTAATTTGCCGTCTGCAGTTGCTTTCAATTTGGACTGGTCTAAAATTTGTCCTTTGGTCAAGAGTTTTAATTCATTAATTTTGTATGTCCAAGGACCAGTCTACCTCAGAATTCGGTAGGTTGTTAGGCAAAATAACATTAATGTATCCATATTTATGTAACGTGTAAGTACTTGGAGTAGTATTATACTGCAAAGAAATTTCTAGTGATCTGATTGCTTAACATGCCGTGAACATATATATCATGTACCCTGGCAAAAACCACGTAGAGCCAGTTTCCCTTTCGATTGCCCCGTAAACATCAAGTGCTACACTTGTAACACAACATCAAAAATGGCGGCGTCGATCGATCACCAGATTGCAGGTTTATGCATCAAACTGCACGTTTTGGTGACGTCAGTTTCCAGTGACGTCAGTTTTCACTGAATTGGGGCACTCAGAAGGGACTTTCTATTTCGTCAGCATACCCGACTTGTGAGATTATAAAAGAGGTAATTTTGTTTAACGCGCTTCGAAAGAGTAAAACTTTGCATTATACAAAATTCGTTGTACGATCAGGGGGCAGGGTTCTTGGAAACTTGTTTACGGCTGTGTCAAATGATGTCGCCACCTCGCCTTCGACTCGAGAGGACATGATTCACCACAGCCGTGAACAAGTTTCCAAGTCCTCTGCCACCTGACCGTACAACGTGCATCAAACCCCCAGTTGCCAGAGCTTGACTGATATGCATTTGATAGCAGTTGATTGAAAAGTTTTGTGTGACTACAGTTTATAATGGATCATGCGGTTTAAAACACTAAGTTTGGCTTGCACTCATTCACCTTAATGGGTAATCTGATTGAATTTTTACAAAACAATCTTAAGTTTTAATAAAAGTAATAAAGAAGACACTTGAAGTTATTGTGGAAAAGGGAGAGAAATGCTGGTTATTCTTCGATTAGCAGGATCCGTATTCACCGACCATTCTTAAGGTAGTACCATTCTAATGTGGGAAAAAAAGCTATTTCCATTATGATATCGTCTTAAAAAAGTTGCTATGATTGAAAATGAGTATTATTGTACTACTTTGACGGAGCCACTTTTTTCATATTTTCTTTCTTAGAATCATCATTTATAAATCTAGGGCCACTCTATTCTCATTACAAGGGGAGGTAATAATTACCTCCCTTTTCAGAAAACTAACAAAAATGTCAATAAATAACTTCAAGATGGACATGAAAGGAATCTCTGGTCAGTTAGAAATGTGCAAAAATATTATATCAGTATAAATCCTTATTTATCAACTAATAAGAAATTTTATTCCATGTTGCATTATAAGCGTTAGGATGGTAATACTTTAAAACAATCTTATGCTTGTTCTGCAGTGCTTTCTAAATTTTAAAGTAACACAACTTCTGATTGGCTAAACCATTTGGTTTAGCCAAACAGAAGTTGTGTTACTTTAAAATTTAGGAAAAAAGAAAAAAAAAAAAAAAAAAAAAACTCGGAGAACAAGACAAAGACTATCCTTATTTCCTAATTGCTAAATTCGGACCCTGAATTTTATATGGTTTACAATACGCGAAAAGGGGCACTCGGACATTTGCGTATAGTGTCATTTCGGATCAGCCAGCGCAGTCTGCGCAGGCCAATCGGAAACGACGCTTTCCGTTGTTATATAATTTTCTGTTTTACGCAAGTCTACTTTAGGACAAAGTCTAATGTAGTCGTAAAGTGCCGTCTCGGATCAGCCTGTGCGGACTGCACAGGCTGATCCGAGACGAGACTTTACGCAGATGTCTGAATGCCTCATTTCGTGTGTAGCAAGCCAACTATATGAGCTACTGTTAGAATTTCCCCTGTAATTACTCTAAAAATCGACAAAATGATGATTGTCTTCGTGGGCAAGTGTCCCACACTAGTCCAGAAAGAAAATTAAAAGACAGAAAAACATTGTTGAAAAAGGATAAACTCCAGATGCCAACATTTTCTCCTTTTACCATATTGTTTTCGAAGGCCTTTTTTTTCAGGGTCGGTAAAATCGGGGGTTTCCGTGGTGTCCGTGGTCGTGAGGTAGAGCGTCGGCCTCGTAACCAAAAGGTCCTGAGTTCGATTTCCGGGAGCGGGTGTCAACTTTGGGATTTTTCATCGGCCCAAACATTCGGCGCGAGTACTGGTGTAGTTCCCAGGAAGCAGAATCGAGAGAGATTAGTATAAGTTGTCAGAACTTGTTTCTCAATCGATGTAAAATAAATATGTTTAAACTAAAACCGGGGGTTGTTTGGCAGGGGACTTAATCATTTTAATTCTTGACTGATTGGTGTTGTGTGTCGCTTCAAGTATTTTTGACGAAAGTTCATTTAATCATATAATCATATATCGTCGGTTTAACTCCCAAAACCTCGTTACTACAGCTTGTAACAAGCTGTAGTTACGAGGTTTTGGAAGTAAACCGACGATACGTCCTTGGTCAACGCTAGATTAATGCACTGAAATGTTGTATCCATGGAAATTGGCACGTACAAACCAGCCCCTCGACGAAGGATCGAACACGTGACACCCAGGTTATAATTCCTATACTGCCGCCACTGAGTCACGCAGCATCCCGACAACGGGTAAACACAATGACGTCAAGCAGATGGTTGCCCCAGCCAATGTTTGATTAAACGACATCAAAATGTGATAAATATGCTGCAGTCCCACATTTATAACATGAAAGTAATAAAAACAAGGAATTAAAAAACAAATCGGGACTAAATTCGTTCATTTGCATAATAATTCGTGCATGATGTAATCACTTTATTTTTGCATATAAATGTATAACAAATAGTCCTAATTTGCATTCAAAGGTATAAATTATAACTCTAAATCATATTTCTAAGTAGGTCTTACTTAAATTTTTGCAGGCCACAAATATCTCTCACCGATTGCCTCGTCATTTAACCAGGGGCCAGCTCAGATAGCACTAGTATTTAGAGCGAAGAACGTGTAAAGGTCAAATTTGGAGTCACTTGAGGATGCAGGTTCGAGCTTCTTTGCTGCCCGTTTAACCCTTTACCAAACTATCCCTGATCTTTACGACCACGAGACAGAAGCCTTTTGAAAACATTGTGGGAAAAGAAGAAAATGCTGGTAACCAGCATTTTCTTCTTTTCCCACAATGTTTTCTACCCTTCACAAAACAAACTTAAAAATTTCAGCCACTTTTACTTTGTCTTCTGCAAATGCTTTCGACTTGCTGGACAAGCCTGAAATATTGTCGTTTGGTAATGAGTTAAAGGCATTGCCACAAAAATTTTAACAAGTGCTTGGGGCACTGACAGGCATTATTTGAAATGAAAAGAAGACGACGCAGGATTTTTATTTTCTATGCTAAACAACTGTTTTCTATAGCTTACTCGAACTGAGCTATGCTTTGGCAAAAAGGGGGCTTAGTGCATCTCCATTATACACGATACTAGCCCAAGTGATCACATAGATACTGATCCATAGGAACCAGTTTCTTTCAATAACTAATTTAATGATGAGGTAGATTGGTCCTTTGACAAACAGAAAATTGATAAATAGCGAAAAGTTTCGGCTCAGGTCAGCCTGCGCGAAGTGCGCAGGCTGACCTGAGTCGATACTTTTCGCAGATGCGTTAAACACCAAGTTTTCACAAAGCAAGGCTCCAATGTATTAAATAACACATCCTTGAACATACATCTTTACCTCTAGACCTGTACAAAGTAGGGTTTTTCTTTTATATCTAACCAAACAATTACGTGTCTTTACAGCCCTGAGAAACAAGGGTTTACAAAACAATATTCTAAATTCAAATTCTCAGTAAGTCCACAGACGAATTCCATTATTGGAGCGACACCAATTTTTCATTTGCAAATTTTTCATTTGCAAAGGCCCTCAATTTGAATTATTTATTATTACCATAACATTTATTTTCCTTCGCACGCATAAATTCACCCATTTTATATGAGATCATGATGACAAACTCGTCATTTAAATTTCGAGATTCGAACCGGGTTTCCTGACGCCTTTCCGATAAGTCGACTTAAACAGTTACAGTCTAGCATAACACTTGCAAAATACAGCTCATTTTGTCAATATGTTGGCCGATGGCCGTTGCCTTAGATTAGTTTAAACATATTTATTTTACATCGATTGAGAAACAAGTTCTTACAACTTCTACTAATCTCTCTCGATTCTGCTTCCTGGGAACTACACCAGTACTCGCGCCAAATGTGTGGGCCAATGAAAAATCCCGAAGTTTACACCCGCTCCCGGGTATCGAACTCATGACCTTTAGGTTATGAGGCCGGCGCTCTACCTCACTACCACGGACACAACTGGCTTAGATTGAAAGAAATAAAAGGAGTGTTTTGATTTTGTGAGCAGGCCCTTTATTGTAGTGCCAGTGGTTAACGGAATTATTTCACAGCGTCATGTACCAAAACAAAGTGCTCTATCTAGGTTAACCCTAAACCAAACAATCCCGTGCTTAAATAGCACTGAAGACGTCGGTTTTTAGAAAAACATTGTTGGAAAAGGAGACAATGCTGGTTATGAGCATTGTCTCCTTTTCCAACAACGTTTTCTACCGCTTGCAAGACAAAAGATCCACAAAATAGTCAAATCTAATTTGCCTTCTGCAAATGCTTTCAATCTTGACAATTCTAAAAATTCGGTGTTCTGGTAAAGAGTTAAAGATATGGAAATGTTGTGGTGATGATTAACGCCGATCAATCCCGGTCACAACAGGTCTACGTATTTACTCACGTAAGTTGTCACGTTTGGATGGAGAACCGTGCAGTTACCGTTACTATAAAACACGTAGTGAATGTGACTTTCGACAGTAAAACACGAAGTTCATACTCAAGTCAGAACTAAACATACTCCAAATAGATAAATGGATGCTAGATCAAGTGTTGACAAAAATATTGAAAAAGAGAAAGAAAAATCGAAGGACGGAAAATATCGACTTGAAACGCAATTAACTTCTGTATAAATTTAAAACAAAAATCGTGCGCTGAACGGAGTGAAATCTTCTTGCACATTTTGCATTATGCCATAAACCATTAATATTTGAAACACCTAAGCAATTAAACTTTAACCATTAAACTTATTTATATGAAGTGAATATATATTTAAAGCGTCGATACATCAAAACTGCGTAAATTAAAAAAAGAAAAGAGTTGATTCTCACCAGTTAACAGTTCGGTTTTAAAACCTAAACACTGATTTGTGACACAAAGACAATAACCAAGAAATCCGATATTTTAACGTTGACATTCTGAGCTACAAATATCTACAAGAATGACTGTTTATTGTATCTCGTATCTTCTGTTGGTTTTCGTTTTAAATGACATAAGTCACGTGACCGGTCATGGTGGAATGGTGGAACCCCCAATGAGAAGCATTGCCTGGCGATACGGGTTCGATGCTCCGGTGAACTACGACTGGATGTCTCTATATTGCGGTGGGCTTAACGTAAGTGGGTGCTTTTACCATATTCTCGTTTTTTATTCTTTACCCATCACATCTTTAATCCTTTACCAACAAACAATCCTGACTTTTGACGACCCCGGGGGAAAAGACTATTAAAACATGTGGGTATAAGGAGAAAATGCTGGTTACCAGTATTTTCTCCTTTTTTTTCCCGCAATGTTTTCTACCATTTCAAAGCAGAGATAATGTTAAGAAACACAACTGAATTTATCGTCTGCAAATGCTTTGAAATTGGATAGGTCTAAATCTTTGTCTTGTATGAAAGTGCGAAGAACACTCGCACGGGCAGCCATGACATTTTGGAATCAAGATGAATAAGATACGAATGACTACTAAAAGCATTAATAGGTGCTCTTGTCGCTGCAATATAGTTGAAATCATTGTTTGCGAATGTCATATCCTTTGAAGATTCGACCTGTCTTATATGACGCATCACTCCCCCCAATACTGGGGGAATTGTAGTAATACGTGCTTTAAAATAGCAATGGAGAAAATGGCTTTTATCTATACGTTTGAGGAAAAATCAGGCCTGTTTTAGCTCCAGATTTCACTAAACTGCTGATAATCGCTGAATGAATCGCACCAGGTAGCGTTTTATTGAGTAACGTTTATTTTAGTATGAAATTCAAAGTAACGGATCTCGCGTAAAAAACAGTCCGGTTCTGTACCCAGGATGCATAAATTAGATAGACGAGTATTTGTAGAATGCCATCTAGCGGGAGATAATGAGTTGAAATAATATTAAAACTCTTTTAAACACATTTAAACGAGTTATTGAAGGTAAATAACTTATGTAGATAATAAATACGTGACAATGCTATCATCAGTTGTCTCCCTTGACAATACATAGACATAACATGGTTAGTTCTGTATAATATGGCTTGCAACACGCGATAAGGGACATTCGCAGTCCGCGCAGGCTTATCCGAGACGACACTTCCCGTTTTTATGTAATTTTCTGTTTCGCACAAGTCTACTGTAGCACAAAATCTAATGTAGTCGTAAAGTGTCGTCTCGAATCAGCCTGCGCGGAATGCGCAGGCTGATCCGAGACGACACTTTACGCAAATGACCGAATGTCCCTTTTCGCGTGTTGCAGGCAATATCATGATACTGTGCAATTTTTCTAAGGGGAATGTTTAATAATGATATCTGGATTTTTAGGGTAACGCTGTTAAATGTGTTTCTGTTGAATATTAACTAAGGTTTTTTATATTAGTTTTCATATCCCAAAGTTTTTAAATCCATGCATAATCAACAATGTTACTTTTTATAGATATTTCAACGAAATGGCGGAAAATGTGGTCTATGTGGAGACCCGTACACGGGACCATACGAGAACGACAAGGGAGGTGTGTATGATACTGGCATCATCGTTAGACATTATCCAATCGGACTGCAAGAAATAGAGGTCAAGGTCGAACTCACAGCCCATCATAAAGGTTATTTCCGGTTTAAGTTGTGTCCCAATAACGACAACGCGCTGACAACAGAATGTTTGGACAGGTTGGTATGACGTCACATTTAGGATAGCGTTAAGATGTAGTTAACTCTTCAACAAACTACAAAGTACCAGACATGTCCAAATTTAACGCATTTGCAGAATAAATAGAGGATATTTGTTCTTTTCGGTGAAAGATCGAAATTTATTTCATCGAGTGGACACCATCGGTAATATTTTCACGAGTGGCGCAGCCACGAATGAAAATATTACCGATGCTGTTCACGAGATGAAATAAATTTCGATCTTTCACAAAAAAAAAAACCACAATAAATATTCTATTTATTTCATGCTTTTAACCCTTTCTGGGAGGAGCTTTATCAAAATCCAGTACAGTTCTTTTCCGTTATTTCCCGTGGCGTACCCCTCCCGCATAACAACGCATTACAATATTACGTCAAGCGCGAGAAATGTAAGTTAAATGACGTCATATTTCCCATCTGGTTGTCAATTTACCTAGGCAACAAGAACATGAAAATCGTTATTTTCACTGGTGGTACTAGTGTTAGATCGAAAGATATTTTCACTGCTATTTCTCGATATCTCAGAAAGCATGAAATAAATATTGTTCATACAGTGGATTTGTTTCTTAATTCATTACCCAAACGACAAAATTTCAGGTTTGTCCAAACCGAAAGCATTTGCAGACGACAAAATAAAAGTGACTGAAAATATGAAATTTGTTTTGCGAAGGGTAATAAACATTGTGGGAAAAGGAGAAAATGCTAAAGCCTTCTTTCTCAGGGTCGTCAAAAGTAGGGATTGTGTGGTAATGGGATAAAGAGCAGAAACAATTTGGGAAACTGGAGAAAATGTAACAAAAACTTTCTCCTTTTTCCATTATGTTTTGAAAAGCCTTGTTTCCCAGGATCGTCATTAAGAAATTTTGGTAGAGCCAAAATTGAAATAAAAGTGAGCGTGTGCGTGGCGGAGGGGTAGCGGGGGGGGGGGGGGGCGGGAGGGGGAGCGGGGAACCCAGCAAATTTAATATGACGCCACATTTAAAACACCATTGAAGACATACTTATAAAATAATTCAAGCGTTTTAGTAACAGTTTTAGATTCTTCTGTTATCGAACTCTGTACCAAGCAACAAAAGTTTGTGCAGGTTTATATCAAAAGCATTTTGTAGGCTACAGTTGCAACGCGGCTCAAATTATTAGCCTCATATCTTTAAAAGGATAAAAACCTTTTGTGAAAGTGAAAGAAAATGTTTGCTAGCAAATATTTTATAAAATTTCTTACCTGGGGTTGTTAAAATCTAAGGGTATTTGGCTAAGATGGTCCTCGACAAAATTGCAGGGGAAGAAAACTGGGGAGACATTTTAGTTATTGATTACATGTACTTAACCTTTACCACACAATCCCGACCTTTAACACCTCTGTGAAAGAAGCCTTTTGAAAACATTGTGGGAAAAGGAGAAAATGCTGGTAACCAGCATTTTCTCCTTTTCCCACAACGTTTTCTTCCCTTCTTAAAACAAACTTCATTTCTTTAGTCACATTTATTTTGTCGTTTACAAGTGCTTTCAATTTGGACCAATCTGAAATTTTGTCGTTTGGTAAAGATTCAAAAGGTTTAAAGATAAACTTAAATGTGGAGTATAAATGTGTATATACATTTGCAGATATCCGTTACAAATAAGGGAAGGTCGTAGTCAAGGAGATGCATATCGTTACTTTCCACCGGAGAACACCAAACTTCACGAACTTCACCTGATGTTGCCACCGGAAGTGACATGTGACCGTTGTGTTTTACAATGGACTTATACAGCAGGTACTGAGCTGTCTTTCACTTGTTCTTCTCTAAATTATGTATCATTTAGGAAAATTGCCCAAATGTACAATCAACAAATCCCTTGAACCAGCGTCAAGATTTGGAATTATTGTTTAGCATACCAAAAGCCAATACATGTACTAATTTTCCATATCCTACACATTTGAATTCAATATTTAACCCATCACCACACAATCCCGAATTTTGACTACCCTGATAAAGAAGCCTTTTGAAAACATTGTGGGAAAAGGAGAAAATGCTGCTAACCAGCATTTTCTCCTTTTCCCAAAATGTTTTCTACCCTTCCAAAACCAAGTTTAATTTTTTCAGTCACATTTATTTTCTCGTCTGCAAATACTTCCAATTTTGCCCAGTCTACAATTTTGTCGTTTGGTAAAGCGACAGAATATTTGACCTGTCCAAATCAAAAGTATACACAGACAGCAGATTAAAAGATACTGAAATAGCGGAAATTGGTAGAAAGTTTGTTGGATAAATGTTTGAAAACGGCTTTTTTTTTCTTTTCACACAACGGTTCCAGAAACTGTCTTCGCAATGGTGGTCAAGTCAGCATTCGGTATTGTTTTGGTAAAGAGCTAAGATAAGCCTTCTTTGATTTTTTTACACTGTTTATACTTCTTTTCTACACAGGTAATAATGCCGGAGTAGGACCCGATGGTAGAAGCTGTCTTGGTTGTGGAATACAAGAAACCTTTGTCAATTGTGCAGATATAAGTATAGGGGGTACACTTGATCGCGTGGCTGTTCCTACTGACAACGGCAATATAACAGGGGGAGGTCGCGAGGTGATTCTACCTGAAAGGAACGACATTGTTGATATAATCCAAAATTCTCCACCAGAGAATTCACTGGATGAATTCATAAATACCCTCCAACGTCCTAGCAGCCAGCAAGAATTACCTCCTCGCCGTCTTGACAGAGACCGACGGCCAACACAGCCGTCAGCGATGGATCCTTGGAGATCTGACAGAAACAGCGAACAAACTTTCAGCAATGGAAATTCACAGAATAGTTTCGGTACACAGAATGGAAACGATAACTTTGATTTTGCGACTCCATCTTCAGCTATTGATCGGAGTTTTGGACATTCAAGGCGGAATAGTTTCCATAGAGATAGCATGGCATCCAGCCGTCATTTGGACTTTTCTGGAATAAGCAATCCTTCCATTTTACGAGCACTGAATAGCCATTTCAATAGGGACCAAATGCGTACGCTTGGCGGTCATCCATTTCATCGACCACATTCTTTTCATGACAATGTCCATAGTCCTCACGAGGCTCTCCCGCCATCACCTATGGGTGTTGCACGTCGACAACCCTTTGGACATACAAGTAATGGAGAACCCATGACGGACAACCGGCTAATCAGCGAGCACGATACACATACCACCCTTCTTGGATCATTAAATCCAATTTTAAGTGAAATCAATCGTCAACACAGTGAAAACAATCGTCGACACAGTGAAATCAATCATCGACACAGAGATATGTCGCCAAATGACAATTTTCAACAGCGCAGTCATCGTTTTTCAAGTTCCGTATTAAGGGGAAAACACCACACGAGTGACCTTGACACACGATTTCCCAGTGTTCCAAACAGTAGGCCGACCTCTCATACAGCTCACTGGCAATCAGGCACTTCTGGTGGCTTACATTCTGACCACACGGGACAGCATATACACCATGGCCAAAGACCAACACATTCAAGGTTACATGGGCAATCTCGCTCAGAATTTCGCACACAGCACAAGACAGCGAGTCTTCACCCACATTATCGACTGCCGAGGAGAATTATAGTTCACAGTATGGATCTTGCGCAACATTTGTTACGTCGTTACCCTCAACTTAAAGGCCGTGTTTTCCTTTCCAGTCGCGCACATAGACTCAACAAGTATGCCAATGCTGTGAACCGTTATAGGTTTAGACAACGTTGGTGACAGAACTATTGAATATTCTTTCAGAGCTGCAGATAAGAGGGGGGGGGGTGATGGTATTCTAAATCCATTATTTCTCTTTGAAACCCTATGTTGTGGGTACTCATTAGAATCGTCTCGATGAGACGATTCTAATGGGTACCCACAACACAGGATTTAGTGGATGATAATTAAAAAATATATTTTTCATTTTGAAATCAAAATCACTCCCTCAATCTGAAGCTCTATTCTTTAAATAAGGCTCGAACACACATTATAATAAATGACCTGCAACACGCAAAAAGGGGAATTCGTACAATTGCGTAAAATGTCGTCTCGGATAAGCCTGCACAGTCCGCGCAGGCTTATCCGAGACGACATTTTCCATTCTTATACAATTTTCTTTTTCTGCACATGTCTACTGTAGTACAAAATCGAATGTAGTCGTAAGATATTGTCTCAGATCAATCTGCGCAGACTACGCAGGCTGATCCGAGATGACACTTCACGCAAATGACTGAAGGCCCCTTTTTATCGGCTGTTGTAGGCCATATACAGCTGTATATATATGTACCATCTGAAAAAAATGTTTTTTTGCAAATCCAAAAAGTTTTGAGGTATATCAGGCTGCGCTTCCCACGCAAGCTAACCTGAATCAAAGCACAAGCATTTGAATTCCCATTGATCCATCAAAGAGTAATAAAATCTTCCTTGGTCGATCATTGACCACTTATAAGAGCATATTGGTGCATCGCCGATATTTCTAAATAGTGAAATTTTGAACACCGATACTATAAATAGCCTTATATAGAATAATGGATTCATCAATGTGCTATTTATAGTAACGCTGTCCAATATTGAAAAATTCTTTACCAAACGACAAAATTTTAGACTGGTCCAAATTACACGGTGGGTAAGCATTTGCAGAAACAAAACAAATGTAACTCAAACATTCAAAATTGTGTCCAATAGGGTAGAAGACATTGTGGGAAAAGGAGAAAATGCTGGTTACCAGCATTTTCTCCTTTTCCTACAATGTTTTCAAAAGGCTTCTTTCTCACGGTCGTTAAAAGTCGGGATTGTGTGGCAAAGGGTAATTAATCTCTTGATAGACAAAAGAAAAAGTCTTTATTCCGTGATAGACCAATGAAATTTCGGAGGCCTGAGATCAAAGTCTTCTGTTATATATCGATTTCCTGCAGGTCAAAAGACCACTCTGACCCATGATGTGGCCCAGTTTTTAGACAAACTGGACACACATTTGCAACGACTCGCTTTGCAAAATGCATTAAAAAAGGATGCATGTAACCCCCTTTTCCCAGAGTGCTGCTAAACTACATAATGTAAATATGTATGTATAGAATTGGCTTGCAACACACGAAAAGGGGCATTCGGACATTTCCGTAAATTGTCGTCTCGGATCAGCCTGCGCAGTCCGCGCAGGCTAATCCGATACGGCACTTTACGACTGCATTAGATTCTGTGCTACAGTACATTTGCTCAATACAGATAATTACATAAAAAAAAGGAAAGAGCCGTTTCAGATTAGACTGCGCGAAATGCGCAGGCTCATCCGACACGACACTTTACGCAAATGTCCGAACGCCCCTTTTCGCTTGATTCAACCCATATTATACTAGTGAACGACTCAAAAATTGTGTAAACAATAACAGTGCTATTGGTTATCACCGAATTGGACTACTTCACATCTACAGACTGTAGATCTTATTTATTTGGATCTGTGCATAAAATGCCGTTCGTACAAAGATCTCACGCTGACTTTAAGTTTAAATATGCATAATATGTAATAAAGATTCTCGGTATGCACATACCGTATAAAACGTTAAAGCTGAATGCTTTGTTGTCTTATCTCTCTGTTCATGAATGTATTTTTGAATATTGATATTATGCAAGTCTGGTTTGTCTTCCGTCTTGACTAAGCCTAACAAAACTTATATTCTCAATTCTTTTAGGATCCAGAACAGTGAAAACTAACACAATAAGGTCCGCAGTGTTTAGGGTAGAACGATTTTCTTGTGCGACCTCATCGCGTATGATGATGTCGTCACGTAACCAAAACACCAATAAACCAATGAGACGCATGATACGTTTTTTTTAGATACATACTCCTGTAAGCAGTGAAGAGTAATCTTCTCTTGAGCGAAGATATTTTGTTCTGCGTAAAGCATTTAGGCAAACGTTGAGTGATCCGTTGATCACATCCCTGGTTTGTATTTGTATTAAGTCTGCGTAAATCCCTCGGAGTTTGAACACTTTTCCCTACCCTATCAATGCACTAGGGTGGGGTATTACGTGACGTGCAATACCACGCAAATTATCATAAGATTATGAAATAATCTTGCTTCTGTGGCGTAAGTCGTTCAATGAACCACAGTTGTGCGCTATGAGTGAGGCACAATAAATAAACCAAGTGGATTACTCATAGCGCCTCATAGCTCACAACCGTCAACATGTCACTTTCTTTTTAATTTTGTGATCAGCATTGAATTTTACATGTCTGCATATTTTAATATTTACATGTACGTATGTGAAAAAGTAATTTCTATGGAAGAATCAACATTATAGATAATATTCCACAGCTGTGAGTTCTGAGGCACAATGAGAAATTCACGAGAGCGATAGCCCTCGTGGTTTATTCATTGTGCCTCATAACTCACAAAGTGGTTTAATAATGAACGATAAACCACGGATAGAAAGAAGATTATCTCGATTCTAACATGACCAACTCTTAATGAAAGGAAAATAAGTTTATACTTAGAGTAAAAACGCGGGTGCACATTTAATAAATTACTTACTCTAATCAGAAATACGTCACTCTATTTAGAAAGACGTCACTGTATAATATAAAATGACGTAGATTCCAACATAGAAGTGAATGCTGCAAAGTAAACACACTCGAGGAAAGCGTGGTGAAATCTATGATACTCTACATAGAGTGACGTTATTCTATATGGAGTGACATCATTTTGTGTAAGTAAGAAAATTATTCAATGGAAAACAATCTGCGTCAGCGTTTTTACTTTAAGTATGAACTTGTTTCCTTTCATCTAGACTTTGTCATGTTACAATCGAACTTCTCTCTATTGTGATTTATCGTTTAACAATCCACGTTGTGAGTGATGAGGCACAATGAATTAACCACTCGGGCTATCGCCCTAGTGGATTACTTATTTCGCCTCATACCTTACCACTGTGGCTTATTGAACAATAAAACACGATAGAAAGAAAACTATTTCTTAATTTTACCACGTAAAATCGTTGCACTGTGTTTATAATGTCGAATTCACGCGTTATGTTAGAATAAAATTCGTTTTCACAGAGCATGGTACCTATTATAAAATATACTTTACACAAAATTCGTAGATCTACAAAAAATTCTGTGACCCTAACGCAAAAGGGGACATTTTGGGAACTGCGAAAGGTGTCAACCCTTGTCAGACTGAGTTGTAGTAATACGGCTACAAAGTAGCAATGGAGAAAATAGTTTTTATCAGTACGTTTGGGAGAAAGCAGGTCTGTTTCAGCTCCCTATTTCTCTAAACTATAACAATTTTTTACTGGCAAAAATTATTTGAAAATAATACAATTGATTACTGCAAAATATTTGTAAACAGTATCTAAAAATAGATCAATACGGTACACCGAATACATGTGCATCACCTAAGCCAATTTTAGTTGAAATTCGAAGTAACAGTTGTCGCGTTGAAAAGTAGTCCTGTTCTGTACCCAGATTGCCAAAATCTGATATAATAGATATGTATTTGTAGAATGCTATCCATCGGGAGACGATAACCTAAAGCGACAAAGTTCCATGCAGGTCAGCCTTTGCATGGATTGTGCAGGCAGACTGGGTCGGTACTTTTCTCAGATCTATTAAACCCACTTTTCAAAGGACAAAGCTCGCCATTAACTTGTGCGTAGCGCTCTAGGGGTGAGAATCAACCGTGTCAAGTTAACCCTGTACCCTCCGTTGAGCATGACACCGGGCAAGTGATCACTCGATCATGGACCTATAAAATACACCTGGTTAAACAAACGACCAAATTATGAGCTACCCTGGTCCCTCGACATACAGAAAATTGACCGCTCACGGCTAAGCATTGTTTCGACGATGGTTTTGTGAAAAGCATCCAGTGGCCTGGAAAGAATATTGTGCGGAGTACTGGTAAAAGAAAATCTAGGAATGTATGTATAGGTGAGCTGCCCGCCGCGATTAAACTGTAGCAAACGGTGTTAAACACCATAAAATCGATCAATCAGTCAAAACCGATAAAACGGGTATCAGTTTACCCCATTACTTTCCCTGATTTCTTCCCGATATCAATTCGATATGGCTCGCAACATGCTAAAAGGGACATTCGGACATCTGCGTAAAGTGTCGTCTCGGATCAGCCTGCGCAGTCCGCGCAGGATAATCCCAGACGGCACTTTACGACTACTTTAGATTTTGTGCTACAGTAGACCTTCGCGAAACAGAAAATTACATAAGAGCGGAGAGTGTCGTTTCGGATCAGCCTGCGCGGACTGCGCAGGTTGATCCAAGACTACACTTTAAGCAAATGTCCAAATACCCCATTTCGCGTGTTGCGGGCCATATCGTATTAAATGAAGACCATTTACAGAATTTTGAAAATTCTAGACTTTTTCACCTGTTTTTCGAGAGAGTTTGGAAATCCTATACTTGCGTTTTCAAAAGAAAACGTGTATTTATCTGATCCATACCGTGACAAAAGGTGACTTAATGAACCTCCGTCGAGCATTACATCGGGCAAGTAATCACGTGATCATGGAACCATAAAATACACCTGTTTAACCCTTTACCCCATAAGGTATTTCTATGGTATCTCTAATTGACCCTAAACAACAGCAAGGTTGAATCCGTTTCTTATGTGTATATGACACCTTTTGATAGCATGGAAATCATTCTAGCAAAAGATGAAATTGCTCGTCACGATCAATTTCACCTCTTGCCACAATGTTTTCCAAAGGCTCCTACAAGCAATGCGTAGAAATTAATATCTATGGAGTAAAGGGTTGAACAAACGACTAAATTATGAGCTAAACTGCTCCTTCGACAGAAAATTGACAAAAAGCGAAAAATTTCGGCCCAGGTCAGCCTGCGCAGTCCGCGCAGGCTGACCTGGGTCGATACTTTTTCGCAGATGCATTAAGCCAACTTTTCACAGTGCACGGTTCATCAAGAAAACCGTTGGACCGATTGAGACGGAGCTGTGACGGATAATTAAATTGCAAAACGAACAGATCCACCTACACATGCTTATTCAAGCGAGTGAAGTCGGATGTGAGCTGGTGTGTGAGAGATCTTTATTTATATAGAAAATAAAGGCATATTTAAAAATCTGGGAATAAGTGCGGACTTGACGTGATCTTTATCAATGTTTAAAGTTATTTCTTCGGATTAAAGATCGATACTTTTGTCGTCTTGTGTGAAATGTTAGGATTTTTTGCGGCCGCTATACACTCAAGACCGGACTGCACGTAACATGAAGTCTGATCTCTGATATGTTCTGAAGGAGTAATTAGTCAAGGATATGAGGTTTGAAATCTTCCTGAATATTAGCCTATAGTGATTGTATTTTTAAAATGTAGGGTTAACCCATTACCATACAATCCCTACTTTTGACGCCCCTGAGAAAGAAGCCTGTAAAAAACAATTTTGGAAAAGGAGTAAATGCTGGTAACCAGCATTTTCTCCTTTTCCCACAATGTTTTCTACCCAATCAAAACAAATTTCAAACTTTCAGTCACTTTTATTTTGTCGTCTGCAAATGCTTTTGATTTGGACAAGCCTAAAATTGTCGTTTTGAAATGAGTTAACAGGGGGAGTTGGTATCAGTAACGGTCTGTATGATATAAGTCGTGGTCTGTATGATATAAGCCGTGGTCTGTATGATATAAGTCGTGGTGTTTATGATACCAGTTGTGGTATGTATGATATAAGGCGTGGTCTGTATGATATCAGTCTTGGTCTGAATGATATCAGTCGTGGTCTGTATGATATAAGTTGTGGTCTGTATGATACCAGTCGTGGTCTGTATGATATAAGTGGTGGTCTGTATGATATAATTCGTGGTGTGGATGATATAAGTCTCGGTCTGTATGATATCAGTCGTGGTCTGTATGATATCAGTCGCGGTCTGGATGATATCAGTCGTGGTCTGGATGATGTAAGTCGTGGTCTGGATGATATCAGTTGTTGTCTGGATGATATCAGTCGTGGTCTGGATGATGTCAGTCGTGGTCGGGATGATGTCAGTCGTGGTCGGGATTATATCAGTCGTGGTCTGTATGGTATCAGTCGTGGTCTGGATGATAGCAGTCGTGGTCAGGAACAAGGGGACGAAATGCATCGCTGCGATATATCGAGCCTAGCAAGTCATCACATAATCATAAGTCAATAGACAACATTGTATCTAATAACTCACTAAATGCTGAGGTAGCGTAGACTAGTCCTGTTACATGCAGAAAAAAAAAGACTAATTTAGCAAAAAGTTTCGGCTAAGGTCAGTCTGCGCGGATTGCGCAGGTTGACCAGAGTCGATACACTTTTTGCAGATGCATTAAGCCCCCTTTTCACAGAGCATGGCTCATCAATTTGAACTAGGAGCTACCTCTTTAAACATCGCGATACAAGGAGAAAGTGCTGGTTACTTAACTCGATACCAAAATACAAAATTTTAGGCTTGTCCAAATCGAAAGCATTTGCAGACGACAAAGAAAAGTGACAGAAAATTTTAAATTTGTTTTGTAAAGGGTAGAAAACATTTTGGGAAAAGGAGAAAATGCTGTTTTCTAAAGGCGTCTTTCTCAAGGTCGTCAAATGTAGGGATTGTGTGGTAATGGGTTAAACAGATTAAATTTTCAAACTTGTCCCAATTGAAAGCATTTTTCGACGATAGGTTGAAATGTGCCTTAGGTCCCTGATTTTGTCTTTGGTAGGGCCGAAACAATTGTGGCAGTAGGACAGAGTTCTGGTTAAAAACGTGCTCTCCTTTTCTGGAAATAAGTTTTCAAATAAAACCTTCTTTCTTATGGCCGTCAAAGCTTGTACGGTAGAGAGCTGAAATGTAATCTGAGTCCGTATTCACCAACCATTCTTAAGAACGTTCTTTGTCTTATTCTGCAAGTTTTTCTGTCTGTGAAAGTAAGAGAACTTCTGATTGGCTAAACCAAATGGTTTAGCCAATCAGAATTTCTGTTACTTTCACATTGACCGAAATTTTGAAGAATAAGACTGAGAATCTTCTTAAGAACTGTTGGTGAATACGGACCCTGCGCGCTTAACTATTTTTGTGACGCGCTGCAATATTTACTACAAATATTTATCTCGAAATATTTTATTTCTTCGACCAAGGGACAGAACAGATTAACAATCTGGTAATTTTATCTTTCATTTTCATAACCCGTCATTTCGTCTTGGCGTTTCTAGTAGATCTGTACGTATTAGTATATTGTGTGGCTTTCCCGAACTGAGACAAATGATACATCGGTAGACTCTTCGGCCGTTTCCGTGATCACCCGTTTAATGTGATAATACAAGTGTCAAATTATAGTTCAGCACACTCTTCTATGGCCTGCAACACGCCAAAAGGAACATTCGCACCACATTTTAGTACACTTTGTAATCTTGGATCAGCCAGCGCAGTCCGCGCAGGCTAATCCGAAAATAAAAACCTTTCCGTTTATATGTAATTTTCTGTTTTGAGCAAGTCTACTGTACAACAAAATCTAATGTAGTAAAGTGCCGTGTCGGATTAGCCTGCGCGGAGTGCGCAGGCTGATCCGAGACGACACTTTACGCAAATGTCCGAATGCCCCGTTTCATATTTTAGTACACTGTTCGGTCGTTTCCGTGAAAACCCGCGTCACACAGGATCTTTGTTACTATCAGATATAAACGTGACACTATTGAAGTGAGACATATCAAGTTTGGAAAGACAGGTGGAAAAGAAAGAAATGCTGGTTATTTAAGTAATAACTTTAGATATGTCTATCGTTGTAAAACTTATCGTTCAGTAAAGCACAGTTGTGAGTTATGAGGCAACATAAAAAATCCACGAGGACAATAGCCTGAGTGGTTTATTCATTGCGCCTCATAACTCACAACGTGGTTTATTGAATGATAAACCATGATAGAAAGAAGATTATTTCCATTCTAACATGACCAACTCTCAGTGGAAGGAAAAGTTTATAGATCTTCTTAGAGTAAAAACGCGGATTCAGATTATATTCCATTGTTAAATTACAGTTTACATACTTATTTCACACAGAATGACGTCACAGTTGATCTACATAGAATGACGTCACTCTATATAGAATAACGTAAATTCTAACATGACACGCGACTTTGGCTCTATAAACACAGGGCAAGGAAAACATGGTAAAATCTGCGACAATCCATGTAGAGTGACGTCATCCTATAGTGAGTGACGTCATTCAATGAGTGAGTTATTCAATGGAACATAATCTTCATCCGCGTTTTTACTCTCAGTTTGAACTTGTTTTCCTTTCATTAAGAATTGGCCATGTTAGAATCGAAATAATCTTCTTTCTGTCGTGGTATATCGTTCAATAAACCACGTTGTGAGTTATGAGGCGCAATGAATAACCCACTCGGGCTATCGCCCTCGTGGATTATTTATTGTGCCTCATAACTCACAACTGTGGTTTATTGAACGATATACCACGATAGAAAGAAGATTATTTCTTAAATTCGTTGCACTGTGTTTATTGAGCCGAATTCACATGTCATGTTAGAATATCATTTCTGCTTGTCTCAAATGTTTTCCAAATTTAATTTCTTCAGGGTCTTTTGAAGTTTGTGATCAAAAGATTTAAAGCTTGTCAAACAATATGGTGGACATTTTGTTGTGTTTTGGTACTTCATTTGAGCACGCAGCGTTTAGATCTAGTTGGGCTATTGTGATCTGCTCTGTTTGCTTACCGTTATCTGAACCTATACATTTAATTGTTTGGTTGGTGCAGAGTATAAAGTTATTCTCAACATTATTTCAGTTATATCGTGGTGATAGAATAGACACACACGCACGCGCGCGCACGTGCGCGCGTGTGTGTGTATGTATGTATGTATACCTATGTATTATGTATGCGACTAGGGCTCTGAAGTGTCTCGCCTTAGGACTCTCTCATGAAGAAGCTAGTGCTCCCAGTGCACATTCGGTTTGAATCTA
This sequence comes from Tridacna crocea, assembly GCA_943736015.1. NCBI lineage: Eukaryota > Metazoa > Mollusca > Bivalvia > Cardiida > Cardiidae > Tridacna > Tridacna crocea. The sequence goes on along the minus strand of OX031057.1, from coordinate 9,934,312 downwards.
GCGCCGCCAGGTCAAAAGTCCTACACTTTAATGACTGGGACACACAGGACTCAGGGATTAGAATTAAAGCTGTCCTGGTTTTCCTCTTGATGTGAAAATGTTAAGACTGAATGTTTTCATGCTTTTTCCTACCGTTACTAGGTGATCGATCAAGGGTCATTGAAAATTTCATGTGTAATGTACAAAGGTATCCTGTTTATCTGGAGTGTTTCATTGCAGCAGATGGACTGGCTAAAGCGCAAAACTCGTTATTTGCAGTGCAGCACTAACTGCATTGTGTATGTAAACTTTGTTTATTTTTATTTCTTTATTTTTTTTCGGCAACTGTGCTGTGGCATTAACTAGCATTACCATCCAACGGACTCAAAAATTTAGACTGGTTACCGCCCCTGATACACTACGTGTATAGGGACCGGTACAGGCTAATCGAAACGGGGCGAATTCTGCCCGTATTATGCGAGGTAACTGTGCAAGTAGTAACTTAGATTAGCGTCCCTTGATTTTTGTGTGTATGTTTTTGGTGGGTGTAAAAAGCAATAGCTATGAAAATAATTTTCAATATTACTGCCTTTTAAAGTGATTGTTTTGTGATCATAATATAATTACATATACATGGTATCATTTCAACAAACAATAGGTGAATGTCTAAAATTTGATAGAAAAAAAAATGTTAATGATTATAAGAGTATTATTTGATTATTATGTTTATAATAAAAGCTAAATTAATGAATACATGAAAATTTTTCAAGTGCTGACGTTGAACTTTTACTAAAAAAATTAACATCAAAATAACAAATATAATGCACAAGTTTGTACTTGATAAAGCAGAAAGGGTAATAAGATAATCAATTATCTTATAAATTGAATTGTAGGTTGCAATTCTCAAAGATTAAAGTCTGTTGTCCCTTTGAAGAAACCTGCAGAGATAAGCCTACGGGCAATAAAACACATGTGGTGTCTAATTATCATTTAATTCTCCCTTAACATTTAATTTCTTTGTTTTGTAAGGAATAAAGAAGCATGTTTCAACATTTACTAACAACTGTTTGGGGGAAAAAAATTAAAAGGGGGGAAAATTGCTTGCCGAATATTTATGTATTACTCAGTTGTTCAGATGTCTAATAGTCAAAAAATTAAATGAATAAAGAATTTAGAGAGGATTTGAAATGAAAGTATCTAATTAACCCATTACCAGACGACCAAATTTAAGGCTAGTCCAAATTGAAACAAATTGCAGACGACATTTTAAAGAGCATTTAAATTGAAAATAAGTACTATATAGGGTAGAAAAATTTGTGAGAAAAGGAGAAATTGCTTGTTACAAGTAGTTTCTCCTTTTCTCACAATGGAATGTTCATATTTCCCTCTCCTTTTTATTAAAAAAAATGATCATTCTAGATGGAAAAGGTCCTTTTATCTGACAGTTATAAATTATGCTCTATGAATACCTGTATTCTATTATTTATTAATAACATAATAATCAAAATAAGAATGAAATAAAGTCACCTGAGCACATTGTCAGGTTACTCGATATATATTTCGAGCCGTTTCATCGGCCGTATCAATTATCCAATCACAGGGCACGGTACGATTAGCTTGTGCCTGTTGTAATACACGGTATACAACGGTGGCCAGTTCATCAAAAATTGTGCAAAGCCGATACAAACACTCTACTTAACTCATTATCAAACGACAATTTTTAAGGCTTGCAATTTGACCTTTCTGTCGATTTTGATTGACAGGTCTACCAACATCTTATCGCCAATGAAAACGCAGCATTGGGCATCATGCAAACAAAAAACTCTGACACATTTCTGGTTAGCTTTACAGGCTTGACAACCGAAATACCGCGTTACTAAGGGGGAGGGGGGAGCCAAACTCGCGTTTACAAAAAGGTCAAATTGCAGACGATAAAATAAAAGTGACTGAAAATTTGAAGTTTGTTTTGTGAAGAGTAGAAAACATTGTGGTTACTAGCATTTTCTCCTTTTCCCACAGTGTTTTCTAAAGGCTTCTTTCCCAGGGTCCTCAAAGGTAGGGACTGTTTGTTGAAAAGCTTAATGTTGGCGTGTGTGTGTGTGTGTGTGTTTGTGTAAGGGGACTGCTCCTAAAATATTTTGGAAACAAGGATTCGTTCTCTGGGGTACTAAGGTCGGTCTGAGGGCCATCAAGGTGCCATATTAAGGCACTGAACCCGTAACAGAAAACAGTTATTTTCACTGCAATATTATACCACAAAATTTGCTGTGATTAAAGATAATTATTTTTGTACTACTTTAACCGAGCCACCTTTTTTTCCTTCATTTTTTCCTTCTTAGAATTATCATTTATAAATCTAAAACCACTGTATTTTCAACAGAAAGGGAGAACATAATTACCTCCCTTTTCTTGAAACTAACAAAAGTGTCAACAAATAATTTCAAGATAGACATCAAAAGAATTTCTGATCGGTAAAAAAATATGTAAAAATATTATAGTTGTATAAATATGTACTCGTGTATTTATCAACTTTCAAGAAATTGTATTCCGTGTTCGTTGTCTGCGCATGTCATATTCTTCGAAGATTCGACTGTCTTATATGACGCATCACTACTAGCCCCGAAAGCGGGCTGACTGTACGCTCTATAAAGTAGCAACGTTGAAAATAGCCTTTACGTATCAATACGTTTGAGGAGAAATGAGACCTGTTTTAGCAACAGATTTCTCTAAACTGGTGATAGTTGAATGAATTGCACCAGGTAGCGTTTTATTGGGTAAACCTTTTTTTTGTTTTAAATTTAAAGTAACGGTTGTCGCGTAGGAAAGTGGTTCGGTTCTATACCCAGGATGCCCATATCAGATAGATGAGTATTTATAGAATGCCATCTAGCGGGAGATAATGATTCCATGTTGCACTAGAAGTGTTACGGGTTTTCTACCCTAGAGTAGAACAAATTTACAATTAACGCTGTACTGCGCAAATTCAACCACTGTCTGAATGATTTGGAGTCAGTGGCGTATTTCACCTATTAGAAGGTTATCATCCGCTTAGACTGGTTAACATTCCTTCATAGCCACTACTAACCCGTAGGTGCTAAGTGCGATCGACTCATGGATTTTTTATGGCCAGTGTGGATCAAGATCAGATTGTGCAGTCGGATCTTGGATCTACACTTTCCTATTAGGAGATATTTTGTTCGAACTATAAATTCAAAATCTTCCGAAATATAAATGTAATTTAGCAACAAATTTTGGGTTTAAACAACCTGAAAGTTTCATTTAACTTATCTAGCAGGATAAGTGTTAAAGGTAGACTGAAATGGGGAAGAAAATGTGGAGCGTATACATGTATATATATACACGACAGTATTTGGTTCCGGTTAGAACAATCACAGGAAAGTGATTTGTTATCCGGATCTGTTAGAAACACTCCAGGACTTGCAATACCTCTAAATGGCTTGCAACACGCGAAAAGGGGCATACGGAAATTTGCGTACAGTGTCGTTACGGATCAGCCTGCGCAGTCCGCGCAGGCTAATCCCAGACGGCAATTTACAACTACATCTGGGGTAACAACCTACGTCATAGCATACGTCATCGGAGTCATTTTAAATCCGCCATTTTCGTTGTAAAAAGTAAGTTTTATTTCAGCTTGTACATTCTTGTTATTGAAGATCTGTCCAAACAAAACAGTGCATATGATACCTGACAACTTTCTTCGTTAGTATACATTAATATTTTGTTTATTAGTTTCGTTGATTTTGCAATTACTTCCGCACAATTTTCGAAGCCGGTGACACATGTGCAATTTAACAATAGATGTCGTATACAATGCCGTTAAGAATAATTGTGTTGTTGTTTAGAGCTACATCGTTTCATGCCATTTTGATTTCACGAATAGGACAAATATAGGTTATTTACCATCACCAGATGAAGTTGGTATTCTATGTAAATCTTAGGGGTCGAATCTTAGATACATGTATCTTTTTAAAGTAATTAATCTGTACTTTGTATAAAATGGCGGCTATTCCGACACCTCAGCTATGATGTAGGTTGTCAACCATGTATATTAGATTTCTTCTTCAGTAGACTTGCACATAACAGAACATTACATGAAAACGGAAAGTATCGTTTCGGATTAACCAGCGTGGACTGCGCAGGCTGATCCGATACGACACTTTACGCAAATTTCCGAATGTCCCTTTTAATGCGTATTGCAAGTCAAATAATCCGTGCTTATTGATTGACTGCATGGTTTTTAACGCCGTTTTCAACATTATTTCAGTTATATCGCGGCGGCCAGTGCATCTATCCATGCTTTCCTGGAGTCTCTTTTACCAGTGCTGCATACAATTTTCTTTCCAAGCCACTGGCTGCTTTCCCAAACAACCATCGTCGAAACAATGATCAGCGGTGCGAGAGTAATGAATCCCCTGGCAATTACTATCATCAATCCTTGGAAAAATATTGGTCGAATCCAAGAATCCTTTTCTCAAGTCCTGCACGCTACCGACTGAGCTACCTGGGCTCGATCCGTGCTCAATGAGAACAGAGATTACTTCATGTACATAGTGTATCGACCTGGGTCAATACCTTTAACAAGCGATCAATTTTCTGCTTGTCAAAGGTTGGTTGTATTGGAGTTTAACGCCACTTTAACAGCTAAGGTAATATCATGGCGGTCGGTGACGCACATGTGTTTCCTGGCTTTCTCACACCGGTACTAACACAACTTTCTTTCCAAAGCCACCGACTACTTTTCTCACATGCTTCAGCAGAGGCGAGAGGCGAAAATACGCCGGAAAGAAAGTTCGCCTCAACCGGATATCGAACTCACAACCACCTGATCATGAGTCAAACACGCTCACCACTGAGCAACCCGGGCGGGCTGCATGTCAAAGGACAGTGTACCTCATGACTTCATTGGTTGTTAAACAAAATAGATTTTATAAATACACAATTAAATGATGATTAACTCTTTACCAAACGACAAAATTTTAGACTGGTTCAGATTGAAAGCATTTGCAGACGACAAAACAAAGGAAAATTGAAATTCGTTCTGGGAAGGGTAGAAAACACTGTGGGAAAAGGAGAAAATGCTAGTTACCAGCATTTTCTCCTTTTCCTATAGTGTTTTCATAAGGGTTCTTTCTCAGGGGCGTCAAAAGTAGGGATTGTATGGTAATGGGTTACATATGAATATGGAGATACATTGAATCGCCTTTTGCAAGAGCTTACCTTGTATAGATAACTTCCAGCCATGCTGTGTTAAAAGGGGGCTTAATGCAACTGGGAAAAGTATCGGCCAAGGTCAGCCTGCGCAGTTCGCGCAGGCTGACCTGGGCCAAAACTTTTCGTAGGTGGTCAATTTTCTGTTTTCTCAAAGGACCAGTCTACCTCATGATTGAGTCGGTTATTTAAAAAAGTGGTTCAAATGGATCCACATTTATGTGATGACGTTGGCCGGTGTGATGAATAACGGAGATGCATTAAGCGTCCTTTTTCCAGAGCATGGATCTTATTGTATTTCGCAGATTGACAAGATGGCACTGGGCTCATCGAAAAGGTGTTGTTGGCTGTTTGATTGGTGCCTTATTTATACTTCTGTGTCAACAGTATTATTTCGTCGATACGCAGAAGAAGCTATCCATGTAAGTTAGTTATTTTTACAGAAAAAAAAGCTAGTTTAAGTTTAGTTTAAATATATGTATTCTACATCGATCGAGAAACAAGTTGTTACAACTTAACTTACACTAATCTCTCTAGATTCTGCTTCCCGGGAACTACACCAGTTCTCTCGCCGAACGTGTGGGCCAATGAAAAACCCCAAAGTTGACACCCGCTCTCGGGTATCGAACTCAGGACCTTATGGTTACGAGGCCGATGCTCTGTCTCACAACCACAGCCGTTGCTCGAGCGTTGATTTTTGACGGAATTGTGTTTTGCATCGCTTTCACCATTATTTCAGTCCTATAACGATGACGGTTCACACATTCATGTACATCCTGACTTTCACTGGCACTAAACTAAGGCTGTGTCTGCGTGACCAATGTTGCCGCTGGCGGTTGTAAGGATGCACTGATTTCGTCGGATAGAAAGTGCATTTCAATCTATTGCAGATAGCCATTGACATTACAACCACAGTTTCCGGTCTAAATCGAAGACATATCCCTAGCATTTATTTCATGCTTTCCGGTAGGATATCGAGAAATAGCAGTGAAAATATTTTTCGATCTTCCACTGGTACAACCAGTGAAAATACCTATTTTCACGTTCTTTTTGCCTAGATAAGTTGTGCGTGCCTGACAACCAGATGGGAAATATGACGTCATATACCTTACATTTCTCGCGCTTGACGTAATATTGTAATGCGTTGCTATGCGGGAGGGGTATGCCACAGGGAATAACGGAAAAGAACTCGACGGGATTTTAATAAAGCTCCTCCCAAAAAGGGTTAAAAGCATGAAATAAATAGAATATTTATTTTTTTAGGTGAAAGATGGAAATTTATTTCATCTCGTGAACACCATCGGTAATATTTTCACTCGTGGCTGCGCCACTCGTAAAAATATTACCGATGGTGTTCACTCGATGAAATAAATTTCGATCTTTCACCGAAAAAAACAAATATCCCCTATGTCTTTATACCATAAACCTTACAGAAGTCGTGATTATGTTGTAAAAGTTTAAACGTACTTATACATTGGGTTGACAACCATTTTTTTTAAACTTAATTTCAGAATCAAAGTAGGTCTAGCAAGTAACACTTCTGGAGACAGTTCCAAAAGGATATCAGATCTAAACCGTACAGTAGTCAAAATTGTTCCCGCTCTGGACGCCAAGGAAGTGCCGTTAGACACACCAGAAAGAGATTGTTTAGGTCAAGAGATACGAAGACTATCAAAGATATCTATTATAGGTGATTGATTGATTGATTCTTTGTATGTGTTTAACTCTTTACCACACAATGGCGATTTTTAAGTTTCTAACGCCACTAAAACAGTGGGCTTTTCAAAATATCGTGGAAAAAGATAAAATGCTAGTTACCAGAACTTTGCTATTAGTTGTTCCTGGGATCCAGAAAAGTGACATTGCCTTTAGGAAAGCTCTTGAACAAGGCCTGAAGCCGAACGAATATCTCGAGTGTTTCGTTACGATGCGCTGCGCTTGTGCTACCTCAGTCAAGCTGAGGCACTATATTGAAAAGTTGACGAATTGCTTTCTTTGCTTTTACTGTGCTTTTGTGGCGCTTCGAGTTCACATCGATTCTGCTATGTAGTTTTAGTAAGGTTAAAATAACCCCCCGGGCATGAAGTGCCGATCATGAAACTTCAAACACGGTTCTACTACGATCATTTGAGCGTCTCTAGTGTGCTGTTGCCGTTCCTATTACGATTCACAGTGTTTAAACCACGTTTTCTATACGTGCTCGTATACAGCCGAATCGTCTTAAAGTGGAATGTGGGTTTTAATACTATATCTGAGCAGTTTTTGAGAGGTTAATATGCAGATCATATCTAGCGATAAAATAGCCATAGATAGTTCCCTGTCTTAATAATGTTAATGGTAAGTCGTGGCAATTGTATCCCTGTTTGCAGATTGATAGTTGATAATATACGGTCTTTTATTTAATCAAAATAGGGAAGAAGACATCATACAGAGTTGGAGATATTGTTAAACTGTATGTAAAGCTTTACGAACAAGATTGCACATTACGTTCAAAGGGCGGCGATATATTGCGGGTCCGAATCTTTGAAGACGAACTGAATGCCTCAGCCAGCGGACAGGTGTTTGATCACCACAACGGGTCCTATACTGCTATAGTTAAATGTTTGTGGACAGGAACTCCGACAATACAAGTCTACCTGGTCAATACAGCTGAGGTTATCGAATCCTTCCGCACTGTTCTGTCGAAGGTGAGTTCTTCTGCCTGTACGCATGGGTTTTTTTTTTTTTTAACCTGGCTTGATATCTTGAAAGAGAGGAACGAGAACCTTGATATTATTGCTGAGAACTGTATCGAAACCTCATTATCGCCAAATCGATAGAGTTCTGCAAGAAAATGAAAGGTGACAGGACGATATAATAGGTCAGATACGGTGCTCGTTACGATGTATCAGCCGATAAAGCTCAGTAGGTAGAGCGTGAACACAATATTTCGGGTCACTACAGGTTGTGGGTTCGAATTCCCGGCTGGCCAACTAAAATTACTAATAGTCTTTCGGATGAGACATTAAACCGAGGTCCCGTGTGACGGTGCTATACGCCGACCACAAAAAAGAACCGCAATGTTTTCAAAAAGTCCTCTGTGTCAGGGTAGTTTAAAGTTTGGATTGTGTGGTTAGGAGTTAAACCCACTCTTCACAGAACATGGGTCAAATACAGGCATCCTATTTATGTAATACACTGAATGCCTAATTGAGAATTTCTTTCCAGATTCCAAGTACTCGACCAATAAGTGCAGTTTATACAACGGGGGTGAGAGGTATATGTCACCCAATGACTAAATGGTTAACAGGGCCTGTTTGTAACCTCACTGAGATGAATGGGGGAATGTCGTGGTACTGTGAAGCACCAAACGTTCAATGTTCTGACGTGGTCCATTTCGAGCGAAGTGAATACGACGCGACTTCTGACATTGAAAATGCGTTGCAGTTCAGGTAAGGCATGTGCTTTGTAAAACCCTTGTCACAGGAGGGCAGTGATCCCACGTCGTCCAAGAAAAAATGCAGAACACCAAGATGCGCGCAGCAGGGTAGGATTGTAAGCATCGCCAAAGCAACGTAGTGACACTGCCATTAAAAGTATACGCATTGCGATCGCCTAGAACGCTGAACGACGGTGCGCATTCCGTCGTTCAGTGTTTTGATAAGAGTAGGATCATAGAAAGGTCGCAGTACTTAATGTCTCCTACAACGCCACAGGAGTTCCGCCAGCATGCAAAAAGGTGGCGGTGTGATTTGTGGTTGTCGGCGGCGCTTACACAGTGTTAATTATTTTACTGCGATCTTACCACGACTGTTCGGAATTACCACGGCGATCATTGTCTTATACACGTGATATATCACAATTGTGTGACGTCATTACTGACGTCATTTTGATTTTTTTTTTTATAGAAGTGGACGGGTTTTATGGACATTACCGTGGGTGTATCAATAGATGTTTTTGCATCTTCTGATCTATAATTTGTGAAATATCGTTATGCGATTAAAAGAATCTGGCATTTGGTGGCATTTAAGATGAAACTTTATTAAACTCTTGAAGAAGAAATGTTATTAAGCTCGCCAAAGGTTCGCTTAATAACACTTTTCTTAGACTGGTTTGATAAAATCTTATCTCAAAAGGCAACTCATGTCAGATCCTATATTATCTCTAACGCCAACATACATGTATGTCAGATCCTTATAATTGAAGCATGTACCAGCAAAAGGAGGCTTAGTGCATCTCCGTTAAATATGGTAGATCTATCAAGCAAGCTTTCACATACTGATGGATCCATAGTGGCTTTTTTTTAAATAACTGACTTAATTATTTGATATACACAAAATTTACCGAAACCGACAAGTTTCGGTCAAGATCAGTCTGCGCAAACTGCTCAGGCTGACCCGAGTCGATACTTATTGCAGATGCATGGAGCCAGCCTTATCACAGAGCATATATTGCTCGCATTCTGACATTTGCGTAAAGTGTCATCTCATATTAGCCGCGCATCGCATTTCGCGCACGCAAATCCAAGATGGCACTTTACGACTACATTAATTAAATTTCGTACTACAGAAGACTTGCGCGAAACAGAAAATTGCATAGAAATAGAAAGTGTCGTTTCGGATTAGCCAGGGCGCACTGGACAGGCTGATTCGAGACAATATTTTACGCACATGCACATGCAATTCGTAATTGATTTTGTTCTTGTTTCCTTTTGTAGGGACGCTGATTTACAACCAGCGTTTAAAGTCCGAGTTAAAGGTATGTGTATAAATATAAATTAAAACCCCAATGTCGGCAAAAGGTAAACATTGCAGATGTTAGAAATTTATTTCAGTATATAACTGTTTACCAGACGATAAAATTTTAGACTCGTCCAAATGTGAAGAATTTGCAGACGACACAATAAACGTTGATAAAAAAATGGGACTTGACTTTGGAAGAGTACAAAACTTTGTGGAAAAAGAAGAAAAACGCCTCTGACTGTGACGTTAATTTGATAACCGAATGGTCGTTTGAAGTAACAAGCGGTTGTTTACTTTTCCCAAACAAAATATTAAAGTGCATATTTTCTTACCTTGAAGTGGTTTAAATCCATGTTAAGATAAAAATAGGTTGATTGTCTATGGTAGTGATATCATCAAGTTTATGCACCGAACTGCACGTATTACCAAGGTTTTAGTGACGTCAGGTCTGACTGATATGATGTCAGTCGCAGTTTTCAGTGAATAGGGGCACTCAAATGGGAAATTAAATTTCGCTACCATACTTACTTTGTGAGACCATTAAAACGGGAAAATTCGCTGAATACCCGACTGTGTGAGAAAACTTTGTACTAGATCTATGATAAATTCGTAGTATAGTCAGGCTTTGGGCTCGAGGCGACATGATTCACCACAGCTGTGAACAAGTTATTTTTCTTCATAATGCAAAGAAATTTCTAGTGATATGATTGGATAATATGCCCCGAACATATATGGAGTGCAACATGCGAAAAGGGTCATTCGGACATTTGCGTAAAATGTCGTCTCTGATCAGCTTGTGCAGTCCGCACAGGCTAATCCGAAACGACACTTTCCGATTTTATGTGATTTTCTGTTTTACGCAAGTCTACTGTAGCACAAAATCTAATGTAGTCGTAAAGTGCCGTCTCGGATTAGCCTGCGCGGACTGCGCAGGCTAATCCGGGACGACACTTTACGCAAATGTCCGAATGCACCTTTTCGTGTGTTGCACTCCATATATCATGTACACTGGCAAAACCAATGTAAAAGCAGTTTCCCTTTCATAAGCTCCGTATACTTGACTATACTATCAATACAACATCCAAAATGGCGGCATAGATGAAAATTAACATTAAGATTTTGCGCCAGGCTGCACGTTTTAGCACGTATTACCAAGGTTTCAGTGACGTTATTTCCCCAGTGACGTCAGTTTTCATTGAATTGGGGCACTCAGAAGGGAAGTTATACTTCATTAGCGTACTAAAGTTTATTAACTTCTTCCCAAACGGCAAATTTTGGACCACACCAAACTGAAAGCATTCTGCAGATGACAACTTAAAAGTTGCTAAAAAATGATTTTTCTATATGATAGGGTAGAAAACATTGTGAGGAGACGGGAGAAAATGCTGGTTACCAGGGTTTTCTCCTTTTCCCACAGTTTTCAAAAGGCTTCTATTCCTGACCCGTAAAAACCAGGCATTGTTTGGGAAAGGGTTAAATGAAAAAAAAAAAATCGCTTAACAAACGTGGGAAAGGTTAGACTTTGCTGTGAAATATATATCTTTTGTACGGTCTGGTAACAGGGGACTTTATCAGTTGTACGGTCAGGTGGCAGAGGACTTGGAAACTTTTTCACGGCTGCGGTGAATCATGTCACCACCTTGCTTTCGGCTGGGGACGACATGATTAATCACAGCCGTGAACAAGTTTCCAAGTCCCCTGCCATCTGACCTTACAACTGATAAAGTCCCCTGTCACAAGACCGTACAACTGATAAAGTCCTCTGCCATCTGACAGTACAACTGATAAAGTCCCCTGCTATCTGACCGTACAACTGATAAAGTCCCCTGCCATCTGACCGTACAACTGATAAAGTCCCCTGCCATCTGACCGTACAACTGATAAAGTCCCCTGCCATCTGACCGTACAACTGATAAAGTCCTCAACCAACCGTACAATACCGCCTAAGCATCAGCTTTAGTTCCCAGTTTTGTCTTGGAAATGCTAGAGAGTATTAGAAGAAATGGAGAAATTTGTTAGTTGCCAGCATTTTCTTCCTTTTTCGCGCGAGGCATTGTTTTATAAGAGTTTAATTGAGAGCCAGTGATGTATTAAATTTCATCAATTTATGAACTAATGTATGAGCCATGCTCTGTGAAATGGGGGCTTAATGAATCTCTGAAAAATATCAACCCAGGTCACTTAGGTGGAACTTTTCGCTATTGGTCGATTGTCTGTGTGTGTCAGAGGACCAGTCTACCAAGTGATTAAGTTGGTCGATAAAAAAAGGTGATTCTAATGAAGACGACCACGACAATGATGATGATAAGTGAAAACATGTTCGTCGGTTTACTTCGAAAACCTCGTAACTACACCCTGTAACAAGCTGTAGTTACGACGTTTTCGAAGTGAATCGAAGTGTTGCTGTTGATTAAATTTAAATAAGGAAGGTATCTCCATTTCCACTAAGGCGTTGGTGAATCAAGATTTCATGTATTCTCTTGAAACGAGATTAAATGTGAATACAAATTTTAAATATGTTTATTTATTACACCATTTGCTTAAGTATCTAAAAACTACCGTAATTAGGCTTGTGAACATACCCAATGTAGATTTTATCGAAATAAATGTTCTGCTTCAACGGAAAATAATAAAGAAAGTAGTACTTGGAAAACAACTTGTAAGAGTAATTTAGGAAAGTTTGTTTTAGAGATGCACTTTGATATACACCTATCATGCTTGACGGATTTTCATCTTAAAATTTGTCTCTCGTTTTTTGTTGTCATAAAATTACAGATATATATCAAGCAATAATTGGGTGTTTAAACTTTTACCAAACAAATCTCCAGACTTTTGTGAAAAAAGGTTTTAAAACATCGCTAGAAGAGGAGAAAATGCTGATAAATAGCCTTTTCTCCTTTTCGAGAAATAGTTTCTACCTATCAAAGAAAGATTCAGGTACAATTGAGCCATGCTCTTTAGAAAGGGGGGTTTAATGCACCTGCGAAAAGTATCGACACAGGTCAGCCTGCGCAGATTGCGCAAGCTGACCTGGGCCGAAACTTTTCACTACCTGTGATTTTTCTGTAAGTCCAAGGACCGTTCTAACTCATGATTAAGACGCTTATTAAAGAATGGATCCCCATCTGTGATCGCTTGCTTGGTGTCATGCATCACAGACATGCATTAAGCCCCCTTTTGCCAGAGCATAGTTCAATTATTGCAGCCACCCCACGGTTTATATACCAGTATGTAGTCTGAAAATGCTCTCAAAACTAAAATTCTATCATCTGGTAGAACGTTTATATTTAGAATACCAAGTGAATACATAAAGAAATAGCTGAGACATGCTCCTGAAAGGGAGGTTTAACCATTACCACACAATCCCTACTTTTGACGCCCTAAAGAAAGAGGCCTTTTGAAAACACTGTAGGAAAAGGAGAAAATGCTGGTAACCAGCATTTTCTCCTTTTCCCACAGTGTTTTCTACCCTTCCCAGAACAAGTTTCAATTTTTCAGTAACCTGTATTTTGTCGTCTGCAAATGCTTTCAATTTGAACCAGTCTAGAATTTTATCGTGTGGTAAAGAGTTGATGCATCTGAAGGAAGTGTCGATCCAGATCAACTGTAGGCTGACCGTTGTCGTAAGTTTTTTGCCTAGTCTGACAACGAAAATGGATACTACAAAGCAGGAAGAACGAAAACTGCACCGTTGCCGAGCCTTACCGGAATCAAACGATTGCATTTCGTGACGTCTCGCCATATCCTATTGCTCTGACCATAAAGTAGTTTTCTATTCAGCCGGAATTTGTTCCTCGGAATTTTTTTTTTTTCAATTTATTTCCTTACGTAGCCTTTCCCTATGTAGCCTCTAATAGTACATCTAAATTTCGTGCCAGAGTTCCACAAAATATTGTTTTAACGTAGCGGACCCGTAATAGAAAGAGGCTATTTCCACTAGAATATCATCCTAAAAATTTGCTATGATTAAAAATGAGTATTATTGTAATACTTTAACCCAGCCTCTTTTCCTTTCTTTCTTTCTAAGAATTATCATTTATAAATCTAAAACAACTATGTTCCCATTACAAAGGAAGATGATAATTATCCCCCCCCCCCTTTTTTTTTTTTTTCTAGAAACTTGCAAAAATAGCAACAAATTATTTCGAGTTAGACATCATAGAAATTTCTGGCTGGTTAAAAATATACAAAAGTATTATAGATCTATCTATATTAATTCGTATTTATCAGCTATCAAAATATTTCAATCCATATCGCGCTAGAGGTGTTACGGGTGTACTATCTTTATTTCATGTTATCGGCAACACATGTCAATTACGAGCATTCCGAACAGGGTGATGAATCTTGACGTCATATCTGATGCAATAAAACGACCAATCATCGAAACCTTTGAACTAAATATGATATCGTAGTAAATCTATACAATTTTATTTTTGTTTCTATTTACGGAATAAACTCAACAGTCCCTTTTAATCCTTAAGGTGCCTCTCCCAACCATAGAGTTACCTATGCGGCCAGTATGGATCGAGACCAGACTGCAGAGAACGTGCAGTCGGGTCTTAATCTACACTGGTCGCTTTGCTGAGGCATTCTAGACAAGAGTAGCCTTGTAGTTACAATCATTTTGGTCCTATTTATAGACTGAAATACTTCTTATAAGGTTATTTGGCGCTCTTTAGAGGGATCATTTACAAGACAATCTCAAGTTTAAAAAAGTAGAAAATCTTTTTAAAAACTTCGCAGGAAGTGAAGATAATGCTTAGACTAAATAAATTTCGTAGATTCAACTAATTCTGTACCAGACGACAAAGTATACAATCAACAAATCCAAATTGAAAGCAGTTTCAAACGACAAAATAAATGCACCTGATAGATTGAAATTTGTTTTGGAATGGACAGAAAACATTGCGGGCAAAGGAGAAAATGCTGGTAACCAGCATTTTCTCCTTTTCCCACAATGTTTTTACAAGGCTTCTTTGGTCGTGGCGTTCAAAGTAGGGATTGTGTGGTAAAGGGATAAGTGGAGATTTTCTCAGTGCATCACGCAATGTGAATGCATCACAGAGTTGCATGAACCTCCTCTTTGCCAGCTTATAATACTATATAATATTACATATTTTCTCTCTAGGTTTTAAGGTCGATGTTTACTGAGGAGTTTGCAGATATCCAGGATAAAGTAACGTATATAGATAACATGGATATGACAACTGCAGGTTTGATCAAAGATTCGCATCCTCCGATACAGTTTGTCAGCTATATGGTGACACAGTGGCTAGGTTATGTATGTAGTTAGCTCTTTACCACACGAGAAAATTTTGGACTGGTCCAAATTGAAAGCATTTGCAGACGACAAAATAAAGGTAACTGAAAAATAGAAATTTGTTCTGGAAAGGGTAGAAAACACTGTGGGAAAAGGAGAAAATGCTGGTTACCAGCATTTTCTCCTTTTCCCACAGTGTTTTCAAAAGGCTTCTTTCTCAAGGGCGTCAAAAGTAGGGATTGAGTGGTAATAGGTTAACTCTTTACCAAACGACAAAATTTAGGACTAGTCTGAATTAAGAGCATTTGCGGACGACCAACTAAATGTAAATTAAAAAGTGAAATTCGATTTAGGAAGGGTGTTTAGGAATAAACGGCCTCTACCTCAGGGTCGTTAAAAGGCGCCATTGTATGGTAAAGGGTTAATTGTTAACCACACGACGAAATTTAGGACTAGTCCAAAATGAGAGCATTTGCGGACGACAAAATAAATGTGAATTAAATGTGAATTAAAAAATTGAAATTCCATTTGGGAAAGGTAGAAAATATTGTGGGAAAAGGGAAAATGGTTTTAACCAGCATTTTCTCCTTTTCCCACCATGTTTTCAAACGGCTCTTTCCTCAGGATCGTTAAATGGCGTCATTATGTGGTAAAGAGTTCTCTGTTAACCACATGACAAAATTTTGGACTGGTCCAAATTCGAAGTATTTGCAGACACAAATTGGCAGAGAAGAAAAATGTCATGTATTGTGGCAAGAAATGGATCAATGAAATCTCGACTATTTAGAAATCTTCCATTTTTCCCACGCATCTGTGATTCCAGATATTCAAAACGAAACTTACATATTAAAGATACAATATTATGAGGTGATTTAACTCCTTACCAAACGACAAAATTTTAGACTGGTCAAAATTGATAGCATTTGCAGAGGACTAATTGAATGTGAATCAAAAATTGAAGTTTGATTTGAGAAGGTTAGAAAACATTGTGGGAAAAGGAGAAGATGCTGGTTATACCAGCATTTTCTCCTTTTCCCACAATGTTTCCAAAAGATTTCTTTCCTAGAGCCGTTAAAAGTCGGTATTGTGTGGTAAAGAGTTAACGTGCTTGGGTACAATACTGAATTCCACTTGCATGAATACACTGCACAACCAGTCTATATTTTGGACGAGGCGACAGCCTCGTCCAAAATATAGAATGGTTCTGCAGCGTGCGAATCCAATTGAATTCAGTATTGTACCCTAGACTGGTTACCGCCCCTGATACTACTACGTGTATAGGTAATACACGGTATACAACGGTGGCCAGTTCATAGTGTACCCAAGAATGTTAAATCACCTCTTTATTACACACTTCTGTATTGACTTACAAGTAAACGACAAGTATATGGCCATTTCAGTTGGAATAATTGAGAAGAAAAAAGAAATCAAAAGAGGGTTTAGAAGTTGCTTTTTCACAACGGACTTCGGTAGACAACTCTTTCGGTCCAATATCGATATTCGTGACTCTAGCCTCGCTTTGAAAAATCCGTGTTGGACTCTTGCCTCGTTCTGAAAAATCCGTATTGGACTCTTACCTCGTTCTGAAAGATCCGTATTGGACTGTACAGCGTCCAATATAGGCTAAGATATTCTGCACTCACGTGGTAGTATTAAAGCTAATCCGAGACGACACTTTCCGTTTCAATGCAATTTTCTGTTTTGCACATGTCTACTGTAGCACAAAATCTAATGAAGTCGTAAAGTGCCGTCTTGGATTAGCCTGCGCGGACTGCGCAGGCTGATCCGAGATGACACTTTACCCAAATGTCCGAATATCCCTTTTCCCATGTTGCAAGTCAATAAAAAAATTTATGAAAATGAAATACATGTATACGCAATTCAGTCAGCAGAAAAAAAGGGATATGTGACGTCATTAATCGTGAACTATACTGTTTAGCTCAAGATAGAGGGAGTGATTTTTGATTTGAAAATTTGAAATATCGATTACTCTCAAATAAACCGTATGTGGTAGGTACTCATTAGAATCGTTCCGTAGAGGCGATTCTAATGAGTACTCTTACGAACGAAGTCCGTAACAAAGAAACAAATGAATAAATGCATGGCAGAAATAAGGGTCGGAGCGGGATTCGAACTCCGAACTCCCGGACGCAAAGCCAATAACCTAACCACTGAGCCAAAGAGATATCCCCCTGACGCAATAGCCAGGTATTGTATTTAAATCGGGAGTATATGCCATGCAGGAAGGAGTGGTCTCCCGTAACACACCCTCTCTTAATGTCATCATTTTTTGATGACTCAAAGCCTTATTAGGCAGGAAGTCCGATTTTGGACAACAAATGGGATTAATGGCTCAATGGCCAATCCCGGACGAGCCCCCATCTTACGAAGTCCGTAACAAAGAAACAAATGAATAAATGCATGGCAGAAATAAGGGTCGGAGCGGGATTCGAACTCCGAACTCCCGGACGCAAAGCCAATAACCTAACCACTGAGCCAAGGAGATATCTCCCTGACGCAATAGCCAGGTATTGTATTTAAATCGGAAGTATATGCCATGCAGGAAGGAGTGGTCTCCCGTAACAGTACCCAAAACATAGGGTTTGGAAGAAAACTAATAGATTTAGATTACCGTCACTCCTTATCAGGAACTCTGATACTATATACGTAGAAGCCAGCTCTGAATAGTCATCGTGGCTTAACCCATTACCACACAATCCCTACTTTTGACGCCTCTGGAAAAGAAGCCTTTTGAAAACATTGTGGGAAAAGGAGAAAATGCTGGTAACCAGCATTTTCTCCTTTTCCCACAGTGTTTTATATCCTTTCCAGAACAAATTTCAATTTTCCAGTCACCTTTGTTGTCTGCAAATGCTTTCAATGTGAACCAGTCTAAAATTTTGTCGTGTGGTAGAGTTAAAAATAATCCAGATGTACTAGTAACCATATTTTACCAGCTTTGCTTCCCCTTCAATCCATTATATCTCTATATGCTGACGTTATTGCCATGAATCGATACACATATTTTCAACGAGCATTTTTCAGTTATGTTTTACGAACAAACAACAAACAATATCGTTTCAGGCTAAGAGTGTGTGGAAATGGCTGAAAAGTATAACTACTATAGAACATTGATGAACACTTTTTATTGTCAATTTGATATGATAAATCGTACACTCATACAACAAAAACCATACCCAATATTAAAAACTTTTGACGGCCGTATCACAAGTTTGTTTATTGCCGTATTATATACATGCTCGCACAGGCGATACAAACACCAGAATTTAAAGAACATAGAATGATACACGTACATTTGAAAAGGGATCTGTCCACAAGTTCTCTCAACTTGGGTACGGCCATTCCCCTTCCCCAATTACACGTTTAATAAATGCAGTATTATATGGCAGCTGAAAAACTTTTAAAAATTACATGAATTAGGGAATATTAAAGGAAAACAGATGAAGGAGTATTTAAATACACAAAGACCGAAAAAAAAAAAACACGACATAAAATATTAGTTGGTTGGTTGTATTGGGGTTTAACGCCACTTTAACAGCTAAGGTCATATCATGGCGGTCGGTGACGCAAGTGTGTTTCCCGGCTTTCTCACACCAGTACTAACACAACTTTCTTTCCAAAGCCACCGAATACTTTCCTCACATGCTTCGGCAGAGGTGAGAGGCGAAAATACGCTGGGACATAAAATATAAGAGAAAGATATAGATAGAAAGATATGTTATAAGCCGGGTTTCGAGACTGGACAAGTCTAATTAAATAACGACTTGTACAGGATTAGCATAAGTTACGCTGAATAATTGGCCATTCGAACTTTTCTGAATCTTTGATAAATTCTTAACCCTTTACTGCATAGATACGCATTTCTACGCATTGCTTGCAGGAGCCTTTGGAAAACATTGTGGCAAAAGGTGAAATTGCTCGTCACGAGCAATTTCACCTTTTGCAACAATGTTTTCTATGCTATCAAAAGTTGTCATATACATATAAGAAACGGCTTCATCCTTGCTGTCATTTAGGTCAATTAGAGATACCATAGAAATACCTTATGGGGTAAAGAGTTAACCTTTACCACAAGTTTACACGACCACCTCTGACGGCTGAAGTACAATTTACTGAAAAGTAGACAGATTTTGATGAAAAAACAAGCTGTTTTAAAAACCGGACAGTTTAGATCACAGATCAGACTGTACTTTCTGGAGTTACCAGCGCGACAAAAATCATCGAGAGGAAAATGAAGAAATGCTGGTTTCCTTAGACGTCTTATTATATATTTATAAGTAAATCAAACTTCAAAAAGATTCAACATTGAATCAAGTAAGTCAATGAACAAACGGTAGGAAAATGCAATTTTCACTAGCATTTCCTAAATGAGGCACGTAGCCTCTTAAGGTATGTACAGATTTGAATCTCCCGCCTAAATTTCATCGAAGTTTGTTGTAATGTCATGTGATCAATAAAATCCTCGATTTTGTGGGATAAAATATAAGTATGTGCATCGCTGTCAACTTCCAAAAGGTGTTCCTACTCCGACGTGGAACATCTATTTCCATTGTAAATTTGCTGTAGAAAATATGATGTCATTAAAAATCTTTACTGGTGTGGCATCTTACCTCAGCCATTTTTTGAGATTTTGCTTTTATAGAATAATCATTTTTAATTTCAAAATCACTACACGTGTTATCCACAATTCAAAGGGAGATTATCATTACCTCCCTTTACAAAAAACAACAACAAAAAAACAAAAAACGAAAGACATATGAACAGAAACTTTTAAGGTAGACATTAAAGAAATTCTTCTTTAGAATTGTTGAATGTCTATATATTCTCAAAAAATGCCATGTTGACTAGAAGCTTCAGGGGAGGAAAGCCTTAAGCCTTTCTCAAACGACAAATTTTGGACTCTTCCGAACTGAAAGAGTTTGCAGTCGACAATTTTAGATTTTGAGAAAATGGCAGAAAGTTCTCAAAAAGGGTAGAAAACACTGCGGGAAAAGGAGAAATTGCTCGTTACGAGCAATTTCTCCTTTTCCCACAGTGTTTTCAAAAGACTTTTGCCGCAGACACGTAAAAACCATGGCTTGTTTCGGAAATGGTTAAATGAAACTTCTGAATGATCTTCATTTATAATATCACGACCACTGGCTTACACCTGTTTCACCAACAACCCTAGACGTCGCTGTTATAACTTTAATCGCTGTTATAAGCATGCATTCTTCAGAAAAACATGACATCAAAACATAAACACAGCCATCCTATGCGGGTGTCAATGCCCAACTGCAGCTGTGTGATCTTTCGTAGCGAAAAGGGGGCATTTACTTTGTCAAAAAAGCATATTATCTGTCCTTATAGTAGGAACCCATTTGATCAATAAAAACAAGCCCAGGTTTGAAATAAAGATTTTCATCATTAATAGAGATGTGAGAAATCGTCACGCCGACGCCACAGCCAAGGCCCAAAAAGACATAATAGCCAAAAAGCAGTTCTCAAAATCCAGGCGGTTTCTCTCTGTCGACGATAAATATTAATTTATACTGGGAAGTTTTGAGTATTTCTTTTCTGTGAAGAAACTCCTTAAGATGAGCACTTGACCTAGGCCTATAATGAGAACCACTATGGACTCGCCGATAGACCAGTACGTGACACGGTCGTGCAGGTCCTCGGCAAATACTCGACCTTGAGCTTCTCGTAACCGGAAGTGAGTTTGGTGATCGATGACGTCATTCAGAGATCCATGGACTGCGGTGCTGGAAGATTCCAACTGAAAAATAAATAAATACGTATGTTAAAACACATCGTAAAAGATTGGACAATGGTCGTTCATAAAAAACAAAGCAAAACAAGAAAGGTAACTGAAGAGGAGTTTTACTATTACACATCTTTCTAATTTGGGCATCCTGGGTACAGTACCGGACTACTTTTCTACTGTTACTTTTAATCTCAAACTAAAATAAACGTTTACTCAATAAAACGCTACCTGGTGCGATTCATTCAGCTATAATCAGTAGTTCAGAGAAATCAGAAGCTAAAACAGGCCCGATTTCTCCTCAAACGTGTTGATAAAAGCCATTTTCTCCATTGCAACTTTATAGTGCGTATTACTAAAATCCCCAAAATATTGGGAGGAGTGGTGCGTCAAATAAGTTTGTTGTATTGAGGTTTAACGCCACTTAAACAGCTAAGGTCATATCATGGCGGTCGGTGAAGCACATATGTTTCCTGGCTTTCTTACACAACTTTCTCTGCAAAGCCACCGACTACTTTTCTCACATGCTTCAGCAGAGGTGAGAGGCGAAAATTCGCCGGAAAGAAAGTTCGCCTCAACCGGGTATCGAACTCAAAACCACCAGGTCACGAGTTCGACACGCTCACCACTGAGCCACCCGGGCGGGCGTGTCATAAGACAGGTCGAATCTTCGAAGACAACGCTGAAAAGGGGTATATATTATCTCCCTTTGTTATGGTTTTAGTTTAACGTCGTTTTAACAGCTAAGATCATATCATGGCAGTAAGTGTACCTATGCATGTGTTTCCTGGCTTTCTTACACAAGTACAGACGCAATTTCTACCATTGAGATACCCGGCCGGTCGAGCTAGGACGATTAATCAATTGATCAAGACTTCAAAATGAATAAATAAATAAATAGATAAATAAATGCTAAAGCATGCATGGTGCAGGGAACAACAGCAAAGAAAAAACACTTTCGGCTTTAACTAAAACAACCTGCTTGGACAGAAACATACTCTACTACTAGTAAGCTTGTACTCTACATATTTTTCCGAATCATCCTTTTGTCATTCATAATTCTGAAACTTACATTCTAATCGGTAGGAATACAAAACCAGGTCAGGTTTTCTGGACAACATTTGTGCAATCCATCTTTTAGTCTTTTGATTGTATTCTTTTCATTCTTTTTTTTTAATTTTGAGTTTTACTCTATATAACATATAAACCATCGTTATGCGTTATATTTCCACAAAACACACTTTAAAATACCTTGACAAAGTTCCATTGCAAAAAATTAACGGACCCTATATGACCAACACTCAAACTTGACATATTTATTATCAAAATAAACATTCTGATCACTTTTTGAAAATATTATCTTCAAAATTCGGTCCGTAGAGCCCTACAACATTTTCCATAATTTGACCTAATGACCTTTTTAACCCAACGTGAATCCTCTTCAAAAATGTTCATGATATATCGACGACAACCAATCGAACCTGGTTCTAAGAAAATCGGACGGAAAATGTGGCACTTGGAGCACATGAAGTCTTTTAGGGATGTGCCTTGACCTTGTAAAAAGAATTTTAACACTACATGACCCAGTCTATAGAACATTTCAATGCATGATTGTGGCAATCATTTGGTACAAATTCAAAACCTTTTAACCGAATCGTTGGCATCTTAAGTAGAAAGAAGGTCTTCTATTCAGCCTATGTATCTCATTTTACTTTTTCCAGTTTACTACCGAAACAAAAAGCCTTGTTAGGACCAAATATCGTTGGAACTAAGTACAGAGAACGTTTTCATCTATTTTTGACTGGAAGCTATGTACAGAGGTTTAAATGTGTCTAAGAATTAATCAAACAAAATCTGTCATTGCAGGACTGAACTTGTGGCCTCTATGCTTCACATAAGGTTTTACTGGGATCTGTCCCCTTTTTCACCGCTAGGTCCTGATTTCGCCACGACAAATATTCTAACCACGAAACATAGCTGTTAGACAGAACATGTAGCCTCAAGAGCACACATATTACACAAAATAAGATGAATAGAAAAACTACAACAAAAGCATTGCGTTCCTTCTTCCAGAAAAAGTAAACAATTGAATAATTTGTGGTGGCCGAGTAAAACGAAAACATTGCATACAGGTATCAACATTCAGCTGCAGTTGCTTGATTTTCAGTGAAAATTCTATGGCGCAAACAGGGCATATTATTATACCACAAAAAAAAAAAATTCGTGATCTGATTAGATAATATACCCCGAATATATAAATCATGTACACTGGCAAAACCAACGTAAACAGCAGTTTCTTTTCGGGAGCCTCGTATGCATGACTACACTATCAACACAACATCCAACATGATGGCATCGATCAAGATTACCATTAAGATTATGTGCCAAGCTGCACGTTTTAGCACGTATTACAGTTTGCCCTACTTTCTAAACCAATGAAAACGCCGGATTTCGTTCAAATCTGCTCGATTTAATTCCATACAGACTCAATATGTTGCAATATGTGACCACTTAATCATTAAATGGTTGACCTATATACAGTTGTTTCCCGGTTAACGAAAAGCTCCGTCCACAGTATTTTAGCTGGTCTTTGTAGAGTAAATACCAATCTAATGCATACACTATAGTAAAAGGGGTGGGGACTATTCTAACTAATTGCATCATCACCAAAAAAGTGACGTAATTTCCACGTGAATATCGGGACTAAACAACTCGTCCTTGACCACGTGGTATTTAACCCTTTACCAAATAACCTCTGGTTTTAACGACCCTGGTAAGGAAATCTTTACCAGGCTGGGAATTTTGGCTTGGGTCCAATTTTAAAACCGTTTGCAGACAACAACTTGGTACTTGCTCAAATTAGAGGATTTGTCTGTGGAAAGAAAAAAAAAGAAACATACCAGGAAAGGAGAAAATGCTCCTTACAAGCAATTTCTCCTCTACCCGCATTGTTTTCATTCGCCTTCTGCCTCTGGGCAGTAAAAAAAGAGGGCTTATCTGGTATGGGTTAAAAATGAAACAGATCATGGGCAGTGGGCCACTTAAGAGGGACATGTACACAGTTGCGTTAGCGAGACGTCGCCTGTGTCGGGCAAAATAATGTTTTTTTATAAAATTTCTCATCGTCAACCAGCGCAAAGCATGCATCCATTGCTGAATCTATCGCTTCAAAGAGTACGAAATTCGGCCGATTCCGTACCTACATCTAACCTCGTCCGTATAACGGTCGTTTACAATTGAACTGCGAGTCACGTGATCTTATACATGGCAGGCCAATGTGATTCGTTTAGCAACGACATAAACGACCTCGATGAAGTTATTCACATCTGTCTATCTGTCGGTTAAAACTTCAATCGGAATCGATAAAAAAGTAATGTAGATCTATGAATTGTTTGTCGCCTGAAATATGGTTCGAAAGATTTCGATAGAAAATTAAAACCCAAGTTTTCTTTTGGAAGAGGAGCCTGACAATTTTCAGAACGGTATACCGGCGTATATCCGGGTGTACCGTAGAGCTGGGGCGATATCATCGATGCATCGTGATATTTTTGCTGGCGATAGTATATCGCGATACTAACTCATTGTATCGATACTTGGCGATACATTTACGTCGTGTCGTGTGCAGAGTGTGTGATCATGTTTCGTGTATGAAATAGAAAAAAATACGCACAATTTGTCTCTGCTATACATACAAGAACGTACAAACAACTCGCCCTAGAAACAATGAAATTCATAAAACTTTGCAATTCGGGGAATAATTTGCAGCGAAATGTTTAGTCACTCGCTTTTGCCTAGGGTTTTCCCGGTTTTAAATATAGATGCTAATTCGGAACACTTTAAGGTTATCATACTTTGTTCGTGCCCAAAAAGTTGCGGCTGCTTTGATCGGTTTGCCTCCTGAACATTTTTGTCACAAGGACTGTAAGATAAAATAAAGCATTCATTAACAAGGTCATTTGATTTACCGGACGAATATAAGCTGCAATTTGATTACTTGCTAGCGAAAGATAGCTCAGTTTGGAATGTCTTTGTTCTTTCTAAGTAACAAATGAATGAGCTGCGGATCGGCAACCGTCTTCCGAAGTTGACATTTAGCGCGAGTTTTGACGCTGGGAAATTTGAAATGACGTCTTTGACGCTGAAAGTATCTGCCTAATTGTCAATCTGACGTATTAAGTTATGATCTAGAGCTTCATATAACCTAGCTTTCATGCATCCAGCAGAAATATGGGCTAAACATGATCAGTATAAAATGCAAAGGACACGCGCATGATGGCGAGTCATTTATGACAACGTAATAAAGGTGTTAATACTCTTTTCTAGAGTAAAGTGACAAATTTTAAAGTTACCTGCTATTTGAAATGGCAAACAGATGTCAAATAATATAGTAATACTTCTCCAAAAGTTAATTGTCACGAAAAAATAGATCGCCAAAAAGCCGTGAAAACCCATGACACTACAGTGATCAGCGTGGCATCGGCCGATCAGAGGGACACTATCTTCTCATTTTTAATAATGAAGTTAAACAGTGAATTTACAAAAAAAACTATGAATAAAACAATAAGTTGGGGGCTAAAATTCTGTCCATGAGTGAAAACAATTGTTGTTTTAGGAAATGAAAACATAAATCTACCGGTAGGGGGGTGGGGGGGGGGGGGGGTTCTGCGAATGCTTGAATGATAGTAAATAAAGCAAAAACTCTAAATGGTATTGCATTGCCGTTGATTTTTTTAGTACAAAACACAACATCCTCATAAACTTAATATCATGTAGACAAATTGTCTTACCTGCTTGTTTTAGCAAACATTTGGATTGATTTTGCCAAAAATGTTTGCACAGTTTAAGGAAAGGTTCCTAAAGTTTCTGAAGAGCTTGATATACATGTAAGTGTGAACATGTAGATCTATCTATAAAATCTTGTTTGCGCATATGGCATGAAAACAGTCTCTCTTTTAATAGGCTGTCATTAAGTATATCTGGATCAATTAAGTATCGTGATATTGTATCGTATCGCCTGCCTGGTATCGCGATAGTATCGCGATACATTTTTCTTGGCGATACCCAGCTCTAGTGTACCGATCTGCTGCATATCAATCTACTAGATACAGACGAGGGATATGATGGCTACCATCACCCGTGATATGCCGAATGAGCCTGACTGCAGACCGTCAATTGTCCTGAAACTAGTTCAAGGACAACCTGAGTAACAGTTTTAACGCCGTACGACTGAAAACGCACGTACGTACAACCGTCAATCAAAAGAGGCGTGTCGAACCGAGCTTTCTGTCGTCCTTGTATGGCTCTTTCCACCCATCCTTAGCTGTCAGTCAATTAGAAAGTAGGGCAAACTGTAAGTTAGTTATTGATCATATATTTCATTTGTATGAAACTAAATCGTCGGTCGGCTTCGCCTCCCTCCGATTTAATTTCATACAAATGAAATATATGATCAATAACT
The DNA here is from genome assembly GCA_943736015.1 of Tridacna crocea. NCBI lineage: Eukaryota > Metazoa > Mollusca > Bivalvia > Cardiida > Cardiidae > Tridacna > Tridacna crocea. Next base: position 9,907,901 of record OX031057.1, on the reverse strand, counting down.
TATACTTACAGTTTGCCCTACTTTATAAACCAATGAAAACGCCGGATTTCGTTCAAAACTGCTGGATTTAATTCCATACAGACTCAATATGTTGCAATATGTTATTAAATGGTTGACCTATATAAAGTTGTATCCCGGTTAACGAGAAGCTCCGCCCACAGTATTTTAGCTGGTCCTTGTAGAGTAAATACCAATCTAATGCATACACTGTAGTAAAAGGGGCGGGGATTATTCCAAGTAATTGCATCATCGCCAAAAAAGTGACGTAATTTCCACGTGAATATCGGGACTAAATAACTCGTACTTGGCCACGTGGTATTTAACCCTTTACCAGACAACCTTTGGTTTTAACGACCCTTGTAAGGAAGTCTTTACCAGGCTGGAAAATTTGGCTTGGGTCCAATTTGAAACCGTTTGCAGACAACAACTTGGTACTTGCTCAAATTAAAAGATTTGTCTGTGGAAAGAAAAAAAGAGACATAGCAGGAAAAGAGAAAATGCTCCTTACAAGCAATTTCTCCTCTACCCGCAATGTTTTCACGCACCTTCTGCCTCAGGGCAGTAAAAAAGAGGGCTTATCTGGTATGAAACAGATCCTGGACAATGAGCCACTTTAGAGGGACATGGGTGTTTATTGTACACACTTGTATTAGCGAGACCAGGAGACGTCGCCTGTGTCGAGGAAAATAAATTCTTTATAAAATTCCTCGTCTTCAACCAGCTCAAAGCATGCATCCATTGCTGAATCTATCGCTTCAAAGAGCATGAAATTCGGCCGATTCCGTACCTACATCTAATCTCGTCCGTAAAACGGTCGTTTACATTTGAACTGCGAGTCACGTGATCTTATACAATGGCGAGCCAATGCGATTCGTGTAGCAACGACATAAACGACCTCGATGAAGTTATTACCATCTGTGTATCTGTCAGTTAAAACTTCAGTCGATATTGATAAAAAATTAATGTAGATCTAGATCTACGAATTGTTTGTCGCCTGAAATATGGTTCGAAAGATTTCGATAGAAAATTAAAACCAAAGTTTTCTTTTGGAAGAGGAGCCTGACAATTTTCAGAACGGTATACCGGCGTATCTCCGGGTGTACCAATCTGCTGCACATCAATCCACTAGATACAGACGAGGGATATGATGGCTACCATCATCCGTGATATGCCGAATGAGTCTGACTGCAGACAAATTGTCTTGAAACTAGTTCAAGGACAACCTGACTAATAGTTTTAACGCCGTACGACTAAAAACGCACGTTCGTACAACCGTCAATCAAAAGTGGCGTGTCGAACCTAGCTTTCTGTCGTTCTGGTATGGCTCTTTCCACCCATCCTTAGCTGTCAGTCAATTAGAAAGTAGGACAAACTGTAAGTTAGTTATTGATCATATATTTCATTTGTATGAAACTAAATCATCGGTCGGCTTCGCCTCCCTCCGATTTAATTTCGTACAAATGAAATATATGATCAATAACTTATACTTATCAAACGTGGGAATGGTAAAACTTTGCAGTACAATAAATTCATTGTACGATCGGGTGGCAGGGGCCTTGGAAACTTGTTCACGGCTGTGGTGAATCATGTCGCCACCTCACCTATGGCCTGTTTTAGCTTCTGATTTCTCTGAACTACTGCTTATAGCCGTGAACAAGTTTCCATGTCCCCTGTCATCCGACCGTAAAACTAATAAAGTTCTATATCTTCAGAATAATTGAGATATGATAATGTGTTAGTTTTTGCACGACCACAATGCCGTAGCAGACGATGATGCTAGGACTATGACGGTAGCTCGACGTTTTCTCCGAAAACAGTCGCGCAAACAAAATAATGCAATAGAAAAAGGATTCCTTGAAATTTCATTGAATTATCGTATACCCTTCAAGGGTTCCTTGAAATTTCATTGAATTATCGTATACCCTTCAAGGCTTCCTGGAAATTTCATTGAATTATCGTATACCCTTCAAGGGTTCCTGGAAATTTCATTGAATTATCGTATACCCTTCAACTTTCCTGAATGTCGAACTGCACGTCTAAAGATGTTCCCGGAAATAAAGTTTAAAATGAGTTTGATGTGGAAATTTAGAATTTGAATGCATCTAAAACCTGCTTTCAGCTGAAATTATGCAATGTCATTTTTAATCCTTTTACGACAATGGACACAAGAAAAATATGCTTGTAAATCTTCAAGGTAAAAAACGAAATCCGGAGTCTTACCCACTATTATTGCTCCATAACCGAAAATTAGATATTGATCGAATGTTTTGTAAAGTAAGGTTATATTGTTAGACCAACTAGGTGCAGGTTCATAGGTGAGGCCAAACGGGCTGCGATCTTACTTGTACAACTAAATGTAAGGCTCACATATTCCTACAGCTAGCCCAGATCCTATGTTAACCACTAAAATTTGATAGGGGTCATCTACATATACATATAAGTACTTAAGTATATTTTAAGACAAGGTTTCCCGAGATGTGTAGTGTTTCCTGATGGTCCGTTTTCATCAACATTTTAAAAAAGGACGTTGTGTGTTTTATTCTTAAGATTTTTTTTAATATACAGGTAACGCAACTTTTACGTATTTTGATATAGTTCAGAAATTATTTGTGACCAAGTTTCGAAAGCAGTGAATCGAAAAAGTAGCATCAAGAGTACGAAGATAGTTTTCTAAAATACTGAATTAGTGCAATACATTTGCTCTCCACGTGACTCAGTTTGAAAATGGTCGAACATATTATCCAGATATTAAACACGCTGACCAACTCCAATGAGTGTCGCATTAGAGAGTGTACAAATATGGTGCACAAAAGTTTTTACCATGAATTGAGGTGAAACCACCATGACGCTCTTCCAAGTTTATCTATGGCACATTCTGACGAAGTTTTATTTGCATTGAACTGAAAATGTGACCGCCAGTAGATTTTCCCGAGAATGAAGCTAGTGACCTTCTTGTTAATTCAAAATAACCCATTTTAGACAACTCAAACATTTTATCAAGACAAATATTCTGACGGAATACCACAGATATTAAACTGGAAACTCGGTCTCTAGAGCACACATAATATTTTTCAATTATCGATTATTATTGTAATTCACATTCATCTGTATGTCAATCATTTTACGGCAAAAGCTAATTTTGCTGTTTTTTTTTTTAATGTTCAGGGTGTAATGTGACATGCTCCACTACTTAAATGTAGTAGTGTATTGACAAAAATAGTATTTGCATATGCAGTGTGCCAAAATAAAGTATATACAATAAACAATTTAATGATGTGTATGACTTGAAGCTGGTATGAACTTGTCTCTAACATATTCAAATAAAAGTCACTGTCCTCCAATATTGGATGTCTCTTGTGTTCAGACCAGGATTTAATAAAATGCGCTTTATCGTTTAACAAAAGAGCATATGGGATTTGTTAATTTTGGTTCATCCAGTCTGCAAACCCAGGAGGGCTTAAAAATGCCATTCACTTGGAAACAAAAGGAATTGCAGCACAAACAAATGAATCCGTGATCAGAAACTTAAGATCACTTGGACATGGGAATCTCAAGGAATGGAAGTCACCTTAAACCATACTGTAATTTCTGAGGTCACACAGGTGTTTGAAAACAAGAATTTATAAAGTAAATGCACATCATCATCCCATTACCAGACGACACAATTGCTTTGTTCTAAATGAAAGCATTTTGCATACGACAATTTCAATGTGGCTCAAATGGTAGGGTAGAAAAAAACTGTGGGAACCTTTTCCGCGTGATGTTTTCAGATGCCATCTTTTTCAGGGTCGTTAAAAGTCTGGATTAAAGTTAAAGTCTTTGATTGTACATGTACATGTATATGCTTTATTTTGGTGTATTGCATGTGTCATTGGCACTCTTTGTCAGTAAGTTACAACATATACAGTAAAAGTAGCGTCAGACATTCCGGTACACTCTGTGCACCCTGGGTTTCACCAGTATTTCACACAGTCCAGACCTGTCCTGTCCGACAATACTCGAATGATTGAGGATCAAACCTAAAGTCTTCAAGCTTTGAATCCTATACAACACAGGGGTCCTGTTTTTTGTGGTATTTGTCGAAGACAATACCACTATGAGTTCAAGATTGAATTTTGATTACCATGTATCTTATTTTGTGCAAAGCCGAAGGAAATAAACCCAGTTAAACTCGTTCTTTCTCAGGCAAATAAGTTTTTCGGTGGCACACAGATATGTAATTTGAAATGGCATTTTAAAATACATTGGGCAAGGCCATCAATCGTTGAGATCTTTATTTTTGATTGAAAATAGCTTCTCTCACTCATAGCCTTTTATTGGCGCAATGATACAAATTTGCCTACTAGGCTTTTTCGTTCCAAAACCCAATTCGTTCCATGGCTTGTTCGTCCCATGATTGCGCGCTACTCCATTTGATTGCTCATGAATATTCATAGATCGAAGTAACTGATTGTAATGTTGGAAATTAAATGTAAAAGGCTAAAGATATTTCAAAATTATAGTTTTAAGGTACATGAGTACTCTCCCTTCTACCGAAAAGGTATTCATGCGCTTTTAAGCCAATATTTGAACAATATGTCTCTTTTTCTTTCAAACTATTGATTCCACGCAATGGGTTTCCTTGACAAATACCACTTCAGCGTTCTCAACGCTTTGATTCTTAGATTTAACTTAAAACAATGTGGTCCATTATTTAAGTTGTATGAAATATGATAAAGATATACATTCTGAGCATTTGACTGAAACGCAGCCTCTATATTGCACATATACACATAACTTGACAACAGACTAGGTAGGATCACAGAAACTCACCTTCAACACTAGTATCGAGCATTATCTCGTTTTGGCACAATGTTTTCTACAGTATAAATGCACATCCAATTATCACTTGAGTTATAACTAAGTTGTGGTCTGCAAATGTGTTGGGGTGGGGGGGGGATTAATGAAATTTTGAAGTCTTTAAAAGAGTTAAACAGACTACAACATGAGATAGAAATAAGCTCAAAAGGAGCACTTTATGCTTAAGTTAGATTTAAATGGGTTGCAAGACTGTAGAAATCAAAAACATGTAAACGGGATTAAAAAATTCAATATTCATGCTAGGTCATTTTTTCCTTTTATTAATAAAAGAAAATTTCCAAACATGTAAATACAAATATCGACCTCTGACCTCTACAGTCCATGATCCAAACTAACACACTCTCCATACTTTCAAACATTAAAGGCAGTTGACTCGTAAAAAAAAATTTCAATGGTAAAAAGACATTTGTACATTTTCATTCATTTTGTCCTTCAATATACAATATATATATCTTTTATTAGATATGAAAAAAAATAAAAATACCTTAACCCTCCTCAAATATAGTTAATACATTATTTGTGAACTGTCACCCAAAAAGGAACTATCTGAGAACTGCAAAAAGCGTTGACCATGGTCAGACTGTGCGGATTGCGCAGGCTGAGCAGAGACAACACTTTTTTTTTGATATTTTCTTTATGAAAAGTGGTCATTCTATTTTACTAGACAATATTTGAACTATCAACTTAAATTGACCTGCACTATCTTTGATCTGTTTTCATCTATTTGATGTGCAGAATTCCATCTATTTGATGTGCAGAATTCAAAGATTCTCTCTCTTTTGGAAATTTGGAGTTGCTTAGTAAATAGTTCATCTAAGTCTACAAAACTACAAAATTTTAGGCTTAGACCAAATCAATGCATTTGCTGACAACCAAATTTTATGGGGCAAAAAAGAGGTTTTGTGTTACAAAGGGTAGAAACCATATTTTCAAAAGTCTTCTTCCACAGGGTCATCAATACTTGACACTGTGTTGCATAGGGTTGATTAAAGTACATGTACATCTAAGAATCCCTGAAAATGTGTTCCTCTGACATTAAGATATTTCTGGAAATAAAATCTATTTTTACATAAACATGGCCTTTAACCCTTTACTCCATAGATACTCATTTCTACGCATCGATTGTAGGAGCCTTTGGAAAACATTGTGGCAAAAGGTGAAATTGCTCATGATGAGCAATTTACCTTTTGCCACAGTGTTTTCTATGGTACCAAACGGTGTCATATACACATAAGAAACAGCTTCATCCTTGCTGTTATTTAGGGTCAATTAGAGTTACCACAGAAATGCCTTATCGGATAAAAGGGTTACAGTACATATACCGTTAGTCTCATTAATTCATTAACACGATCCTTCAGATGGTTGTTCACATTTCTGTATCGATGCAAACTTGTGAAACATTCAGTGACTCTGAGCACAAATACAGGTCACCAGAGCTCCATATAAGAGGTAGTGATGGTATTCGTAATTCTAAATCCATTATTTCTCTTCAAAACTCTATGTTGTGGGTACTCATTAGAATCGTCTCAACGAGACGATTCTAATGAGTACCCATAACATAAGGTTTAGTGGAGAAAAGTTAATATTTTCAATTTGGAAATTAAAATCACTCACTCTATCTGGAGCTCTAGGTCACTGTTGTAGTTTTTGAAACCTTAATAAGCACCTAAAGGATTGTAATTACGGTTCAATGATAGATTGACCACCTTAATCCTACCTGCCCAATAGCATAGTTCATGAGAAAAAAATCAAAGAAAGTAAAAGGTTATTCAAAGTTATCATTATGTACAATCTTATTTAATGAACTGTCAAATCAAACATTTTACATGGAACGCTTCTTTCAGTTGCATACCTTCGAAACAACTGTTGAGCAGCTATTACTGGGATGAGCCAAAAAGAAAAGCAAAGGACACAACAAGAGGGCCATGGTGGCCCTGCAGTTGCTCATCTAAGTCTTTTCACCTAACATGACCCATTTTCAATATTTGTTGAGATATTACGACAATCATTCTATCAAGATTTTGATGAGTATTTTTTTTTGAAAAAGGTTTTTCAAAGATTTGACTCAGAGACCTAGTTATAGACCTGAAATGAGCCCCTTCCAAACTGATCCAAGAAATCATCAAGACAAACATTCTGACCAAGTGTCATGAATATTGCGCTAAAAAGTTGGCCTCTAAAAAGTACACAAGGTTTTCAAAGATTTGACCCAGTGACCTAGTTTTTTAATGAATAAGACCCATTTCTGAAATTGTCTGAGATGTTATCAAGACAAAAATTCATCGTTAAAAAAATTGTTAAAACCTAGTTTTAAAGCGAACATTACCCATTTTTGAACTCATCTGAGATATCATGAAGGTAAACATTCCAGCTTTCCAGAGTTTTGGACATAAAATGTGGCCTCTAGAACATACAGGAGGTTTACCTAAGATTTAATCTATTGACCTAGTTTCTGACCCAACATGACCTATTTTCAAACTCATGCAAGGTATCATCAAGACAAACGTTCTGACCAAGTTTCATGAGTTTTGGACAAAAAATGTAGCTTCTAGAGCACATGAGTTTTTTTGGTTTTTTTTAAGATTTGACCTATACCTTGTTTTTGACCAAATATGACCCATTTTCAAACCAATTTGGGATAACATTAAAACGGCAATTCTGACCACTTATTAGAAGTTCTGGACTGAAAATGTGGCTCTTAGAGGGTACACAAGGTTTTTCTAAGATCTCACCCATTGATTTAGTTTTCCAACAGATACGACCTATTTTCAAACTTGTTTGAAATACCACTGAAACAAACATTCTGACCAAATTTAAGCAGGAGTTTTGGGCTGAAAATGTGGTCTTTAAAATGTAAACAAGAATTTTCTAAGATCTGACCGAGCCACCTAGTTATTGATCCGACTTGACCCACAACAATTATCTTACTCATCTGAGATTTCATCACTACAAATATTCTCACCAAGTTTCATGAGTATCGGACTGAAAATGTGGCCTCTAGACTGTACGCAAGGTAAAGTTGATGGCAGATGACTGACTCTGGATGCAGGACACAGCACGATCACAAAAGCGACCTTGAGCACTTTGTGCTCAGGTGAGATAAAAAAAAAAAAAAGCCGTCACCAATAAATCTCTTTACAAAGAACCATTCTATACATACTATGCATCATGCTACTGAACAACTTCACCTTCATTCCAAAAAGCAATAAATAAATTATATAAACACTAAGTTCCATGTGTTAAAAGCCACAGTGGTGGTCAAAAGTAAATGGTGCGGGTGTTAACCCATTACAACACAATCCCTACTTTTGACAACCCTGAGAAAGTGGCCTTCTGAAAACATTGTGGGAAAAGGAGAAAATGCTGGTAACCAGCATTTTCTCCTTTTCCCACAATGTTTTCAAAAGTCTTCTTTCTCAGGGGCATCAAAAGGAGGGATTGTGTGGTAATGGGTTAAACTGGTACCTATTATCTATCTTCCCATCAATGTGACTTCATTAGAATATGCATGACTTGGAAATTTCAATTGTGATATCATTTATTTACAAAGATAGTCCTTAACAAAATGTGCTTTAATTCCTTGGACAGTTTGATGGAATAAAGTTTGTTCAAAAACCTTAGTCTGTCATGGAAATTTCAGCCAAAGATATTACCAATACATTATTCTAAAACGGATATGAAGGCATTCTGTTACAAGATGTCTCATTGGTAGATTTGGTGAACATGTCAACCAATAGCTGCCATCAATATATCAAGTGTACGGTACTGCCTATATGACAGTATGGGGGATACTTGTATAATGGGTACCAGTTTATTGTGTTTTGGACTCTCTCTGACTGAAACACTTTTAAGCCTTTGGCATGTAATCTTCCTGACAAAAGATGCTTTTAACACATTGTTGGACATAGAGGAAAGGCTAGTAACCAGCCTCCTTTTCCCACAGTGCTTTCTACCTTCTCAAACAACAACTCTATCATTTTTGCCACATACAATTTGTCATCTGCAAATGTGTTCTGTCTGGACAACTGTAAAATTTTGTTTACTGATAAAGGGCAGAGCTTTAAGAAGGAGTGATGGTTTTCTTAAATCCATTATTTCTCTTTGAAACACTATGTTGTGGGTACTCATTAGAATGGTCTTCAATGAGATAATTCTGATGTGTACCCACAACATACGGTTTAGTGGAGGATAATGGATTTTTTTCAAATTTGAAATCAAAATCACTTCCTCTGTCTGTAACTCTAAACGATATTACTGTACAAACAGCCATGAAACAACAATCATATGAACAAAAAGTACCATCAACACTTTACCACACATTTCTGAGTTGAAATAACCCTGAAGGAAAATCCTTTTGAAAATATTGTGAGAAAATGCTTGTAACCACAATATTTCCTACCATTCCAAAGACAAATCCCGTATTTCTTGTTACATTTAATTTGTGGCCTGCAAATGCACTCAATTTGGACTAATCTTTTAATATGTTGTGTGGTAAAGAGTTCATATACATCTATCATTCCACAAATACAGCTTTTCAGGCCCCCCCCCCCCCTCTCCCCTTTTTTTTATAGATGACTGCTTCAGAAAACTGTGTGGGAAAAAAGAAACCATTCATGCCTTTATCAAACAATTGCTCTTCTTCTCCCATAAAGTTTTGGAAACAGCCACAATTAGAATTTAGATCAGGGTCTGTAATTCCCAACCATTATGAACATTCTTAGTCTTATTCTTCAGAATTTTGTCAACTTGAAAGCAACAGAAACTCTGACTGGCTAAACCATTTGGTTAAGCCAATCAAAAATGGTTTAGCAAATCAAAATGGTTTAGCCAATCAGAAGTTCTGTTACTTTCACAGTTCAGGAAACCTTGATGAATAAGACCAAGAACGTTTTTAAGAATGGTTGGTGAATACAGACCCATACGTGTCCTTTTCTGGAACAATGTGTCTTCAGTGTGATGATAAGACATGGTGGCTCAACTAATGATAGTTTTCCCTGAAGTGATAGAAATTATAGTGGGAGAAAGAAAATGTTGGGACTTGCATTTTCTCTATTGCCTACAATATTTCCAAAACCCTTTCTCCTCCAAGACGTTAACTCTTTACCATACAATGCCGACTTTTAACAACCCTTTTGAAGACGCCTTTTGAAAACATTGTAGAAAAAGGAGAAAATGCTTGTAACCAGCATTTTCTCCTTTTCCTGCAATGCTTTTCTTCTCAGAAAAGGAAAATTTCATCATTTGAGCCACACTGAAATTGTCGTCTGCAAATTCTATGAATTGGAATGGGTCTAATATTTTGTTGTGTGGTAAGAGTTTAATCATGCGATTGTTTGCCCTAACTCCTTACCAAACAACAAAATTTTAGACAGTGACTGGTAAAATTGAAAGCATTTGCAGATGACAAAATAAACATAATTCAAACACTGCAATTTGTTTCCAACAGGGTAGAAAACATAGTGGGAAAAGGAAAAAATGCTGGTTACCAGCATTTTCTCAGTTTCCTACATTGTTTTCAAAAGGCTTCTATCTTGGGGTCGTAAAACCTACGGATTGTTCGGTAAAGAGGGCTAACTCAATCCTTCATTTTCATAAACTAAAACAGTCCTATTGCTTAATAAGTCCTAAATCCTATTTCCTCTCTTTTCTGTGAAAAAACTCCGCAAAACTAATACTTGTCCAATGCCTATAATTAGAATAACAACTGTCTGTCCAATGGACCACAGCATCACTCTCTCATTGAGGTCCTCGGCGTGAGCGCGGCCTTGTGCCTCCCTAAGTCTGTGATGTGTTTGGTAGTCTAAAACATTGCTAAGCTGCTCATGTGTATTTACTGCACTGGATTCCAGCTGTAAAATAACATTAATTGTTTGAAAAGCTATTCATGCCACTTTCAACAGTTTCGGCCATATAAGGAAAACAGCTCACTATCTCATGAATTGTGTGTCCTAGGTTTCATTGTAAACGGGCTTGGGATCTTGAGTGACCTACCCATGTCCATTCCACAAAATTCCTGTGTCTCATATAAGGACTGAATCCTGGGTCTTCAGCTTTTGAACCAAACACCTTTACCACAAAGGACCTCATAAAATATCATACTGCAAAGAAATTTCTCGTGATCTGATTGGTTAACATGCCAGGAACATGTATATCATGTTCCCAGGCAAAAACCACGTAAAAGCCAGTTTTCCTTTTGAGTACCCTGTAAACATCACTACATGTACAAAACAATATCCAAAATGGCAGCGTCAATAAACCACCAGACTGCACATTTATGCACCAAACTGCACATTTTAGAATAGTAATGTTTCCAGTGTCGTCAGTTTTCACTGAATTGGGGCACTTAGAAGGAAATTTCTATGTCATCAGAATACTCAATGTGGTGGGTTTATAATACATGAAAATTTCGCTTTACTTGCTTTGAAAGGGTAAAACTGCACAGTATAATGAATTTGTTGTACGGTCACTGTACCATGGTCATGTTAAGTTACTGGCCATTGTGACCAGTTATATGTACTTATTTTTACTCTTCTAGTGCCTTAATCCTTTACCCCAAAAGGCATTGCTATGATATCTCTAATTGACCCTAAATAACAGCAAGGATGAAGCTGTTTCTTATGTGTATATTACACCTTTTGATAGTTTAGAAAACATTGTGACAAAAGGTGAAATTGCTCGTCACGACCAATTTCACCTTTTGCCACAATGTTTTCCAAAGACTCCTACAAGCAATGCGTAGAAATGAGTATCTATCGAGTAAAGGGTTAATCAACTGCCATGACAGGTAACTCATCACTATTATTTCACTTTATCAATTATATATCAGTGATTTTCTACTGCCTATAAAAGATTTAATCTTGACCACTGTGAGACCAACACTAGTTATATACATGTACACAATACATTGTGTCTTGTCAGATTTAACATCTCATGTTTATACATTCATTTCAATGTAACTCTTACTCTCAGGAAATCCTGCAGGAAGAACTCAAATACCCAATAAGGAAAGATGAAATCACTTTTGTCAGATACCACAAGCCAATAATTAAAATCTGAAGATTTCAGCATTTATTTGTGTCACCCTTTGACTGATTTTTGACACAACTAGTCAAATGAATCCCTTTTAAAACCTTAGGTTGAAACTAGTCCAAGGGCGTAGCTTTGGACGAACCAATAATTTGCCAATAAACAGATTATTACTGACCGAAAGTAAATAAAACTTCTTACTGAACTCTAAATGAAGTCACATTCCCTTGATATAAAAGCTTTTAAGACCATTGATTACAGGAACACTAAAACCACACATTAGGGCCAGGATGGAGGGGAAAGGTAGGTATTTATGGAAACCTGTTTCTCTGTGAAGGAATTTTACTCTTGCTAATGACATACCCAGGATTGCCAGGAAAAAGGGGGACTGAATGGGTATAATTGTGTGTACCGGTATATACCTGTAGTGCAGCTGTTCACAGAATGAAATGATTGTTTCTCTGTGAAATTTTGAATGTCTCGTTATTGTTTACTAAACAATCGCCTTGCAGACCAGTTTGATTAGTCCAAAATAATAACCAATAACCAAAATAAAGCAACAAAACGTTTACGGCACTATAACACTTGCAAGGTTTTCTACAGAACCTGGTGCGCTGACTTACGGAGACAAAAACAAAAGCTAGGACATTAATGACCGTCACCTTCAGACACAACACCATCATGCACTACACAGAGTAATATTGTATTTGAACTACACAGAAGAATAAGGCATAGATCTAATAATAGGTTAAATGAACTTCTTATCTGCATGTGTATATCAAATATGATATTTGATGATTTAAACCTTTACCAGAAGACATTTTAACCATGTCCAAAATGAAAGCATTTGCAGATGAAAATTTCAGTGTAGCCCAAATGATGCAATTTTCTTTGGATATGGAAGAAAACATTCTAGAAAAAGGAGAAAATGCTGTTTATCAGCATTTCCTCCTTTTCCTACAGTGTTTTCAAAAGGCTTCTTTCCTAGGGTCATTAAAAGTTGGCATTGTGTGGTAAAAGGTTAAACAACCTATGCCTTTTCATTAAAATGCAGACCGAAAATGCAGGCTTTGTGAAGCAAACAAGAAGAAATGACTAGCTGGGATGGATAGGCAACAAAAGCCATGCCTGGACACAGGCTCTTATTGTCTTCTATCAGCAGGGTATTAAACAATGTATCAATGCAATATCATATTATCTCAGCATTTATTCTGTTTATTTATGCTAGTGAAAGTTTTATCCTAATGTAGTTTTATTATAGCTGAAACAATGCAGACAAGAAGCGTAACCCTTCAAGTGTTTCCACAATTATAATTGCATTTACAGCAAGTGCAGATTACAATCAAGACTGCAAAAAAGAATTAACCCTTTACCAAACAATCCCTGGTTTTTATGACCCGGCGGAATAAGCCTTCTAAAAACACTGTTGGAAAAGGAGAAAATGCTGGCAACCAGCATTTTCTCCTTTTCCCACAATGTTTTCTACTCTTCTAAAGTCAAGTGCCAATTTTTTAGTAACTTTTGTTTTTGTCTTCTGCAATAATTGCTTTCAATTTGGATAAGTCAAAAAATTTGTCATTTGGTAAAGAGTTAAGACACAGTCTGATCTTTGATCTAGACAGCCAAATTTGCTGAAAAAAGCAACTTGTTTTTCAATCATTTGGGTTTTCTATGCATTTCTGCACTGAAGCGCCTACTGGATTTACTGAACACTTGAAGGCTTTATCTGATAAAAATCACCAAAGAAAGACAAATTAATCATAGTTACCAAAGTCATAGCTGTTGCATGTGAATCCAAATTTTTGATGATGGGATCTTCATCTCCAACTTGAAGGTCAAAATAAACAACTTTATGGGTAAATGTAGAAAACTCGTTGCTAAAACAAAATTTGATTATTCCATCCATATCTGATGTCCAGGTAAAACTATCATATTGTTTTTTGACGTCTTTGTAAAGTACTTTGCCATTAGGAGCTGTAAGTTCCATGTCTACATCATAGTGTCCACCTGTTATAACCTGTAATAATTATAAGATTTGTTTGTTTATAAGGATTGATTATAACTACAATCTGTAGCATCATAGATAAACATATTCATTTAGCTATGATTCGAAACATTTCATGACAAAATTCAATTGAAATTGACCCTCTAATTGGGCCTAAATTCGAATCCAGTTATATCTGCCCTTCGGTAATGTTTGACCCCTGTATTTACTTATGGATGAAAGATGTTTCGGTAACAGACAAGTTCGTTAACATAGACTTAAACAGTAAATTGATAAGATATTTCGGTAACAAAGCAATTATAATTATTGTGTTTATGTTGTTCTGCGACGTTCTTTACACATAATCCACCCTATTTCCCTTGATAGATAGGCAATCCATATGGTTAATACATACAGCATTGAAAGCAGTACGTAACAAAAATATTACTTATGAAACATAGTGGGAATTACAAATCAGTGTTTTAAATAACAAAGGTTTGAGCAAAATAAAGCCATGCATTGGGCATAAAGAAAGTCACAATATATAAACATTATATAATTGCTTTGTTACCGAAACATCCAATTGATTTACCCTATAGGTCTATGTTACCGAACTTGTCTATTAACATCCATAAATCTTATTTACAAGATACCAAAAAATTTACTGGATCAAGTCCCTGTAGATTTAACAACCATTTGAAGAAACCTATTTTTCAGAGTGATGCTTTCTCAAGAGGCTACATTTTTCAACAGTTTACTCTTAAACACAGAAATGTAGCCGGCAATAACGTATGACATATGTAACTTTGGCAACCAAAAACTAACTAACACACAAGAGGTCGAATACTCAAGGGGCCGATTCCTTCAACTTTCCAACCCTAATATTCGCCGAAAAGGTTAAAATAATTCCCTTTCATCAACATTGGAAAAGTTGGAGCGGTAAGTCTATGCTATATTCTACAAATATCTTGAGGACAAATACCTGGAATTCCAGAGTGCTTTCCACTCCCTTGTCCACTTTCTCGAAAAAACACTGTCTTTCATTATCTGGAAGTTCGAATGTCAATTCACCACAATTTATCGCTGTTAGAATCGCTGATATAAATGCTAGTACTAGAATAAAGTATTCCATCCTGAATGATGTGGAATTGATGTAAAAATCGTTCAAAGTTCAGTTTATTTTGATTTGTTTACAATCTACCGGCTTCGTCGCCAGTTACGCTTCCAGCGTGGCAAGGTTACCCGGATGTGGCGTATTTGTAGTTATTTCGACCCCGAATAACTTCGTAACTTATTGAATAATGTTTAAAAAATAACTGGTGCTAGGTGCACGGCAAGAAATAAATGTAAAATTTCTCGATACGTTCATATGCTAATATATAAAAAACACACAGATTATGTATATATCTGTTTTTTTCTCTTGTTTTCAGGGACAAATCGTATGTTAACACGTGTAATATCGGCTGGATGATAAACTGCTTAATTCGGAAGGGTAAATATACCGGAATGAACCGAGTCTGACATGGCAACCCGATTGTCCACCAGAAACTTTTTTTTCACAGAGATTTTGTTTTTAAATTGGTAGATCTACTTTTAATATATTCATTGTCGATTCAAATAGAAAACACATTTGTAAGAAGCCTTTTGAAAATATTGCGGGAAAAGGAGAAAATGCTAGTAACTAGCATTTTTGCCTTTTCCCACAATGCTTTCTTCCCTATCCAAAACAAAAATCATTATTTTAGTAGCGTTTAATTTGTCGTCTGCAAATCCTTTCAATTTGGACCAGTCTATTTTTTTGTTGTTTGGTAAAGAGTTAAGAGCGATGCTCTGTGGAATGAAGCTTTAATTCGTCTGCAATGTATATTAACTTTACACCTTAAAGGTGGCCCTTCAGATTTTGGGACGAAAAATTTTCAAAAATACAAAAAAATCATCCTTATAAATACGCCCAAAGCCCTATAATTCATTCAACCCCAGTAGTCGAAAACCACCCGACAACTAGATAAATTAGAGATTTACTACAGCCCATGTCGATAATGGAGGGAAACACGGTCTATTTTTACATTAGCAACTCGCTCATTTACATACCAGAAATATACAGACGAAGCTTCAAACATACCGTCCGAAGTTCTAGACATTATGGAAAATAATTACATATTTATTATGTTATGGAATTTAATAGTCAACAGTCACATGCAAGTCACTTAGCATTCCCACAATGCTTTTTTGATTTTGGCGGGAAATCTAAAAATAGCTTAAGAGGCTACGTAGCCTTTTAAGGGAATACCACCAAGAAAGTTTTTTTTTGTAATTTTATGATTCTTAATTACTGGTAATTTGTATTGTTTTTTCATATAAATTTCATTGACATAATATATATTTTTCAATTTGGTGTGATGTGAAAATTCTAAATACCCACCTTTAACCCTTTACCACACAATGACGACTTTTAACACCTTTGAAAGAGAAGGCTTTTGAAAACATTGTGGGAAAAGGAGAAAATGCTGGTTACCAGCATTTTCTCCTTTTTCCACAATGTTTCCTAAACTATCAAAGAAAAATCATTTTATATGAGCCACATTGTAACCGTCACAGCAAATGCTTTCAATTCCGACAGGACTTAAATCTCGTCGTGTGGAATAGGGTTAAAGCATTTCTATGGTATCTCTAATTGACTCTAAATAACAGCAAGGATGAAGCCGTTTCTTTTGTGCATATGACACCTTTTGATAGAATAGAAAACATTGTGACAAAAGGTGAAATTGCTCGTCACGAGCAATTTCACCTTTTGCCACAATGTTTTCCAAAGGCTCGATCCTACAAGCAATGCGTGAGAAGGAGTATCTGTGGAGTAAAAAGTTAAATCTGCATGAGAAGTCCACTCAGGCTGATCTAGGTCAAAACTTTATGTTACTGGTCAAATTTCTGTTTGTCAAAAGTCCAGTCTATTCGATGATAAGAGTCAGGTTTTCGACAAAATGTATTATGTAGATCCACATTTAAATGATGACATGTTTGATATTTATATAGATGTTTAAGTCATCCCGCATTTTCTCCTTTTCCCACAATGTTTTCAAAAGGCTTCTTCCACAGGATAGTTAAAATCCGGGAATGTTTGGTAAAGAGTCACCGTTGAACACTGTTTTGACTATGTTAACCTGCCATTTATTTTGAAAGTACGTTCGGTTCGAAAAATTGGTACATCTGTAAGTAAGAGTATGAACAGGTTCTGTTGCCGTTGCCATTCAAGTAGTGTTGAAAGAACGGTGTGAAAAACTGGAAAAAAAAAATTCAAATTGGAACTCACGCACTGATGTTGAACCGCGCATTTTTTCGATGGAGAAGGGAGGAAACCCTATATATGAATCGATATAACAGCAAGAGTTATCTTTCTGCTACATGTATTTGTGCAATCTTCACCTTCTTGGCTTTAAAAGCTACCCCGAAAACAGGGCCAATATATATACAGTATATACAGACTTGCGCATAGCTTCTTTGGCACGCAGCTAAATCCACAACATTCTTACCATTCGTTCTCTATCTCCCGCTAGATTGCATTCTATAAATACTTATTTGTCTAATTTGGGCATCCTGGGTACAGAACCTAACCAATGTCCTACGCGACAATCGTTACTTTGAATTTCAAACCAAAAGAAACGTTTACTCAATAAAACGCAACCTCGTGCAATTCACTCAGCTATGATTAGCAGTCTAGAGAAATCTGGAGCTAAAGCAGGTCTCATTTCTCCTCAAACGTATTGAAAAAAGCTATTTTCTACGTTGCTACTTTATAGAGCGTAATATTACACTCAGCCCGCTTTTGGCGCTATTGATGCGTCATATAAGACAGTCGAATCTTCGAAGAATATGACATGCGCAGAAAACGACCATTCGTTTGCAAGTTAATTCTTCATCATATGGCACAATTCTAAACTGTTTTTTGTAGCTTGAAAGCATACTCAGAAGAGATGACACAAAATTTAAAGATTGTTTTTGAAGGGTAGAAAATATTACCGGGTACTTAATAGATTTGTTGCTTTATTCCCATTAACTCTTCGGCTGCTGGGTGAGACTACCTGACCTTTTGCGGACAGTGAAGATCAAGATTTGTGTAAAGTGAGGAGTCGGTTAAAGGTGGCCCTTCAGATTTTGGGACGAACATTTTACAAAAATGTAAAAAAAAAATCATCCTTATAGTCCCAAAGCCTTTTAATTTTCAGTCATAAAACACCAGTAGTCGAAAACCATCCGACAACACGAGAAATTAGAGATTTTCTATGACCCAGATTGACACCAACAGGAGACACGTTCTATTTTTAGATGATCAGTTCGCTCATTTACATACAGGGATACACAGACGAAGTTTCAAACATAGCGCCCGAAGAAGACATTATGGAAAATAATTATTCCATGTTTGTTATGTAATGGAATTTAAGCGTTATAAGTCACGTGCCAGTCACTTGACATTCCCACAATGCTTTATTGATTTTTGGTGCGAAATCTAGAAATACCTCAAGAGGCTACGTAGCCTTTTAAGGGAACACCACCAAAAAATATTTTTTTTTGTAATTTTATGAATCTTAATTATTGATGAATTGTATTTTTTTTTCATATGAATTTCATCGATACATATATTTTTTAATTTGGTGAGATGTAAAAATTCTAAATACCCACCTTTAACCCTTTACCCCATAAGGCATTTCTATGGTACTCTAAATGACCCTAAATAACAGCAAGGATGAAGCCGTTTCTTATGTGTATATGACACCTTTTGATCATAGTGTAGAAAACATTGATGAAGCCGTTTCTTTTGTGCATATGACACCTTTTGATAGCATAGAAAACATTGTGGCAAAAGGTGAAATTGCTCGACATGAGCAATTTCACCTTTTGCCACAATATTTTCCAAAGGTTCCTACAAGCAATGCGTAGAAATGAGTATCTAGTTTAAAGGGTTAAGGGGATCAACTGTTACGGTTAGGGTTTGAAGTGCATTTGATGACCTTTGACCTCTGTAACTTCCAAATTCCCAATTCGCCAGGTGACAAACTTTGGGAATGTGCTCAGATCTTGGCATTTAAGGTACATGTAAATATTAGTTCGAAAATTACATCCGGAGGAAGGGTAGTGGAAAGCAAATGGCCTGCATGCTCACACTTTATCGTGTTTTAGTAGGAATTCCATAAAAAGCAAAGCCGGTGACCAATGAGTCCATAGTGCATCCGTCCCTCAATCCATCAGTCCTTTTAGATCACAAGTGACACCATATATCCATCCATTCAGCTACCCAGGCAGGTGCTAGAAATTTCAACACTTTAGTCTCTAGCTAGCTGCTTGAAATGGCAGCAGTGTGGCGGCGTATATTTTGAGAGGGATATCTTCTAAAATCCTTGACAAAAATTTATGAAACTTCATGCATGTCTTCCATTGAATAGTCCGTTGATACATTTTTTTCCTATATATAATGACATGTCATCGAAAAAAGGGGTTTTATGCATATTTTCTTTGTTTTCATTTCATGACATGCCAAGATCTGCAAAAAAGGGTATTTAATGTATAATCCTGTTATGGACCTCTTATATATATTTTTTATGTAGTGAAATGCTCTGCTATGTAACAAGGGAGCTTAATGTATAATTTCATCATGCACCAATAACAAAAAGGCCACATGTACATGCAAAACACAATACCTCTAATATGTTTGTATCAAAAAAGGTCTTTTTTCGGCGGGGGATGTCATTTCAACGAAATGGCTTGTTTAACTTCACGTGTTAAGAGCTAAGAAGTCTGTATACGAGTACCCTATTTGATATCTATCTGTACTATTTTAATGTTTTGTTAGAGCTAGTAATCATTGCTTAATTTTCAGCTCACCTGAGCACAACCTGCTCAAGGGGAGCTTTTAGGATCATCCGTCGTGCGTCGTCAACAATTCTTTAAACATCAACTCCTCCTAAACCACTGGGCCAATTTGGACCAAACTTGGACCAAACTTGGCTGGAATTTCCTTGGGAGGTCCTCTTTAAAAATTGTTCACAGAATTTGATTTCGTCAAAAACTCTGGTTGCCATGTCAACCAAATTGCATTTTCCAAGAAATTCTTTAAAAATCTTCTTCTCTGAAACCGCTGGCCAAATTTTAAAATAATTTCACAGAGATGTTCTTTGGGTGACCCTTTTCAAAAAATGTTCGGCAAAATTTTGATCTGTTGAGAAACATGGCTCTGGTGAATGGGGGTACTTGCACTATACGGACATAAAGAAATTCTTGAAAATTCTTCTTCTCTGAAACCTCTGGCCAGATTTTAAAATAATTTCACAGAAATATTCCTTGGGTGACCCTTTTCAAAAATCGTTTGCGAAATTTTGATCCGTCAAGAAACATGGCTCTAGTGAATTGGGGCTACTTGCAATATACCAACATGAAGAAATTCTTGAAAATTCTTCTTCTCTGAAACGGCCGGTCAGATTTTAAAATGGTTTTACAGCAATGTTCTATGAGTGACCCTTTTCAATAACTGTTTGCGAAATTTTGATCCGTCAATGAACATGGCTCTGGTGAATGGGGTTTACTTGCACTATACGGACATGAAATTTTTTTTGAAAATTCTTCTTCTCTGAAACGGTTGGTCAGATTTTAAAATAATTTCACAGCAATGTTCCATGGGTGACCCTTTTCAATAATTGTTTGCAAAATTTTGATCCATCAAGAAACATGGCTTTGGTGAATGGGGGCTACTTGCACTATATGGAAATTAAGAAATTCATTAAGATTCTTCTTTTCTGAAACTGATTGTCAGATTTTGAAATGATGATTGCAGGTGACCTTTTGAAAATTGCTTGTCAAAATGATGATTTTGTTTCCAATCTTTCAAATCCTAAAAAAAAAGGGAGGGCTATGGTCCTCTCAAAAATTCAGATGAGCGATCCAGAGCCATCTTGGCCCTCTTGTTTAACTAGTAAAAAGTCGTAACCGGTCATTTGATAATTTAGATTAAGCACGGGCAAAAATATTTCTTCCCATTCAGAATCAAATGCTCAGCTATTAAAAATTTATAAAAGAAACCTTTATGTGCATTCAATAGATTTAACTAAATACAAACCTGAAAAATAGAAGTTTATTATTTTCAGTTTCACAGATTATTTTGCCAAAAAGCCACTTTTGGTTTAGAACTCTCAAAATGACATTGTATGTTTTTTACGGTTTTCATTGTTCAAATTGAGAGGAGGTACAGGGAAGTAAAAACTTTTGGGATTTTTTTTTTCAATCATACAATGTGATGCTCATTTAAGGTTAAGGGTAAGGACAGAAAGCTCCAAAGATCCTTTTAAGCTTACTATTTGACTGTCAACTTCAAGATATTCACAGCCGAACTCTGCCACAAGCGCTAAATACTGAGTTAAGAAAGCATCCCTCTCTTGGCTTTGGAAAGACAAGTTGTGTTTGTACTGGTGTGAGAAAGTCAGGAAACACATGTGCGTCATCGACCGTCATGATATGACCTTAGAACTTTGTTAAAGTGGAGTTAAACTCCAATACAACCAAACAACCAATAACCATTCAGTGACGACCGATTACAGTGCTTACAGCACTTTGATTGTGTGTGTATTTAGGGTTAGGTCATTGCTGGACAAAGTATTTGATAGAAACAAACGCCAACGCCGTGGGCTTGCAATTTAAGTTCACCAGAGGGTCAAAGACGGTGAGTTTCACTCTATTGTCAATGTAGCAAAAATAAGAGGAGGATAAAATAAAAGGTACATGTACAAAAGTTATTTGGAACCCTTAGATCGCACCTATAGCCTCCGTCGTTCCACTGGCGAAAGATGTGCCAAAGATGTAAAGCCAAGATTATAACCTTTGTAGGCCTAGAGAGAGAGAGAGAGAGAGAGAGAGAGAGAGAGAGAGAGAGAGAGAGAGAGAGAGAGAGAGGTACCGTCAAGCGAGCAATTAGGGAGATTTTTTCTCGTTGACCTTGTAGATTAACATTTTTACAAACACTGTGACATTAAGGAAAATCTAGATTATTTTAATACTTTTGGTAATTGGTCGTGACACCCGCCCGCACACAAAAAGACGTAATGGTTGGTATTTCACATGGAAAAATAGAAATTACAGGCAATATTATGTGATCAAATGTATTAATATCCACTGGTTTACAATTGCTAAATTTAATAGAATTATGTCATCTAAAAAACGAAAAATCCAATTAAATACTGCGAAATTCATAAAAAGGGCACTTGATTTACGAAACACCTTTTTAGATAACATTTGATATTACTGATTCTTATCTTGCTGATTATATTAAAAAAAGTAAGTTTCAAGTCATATTACAAACCCTAATGATACTATCTGTTTATTTTATCTTTTATTATTTTTTTATTTTTGAAGAAAAATACCTTACCTTCTAATCGGACAATGTAGATCCCGGATCAGACTACACGGTCTATGCCCTCTGATCTTGATCTACAATGTCTACGAAAAGGTTATTCAAACATGCTTAGTTTCTTAAGGGTTAATCCTACTACAGTTGCGATTAATCTTTTTTATTTCAGATTTTTCTATATTGTAGTTGTAAATATTTATTCCATATTTCATGTTAAATTTCTGTAAATGGTTAATGGCAAAATTCTATTTGCCGAATACCAAATAAAGTCATTATGAGTTGAGTTTGAGTTGAGTTTTATTCGTTAATCATATTACCAATGTTTTAAATCAACCAAATACATCATCTATCTGTAAAATCCCTCATTAACCTTCTTTACCTGTGACAATTTTTTATGCGATCAGAATCAAGTGTCGGGGAAACGACAATACGTGTACAAACTCCAGCACGCAAGGGAAATAACCTCTATGCCGAAACTTATATTGTACAGGGGAAATAACGTGGGCTAATATTGCTCAAGTAAGCAGCCAGTTGCCCCGAAGTAGTTAAACAAGGACGTTTGCACAAAAAAGTAAACCTTGCTGAAAATTATCATAAAGATAAGTTGCGGATGTAAAGTATGTAGCCCCAAATTAAGAAATTATCTTCTGTCTATCGTGGTATATCGTTCAATAAACCACAATTGTGAGTTATGAGACGCAATAAATAATCCACGAGGCGATAGCCCGAGTGGCATATTCATTTTGCCTCATGACTCAAAGCGTGGTTTATTGAACGATAAACCACGATTGAAAGAAGATTATTTCGATTCTAACATGACCAACATTTAATTAAACAATTATAAAAAGAAAACAAGTTCATACTTGGAGAAAAAACGCGGATGCAGATTATATTACCTTGAATAACTTACATACTTACAACATACAGAATGACGTCACTCTACATAGAATGACGTCACTTTACATAGAATAACGTAGATTTTACCACGCTTTCGTAACACTGTGTCATGTTAGAATTCATTGAATGACGTCACTCGATATAGGATGACGTCACTCTACATGGATTGTCGCAGATTTTACCACGCTTTCCTTTCACTGTGTTTAAAGAGCCAAAGAGGCAAATTCGCGTGTCATGTTAGAATATTAAATCAACCGTGCACTTGAAATTTAGTTTTATATGAAACTTCATTATTTTTGGTTTGATGCGAATCAATCTATTTCGTTGTCTGCGCATGTCATATTCTTCGAAGATTCGACTGTCTTATATGACGCATTACTAGCCCCGAAAGCGGGCAGACTGTAATATTATGCTCTATAAAGTAGTAATGTTGAAAATAGCTTTTATCTATATGTTTGAGGAGAAATGAGACCTGCTATAGCTCCAGATTTCTCTCAACTGCTGATCATAGCTGAGTGAATTGCACGAGGTAGCGTTTTATTGAGTAAACGTTTATTTTAGTTTTAAAATTCAAAGTAACGGTTGTCGCGTAGGAAAGTGGTTCGGTTCTGTGCCCAGGATGCCCAAATTAGATAGATGAGTATTTATAGATTGCCATCCAGCGGGAGATAATGACTTCATTTTGGAATCATCGACATGAGCTGATTGAAGAAGGTGGAAGAAATGCAGAAATCAGAACATTGGCATAGTGATATTATTAAAAGAGCAAGACTCATCCCCGATTTCAAAAAAGCTATAGTTTTTATTGTAACCTCGTTTTTCGCGTCATTACCCATATTTACACGCAGCTTGATTGAACGAACCAATATTGGACGGGACGTTACCATGGTAACGATCCTTTATTGAAATATATTTCTCAGCTCACGCTGCTTTTAGATGTCTATAGGGGTTTTTGTTAAATTGACTGTATGAATAATTTACAGGGCATTTTGGTAGGAGGCACAGTCTATCCCAGCACTAGAACGTAATTAGATTGTTATATCGTCCCCGGAAAGTATTGTTACATACTAGAGAGATATTTCACTCCTTCAACTCTCAATTTTAACGATCCTGAGAAAGATGATTTTTGAAAACATTCAGGAAAAAGGAGACAATGCTGGTAACCAGCATTGTCTCCTTTTTCCAGAATGTTTTTCCCTTTTTACCCTAGCAAATACAAATTCAATCATCAGAGCCAAATGAAGATGACTTTTTAAAATCATTTTGGTAAAAGGAGACAATGCTGGTAACCAGCATTGTCTCCTTTTCCCACAATGTTTTTTTTTAACCGGAGTAAAAACAATTTCCGTCGTTCGAACCAAATCAAAATTGTTATCTGAATTTAAATTTATCATTGATACATTTATAATTTTGTTGAAAGGAACAACTTCAAAAATAATTCGATGAACATGGTGTAGTAAGCTAAAGGGAAAAAAAAACACACAACATTTTAGAGTTACAAGTCAAAATTTAAAGAAAAACGTATAATCGTGTTGGAAGAAAGGCTAATTGGTTCTTTGTATTTTTTTCGAAACGGTAGAAATTATGAACATGTACATAAATAATAATTATTGAGCTGATTAAACCCGCATCACTCCTCTCTCTCTCTAGGAACACTCTGTTCTAACTATAATTCATTGTCTTAGACTCTTTACTAATCGACAAACGTTTGTACTCGACCAAATCGAAGGTGTATGCATACGACAACTTTCTTTGGATGATGATCTCTGTCTTGTATACGGTAGGAACATTCTTGGAAGTGGAGAAAATGCTGGTTACCAGCATGTTAACCTTTTCCTACCATGTTTTCAAAGACTTACTCTTTCAGGGTCAGATTATTTGGTGAAGACTTCGATACTGACAGAGAGTAGTGATACACCAGCAAGCTCCAGTATTTCAAGAAATCGTTGATCAAGATGTCACACATTTCACATACACAAACGGTTACAGAGAAAGTTTCTTCTTATATATAGAATGAAGCGAGATCGTTGATTAACTTTTTTTATGCCAATTTTAAAATTATAACGTTCATATCACGGCGACAGAGCAATAAATTATGGAAGTCATTGGTTGTATCGGTACTAGTTTTGGGCTTTGAAGTGTCTTGGCCGAGGCAAGAAACATGGCTTTGAGCTTCGACCGAATCTGGATTCACAGGCTGCGAGTCCTCACCTTACCATTGACCACGCATGACCCTGTCAGACCGTTAGAGCCAATAAACGGACCATCAAGAAGCTGTTACATAATTTGATACATGGTCGTTGTCTGCGCATGTCATATTCTTCGAAGATTCGACCTGTCTTATATGACGCATCACCCATTCCCCGAATGGCCTACACCGAAGCTAAACCCAAGCTTATAGCGACTGTTTTAATAAATGGCCGGTTTATGGGTTACCTGCTAGCTGATCATAACTGAATAAACCGCACCAGGTAGCGTTTTACTGAGTAAACGTTTATTTTATTTTGAATTTCAAAGTAACGATTGTCGTTTTGAAAAATTAGACCACTTATTTACCCAGAATGCCCATATTAGATAGATGTGTATTTGTAGAATGCCATCTAGCGGGAGATAATGGATACATGGTGATGCTTTACCGAAACTCGCGGGAACTTTCCTCATACATGAAGGAGTATCTACGTTATACTTGATGCATCTGCAAAAAGTATCGACTCAGGTCAGCCTGCGCAATCCGCGCAGGCTGACCTGAGTCGACCCTTTTTGCTATTGGTTAATGCGGCAAGGAGATACATTAACTTATTACCAAACGACAATATTTAAGACTTATCCGAATCGAAAGCATTTGCAGACGACAAAATAAAAGTGACTGAAAATTTGAAATTTGTTTTGTGAAGGGTAGAAAACATTGTGAGAAAGGGAGAAAATGCTGGTTACCAGCATTTTCTCCTTTTCCCACAATGTTTTCTAAAGGCTTCTTTCTAAGGGGCGTCAAAATTAGGGATTGTGTGGTAATGGGTTAAACCATTTAGCTAAGACAGTAACTGTTGTCCGCATCAAACTCAAAGACTCCGTACAAAGCTAGATAGACGAGTACATTGACCACGGTTTTGAACAGAACGCGCATATAGCGTCTTACCGTGGGTCCATGTATAAAAGCAGATGGTTAGAAAAAGAGGTTACTTGTCATGAGTAGAATCAAATACTTCTTTTTACAAGACAATTTTTTTTGACAGTGGTCTGCAAGATGAAACCAGTGTTCTACTAGTAATAATGTGATGAAAAAATATTTTAATTACCATATCAACTTGAATTACTTTATAGATAATTTCTAGGCATCGCACTCTATTGTGTATCATGTCATATTTCACGCGTTGAAAGTTACCATGGGCCAATATCAATGCAGGACACTTCCTGTTTTCACTTCATATGTAGCCTACAGCTCTATACCAAACAACAGAATTGTACCTCTGTCCACATTGAAAGCATCTGCGAGGAAAAAAAATCAGTGTTAGATTTACCGAAAATGTTAAATTTGTTTTTTTTTAAAAAAAAAAAAAAGATGCTGGTCACCAACTTTTTTAGTCCTTTTTTTCCACAGCGTTTTTAAATCTACTTTTTCTCGGGATAGTTAAAACTCAGGTCTGTGTGATATAGAGATGAGATTATGTCAATCATAAGTCGTCGATCATCGGCGTCTCTGGCCTATTTCAAACAATAACAACTAAGATTGTTGTAGAGAAACACGATCTTTATGTCAGTTGATAGACATACGGGTTCAAAGTATGACAAACTTCAGACTATTTATGACTGACGGCAAAACAAAACAAAGAAAGGTGAATCGCCAGTGTAAAAAGTTATACAAAATGTACACAACCAGATTTTTTGTCATTGTACAATATTTGTTATTATACTGCAAAGAAATTTCACGTAATCTGATTGATTAACATGCCGGCAACATATATATCATGTTCCCTGGCAAAAACCACGTAAAGCCAGTTTCCCTTTTGAGTGCCGCGTAAACACGTGCAACACAACATCCAAAATCGATCGATCACTAGACTGCACGTTTATGCATCAAACTGCACGTTTTAATGACGTCAGTAAACTGTTTCCAGTGACGTCATTTTTTACTGAACTGGGCACTCAGAGGGGAATTTCTATTTCGTCAGCATGCTCGATCCGTGAGATTATAAAACGGGAAAATTTCGCTTAACGCGCTTTGAAAGGGTATAGATTTGCACTATAATAAATTCATTGTACGGTCAGGTGATAGGAAACTTGTTCACGGCTGTGTGGAATCATGTCGCCACCTCGCCTTCGGGACTTGGAAAGACATGATTCACCACAGCTGTGAACAAGTTTCCAAGTTCCAAAGGCGAGATGGCGACATGATTCGACACAGCAGTGAACAAGTTTCCACGTTCCCTATCACCTGACCGTACAATGAATGAATTATAATGTAAAGTTTTACGATTCCAACGTGTGTAAGCGAAATTTTCCTTTTTCATGGTGTCAAGAGTTTAGAACACTGAAGAACTATAATTTCCCTTCCGAGTGTCCCAGTTCAATGAAAACTGATGCCATTTAAACCTAGCTAAACGTTATTATATCATCAAACTGATCTGATCACCTAATTTCTATAAGAATTTTGATATCACCGGACGAAGCCATGCTCAGTTTTACACCCAATCCACAAAAAAAAAAAAACAAAAAAAAACCGGAACCCAATTCTTCAAATAGTTTCTCTGGAAGACCAATCGTGAATTCCCATTATAGCTCTCGTTAGATAGAAGCCAAAGTAAAACACCAAAGTACTGAGAGAACTGACAGACAAGCGAATTCGAAACACGTGGATTTGGTAAAGATAAAACTTGGTTTGTCTCAGCACATCTTCACAAGCCAAGACCGACGATTCACGTAAACCTACCCTTGGCGGATCGAGCATGATTTTTACATTCACCCGATACGCTTTTTTATTGGATGCAGCCAGCCCTAGATGCAACGAATGAAATCACTCGTAGCATTTTATCTTTGATAAAAATAGAACAAGGTCGCTACCTTTCGAATAGAAGGTAAACATAGAAATCCACGTGGATGTCTGTTTATCGCTTCATGTGTATTCGTAAGCGGTTTGTAAAACGATATTTCATTTGCTTTTAGAAATATGATGTAAAGGGGGGATAATAACCAACATCCAATAGAGGGCGCATAGCAGGAATCTCGAAATCGGGCTCAATTAGCCAAGATAAGATCCACGTAGTGATCGTAAACTTGGCTCGCGAAGATGGCCTCAGCAAGATTAAAGAGAAAATGTTCGGCTATTGAATCTGTTCTTGTTCCACCAGTTCTTTCCTGTCCCACCCGCCTACATCCAGTTCAATCTATTGATTACTGCTCTAGGTCATTTACTTCTCAAAATGGGCAATATGGCGAAAAATTCCTGATTGTCAACTTTACTTTCAACTAAACTTTCACATTAAAAAGAAACATTTTAGGCTATCCATAAATGAAAACCAGTTGTAAACTGTTTCAAGTAGATCCATGTAAGCTTGTAATAATATACATAACATCAGGTAAGCATAACCCTGTATAACAATTACCAGATTTACCACTTAACCCTTTCCCAAACGACAAACTTTTGGACTGGACCAAATTGAAAGCATTTGCAGATGGCAATTTAACTCTTGCTGAAAAGAAGATTTCTGTCTATGATAGGGTAGAAAACATTGTGGGAAAAGGAGAAAATGCTGGTTACCAGCATTTTCTCCTTTTCCCACAATGTTTTCAAAAGGCTACAATTCCAGACCCGTAAAAACAAGGGATTGTTTGGGAAAGGGTTAATAAATACCGCTTATTCTACGCACGCAAATGATTCGACCACAAGTTGTCCATGGCTCACTTGACGATGTTAATCTCTCACCGCGAGACTACGTTTCTGTAGCATTTGCGTTAGAAGGAGTGAGTGGGGGAACGGGCAGTGACTTTCGTTTCTTCTGTCTCGCTAGTTGTATACAGTTGGAATGCCTTGTAGTATCATATCATGAAAATATAACTTCAACCCTTAACTACTGAAATAGTTGAAAATTTTTCAGCTACCATTAAGACTGTTGTTCCTTAAACAT
Source organism: Tridacna crocea (assembly GCA_943736015.1). Lineage (NCBI taxonomy): Eukaryota > Metazoa > Mollusca > Bivalvia > Cardiida > Cardiidae > Tridacna > Tridacna crocea. The sequence goes on along the minus strand of OX031057.1, from coordinate 9,878,623 downwards.
GTAACTGGAGAAAGGGAACGGCCGAATCTAAGTGATGAGAACTTGTGGCCAGACCCCTTTGCCAATGTGCATGTATCATTCCATGTACTAGAAATTGTGTTCATATATTGCTTTTGCTGACATGTACATATGTATGGCAATAAAATATGTTTAAAGTAATCCTTGAAATACGATCTAACTGAAATTTTCTGGCAAAAAAACTTTTAAAGCGGTTTGTGATTTCGCGCCTTACACTGAGACTGTCCAAGTGCTGCTTAAACTTTCTCCTCTTGAAAAGTCAGATGTCATCCCGTTTTCTTATGTACTTTTTTAGTGCTAAAGATTTATTTGATTTGTAAATAAAAAAGGGAAAAATGATTCAAAAGGGCAAAAAAAAAACAGGGAAAAAGCTCAGAAAGGAAATACCCCTTCTCATGCGCACTAGGATGCGCAAAGAAAACTACCGTTCTTTATAAAATAGTAGGCAAAGGATTTTTTCTTGTTTACATAGACCTACATGTATATTGTACTGATTTCATGGCATATGAATGAGAGCCACATACTCTGATAGTTGAACTTCTTTTTTTTCTGCAATTTGACCCCTTATCACACAATCCCTACTTTTGACAACCCTAGGAGAGAACCCTTTAGAAAACATTGTGGGAAAAGGCCAGCATTTTCTCCTTTTCCCAAATGTTTTCTACCCTTCATTAAACAAATTCCAAAATTTCAGTCACTTTTATTTTGTCTTCTGCAATTGCTTTCGATTTGGACAAGCCTAAAATATTCTCGTTTGGTAGTGAGTTAAAACATGTATTTCCTTATCAGTGTTGTCAAAAGAGCTATATATCTGAAATCTGAAAACCATCCGAGTATTAATTTTTGAGAACTTTGGTTACACGACAAATCACAATTCTTTACAAAGAGTTATAATCTTGGAATGTCTCCACGGCCCTTTGCTAAAGATTTCTCTGTGTTAGGAGCCCCAAGAGAAAAAGCTTTTGAAAACGATGTTGGAAATAGAGAAAACGCTGCAAATCATTATTTTTTCCTTTATTGACAGTACTTTCTGGCATGCAAAAGACAACTTCAATATCTAAGCCACAATTAGTTCACGTCTTGGATTTTCATAATTTCAAAATTTTGTCATTTGGTAAAGAGTGAAGCAATTTCCGTAGAAAAGAGAACATTCTACATTATAGGAGAGCACGTGACCCGATGGGAGAGGTTTCTAACACGGGAACTATCAATATTTAATGAACGTGTCGCTCTATAAGATTACTGGTCCTGTCAATGACAGAAATGCTCAAATAATTCGATTAAGACACCGAGATATTGTTCGACGATCCCTCCCACGGACTTGTGCAATTCTTTCTGTGGAAATTTAATGCTGGTACACGAGCATAGCAGGGACATACATCCACCAAGCGTTCTGAAGTGAACTCTTCGGCTAATTCCAGATATAGACAGCACAATTTCTGATGGGCTCAATTATTTTAGCAATACGTGGGGTGATAAAAAAGATCCTGGACTACCTCGTTATTTTGAAAACTACTACACATAGAATTAAAAAATATGCATAGATGAGCATCAATTATCTTGTAACTGACTGAAGCTTTCAAATGTCGTCATATTCCAGTAAGTAAAGTATGACGTCATTTTAATAAAGAGAGGGTATCTGTTTTTTTTTTTTTCCGGTGAAAGATCGAAATTTATTTCATCGAGTGAACATCATCGGTAATATTTTCACGATTGGCGCAGCCACGAGTGAAATATTACCGATGGTGTTCACGAGATGAAATAAAATTTCGATCTTTCACCGAAAAAAACGGCCACAAATATTCTATTTATTTCATGTTTTTGACCCTTTCTGAGAGGAGCTTTATCAAAATCCAGTACAGTTCTTTTCCGTTATTCCCCGTGGCGTACCCCTCCCGCATAGCAAAGCATTACAATATTACGTCACGTGCGAGAAATGTAAGGTAAATGACGTCATATTTCCATCTGGTTGTGAGGCAGCACAATTAACCTAAGCTACAAGAGCCTGAAAATCGGTATTTTCTCAGGTGGTACCAGTGTAAGATCGAAAAATATTTTCACTGATATTTCTCGATATCCTACCGGAAAGCATGATATAAAATCTTATACTGCATTAGTGATCTAAAATATAGGACGACGTTTTATTTGAGCCGAGAGTAATAATAAAGCTTTACGTCAAACTCGAAAAGTATTTGCCGGAAAAAAAGCGATTTAGAACCAGTTATTTAAAGAGGACTCTGCATTCAAGAAATCCATATTTGTACATGGAATGGATTGGTTTAGACAAGGGTGCGATACTGTTAAAGATGACACTAAATCTGACCGTTCATCAACATCAGTCGCGGACAAAATCATAACGTTTGTAGAGCATTTTCTCCTTTTCTCACAATATTTTCTACCCAATCAAAGAGAAATTGCACCATTTGTGCTATATTGAAAGTCGGTTGTAGATGCTTTCAACTCGGACAAGGCTTAAGTTTTGTCGTCTGGTAAAGAGTAATTGCATTTTGTACAAAAATTATCGAACTAGGTTAGCTTGTGCAATCCGCCATTTTTTTTTTCTTTTTTATTCTAGTTTATGGTGAATAATCTGCATGTGCAAAGGCCATGCTACCTCAGGACTCAGCTTGTCGTAATACGAAATGGATTTTATGGACCAATAGTTACATAAAGATTTGCTTGTTACGATGCATCATGGAGATGCATTAACCCATTACCACACAATCCCTACTTTTGACGACCTTGAGAAAGAAGCCTCTAGAAAACATTGTGGGAAAAGGAGAAAATGCTGGTAACCAGCATTTTCTCCTTTTCCCACAATGTTTTCTTAATTCTATAGTCTACAAAACTTTCAGCCACTTTTATTTTACCGTCCTTTACCGTGCTTGGTAAAGGGTTAATTCCACTTGTGCCAAAGCCTGGCTTATTTGTTCTAAACATCAACTTGAAGCTGTGACACACTTTTTAATATTCATTTTTTGCATCCCCTTGCCTACAACGTTACCATTGTAAAGCCGTAACACAGTCATTGTCGGACAAGAAATAGAGAATCTTTTTTTTTCGGTTTTGGATCGAAATTTATTTCATCGACTGAACATCATCGGTAATATTGTAATGAAATATTACTGATGGTGTTCACGAGATGAAATAAATATAGACCTTTAACAAAAAGAAAACGACATAAATTCTATTTATTTCATGCTTTTAACTCTTTCTGGAAGAGACTTTTTCAAAGTTTTCAATTATTGCCCGTGACGTACCCCCTCCGCATAGCAACGCATTACAATATGACGTCAAGCGCGAGAAATGTAAGGTAAATGACGTCATATTTCATCTGGTTGTGAGTCAGACGCATTTTATCGAGGTAACTGGAATATAAAAATCTGTATTTTCACTGGTCGTAACCATGAAATATCGAAAAATATTTCACCGATGTCTCGATAACCTATAGGAAAGCATGAAATAAGTCATTTTGCATTTGTTTTTCTTTTGAACGTCCATTTACTAAACACTGAAAATTGAGAAATCATAAATTACTAATGCTTCACTAGGTCTACTGTTGACTTATCATTGTATAAAATAAAGAAAAACCAAAAAATTTCCTGATGCTGACCAAATTCCCATTGTATGAGCTTCTTGTTAAACCTTTTTCTGTCATGCTTGTGCCGAGTATGCGCGCGACTAAGAGTTCTACATTTTTTTCCAAACTGAAAACCACGGCGACACCGAGGACGTCTTATCACGATAAAACGACTTATGTCAGATTTTTATTTGCAAACTGTCGTATTCATATCTTGGTCGAATGTTTAGAAAATATAAAGATGTTTTTCCATATTAGTGTAGAGTTATGCATTTCCCAGTAGTATGCCCCTAATCGATGTAAATCAGATAGAATAGAGCTACATTAAATCTGTTGGCGCCATTGAAATACAGACTCCGTTACGTTAAGTCGAATGTCGTGAAAATAATTTTATTATTCGTTGAGACATTATTTAATCATATCACTTTTTATCTTGTTTTCTCATTATATAACATAGTCGATAGAGAGGAAAAAATGAAAATGGAACATGTGAATTTAATATGTCTCCCATTTTGTTTCATCTAAAAATTTACAAAAGTTTTAAACTTAAAAAAATCCCCTTTCGGGTTCTGAGTTTCCGATTGGATTAATTTTAAAATGCATTTTATCGTCATAGGTAATTACAGAAGATAATTATTTACTTTGGAGAACTTTATAGAAACAAACATGGCAAGGAAGGGTTTGTCCAAGATCATGTCGTTGGTTTACTTCAAAAACCTCGTAACTACAGCTTGAAACAATATTCTCATATTATATTCTATGAGTATCTGTAGAATGCCATCTAACGGGAGATAATGCGTTGCTTCTCATTATCTCCCGCTAGATGGCATTCTATAAGTACTCATCTATCTAATTTGGGCATCCTGGGTACAGAACCGAACCACTTTCCTAAGCGACAACCGTTACTCTACCTCGTGCAGTTCACTCAGCTATGATCAGCAGTTTAGAGAAATCTAGAGCTAAGCAGGTCTCATTTCTCCTCATACGTATTGATAAAGCTATTTTCAACATTGCTACTTTATAGAGCGTAATATTACAGCCTGTCCGCTTTCGGGGCAAGTGATGCCGCGAAGAATATGAAATGCGCAGACAACGCATTGCTTCTTTATCAGCGGCGTATTAATATCATCCTGTACAGGATGGTGTGATGCGTCATAGTAATGTAGCATGCAAGTCGAATCATGGAAAGGAAAATGACATCCGCAGAAAACGGAGAAAGTTGTTGTAGAGGATCTACATGAGGATACGTCATCGACAGAGAGCGAAATGGTCCCATGTGGACTATCAATAGTTGATGACTGTACTATTTTATAGAATTACTTGTCCTAAAAAAGGAGTATGCCAAACTATAATTAAATCAACAGTGCATGTAGATTTGTCAACCAATCCCAAGATATACACAACACCTATCTCTATCCCTTAGGTTGCTAAGTGCGAGTCACTGACCTCTGGCGGACAGTGTAGATAAAGATCAGACTGTACAGAACGTGCAATATGATCTTGATCTACACTGTCCGATCAAGGACATCATAATTCCCCAACGATTACCTTTGAAATAGCAAAATTTGCGATGTTACTCTCGGCTTGAAAAAAATCATTTCACTTTTTTACTCTTCCAAACAATCCCTGGTTTTTACGGCCCTGAGATAGAAGCCTTTTGAAAACATTGTGGGAAAAGGAGAAAATGCCGGTAACCAGCATTTTCTCCTTTTCCCACAACGTTGTCTACCCTGCTAGAAACAAATTTCAATTTTTGAGGTATGTTTAATTTGTCGTCTGCAAGTGTTTTTAATTTGGAAAGTCAAAAATTATGTCATTTAGAAAGAGTAAAGCATGATTCGGGCTAAGATACTGGATAAAGAAAAAAAAAAAAAAAAAAGGAAAGTCGACCGTCTTTGGGATTTGGTTTATTGTTGGGTCTTCAGAACTTGCAAAACAAGTCTTGGGATTTCGTTAATTGTTGGCTCTCTAGAACTTACAAAACAGGTCTTGGGATTTCGTTAATTGTTGGCTCTGTAGGACTTGCAAAACAGGTCTTGGGATCTCGTTAATTGTTGGCTCGTTAGAACTTACAAAACAGGTCTTGGGATCTCGTTAATTGTTGGCTCTTTAGGACTTGCAAAACAGGTCTTGGGATCTCGTTAATTGTTGGCTCGTTAGAACTTACAAAACAGGTCTTGGGATCTCGTTAATTGTTGGCTCGTTAGAACTTACAAAACAGGTCTTGGGATCTCGTTAATTGTTGGCTCGTTAGAACTTGCAAAACAGGTCTTGGGATTTCGTTAATTGTAGGCTGTCTAGAACTTGCAAAACAGGTCTTGGGATTTCGTTAATTGTTAGAATTAACAAAATAATTAGAACTTGCAAAACAGTAGACAGGTTTTAGCTCGATCTTAGCTCTGCTAATTTCTTGCTGAGGGTTTTGGTGATATGCGTTTAGTCGTTCCTCTCTCATCGCTGATCACTGTTTCGATGATGGTAACGTTAGCGTAGGAAAGCAGTTGGCGGTTTGAGAAGAATATTGTACCGAGTACAGGTCAAAGAAGTCTTAGAAAAGCGCCCGCCCGGATGGCTCAGTGGTGACTGAGGGCCAGTTGGACTCATGACCTGGTGGTTGTGAGTTCGATACCCGGTTGAAGCGAACTTTCTTTCCGGCTTATTTTCGCCTCTCACCTCTGCTGAAGCATGTGAGAAAAGTAGTCAGTGGCTTTGGAAAGAAAGTGGTGTTAGTACCGGTGTGAGAAAGCCAGGAAACACATGTGCGTCACCGACCGCCATGATATGACCTTAGCTGTTAAAGTGGCGTTAAATCCAAATAGAACCAACAACTTAGAAAAGCATTGGCAGATCCACCTGATGCCACAATTTGAATAAATGACCAATGTAGGTACAATCCATTTAAAGTTCGTTTTTTATGCATTTCTATGGAAATATTTTTGCTATCTTTGCACATTATTGATAAAATACCTTTACTTCATGCTATTTAGCATTAATTCACGTTTTTTTTCGTTCGTTGATATTCGCAGAGGCCCCCTCGAAACACTTTAATACCCTCTTATACCCTCTTATACCCTCGGGCGTTAAGCATTTTTCAGGCCTCTGCGAGTAATAGAGACCTCAAAAACGTGAATTAACCCTATAATAACCCAGTCTTTTGGTTAAAAGATGAGTCTCCATTGAACTCATGGTATGCAGGAATCTTGCATTCACGTACTGCGTTCAAATCCGCGTAAAAACGGGAACGTTAAAAGTATGGTCATAGATGAAACAAAAGATGTCAAAACAAAACTACCGATACCTTGAATGTGACATACAAAGACCTGGTAGACACAAACAGTCAATAGCTTGAACACTCGCCTAGAACGTGGATGACAGCTTTTAGTCATCGCATCATACCCTTTCCAAGACGTCGAGCGTCGGCCTCGTAACCAAAAGGTCCTGAGTTCGATTCCCGGGAGCGGGTGTCAACTTTGGGATTTTTCTTCGGCCCACACATTCGGCGTGAGTACTGGTGTAGTTCCCAGGAAGCAGAATCGAGAGAGATTAGTATAAGTTGTCAGAACTTGTTTCTCAATCGATGTAAAATAAATATGTTTAAACTAATTAAACTAAATCGCTCTTGGAGTAACTGCTGCCATTTCTTGTCCATTGCTGTCTCCAGTTCCCGAAAGTTCCCTGAAGAACAATTCTTGCCTTGTAACAGGCAGTCCAAAATGTCCGATTAGCTCCAAGGCGGTTCGATTTGCACTATAATTCCTGATATTGCTTTGACCTTTTCCCAAACAATCCCTGGTTTTTACGGCCCTGAGATAGAAGCCTTTTGAAAACATTGTGGGAAAAGGAGAAAATGCTGGTAACCAGCATTTTCTCCTTTTCCCACAATGTTTTCTATCCTGCTGGAAACAAATTTCAATTTTTGAGTTGCTTTTTTTTTTCGTCTGCAGGTGCTTTGAATTTGGACCAGTCTAAAATTTTGTCGTTTGGTAAAGGGTAAATACGGAGGTGCAATCGTATTTTTGCTTATTTACAATTGAGCAATGCTGCGGCAGAAGGAGGCTCAATGCATCTCTGTGATCCACTACACCAAGCAAGCCAGCACGTACTCACTAATCCATAATATCCACTTTAGTTTAACCCTTTCCCAGACGACAAACTTTTGGACTGGACCAAATTGAAAGCATTTGCAGACGACAATTCAGCTCTTGCTGAAAAGATCATTTCTGTCTATGACAGGGTAGAAAACATTGTGGGAAAAGGAGAAAATGCTGGTTACCAGCATTTTCTCCTTTTCCCACAATGTTTTCAAAAGGCTACTATTCCGTAAAAACCAGGGATTGTTTGGGAAAGGGTTAAACATATTTATTTTACATCGATTGAGAAACAAGTTCTTACAACTTATACTAATCTCTCTCGATTCTGCTTCCTGGGAACTACATCAATACTCGCGCCGAATGTGTGGGCCAATGAAAAATCCTAAAGTTGACACCCGCTCCCAGGTATCGAACTTAGGACCCTTAGGTTATGAGGCCGACGCTCTACCTCACGACCACGGACACCACTGAGACCATTGATATCCACTTTGTTTGACAACGAACTTATTCATGAGAAAAACGGATCCATGGACATGCAGAAATTGACCAAGAGCGAAAAGTTTCGGCCCAGGTCAGCTTCTGAAAGACATATCTATGTTTTGAGAAACATTTGATATGGCGTTTGGGACACTTTCATTGTAAACAAGTTTTAAATCTTGTCGTATCGCTAAGAGCTAACATGATAAGTAATAGAACTTCTTTTGCAGTTGATAAAATGATTCTTTTCCACGTGAATTGATTTAAACGCCGTTTTAACAGCTTAGGTCCTATCACGGTGGTCAGTGCACCTACGCATGTGTATCTTGGCTTTCTTGCCGGTACTGGCACAACTTTTTTTTTCCAAGTTACTGACTATTTTTCTCACATACATCAGACAGAGGTGAGAGGCAAAGAATCGCTGGATAGAAAGCTTACCTCAACCGGGTATCGAATTCACCATCACTAGATCACGAGTTGGATGCGCTAGCCACTGAGCCACACGACAGGGCTTTCCACATCAAAAACATACAACTTTTCAGCATTATCTCCCGCTAGATGGCATTCTACAAATACACAACTATCTAATTTGGGCATTCTTAGTACAGAACTGGGCTACTTGTCTATGCGACAACACGTTTACTTTGAATTTCAATCTAAAGTAAACGTTTACTCAACGCTACCTGATGCGATTCATTCAGCTATGATCAGCAGTTTAGAGTAATCTGGACTTAAAACGGGCCTGACTTTTCCTCAAATGTATTGATAAAGGCCATTTTCTCCATTGCTACTTTATAGCGCGTATTCCTACAATCCCCACAACTGTGGGGAGAGTGATGCGTCATACCAGACATGTCGAATCTGCCAAAATTTTCACATGTACTGACAACGACTTTTCAGAATACTAAGGTCGTATTCCTTTCGCTACTCAGAACATGTTCTAGGTCAGTGGAGTATTTCGGAACACTGTGCCGTGTTCCTCAGAACATGTTTTGACTGTTCTAATCCAATCGAGGTGTATCGCACATGCTGAACGGTTGCTAGATGGCTGAAAGACGGACAACTCTTCATGGCAAAAATTGCATTTTCTTTTACGATATGAATGCCATAAATAGGCACATTGTAGACTCGACTGTGCTCTATCTCTGCAGTTAATAAAATCCTCAACTAACACAGCTAAGACAGTAGCTCTTGCAACAGCCATCATGCCAATGTACTTTCATTTTGATATGGTTTTGAATAATGTTCCGAACATGCTTCATTCAGAACATACTTCCGGAACAGTGTATTGTGTTCTGAAATATTACTTTCGCACATTCCAGAACAGCATTCCAGAACACAGAACATTGTGCCAGAACAGGTGAAAGGAATACAATACGCCCTAAATCTAATGGTATACTTAGTGCAACCATTATGTTTCACAGTGTAATCAAGTCACGTGTTGGACCAAAGCTCCATAGGACAAAAGTCCCAAAGGAAAATAGCCCCATAGAAAATGACACTATTTAAAAAGAAAATTTAAATAGCGGTGATGGTTGTTGTGTTGATTCTGTATAGAGAAATACAGTAAATCTATTTATAGAAACGGTGAAAACCTGTTAGTCAGCTTTTATGGCAACAACATAGATCTGTCGCGAGAAAATGGCCGGATGTGCATTTAATCACCAAGTTGCTTAGAGCAACATACTGACCTTTTGCGGACAATGTAGATCAAGATCAGACTGCACAGAAGGTGCAGTCTGATCTTGAATCTACACTGTCCGATAAAAAGATAATTCACCCCAAAAGATTAGTTTGAAATAACACTATTAGGGGTTTAAATGTCGATTAATGAATACGGTTTTATTTAACTTATTTGGTAGGAAAAAGCTTATCTCATTACCAAACGACAAAGTTTTAGGTTTGTCCAAATCGAGAGCATTTGCAGACGACAAAATAAAAAAAAAAAGTGACTGAAAATCTGAAATTTGTTTTGAAAAGGGTAGAAAGCATTGTGGAAAAAGGAGAAAATGCTGGTTACCAGCATTTTCTCCTTTTCCCGCAACGTTTTCTAAAGGCTTCTTTCTCAGGGTCGTGAAAAGTAGAATTTGTGTGGTAATGGGCTAACGCGTTTTCACCATGTTTGAGACCGGAAGTGAACCCTAGAGAAACAATCCTTATAAAAATACCGATACCTAACAACTCGAGGCGAAAGATTGAGCAAATAAGCAGTCCTGAAGTGATAAATGGAGAAAATGTTTGTAAAACGCATAACTATTCTCCTTATCCCACAGTATTTTCAAGTATTTCTTTTTCTGGTTCGTTTTATTTAATCTTTTACCCATTTGACACATTTGTCAACTTTTTCAAGGGACTTGTCAGACATTATGGATCAGCGACACATTTTTGTATTAGTAGTAAAAGTAATGATGGCTGTAGTAATTATGGTAGTAATTATGGTAGTAGAAAAAGTAGTAGTAGTAGTAGTAGTAGTAGTAGTGGTAGTAGTAGTAGTATGACAGCAGGAAAAGAAGTCTCTAATGTAGTATTAGTGGTAGTTAGTAGTTTGGTTCACGGTTACACCGGCACCGTTTGAAACAGAATTGATCGACGTTGTCTGCGCATGTCATATTCTTCGGAGATTCGACTGTCTTATATGACGCATCACTACTAGCCCCGAAAGCGGGCTGACTGTAAATATTACGCTCTATAAAGAAGCAATGTTGAAAATAGCCTTTACGTATCAATACCTTTGAGGAGAAATGAGACCTGCTTTAGCAACAGATTTCTCTAAACTGGTGATCATAGTTGAGTGAATTGCACGAGGTAGCGCTTTATTGGGTAAACCTTTTTTTTTTTATTTTAAATTCAAAGTAACGGTTGTCGCGTAGGAAAGTGATTCGGTCCTATACCCAGGATGCCCATATCAGATAGATGATTATTTATAGAATGCCATCTAGCGGGAGATAATGAATTGATCGATCCATATCATAAGAAAAATTGATTGCTAGATCTGTTTGGCCTGCAAGACGCGAAAAGGGCCACTCAGACACTTGCGTATAGTATCGTCTCGGATCAGCTTGCGCCGTCCGCGCTGGTTAACCTTTTATCACATAATACCGACTTTTAACGCGCCTGTGAAAGAAGCCTTTTGAAGACATTGTGGGAAAAGGAGAAAATGGTGGTAACCAGCATTTTCTCCTTTTCCTACAATGTTATTTTTCCCTTTCTAAAACAAATTTCAAATCTTTAGTCTTATTTATTTTGTCGACTGCAAATGCCCTCAGTTTGGACCAGTCTAACATTTTGTCGTTTGGTAAAGAGTTAATCCGAGACGGCACAGTACGACTACATTAGACTTTATTTTGCCCTACAGTCGACTGGCTCATAAGAGATATTACATAATAACGAATGTGCCGTTTGGGATTAGTTTGTGCAGACTGTGCCGGCTAATCAGAGGCGACACTTTACGTATATATCCAAACACCCCTTTTCGCGTGATGCAGGTCAATTATAGTGCATTACGAACATGCATCATGCCCCTTTTTTGGAGCGACACTTATTTGTATTACCAGTAGGCTTGAGAGAGCGAGCGGGTGAGAAAGGGAGAGAGAGAGAGGGAGAGAGAGATTTCAGAAGAACATAAATTAGGTTTGAGGGTGATGTCAACTATGCACTCTGAAAAACGATTAAACGATTACACGAACAGTCCGTACACCCCTCTAAAACCTGCTTAGATCAGTAAAAACCGATATGCCGCGTTAATGGACCACTTTGCCATATATGGCATGTGTAATAGTTAAATAATCCTTAACCGCATAGGACAGTGATATCGGTTGATGACACGCCGGCTAGACACACGCGAAACACATATGTGCATAGGATTCTGTTATTTACTTTCATGTTTAGCGAGGTAATGGCTTGCTGGTGTTGTCTGAGTTACGTGAGTAGATACATATGTCATCAATGTTTGTTGTTGTGGAAAAATATTTTCAGTTTCAGTCAAACGGTAATATTGGACAAGAAACGAGAGTTAAAGTAGAGATGATGGGCGCATGCGCCGTGACTCGTGACGTGGTATGGGCTAAAAGCGAAGTGAACGACACATTTCTGAAACAGGACCTGTGTTCTGTCTGTACAATATAGAAGGACCGTTTTGCTGAGTTTGACCACTGTCAAGGATCGACTTTTCACAGAGGTATGTGAATAAATACTGTGTATATTGTGCGTGTAATAGCGTGTTTTGTTTTTTGTCATCGATAACATGTATGGTACTGCTCGTTCCTCTCCTTTTGGTTCCGCAAAGGTTGCCTGTATTATTGATTATTTTTTCGGCAGTTGAAAATTCTCGTTGGAAATAACATATGGAGAAAGTAAACGAAATATTCGAAAAATTATTTGACTGTGCATGTGAATGACCAGATACTAACAGTGTTTATTTCTTGATAGACATGAGTGAGGATGGTGAGATGGGCGTGTCAAACGGAAGTAAAACATTTCAGGGTACGGAAGTAAATCAGCTGACTTGCAGAACCGGAAATATCTAAATATCGTAACTGATATGAAACTATTTCATTAATCATTTTCAGCGTTTTTTTTTCCTATACTGATATTCCAAAAGAGCGACCCTTTCGTTCTGTTTTTCACAATAATGCTAACGTTTGATTGTAGCAATATTGCACAGTTTTATGAACTCTGGACTGGATGGGATCAGGGTCCGTATTTCCCATCCATTCTGAAGAGCATTATTTGGCTAGTGCTTCAAGATTTTCTAACTGTGAAAGTAACAGAACTTCTGATTGGCTTAACCATTTGGTTTAGCCAATCAAAAATTCTGTTACTCTCACACTGACAAAATTTTGAAGAGTTGTTAAGAATTGTTGGTGAATACAGACCCAGGTTTCCTACCGCTCCCCAATGGGATTGACTAATCACCAAACGACAAAACTTTAGACCGATTTTACAGACGACAAGTTAAATTCAGTGCAAAGTATCTGATTTGTCTTAGAGGTTGAAGAAACCATTGATGGATTTTTTCCCCATATTTCCCCACTACGTTCCAAGCCATCTTCATCAGGGTTGTTACAACTAAGCCGAGCTCCAGATAGAGGGAGTGGTTTTGATTTCAAAATAGAAAATATCATTTACTATGCATTAAACCCTATATTGTGGATATTCATCAGAATTGTCTCATCCAGACGATTCTAATGAGTACCCACAACATGGGATTTGAAAGAGAAATAACGACTTTAGGAAAAAATGATCACGCCCTGTTGTCTGGGGCTCTACTAAGCTTTTTTTTTTTGTAAAAAATTGACTCTGTGTGACAAAATTTTGTACCTGTTCAGTTATAGAGCACTTTCAGGAAAATGAGACAACACATTGGATGTGCATCACGTAATGATATTTGTCTGTAAAGGAGTGAAAAACATTGAGATAAAAGTAAAGAATGCTTGTAACTAGCTTTTATCCAATGCTTCCAGAAGCCTTCAGTGTCGTAAATCCTTATCCCACTAAATAAACAAAATGAAATTTTTTAAGCCGATGGTAAAAAAAGCTTAATATTTCTACTTTAATATTTCTACTTTAAAGGTATATTTTGGGAGGAAAATATCTCCATATCGGACAGTGTATATCAAAGATCAGACTGCACGTTCTGTGCAGTCTGATCTTGATCTACACTGTCCGCTAAAGATCAGAGTCACACTTTAGGAGCCCAGAGGGTTATTTTGTTAGGAAACAATTACTGTATAATTACAGTCGTGGTTTCACTATCAGATCTCCTTCTGTCGAGTTTTTCACTGCATAATATACAGTTTAGTCCCTTCATTCTCCCAATCTATAATCCAAAAAATATGCGATGTGTGTGCATTTATTAGTTTGCAGTTTTCATGAACTCCAGCCGAACCCCTATAGCTCAATCGGAAGCAAGCGGGACTTTTAAAACACGGGGTACAGGGTTAGATCCCTGGCTATGACACCTGGCTCGGCCAATTTCTTTCCGAGGATTAATGATCGTCACTGCGACAGGATTTATTCCTCTTCTACCGTTGACCATTGTTTCCAAGATGATCACGTGGGAAAGCAGCCAGTGACTTGGATAAGGAAACTGTGCGAAATACTGGTAAAAGAAACTTCAGGAACGCGTGGAAAGATCCACTGGCCGGCGCGATATTACTGAATTACGGTTGAAAATGGCATTAAACATTATGTACAATTAATCAATCGATTCCTGAACTTGAACGCAAATCACCATCAGTACTTTGTAATGTCGGAAATCAGGATGAGCGGTGCTGCATGCTCAAGAAAAGGGGTTGTCATGGGTGAGTCGATACTTTTATGCTCTCTGTAAACTTGGTCTTGGACCATCCTACCTTCAGATTCAGGCGTAAATGGAATATGGCTTGCAACACGGTAAAAAGACATTGGGACATTTGCGTAAAGTGTCGTTTCGGATCAGCCTGCGCAGTCCGCGCAGGCAGATCCAAAACGACACTTTCCGTCTTAATGTATTTTTTCTGTTTTATGCAAGTCTACTGAGGGAAAAAATCTAATGTAGTCGTAAAGTGCCGTCTCGGATCAGCCTGCGCGGATTGCGCAGGCTGATCCGAGATGGCACTTTACGCAAATGTCCGAATGCCCCTTTTCATGTGTTCCATAATTAATGTGACGACTTGTTTTTGATAACGAGTCACGGAGATCCATGGATCCCTCTTGTGTCAGTATACCTGTATATTCTTGAATGATTCACCCAGGGCACGCTAAACTGGAGTTGTTAAGCATATTTTAACCAATTTTAACCCTTTACTCCATAGATACTCATTTCTACACATTGCTTTTAGGAGCCTTTGGAAAACATTGTGGCAAAAGGTGAAATTGCTCGTGACGAGCAATTTCACCTTTTGTCAAAATGTTTTCTGTGTTATCAAGACGGCTTCATTATTGCTGTTATTTAGGGTCAATTAGAGATGCTGTAGGAATGTCCTATAGGGTAAAAGGTTAACAATTTACCAAACAATTCCTGGTCTTTTACTACCAAGAGGACTAAGCCTTCTGAAAACATTGTGGGAAAAGGAGAAAATGTTGATTATCAACATTTTCTCCTTTTCCCACAATGTTTTCTACTCTTCTAAAGTCAAGTTTCAATTTTGTCGTGCGCAAATGTTTTCAATCTGGACAAGTCTAAAATTTTGTGTTTTTTTAAAGAGTAAAGAGAGGAGAAACGTGACCTGTCACACGAAGACTCGCTTTTAAATCGTTCTATCGCACATATATATACGTGATCAAGTTACCCATATACTTACATGCATAAATACTGTTACATAGACATGGGTATTTGATGACGATTATATACACTTATCGTCAAACTAAAGCTGCTTTGTATTAGTAGTCCTGAATCATGTCAATGGCGTAAACTGCTGTTCCAAAAAGACTCGTACAGTGAAAAAAAAAAAAACTCAAACATTTACAAAACGTTACGCATCCATGTACATATATATGTACACTAATAAAAAAAGTCCAAAAAATTTACTTACATGTTCATTTATATTCATGCTATTAGTCCACAGCCTTTGAAGTTCCATAGGTCCATATCAAGGTCGAAACACCGAAATTTTCCAACCTCGATCGGCGGACACCTCCGACACCGTTACTTAAAATATTATAGTAGGATATTTAGCCCATCTTATGGACGCAATGGTAGCAGTACACGGTTTGTCGGCTAAACTCGTCTCGGTCCGCCATACGCCGAACTGAACTTCCTCAAACAAAGGTCTATATAGTCAGCCTGAAATTATAAGGAGCACTTAAATGCAACAGCACAATCCTAATTCTTTAGATTTTGTCAATAAATCATGTTCAAGTTGTGAAATAGTGATATCAATGATCAATATAAGCAAGTGACATGGTTGGAAAAAAACTGAAAAAAATTGCCATTTTAGCCTATATTCCAAAATTCACAAAATCCAAACCCAGGGAGCTAGCCTGAAAATGCCAAGCTGAATTGAAACTCCAAACAACACATAATCTGGGGATAAAATCCAAAATAGCACTTTACCATGCCGTTTTTTCGCAATCTTTCGTGCCCTGACCCTACCCTTGTTTTCTCCCCTAAAAACAGCCGCTCGCTCCGTGACCCCTCACTTTCGCATTTGGGGTCAAAACTATAGAACAAAGAAGGAAAGGTCATGACCCCCTGTTTCACATACAAATTAAATGCTTCTTTTCCTTAATCTAACACAATTCATGGGGGTAATAACTACTCTTCTTATCAAAATTGCATTAAAAACCTACCTTACTCACTTATTTCTAATTTTGACCCTGGCCAATTCGAAGCAAACTGTTTACTTGTGCCTTAAGGCAGAAATGAATTTTTTCAAAAATGCCAAAAAACACTTTAAACAGTCTAAACAAGTAACTTGCCTTGTTACTCACTGATATAAACCAGCAGAATGGGACTCAGTTACACAGAACTCATTTCAAATGGATTCTTAACCCTTATGCAAATAAGAATATTTTACCCCATTTTACTGGCAATTTGAGCTCAAAGACAAGTCTTAGGAGAAGAACTTGAATTTTACTTCCACAACCTCAGGCAAGATTCTATTGTCTTTCTGGACATTAATCTTACCTCAGGTACTTGTACAGTTGCAAAACCACTGGTTCTTCCCTATCTTGGGTTCCATTTCTGTTAAAACTGTCACTTCTCTTAACATACCATGCCAAACTGCCTGTTTGTTACATTAAAAAAATTCTAATAATTAGAATTTTAGAAACTGCTTCAACAAGTTAAAGACATGAGCAACTTGCAAAACATATGAAAAACAAATATAAGACAAAAACTGAACCCTTTTATATGACAAGTGATCAACATTGAGGCATAATTTGTTTGGACACAAATGTACATATATTTGTAACGACAAAGCTGAATCAGACTTTTCTTGACAAAGTATGTAAGTCGATAAACCAGCAGTTTCGAACTTTTAATGTAAACCGAGACTAGGTATACGCCAAAGCCACATATACCGGTCAGGACGGTCCTAACTACACATTCGTCATGGCCCAGAGACTCGTCGGATAGAACATTTCGGTCCATGACGACTCTTTTCGGACACAATAGAGAACTGAAGAATGCTCTGACCATGTAGGTATGTAGATCTGTTCCCCCAATATCAGAAATGGTCTAAATCCACCAGAATTGCCTAAATCATACTGGTTTCAAGCAAAACATCTCTGGAAAAGTACAAAAATAGCGAAATCAGGCAACATGACGTCAAGCGCCAAATTCGCCAAATTTGCATTTTTCCGAATGTCGACTTACCTCCCTTCTTTGAATCAATATCAGCCGAAATTCACAATCTTAGGATCAACTTGAATACTATTTTCAGTCTGGGAATTGATGGAATTACTAGACTAAATGCAATTTGTGGTCAAAATACAAACTTTATAAACTGCCACTTACCTTAAGGTAGCAGTACACGGTTTGTCGGCTAAACTCGTCTCGGTCCGCCATACGCCGAACTGAACTTCCTCAAACAAAGGTCTATATAGTCAGCCTGAAATTATAAGGAGCACTTAAATGCAACAGCACAATCCTAATTCTTTAGATTTTGTCAATAAATCATGTTCAAGTTGTGAAATAGTGATATCAATGATCAATATAAGCAAGTGACATGGTTGGAAAAAAACTGAAAAAAATTGCCATTTTAGCCTATATTCCAAAATTCACAAAATCCAAACCCAGGGAGCTAGCCTGAAAATGCCAAGCTGAATTGAAACTCCAAACAACACATAATCTGGGGATAAAATCCAAAATAGCACATTACCATGCCGTTTTTTCGCAATCTTTCGTGCCCTGACCCTACCCTTGTTTTCTCCCCTAAAAACAGCCGCTCGCTCCGTGACCCCTCACTTTCGCATTTGGGGTCAAAACTATAGAACAAAGAAGGAAAGGTCATGACCCCCTGTTTCACATACAAATTAAATGCTTCTTTTCCTTAATCTAACACAATTCATGGGGGTAATAACTACTCTTCTTATCAAAATTGCATTAAAAACCTACCTTACTCACTTATTTCTAATTTTGACCCTGGCCAATTCGAAGCAAACTGTTTACTTGTGCCAATGTACCAGTGTGCTATTTTTAGTAACGGTGTCCACTGATCGAGTAATGAGTTCTGGTCCTATGTTAGAGAACAATTAAACTTCAGTGGGCCATGGTTATTCAGACGTGTATAATATTTAATAATGAGTTTGTTCATAAAACGACTCATGGAGCTAATTATTCTCTCAAACAGGGAGTGACTCATACCTACATATATATTAATGCTCTGTTACGTAACGAACTCGTACATGTATATATTTGCAATGCATAAAAGCTACATGAATCCCAAACTCTTATACATATGATGATGGTGATGTTGGAATGAGCCAAGAGCATGGAAAGAACATTGTGCGAAAAACTTGTTAATAGTAATCCTAGTACCTTATGGATAGGTGCATTTGCCGCTGTGATAACACTCGAATAACGCTAATGTCTGAATGCCCCTTTTGCGTGTTGCAGACCATTTGTATGTGACTTTTACAATTCTGATATCTGCAGGCATTGTAAATTTTAAGCCATTTCAATTCTGGTGTATATGCGCCGCTTGGCAAAGCTCTTATTTGGTATGTTTACAATATACTACTTCCTCAGGGTAGGAAACACTTTCCATATTTTGCTTAAAGGGTATAACGTTTTACTAAAAAAGCATTCAGTTTTCTACGACCCGGAGTATGACTGCCTTTCAAAACATTGATGGAAAAATAGGCAGTGCAGGTGACCAGCATTTTCTCCTATTCTTGCATTGTTTTGTCCTCTTTATGAGACTTAGTTCGTGTTTTAGATAACATTTGATTTAGGATCTGCAAATGCTTTAAGTTTGGACGAGTTTGAATTTTTACCAAACGACAAAATTTTGGGCTAGTCAAAATTGAAAGCATTTGCAGACGACAAAAGTAATGTGAATCAAAAATTGAAATCTTATTTGGAAAAGGTAGAAATCATTGTAGGAAAAGGAGAAAATGCTGGTTACCACAATGTTTTCAAAGGCTTTCTTTTTCAGGGTTTGTCCAAATTGAAAGCATTTGCAGACGATGAAATAAAAGTGACTGAAATCTGTTTTGGGAAGGGAAGAAAACGTCGTGGGAAAAGGAGAAAGTGCTGGTTACCAGCATTTTCTCCTTTTCCCACAATGTTTTCTAAAGGCTTCTTTCTCAGGGTCGTGAAAACTAGGGATTTTGTGGTAAAGGGTTAACCCTTTACTCCATAGATACTCATTTTGACGTATCAACAACAGACAGCTTTTGAAAACATTGCGGGAAAAGGAGAAATTGCTCGTAACGAGCAATTTCTCCTTTTCCCACAATGTTTTCCACTCAATCAGATATTTGTATCCTAGTTTGTTCATATTTTTGACATCATATCTTTATTTGCTGCTGAAATGGAAGAGCCTCAAATTTGCATATGAGGTAAAGGGCTAAGGAGGAAAATTACGAGGTAGAAAAACAAGAAATACCTGGATTCATGGGTGAATTAATTCGTTGCTGGGTGTTTAACTACTTGAAATGTAGCTGTCGAGTTTTTGTCCAATAAAATTGCTCATAGCTGGACGGTTTTGCATAAAAGACGGTGTTTACCCTTTCGGCGCAATTGAACGAAAATGAACGAAAAGTGGCGAAAGGAATATAGGAATACTGCTTTGGTGATGGCATATATTTAAGCATAGAACGTGCAGTTTGATCTTGTATATTTATGCCATCGGCTCCTTACGTACAGCCTCAAAGATAAAAAGAATTTCAATGAATTGTAATTTTGGCCGTAGAAAGATGTCACGTTTATATCGAAACTAGTTTGCAGTGGGTGAAACATAACTCTTTACCACACCATCCCGAGTTTTGGAGACTGAGAAAGAAGCCTGTTGGAAACATTGTAGGAAAAGGAGAAAATGCTGGTAACCAGCATTTTCTCCTTTTTCCACGATGCTTTCTATCGTTTTAAAGACAATATGTACCATTTTAGCAATGTTGAAATCATCGACTGTAAATGCTTTCAATACGGACCAGTCATTTTTTTTTTCTTTTGGTTGAGTGAAGAGTTTTAACGAAATTTAAGTAAGAGAAATCAAACTGGTATTCAATGCTATTGACTTGGTCGTGGAAACAATTTGTAGGGGATTGTCGTGAGTGGGGGTGGCTGAATCTTCCCTTAACCCTTTCCCAAACAATCCCGGGTTTTCAAGGTCCTGAAAAAGAAGCCTTTCGAGAACATTGTGAGAAAAGGAGAAAATGCTGTTAACCAGCATTTTTTCCTTTTCTCACACTGTTTTCTACGCTCCCAGGCCAAATTCCAATTTCTGAGTCAAGTTTTGTTGTCTGCAAATGCTTTCAATTTGGACTAGTCTAAAATTTTGTCGTTTGGTAAAGAGTTAATCGTCTGATTTTAAGACTTGCGTGTTATGTTTATTTTTGAAATCAGAAAGGTAGAGACACTAGATGAGATAAAGATAGTCAAAGAAATGATCATCATTCGTTTTCTCTCTCTCACTCTTTCTTCCAACCTCCCTTTCTCTTATTCGTCATTTGTCTATCTGTCTGTTTGTCAGTATGTCGACCTTCCTACCTGTCTAATCTGCCTGCCTGCCTGCCAGCCTGCCAATCCGTCTGTTTGTCGAGCCCCGGTAGCCATGTTGGTCGCTAGTTCGACCCCTTGCTGGTCCAAATTCTTTACGAGGATTGATGATAGTCATTGCGACAGAATTAATTTCTCTCTCACCACTGACCATTGTTTCGACTACAGTAATGCGGGAAAGCAGCCAGTGATTTGGAATGAATATTGTGCGGAGTATTGTGAAAGAAACTCTAAAAAGCATGGATAGGTATACTAGTACCCGCGGTATAACTGAAATAATGTTAAAATGGCGTTAAGCATCATACAATCAATGTATCTCGCTCTCTCACATCGCTGTCTGCGCATTCCATATTCTTTGAAGATCCGACTTGCCTGCTGTGACGCATCACCCGTCCCATAAGCTGGGGGAAAAGTAGGGCTTACTCCAAAGCTATTACCTAAGCCTGTAGGGGCTGTTTTGACCCTTTCCCAAACAATCCCTGGTTTTTACCGGTCTGGAATAGTAGCGTTTTGAAAACATTGTGGGAAAAGGAGAAAATGCTGGTAACCAGCATTTTCTCCTTTTCCCACAATGTTTTCTACCCTATTATAGACAGAAATCATCTATTCAACAAGAGTTGAATTGTCGTCTGGAAATGCTTTCAATTTAGTCTAGTCCAAAAGTTTGTCGTCTGGGAAAGGGTTAATAAATAGCCGGTGCGTAAGTTACATGCTAGCTGATCTTAGCTGAACAAATCGCACCAGGTAGCGTTTTATTAATTAAGTAAACGTTTATTTCAGTTTAAAATTCAAAGTAAATTTGTCGCTTAGAAAAGTAATTGCTGTTCTGTACCCAGAATGCCAAAATTAGACATTATCTCCCACTAGATGGCCTTCTATAAATACCCATCTATCTAATTTGAGAGAACCGAACCACTTTCCTATGCGACAACCGTTACTTTGAATTTCAAACTAAAATAAACGTTTACTTAATAAAACGCTACCTCGTGCAATTCACTCAGCTATGATCAGCAGTTTAGAGAAATCTGGGACTAAAGCAGGTCTCATTTCTCCTCAAACGTATTGATAAAAGCAATTTTCTACATTACTATATACTTTATAGAGCGTAAGATTACAGTCTGCCCGCTTTTGGGGTTAGTGATGCGTCATATAGGACAGTCGAATCTTCGAAGAATATGACATGCGCAGACAACGCAAAATTAGATGGAAGCATATTAATTTGGTAAAACGCCAGCTAGCGGCATAGCTCGCCGGATACAGGGAGTGTCCCATGCACTTCCTTCGTTTAGACGTTATACCAAGTCCATGTACATGAAATTTATGGATATGTCAGCTAGTCCCCAAAATTTAGTTATTGAACCCTTTTCCCAAAAATTCATTGCCTCAAAGACTTGTGAAATAAGTTGGGGGGAAAACAACGGTAAATCAGCAAGTTGAAAAACACACATACACACACAGAGATAGCGGGAAATAGAGAAATTGCTGGTATCAGCATATTCTACTTTTCCCACAATGTTTTCCGTCGTTTTTTTTTTTAAACAAATCTTCTACTTTGGTTGACTGGTTGACATTTAATTGATAATTAATTGTAAATGCTTTCAATTTGAACAAGGCTACTTTTCTGTAATGTAGTGAAGGGTAAACTTTTTACCAAAATTTCAATGACAAAATTTTAGACTGGTGAGTGGTCCAAACTGAAAACATTTGTAGACAAAAATTAAAACGTGGCTCAACCCTTTACCACACAATGCCGACTTTAGACGCTCCTTGATAAGAAGTATTGAAAACTTTGTAAGAAAAGGAGAAAATGCTGGTCACCAGCATTCTTTCCTTTTCCCACAATGTTTTCTACCCTGTCAAAGAATACTCATTTCATATGAGCCACATTGAAACCGTCACCAGCAAATGCTTTTAATTTCGGATAGGTCTAAAATCTTGTGTGGTCACGAAAGGGTTAAATGATTACAACGAGAGAAATATGTGGGAAAAGGAGAAAGCGTCGACATCCAGCTTTCCATCTTTCTTCAATGTTTAAAAAGCCCTTTTCTTTAGGGACACTATAACTCGGAATTCTGGGCTAAAGGATTAAGCGACTGTTATCATGTTCCGTGTTTATGTTCCGTCTTTCCTTTCGCAATATTCTGAAAACATTTCGTTTTTAAATCAATGTTCGTTTCATTTCAATAGTAGCATAAGGGTGGGTAGTTTTAACTCTTACGTTTAAGTACGTGTACTAAACGACAAAATTTTAGACTTGTCTAAATTGAAAGCATTTGAAAGCATTTGCAGACGACAAAATAAACATTACCCAAAACTTGAGACTTGACTATAGAAGAGTAGAAAACATTGTGGGAAAAGGAGAAAATGCTGGTTACCAGCATTTTCTCCTTTTCCCACAATTTTTTCAAAGGCTTCTTCCTTTGGGTGGTGAAAACAAGGTGTTGTTTGGTAAAAGATTGAAGGCTTGAAAAATGTTCATTGAACCGTGCATGATTGATCCGAGATCAGACTGTACGTTCTGTGCAGTCTGATCTTGATATACACAGTCTTCAAAATTGTGCAGATTGGTGCGTAGCAGCAATGAGTCAAAAGAAGTTCAAAGTAATCCTGGACCAAAACAAAGCCATTTATATCCACCTCTACGAAACGTAGTTTTGGAAAACACCATAGAAAAAGAGAGAATGCCGGTGAACAGAATTTCCTTTTCCCCCACAACGTTTTCTACCGTTCTACCGTTGCTAGGTGCAACTTATTTGGCCCTTTGCAAAGAGTGTAGATCAATCATAAGGACCCCCCCCCAAAAAAAAAGAACACTTTGAAATAGCAAATTTTGGGCATTAACATTCGGCTTGAAAGTTTCATTTCACTTATTTAGCAAGGTAAGGGTGAAAAAAAGTCTTTTTTGGGGGGTGGGGATTCCTGAACTAGCCTCGTTTTACATACAAGTGACCCATCACGCAAATAGGGACCTTCTGGGAACTGCGAAAAATATCAACCCTGGTCAGACTGCGCGAATCGCGCAGGTTGACCAGGTTTGACACTTTTCGCTTTTATGACATTTTCTGTATGAAAAGTGGTCATTGAACCTTGTCATAAAATCATTTTTAGATAATCATCTTAAACTGGCATGCACTATCATTGATTTGTTTTCAATTTATTGATGAACAGAATTCCCAGATGGTCCCTTTGTGCTTGATGGGTCACACACATACATGTATCATACGCGATTAGCAGTATCAAGGGAGGTAAGCAATCAACAATTCTACTGTTATTCGTTTCGAAGTCGTTCCTTTCGGAATGTTCGAATGATTTTTAAATTAATTTTGCGCCAGTCACATTAAGCTCGCTAATTTCCGCCATTACACGAGTAACGTTATTATCGAGGCATTGACGAGGACTAACAGACGTTTAATTGGATTATAAAAGATACTTATACTTTCCTCTGTGGAGAGGCATTGAAACGCAATTTAATTCTGTACCAGACGACAGGGTTTCCAAGTAATTTGAAAACCTTTGCAGACGATATAACAGAGCTCCAGAACGAAGGAGTGATTTTGATTTCAAAACTGAAAATATTAATTATTCTCCACGAAACCCTATGTTGTGGGTGTTCATTAGAATCGTCTCAATGAGACGATTCTAATGAGTACCCCTAACATAGGGTTTCGAAGAGAAATAATGGATTTAGAATACGATCATTTCCTCTTATCTGGAGCTCCGGATATAAGCAACAATCGAAACTAACTTATACAAACTTTTTAGCTTGTGTCACAAACGTTTCACAGTCCATGTCATTCGGTAAACCTCGGATGATCCGATGAACGGCTGTCATTGGCTATCATTCGGCAAACTTCGGATGACCCGTTGAACGGCTGTCATTGGCTATTATTTGGCAAACTTCGGATGATCCGTTGATCGGTTGCCATTGGCTATCATCGGGCAAAC
This sequence comes from Tridacna crocea, assembly GCA_943736015.1. Taxonomy (NCBI): domain Eukaryota; kingdom Metazoa; phylum Mollusca; class Bivalvia; order Cardiida; family Cardiidae; genus Tridacna; species Tridacna crocea. The sequence goes on along the minus strand of OX031057.1, from coordinate 9,853,866 downwards.
ACCGGGTGATCCCGCTGATCAAGTCTCTTGCCTGACATTCGGCAAACGTGTGGTCGTTGCGGACAGTTTGCGTTGGTCGTTGTGTGTTTTTTTGTGACCATTTTTGTAAAGGCGTCTGTGTTGGTCCTTCTTAGGTTTCTGTGTTGGTCGTTGTGTGCTTATTTTTACGTTGGTCTTTGTGTGATTTCTGTATGGTCGATGATACCTTTCTCTGTGCGGTTTTTGTCTTGTTTTGTTTTGTGGTATTTGTCGAAGACGAAAGCCAGGTTTTTTTTTGTTCCAAAACCAGTTGGTCCCATGGCTTGTTCATCCCATGATTGGGCACTACTTCATGTGATTGGGCATGAATATTTATATATCGAAATAATTGATTGTAATGTTGGGAATTAAATGCTAACGGCCAAGATATTTTAAATCGTACTTTTCAGCTAAAACTTCATGGATTCGATTTATTCACATGATTTCTCTTTCTATCCATCGTGCATCCTACTGTCAGGAGACATTTCTCCTGACTCCTCATAATCAAAGGGAGACCACCGATACAAAATGAACCTTAATTTAGTCAAGAGTACTCTTTTTTCAACCAAAAAGGTATTCATTTGCTAAGTAGGTTGACTCTCAAGCCAATATTTGAATAATATTTTTACTACTAGTATCAAATTATGAATTCCACACAATTGCTTTCTTGACAAACACCACTGCAGCGTTCTCAACGCTTTGATTATCTTTGTCGGGTTTCTAAATTGGACTAAAGCAATAGCTGTTCGTTCTCATTATAATACAAAATAACTGTGGGTACAGGAGAAAATGCAAAAATGCATTTTGTTCATGAGAATCAACCTGTAAAACATACATAGGCCGATATTGAGTTCCCATAGAAGCAAAACATATTAGAATTATATCCTCACTAAGCGAGCACCTGCCCGAAGCGAGTATGTCATGATTGTCCCATAGGTACTGCGTTTAACCCTTAGGCTGCTAAGCGCGACCCACTGACCTTTTGCGGACAGTGTAGATCAAGATCAGACTGCACAGAACAGGCAGTCTGATCTTGGATCCACACTGTCCGATAAGGGGATATAATTCTTTAAAAAACAACTTTGAAATAGCAATAACTGAGCTTTTGCTATCGAATTGAAAATTTTGCTTTAGTTATTTAGTAGGATAAGAGTTAAGACTTTCAATACGTTGCCAAACTAATGGCGGATAAAAGAATGTGGAGCTGGGGACTTTTGTCTACGTTAATCTCTGAGAGTTTTCACCGTTATTGGGATCAAGGGACCGAAATTCAGTGAGAATTTACATTATCTCGAATTATACAGAGGTAATAAAAACAGGCTCTTCTCTCCAACGATCCACTCTTGTACCGCCTCGTTGAAGCAGCGTAGCAAGGCGTACGCCCGCACGTGGCTAGACCTATAGCCTACGCCCGTAGGCCTGTACACATGTATGCTCGTGGAAATTGTACATCTGTAGATAGGGGTCTACAGATTTGTTCGGCCGTGCGCCTGTGCACCTTTTCGCCCGTAGGACCATACGCCTAAGCCTGTTTTTATTAAGGGCAATGACATAAAGAGTTGGGAAAAGGGAAAAATGACAGTGTTTATATTTGTGGTGACGTTTTCTACATTTGAATCTTTTTTTGGAGGGGGGGGGGGGGGGCAAAACAGAGAAAATGCTGATAACTGACAGTTTTTCTTTTCTCAAAATTTTCCTACCATTCTGAAAAAAAAAAGTTTCGATTTTTGAGTCCAAGTCATTTTATCTTCATCGAATGGGCCTTGCCCAGTTGAAAAGATAATAAAATGCATCTGTGAAGGCTATAGCCCAAGTCAGCCTGCACATGCAGTCCGCTTAAGCTGACTATCGTCAACAACTTTTGTTACAGGTCAATTTTCTGTATGTGAGAGGACCACTCTGCCTCATGACTCAGTAGGTAATTAGACGAAATGGATTTTAGAGATCTTTCATTAACCCTTTACCAAACAATGCCTGGTTTCTACGACCCAGAGATAGAAGTATTTTGAAAGCATTGTGGGAAAGGGAGAAAATGCTGGTAACCAGCATTTTCTCCTTTTCCCAAAATATTTTCTACCTTATCAAACAAAAACTGCATTATTGAGCCACACTGAAATTGTCGTCTTCGAATGCTTTCAATTTAGAGAGGTCTAAAATATTGTCGTGTGTTAAAGGGTAAAGCTGTGCTGGTTGATTAAGGAAATTAGACAAGTCCCCTTTAACTCTAAAGCGGTCAAAGAAATGAAACGAAAAAAAAATGTTGCAATTTTAGAGTCGACTTCAGCGGCGAAAAATACCGTATCGGACAATGTAGATCAAAGATCAGACTGCACGTTTTGTGCAGTCTGATCTTGATCTACACTGTCCGCTAAAGCGCCCCGAGTCACACTTAGCAGACTGAAGGTTAAGGGTCGACACTCAGTGGTATATACCTTAACTCCACGTGTGACAGGACCATGCCTGAACAGGATTCAATCACTTGAATATTTTATCAAGATAGCAGAAAATAAGTATTTACCTGACGAAAATATTTAAATTCGACGAATTTGAAAGTATAATTATGCAGACGACAAATTCTTCGCCACTCATCTCTGATGCATGTGAGAAAAGTAGCCAGGATATGGAAAGACAGTTGTGCCAGTAATGGTGTGAGAGAGCCAGGAAACAACATGCGTAGATGCACTGATTGCCGCGATATGACAAAAGCTGATAAAACGTGGTTAAACTCTAACGCAATCAATTCAAAACTTAAAAAAAAATGTAGCTCAAAAGATAATTTCTTTCTTTGAAATTAAAGAAAACGTTGTGGGAAAAGGAAATACATTCTGGTTACCAGCAATCTCCTTGTCAGCTATGTTTTTCAAAGCCTGTCATTTCATGTGATCATTAAAACAAGTAATTGGGTGGTGCAGGGTGGAATTGATTAAATGACTGATTGGTGTTTAACGTCGTTTTTAACATTATTTCATTTATATCGCGGCGGCCAGTGCATCTATCCACGCTTTCCTGAGGAATCCTTTACAAGATACTCCTCACAAATTTCTTTCCAAGCCACAGGCTGCTTTTCAACGTTACCCATCTTCGAGACAATGGTCAGCAGTTAACGGACAGGTAGTGGGTATTGAAGCCTGGTCAGTTGACACGGGCTGATGGCCTGGTAGGTTGACACGGGCAGATAGTGCGTATTTAAGCCTGGTCAGTTGACACGGGCAGGTAGTTTACCAGCCGATATAGCTCAATAGGTAGAGCGTAGGACTCGTGAACACACTGTTTCGGGTCACTACAGGTTGTGGGTTCGAATCCCCGGCTTTCCATCTGAAATCACTTATAGTCTTTCGGATGAGACAATAAACCGAGGTCCCGTGTGACGGTGCTATACGCCGAGGACGTTAAAGAACCAGGCGAAGCTCTCAGTAGTTTCGACCTGTATCCTTGCACTACCCCCCGTAACAACTAATCGTCTTCTGGGGGGCGTCGCTCAGATGGGCAACCGGTAGCGACGATAAATAAACGGAAATAACCAACCAACGGGCAGGTAGTGGGTATTTAAGCCTGGTCAGTTGACACTATATCGTCGTCGAACTATAGCACATGAAGTTGCTGTGACTTGTACAAACACGGAGACGATTCAGGAATGTTATCTATTGTTTGGATGGATGTCATCGCATCCTAGTTGTACAAGTATGAACTGATATTGGAGACTGTATTGGTCACATGACCCGGTCACATTTTCATAACCCTTTACCACACAATACCAACTTTTAACGATCCCTGGAAAAAGAAAAAAAAAACTTTCAAAACATTGTGAGTAAAGGAGAAAATGCTGGTAACCAGCATTTTCTCCTTTTCCCACAAGGTTTACTACTCTTTCCGAGACAAATTTAATAAGTTGAGACCTTTTAATTTGTAGTCTGCAAATACTTTCAAAATGGACCTGTCTAACATTCTGTCGTCTTTATAAAGAACTAATGGTGAAAACGGTATTAAAAAAAAATAGTAATGATAATATGCTTTCTTACTGGTTGCGACTCCTAACTCATCGGTAAATAATTAAATATCGTTTAATAGCGTTGTTTTCGTAAAGGCTATTCGGCCAATCTCGGCATTTTCCGTCTTTCAATATGAGAGTTAGGGGCCGTAGACTCACTGACTCATCGGTAAATATCGTGAAACATCGACTTTTCTGTAAAGGCTATTCGGTCTATCTCGGAAGCTTAATAATTATGAGAGTTAGGTGCCAGAAAACCTTAATGTGGTGGACCCGTGATAGAAAACAGCTATTTTGACCCTAATGTTATCCTACAAAATTTGCTATGATTAAAAATGAGTGTTATTGTACACTGTACTTTCACCGAGCTACTTTTTTCCTTTTTGTCCTTCTTAGAATTATCATTTATGAATCTAAAACAACTAGATTCTCATTACAAAGGGATATAATAATTACCTCCCTTTTATGGAAACTAACGAAAGTATCCTCCCCCCATCGCCAAATAATTTCAAGAGAGAAATGAAAGGAATCCAAGCCTAATATCTGTCAGCATCTTCAATAGAAGTCCTGCATGGCAAAGTGGTAAAGTATAGGCTCGGTGTAATGCAGAGAAATGACCCTCCCCTACAAAATGACCCATGGGTCATTTCTCTATGTAGAGAAATGACCCATGAATCATTTTGTAGGGGAGGGTCATTTCTCTGCATTACACGGGCAACCTTGAGGCCAAGAGTTCGAGCCTTACTGGAACCAGTAGATTTTTTACGTGGGCAAGACACTTCGGATCCCTAGCCTAGTACTGGTGAAACCAGGACATACATTAACATCTGAGCTGTCACTGTGATATGACTAAAATAATTTTGAAAGCTCCGTAACATACTGATTTAACTGAAAACTGCCAAGCGCGACTCACTGGCCTTGCTATATGTAGAATAAGACTTATGAGACTAAGAATAGTTTGTGAACACGGGCCATGATTTGCGCTTAGTTGAAGTTTGAAAGTTCGGTTTTAACTTACCGGATATCAAGTTTAAGCTTTCCAGTCTATCAGCCATGTGAATATGATAGTCAACTTTTATTTCGTTAATAAGGATACGTTCCATTTTCTTTGAAAAAAAAAAAACAAATGAAAGGCTACGAAAGTTTGCAGTCAACTATGACGCTAACATAGTATTTAGCTCGTGCAAACCTCTGACATGGGTCATTTCCAACTGATCCATGAACGAAGTAACTTTCTTCCATGCGATGGAAACTCATTCTCTCCTCTTGAAACAACACGAATTTTAGTGAAATACGAACAGGAAGTGGCTGTGAGTGTAACCGGAAATGCTTGTCACGTGATCAGCTTGGTAAGAGTTGTAGGTTTGACCCGTCATCAGGTGACACACCACTCTGAAGTGCTTCTCTGTTCGTCGTAGTGAAAGGCAGTTCCGTTTGAAAGCTTGACAGCAAACGCTTTTGATTCAAAGCTTTAACGTAGAAAGTGGAACAGCACAATGAAAGGTGTGTTTCTAGTGTTGCTATGATGATTTCCGAGGAAGCTGAGTGCAAGTTTATTATTTCTTGGGGGAACTACTTTGTTCTTGTAACAACCTAAGGGAACGTTTTCTGCAACCAGGAAGGACCTTCTTTCGTTGTGTGTTTTTTAAAGAGTAGTTGTGTTGAGGAAGAACAGAAAAAAAAAAAACAGGCAATCGATTCAGGTGCCGCTGAAGAAAAAATAAATGTCGTTGACTGCTGCAAGCTCAACCAAATTGATATCAATACCAACCCTGTATGCAAAGCTCGGTTGCAGAGTCGGTTTCGTATAGGCTTAAACCTAGTAGTGGTCGCCCCGTTCAATATATAGTCATTGAGACTGGATCCGTTCCTTTCCAACCGCTGTACATTACTTTGGTGTTGTTCAGCGATTGGCTTTGAGAGAAATTTATGCAATGTGCCCGTCAAAGAACCTGCAAATTGCAATCGAGGTTTAACTAAAATGTTTCGCTTTTTAAACGGTGTTAAACACGTGAAAAAAAAACGAAAGGACCTTGTGGAAGTTTTGGGAAAAGAACTAAAGTAGAAAAAAAAATATCTAACGTTGCGACATTTCTCTTGTTTGAGAGAGCTGTCGTGAATAGTACCATTTTTTTTTATGTCAAACACGCGAGGAAGATGTGTTTGTGTATAAAGTCGATTTGTAAAAACAGAATTATAAAAAAAAGAAATGACCAGAAATCGATTTCTTTCTGGGAGAAGTGCAAAAACTTTCTTTAAACGTTCACCAAAAACTAACCTTACTCTATTTTAAACCCTCTGTGAGTAAAAAAAAAAGCTTTTTGAAACATGGTGAGAAACAGGAGAAAATGCTGGCAACCAGAATTTTCTCCTATTCCCCGACATCATTCAACCATTTAGAAGACATTCTATTATTGGAACCACATTTCATTGGATGTCTACTAAAGCTTTTGAATTTGGACGAACCTGAATTTTTGTCTCCGGGTGTAAAATTAAGTAGTTTGGAACACAAGAAACGTGATATCCAACAATCAGTTCCTCCTTTCTCCCTTTCTCTTCTTCTTTTGTGAACCAGCCGAAACTTGACGAGTTAGGGGATTCAGACGGGAGTTTTCCGGCGCATTACGATCATATATCAGCCTGCAGAACCCGTCAATTAGTGTGTCACAAGGGGCGTTATTATCTCGAAGCCGCCATTCTACAGTAATCTCATAATGACGGGAGGTTTCGTGAAAAGATGATTTTTGGTTTCTTTTTTTCTTGTGGACATCATAGCTGGCTGACAATATTTAGTTGCCTATTCGTGAATTCAGGGATTGTTTTAACCATTTACCAGCCGAGACCCAGGCACGTCATTCTTGAGAATAATCCTAGTCTTGTTTTCCAACGTTTTCTACATTTGTAAGTAACACAACTTCTGATTGGCTAAACCAGTCGGTTTAGCCAATCAGAAGTTGTGTTACTTACAAATGTAGAAAATTCTGGCGAATAATACAAAGAACGTTTTAAGGACTGGTGGGTAAATACGGGGCCAGGTAGTAGCGAGCAGGACTTGAGAACATGGGGTCCAGGGGTCCAGGGGTCCAGGGTTCGATCCTTGACTTAGCCAATCTCTTTACAAGGATTGATGATAAGTCACTGAGACAGGATTCATTCCTCTCCTACCACTGACCATTGTTTTGACGATGATCATGTGGGAAAGCAGCCAATGGCTTGGAAAAATAATTGCTCTAGGTACTCGTAAAAGAAACTCCAGAAACGCATGGATAGGTGCACTGACATAACCGAAAAAATGTCAGTCTATCAATTTAAGCATTTACCAAACAATACCGGGTTTTCGCGACAGTGAGATCGAAGCATTCGGAAAACATTGTGGGAAAAGGAGAAAATGCTGGTAACCAGCATTTTCTCCTTTTCCCACTATGTTTTCTACCCTTCCCAAAACAAATTTTAATTTTTGAGTCACACTAATTTTGTCGTCTGCAAATGCTTCCAATTTGGACTAGTCTAAAATTTTGTCGTTTGGTAAAGATTTAAACTGCTTTTCTGAATACCGTTCTCTGTGGAATTTTGATTGGCTAATAAAAAATGGGGGCATGTTCGAGGAAACACAGCTTCAGTGCGACTTTGTGCTACATTTTACCAAGCAAACCTTCATATCAATAGATGGAATCACACTTTGACCTCCAATCGTCTGAATCATGAAATAACCTGGTCCTAGGCCATGCAGAAAATTGACCGATTGCAAAAATCCGTCAACCTGTGTTAGTCTGCGCGGACTGCGCAGGCAGATCTGGGTCGATAGTTTTTGTAGATGCCTTTAGCCCCCTTTTTTACACGGAATGGATCATTTATTTAGATATGACTTCCTTGCTGCCGCTGTGCTAGGCACTTGGACATGCGAATTTTATCTGGGGAGCGTTACAGACGTGATTGTTGTTTAACAAGTCGGGTCTGACGTCGTGAGGTTGCAGTAGGGTCTGCGCACAGAAAATATACCCGTGTTCTCCAACCATTCTTAACCACGTTCTTTGTCTTATTCTTCAAGATTTTCTAACAGTGAAAGTAGAAGAAAGTAACAAAACTTTTGATTGGCAAAACCCTATGGTTTAGCCAATCATAAGTTCTATTACTTTTACGCTGACGAAATTGTGAAGAATAAGACGAAGAATGTTCTTAAGAATGGTTGGTGAATACAGGTCCTGCTTACATCATGGTGACGGGTTTAAGACTGGTACTGGTTTTACGGAGATATCTGCACCGATTATTTCTGTGTGGTCGTAGTTAACCCATTACCACACAATCCCTACTTTTGACGCCCTTGAGAAAGAAGCCTTTAGAAAACAATGTGGGAAAAGAAGAAAATGCTGGTAACCAGCATTTTCTCCTTTTCCCACAGTGTTTTCTACCCTTCCCAGAACAAATTTCAATTTTTCAGTCACCTTTAATTTGTCGTCTGCAAATGCTTTCAATTTGGACCAGTCTAAAATTTTCTCGTGTGGTAATGAGTTAAAGTAGGTGCATTACAGAGATATATAAAAACCCTAAAGTTTCTTTGTGGTCGTAATTTAAATAGAGTCTGGATAGATAAAATACACCAAATGTTACTACGTGGTCGTATTTTGAAAAAAAAAGTTTTTTTTCCATGAGAAACAAACCGGTCATTTCAGTGTGGTCATAGATAGAGCAGGTGTAGAACAGAAAAAAGGCATAGTTTATTTTTGTATGGTCCTAGTTTGAAAAAGTCCCAGAATACACCGATTGGTTCTATGTGGTCGTTGTACTGTGGTCTTAGAATAAAGAAAATATGCCTACACATATTATTTCTACTTGGTCCTACGTTAAATAAGGCTTGTTAAGTGCAAAACAATGCTTATTTCTATGTTGCCGTAGTTTAGATAGGATCTTTTTCCCCTACATGTTCGTATTTTGAATTGGTTCTTTGCACAGAAGCTTCACTTACATACTTGCATATGGCCGTAGTATTAAAGTGGTCTGTACAGAGAAAATATCTACTAGTTTGATTTTATTGTAGTTTTAACAGTATTTTAGTACAGAAAAATAGAAAACAGATCGACTATGTCTCTGTGGTCGCAGTGTTAACTGTCTGTACAGAGAAAATACAGGGACTATTTCTACATATAGTTGCAGTGCAAAGAGGGTTTGTACCGAGAAAACACACCGATTATTTCTGTGGAGATCATTCTGTTTATCAAAATTACTAGTTCCTCTCCCCGTTCTGTCTGTGAATGGGTAAATTATAGAAGAAACATCCTTCAGTCATTTCTCTCGGTCTCGCTATTGATCGACCTTCTCCCGTCTTGTCAAACTTTCCACTATTGGCACTAGCCGTAAAGCGGACAGTCGGGTTCAGTATGTAGGTATAAACCCTTTACCAAACGTCAAAGTTTTAGACTGGTGCAAATTGAAAGCATTTGCATATGACAGGATTTGAGAACAATACTTCCATCTATTAATGTAACTAAAAAGCGTCTCAAACAACGCAGTCTACTTAAGTTGGAAAATCAGTCTATATTAGGATTTGAGCATAATGTGAGACTTATTTTTTTCTTTTCGTGAAAGCAGGCCCTGGTGTCCCACGACATGTACCGCAACGTAATATGATACTAAGTATGAATTGCTGGGAACTGGTTTTATAGTGTGGTACCCTGCCTCATGCACTGCTATATCGTGACGTTCTACTCAGCGCATACATCGTCAGGAACTGTTGTCGGTTTTCTGCTTCAAGTCGCACCTTGCCTCATGCACTGCTATGTCGTTACTTCGTCATGCACTGCTATTTCGTTACATTCTACTCAGCGCATACATCGTCGGGAGCTGTCGTTAGTTTTCTGCTGCAAGTGGTACCCTGCGTCATTTACTGTCATTTCGTTACAGTTTACTCAGCGCATACATCGTCGGGAACTGTCGTCGGTTTCCTACTTCAAGTGGTACCCTGCGTCATGTACTGCCATGTAGTTGAGTTATATACGGCGCATACATTCCTGGGAAACTGTCGTTTTTGGGAGAACGCAGGTGGTTCTTTGGAGGCAGCAGAAGACAAATTCCCGCCAGAGGCCAATAAATTTAACAAATAATGTGTTTATTTCGCTTTCTCTCTTCCTTCTTTTCTGTGCGTGAGCTTTGGAATTTCTTTCTCACCCTTTACTAAACAACCCACTCAGTGGCTGAAGAGATGGAAAACACCGTTTATCCCATTACCACACGATCCCTACTTTTGACGACCCTGAGAAAGAAGCCTTTAGAAAATATTGTGGGAAAAGGAGAAAATGCTGGTAACTAGCATTTTTTCCTATACCCACAATGTTTTCTACCCTACACAAAACAAATTTCAAATTCTTAGTCTTTGTCACTTTTACTTTTTGGTCTGCAAATGCTTTCGATTTTGACAAACGTAAAATTTTGTTGCGTGGTAATGAGTTAAACACAGTGGTTTCAAAATAGATCTACATCTGCCGCAAGGTTGAAACAAGACTCAGACGGTTTAGTAACTTTACATAGAAATCCGTATTTTATCAACTCTGAGAAAGAAGCCGTTTGAAAATGTTTTGGGCAAATAAGTTAATCAGCATTTTCTCCTTTTCCATCTGTTTAACTCTTTACCAGACGACAAATTTTTAAATGTTAGACTTTTTCCAAATTTCAAGCATTTGCAGACAACAAAATAAACGTGACTCAAAACTTGAAACTTGATTTAAGTGGAGTAGAAAACATTGTGGGAAAAGGAGAAAATGCTGGTTACCAGCATTTTCTCCTTTTCCCCCAGTGTTTTCAGAAGGCTTCCTTTTTTTAGGTTGTAGAAACCAGGGATTGTTTGGTAAAGGGTTAAAAGACAAACAGTGCGTTACTTTAGCCACACGTAATTCATCAACTGTTATTGGCTGCAACTTACGTAAGTCTTAACTTTTGTTCCGAGTTAAAGGCCGATTTAGTGATGGAACACTTGCCAAGAAGACCTACGATCCATACGCTGTGAAAAAGGGGCTTAAAGGTGGCCCTCCAGATTCTGGGACGAAAATTTAACAAAAGTACAAAAAATCATACTCCCATAGCCTTATAATTTTCTTTCATAAAACCCCAGTAGTCGAAACCCATCCGACAAGAGAAATTAGAGATTCACTACAGCCCAGGTCGACACCAACGGGAGACACGTTCTATTTTTATATGAGAAACTGGCTCATTTACATACTCATTTTCAATACACAGACGAAGCTTCAAACATGGCGTCTGAAGAAGACATTATGGAGAATAATTACATGTTTGTTATGTTATGGAATTTAAGCGTCATTAGTCACATGACAGTCACTTGATATTCCCACAATGCTTTTTTGACTTTTGGTGCGAAATCTAAAAAAACACCTTGAGAGGCTACGTAGCCTTTTCATGAAACACCATCTTTTTTATTGAAATTTTATGATTCTTAATGATTGGTGATTTGTTAATTGGTATTGTTTTTGTCATATAAATTTCAGTGATAAATATATTTTTTGATTTAGTGAGATGTGAGAAATCTAAATAAGCACCTTTAATGCACATACATAAAGTATCGATTCAGATCAGCCTGCGCGTCACAGGCTGGCCCGAATCGATACTTTTTTTGCTAATAGTAAATTTTCTGCGTGTTGAAGGACCAGTCTGTCCCCGGATTTGGTCGTTCGTGAGACAAAATGGATTTTATGGGTTTATAGTGATGTGACGACGTGCTTGATGTTATGGATCAACGAGATGTGAAAGAGGGGATTAATAAACAGAACAGAACAGAACAGAACAACATTTTCTTTGACTAGTACACAGTACACAGTCATGTTTACACCAAAAGGTACATAAATTCTAAGGTCACCAAACCTGCAAAAGTTTCGATTCAGGTCAGCCTGCGCACTTCGCGCAATTCGCGCAGGCTGACCTGGACCGAAACTTTTTGCCATTGGTCAACTTTCTCTGCATGTCAACAGAGCATTTTAACTCTAGAATCCAGGCGTTTGTCAGTCTAAACAGATTTTAAAGACCCCTGATTTTGTGATAAAATTGCTTAGAATAATGCGCCGCGGAAATGCAATAAGGTCCCTTTCGCCAGTGCAAGGCTGAGTTATAAAATAGCAACAGAAGGCTCGAGCTATGTCATACCAGCCGATATAGCTCAATAGGTAGAGCGCAGGACACGTGAACATAATGTTTCGGGTCACTACAGGTTGTGGGTACGAATCCCAGGCTGGCCAACTAAAATTTCTAATAGTCTTTCGGATGAGACATTTACCCGAGGTCCCGTGTGATGGTGCTATACGCCGAGCGTGTTAAAGAACCAGGCGAAGCTCTCAGTAGTTTCAACCTGAATCCTTGCACTATCCCCTGTAACAACTAACCGACTTCTGGGGGCGTCGCTCAGATGGACAACCGGTAGCGACGATAAATAAACGGAAATAACCAACCAACCGAGCTAACCAACCGAGCTATGTCAGTCTGGCCGCACTACGCAGGCCAACATGGGTCGATCACTTTTTAGATGCTTTAAAGCCCATTTTTTTTTTTACAGATTATACATCTTGTTTTCTTTCTCAACACAGTTTTCTTACCGTAATCCGGATTCGTCACAACTCGGCTGATTCCGTAGCAATTTAACCCTTATACTTTTTAATACAAGACAAGATTTCAAACTTTCAAACCGATAGTAAAACCTCTAAATTTTCCTTCCTATTTCAAAGTTACTTCTGGGAAAAAGATATACTAAACGTATAGCGTGGATTCAAGATCAGACTGCACGTTCTGTGCAGTCTGATCTTTATCTACGCTGTCCACCAAGGGTCAGTGAGTCGTGCTTAGCAGGCCAAAGATTACGAATTTGCTCAACGACTGCAGTGACCTTTGACCTTGCCGATCATGTGACAGTTCAGATGCAATTATACAGGTAACGCATGGCGAGAACACACGGTGTGTATCGGCGAATATATATTGTGACAAAACGGTAACTTGTTTTTCACAGGTAGTATATTTAAGTGTAGGAAAATGGGCAATAGACCGTGGAAGGTATTCAAAGAATCTTATCGATGTTTCAAGGATGTTCACACGTTTATTTTTTTCCCGGAGCTAACGTCCCAAATCATACCACGTGGAGGGATGTAAAATGGCCGATGTGTCACTCTAAACAGGTGTGCAGTATTTTCCAAGGTAAATAAGTTACTGATAAGCTTTGTGTGATTTTACGATGGATTTCGGCAGTCCATTCTTGTAAACTTTGATTTGACGTTAACAGATTAGGAATGAAATGGATAACGTGCTATTTAGCGAAAGGGAAATTGTTAACAGTTTGTAAATCATTACAGGGGGGTGGGAGCAGAGGGTATAGGGGTTGGAAGATACGGGGGTTATTCTGAGTAGACGGGGTTTAGGATTCCAAATTTCGACAGGCATGATCCCTATATTTGAATACTATGGGGTCCTGCGTGGCTCACTGGTAAAATGAGGACTCTTGACCGGGAGACCTTGATTCGAGCCTGGCTGGGAAGTACCGGATTTTGCCATGGGTGTGTACTTGCACAACACTTCAGAGCCTTAGCCCAGTATTGGTGAAACCAGGACATACATAATTAGCCCATTACCACACAATTCCTACTTTTGACACCCCTGAGAAAGAAGCCTTTAGAAAACATTGTGGGAAAAGGAGAAAATGCTGGCAACCAGCATTTTCTCCTTTTCCCACAATGTTTTCTACCCTTCACAAAAGAAATTTCAAATTTTAAGTCACTTTTATTTTGTTGTCTGCAAATGCTTTCAATTTGGACAAGCCTAAAATATTGTCGTTTTGGAATGAGTTAAGTGGGTAATTTTTTGTCTGTCACCTAAATTGATGTGAGAAAAGTAGTTAGTGGCATGGAAAGAAAGTTGTGTCAGTGCAGGTGTGAGTAAGTCAGGAAACATATGCATGGGTGCACTTTAGTACAGGTAACCGCCCACTTTAGCACAGGTAACTGTCCACTTTAGCACAGGTAACTGTCCACATTAGTACAGGTAACTGTGCATTTTAGTACAAGTAACTGTCCACAGTAAGTCAGGAAACATATGCATAGGTGCACTTTAGTACAGATAACTGTCCACTTTAGCACAGGTAACTGTCCACTTTAGTACAGGTAACTGTCCACATTAGCACAGGTAACTGTCCACTTTAGCACAGGTAACTGTCCATTTTAGTACAGGTAACTGTCCATTGTAGTACAGGTAACTCATTACTAAAAGACAATGTTTTACAGTGCTCATGCTGCCAGTCGACATCGACATTTGTCGATTTTTTGATTCAGATGTCGATTAATTCTTTCAATTGTCGATAAAAATTGTCGATTAATTTATTCCCAAAATAGTCGGGTAAAATTTCCTTTACATGCCTGGATCACAGGTTAATTTGCACCGGAAATGTGTGGTAATCCCTTGTTTCACACCTCGGCAGACGCAGACTTGAGCAATAAACAGGTCACAATGAGCTGGTATATTATACAACACGTGTCATATTACTCTAAGCCGTTAATTGGCCATTATTGTTTGTTTCTTGTTAAATTTTGATTGACCAAGATAACTGACGTGGTGATAGAAGGGAACCAATCAGATGTAACTATGTTGACATTATAGAATTGAAATAAGCGTAACAAATTTTGGTTACACGCGAGACCTCACGAAGAAAAAACGAAAAAAAAAACCATTATCCGCTTAACTTGTGTAAAGTGACAAGATTTGAAGTTACTTGCTACGCTTATTGGTAATTATAGTCAAATCAAGCGGAAATACCTATCCACAAATCAACACACGTGAAAAAATGCTCGATGCAAAAAACACGGAAACCCATGACACAACAAAATGTTCCTTATGACATTGACCGATTAGTGTCAATTTAGACCGTCTTTTCAGCTTTTTGATGATTTTAAGGGGTAAATTTCCACAGGTATCTTACTTTACAGAGTTCTGTGCAGCAAATCATCAATATTGTCTACTTTACCTCGAGCAGAGAACAATTATTGTCATACCATATTATGACATCTTACCCCAAGATTTACAGTTCCAGGGATAAGTGTATCCTTGAAACAAAAAAAAGTAATGGGATAACTGTTCACTTATATAAGTCTACCTCACTGTTTATGTACTATCGAGTGAACAACATTTTGTTTACATTGTCTGACTCAGCTGCCACACTGACTTAATTTGAGAATAATGGAGGTTAAAAATATAATAAAGGGAGGTAATCATGTAATAGAAAATTTTCTCCATTTACTTGTGCATATCATTTTTATCATAATAAAAACAAAAAGTTGATTGGTAAAGAAGGACTCTCAAAAGTCCTTATGCTTTTATGCAATATTGCGGTAAAAGGAGCACTGTCCCAGGAAGTAGTGCTTAACAAATTTTTCTTTTTCTACCTCAATATTTTCTGCATTGTAAGATTAAAACAAAATTGTGTTACATGTTAAAAGAGTAACCTTTCATCAAAGGAATCCAAGAAATCAGTCTTTGTGCTTGTATGCAAATCTTGTGGGAAAATGAGCACCATTCCAGGAAATGGTATATCTAATGTTCCTTCCCCCCCCCCCCCCCCCCCTTCCAAAATATTTCTACAATATAAGATAGATTAAATATGTAGATGATTTATTATTACATATAATTATGTGAATGAAAGTTTGAAACTATGAGTTAATAGTAAAGTTTGTCCAATGCTACACATGCATGTTTTTTTTTTTAAAACCAACTTCACATGCTTATTTTGTCTATTATTTTTTGTAAGAAAAAGTTGTTGGCCATTATTTTACTTTGGCCAGAGCTAGCACTGGTTTTAGGTATGTCCAAATGGAAGACATTTGCAGATGACAAAATGAAAGTGACAGGAAATTTGTTTTGTGAAGGGTAGAAAACATGTGGGAAAAGGAGAAAATGCTAGTTACCAGCATTTTCACCTTTTCCCACAATGTTTTCAAAAGGCGTCTTTTTTGGGGTCGTCAAAAGCAGGTATTGCATGGTAATGGGATAACTGTCCCAAAAGGCGATGTTACTTTTTGACTGGTTGCATCTAGGTACAGAGATAATTCAATACAAAATCAATTGAAAGCTTTGCACAGATTTTGTGTGCAAATTTGAACTCTTATGATTTTGCAAATTGAGCACAAAACTAGGATTTAAAACATACCTGTTGCCTGTGTATTTAATAGCCTTTTGTTTGAAATACAAACATTTTCAATTCAAAAGATGAATATAGGAAAAAAATATGCATTTCATCTGTTGCATTGTATACGTTCCAGCAAAACTAGCGAAACGGCCACCATGCACAATAAACTTCAACAGTGTTTTTTTCAACATTTACATGTTTTAAATACCGGTACCTTCTGCAAGCCCTTTAATGAAAGGATAGATAATTTGTCTTTTGTCATGTTTGTTGCTGAAAGTTTATTATTAAATTCCCCTGCAATACAGTTCAAACCGATGAAACAGAAAGTAGTATAGCGCTCTATCTTTGCTACCGGAAAATTAACAATGGACTTGAGACTGTACATTGTACGTTAATTTCCAAAAATGGAAAAAAAAAAATAATCGCAGTATCGTCTCATTATTGAGACTTAAGTGCACTTGATGCCATGATATGACGTAAGCTGTTAAAGCAGAGTTAACTCTTTATCACATGAGAAAATTTTAGACTGGTCTAAATTGAAAGCATTTGCAGACGACAAAATAAAGGTGAGTAAAATATAAAAATTTGTTTTGGGAAGGGTAGAAAACACTGTGGGAAAAAGAGAAAATGCTGGTTACCAGCATTTTCTCCTTTTCCCATTGAGTTTTCAAAAGGCTTCTTTCTCGGGGGCGTCAAAAGTAGGGATTGTGTGGTAATGGGTTAAACTCCAAACAAAATGATTAGAACCAGTTTGAAAGGCATTAAAATTATGCAGATGGCAAATGTAGCTCATGTTACGAAATTTGTTTTTGGAGAAGTAGTAAACATTGAGAGAAAAATAACAATACCTAGTTCCCAACATTTTTCTTCTTTCCTCACAATGGTTTCAGTAGGTCCTGGCTTTGTGTCGTAAAAACTAGGGATTGTCTGAAGAGGAAGTTGAAGTACCATGACTAGACAGTCCATTATTGTATCGAATGTCGTTGACCCTTTGCTTCATAACCTTGAGTATTAACCCAAAGGATGCTAGGAGCTACTCACTGACCTTTTGCGGATCGTGTAGATTAAGATCAGACTGCACAGAATGTGTAGTCTGATCTTGGATCTACACTGTCTGATAAAGAGTCATCTTCCCCCCCCCCCCTTGATAAGAGGGAGTGTTGGTATTCTAAATCCATTATTTCTCCTCCTATCCCTATGTTGTGGGTACTCATTAGAATAGTCTCAGTGAGAAGATTCTAATGAGTACCTACAACATAGGATTTAGTTCAGAAAAATAATTTTGATTTTGAAATCGAAGTCATTCCCTCTGCCTAGAGCTCTGATTGTAGCCATTACAAGAGGGTTTATTCCTCTCTCAGCACTGATCGTGGTTTTTATTGCAGGTATGTGGGAAAGAAGCCAGTGGCCTTAGAAGAGTAAATAAATATTGTGGCATAAAGGGACTAAATGAAATGCTAAGAAAGGAAGTGAGCTTGGGGTAACTATAAATCTGTGAAGGAAATGGTTTAACTCTTTACCACACGGCAGAATTTCAGACTTGTCCAAATTGAACGCATTTGCAGACGACAAAATAAAGGTGACTCAAAATATGAAATTTGTTCTGGGAAGGGTAGAAAACACTGTGGGAAAAGGAGAAAATGCTGTTTACCAGCATTTTCTCCTTTTCCTACAGTGTTTTCAAAAGGCTTCTTTCTCAGGGGCGTCAAAAGTAGGGATTGTGTGGTAATGGTTTAACTCTGTACCACACAACAAAATTTTAGACTTGTCCAAATTCTAAGCATTTGCAGACGACAATTTTGATTGGGTTCAAACAATAGGCCTTGTCTTTGTTAGGGTAGAAAACACTGTGGGAAAAGGAGAAAAACGCTGGTTACCAGCATTTTCTCCTTTTCCCACAATGTTTTCAAAAGGCTTCTTTCTCAGGGTTGTTAGAAGTTTGGATTGTGTGGTAAAGGGATAACTCTTTCCCAAGTGATAAAAATTTAGACTTTGCTAAATTCAAAACAGCTATGGAAAATTGATTTTTATGTGTGGCTTTTAATGATGAAGCTAAAATCTGAAGTGGTAGAAAACACTGTTGAAAAATGGAAAAATGATATCCTTTTACCACAATGTTTTCAGAATCCTCTGCTTTGTTGTCTGTAAAACTTTGTATTATGTGATAATGGTTAAGTCCTTATCAAGCAATGAAATCACAGATTTTTGGAAATTAAAAGCATTTTGCAGATGACAACTATTGAATAAGGACCGAATGGATTTGCGTTGAAAGTGTGGAAAACAGTTTGGTGAAAAAGAAATATGCTGAATACCTGTATTTTCTTTTTCTCCCTTGATGGTTTTAACTCTTTACCACACAATCCCGACTTTTAATGACCCTGAGAAAGACAGCCTTTTAAAACATTGTGGGAAAAGGAGAAAATGCTGGTAACCAGCATTTTCTCATTTTCCCACAGTGTTTTCTACCCATCCTAAAACAAATTTAAAACTTTTGAATTGCATTACTCTTTTTCATCTGTAAATGTTTCCAATTTGGATCTCGCCTCTGCTGAAGCATGTGAGAAAAGTAGTGGCTTTGGAAAGAAAGTAGTGTAAGTACCGGTGTGAGAAAGCCAGGAAACACATGTGCGTCACCGACCGCCATGATATGACCTTAGCTGTTAAAGTGGCGTTAAACCCCAATACAACCAACAACCAAATCCAATTTGGAACAGTCTATAACTTTGTCGTTTGGTAAAGAGTTAAAGGGTGTTTTCCACATGGTTGATGGCGCAAGGGATTGTTTTGCAAAGGGTAGCTGTGCTAGATGATCCTATCTCAAGGTTGTTGGCTTTAAAAGCATTAATTGCACACCATGCACTTAGTAATAGTATATGTATTGGGGTTTATTCAAGGACAGGGTCCCAATTCTCCAACGATTCTTAAGAATATTCTTAGTCTTATTCTTCAGAATTCCGTCAGTGTGAAACCATATGGTTTAGCCAATCGGAAGTTCTGTTACTTTCGCTGTAAGAAAATCTTGAAAAATAAGACAAACATTCTTAGGAATGGTTAGTGAATACCGGCCCAGGCTGTATTCCTGCACAAACTGATCTTAATCTGTATAATACCAGAGTCCAGATAAGATGTAGTGATGTTATTTTAACCCATTACCACACAATCGCTACTTTTGACTGTAGGAAAAGGAGAAAATGTTGATAACCAGCATTTTCTCCTTTTCTCACGGTGTTTTCTATCCTTCCCAGAATAAATTTCAATTTTTCAGTCACCTATATTTTGTCGTCAGCAAATGCTTTCAATTTGAACCAGTCTAAAATTTTTGTTGTGTGGTAAAGAGTTAAATCATTTCTGTTAGAAACTTTATCTTGTGGGTACTCATTAGAATCATTTCGAGACGATTCTAATAAGTACCCACAACATAGGGTTTAGTGGAGAATAATTAATAATTTCAGTTTTGAAATCAAAATCTCTCCCTCTGCTTGGAGCTCTGTAATATTGTCGGGTAAACCAAATAACAACTTGCATCAATTTTATAGATGGAGCAGATCAAGATCTCGCACAAAGGGCATAGTTTGATCATGGCTCTGCACCATCCCCTACCTGGTTTCAGGTTGTGACCCAATTCAACATTTTAGGGTGATGGAAATCTTTTCATTTTCATATGTAGAAGAATTCTGAATTTCTTGACTGGCTAGTGGAAGTACTAACTGTACCAAACAACCTAATTTTATTTTAGATTGGTTTTTAGACTGGTCCACATTGGAAGCATTAATTTTGCAGACAACAAAATAAGTGTGGCTCAAAAAGTTGAAATTTGGTTTTGAAAGGGTAGAAAATATTGCGGGAAAAGCAGAAAATGCTGGTTACCAGCATTTTCTCCTTTTCCCACAATGTTTTCTAAAGACTTCTTTCTTTGGGTGGTCAAAAGTGGGGATTGTGTGGTGATTGGTTAACCCATTACCACACAATCCCTACTTTTGACGCCCCTGAGAAAGAAGCCTTTTGAAAACACTGTGGGAAAAGGAGAAAATGCTGGTAACCAGCATTTTCTCCTTTTCCCACAGTGTTTTCTACCCTTCCCAGAACAAATTTCTAATTTTTAGTCACCTTTACTTTGTCGTCTGCAATGCTTTCAGTTTGGACCAGTCTAAAATATTGTCGTTTGGTAAAGAGTTAAAGGTGAAAACAGTATATTTTAAAGGTTGGAAAAAGTTTACTTATGAAAAGAAAGGGTGTTGTAAGGAGCCTGCTAGGCCACACAAAGCTATCTACAGTTTCATTATTGAAACTATGTAATATCTGATTGTTATCTTCTCTAGTTGTTAGATTTTTAGCCCTTGGGTCAAAACTGAACATGCCCAGAGGATCTACATCTGTATTCAATTAAACTTTTGCTGAACGGATTTAAAAGGTGTTCAGGTAGAGAGGACATAATTAGCAACCGCCTATGATCTGTTCTTGAAGTTAATCAAAGGGTTAGGATGGGATGGGAGCTCCAGAGCTTTAAGCCTGCCCAAAATTTCTTTCCGTCCATCTCTTTCTGTAATTAGATGGAGCGACAACAAACTTAAAACGAGATGGAAATACTACAAGCGGAACTGCTATACTTAGATCCTATCAAAGACTGAAATTACATGTCCTTTCATGATCACAGCCTATACGATTTTGTCGACTATGGTAAGACTTTCTTAAGAACAGGCCAAAATTACACATTCTACCCTACCGCAACCTGTTTTCAGATCATGTCAGGACAGGTTAACCCATTACCACACAATCCCTACTTTTGACGACCCTAAGAAAGAAGCCTTTCGAAAACATTGTGGGAAAAGGAGAAAATGCTGGTAACCAGCATTTTCTCCTTTTCCCACAATGTTTTCTACCCTTTACAAAATAAATTTCAAATTTTCAGTCACTTTTATTTTGTCGTCTGCAAAAGCTTTCAATTTGGATAGGTCTACAATTTTGCTGTGTGGTAGAGGGTTAAGATGTTCTTAGAGCTAGATGGGGGCTATAATCAGCATTTGGATGAGGTATCATCTCTCTTTCTTTTCTGATTGTTGAAAAAATGCTGGAACAGAAGGACATTCTTTCAGAGGACAAACTTCACGTTACCTTGTCACTCCCCCGTCTTGTCTGTATTCTAGTACTGGACGGAGAACTGATAAGGGCTTGTGAAGGAAATATCAACATTCTTCAAACTCACAACCTCCCATGGTAGTTACAACAGTTTGTGGAAGAAATATCATCCAGATTATGATTTCAAATGATAGATCAAGTCTTGATGCTGAATCGACATCAAAATAGTGCCTGCAGATCATAAAAAAGGGCTTTGGGAGGAAACATTGTCCAAAATGTGACTTCAAATGATATAGCAGCTTGAGGAAGATATGCTTAAGCCATTACCACACAATCCCTACTTTTGGCGCCCCTGAGAAAGAAGCCTTTAGAAAACATTGTGGGATAAGAAGAAAATGCTGGTAACCAGCATTTTCTCCTTTTCCCACAATGTTTTTTTATCCTTCAGAGAACAAATTTCGAATTTTCAGCCACTTTTATTTTGTTGTCTGCAAATGCTTTCAATTTGGACCAGTCTAAAATTTTGTCGTTTGGTAATGGGTTAACATTGAGACTATAATGTTACATGATGGATCAAGGCTTGTGGAGAAGGAGACATCTTCAGAAATCAGACTTCATGGTAGATCTGCTTGAGAAAAAAGGCATCAAAAATACAAAGAAATGATAGATCTAGGCTTGAGGAGGAGACCTTGAAATTGGCTTCCCATGATAGATCTGAACGTGAGGAGGGAACACTATCAAACTTGTGACTTCAGACGATAGATATGGACTTGAGGAGGAATTATCACTAAAACTGTGATTGTGATTAGTTATGTGCCAGTCACTCTGACCTTCCCACAATGCTTTTTTGATTTCTGATGCGAAATCTAAAAATACCTTAACCCTTTCCCAAACGAAAAATTTTGGACTCTTCCAAACCGAAAGAGTTTGCAGATGACAATTTTAGATTTGGAGAAAATGGCAGAAAGTTCTCAAAAAGGGTAGAAAACACTGTGGGAAAAGAAGAAATTGCTTGTAACGAGCAATTTCTCCTTTTTCCACAGTGTTTTCAAAAGACTTTTACTGCAGACACGTAAAAACTAGGGCTTGTTTGGGAAAGGGTTAAGAGGTTACGTAGCCTTTTAAGGGATCACTAAAAAGGATTCCTTTTGTAATTTTATGATTCTTAATTATTGATGATTTGTATTTTTTTTTTTCATATAATTTTTCAGTGACATATATATTTTATAATTTAGTGAGATGTGAAAAATCGAAATACCCACCTTAAACATGTCATCATTAATATAAGCACTTGTTAACGAAACATATAGGGTGTGACCTGACATTAAAAAAGTAACAGCTTGTGGGAGGTACATTAGCATACCTAAACATGTATTTATACTTGGGAGATTGTAGACGAAGTCATAGTTGTGATTTCACAGTGTACTGATGTGGCATTATAATTATGATATCATATTGTAGCAGTTTTTGACATACTGTCAAGACTTCACATAATTGCAAGGGATGCAAATTTCCATTTAGAATTCATGCCAAGGTTGCATTTTGTAACATAATACACATCTAAATCATCATCATATACATGTATTATTAATGAGTATCATGAATATTGATACTGCAGTAGATAATGGGCGGTTAGGATATTCCTATAATGATATATCTTGGTGGGACGTCCTGAGAGAATTTTGCTATTTAAAGCAGACGCTCTGCCAGAAAAGAGGAGGGATGGATTGGTTATTGAATTGTAGACCCACGACAGCGGTCTCTTAAATTTAAACCCCATGATGTTTTCTCTTAGGGTAGTTGTGTTTACCCCGTAGGATTATAGAGAATGGATTTATGTTGTTAATAAAGGTTGTCCGTGACCTTCAGACAGTTTCTTCTCCTTCACCATAAAATATTTCACTATACCGTCACATTGATTTATCCCAAGGTGAGAAAAGTAGCAATGTAACAATTTCCCATGGACGCCATTGGCTTTCAGAGCTCCAGATAGAGGGAGTGATTTCGATTTCAAAATCGACAACATTAATTATACTCTTCCAAACCTTATGTTGTGGGTATTTATTAGAATCGTCTCGTTGAGATGATTCTAATGAGTACCCACCACATAGGGTTTGAAAGAGAAATAATGCACAAAGAAAACCATCATTCCCTCTTATCTGGAGCTCTGGGCCAAAATGATGTGTCTGTTTTTTCTCTGTACAATACTTCAGGTATCATAAGAGGCTACAGCTTCTGTACACGCATGATATATGCATGATATGCATGATACGATTTTTCATGCTATCTTTTAGCAACACAGTTGGGCAAAACTACTGATATTTTATAGAGACTGTACAGAAATTGTGCTGTTTCTGCACAGAAACTGCATGGGAAGCTTGCTTCAATATGCCATAGACGAGTGGGGGGGTGGTGGTTTCTGTATAATTATCCTGTGATCCTTTGGCTGTATAATTACCATCAACATTGTGCTATGTCCCGATGATCATAGCACAACCTCTGTGCAGTGCCTGTGCTTTCACGGCCTATCAATGGGATGGCCATGAGCCTGTAATTTTTAGATCCACTAGCCGAGGCCAGCGGGCTTGTCAGGATCGCCGTGAGCTTGTAACTTTTAGATCCACTGGCCGAGGCCAGCAGGCTTGTCAGGATCGCTGTGAGCTTGTAACTTTTAGATCCACTGGCCGAGGCCAGCGGGCTAGTCAGGATCGCTGTGAGCTTGTAATTTTTAGATCCACTGGCCGAGGCCAGCAGGCTGGTCATAGCCCTGTATCCATTGTGCGTCCGTGCATACATAACTTTTATTTAAAAAATCTTCTTCTTTGAAACTACCCATCTGATTTTAATGAAACTTAAAAAAAAATTACCCTGCCATGGTCCTTTTCAGAATTTCTTGAAAGAATTGGATTCCTTCAAACACTCTTGTTGCCAAGGCAACAAAACTGAAAAAAAATTTTTTTTAGAAATCTTCTCTGATACCTCAAGACCCAGGGCTACTAAATTTGGCATGTAGTTTTATTTATTTGTTACTCCATATTATAGGCCTGGGTTCAAAATTCCCCATTCTATGGATCAAAAGCTTAACATGGGCTTCCATATATAGTCACTTCAATTTGAACATCAATCAAGAGAAATAACTCTTGTTACATAAGATAATTTTTGTTACCAGTACTATTTACCTCCCTTGATTATCAAACTGCAGTGATAAATGATTGCCCATTTGGGGCTAGAAATTTTAAGTTTTTTTGATAGAAATTATTCTCTTTTCAGGAAGAGTGAATCATTTAATGCTAAAAGTCATGCACACATGAGTGGAATATTCAATTCAAAGTAAGGTCTTCATCCTTCAGTTTTTTTTCCCAAGAGCTTTACCTTTCATGCCAATGAATAAACCTGCTTGTATTGCCTGACAGTATTCATTGTTATCAAAAGCCCTCTTTTTCAGGCACTTCAATTTGTGCGGTAAAGGGTTAAAATAAACCTGCTTGTATTGCCTGACTGTTCATTGTTATCAAAAGCCCTCTTTTTCAGGCGCTTCAATTTGTGTGATAAAGGTTTCAAAACCAGTGGAGCGATACAGGGCCATTATTGCCCTCTTGTTATAATTTGTCATTGTGCAGACTTAACTGAAATCATGCAGGCTATTATGCCTGTGAATCAGCAAGATAATGATTCAGCCATACAGAAAGAGGAGTTGGGGCATTGTAAGGGTACTATAAGCTCACTGCAGGCCAAATATAACATAGTTATCGGTTAGTTTACAAATTCGGTCCTAGAGCCGTTTGGTGTCAAACTTTCATGTTTATTTATACCCACATTCAACAAAAAAATGGTTTAACCCTTTACCAAACAATCCTTGGTTTTTACGACCTGGAGACACTAGCCTTTTGAAAACTTTGTGGGAAAAGGAGAAAATACAGGTAAACAGCATTCAATTTTTTTTCCCTACTGGAACAAATTTAAATTTTTGAGTTACATTTATTTTGTCATCTGCTAGTGCTTTCAATTTGGACCAGTCTAAAATTTTGTCGTTTGGTAAAGGGTTAATGCTTTACCATATGATAAATATTATGACTAGATGAAATTGAAAGCATTAGCAGATGACAAAATAAGTATAGGATATTGACTGAGTACGAGGTCTTTCCGTATAAGAACAACCTGGGCACGAGCTTCATGAAACACGTAGAGCGCAAAGCGCTCGAGGAGTTTTGGGAAGCTTGTGCCCTGGTCGTTCTTATACTGAAAGACCGATGTACGAGGTCGATATCCGACTTACATACCGGCCACCATCTAGGACGCTGGTCTCTAGGCGATTCTGATCATTCGACCATGGGAGTGATCGGGGCCCCTCAATTTGCATTTCGTATGATTTCTTATCTAGCTGTACCGGGCCTCCTATCTTACTTTTGCTTTCTCACAATAAGAAGAAAAAGACAAAGGCATTTTCCTTCAAGAGGCTAAACTATACTAATACGGACAAATCAACAGTCCGTCTTATAGGAAATAGGGTGCATTAGAACCAAAATAAAACAACATTGTAGACTCGTTTTAGAATAGCAAATCTTGTAAGTAGGAGGGGATAGATTTCTTAACGATTGCTTTGAAAGAAATTATTAAAGAATTGCTGAGTTTGTCAAAAATCGGATTAAAATCTGTCATACCAGAAAGAAGCATATTAGCAAGATTCTTCATGTTATAAAACAAATTTCTAAAAATCAATAATATCGTGCCAGTACCAATGTCCTGCATAACCCGAGATCCATCAGTTGCACGTGAGCAGGTCTTTCTCGCACGGGAGCAGGTCTTTCTCGCACGTGGGCAGGTTTTCTATCCACAGAACAACCTGAGCACGTGCATAGATAGACCTGCGGTCGTGCATTCTATTATTAAAGACAGGTCGTTCTGAAAAATATAGACCTGGGCGAAACAAAGGAGCCGGTATGTAAATGTAAATGAATCAAAATTTGTTATGATACAGGCATTGTGTAGAGGTTGTGCTTTGTTATGATAACAAGCAAGTCATCACTTAAACTCGTTACCAAACAACAAAATTTTAAGTTTGTCCAAATCGAAAGCATATGCAGTGAAGACAAAATAAAAATGAGTGAAAATTTGAAATTTGTTTTGTGAAGGGTAGAAAACATTGTGGGAAAAGGAGAAAATGCTGTTTACCAGCATTTTCTCCTTTTCATACAAAGTTTTCAAAAGGCTTCTTTCTCAGGGTTGTCAAAAGTAGGGATTGTGTGGTAGTGCGTCAATAATGGATCAAATAAAATCCATTTTGTCTAATCGTCTGAATCAATCATGAGGTAAAATGGTACTTTTGATATGCTGAAAATTGACCAATAGCAAAAGGTTTCAGCCGAGGTGGGCCTGTGCAGAATGTGCA
The DNA here is from genome assembly GCA_943736015.1 of Tridacna crocea. Classification (NCBI taxonomy): domain Eukaryota; kingdom Metazoa; phylum Mollusca; class Bivalvia; order Cardiida; family Cardiidae; genus Tridacna; species Tridacna crocea. The sequence goes on along the minus strand of OX031057.1, from coordinate 9,827,238 downwards.
AGCTGACCTGGGTTGATACTTTTTGCAGATGCATTAACCCTTTACTGCCCGCCCAGATGGCTCAGTGCTGAGTGTTGTGGACTCGTGACCTGGTGGTGGTGAGTTCGATACCCGGTTGAGGCGAATTTTTTTTCCAGCCTATTTTTGCCTCACACCTATGCTGAAGCATGTGAGAAAAGTAGTCGTTGACTTTGGAAAGCAAGTAGTGTAAGTACCGGTGTGAGAAAGCCAGGAAACACATGTGCGCCACCGACCGCCATGGTATGACCTTAGCTGTTAAAGTGGCATTAAACCCCAATACAACCAACCAATTAACCCTTTACCAAACAATCCCTGGAAAGACCCTGAGAAAGAAGCTTTTCGAAAACATTTTGGGAAAAGGAGAAAATGCTGGTAACCAGCATTTTCTCCTTTTCCCAAAATGTTTTCTACCCTTCTGGAAACAAATTTCAATTTTTGAGTCGGATTAATTTTGTCGTCTGTAAGTGCTTTCAATTTGGACCAGGCTAAAATTTTGTCGTTTGGTAAAGAGTGAACCCCCCTTTTCATAGGCCATGGCTAATACAATTGTACAACATTATAGTCCTGATGAAGAAAACAAAAGTCTAGCATATGAAATGTCAGTACAGAATAATCCTCAAGAGGATTTTATTATATTGTTATGGTGTTTTATGTCTCTCGTGAAAGAGAGATCTTGAAAATTCCATAAATGGTCGATACTGTCATACATTTACATGCATGTGAGTTTTGCTTTGTAAAAAGATGGTTTAATGCACCTTCATGTCAGTGATATCACGCGACAGGGCATCTATCCATGCTTAACTGGAGTTCAGGTATTACCATCCTAACGCTTCTAGTGCAACATGGAATGAAATTTCTTATTTAAGAAATAATCTTCTTTCTATCGTGGTATATCGTTCAATAAACCACAGTTGTGAGTTATGAGGCACAATAAATAATCCACGAGGGTGATAGCCCGAGTGGGTTATTCTTTGCACCTCATAACTCACAACATGGTTTATTGAACGATATACCACAATAGAAAGAAGATTATTTTGATTCTAACCAGGCCAATTCTTAATGAAAGGAAAACAAGTTCAAACTATGAGTAAAAATGCGGATGAAGATTATGTTCCATTGAATAACTCACTCATTGAAAGAAGTCACTCTACGTGGATTGTCGCAGATTTTACCATGTTTTCCTTGCACTGTGTTTATAGAGCCAAAGTCGCGTATCATGTTAGATGAGTTGATAAATAAGTATTTATACTGATATAATATTTTTGCACATTTCTAACTGACCAGAAATTCCTTTGATGTCCATCTTGAAATTATTTGTTGATATTTGTGTTAGTGTTCTGAAAAGGGGGGTAATTATTATCTCCCTTTGTAGTGAGAATAGAGTGGCCCTAGATTTACAAATGATAATTCTAAGGAGGAAAAAAAATGGAAAAAAAGGCAGGGTCAAAGTAGTACAATGATACCGGTACTCATTTTCGATCATAGCAACTTTTTTCGGATAATATTATAGCAGAAACGGCTGTTTTCCATCAGAATGGTACTACATTAACCCTTTACCTGATATGCCAATTTGAGGCTCTTCCATTTCAGCAGCAAATAAAGATATGATGTCAAAAATATGGACAAATGAGGATACAAATATCTGATTGCGTGGCAAACATTGTGGGGAAAGGAGAAATTGCTCGTTACGAGCAATTTCTCCTTTTCCCACAATGTTTTCAAAAGCTGTCTGTTGTTGATATGTCAAAATGAGTATCTATAGAGTAAAGGGTTAAGTACTCCGCACAATATTCTTTGCAAGCCACAGGCTGCTTTCCCACATAACTGTCATCAAACAAAAGTCTACAGTGAAAGAGGAATTATCATTTCATGCTTTCCGGTAGGATACTGAGCGGTGAAAATATTTTGTGATATTTCACGGGTACAACCAGTGAAAATATCGATTTTTATATTCTAGTTACCTAGGTAAAATGCGGGTAACTCACAACCAGATGGAAATATGACGTCATTTACCTTACATTTCTTGTGCTTGATGCAATATTGTAAGGCATTGCTAAGAGGTGCGCGACTGGGAATAATTGAAAAAAAACTGTACTGGAATTTGATAAAGTTTCTCCAAAAGGGTTAAAAGCATGAAATAAATAGAATATTTATTTTTTTCCGGTGAAACATCGAAATTTATTTCATCTCATAAACACAATCCGTAATATTTTCATGGGGGCTGTGGCACTCATGAAAATATTAGTGATGATGTTCATAAGATGAAATGAATTTTGATCTTTCACCAAAAAACCCAAATATCCTTTATATCCTCATTCCTGTTGCAATGACTAGATAAACCCTTTGAAAAAAAAATTGCCCAAGCCGGGTGTTGAACTAGCAAGTCCAGCATGCTTCTGACTGACCTAGGGGGTCTCAGCAGTATAAACAGTAGAGTAGCTTGGTTTACTCTTTACCTAATGGCAAAATTTTAGACTGGTCCAATTGAAAGCACTTGCAGACCACTAAATAAATGTAACTCAAAAATGGAAATTTGTTTCCTGTAGGGTAGAAAAACATTGTAGGAAATGGAGAAAATGTTTACCAGCATTTTCCCCTTTTCTCACAATGTTTTCAAAAGGGGACTATCTCAGGGTCGTAAAAAACAGGGCTTATTTGGTAAAGGAATAACTGTTATTATGCTGAATGAGTGAAATAAAAAATACAAGCCAACAGCAAAAGCCCAAACTTTGCTATTTCAAACATGTTTTTTTGGGGTAGTTGGGGGGGAAGATATCTTCTTATTAGAAAGTGTAGAGTCAAGATCAGTCTTCACATTTTTTGCAGTCTGATCTTGATTTACACTGTCAACAAAGGTCCTTGAGTTGTACCTAATAGGCTCAGGGTTAAAACCGAAAGACAACCAAAAGAGACTAGTTCAAAATCCCAGATATCGGGGGTTTTTTTCGGTGGAAGGAGATTTTTGCTATTTTTGCAAGTGGATCATGCTTGCAAAAATTATATTCACTCAGTATTCAGTACAATCTGAAAATCCTTCCCTTAATAAGATTTCTCAAGAGAATAAAAACAACTTCCCTTACACTCAGAATAAGCGAATAGTAATGTTCTTGCAGGGGGAGTTGTAGTTAGATACAGGTGACCATTATACTGAAGTTTGAGTAAAGCTGTTTTCCTTAGTTTCCCTGTGTCCATTTTTATACAAATGATACAATGACTTGTGAATAAATAAACTGACTAGGAAAAACCGGTAATCTAAGTATTGAATAAATAATTTTTCTTAATTATGTATTTTTATATACTGGAATCACTGGGAAAAGGGGTAATTTTGAGATTTTGAAATACTTAGCTATCTAGGCTTGTGATTCTAGCTTTTATGATACGCCTGAAGTATTGTATTATACTATGGCCTTACTCTTCCGTCTGTTTGTCTGTCTGTCTGTCTGTCCATCCATAAATATGTCCGTCCATTAGCAATTTCTTGTGTGCTCAACTCCTACAGTTCAAACTTACCTCAATGAATCTCTATAATGTGTAGTTGTGCAGGTGACTCTTAAAACTGAGATGTTTCAGGTCTTCTAGATTTCAATCCTTTTCACTGACAAGACCCTTTGGGCATATATGCGCAGCTCTATAAAGCTCTAGTTTCCATTTAGAATATGCAACTTTGTGTCAAGTATGTAATACCATACATATCAGAAAATATTTTGGGCGAGTTGGATTCTATTATATACCTGTATTTACGATTTCCTCCAAAATAGAAACATACCAATGGATTTGTGAAAAAAAGAAATGTGAAAAATTGATTTTGAGGTAACTCACAAAAAATTCTGGGATGCGAAAAAACTTTATACGGCACCATATTGCCTACCAAAATCAAACAGTAACTATATCATCCTGTATTACTCCCAGAGCAGTTGATAGTTTTACGGTAATCAAGATCTATTTGTCTGTCACCCTGGTTTCTTAACTCATTACCAAACGACAAAATCTTAGGTTTGTCCAAATTGAAAGCATTAATTTTGCAGACTACAAAATAAATGTGAATAAAAAATTAAATTTTGATTTTGGAAGGGCAGAAAACATTGTGGGAAAAGGAGAAAATGCTGGTAACCAGCATTTTCTCCTTTTCCCACAATGTTTTCAAAAGCCTTCTATCACTGAGGTGTTAAAAGTCGGATGTATTAAAGGGTTGATTCTATATCAAACGTTCCCCGGTTCTGACAACCCCAGGAAGGAAAAGTCTTTTGAAAACGTTGCAGGAAAAGGAGAAAATGCTGGTAACCAGCCTTTTCTCCTTTTCTCACAATGTTTTCTAACATCACATAGAAAATATCCATTATCTTTGCAGTATCTGATTTGTCGACTGCACATGCTTTCAGTTTGGATAAGTTAAAGATTTTGTCATTCAGGGAAAAGTTAACAGTCTAGATAAATTTTAGACTCGACAAAATTAAAAGCATTTGCAGACGACAAATTTAATAAAGCTTAAATGATGTTATTCACCTTTGAAAGGGTAGAAAACATTGTGGGAAATGGAGAAAATGCTGGCAACCAGCATTTTCTCCTTTTTCCACAACGTTTCTCAAGGTTTATGTCAAAGGGTTTTTAAAATTCAGGGTAGTAAATAATGAACACTCTACCAAACAGTCCTGGCTTTTCACATCCCTGGGAGAGCTTTTGAAAATATTGAAGGAAAAGAAGAAAATGCTGGTGACCAGGATTTTCTCCTTTTTCAATACTGTTTTTCTACCTTTTCGAAAACAAAATTGATCAATTGAGCCAGATTCTTTATCATCTCCAAAGGTTTTCCATTTGGACAAGTCTAAAACTTTGCCGTTTGTTAAAATGACTTGCCAGTACCTATTTACCGAAAAGAAAAAAAATCGTCTCGAAAGAAGGGTTCAAAGATGACAAATAAATTGCAGCTCAGGAGATATGGTGTGCTTTTGAAAGGGTTGAAAATACTGTGGTATAAGGAGAAAATGCTGGTCACCAGCATTTTCTCATTTTTCCACAGTATTTTCTTAAAATGCTTTCAAAACTTAGAATTTTGTGTTAAAGGGTCAAAATATTGGTATATAATCAGTAAAATTTTGCCAGACAGTTGAATTGTTCTTTTTTCTCTTTAACTCTCAACTCGATGACAAAATTATACATCTAACCAAATTAAAAGCATTTTCCGACGACAAATTACAGTTATAAATCATTCACATTGTGTGATTAAAATGATTCAATTTGTTTCTGAAAGTTTCTGAAAGTAAAAAACATTAAAACAAAAGAAGAAAATGCAAGTTATCATTTTTAAAAAAAAAACCAAAACCTTTTCCCTTCCGATCGTTTAACCGTTACCACACAAATCTGACTTTGGACCTGACCCTGAGAAAGAAAAATGTAGCAAACATTGTGAGAATAGGAGACTATGCTGTTTAACTGCATTTCTCCTTTTCACGCAATTTTTTTCAATCCTTTTTAAGACACTTTTTCATCTATAACTTCATTAAAAAGAAAAAGAGCACTACATGCGGGTGCCAATTATTGGCTGTTGAGTGCTGGATATTAACCCTTTCCCAAACGGCAAATTTTGGACCAGACCAAATTGAAAGCATTTTGCAAGTAACAAATAACAGTTGCTAAAAAGGTGATTTTTCTACCTGATAGGGTATAAAAACATTCTGGGAAAAGGAGAAAATGCTTGTTACCAGCATTTTCTCCTTTTCCCACAAAAAAAGGGGCCTTAATTTGCCTCCAAAGGATCATTTCTTTGAAATTATTTCAAAATCTGACCAGTGGTTTCATAGAAGAAATCTTAGAATTTCTGTATATTTGTATTGTGAAAATAGCCCCATCCCCGTCACCACCTTGTTTCTTGACGGATCAAAATTTCTATAATTTTCTTTCAAGAGTGGCATCTAAGGGACATTTCTGTGAAATTATTCCAAAATCTGATGAATGGCCAATTTTTTTTTTCAACGGATCAAAATTTCACACGCACTTTTTGAAAAGGGTCACACCAGGAACATTTCTGTGAAATTATTTCAAAATCTGACCGGCGGTTTCAGAGGAGAAGATTCTTAAAGAAATTCTTAAAAAATTCTATTTGGCTGCCATGGCAACCAGAGTTTTTGATTCAAATTCTGTGAACAGTATTTTAAGAGGACCTCCTACAGAACATTTCAGCAAAGTTTGATTCTAATTCCTTGTCCAGCTAAAAGAAGAAGTTGTTTATTCCTTTACCACACAATCCCTACTTTTGATGCCCCTCAGAAAGAAGCCTTTAGAAAATACTGTGGGAAAAGGAGAAAATGCTGGTAACCAGCATTTTCTCCTTTTCCCACAATGTTTTCTACCCTTCACAAAACAAATTTCAAATTTTCCTTCATTTTTATTTTGTCGTCTGCAAATGCTTTTAATTTGGACCAGTCTAAAATATTGTCGTTTGGTAATGGGTTAAAGGATTATTGACAACGCACAATTTAAATGCCATGTTTTTCGACGAATCAAAATTTCACGAACAATTTTTGAAAAACAAGACTTTAGAATCAATGTTAATCAGAAATAGAAACTTGACATGTATAAGCATCTTCTTCTTTTTCCCACAGTGCTTTTTCAGTGGCATTCTTTCTGAGAATCATTAAAAGTCAGGACTAACAGGGAAAGGGAAAAACTCAAGAAGCAAAATACTCAAGTATCAAACACTGACTTAAAAATAAAGATTTAATTCATATTTGACATTACATAACACAAAAATAATTTCATTCAGCAGCAAGCAGTATGTTTCCTTTTCATCTTTAGTGTGGTTAATCCATTACTACTCAATCCCTACCTTTGACGCCCCTGAGAAAGAAGCCTTTTGAAAACACTGTGGGAAAAGGAGAAAATGCTGGTAACCAGCATTTTCTCCTTTTCCCACAGTGTTTTCTACCCTTTCCAGAACAAATTTCAGTTTTTCAGTCACCTTTATTTTGTCGTCTGCAAATGCTTTCAATTTGGACCAGTCCAAAATTTTCTCGTGTGGTAATGGGTTAAGGGTTAAGCCCTCTTTTGCAAGAAAATGGCTATTAACCCTTTACAACACAACCATGACTTTTCACGACCATAAGAAAGAAAGCTTTTGAAATTATTTGCAAATGTCAAATTAAAGATAGACCCCTTTATATGGTAGAAAACATTGTGGGAAAAGGAGAAAATGCTGCTTACCAGCATTTTCTACTTTTCCCACAATGCTTTCAAAAGCCTTTCTAAAGGTTGCGAAAAGTCGGGATTGTTGGTATAGGGCCAAATTTTGTTGTGTGGTACAGAGTTAATGTATTATACAAATATAGTTTAATATCACAGGGAGATAAACACAATTTTAATTCTTTACCACACAGTCCCGACTTTTAACGACCTTGAGATAAAAGGCTTTTGAAAAACATTGTGGGTAAAGGAGAAAATGCTGGTAACCAGCATTTTCTCCCTTTCCCACAATGTTTTCTACCCTTCCCAAATCAAAATTCATTTTTTCAGTCACATTTTGTCGTCTGCAAATGCTTTCAATTTTGACAAGAGTTCAATTTTGTCTCCTGGTAAAGATTTATAGTATAGTAGCTTTCCTGCTTGAGTTTGATTCTCGAAGCCTAATAAAATCTTAAATCTCACAAAACTGCACAATAAGTGAATTGTCAAAATTTATTACACAGTGAGAAGCAAACAGAGGCACTGGGACAGTAACAAAACTAGAGCTGTCACTGCATGTGACTTGATATCCCTGCCAGGGCTTTGACAGAAAAAGGCTATTCAACAAAAAAAAAAAAGTTAAGTTCAAGGGAGATTACCCTGGAATTAAGGAGAGAAGGTGATTGAAAACTGTGTCTTTTACAACTTCAGTATACAATCAATGTATCATCAAACTTTCAATACAATAGCAGCAAAACTGTAGGAGAAGTTTGTGACACAAAATTACTTGTATTTTGTACACTGACAGACACACAAATGGACACACAGGTAGATGGACAGACAGCCTGATTCCATTATACCCCTGAAAACATTCTTTTGCGAGGGTATTAAAAGTGTCAAGTTCAAGGGAAGATAATTCCTCACCCAAAAGAAATTGATATTTGAAGATTGCTTTTTGCAAACCTTCAATATATGATCAGTATAAGTGTAAAGTTTCAATCCAATTGAAGGAAAACTATAGGTGAAGTTTGCAACACAAATTACAAGTATTTCATAGAGATGGTTGTGAAGAAAAAAAAGTATCAGATTCAAAGGGGATTAATTTCTCAACCCAGAGGAGATGATATTTGAAAATTGCGTCTTGCAAACTTTCAATATATGTTCAAAGTTTCGATACAATTGAAAGAAATCACTAGGAGTTTGCGACACAAAATATGTAGTATTTTGTACACAGACGGGTACACAGACAGACTGTTACACGGACGAACAGACACATGATTCCAGTATATCCACAAGGACATTCCTTTCATTATACACTTACAACTTTTAATGTCAAAATATTGCTATCTTTGACATTTCCTTTGAAAATGGTAAACAAAATAAAACATTTATATGTTATCTGGTTGTAACTTTGTTTTAACAAAAGGCAGATATTATGATACTATAGCACATAAGTTAACCCTTTGCCACACAATCCTAAGTATTTATCAACACAGAGAAAGCAGCCAAAACATAAATTTATACAAAGTCCAGCAGTGAAAACATGAAACAAAAGTGCTGATCTGTTCTGAAACAGAATAATTTCAAGAGAAAATATTTTTGTATTATTCAATGCCCTTTTTAAAAACTGCTTCCTTTCTACCAATACACACATCACAGCAAATTAACTTTCAGTAGAATCTACAAGCTACAACCTCATTACAACTATGTACAACAAGGGTACTACCTGAAGGTGCCAACACTTGGTTGCAATTGCCTTTGGTGAAAATTCTAAGGTTGAAAAACGGGCAAAACTGAGTAAAATTACTTTAATGATTATCTGCCCCGTATAGGTTCCTTTGAGTTAACAAGAAATCTAAGTTTGAAGTACGAGTATATCGTATATCTCTTCCCTAATATGACAGAATGTATCAGTTTCTGAAAGATGTGGCTATGGCAATTATCAGAACTCAAGAAAAGAGGGAGTGATAGTATTCCAAATCTATTATTTCTCTTCCATTCCTATGTTGTGCATACTTATTAGAACTGTCTCAATGAGACAATTCTAATGAATATCCAGAACATGGGTTTTAGTGGAAAACCAATTTTAAAATCAAAATTATTACCTCTGTCTGGAGCTATAAAATGACTGAAGTTTTTTTTTTCTAAAACATCAGAGCTAAATAGTCTCCCTTTATATCAATTTTGCATACATACATCACAGCAAATGGACTTTCAATAGTATCATGTATGTACAATCTAATAACTGTATATAACAAGAGGGCCATAATTGCCCTGTAACATCCTCCTTGAAAACAAAAACAGCATCATGTAACTGGTACATGTATTTTTTTTTAACTTGACTCTTTAAACAGATGACAAAATTTCAGACTGGTCTTAACCCATTACCACACAGTCCCTACTTTTGACGCCCCTGAGAAAGAAGCCTATAGAAAACATTGTGGGAAAAGGAGAAAATGCTGGTAACCACAATGTTTATGTTAATGCCTTCTCAAAACAAATTTCAAATTTTCTGGCACTTTTATTTTGTCGTCTGCAAATGCTTTCAATTTAGACCAGTCTAAAATAGTGTTGTTTGGTAATAGGTTAATTGAAAGCTTTTGTAGATGACAAAGTAGATGTTGATGGAATGGTAAAATTTGTTTGTGGTAGGATGGAAAACATTGTGGGAAAATGATAAAAAAGCTGGAAGGCTGGTTACCATTATTTTGTCCTTTTCCCTAAATATTTCCAATAGGTTTCTTATTAAGGGTTAGTTAAAACTCAGGATTGTGTGGTAAACAATAAAGAGTTGTAACAGTTGTATGATAGGCATGTAACATTTAATCCTGACTTTTATTGACCCAGCGAAAAAAAGACTTTGAAAACTTTGTGGGAAAGGAGAAAATGCTGGTAACCAGCATTTTCTCCTTTTCCCACAATGTTTTCTACCTGTTCAAGGTCACATTTTATCATTTGAAAAACCTTGGCTTGTCAGATAAAAATTTCTTTGATACTGACAAGTCTAAAATTTTACTGTGCTGTCAAAGGTTAGTAGAATGTTATGTTAATGCTTTATCAAACAACATGGCCATGAGTCACAGGCCTTTCGAAAGCAAACAATTTCAACTCGGACAAGTCTGAAATTCCTTTGTTTGGCAAAGAGTTAAACGCAAGAGTGAAAAGCATAATTCTGCTTATTTATTTTTTTTTTTGGGGGGGGGGGGGAAGGGACAATGCAGATGAAGATGCCTTTGTTGTGGGTGGGGTATAATGATAAAGCTGTGACAATACCACATTTTTTATTTTTTCACAAAAACAACGCAGCTAATAAATCATCACATTTGTGCATAATATATTTGAATGAATGAATGAATGAATAGCGTTTTAAGGCCCGGTGACAACTTAGGTCATATTGGGCGCACTTATTTAGTAAACAATAATGCGAGGTGAAAATAACATACATGTGCAACAACATAAGAAAAACACGATAAATGAGGAATGGACAAAACACAAAATGATGCCCCTTTTGTCACCTTTTACAACATGCATGCTGTCACGGTTGTTCCACCAGATGAAAAGGCAGATGTGACGATCGCAGGACTACAGTGGTTTATTTACCCCCAATTAAACAACACCTGGTCCCACAGGCCAATTGATTCCCATTCCAAACCCTATTTACATCGAGAAAAAAATATAGGATTTGGAACAAGAACTACCCAGTCTGCTGCAATCCTACGAATTATGAAGAAAGAAGCCGTTCATCTTTAATTTTAGTCACCTTCTATGACATGCCATAGAGAAAGACCGAGGTCCTATTCTATACAGTAAAAAAAACCCAGGACCCCACAGGGAGCATAATATATCTGGTTATACCAATAAAGAAATAATTATATACATCTACAGCAGTGAAACAACTAACTATATCTATTTTCTAAAATCTCTGTGTATGAAATACATGAATATAACTCTACCATACTACAAAATTTCTGACTTGCATAAATGAACTCTTTACCACACAATCCCGACTTTTGACGACCCTGAGAAAAAAGCCTTTTGAAAACATTGTGGGAAAAGGAGAAAATGCTGGAAACCAGCATTTTCTCCCTTTCCCACAATGTTTTCCACCCTATCCAAATCAAATTTCAATTTTTGATTCAAATTTATTTAGGTGTCTGCAAATGCTTTCATTTTGCATTAGTCCGAAATTGTGTCATTTGGGAAAGAGTTAAAAACATTTGCAGACAACAAATAAAATACAGCTAACATCTTTGCATCTATTTTCATAACTGTGGAAAACATCATGGAAAAAGGAAAATAATGTTTGTCACCAGAATTTTCTGCTATTCCAAGATAGTCCTCATTGTTTTAAAAAGGCTTTCTCCTTTGGATGTATCAAAACAACAAACTGTACCACTCAGTTTTTGTTCAATGATTCTGAAGAAGATGGCCTTTGAAAACATTGTAGGAAAAGGAGAAAATGCTCATTAACCCATTACCACACAATCCCTACTTTTTATGACCCCAAGAAAGAGGCCCTTGAAAAAATTGTGGAAATGGTAGAAAACATTGTGGAAAAAGGAAAAATTGCTGATAACCAGCATTTTCTCCTTTTCTCACACTGTTTACAAAGGCTTTCTTTCTCAGGGTCTTTAAAACTCAGGACTGTGTAGTACAAAGTTAAGAACAAACAAAGTGCAGAACTTCTAAAATTGTAGGCATTCACAGCTAACAACTTGTATAAGTTTCAAAGAATGAAATTTTTCTTTAACCTGGTAGAAAACATTGTGCAAAATGAAGAAAATAAATACTGGTAATCTGCAATTCCTCCTTTTCCCACATTGTCTTCAAAACACCTTTTCCTTAAGATTGTTCAAAACTCAGGACTGTGTGTTAAAGGGTTAAAACACTAAAATTAACCCTTTACCCCATAAGGCATTTCTATGGTATCTCTAATTGACCCTAAATAACAGCAAGGATGAAGCCGTTTCTTATCTCATTACCAAACGACAATATTTTAGGCTTGTCCAAATCGAAAGCATTTGCAGACGACAAAATAAAAGTGACTGAAAATTTGAAATTTGTTTTGTGAAGGATAGAAAACATTGTGAGAAAAGGAGAAAATGCTGGTTACCAGCATTTTCTCCTTTTCCCACAATGTTTTCTAAAGGCTTCTTTCTCAGGGTCGTCAAAAGTAGGGATTGTGTGGTAATGGGTTAAGTGTATATGACACCTTTTGATAGCATAGAAAACATTGTGACAAAAGGTGAAATTGCTCATTATGAGCAATTTCACCTTTCGTCACAATGTTTTCCAAAGGCTCCTAAAAGCAATGCCTAGAAATGAGTATCTATGGAGTAAAGGGTTAGGAAGATCTACATCTTTTTTGTCTTATAAACAACATAATCTCATTCAAAGGATTTCATATTTCTAACATAAATTTCATCTTGCCATAGGTTAATGGAATGTTTACTTACCACACAGCCTGCAACACAACAAAACGAACATTCGGACATTTGCCTACGGTGTTGTCTCCGATCAGCCTGCACAGTCCGCATAGGATAATTAAGAAATAATCTTCTTCCTATTGTGGGTTATCGTTTATTTTAACATGACACGCGAATTCGACTCTATAAACACAGTGCAAGGAAAGCATGGTAAAATCTGCGACAATACATGTACAGTGACGTCATTCTGTATCCAGTGACGTCATTAAATGAGTGAGTTATTCAATGGAACATAATTTTCATCGGCGTTTTTACTCTAAGTTTGAAGATGTTTTCCTTTCATTAAGAATTTTCCATTTTAGAATTGAAATAATCTTCTTTCTCGTTTGATATCACCCTCGTGGATTATTTATTACGCCTCATAACCCACAACTGTGGTTTATTGAACGATATACCACGATAGAAAGATTATTTCTTAAACCAGAGTTGTGAGTTATGAGGCACAATAAATAATCCATTAGGGCAATAGCCCAAGTGGTTTATTCATTGCACCTCATAACTCACAACATCTTTTATTGAATGATAAACCAGGATAGAATGAAGACTATTTCGATTCTAACTTGGCCACTTCTAAATGAAAAGAAAGCAAGTTCAAATTTGGAGTAAACATGTGGATGAAGATTATGTTCCATTGAATAACCCACTCATTGAATGACATCACTCGATACAGAATGACGTCACTCTGCATGGATTGTCGCAGATTTTACCACACTTTCCTTGCTCTGTGTTTATAGAGCCGAATTGGCGTGTCATGTTAGAATCTGAGATATATAGGATCTGACATGAGTTGGCTTTTGAGATAAGATTTTATTAAACGAGTCAAGGGAAATGTTATTAAGCGAGCCTGTGGCAAGCTTAATAACATTTTCCTTGATAAGTTTAATAAAATTTTATCTCAAACGCCAACTCATGTCAAATTATTTTTTATCACATAACGATATTTCACAAAATATAGATCAAATGGTGCAAAAATATTAATAAATGCACCTGCGGTATTTTCCAGAGACCCATTCACAGGTATGAAATGCGTACAAAATGAAGTCAAAAATGAAGTCACACAAATGTGATATCAAACATGTGTAAGACTCGAACATTCATAATGGGTATACTACACTGAAAATAAGGGAGGTTATGTGATAAAGCACTGTATGTCTACATGTGATTTTGTTCTTCAGCTGACTTGCGCAAAACAGTAAAATTACATAGAAATGTTAAGTGTCCTTTTGGATTAGCCTGCAGGGACTGTGCAAGCTGATCTGAGACAACACTTTATGTAAATGTCAGAATGCCCCTTTTCGCCTGTTGCAAGCTATCTAAACTTCAATTGTTAATACTTTAACCCATTACCAAACAATCCCTAATTTTGACGCCCCTTAGAAAGAAGCCTTTTGAAAACATTGTGGGAAAAGGAGAAAATGCTGGTTTCCAGCATTTTCTCCTTTTCCAACAATGTTTTCTACACTTCACAAAACAAATTTCAAATTTTCAGTGACTTTTATTTTGTCGTCTGCAAATGCTTTCTGTTTGGTCAAGCCTAAAATTTTGTCGTTTGGTAATGGGTTAAACCTTTTACCAAATGACAAAAATTTAGACTGGTCCATATTGAAAGCACTTGCAGACAACAAATGCTAACTCAAAAATCGAATTTGTTTCCAGCAGAGTACAAAACATTGTGGGTAAAGGAGAAAATGCTGGTTACCAGCATTTTCTCCTTTACCCACAATGTTTTCAAAAGGATATATCTATGGATCATAAAAACTAAGGATTGTTTGGTAAGGACTTAACTTTGAATCAAAACAATGAATTGTATGACTTGCTCAGCTTGTAAGCATTTTAAAAAGAAAAAAATAAACATGAAATTTATGATTCCTCATTTCTTCCAAGCAGGGACTGAGTGGTATCAGCTCAACGGTGAACTAGACAACAAAATTTCAGACTTGCCGAAAACATTTTCAGAAGACGAAGTTGGTTCACATGATTGAATCCGTCTCTGAGAGGTTACATAACATTGAGGGAAAAATAAGAAAATGGTAGTTACCAGCATTTCTCCTTTTTCCTCAATATTTTGAAAAGTGGTCCTCTAGGATTTTAATACTCATAAATCTTTGGTATAGAGTTAACTCCTTTCCACAAAATCCTGACTTTTAACGGCCCTAATAAAGAAGCCTTCTAAAAACATTGTGGGAAAAGGAGAAAATGCTGGCAACCAGCATTTTCTCCTTTTCCCACAATGTTTTCTACCCTATCAAAAATAAGATCCATCATTTGAACCCAATCTAAATTGTCATCTGGAAATCCTTTGAATGTGGACAAGTCTAAAATTTTGTTGTGTGGTTAAGAATTAATTTGCCTAATTTTTATCCAAGGTTATAGATGTAATGATGTAATTAAAATCAATGATGACTGTCTCTCATTTTTACATGATTACAATCTTTAGCAGAAACAAACACGCTTTACAAATTAAATGAAAACAAAAATCCCTCTCTTCCTCCCTCTCTCTCTTTCGTTGCATTTATTTCCATTGTGAAGGCTTAACCCACTACCACACAATCCTCACTTTTAACGGCCCTGACAAAGTAGCCTTTAGAAAACATTGTGAGAAAAGGAGAAAATGTTTGTAACCAGCATTTTCTCCTTTTCCCACAATGTTTTCTACCCTTCACAAAACAAATTTCTAATTTTCAGTCACTTTTATTTTGTTGTCTGCAAATGCTTTCAATTTGGACAAGCCTAAATTATTGACTTTTGGTAATGAGTTAATACAAATTATTCAAATATCTAAATAATACATCAAGTTCTAAATGGCATGACAAAAAACAATAAGAGAAAAAAAGCACTTGTGACAAGCAATTTGTTGGTTTACTTCAAAAACCCTGTAACTACACCTTGTTTCAAGCTTTAGTTACAAGGTTTTTGAAGTAAACTGACAATTTGCACCTCTTCTTTACCCTTATCCTCCTAAATAAACTGAATGAAACTTCATGCCAATAGTAAAGATCAAACTAATGACATTTCAGGTTTATCAATCAGACAGTGTAGATCAAAGATCAGACTGCACAGAACATGCAGTCTGATCTTGATCAACACTGTCCACAGAAGGTCAGTGAGACAGGTTAAGCTATCAAGTGTATGGATATAAAATGTTATATCTCTACAGTAAAAAGTTTCTATCTTAACTCTTTACCAAACGACAAATTTATAGACTGGTCCAAATTGAAAGCACTTGCAGAGAACAAAATAAATATGACTGAAAAAAATTGAAATTTGGTTTAGGAAGGGTAGAAAACATTGTGGGAAAAGGAGAAAATGCTGGATACCAGCATTTTCTCCTTTTCCCACAACGTTTTCAAAAGGATTTTTCTCAGGGTCATCAAAAGTTGTTATTGTGTGGTACAGGGTTAATTGCTTGATGAATTGATACAGAGCTTGTTCCTAATGACAAAAATTCTGTGAACTGATTCATATAAATGATCACATGTTAACATAATGTATAGATTTGTGACTGGACTTGGACAGAGGAAACTAGAATAGTATCACTGTAAATCTATGATATAAGATCCAATCTCCATTGGGTCTAGGTTGAGCATAGCCTCTGTATCTGTCTCCTCTTCCTCATACATCAATGTTAGCGAGACTTGGTGTGCAGAGGATAGGTGGACTTCACCGAACATCTCATTGAGTGTTACCTATAAACAGAAATAATAACAATATCAGTGAGACTTGGTGTGCAGAGAACAGGTGGACTTCACTAAACATCTCATTGAGATAACAGAAATAACATTACTGTTAGCAAGACTTGGTGTGCAGAGGATAAATGGACTTCACTGAACATCTCATTGAGTGTTACCTATAAACAGAAATAATAACAATGTCAGTGAGACTTGGCGTGCAGAGAACAGGTGGACTTCACTGAACATCTCATTGTGTATTACCTATAACAGAAATAATAACAATGTCAGTGAGACTTGGCGTGCAGAGAACAGGTGGACTTCACTGAACATCTCATTGAGTGTTACCTATAACAGAAATGATAACAATGTTAGTGAGACTTGGTATGCAGAGGACAGGTGGACTTCACTGAACATCTCATAGAGTGTTACCTATAACAGATATAAACTTTTTGTTAGTGAGACTTGGTGTGAAGAGAACATGTGGAATGCACTGAACATCTCATTGAGTATTATCTATTACAGAAATAAAATCATGGTTATTGAGACTTAGTGTGCAGAGAACAGGTGAACTTCACTGATCATCTCACTGAGTGTTATTTATCACAGAAATAATGTTTATGTCAGCAGGACTTGATGTACAAGACCAGTGTTAATGGAGCCTGGTGTGTTACATCTATGACCAATTGTTATTGAGACATGAGATTTAAATAAAGCATTAGTTGGACTTGGTGTTTACTATCAGTGTAAGTAAGACCAAGTGTATGTATAAAGTTTGTGTAATTGAGACCTGATGGTGGACAGGCCTGTACCGTATAGCATCAGTATATGGCCTGGGCCTGTATTCTCCAACCATTCTTAAAAACATTCTTTGTGTTATTCTCCAGAATTTTCTACATTTGTAAGTAACACAACTTCTGATTGGCTAAATCAAATGGTTTAGCCAGTCAGAAGTTGTGTTACTTGGAATTTTAGAAAACCTTGGAGAATAAAACAAAGAATATTCTCGAGAATGGTTGGTGAATTACGGGTCCAGGTCTTTGTAATATTTGTGATTGATCTTCATCTCAATGATACTAACCAAGTCATACACTGATGGAACACACCAGGTCTCTGGTGTGTTCCATCAGTGTATGACTTGGTGTGTAACATCAGTATCATTGAGACTAAAAATGTTACATATGTGTCAATGAGACTACGGTTGTAACATAATTTTATGTGTCAATGAGACTACGGTAGTAACATAATTTTATGTGTCAATGAGAACTATCTTGTAACATTGGTGTTAATGAGACTTGGCATGTAACATTAGTGTAAGTGAACCTTGACCTGTAACATGAGTGTAACTGACACTTTTTGAGTAGCATCAATGTCAACAACACTTATGTTGTAAATGAGACACTTTTGCTGTAAAATCAATGTACATAAGACTATGACTGTAACAACGGTTCAATCAGAAATCAGACTTAGGTAGTAGCGAAGATATTAGTGAGAATAATATGCACCATCAGTGTCAGTGAGACTTGGAGTGTAAGAGAGTAAATGGGACTCAAGCTGTAACATAAGTGTTATTATGGCTTCTTGTGGTTGCCATCAGTTTTAGAGGAACCTTGTGTGTAATATAAGTACTGGCAAGACTTTGCATATACCATCTGTGTCAGTGAGACTGTGTGTGTAACATTAATGTCATTGTGCCATGGCATGTAACTATTGTGTTAGTGAGACCCAGTGTGTAACATAGGTGTGAGACCTCATGTCGATAGGTGAGTGCAACACTATTCTAAGTGCCTGTACATTGTACAGACACTTAGAATAGTGTTGCACTCACCTATTGATGTGTCAACAGTGTTAGTTTGACCTGATGTGTAGCATTAAAAATATTTATCCCATGACCACAAAATCCCTACTTTTGATGACCCTGAGAAAAAAGCCTGTAGAAAAAATTGTGGGAAAAGGAGAAATTGCTGATCTTCTATTCCCACAATGTTTTCTACCCTTAACAAAACAAATTTCAAATTTTCAGTCACTTTCATTTTGTTGTCTGCAAATGCTTTCAATTTGGACAAACCTAAAATTTTGTCCTTTGGTAATGAGTTAAGTCTTTGCCAAACAATCCAGAGTTGGAAATGGCTTTTAAAGCATTGTGGGGAAAGTAGAAAATTCTGATAACCAATATTTTCTCCTTTCACCATAAGGCTTGCTACACCTTCAAAGACAAATAAGAATCATGTTGGATTGGTACTCTACAAATATTTTCCATTTGAGCAAGACTTCAATTTAATCATTTGGTACAGAGTTTACTCTTTACAACAAAATCCAGACTTTTCATTACCCTGAGAAAGAAGGCTTTCAAAAACATTGTGGGAAAAGCAGAAAATGCTGGCATCCAGCATTTTCTCCTTTTCCCACAATGTTTTCTACTCTTTTAGAATCAAATCTCATAATCCTAGCCACATTCAAATTGTCGTTTGACTTCAATATAGAGAAATCAAAATTTTTGTCATCCGATACAAAGTAAACTGTCAACTTACCTTTCCATCTGCTCGTCCACATATCAAGCCTTGATTTCTAAAACCACAGTCTATTCCAAACCGGTGTAAAAATAACCCAGCTGTATCTTTAGGTATCGCCCTTTTGGATTCATCATCATCTCTATTTTGCATAGTTCTTAAATTCATTAAATGAATATCACAAGGGAGACTATTCTTCATGGGAATAAATGAGGATTGTTTAGGCAGAGTTACTGTACTTGGATGAGCAGGTATTACATACAGTGGATGGATGAGTTGTAAAGATGTTTGTTGAGCTAATAAACTTGGAAATGTAGTTGGATCTGCTGGGTTCTGGAAAATAAACCATAAAACATAATAAAAATCATTGCACATATCAAGTGTACAAAAACAAGCATTCTGATAGTATTGTGAGACATTCATTGGGAGATTGTTGCCATTTGTTTGCATGTGCCTCCCAAGTAATAGTCTAAACTGACAAGACCTAAAAGTATTAATAGTCATACAACTATGAGACTTGCCGTAGACGCAGACATGCGTCTCTCAAGTAACAATCTAAACTGACTGCACCTAAATTTGTCACTTGCTATACATCAATGAAACTTACTGGTGACCCAGAGATGCGTCTCTCGAATAACAATCTAAACTGATCGGACCTAAATGTGTGACTGGTTATACAGCTATGAGACTTACGGGAGACACAGACATGGGCCTCTCCAGTAATAATCTAAACTGACTAGACCTAAATGTGTTAACCCATTACCAAACGACAAAATTTTAGTTTTGTCAAAATTGAAAGGAATTGCAGACGACAGAATAAAAGTGACTGAAAAGTTGAAATTTGCTTTGGAAAGGGTAGAAAACATTGTGGGAAAAGGAGAAAATGGTGGTTACCAGCATTTTCTCCTTTTACCACAATGTTTTCAAAAGGCTTCTTTCTCAGGGGCGTCAAAAGTAGGGATTGTGTGGTAATGGGTTAATAGTTATACAACTATGAGACTTACTGGAGACCCAGACATGAATGAATGAATGAATGAATGAATATCTTTATTGACTTATACATATTGTACATAGTCAGTTACAACCAAATTAATTTCAAAATGCCGCATGTGATACAATTCTCTCTCTTTCTCTCTCTCTCTCTTTCTCATTCTCATTTTCTGTCACTGTTCTTTCGCTCTCAAAATTACATAATACTTGTATATTTATTCAAACTACTCATCAAAAATATTCAAAGCACTCTCTCGTTCATGGTTTGCTCCAGTAACAATCTAAACCTACTGGACCTAAATGTGTTACCGATTATGCCATAGTGATACTTATGGGAGATTAACCCTTTCCCAAACGACAAATTTTGGACTCTTCCAAACTGAAAGAGTTTGCAGACGACAATTTCAGATTTTGAGAAAATGGCAGAAAGTTCTCAAAAAGGATAGAAAACACTGTGGGAAAAGGAGAAATTGCTCGTTACGAGCAATTTCTCCTTTTCCAACAGTGTTTTCTAAAGACTTTTACTGCAGATACGTAAAAACCAGGGCTTGTTTGGGAAAGGGTTAAGAGATGCATCTCTCCTGTACCAGTCTAAACTGACAGGACCTACATGTTTTACTGATTATACAACTATAAGACTTGCTGGAGAACCTGACATGCATCTCTTGGACTCTCTCCACTAACAATCTAAATTGACAGGACCTACCTACATGTGTTAGTGGTTATACAACTATGAGACTTAACGGAGGCGCAGACACGGGCGTCTCCAGTAACAGTCTAAACTGAAAGGACCTAAATGTGCTAACCCATTACCACACGATCCCTACTTTTGATGACCCTGAGAAAGAAGCCTTTAGAAAACATTGTGGGAAAAGGAGAAAATGCTGGTAACCAGCATTTTCTCCTTTTTCCCACAATGTTTTCTAACCTTCACAAAACAAATTTCAAATTTTCAGCCACTTTTATTTTGATGTCTGCAGATGCTTTTTATTTGGACAAACCTAAAATGTTGTTGTTTGGTAATGAGTTAACTACTGGTTATATAACTGTGAGACTTACAGGTGACCCAGACATGCGTCTCTCCAGTAACAATCTAAACTGACTGGATGTTTGTTTATTGTCCAACACACCATGGCCAAGTCCTCGGCTGTCATCTTGGTTCAAACGTCGATCTAAAACTATTTCTACGACACCTGCAGACCAAGATTGTTTACGAGTTATATCTGTATTCAAAATCTTTCTTCATACTTCATATCACAGCAGACAAAGCACCTATTAATACATTTCCACAGATTCTCTTTCTATTATTTTGAATAAGGCCCTATCAAGTCTTTACCAAAATACAGAATTTTAGAGTTTTCAAAATTGAAAGCATTTGAAGACAACAAAATAAATGTGACTAAAATATTAAAACTTGACTTTAGAAGAGCAAAAAATATTGTGGGAAAAAGAGAAAATGCTGGTAACCAGCATTTTCTCTTCTTCCCACAATGTTTTCAGCTGGCTTTTTCCTCTGGGTCATAAAAACAAGGGATTATTTGGTACAGCTTTTAGTTATTTACCATTTAACAAACAAGTAGACTTGTTTAAATTGAGAGGATATATGGACGAAAGTTTAAATGTGGTTCGAAAGATGGACTTAGTCTTTCATGAATTAGAAAACAAAATGGCAAAATGAGAAAATGTACATTTAAATAGCAGCATTTTCGCTTTTTCCCACAATTATTTCAAAAAGCTCAGGCTAAAGAGTAGTAATGGGTTGAGCTTATGGCTACTTTCCCAAAATCTTTTGGAGCAGACAAATTTTCCACTTTCCACTGTTAGGTGCAAATTTTAATACCAAGGTAAATATAATTATGGAATGAATATAGTTAGACCATACTATTATTGAGAGCTGGCAGAAAATTATAAGGCTGACTGGCATGTTTCATTGACTAACCAGATAAGTAGGACAGACTTTCCTAATTTAATAAACTTTTATGATTCCTGTAACTGTCTCCAAACTTAGTAAGTTAACAATAAGGACACAATGTGATGTAAAAGAAATTGAATGACTGATTCAATGGTGTTCTGCATCTCTTTCAACATTATTTCAGTTATATCACAGTAACAGCTCACATATTCATGTATGCATTGGGTTTCACTAGTACCTGGGCCGGGCTCTCAAGTGTCTTGCCGAAGGTTGATTGATTAATTGAGTGGTGTTTTAACCCTTTACTCCATAGATACTCATTTCTACGCATTGTTTGTAGGAGCCTTTGGAAAACATTGTGGCAAAAGGTGAAATTGCTCGTGACGAGCAATTTCACCTTTTGCCACAATGTTTTCTACACTATCAAAAGGTGTCATATACACATAAGAAAAGACTTTATCCTTTCTCTTACTTAGGGTCAATTAGAGATCCCATAGAAATGCCTTATGGGGTAAAGGGTTAATTTGTTTTCAACATTATTTCTGTTATGCTGCAGCAGCCAGTGCTCCTATCCATGTTTTCCTGCTTTTCTTTACCAAAACACTGCACAATTTTCTTTCCTAGCCAATGACTTCTTTCCCATATAATCATCATCAAAAGAATAGTCTGCAGTGAGAGAGGAATGAATCCTGTGGCGATGACTATCATCAATCTTCCAAAAGAAATTGGCTGAGCTGAGGATCGAACCCCCAACATCCCCTATTCTCAAGTCCTGTGAACTACTGACTGAGCTACTGGGGGCTGGACATCTTGCCCAAAGACACTTCCCTGAAAAAGCCAAGTGGTTCGAGTGAGGCTTGAACCCCCCGCCTACATATGACATGTCTTAGTAAACTTTACCACTATGTCACACAGGTCCGATTGCATGATCAAACAGACTAGATAAAATACAAGCAATTTTGTTGAAATGATATCCCTGACTGAAAAAATTTCTTGATCGCTCCCAATCAGCCATTTTTCATCAAATCAAACAATGAAAAAGACTGTTTCATCGGCATGTGTTATTGCACACATGTATAAAGTTTCACAAAATTCCATCAAATTGTACTAGAGATATTCTCCCAGACAGACTGACGGACAGACAGATGGATGGACAGACAACGCTAACACTACAGCCATCTGCCTTTTGCAGTGGATAACAAGTAACTCACCTGGTTTAAGATTAGCAAATCCAAGAGAACTAGTGGACATTACACTAAATCTCTGTTTCTTATCTTCTATAAATGCCATTGTTGGCATGGGATAAAAGTTGCCCTGTAGAGTAAGCTTCTCGTAGTATTTGTGTTTTTGCATCTGAAAATTTTAAAAAAGTTAGCCCTTTAACATACAATGTCGATTTTTAACAACCCTGAGAAAGAAGCCTTTTGAAAACATTGTAAGGAAAGGATAAAATGCTGGTATTTTTGTATTTTGGGCCGGTGACCTTATGTTATTCTGAATAAACTATTAACCCTTTCCCAATCAATCCCTGGTTTTTAAGGGTCTGAAATAGTAGCCTTTTTAAAACGTTGTGAGAAATAGAGAAAATGCTGGTAACCAGCATTTTCTCCTTTTCCCACAATGTTTTCTACCCTGTCATAGACAGAAATCATCTTTTCAGCTTTGTCGTCTGCAAATGCTTTCAATTTGGTCTAGTCCAGAAGTTTGTCATTTGGGACAGGGTTAAATTTGAAATATTCAGCATTTTCTTCTTTTTCAACAATGTTTTCTACCCTTCCCAAATAAAATTTTGATTGTTCAGTCATGTTTATTTTGTCGTCTGTAAATGTTTTCAATTTGGACCAATCTAAAATTTTGTTGTGTGGTAAAGAGTTAAACCTTTATTTACTTTTCATTAGACAAAAAATGTCAAAACTTGTCTAACTAATACTATTCACTTTTCATTAGACAAAAAATGTCAAAACTTGTCTAACTAATACTATTCACTTTTCATTAGACAAAAAATGTCAAAACTTGTCTAACTAATACTATTCACTTTTTATTAGACAAAAAATGTCAAAACTTGTCTAACTAATACTATTCACTTTTTATAAGGCAAAAAATGTCAAAACTTGTCTAACTAATACCTTGCAGACAACAGGTTAAATGCCAAAAAAACTGAAACGGTAAGTGAAAGTGTACAAAATCTTGTGGGAAAAGGAGGATAGAAAATTTTGGAAACCAAAATTTCTTGCTTTTCAAATAATGTTTTCAGAAGGCCTTCCTCATGATTGTTAAAACATGAGACTGTCTTCTACAGACATTTTTCAGTCTAGCAATAAGACCCAAATATACTCCTCAAAATAAGTTAAGAGTTCCGTGACGAGTACACAACTCACATATTTAATATCCGATAGTTTCATCATTTTTATTGATATTTGTCTGAAAATGTGTAAAACAGAATTTCATTGCTTAAAGTTAACAAATGTAAAGATGGATATCAAAAGATATCATGTATAATCCCATTGAATTGCAAAAGTGAATTGGCTGTAAAAAGTCGCTACTCTAGCAGGTAGTGGGTGGGGTACTCACAGGCTTTTCTATTGGCTAAATTGTCTTGCACATTCATGATTTTACACTTTAATACCTGGTATGTCCTCCACGAGCCTGTATAACATTTCGACGCCTAGACTTAAAACTGTTAATCAGCTTCCGGATAAGTGCGCGAGAAATTCTTGTCCACTCTTCACGTAAGGCAGTTATGAGGTCTTCCCGGGTCTTTGGCTGTATTGGTCTGTCGCAAATGCGTCTCTGAATGATGTCCCACACATGTTCAATCGGATTAAGATCGGGCGATCGGGCAGGCCAGTCCATTCGCTCGATCCCTTCTTGCTCCAGGTACTGGTTGACCAAACGAGTCCCATGTGGACGGGCATTATCGTCCATTAAAACAAAACGGTCACCGATTGCACCAGCAAAAAGACGCGTGAACTCTGCCAAAATCTCGTCCTGATAGCATTCACCAATCAAAGACCCATTTTTTATGACATAGAGATTCGTGGAACCATCATAAGGAACACCACTCCAAACAAGCACTGAGGGACCACCAAAACGGTCATGTTCCACGATGCAACAGTCCCTGAATCGTTCATTTCGTTGTCTCCATACATGCCTTCGTTCGTCATTAAAGTCTGCACAAAATTTTGACTCATCCGTGAAGAGTACACAACTCAATCTCCCAAGCGGAATATTGTGACGTTCGCAGGAGAATTCTTGCCTTATTCTCCTGTGTGCTGGGGTCAAAGGAGGATGGACAACATGCCTTTTTGCACGAATATTGACGCCATAGAGCCTATTTCTAATCGTCTGTTCACAAATGCGCACCCCTGATGCTCGCCGGAAGTCTGTATTGAGGGTTTTGGCAGAGTCGAACCTCTTTCTTTTAGCCATTGTGACAATGTACCGGTCCTCAATGTCTGTAGTATTCCCTGGACGACCACTTCTTAGGCGTTCTTTAATAGAGCCAGTGTCAAGGTACCTCTGCCATATCCTAACGATGACAGTATGGCTGACGTTATACTGACGTGCTAATTTACGTTGTGTTAGGCCCGCACGGAGCATTCCGACGATTTGCCCCATATCCTGAACTGGTAAATGCCTTCCCTGTGGCATAATGTGTGTAAAGAGAGCTAAAAAGGGTATAATCCTTCCAGAAACTCACAGAAACGTCTGCAGTTAAGCTCCAATGTGAAAGCAACTAACAATGAAGGACCCGAGAATGATGCATAATGAGGGGTGTATACATGAAGACAAGTTTACCCAATTAATCGGTGCAGGCATATGACAATGCATATGTTCTACCCTTTGTTAGTACACGTAAGTACATTAGAATGGTGCAATAATAAATCATAATATTTGCTGTAGTCTAGAAAACTGATTTTAAAATGTGGTCCTTAACTTATTTTGAGGAGTATAGTTGCAACTACAGGGATACTGTCATCTAGCAAGTGTCAAGAAAACTGGACAGCTCAAAGCATGGTTTACACAGTCTGGGTCCGTTCACCAACCATTCTTTTGAACTGTCTTTGTCCAAATATGAAAGTAACACAACTTCTGATTGGCTAAACCAAATGGTTTAGCCAATCAGAAGGTGTGTTACTTTCATCTCTGGAAAAATCTGGAGAAAAAGACTAAGAATTTCTTGACCATGGCTGGCTAAAACGGACCTGAATCTTGAATCTGCCTTGGCCACAAATGCCATTTCAATTTTACCTTGCATGCCATTTAGTTTATATTATCAATTTCATTTTACCAGAATCTAACCTTTATATAAAATATATAAGCAGGCATATAAATAGATCTTCAACTCTTATTTGGGACATTATGTATACATGGGAAGGTACATGTATGCGATTTAATTCATTACCAAATGACAAAATCTGAGACTGGTCCAAATTGAAAGCACTTGCAGACAACAAAATAAAGTTACCTCAAAAACTGAAATCTGTTTCCAGCAGGGTAGAAAACATTGAGGGAAAAGGAGAAAATGCTGGTTACCAGCATTTTCTCCTTTTCCCACAATGTTTTCAAAAGGCTTCTATCTCAGGGTCGTAAAAACCAGGGATTGTTTGGGAAAGGGTTAAGGGGAGATAATTCCACAACAAATTGCAGCAGGGTCATGGAAATTGCACATGCACAACTTCATACATATGAAAACACTGTGTGTAGATTTGAGGTCTTTACCTGAAAAACTGTCGGAGTATTTTGCCAGACAAATTTGTGTCTATGGACAGACGAACTGACATATGGATGGACATACAGACAGACAGCCAGCTATGGCAATTCCAGTGTACTATCCTCCACTTCATTGTGTGTGTGGGGGGGAGATGGGGGGGGGGGGAACGGAAATGTAAGCCCATGTAAAACTTGTGAACCCCCCACCCCCATTGCTGGACAGGATCAAATTCAACCCCAGGGCTATAATTTGGGCACTCTTAGTAGAAGCCAACTAGATAAAGTCACATGGAAAATTTGGTAACCCTAGACATTAAGGCTTGGTTAGGGTAGATTTCTTAAGTTTTCTCTATAAGCCCATATAAAACTTGTGACCCCTGATGCAGGGTGAATTTTCACCCTGCAGCTATATTTTGAAGAAACATGATAGAAGTCTACTAAATAAAGCTACATGATGATTTTGGTATCCCTAAGCCTTATGGTTTCAGACAAGAATATTTTCAAAAATTTCCAATATTTTTAAGTTGTGTTGCCATGGCAACCAGAGTTTTAGAAGGAATCAAATTTTTTCCATAACTTCTGAAGAGGACTATGGCAGGATCATTTCAGTGAAGTTTCATCAAAATTGGATGGGTAGTTTCATAGAGAATATGTTTGAAATAAAAGTTAAGGCATGCAGCAACATATGATGGACACTGGGGCAAGACATAAGCCTGCTGGCCTTTGGCCAGTGGGGCTAAAAAAATGGATTTTACTTCAGGCAATTTAGAATGGTTTGGAAAAACAGATGCTGTGCACTCACCTGAAACCCATTTAGATCTGTGTAGAAAACATGTTCTTTATTCATAACATCAGTGGTGATTCTGGACACCAGTTCAAGGTTGGAAGTTTCACGAATGTCTACTATATTTTGAACATCCACTGACAGGCCGTCTATACCTACAACATAGGACAGATAAATGTTAGAGAAGTATGGAGTGTGCATGATATTTCTTGAAAACTACCGTACATTTAACTCATTACCACACGAGAAAATTCTAGATTGGTCCAAATTGAAAGCATCTGCAGACGACAAAATAAAAGTGACTAAAAATTACAAATTTGTTTTGTGAAGGGTAGAAAACATTGTGGGAAAAGGAGAAAATGCTGGTTACCAGCATTTTCTCCTTTTCCCACAATGTTTTCTAAAGGCTTCTTTCTCAGTGGTGTCAGAAGTAGGGACTGTGTGGTAATGGGTTAAGATCAAATATGTAAACTTCTTTTGTAAAAAGATCTTTTGTTAATCAACAAAATTAATGGTTCTGTTAGCTTATCATATATCAGCAGCGCTCTGAAAAAAGGGAGTTTATCGCATTTCCATGAGGCAACATACTAAACAAGTTGTCATATTATTATAAATTCTAACATGACACCCGAATTCGGCTCTATAAACATAGTGCAAGGAAAGCATGGTAAAATCTCCAAAAACCATGTAGAGTGACTTCATTCTATATCGAGTGACGTCATTCTGTATAAAGGAAGTAATGTACATCGTTATAAGACTGACATACAACACTAATTGAGTTGACATCTAATATTGACAAAAATACATGTAACTGAAAATTTTGAAAAAATCATTATCCACATCAGTAACGAAAACGAGACAAAACCTGGCAACATTATCTGTCATTATTTCCATTCATAATGAACCACAAAGAAACAGTTTCAATACTCCGATTCATGTACCTCTCAGCTGTATATCTTTTTGAAATTTGTTTCTTAAATTTACTTCATTACTATACAACGATTACAGCATTAAAATTTTGACAAAAAAATCAAACATTCCTTTGAAATTCTATAATATTGAAATTCGGTGTGTGTAGGTAGAAAACATGGTGGGGAAAGGAGAAAATATTGGTTACCATCATTTTCTCCTTTTCCAACAATGTTTTCAAAAGGCTTCTATCTCAGGGTTGTAAAAACTAGAGCTATCACTAAAGGTGATTATACCCTGCACCTGGTTCTTGTCACCACAACAACAGGTCTTTGTCACAGAATGCAGAATGGTTTAGTACCAATGTAAGAATTGAACAAGTTCAAGGGGAGAAAATTCCGCAACAAATCACAGCAGGGTCATGAAAATTGCATATTGACATCCTCATATATATAGGAACGCTGTGTGTAAATTCGAAATCAGTACTTGAAAAACTCTTGTAGTCTTGCTCTGGACAAATTTGTGTCAATGGACAGACAGACAGGCAGAAAGATTGACGGACATACAGCCATGGCAATTCCAGTACACCCCCCACCACTTCCTTGTGGGGGATATAACCAGGGATTGTTTCGGAAAGGGTTGAGGGCTGGACCTGTGTGTTGCCTACTGGGTTTCCCAACTTGGGCGAGATCAAATAAACGCCATAGTTAGGTGAGAATGACTCCTCTAGAAATCACAGTGACAAACAAGTGTACAAAATCAACCCTTTATCAAATGACACCAAGTGCAAACAACCCTATGAAAGTAGCCCTATATAACCATTGCAAGAAAACAAGAAAAAGCATGTTTTCCAGCATATTCTCCTTTTCTCACAATGTTTTCTATGAGTTCCACAGTTTGAGTTACCTTTCACCTGTCATCCAAGAATCACTTTTCATTTAGACATATCTCTGATCTAGAGTCAATAACAGCATTCTGATTCCTTTGAACTCTACATTCTTTTTTATTTTTAGATCCAAAGTCTTCTTCCACATAGCTCATTTAACCCTTTCCCAAATGACAAACTTTTGGACTAGACCAAATTGAAAACATTTGCAGAAGACAATTCAACTCTTGCAAAAGAGATGATTTCTGTCTATGATAGGGTAGAAAACATTGTGGGAAAAGGAGAAAATGCTGGTTACCAGCATTTTCTCCTTTTCCCACAATGTTTTCAAAAGGCTACTATTCCAGACCCGTAAAAAACCAGGGATTGTTTGGGAAAGGGTTAACAAAGGATTGTTTTATAAAGATTTACAGAGGTAAATGTCCCAACAAGGTAAGGTAGGGCCAGGGACCAAAAGGTGTCTTCTCTTACTGTTCCAGAAGTGGAATTTAACTCTTTACCAAGTAACAAAATTTTACAAAGATCCAAATTAAAGTACTTAAAGACGATAAAATAAATGTAACTCAAAAATTGAAATGTGTTTCCAGCAAGGTAGAAAACATAGTGGAAAAAGGAGAAAATGCTGGTTACCATCGTTTTCTCCTTTTCCCACAATGTTTTTAAAATCCCTCTCGTACAGGGTCGTTAAAACTCGGGATTGTGTGGTAATGGGTAAATGGGCACCCAATATATGCCCCCATCTTACGAACCAAGTCAGTAATAAAGAAATGAATGAAAAAATATATGGCAGAAATACGGGACCCTTTGGTTCAGTGGTTAAGGTATTAGCCTTTTGTCCGGGCATTCTAGGGTTTGAATCCTGCCTGGTCCCTTATTTCTGCCATGCGTTTGTTCATTTGTTTCTTTGTTCAGGACTTTGCTCGTAAGATCTGGTATAGGGAAGACGGGTAAAGGGAGAAGGATACAGTTGAATTTATGCCCAAGTTTTTTTGTTTTTTTTCTGTTACATCATATAAAATTTGTTTTCCAAGCACAGGCAGAAGATACAAGTAGGTTCATAACCTGATAAGACTTAACAACTCTTTACAAGACAATAAAAATAGAGTTATGTCCAAACTGACAGGATTTGTAGATGACAATTAAACTCTTTACCAAACGACAAAATTTTAGATTCGTCTAAATTGAAAGAATTTGCAGACGACAATTTCAGTGTAGCTCAAATGGTGTAATTTTTCTTTGATAGAGTAGAAAACATTGTGGGAAAAGGAGAAAATGCTGGTTACCAGCATTTTCTTCTTTTCCCACAATGTTTTTAAAAGGCGTCTTTTCCAGGAGCATCAAAAGCTGGCATTGTGTGACAAAGGATTAAATCTGACTCAAAGCATGAGATTTCTCTTTGCTAGAGAAGAAAACTGTGTTGGAAAAGCAACAGCATTTTCTCCTTTTCCTCCCAAGATTTTCAAAAAATTTCCTCTACAAAGTTGTTAAACCTTGAAATTATATAGTATAGGGTTAAATCTTTTTAGCCGACATCAAAATTCCAGACTTATCAAAGTTAAAAAAATTTGCAGACAATGTATCAAATGAAGCTCTTTTCATAAATTTTCCATTCAAAATTATAGAAAACACTTTCGGAAAAAGACAAATGCTTTCTTAAGGATTTTAAACCTTTACCACGCTAGTAAACTTTCGACTCATCTGACTTGAAAGCATTTGCAGATGACAATATACATGTGGTCCAAATAATGAAATTTGTCATTGATAAGATAGAAAACACTGTGGGAAAAGAAGAAAATGCTGGTTACCAGCATTTTCTCCTTTTCCCATCATGTTTTCCAAAGCCCTCCCCCTCAGAGTTGTTAGAAGTCGGCATTGTGTGGTAAAGGGCTAAAACACAGGGTTCTTTTGTGGCCATCAAAACTTATCTTTATCTCATTACCAAACAACCAAATCTTAGGTTTGTTCAAATTGAAAGCATTTGCAGCCAACAAGATAAAAGTGACTGAAAATTTGAAATTTGTTTTGTGAATGGTAGAAAACATTGTGGGAAAAGGAGAAAATGCTGGTTACCAGCATTTTCTCCTTTTCCCTCAATATTTTCTAAAGGCTTCTTTCTCAGGTCGTAAAAAGTAGGGATTATGTGGAAAATGGGTTAATAGACACACAATATAAAATGGAAATTGTATATCATACTTAATCCTGAAATTCAGAAGTCAAGTTAGCCCAACTTTGGATAGATTGTTGCCCACGGCAGGTATTATATGAAAACTTACCTGTATACCATCTGCTTCTATTCTTTTATTGTAGAAAATCAGAATAAGGGAAAAAAGTCAAATGAAGAATGAAGGTGTGATTGATTTTATGGTGTTTAAGGTAGTGGACCTGTAATGGAAAATGCTATTTCCACTATAACATTATCTTAAAAAATTTGCCATAATTAAAAATGAGTATTATTGTACTACTTTAACCAAGCCACTTTTTCCTTTTTTTTCCTTCTTTGAATTATAATTTATAAATCTAAAACCACTATATTACCATAAGAAAGGGAGATAAAAATTACCTTCCTTTTCTGGAAACTAACAAAACTATCAACAAATAATTTCAAGATAGACATCAAAGGAATTTCTGGTCATTTAAAAATGTGCAAAAGTAATATATCTGTATAAATCCTTATTCATCAACTGACAAGTAATTTTATTCCATGCTGCAATAGAACTGTTACAGGCCTACTACCTTAGCCATTTCAACCTAGGTTCCGTTATTTTCAAGTGGCCAGTGCATCTATTCCTGCTTTCCTGGTATTAATGTTTCCAGTACTTCATGCAATATTCTTCACAAGGCACTGGCTGCTTTCCCTTAATAACTGTTGTCGATGGTCAGTGATGAAAGATGAATGAATTCTATTGAAATATCTCTCATTATTCCTTAGAAAGAAATAAGCCAAGCTTGAGATTAAGACCAGGAACTTCTGTGTTCAATATTCCTATGCTCTATCAGCTGCACGCTCTATCAGCTGCACTACAGGCACTCAACGCAAATTGAAAATAAACAGTGTAGATGATTCAAGTATAAAGGCAGAGAAATAGCCACATATCAATGGGCAAGGAGTTCAAATCCCTTGATGAGCACAGTTAATCTATAGAACTACCAACATTTACTGTATAAGTACTGGTTAACCCTTAACCACACGACAAAATTTTAGAATTGTCTGAATTGAAAACATTTACAGATGACAGTGTCAGTGTGGCTCATAAACAATTATTTTCTTTGATTGGGTAGAAAACACTGCGGAAAAAGGAGAAAATGATGGTAACCAGCATTTTCTCCTTTTCCCACAAAGTTTTCTACCCTACCATAGTAAAATTGCATCATTTGAGCCAATATGAAATTTTTGTCTGCTATCGATTTGGATAGGTGTAAAATGCTGCTGTGTGGTAGTTGACAGCAGTTGCCATCACAGCAGTGAACAAGTTTTCAAGTCCCCTGCCACCTGACTGTACAACTAATAGTATTATACTGCAAAGAATTTTATCATAATCTGATTGGACATTATGTCTTGAACATATATATCATGTACACTGGCAAAACCAATGTAAAAGCAGTTTCCCTTGTGGGAGCCCCTTATATATGACTACACAATCCACACAACATCCAAAATGGTGGCGTCGATCAAGATTAACATCAAAATTATTTGCAAAGCTGTACGCTTTAGCACATGTTAGCAAAGTGTCAGTGACGTCATTTCCCAGTGACATCAGTTTTCATTGAACTGAGGCACTCAGAGAGGAAATTCCATTTCCTCAGCGTACTCAATTTTTTAAACCCCAAAACAGGTAACATTTGTTTAACAAATGTTGGAATGGTTAAACTTTGCAATATAATAAATTCATTGTATGGTAAAGTGCAGGGGACTTCGAAACTTGTTCACGGCTGTGGTGATTCATGTCCCCACCTCGCCTTCGGCAAAGGGTGACACGATTTACAACAGCCATGAAGTTTGCAAGTCTCCTGCCACCTGACCGTACAACTAATAATGTACCAGTGCTCTCATGATGTCAAGACAGACAACGACAGGACCAAATTTCTCAACATTTTCTTGAAAAACAGGAGAGCTAAAAGTAATACCTGTGGTGTTATGTATCCTCACAACATGTTTCACCATTTGAAACATCACGGTTACCTGGGAAACCACGGGACCTTTGACCACATGGATGATCGGAGCTGAAGCTGTCATTCTCTGTGACAAAAAGATAAAATGAAATAAGCTCATGAAAATATATATAGGTCAAACTACAGCTGTCACTGAATATAGCTTAACCCTTTACCCCATAAGGCATTTCTATGGTATCTCTAATTGACCCTAAATAACAGCAAGGATGAAGCCGTTTCTTATGTATATATGACACCTTTTGATAGCACAGAAAACATTGTGGCAAAAGGTGAAATTGCTCGTCATGAGCAATTTCACCTTTTGCCACAATGTTTTCCAAACGCTCCTACAAGCAATGCGTAGAAATGAGTATCTATGGAGTAAAGGGTTCATACCCTCACCAGCACTTTGACAGAAATAGGCAATTATTTGTACACAGACGTACAAAAGGACGGACAAATGGAGGGACACACAGACAGACAGGCTGATTCCAGTATACCCCCGAAAACATTTGTTTTGCAGGGGTATAATAATTTGTCATTCAATTCACTTGGTGTTTAACCCTTTACTGCACAATCTCAAGGTGTAACTCTTTACGACACAATGCCAACTTTTAACAACCCTTAGGAAGAAGCCTTTTGAAAACATTGTGGGAAATGGAGAAAATGCTTTTCACCACAAAGTTTTCTACTGAGTCAAAGGAAAATTACATCATTTGAGCCTACTGAAATCGTTGTCTGCAAATACTTTCAGATTGGACAAGTCTAAAACTTTGTCCTTTGGTACAGAGCTCAAGACATTGAAAAAGATGGATTTGGAAAAATAGTGTGGGAAAAGGAGAAATGCTGGTTATCAAATTTTTCTTCCTTTCTCACAATGGTTTCTTTTTCTATTCTATTAAGGACAAATTCCATCTGTTGAGCTACATTTAATTAGTCTTTTGCAAATGCTTTCAATTCTAACAAGTCATGGACACAGTTTTTGAAAACAATGTCTAAAGAAGACAAAATGATAGAAACATTTTCTCCTTTTACCACAATGTTTTCTTCTAAATGCAGACCAGATTTTCAATACTTTAACACTTTGCCACACGACAAGATTTCAGACTGTGCAATTTAAAAGTATAAGCAGACTACGAAATAAATGTGACTCAAAAACTGAAACTTGACTTTAGAAGAGTAGAAAACATTGCATGAAAAGGGAAAAATGCTGGTTACCAGCATTTTCTCCTTTTCCCACAATGTTTTCAAAAGGACTATGGGTCGTAAAAAAGTTTTAAAACAGGGATTATTTAGTAAAGAGTTCACTAGTTTTAATGAAAACTTTTGTGATAACATCTGAAATAATCAACCCATTACCACACAATCCCTACTTTTGACGCCCCTGAGAAAGAAGCCTTTTGAAAACATTGTGGGAAAAGGAGAAAATGCTGGTAACCACCATTTTCTCCTTTTCCCACAATGTTTTCTACACTCCCAAAATCAAAAATCAATTTTTGATTCACATTTGTTTTGTCGTCTGTAAATGCTTTCGATTTGGACGAGTCTAAAATTTTCTCGTGTGGTAAAGAGTTAACTATGTTAGAAAATTTCTTGGGATCCTCATTTCACCTCAATTTTGGGGTACAATAGTCAGCGGTGTATAAAGAGGATATTTGGTTTTTCTTGGTGAAAGACTGAAATTTGTTTCGTCAAGTGAACACCATTGGTGATATTTTCATGAGTGGCACAGCAGTGTTGCATCCAGGAATTCTGCCAAGAGGGGGAGATCCCCCACGGAATTTTCAAAATGGGGGGAGTAAAAATTTTTGGGGGTGGGTGAAGGAAAATTAAGTATACACAAAATATGTAATATTTCTGGTTAATTTCCTTTTTTGAATGGAAATGATTACCGTCTTTCAAAGGCTGATAGGATATTTGCTAGATCTATATTTTTATGGCCGACAGGGGAGGGTTGATGACTATTGGGTCGATCTTACCTTATTTCTAACACAAAACATTATAGATTCTCATTCTTGATTGATAATGTGCATCTATAGATGTACACATCAATTTTTGTTCATGATTACGATACGTCCTCGGTAGTATGTCAGAATCTGGGGCCGAACAACCTTAAGTTTATTCCCTGCTGTTTTCACTCAATTCTTTCCATAAAATCATCGTATGAACCATCGGCGTTGACAAAAGAACCAATGAAAGTCTTTGACATATTTCCTTTCGGCAGAATACATGACAAATCGCAAGTTTAAAATCGCCGGGTTCTTCACTTCATCAGCATTATGAAAGTAAACATTCAACGCGCATGCGTAGATATATTGTTTCCCCGCTTCAATGGAAACTTCACCACAAAATCGGAAACCACCTGGGACAGTCTACAAGTAAGGAAGCATTGTCGGACTTTCGATTATTTATTGAAATGACTTGAAACCAGACCCAACTTTGTAATTTCTCTTTTATGCACGCAGCTGTGTCTTCTTTTTGTGGGAGTTACACTAGTATTGCGCAGTTGCTCCCCCATCACATTCACAGAATTGCGTGAAGGCAAAAAATAAAACGTGAATCCCGCAATCGCGCGGCCTGGATGCAACACTGCACAGCCACGGGTGACCATATTACTGATGGTATTCACGAGATGAAATGGATTTCGATCCTTCACCAAAAAAAACCCAAATATTCTATTTATTTCATGCTTTTAACCCTTTCTGGGAGGAGCTTTATCGAAATCCAGTACAGTTCTTTACTGATATTCCCTGTGGCGTACCCCTTCCGCATAGCAACGCATTACAATATTACGTCAAGCCCCAGAAATGTAAGGTAAATGACGTCATATTTCCATCTGGTTGTGAGGCACACAAAATTTACCTATGCAACAAGAACATGAAAATCGGTATTTTCACTGGTAGTATCCGTGTAATATCGAAAAATATTTTCACTGCTATTTAAGAAATAATCTTCTTCCTATCGTGGTATATCGTTCAATAAACCACAGTTGTGAGTTATGAGGCACAATAAATAATCCATGAGGGCGATTATTTCGATTCTAACATAGCCAATTCTTAATGAAAGGAAAACAAGTTCAAACTTGGAGTAAACACGCGGATGAAGATTATGTTCCATTGAATAACCTACTCATTGAATGACATCACTCGATATAGAATTACCTTACTCTGAATGGGTTATCGCAGATTTTACTACGCTTTCCTTGCACTGTGTTTATAGAGCCAAATTCGCGTATCATGTTAGAATTCTCGATATCCTACAGGAAACCATGAAATAAATAGTCTTACTTCACCGTATCATACCTTTGCCTCACCATCAGGAAGAAATAAGTAAGCCCCACTCCTGTCTCCATTGTGATTTTTGGTACCATAGGTCACAAACTCCATGTTGATTTTATGGTCAACTCCATCCTCTTTAGTGAACACAGACTGAAATATATGAAACAACCTCTTAAAAAAAGGGGACTTAACTCTTTACCAAACGAAAAAATTTTGGACTAGTCCAAACTGAAAACAATTGCAGACGACATTTATACTGAAACCAATTGCAGACGACATTAAATGTTAATTAGAATTCGAAATTTGATTTGGAAAGGGTGGAAAACATTGTGGGAAAAGGAGAAAATGCTGGTTACCAGCATTTTCTCCTTTTCCTACAATGTTTTCAAAGGCTTTCCTTCTTAAGGCCATAAAGAGTTGGGATTATGTTGTAAAGAGTTTATACATTTGTGGAAAAAAAAAAATTACAGTACAGCAAACAACAAAACGGAGACTCATTGAAATTGAAAGTATTTGAAAATGACAAATCAAATGTACCTGAAATGATGGTAATTGATTGTAAAAATGTAGAAAACCTTGTGGGGAAAAGAGAAAATGTTGGTAGCCAGTATTTTCTCCTTTTTCTACAGGGTTGCCTAAAGGCTATTACTATTGTACCTTCGGGTCTCTAAACTTGAGCTTTTAATGTAAAAAGTAAAATGAGTCAGGAAACATAATCATTATCAAGTGAGCCTCTTACAAGCAGAATAAAATTTTACAATCATTTCAGTCAGAATGAAGCTAGAGCTGTCATTGAATGTGACTTAATACCCCTGCCAGCACTTTGACAGAAAGAAAGTGTTAAGTTCAACGGGAGATAATTCCTCAACCAGGAAGAGTTGACACTTGGAAATTGCGTCTTGCAAATCTTTTATATATGATCATCATATGTGCAAAGTTTCAATACGGTTGAAGGAAAACTGTAGAAGGAGTTTGTGATACAAAATTACTAGTATTTTGTACACACGGCTCAGATGGATGGACGGACAGTCACATGGAAGGAAACACAGACAGACAGGCTGATTCCAGTATACCCCCGAAAACATTTGTTTTGCGGGGGGTATAAAGAACTATACATGAATATGATTATTGAAAGAATCCTCTAAATGGATAAAACCCTTTACCAAACAATCCCTGGTTTTTACGGCTTAGAGGGAGAAGCCCTCTGAAAACATTGTTGAAAAAGGAGAAAATGCTGGTAACCAGCATTTTCTCCTTTTCCCACAAAATTTCCTGTTCTTCTTAAAAATTTGAATCACCTTTATTTTATCATCTGCAAATGCTTTGAATTTGGACAAGTCTAAAATTTTGTTTTTTGGTACAGAGTGAAACCCGGTTTTGCCAAAGTTCCTCTCATTTATTTGTGATAGGCTAAGTGTTACACACTTTTCCAATTGACAAATAAATAAACCTGTCCAACCTGAAAGCATTTGCAAACCACAAACTATATATGGCTCAGAAGATAAAAAATTGCCTTTGACAGAGAAGAAATTATTGTGGGAAAAGGAGAAAATGCTGGTTACCAGCATTTTCTCCTTTTCTCATAATTTTTTCAAAAGGCTTCCTCCTCAGGCCTGTTAAAACTCCAGGTTGTGTGGTAAAGGGTTAACCCTTAACCAAACAATCCCTTGTTTTTACAACCCCTAGAATGAAGGATTTTGAAAACATTGTGGGAAAAGGAGAAAATACTGGTTACATAGTAACCAGCATTTTCTCCTTTTCCCACAATGTTTTCTACCATATCAAGGGGCTGAAGTTCAACTACACAGTTTTGAAACTATCGTATGCAGACGTTTTTAAATAGAAAGTGTCTAAATTTTGACGTTTTGGAAAGGGTTAAAAGTCTAAATAAAATATGAAAGTGAAAGATTGACTTACATTCAGTAGACCAGTGGACCCAGAAAATGAGGCAACAAAGTAAAGATTGTCCAGTTTGATATCAGTTCCTGAACTTTTCGTTACGGAGAAAATAGCCCTGAAATGATAGGTAGTAGCGTCGATATTATAGTAATAATTCAGGATTAATTTGTGCACTTGTATCCAATAACAAATGACAATTGTGTACTTCTATGTAAATATAACATGCCACACCTCGGTCTTTCATAGATTGAACTTGCATTTATTTATCATTGCCATCGGTTGCCCATATGGGCAACACTCTCCCAGTGCAAAATACAGGATGAAACGCATCTTAACCCTTTACAAAACAACAAAATTATAGACTGGTCCAAATAGAAAGCACTTGCAAATGATGAAGTAAGTGTAACTCAAAAATTGAAATTCGTTTTCAGCAGGGTAGAAAACATTGTGGGAAAAGGAGAAAATGCTGGTAACCAGCATTTTCTCCTTTTCCCACAATGTTTTCAAAAGGCTTCAATCTCTGGGTCGTAAAAACAAGGGATTGAGGGTTAAGATAGGCCTGGTTCTTTTACATGCTTGATGTATAGCACTGCCACATGGGACCTCAGTTCAACAGCTAACCAAAATACAACTAGTCATTTTAGATGGCAAGCTGCGGGGATCCAACCCACACACTCAAGGGACTCGAAACACGTTCACTAGTCCTACTCTCTACCTACTGAGCTATGCGGACTGGTCAAACAACTCAGTCACCCGAAAACACCTCCTTTCCCCAAAATTTTTCACCGAGCCTCTTCTAGAAGGACGTCAAAACACAGGATTGCTATGTAAAGAGTTAAGTCTATACCAAACAATCCCTGATTTAGACTCCCCAGAGGAAGAAACTTCCTGAAAACATTGCCTGATAAGGAGAAAATGCTGGTAACCAGCATTTTCTCCTTTTCTTGCAATATTTTCTTCTCTTCTATAGTCAAGTTTCATTTTTTGAATCATGTTTATTTTGTCATTTGCAAATGCTTTCAATTTGGACAAGTCTAAAATTTTGTTGCTTGGTAATGAATTAAGAATTGCATCAAAGCATGCAAGTAAGTCACTTAATAGACCGTCTACCATATAGTACCATTAACCCTTTACCACATAATGACCACTCTAATGATCCTTAGGAAAAAGACTTTTGAAAACATTGTGGGAAAAGGAGAGCATTTTCTCCTTTTCCCACAAAGTTTTCTACCCTATCAAAGCAAAATTGCATCATTTGAGCCACTTTGAAACAAAGGCAATCAAGCAGGCAGCGAACTTACGATTCTACATTTGTGTTGGAGTTGATAATCTGAACAGCTGGAAACACATTCTGTGGGTTTGAACCTCGACTGACATGGCTAACAGTGTAGCGTAGAATTCCTAATGCAGGGATAAGTAATCTAAATGAAACCTGTAAGATATAAATGTAAAATATAAAATTGAAAGCATTTGCAGGCAACAATATAAATCGGGGTTTTCCATAACGTACAAATCCTGCGTCATTGATGTGACTTCAACTCAAACGAACCCCAAAATAAATTGAGAATGCGTTATCAGCGACGCAACTTCCGAAATCTAAAACATCTAGGACACTGAATACAGTGTCATAAATCCAATTCTGTTTTTACTTCAACATCAAAGGAAAATCATTCTTTTTTTAACTGTATGGTTCTTGCTTCAACATCAAACGAAAACCATTCTTTTTGTATCTGCATGGTTTATTTAAGATAAAAGTGTTTTTCTGGTAATTTCTTTATAGTATAAGACTGGTTTACACATTATTGCCATAAAGTACATCAGATATGTGTCGTAAATACGGGCCCAGGCAAATGCTTAGTTGGGTTCTCTGTATTTCAAAGCTTATTTCATGCAACTTGTGGTACATAAAAGTGCACATTTCCAGTCTGTTCTGGAAAATAATGTCACCATAAAGTAAACTAGCATTCTTTTTTACCATCTGCTTCTTACAGCTGCTGATCAAACTACTACCCCCCCAGCGATCTGGACAATAATGTTTCATCTATCTAAAATTGAAATCAAGCATTTCATCAGATCTAGAATCAGCTATAAGTATATAAGTATATAAGCCCGTGTCATAACATGTCATGAACTGAAATACTTGAGATACAGTTACCTAACAAAACATATCAACATTTGTGGGCTTTGGTGGTAAGAAAAAGTAGTAACCCTTTCCAGAAAACACTGTGGGAAAAGGAGAAATTGCTCGTTACGAGCAATTTCTCTTTTTCCCACCGTGTTTTCAAAAGACTTGTACTGCAGACACGTAAAAACAAGGGCCTGTTTGGGAAAGGGTTAAAAAATTGGTGAAGAAATGTTACTAATCTTGCCAAAGGCATAAAGATTTATCACAAATGCCAACTCATGTCCAATTGCAGATGACACACGAAATTTGGTGGATGTGATGGGATTTGTCTTTGATTGGATAGAAAAAATTGTGGAAAAAGGATAAAATGCTGGTTACCAGCATTTTTCCAACCCAACACATTTTCAGAAAACTTCTTCCTTAGAGTTGTAAAAACTCACGTATTGTGTGGAAAAAGGCTTTTGGCACTACTGCCGTGGACTGGAGACTTACCTCAAATTTGGTTGAAGAAATTTCTTTGGGATCTTCCCAGACTGGATTGACTTGTGTGAGAACAGTTTGTCCCTGTGAGTCCTTCACCACCACATGTGGAGAATCCACATAGATAGACACTGTGTGGTCCCTATCCTGGGCTAGGGAGTTGTAGAACATGACTCCCCTGAAACATAAAGCATGTTCTGTGAAAAAGGTGTTTATAGTATCTCCACAAGGCGTTACCCCAAGCAAGACATTAATATTATGTATGAGTGACTTTGACATGCAGAAAATTGACAAATAGTAAAAGGTTAACTCATTACTAAACCACAATATTGTAGGCTTGTCCAAATTGAAAGCATTAATTTTGCAGACAACAGAATAAAAGTGACTGAAAATTTTAAATTTGTTTTGTGAAGAGTAGAAAACATTGTGGGAAAAGGAGAAAATGCTGGTTACCAGCATTTTCTCCTTTTCCCACAATGTTTTTGCAAGGCTTTTTTCTCAGGGTCATCAAAAGTAGGGATTATGTGGTAATGGGTTAAGCCCCATTTTCACAAATCATGGTTCATTTGCTCGTTTTTTATGGTGTTTAAAGCCATTTCAACAATATTTCTGTTATAACACAGCAGTGAGTGTTTTTATCACTACTATCCAAGAGAATTTTATTAATCATTTAGTATCCCAATGCCACAGGCTTTTTGCCTTCCTAACCATTGATCAGAAGTGCAATAGGCCTAAATAATATTATAAATCGTCTGAGGGATGCAAGTTGAGGTTGAGATTTGAACCTTTGACCTCCTGATTTCAACCCTTGTACATTACCCACTGAAGTACAGGGCTTGGAGTACAGGGCTTGAAACACAGACACAAACTAAACCAATGACACATGGCACTGATTTAACCCTTTGACACACAATGTCAAGTTTTAACCACCCTAAAACACGATGCCTTTTGAAAACATTATAGGAAAAGGAGAAAATGCTGGTAACCAGCATTTTCTCCTTTTCCTATAGTGTTTTCTATCATATTAAATTCTTTCATTTTGGCCACATGTAAGTTGTCCTCTGCAAGTGTGTTCGATAAAGACAAGTCTATATTTTTGTTGAATAGTAAAATGTTAAGTCCCAAGCTTTTTGGCATGATAACTATATGCATTACTATTGGACTGAGGTATTTGTTCTACTCCATCCTACCTTATGATAACTATGTGCACTACTATTGGACTGAGGCATTTGTTCTACTCCATCCTACCTTATGATAACTATGTGCATTACTATTGGACTGAGGCATTTGTTCTACTCCATCCTACCTTATGATAACTATGTGCATTACTATTGGACTGAGGTATTTGTTCTACTCCATCCTATCTTGACTCATTACCAAACAACAATATTTTAGGCTTGTCCAAATTGAAAGCATTTGCAGACGACAAAATAAAAGTGACTGAAAATTTGAAATTTGTTTTGTGAAGGGCAGAAAACATTGTGGGAAAAGGAGAAAATGCTGGTTACCAGCATTTTCTCCTTTTCCCACAGTGTTTTCAAAGACTTCTTTCTCAGGGGCGTCAAAAGTAGGGATTGTGTGGTAATGGGTTAACTCTTTATAGTACATGTACGATTCTTAAATTTATAGACCCTGATACAAAAAGCCTTTTGAAAACACTGGGGAAGAAAGAGAACACGCTACTAACAAGCATTTTAGCCTTTACCCATAATGTTTTGTACCCTGTAAAAAACGACTTCATACTTTGAGTAACAAATCACATCTTCTTTCAATCAGGAACCCTAGTATATTTTTTCTCCTGTATAGAATTTTAACCCTTTACCGAACAACATTTTTTGGACTGGACCACATTGAAAGCAAGGGAAGGTGTCAAATCTTACATTGCTGAAAGGCTAATTTCTGTCTTTGCTAGTGTAGAAAACAATGTGGGAAAAGGAGATAATGCTGGTTACTAGTATTTTCTCCTTTTCCCACGGTGTTATCAAAGGCCCTCTCTTTCAGAGTTGTTAAAACTTGGGATTGTGTGGTGAAGAATAAAGGCAAATAAATACAGAGCCGTGACCAATAGCATCACATTAAACTGATCTCAAATGCACGTAAAGTTTGTGTCGAATGCGTAAAATTTGTAACGGCTCGAAGCAAGAATACTTAAGTTATGAAATTAGTTCCGTACCTTGGTTCTGCACCAGTTTCACCCAGTTTGATGACAGATTTCTCTGGAAGGGAATCATGTGCTTCTCGAACTTCATCCTGGAAAAAAAAGAAATAAAAATGTAACTCCTTAATACATATTTAACCCTTTACCACACAATCACGACTTTAAACGCCCCTAAAAGAGAATGCTTTTGAAATCATTGTGGGAAAAGAAGTAAATGCTGGTTACCAGCATTTTCTGTAACTAACATTTTCTCCTTTTCCCACAATGTTTTCTATCTATCAAAGAAACATCATTTCAAATAAACCATGTTGAAAGTCATTGTAGTTTAAGCCTTAACAAACAATTCAGTCTTTAGATGACCCTGAAGAACAAAATTTTTGAAATCATTGTGGGAAAAGGACAAAAAAGCTGGTAACCAACATTTTCTCTTTTTCCTACAATGCATTAAAGCCTTTCAGATACAAATTCCATCACCTAAGTGACATTTAATTTGTTGTCTGCAAA
The DNA here is from genome assembly GCA_943736015.1 of Tridacna crocea. NCBI lineage: Eukaryota > Metazoa > Mollusca > Bivalvia > Cardiida > Cardiidae > Tridacna > Tridacna crocea. The sequence continues at coordinate 9,783,611 of OX031057.1, read as the reverse complement.
TCTTTTCAATACTTCATGTTAAGTTTAAAATTTAGTGCTGAAGATTAATTAACTCTTTACCAGATGACAAAATTTTAGTCTTGTCCAAATTAAAAGCATTTGCAGACAATAATTTCAAGGTGACTCAAATGAAACATTATTTCTTTGATTGGGTAGAAAACATTTTGGGAAAAGGAGAAAATGCTGGTTACCAGCATTTTCTCCTTTTCCCAAAATGTTTTCAAATGCCTTCTTTACCAAGGTCGTTAAAAGTCTGCATGGTGTGGTAAAGAATTAAGGTTGCAACTATATATTATAAATTTCTCTCGCTACCAAAGGTTTGATAGTATAAATACTTACAACGTTGTATAAAGGTGTTCCTTCAACTAGTTGATAGCTTTGTTTCTCGTCCAACGTCAGATAAGTGGCACACTCTTTTATTAACAGTTTGGTATCACGCAGGGAGGAAAGTAACCTACATTGAAAAAATAAAGATTTCTTTTTATCACAATACTCCCTTGTTTTCAATGTGATATACCCATCACAAATTTTCTTGTATCACATAACCTTTCTTGTTTTCAGTGTAATATACCCATTATGAAAAAGATAAGTGGCACACTCTTTTATTAACGGTTTGGTATCACGCAGGGAGGAAAGTAACCTACATTGCAAAAATAAAGATTTCTTTTTATCACAATACTCCTTTGTTTTCAATGTGATATACCCATCACAAATTTTCTTGTATCACATAACCTCCCTTGTTTTCAGTGTAATATACCCATTATGAAAAAGATAAGTGGCACACTCTTTTATTAACAGTTTGGTATCACGCAGGGAGGAAAGTAACCTACATTGCAAAAATAAAGATTTCTTTTTATCACAATACTCCCTTGTTTTCAATGTGATATACCCATCACAAATTTTCTTGTATCACATAACCTCCCTTGTTTTCAGTGTAATATATCCATTATGATTTTTTTTATTTTATACACGCTTGATATCATATTTGTGTGACGTCATTTTTGACATCGTTTTGTGAATGGGTCTCATGGATATTACCACCGGTGCATTTATGAATGCTTTTCCATCATTTAATCTATATTTTGTGAAATGCCATTAGGTGATAAAAAGAATATGACATTCTCTGACATTTGAGATAGAATTTCATTAAACTTGTCCAGGAAAAATGTTATTAAGCTCGCCAAATGCGAGCTTAATAACATTTCCCTCAACTCATTTAATAAAATCTTATCTCAAAAGCCCACTCAAGTCAGATCCTATCTATCTCGTACACATTTAATATCTCTATTGTATGACGTCATTTTTGACGTTATTTTGTATGTATGTGGCACAAATGAATGTGCCACATGGATATTACCACATTTGCATTTATAGATAGGCTAGCATCTTCTTATCTATGATTTGTGAGAAATTGTTCCGTGATAAAAATAATCTGGCATTCATTGGCCTATGAAATAGAAAAATTTACGAAACTTTTCAAGAAGTTAGGTAATTAAGCTCTGAAAGGCTGGCTTACTAACATTTTCCCTAAGACTTCTTTAACTCTTTACCAAATGAAAAAATTTTGTACTGGTCCAAATTGAAAGCATTTGCAGACTACAAAATAAGTGTAACTTAAAAATTGAAATATATTTTGAGAAGGATAGAAAACATTGTGGCAAAAGGAGAAAATGCTGGTTACCAGCATTTTCTCCTTTTGCCACAATGTTTTCAAAAGGCTTCTTCCTCAGGGTCATTAAAAGTCGGGATTGAGTAGTAAAGGGTTAATGAAATTTTATCTCAACACCAACTCATGTCAGATCAAAGATGTCTTAGCTCTTTACCACAAAATCCTGACTTTTGATACCCTGAGAAAGAAAGTCTTTGAAAACATTGTGTGAAAAGGAGAAAATGCTGGTAACCAGCATTTTCTCCTTTTTCCATAATGTTTTCTACCAGATCAATTTTCAATTTTTGATTCACATTTATTTTGTTGTCTGCAAATGCTATCAATTTTGACTATTAAAAATTTTGTTGTTTAGTACATGTAGTTTATTCCTTCTTCTAACATGACACACGAATTCAGCTCTATTAACACAGTGCAAGGAAAGCGTGATAAAATATGCAACAACCCTTGTAGAGTGATGTCATTCTATATCGAGTGACGACATTCAATGAGTGGGTTATTCAATGGAACATAATCTTCATCTGCGTTTTTACTTCAAATTTGAACTTGTTTTCCTTTCATTAAGAATTGGCTATGTTAGAATCGAAATAATTTTCTTTCTATCGTTGTTTATCTTTCAATAAACCACACTGTGAGTTATGAGGCGCAATTAATAAATCAAACGGGCTATTGCCCTTATGGATTATTTATTGTGCCTCATAACTCACAACTGTGGTTTATTGAACAATAAACCAAGATCGGAAGAAGATTATTTCTTAATCAAACCAGCACCTATGGAATATGCTTTTGACACTTGAATGCTTATCTATTGCCCACATTCATTGGTAATTTCATGATTGTCACTGTTACATTTAACTAGCAATTCAATGTCTGTTTAAGCAAGATTCAGTGGCAATTTTCTATTGGTCTCTCGGCAGACTTTAATGCCGATATTGTCTGTCTTTGTGGCATTCAATAGCAAGTTTATGTTTAACCTTTAAGCTGCTTGGCTTGACTCCCTGACCTTTTAGCGGACACAGAACGTGCAGTCTGATCTTGGATCTACACTGCCCATTCAGGAGATATTATTCCTCATAACATAACTTTGAAATTGCAATATATGGGTTTCAACCATAGAAATGCAAATCTCATTTTAGTTATATAGTAGGATAAGGGTTAATGGCAATTGCATGTATGTCAGTGTAGTATCAATGATGATGGAATATCTCTACACGGCATTCAATGGTAATTTCATCTAGGTCAGCTGTGCATCAATGGTAATAGAACATCTCTACACTGCATTCAATAGTAATTTCATGTATGTCAGTGTAGCATCAATGGTGATGAAACATCTCTATATATATAGCATTCAAATGGTAATTTCATGTAGGTCAGTTAAGCATCAAAGGTGATGGAATATCTCTACACTGCATTCTATGGCAACTTCATGTAGGTCAGTTTAGCATCAATGGAACATCTTTACACAGCATTCAATGGCAATTTCATGTAGGTCAGGGTAGCATCAATGGAACATCTTTACACAGCATTCAATGGCAATTTCATGTAGGTCAGGGTAGCATCAAAGGTAACGGGACATCTCTATGCAGCACTCAATGGTAATTTCATGTAGGTCAGTGTAGTATCAATGGTAATGGAACATCTCTACACCACATTCAATAGCAATTTCATTTCATGTAGGTCAATGTAGCATCAAGGGTGATGGAACATCTCTACACATCATTCAAAGGCAATTTCATGTAGGGCAGGGCAGCATAAAAGGTGATGAAATATCTCAATGCAGCATTCAATGGTAATTTCATGTAGGTCAGTGTAGTATCAAAGGTGATGTAATATCTCAATGCAGCATCCAATGGCAATTTCATGTAGGTCAGTGTAGCATCAAAGGTGATGTAATATCTCAATGCAGCATTCAATGGCAATTTCATGTTAGTCAGTGTAGCATCAAAGGTGATGTAATATCTCAATGCAGCATTCAATGGCAATTTCATGTAGGTCAGTGTAGTATCAAAGGGGATGTAATATCTATGCAGCATTCAATGGCAATTTTATGTAGGTCAGTGTAGTATCAATGTGATTGAATATCTCTACACAGCATTCAATTGCTAAATCATGTAGGTCAGTGATGTATCAAATGTGATGTAATATGTACACAGCATTCAATGGCAATTTTATGTAGTTCAGTGTAGTATCAATGGCGACAGAATATCTGTACACAGCATTTAATGGCAATTTCGTTTAGGTCAGGGTAATATCAATGGTGATGTACTATCTATGCAGCATTAAATGGCAATTTTATGTAGGTCAGTGTAGTATCAATGGTGATGTAATATCTACACAATATTCAATGGCAATTTAAAGCCTTTGTATCACAAAATGGCAATAAAAATCCTTTATGACAAAATCCCCGACTCGTGACCTGGAAGTTGTGGGTTGAATATCCGGTTACGGCCAACTTTCTTTCCAGAAAATTTTTCGCTTCTCACCTTTGCTGCATTTGAGAAAAGTAGTCAGTGGTTTTAAAAAGAAAGTTGTGTAAGTGCTGGTGGGAAAAAGCCAGGAAATACATATGTACATCACTGACCACCATGGCATGACCTTGGCTTTTAAAATGGCTTTAAACTCCAATATGAACAATTGCACAATAAGACAATATCCCTATGAACAGAAACCTAACAGGACAACAGCCTCATGCCCATAATACTATAACAGAGAACATGTCACTAAAACTTACTTATTCCCATAATCCACCACAACAAAATCTTTAGCAGTTCCTGTTATACCATCATGGTGTTGAAATAAACCAAGGTTTCTTCTAGCACCAATCAGTTTTGTCATGAAAGATTTGGTTGGAAAGTTACTGTGTCTATCTCTCTTAGCTTTTGTAGATGCCAGTGAAAACAGAATTTCTGCAGCCCTGAATAAAAGTGTCAAAACTACAGTTGTCACTGAATGTGACTTAATACCCCCACGAGCGCTTTGACAGAAAAAAGTGTCAAGTTCAAGGCGAGATAATTCCTCAATCAGGAAGAGTTGACACTTGAAAATTGTGTCTTGCAAATCTTCAATACATTGTATATGATAAATATATGTGCAAAGCTTCCATATAATTGAAGGAAAACTGTAGGAGGAGTCGTGACACAAAATTACTAATATTTTGTACACAGACAGACATACTGACTGACACATCGATGGACACATGGACAGACATGCTGATTCCAGTATACCCCCGAAAACATTCCTTTTGCGAGGATATAATAACTTGCTACATAAATTATGAGTGAGGAAGAGTCCCAGCCTCTCACAGCATAGTTGTATGGTGTTCAACTCTTTACCACATAATCCCGACTTTTGACAACCCTCAGAAAGAAGCCTTTTGAAAACATTGTGAGAAAATGCTTTTTCTCCTTTTTCCACCATGTTTTCTATCTTTTCCAAACCAAATTTCAATTTTTCAGTCACATTTATATTGCTGTCTGCTGATACTTTCAATTTGGACAAGTCTTTAATTTTGTTGTTTGGATGTATACTGGACTCCTGCATTACAGCCGGTCTTAAGACTGCGCTTAAAATCTAAAAATTAACTGAACAACTTACCATCAAGTAATTCTTTGCAAAGTTTCAATCAATCATTCTAACAGAGTATAGGAAATATCATTTTTGAAATTCACCCTTGTCAAACAAAACAAACAAGAAATATGTACAATAAGACACCTATATTACCCTATCACCAGACGACAAAATTTTAGCCCTGTTCAAACTGAAAGCATTTGCAGACGACAATTTTGATATGGCTCAAATGGTGCAACAGTTTATTGATAAGGTAGAAAACATTATGGGAAAAGGAGAAAATGCTGGTTACCAGCATTTTCTCCTTTTCCCACAATGTTTAATTCTAAAGGCTCCTTTCTCAAGGTCATCAAAAGTATGGATTGTGTGTTTTCAAAAGGCTTCTTTCCAAGGGTCGTCAAAAGTGACCATTGTGTGGTGAAGGATAAAGTACAGACACGACAATAAATATGGAAAGGTTCAAGTTTATCTAATGATATACTTACCTCAGATGACTCTCAAAAACTCGGTCAATGTGCTTATAAAATGGCCTGGACGTATAATAGCCACTCCAGTAGTGGTCATCTTTGTCTGCATACGAGAAGAAATCTCCATTCAGGACTGGATAGTCACCAGGTTTTTCACCGGGGTTTACTTTGAAATCATTGTACAGGGAGTTGAAGTAATCTGACAGCGTTCCAAACTGGGCCTACAATCAAGTTAAATATATAGATTTCCTAACTTATTCACTATCAGTGGCAACATTAATAGCTTTTGCAGATGACATAGATCAAGATCAGACTGCACAAAATGTGCAGTCTGATCTTGGATCTACACCATCTGAAACCGGATGGTAAACTTTCGACACAGCAGTCTTCTACAGAAGTGAAACTGTACCCTCATACCTAAACAAAGTTCAACTCATTTAGTTGGCAGCTAAACAATATAAAACTGGTGTATAGATATGAGAGTAAATGCAGAAAATTAATGCTATGAAGTAGAATTTTCTTGTTTCGCTGCCATATATATCTCTTTATCTACCATTTTTAACCTCTCTCTACGCCTTCCTACTATCTTCCACCACCTATCTAGCTACCTCCGCCCACCTCTCTATCTAGCTACCTCCGCCCACCTCTCTATCTAGCTACCTCCACCCACCTCTCTATCTAGCTATCTCCACCCACCTCTCTATCAACCTAACAACTCCTTCTTCTCTACCTTCCTATCTCTACCCACCTCTCTATCTACCTAATACATGTACCTTCCATCTCTCTGTCCACCTACCTCTGATCACCTCTATATTTATCTATCACTCTCACCCTTTCTTTACACCTTTCCCCACCCACATCTCCATAAAGACATTTAACTAATGCGATCTCCGCCCACTTTTCATTCTACTTACCTCTACCCCAAGTTGTGGGTTCTGTTTAAGATAATCAAATATCTTTTTGTAGTTGAGAAACTGTTTGTCCCATTCATCCTCCTTATCATATCTAAAGTCATCTCCTAGTGGTATAAATAATGACTGACTTCTATACAGAGATGCTTTCTTCTTCCACTGATCAATAATCATCTCTGTTCTGAAATTAATAATTGATTCTGTGAATTGGACTTTAATGCCATTTTAACAGCTAAGGTCATAATTATGACACCAAGTAACAAGCATTTTCTCCTTTTCCCAAAATGTTTTCAAAAGCCTTCTTTCTCAGGGTCCTTTAAAGTCGGGATTGTGTGGTAAAGAGTTAAGAATCTTCAGGGCATGCAGTCTGATCTATGATCTACACTGTCTGCTACTATTTTACATCTTCTTCAGAAAACAACCTGGAAAGTTGGTGCTATTTTTCCAAACGAAAAAGGTCCAAATCGTTAAAGGTCCAGTAAAGCCCCATATCTAAAAGCAGGTGTCAAAATAGATTTTAATTTAACCCATTACCACACAATCCCTACTTCTGATGCCCCTGAGAAAGAAGCCTTTTGAAAATACTGTAGGAAAAGGAGAAAATGCTGGTAACCAGCATTTTCTCCTTTTCCCACAGTGTTTTCTACCCTTCCCAGAACAAATTTCAATTTTTCAGTCACTTTTATTTTGTTGTCTGCAAATGCTTTCAATTTGGACAATTCTAAAATATTGTCGTGTGGTAATGAGTTAAATAATACCTTTAAAAAATATAGAAAATATCCTGGAGATGATGGTCTGTTATCCTGTGGTTGGGCCATATGTCACTCAGTGGGAAAAAAAAAAGTTTTAAAATCAGGCAAAAAGTAAACAAAAGACAGAGCTACCAAGCAGGTTTTCACCTGGTTTTGAAATTAATTTCTCTGTCATCAATTAACAATTGAACAGACTGAACAAAGACAGAGTGTCATCCTCACAATAATTTCGATACTTTTAACTCTTTACCAAACAACAAAATTTTAGACTGGTCCAAAGTGAAAGCACTTGCCGACGACAATATAAACGTAACTAAAAAATTTAGATTTATTTCCAGCAGGGTAGCAAACATTAAAGAAAATGGAGAAAATGCTGGTTCCCTGCATTTTCTCCTTTTCCCACAATGTTTTCAAAGGACTTGACCTCAGGGTCGTAACAATCAGGAATTATTTGGTAAAGGGTTTAATGGTATAATAAATATTCAAATGCATTTAAACACCCACTTTGTTTACATTTGGTCTTTATTGTTACTTTAGTTCAGTGGTATAAGGGTGAAAGAAAATTCCTAGTATTTGAATTCTATAACAGAATGAATGTTCCTTTTCCTGCAATGTTTTCCAGGATTTGAACAATATCAAATTTGTCATCAGTAAACACTTTTACAGAGTTCACATGAATACTGCATATACAAACCTTTCTGCTATATTACTGTCCATTATAACCTGTGGGGGTTTTCTCCATGGACAGTTATAGGTACTGCCAGGTAGACGACGGAAGTCAAACTGACAGCAGACTGCTGGTTCTGGACCGCATGTGTGTGGAATGTCGTACGAATAAAACGGCATCATGTGACAAAGCATGTCAGTGGTTCCCTCGTTATCTGTGAAGTCATTCAATATACATGTATACAACAACCCATGCACAGGGGATAAGGATATTGCTGAATATCCTTTACAAAATGATCACAAGTTTGTACAACTCCCAGAGAAAAGATCTTGAAAAAATTGAGGGAAAAGGAGAAAATGCTGGTATCCAGTATATTCTCCTTGTTCCTGAACATTTTCTGTCATTTCAAAGAAAAATATCAATAATTAGCTATGCTTTGAATGTTTCATATAAAAGATTTTAATTTGTACCAGAGTTCAGTTTTCAATCAAACATAACCAGTCTCCTTAATTACTGATAAAACTGTTCTGTGTCATGAAATTATTGACACAGTGCAAAATAAGCCTATGTTTTCAGCACCCCGAGCAAAGAAGTTTGGGAAAATATAGAAACCAGCATTTTCTTCTTATTTTCTTAGAATGTTGTATACACTTTGAAAGACAAATTTTATATTTTGAGCAACATTTGATACTTGTATGTTGATATGTTGATTGTCCACTACAAATGGTTCTAATAAGAACAAATCCAAAATATAGTCATTTAGGAAAGAGTAAACCCTTTACTGCACAATCCCAAGTTTTAACACCCAAGAGGAAGAAAAATCTTTTGAAAACATTGTGGGAACAGGAGAAAATGCTGGTCACCAGCATTTTCTCCTTTTCCCACGATGTTTTCTAAACTTTCAGAGACAAATCCAACCAAATCATGTAAATGTAATTGGCAGCTTGAAAATGCTATGGATTAGAAAATGTCTACACTCATGTCGTGTGTTAAAAGGTAAGCAGAGATAGGAGGTCAGAAAGGAATGACTCCTATTGTGAATTGCGGAAAAGTTATTATCCCTTTACTAAAACTTATCAAAATCAAAAAACCTGAAAAACAGAGAACAACCTACCCCAACTCTGTCTCCACATAAACTCCAGTTGTCTGTTTTTGGCTAAGTGTTTTTTGATGGCATAATGTATTCTCTGTATCAACATTCCATTAAACCCTGACCTCCGTAACAAGTACGCCATTGTTGGTGTATGTCCAAAAGGATCAATTGCCCAGCCAGATTTGGGCTTCACACCTGAAACCGGATATAATCGAGCCTTGCTCTTGCAAAAGGGGGATAAATGCATTTCAACGATCCATGATACCAAGCCATCACATACTTATATCCACCATTTCTAAAAACCAACTTAACTCTTTACCACACATTCCTGCGTTTTAATGACCTCAAGGATGAAGCCTTTTGAAAACATTGTTGGAAAAGGAGAAAATGCTGGTAACCAGCATTTTCTCCTTTTCCAACAATGTTTTCTATCTTTTCAGAAACAAAATATTTGAGGCATGTTTGATTTGTTGTCTGCAAATGCACTGAATTTGGACAGGTCTAAAATTTCCTTGTGTGGTAAAGAGTTAATCATGAGATAAATTTATCCTAGGGCATACAGAAATTTAACAAACAGTGAAAAGTCCTGACAAAGGTCAGGCTGCGCAGGCTGACCTTGGCCAATACTGTTTGCAAATGCATTAAGCCCCCTTTTCACTGATCAAACCTTATATGTTTTGTAAATCTAACTTCACACGAGTAGCATTCTGACAAAAGGTTCAATGCACATCTGTGATGCAATCTACCAAGCTAGATATCACATAAGGCCTAGAAAAAAATATCTGTATTTAGGGTTTTAATCCGAGATCCTGTACGTAGAGTGGGTAGGGATTTATTGTTTTTTTCCAAAAACTTTTTACATAAAACATACAGTGAAATCATACCCCATAATTTCATAATTTTTTTCAATCATGGCGAAAAAAGTTTAGGGTTGGCAGCATTTTCTAGGTAGGGTAGGGAAACCCTCAACACAGATATTTTCTTTTTAGGCCTAACTGTACATCAAACACAAAAATAAGTTTGTTTAATAGCCAACCAAATCATGTGGTAGACTGCTCTTTTAACTCATTACCAAACAATAAAATTTTAGGTTTGTCCAAATCGAAAACATTTGCAGACGACAAAATAAAAAAATACTGAAAATTTGTAATTTATTCTGTGAAGGGTAGAAAACATTGTGGGAAAAGGAGAAAATGCTGGTTACCAGCATTTTCTCCTTTTCCAACAATGTTTTCAAAAGGCTTCTTTCTCAGGGTCGTCAAAAGTAGGGATTTTGTGGTAATGGGTTAACAAGTTGACAAATAGCAAAATGTTTAAAACTCCCACAGGCTCACATGGGTTGATACTACGGCAGATGTATTATATCTCTAACTCACAGAGCATTGTACCTGACATACAGAGTAGAGAGCACTGTGAGGAAATGACAAAAGGCTGATTATAAGCGTTTTCTACTTTTCCCACGTTGTTTCTAAAAGTCTTGAAAAAAAGTCTTCCTGTACAGGATAATTTGAACTCGGGAAAGTTTGGTAAAAGATTTAGCCTCTCCCACACATTTCGGAGTTTTGAAAACATGGTGAAAACAGGAGAAAATGCTGGTAAGCAGCTTTTCCTTCCTTTCCCACGATGTTTCATAACACGTCAAAAAACAGAACACACCTTTCAGGCTACATTAACTTTTTTGTCTGCAAATGGTTTCAGTTTGTCTATCATTTTGTCATTTGGTAAAGAGTAAAAGAGACTTACATGTGACCTGTCACTGGAAAAGGGACTATCTGGGAATTCCGCACATCAATTAGATGAAAACAGATCTACGATAGTGTGGGTCAGTTTAAGATGATAGCTCAAAAATGGTTGTATAATAAGGTAGAATGACCACTTTTCATACAGAAAATATCATCAAAGCAAAAAGTATCAACCCTGGTCAGACTGCGCAATGGCGCAGTGTGACCAGGGTTGATACTTTTTGCAGCTCCCAGAAGGTCCCCTTTTGCATGACAGGTCACATATTAGAATGTACATACCCAATATTCCATCTAACCACTGGTGTCCTTCAATCAGCTGATCTATCATGGCATAATAATGTGTGTTAGCCTCGTCATTCATCACCCATCCTCCAGTCACAATCTCGTATCGACCTTCATCAATCAGCCTGAAAACATCAATAACAAGAGCTTTGCAGAGTGGTGCATATAAGCCCTTACAGAGATCCAAATTTAAAGAAGACATGCACGACAGCATATCACAGAGATTAATTGTGGTAAGTGTCAGTCTGTCCAATGATAACTGTAGTAGGAGTTATGCACACAAGAAATTGGTAACAGATGGACGGACAGGGTCATAACATAATATGACCTTTTTGGCATATAAAAAACATATACAATAAATCTGTACTGCTGAGATCTCGTATTTGCAATTTTCTCGCTAAAAATTTCAAAATGTTGCAGAAAAAATTGTTACACATGATCTATGTTCCATATCAAAAGTCGCGGAATTGTTTCTATTCTTACTAAGACCAAGATTCCTTTAACCGTTCACCAACCAATCCCTGGTCTTTTCTACCCCGAGATGGAAGCCTTTTGAAAACATTGTAGGAAAAGGAGAAAATGCTGGTAACCAGCATTTTCTTCTTTTCCCACAATGTTTTCTACTCTATTGGAAATAAATTTCTATTTTTGAGTTACATTTAATTTTTCATCTACAGGTGCTTTCAAGTAGTCTAAAATTTAAAGAGTGAAAACAAGGTTATTTCAGTATACTTACTTTTTCACTCTTTGTCTCATGCTGTTATCCTGCTCATTCCACCAGAGATGGAAGAAGGAGATTTCTGCATAGATAAACTTCCCGTATGGATACTCTTCCAGCTTCTTTACAGCATTTGTCAGGATGTGTCGGGTCTGTTGCTTATAATACTCTTCATATGTTTTAACCCATCCTAAAGTAGAATGTGAACATATGACATAAGGTTTGGTCAGACCTGCTACAGGATATGTGTGTGTGTGTGGGGGGGGGGGATGGGGAAACAGACAAAAACATGCAGAATTCGGTTATCTGGAGACAAAGCTTATCTTCCCTGCAGCTCGAGACTCAAGCGATCAGTGTGTGGAGCGAAGAAGCCACACAATGACCCCATGAGTACAGCATATTTTATGGAACAAAACACACATTTACCTAATATGTACAGGATAATAAATGGTCTCTTAACCTATTACCACACAGTCCCTACTTTTGACACCCCTGAGAAAGAAGCCTTTAGAAAACATTGTGGGAAAAGGAAAAAATGCTGGTAACCAGCATTTTTTTTCTTTTCCCACAGTATTATCTACCCTTCACAAAACAAATTTCAAATTTTCAGTCTCCTTTATTTTGTTGTCTGCAATTCCTTACAATTTTGACAAACCTAAAATTTTTTCTTTGGTAATGGGTTAATGGATATCATCGTACGAGTAAGGGACTTGTACAAGATAAAACTGACATGCAACACATGAGAACCTGACAAAACACTCTTCCAACGTACCATGAACAGAAGGACTGATGGATGACTGGGACCAGAACTTAATATGACCCTTCGGGTAAATAGATTAATTCCAAACTTTTTCTGGGAATGGGGCTAAGTCATTCTTGGAGTGGGGATGGAATAGACAGCCCTAGGTCATTCTGGGAAGGGAAACACAATATTATGTACCTCCTCTGTTAATTCAAGAGAGTCTGGAGCTGGTAAAATCCACATTCTGTGCACAGATAACTCCTACGTACTATTACAGACTGCAGGAATATAATTAACCCATTACCACACAATCCCTACTTTTGACGCCTCTGAGAAAGAAGCATTTAGAAAACATTGTGGGAAAAGGAGAAAATGCTGATAACCAGCATTTTCTCTTTTTCCCACAATGTTTTCTACCCTTCACAAAACAAATTTCAAATCTTCAGTCACTTCTATTTTGTCATCTGCAAATGCTTTCAATTTGGACCAGTCTAAAATATTGTCATGTGGTAATGTTCTGGTTGTAAAAAGCATCTAATATCAGGGCTCTAAATAGAGGGAGTGAATTTGATTTCAAAATTAAAAATATCTATTATTCCCCACCAAACCCTATGTTGTGGGTACTCATTAGAATCATCTCATTGAGACGATTCTAATGAGTACCCACAACACAGGGTTTTGAAGAGAACTAATGGATTTAGAAAACCGTCACCCTCTCTTTTCTGGAGCTCTGTAATATAGCAGACTGACCTGGATCATTATGGGAGTGGGGCACCACAAATACTTTCAGCTTTCTCTGTTCATTCCATTCATTTCTAGGGTAAGTAACATCCCATCCCTGTTTCCAGGCACCTCCGTCAGGGTTGTCAAACTTGAGGGTTTCAAAAACTTTGTCCATCTATAGATAAAAATTGACTCATTATCACAAAGTCTTGTGTTTTACCAGTACTAGACTACGGCTCTGAAGTGTCTTGCCAAAAAAAAACCCAATGCTTCCAGCAAAGTGCCTTCAGGGCATGTATCCACTAACCATTCTTGAAAATATTCTTAGTCGTATTCTCCAAGGTTTTCTACATTTGTAAGTAACACAACTTCTGATTGGCTAAACCGAATGAATAAGAAAGAAAGCCTTGGAAAAAACATAGTGGGAAAAGGAGAAAATGCTGATAACTAGCATTTTTTCCTCTTTCCACCATGTTTTCTACCCTTCCAATATCGAAAATCACTATTTGAGTCACTTATATTTTGTCGTCTGAAAATGCTTTTCAATTGTTGTTGTTTGGTGAAGGGTTAACTCTTTACCACACAATCTGGACTTTTAACGACCCTGAGAAAGAAGCCTTTTGAAAACACTGTGGGAAAAGGAGAAAATGCTGGTAACCAGCATTTTCTCCTTTTCCCACAATGTTTTCTATCCTTACCAATCCAAATTTCAATTTTTCGGTTACCTTTATTTTGTTGTCTGCAAATGCTCTGCATTTGGTCCAGTCTAAAATTTTCTCGTGTGGTAAAGGGTTAATTTCTTACCAAAGGACAATACATATAATAATAGACACTTGTCCAAATTGCCAGCATTGGTAGATATATAACAAGGTATAACAAGCCATATGGGCCCCGATAATGAGATTTGTTTTAACCTGTTACCACACGGCAAAATTTTAGACCTATCCAAAATGAAAATATTTGCAGACGACAATTTCATAATGGCTAAAATGGTGCAATTTTGCTTTGATAGGGTAAAAAAGATAGTGTGAAAAGGAGAAAATGCTGGTCACCAGCATTTTCTCCTTTTCCTACAATATTTTCCAAAGGCTTTTTCCTCAGGGTCGTTAAAAGTCGTCATTGTGTGGTAAAGGATTAAAAGTGTTAAAAAATAGAAACATTTTGGGAAAAGTAGAAAATGCTGTTTTTTTGCCCTAAAAACCTCAAAGTCTGGGACTTTAAAGCTCCACATTGTTTCGTATTGGGTCAGGACATTTCCCGAGGAGATTCTAAGTGATAAATGGTAGTAAAGACAGAAAGTTCATTTTCATTACCCTTATATCAGTTTTGGCTTTCGCTGACTTGCTCCATGTACAAACATCTTCCCCTATTTTGACCTCTGACACTTTTACAGGATGGTTCTTAATGACAGACTTATTTCCCTTAGCAGGCTGTTCCATTCTTCCCCCACCACCAACATTCATGTTAACTACAGGCATATCAGCAGGTAAAACTAAATCCTGTACAAACTTTAACTTGTGTAGTTTCTTTACATCATTTGCCAGCTCTTTGTTTTGAGAATCTAGAACTTTCTGCAAAGGTAATAAAAGAAATAGCAGATAAGATTATACAAAAACAAAAGCCTGGCAGGTTGGATTCAATTCTTAGCTGCAGTAGCTTTAACTCTTTACCAAACAATCCCTGGTTTTTACGACCCTGAAAAATAAGCCTTTTGAAAACATTGTGGGAAAAGGAGAAAATGCTGGTAACCAGCATTTTCTCCTTTTCCCACAATGTTTTTTTCCTGGCTTCAAACAATTTTTTATTTTTGACTTAAGTTCATTTTGTCATCTTCAATTTGGACCAGTCTAAAATTTTGTCGTTTGGGAAAGGGTTAACTCTTTACCAAATGATAAAACTTCAGACTGGTCCAAATTGAAAGCACTTGCAGATGACAAAATAAATATAACTCAAAAGTTGAAATTTTTTTCCAGTAGGGTAGAAAGCATTGTGAGAAAAGGAGAAAATGCTGGTTATCAGCATTTTCTCCTTTTCCCACAATGTTTTCAAAAGGCTTCTATCTCGGGGTCATAAAAACCATGGATTATTTGGTAAAGAACACCCTTGATCACAAAGTCCTTATCTGTAACAACCATGAGAAGAAGCCTTTTGAAAAAGCTGGTATCCAGCATATTCTCCTTTTCCAACAATGTTTTCTACCCTTTCTGTGATATATTTAATCATCTGAGACACATTCAATAATCAATTTTTGGTCTGCAGATGCTCTTGGTCTTTTAAGCCTTTACTCCATAGATACTCATTTCTACGCATTGCTTGTAGGAGCCTTTTGAAAACATTGTGGCAAAAGGTGAAATTGCTCGTGACGAGCAATTTCACCTTTTGTCACAATGTTTTCTATACTATTAAAAGGTGTCATATACACATAAGAAACGGCTTCATCCTTCCTGTTATTTAGGGTCAATTAGAGATACCACAGAAATGCCTTATGGGGTAAAGGGTTAAAATTCACTATATGATAAAGAATAAAGAGTTAAGCCTGTATAAAACAATGAAATTTAAGACTGGTCTGAACAAGAAGTATTTGCAGACAAATCAAACGTGAGAGTGCTGAAAACATACTGGAATAGGAGAAAATGTTGGTTAACTAGTATCTTCTCCTTCTCCCACAATCTTCCTACCCTTTCTATGACATGTCAGAGCTTTAATATTTTTTTTCCAAGATCCATTTGACTTGCCGGACACTTGTCACTTAGGTCACAAGTCAGAATCGCTAATTTCTGATCTATGTGGCTGGCACTACCTAGAACCTACCTTTAGTTTATCAATTCCGTTTTTGTCTCCAGATGACAGTTTCTTCATCGCAGACTTTATCTGGTCGATAGTTTTTCTGTTTCTGTCAATATCTGTCTGAATTTCATTGATCTTATGTTCATATATCAAGGATGCTTCCTGAAAAAAGCAGAGTTATATGACTTGGTTTATTAGCCAGGTCAGGCACGGTGTTGGGTGTGCATCTCATAGTGATTTTTAGTTTTCCTTTTTCAAAGGTTATTTTACCACATAAAAGATTCCATCCCAAAAAAATCTCATTGGAAAAGTATCAAGCAATTTCTGGTGAATTGGTGTGGATCATGTTCAGACTGCACTACTGTAGTCTGATAAATCATGGTCCCAGTCGAATTCACACGCATATATATTAATATATTTTCCCCATATATGGCCATTTACCAATTGTTCACTATATTTGCCTTATTCTTTACCTTGATATGCACCCGTACTATATACATGTTATACTTGGGTTAATAAAGTAATATTCTGTTCTGTTTAAACTCTACCATACAAGAATATGTAGACTTGTTTAAATTAAAACAATTTCCAGACAAGAATTCAAAAGTGGCTGAACTCTTTACAAAACGACCAAATTTTAGACTTGTCCAAATTGAAAGCATTTTTAGGTGACAAAATAAATGAGGCTCAAAAATTGAATTTTTCTTTAAAAAGGGTAGAAAACATTGTGGGAAATGGTGAAAATGCTGGTTACTAGCATTTTCTCCTTTTCCCACAATGTTTTCAAAAGGCTTTTTTCTCAGGCTCATTAAAAGTCGGGATTGTGTGGTAAAGAGTTAGACTGAAAAGTCTCTAAGGAAGAGTAAAAAACATTGTGGGAAAAGAAGAAAATGCTGATTACCAACATTTCCACCTTTTCCCAACTATGTTTACCAAAGGCTTCTTCCGCAGGGTTGTTGAAACTCAGGACTGTTTAGGAAACAGTTCAATTATTAAAAGACAGTTTTTGATTACATGAAAAAAGGAGTAAATGCTAGTATTTTCTGCTACACACACATTTTTTTTACTTTTAACCCTTTACTCCACAGATACTCAATTCTACCCATTGCTTTTTGGAACCTTTGGAAAACATTGTGGCAAAAGGTGAAATTGCTCATGACACCTTTTGATAGCATAGAAAACATTGTGACAAAA
Source organism: Tridacna crocea (assembly GCA_943736015.1). NCBI lineage: Eukaryota > Metazoa > Mollusca > Bivalvia > Cardiida > Cardiidae > Tridacna > Tridacna crocea. Next base: position 9,766,300 of record OX031057.1, on the reverse strand, counting down.
GGTGAAATTGCTCGTGACGAGCAATTTCACCTTCTGACACAATGTTTTCTATACTATCAAAAGGTGTCATATACAAATAAGAAATGGCTTCATCCTTGCTATTATTTAGGGTAAATTAAAGATACCATAACATGCCTTATTGGGTAAAGGGTTAACTCTTTACCAAACGACAAATTTTTGGACAGGACCAAATTCAAAGCATCTGCAAAAAACAAATTAGCTCTTTACCAAACGATAAAATTCTAGACCTGTTTGAATTGCTGTGGTCCGACAGGTATTGTATTTAAATCGGGACGAAGCTATGCATGAAAGACTGGTCTCCCGTAACACACCCCCTCTTAAAGTCATCATTTACTGATGATTCAAAGCCTTATTAGGCAGAAAATCCATTTTTGGACAACAAATCATGGGATTAATGGCTCAGTGGTAAATTCCTGAAGAAATAAACAAATGCATAACTGAAATACAAACAGCCTCTGGTGGGATTCAAACCCATGACGGGCAAATATCCTCAGTGTGGTGTTCGTGCTCGTGAAGTAGAGCGTCGGCCTCATAACCAAAAGGTCCCGAGTTCAATTCCGGGAGCGGCTGTCAACTTTGTGGGATTTTTTTCATTGGCCCACACATTCGGCGTGAGTTCTGGTGTAGTTCCCAGGAAGCAGAATTGAGAGAGTTGTCAGAACTTGTTTCTCAATCGATGTAAAATAAATATGTTTAAACTAAATATCCTCGTTTTTCCAGGTTTAAAAGACCTGTACCATAACCACTGAGCCAAAGAGATATCTCCCCAATGCAGAGGTCAGGTATTGTATTTAGTATCGAGATGAAGCTATGCATGAAGGCGTGGTCTCCGATAACGAAAGGCAATAACGAAAGGCAAAAGGTTAATATTTACATCTGAATATCTGCCAGGTGTTGTACCGAGTGTTTCTAACATCAGATACAGGGAGACACAAATAACACAGAAAAACAGGGCTCCCCATACTGCAATGTATTTCTTCATGCTGACTTCAACAACGGGTTATCTGTAACACAAAATATAGATGTGTTTAGCTCCTTTAACTCTTCACCAAACAACAAATTATAGACTTGTTAAATTGAAAGCTTTTGCAGACGACAAAATAAAGGTGACTGAAAAATTGAAATTTGTTTTGAGAAGTGTAGAAAACACTGTGGAAAAAGGAGAAAATGCTGGTTACCAGCATTTTCTCCTTTTCCCACAGTGTTTTCAAATGGCTTCTTTCTCAGGGCTGTCAAAAGCAGGGATTGTGTGGTAATGAGTTAAACCTTTACCACACAATGACAACTTTTAACACCCCTGAAGAAGAAGCCTTTTGAAAACATCTCAAGTTTGCATGGCAATGACAGAGAAGGATTATGACAATACATGGATCCGTGGTGATAAGATAAACTTAGTTACTGTTGCCAAGGACTCACAAACAAACGATGTTGCCAAGGACTCAAACAAGCGCAGTTAATACATATACAGTATAGCAGATAGGCTACTTAAATCGTGCTGTCATGAATGTTTCTCTCAATAAAATCTCGGGAAAAATATTTTAATAGTATATTTCTGTTGATGATAAATTCTTGGTAAGTAATTTAAAGATTCTTGAACGAATTTACACACGGAAATGTATTAAAAGAATTACTGGTACAACGGACAATGTAACAGATTTACAGGTTTAACCCTTTACTCCACAGATACTCATTTCTACGCATTGCTGTTAGGAGCCCTTGGAAAACATTGTGGCGAAAGGTGAAATTGCTTGTTACGAGCATTTTCACCTTTTGCCACAATGTTTTCTACACTATCAAAAGGTGTCATATACACTTTTGTGACTTCAGAAACGGTGTTATCCTTGCTGTTATTTAGGGTCAATTAGAGATACCATAGAAATGCCTTAAGGGGTAAAGGGTTAAACAAAATTTTGAACTTAGATGCGAATGGGAAAAATATCAACAAATCTCCGTCCTGCCACAGAAATATAAAATTACAGATACTGATTGCTTTCGTTAGGCTCGTAAAGTCATCTCAGCATCATACCAAATTAAACAACACTGAAATACAAACCTTTTGAAAAATTTATAGATTGTCTTTAAAACAGAGAGGTTTAAGTTAATGAAAAATTTCAATATCAAATTAAGGGGAAAAGGGTTGTCTGATGATTTCAAAATGCAGTAAGTGCACTGTCAATTAAGAAATTGTTAATATGATTGATGATAGTTTGTTTTATCTTTTGACAACAGGTGGTCAAGTTGATTAGAGCGGCAGATTGCTTTGCAATCAATCACACTTCCTATCAATTAACAGTTTACCAACACACCCTTTGTGCTAATGTGCAGATGTGCTAATCCACTCAAACTGTTCACCAAATGACAAAATTTTTAGAACAATCTAACCTCAAAAATTTGTAGACAACAAAAGAAAATTAATGATTCAAAACTTGAAATTTGTTTTTGAAAGAGCACAAAACACTGTCAAACAAGAGCGGCAAATTGTCGCAAGATACGCCCGTCTTACCCCAAATTGTAAAGCTGGGGCATGCACTGGACAAAATTCAAGTATGAAAAACAACAAAAGGCAATAACACAAAAATTAAGCGAGCAAGAGTTATGATTCCTGTGCACTGCGCTCCCCCTTGATGAGATCTATCCACCCATGAAATTTCATAACCCTAGCTAGTATAGTTTTGGAGATATCCTCCGGACAAAATTCAAGTATGAAAAACAACAAAGGGCAATAACTCAAAAATTAAGCAAGCAAGAGTTATGATTTCTGTGCACTGCGCTTCCTCTTGATGAGTTCTATCCACCCATGAAATTTCATAAACCTAGCTAGTATAGTTTTGGAGATATGCTCCGGACAAAATTCAAGTATGAAAAATAACAAAGGGCAATAACTCAAAAATTAAGCAAGCAAGAGTTATGGTTCCTGTACACTGCACTCCCCCTCGATGAGATCTATCCACCCATGAAATTTCATAACCCTAGGTAGTATAATTTTGGAGATATGCTCCGGACAAAATTCAAGTATGAAAAACAACAAAGGGCAATAACTCAAAAATTCAGCATGCAAGAGTTATGGTTCCTGTGCACTGCACTCGCCCTCCATGAGATCTATCCACCCATGAAATTTCATAAACCTAGGTAGCATAGTTCTGGAGATATGCTCTGGACAAAATTCAAGAATGAAAAACAACAAAGGGCAATAACTCAAAAATTAAGCGAGCAAGAGTTATGGTTCCTGTGCACTGCACTCCCCCTGAATGAGATCTATCCACCCATGAAATTTCATAACCCTAGCTAGTATAGTTTTGGAGATATGCTCCGGACAAAATTCAAGTATGAAAAACAACAAAGGGCAATAACTCAAAAATTAAGCAAGCAAGAGTTATGGTTCCTGTGCACTGCACCCCCACTTGATAAGATCTATCCACCCATGCAATTTCATAACCCTAGCTAGTATAGTTTTGGAGATATGCTCCGGACAAAATTCAAGTACGAAAAACAACAAAGAGCAATAACTCAAAAATTAAGCAAGCAAGAGTTATGGTTCCTGCGCACTGCACTCCCCTTGATGAGATCTATCCACCCATGAAATTTCATAACCCTAGCTAGAATAGTTTTGGAGATATGCTCCGGACAAAGAACTGGACGCCGCCCGCCCGCCCGGACGGACGCCCGGACGCCACGGGTGATCCCATAATACGTCCCGTCTTCGACGGGCGTATAAAAAGGAGAAAATGGATGTTACAAGTATTTTCTCATTTTTCCGCAAAACTTTAAACAGCTTTCTAAGGGTTGTCAAAACTCGGGTTTATTTGATAAACGGTTGGAAAAGCTTATTGTAAATAGCAGGTAGTTTAAATCCAAGACTAAACATAATGTAAATTTCAGTCTGATCTATATCTACATATTTAGTATATTCTTCATGCACCATGGGTTAAGATTAATGTCAAATTGAAACATTGGTGACAAGTTATGCGGGCACTTTTTGGATGTGCATAGGTTATTTTACAAGGTTAGATGTTCAAGTAAACATATTTTCTTTTAATTAGTATTTCATAAAGGTAAATTTTTACCCTTGTTTTCAATTTTTCTCTTTCAGAGGGGAAAACATTCAAATAAATCCATTTTCCAGCACTCATTAGAACTCTATATATTAGTCTAAATTTTCAGTCATTATTACAATTCAAACTTGTCTATAGCCTCTGCGTGATCTCACGTCAGCGGTGCACATTCGCAAAGCACATATTTTAAGGTTTTTCTTAAATTCAAACATTTAAACACAAAATAAATAAAGAGTATCGCATCCCTCCAACGTTAACAGTCGTTTATTTGTGAGCCGAAATAGCAGATCACAACGATACACATCTCGTAGAATAAATGCGATGACCTGATTGGTCAAATATGGATTTCCACACAGATCCATGTATAATATAGGGTAAGGAAAAAATTATGGTAATTGGCATTGTTCCCCCCCCCCCCCCTCCCCCACCCTTCCCACCTCCCCTTCAGAGATATGTTGGCCAATTGATATCTGCATGGGTCTTGGAATTAGACCAGTCTAGAATTTTGTTGTGTGGTAAAGAGTTACTGCATCTGCAAAAAGTATGGATCCAGGTAAACCTTTTCAGTCTTCACAGCTTTTGGTTACTTTTCTGCATAATTATTAATTCTTTACAAGAGATGCAAACCCAATTTTACATCTAGTATCCCGCATATATTATCAGGTATAACAAGGTCTGACAGGAGTTAGTATATGAGACAGAAACTTATTTGAATCATACTCTACCAAAAGGGGGCTTGATACATCTTCCTAGATCCATGGTACTAAATAAGCCATCACATACTAATGGATCCATAATAGCCACTTTTTTAACCCTTTCCCAAACGACAAATTTTAGACTCTTCCAAACTGAAAGAGTTTGCGGACAACAATTTTAAATTTGATGGAAATGGCAGAAAGTTCTCCTAAAGGGTAGAAATCACTGTGGGAAAAGGAGAAATTGCTCGTTACGAGCAATTTCTCCTTTCCCCACAGTGTTTTCAAAAAACTGCAAACACGTAAAAACCAGAGCATGTTTTGGAAAGGGTTAAAAATCTGAATCCATCATGAGGTACAATATCCTTGAAATATGCAGAAAATTGAACTAGGATAAAATGTTTAGGCATAGGTCAGCCTATGTGGACTGCTCAGGCAGACCTGGGATGACACTTTTCACAGAGGAATTAACCCTTTTTCACACAATCCCGAGTTTTAATGATCCTTAGGAAGAAAGCTTTTTGAAAACATTATGTGAAAAGGAGAATATGCTGGTAGCCAGCATTTTCTCCTTTTCACACAATGTTTTCTACTCTATCTAAGACAATTCTCTCCATATGAGCCACAATAAAATTGTCGTCTGTAACTGCTTTCAATTTTGACTAGTCTTACATTTTGTTGTTTGGTAAAGGGTTAACTCTTTACCAAACGACAAAATTTTATACATGTCCAAATTGAAAGCATTTTCTGAAGACTACAAATGGGACTGAAAAGTGAAATTTATTTGGAAAGGGTAGAAAAGATTGTGGGAAAAGGAGGAAATGATGGTTACCAGCATTTTCTCCTTTTCCGACAAAGTTTTCAAAATGCTTCTTTTACAGACTCATTAAAAGTCGGGATTGTGTCATATGGTATGGCTCATTTTAACCCATTACCACTCAATGACACCTTTCAATGCCCGTGGGAAAGAAGCCTTTTAAAAACATTGTGGGAAAAGGAGAAAATGCTGGTAACCAGCATTTTCTCCTTTTCCTACAAAGTTTTCTATACTATCAAAGCAAAATTGCACCATTTGAGCCACTTTGAAATTATCGTCTGCAGATGCTTTCCATTTGGAAAGGTCTAAAACTTTGCCATGTGGTAACGGGTTAAAATGAGTCCAAAGGAATCTTCTTTGCCTAGACTCTGGTAACATTAACTCTTTACCATGTGACATTTCAGGCCAATATTGAAAAGAATTTGCAGACAACAATTTACATATGATTTGAAGTTTGAAGTTTATCAATAACTGGATAGAAAACATTAAAAATGATGAAAAAGTGTTGATTATAAGCATCATCTCCATTTTCCACCATCTTCAAATACCTTTTTCCTAGCAGTTGTTAAAACCAGCATGATACCTGCAAAGTTCTAACTGATACAAAACAACACAAAAAATTATCATATCCTCGACAGAACATAAAAAGAAGAACACAAACCTACAAATAATTAGCCTACGGGCAGATATTTGTACATGTGGAATAATGAAGAGTTATTTTTGAAGCCAACTTCCTCCAATATCCGATTGCTATTCCGTCCGAGCTTTACTGCAGTAACCCATATCTTCTGCACTGTCAACCTCGATATTCATCCCAAAACATAATTATACCTGACTCAAACCTCATTTTTATCTCACCAATACAAGATGGAAAATAAATACCTTCGGATATCTATTAAACAACACTGTGTCCCAGATTGTGAATTCCGCAACGAAGAACGAATAATCTCTTGGCGAAATTCACCAAACATCAACGTCACGGAAGCGTCAAATAGCGGTGACTGACAGTAGGGGGTGTGTCAAGAGACGTGCTCGGGATTAAACTCCGCCTTTTAATTTTACATACATTCTCAATCCCCCTATGAAGTCGGAATGAATAGGTTTAGTTGTAAATGTATGTATCTTTGGTGGTTATCGTGGGACTGCATTTGATTATTGGAAGTACAGTGCACAAACAAAAGAAAATCCAAAATTCAATAGCAAGCCCCTCAATATCGAAAAAGAAACAAAACAGAAATTTTAATGATGAGAAAAATGCTCGATCAAGGTATCTTCATTGTAAAACTGAAGTCAATTTTGAAAATTATAAATTAAGGTAGTAGACCCTTAACACTTCTGGTGCAACATGGAATAAAATTTCTTGATGGTTGATAAATGGCTTGCAACACACGAAAAGGGTCATTCGGACATTTGCGTAAAGTGTGGTCTCGGATCAGTTTGCGCAGTCCGCACAGGCTAATCCGAAACGACACTTTTCGATTTTATGTGATTTTCTGTTTTACTCAAGTCTACTGTAGCACAAAATGTAATGTAGTCGTAAAGTGCCGTCTCGGATTAGCCTGCGCGGACTGCGCAGGCTAATCCGAGACGACACTTTACGCAAATGTCCGAGTGCACCTTTTCGCGTGTTGCACTCCAAATATGGATTTAGATCTATAAAGATATAATACTTTTGCATATTTTTAACCGACCCAAAATTACTTTGACGTCTGTCTTGAAATTATTTGCTGATACTCATACTTTTGTTAGTTCCCAGAAAAGGGGAGTAACTATTACATGAATATCCCTTTTAATGAGAATACAGTGGTTTTGAATTTATAAATGACAACTCTAAGAAAGAAGAAAAGGAAAAAGTGGCTTGGTTAAAGTAGTACAATAATAATCATTTTTAATTATTAAGCAAATTTTGTAGGATAATATTATGTGCAGTGGAAATACATGTTTTCTATTATCAGTCTACTACCTTAATACACGACTCAGTAACTAAGGCTATCGGGAAAGCAAAACACAATTTTGGAAAGGACTCAGCTAAAAACATTAACAATAATAGTTTTTTTAAATTTTTTGAAAACATGTGAGAGACAAGAGCAAAACAATACCCAATATAGGACACTCCAAGATAAATGGGGATCATATAACTTAGGACATTGAAAGGGCCAATTTATTGATTAATTACTTTGAACGTGCTTTTAGATCTGACAGTAATGTGGAAATTCAAATGATCTCCCCCCCCCCCCACACCCCTTCCCCCGCCCCCCCCCCCCCCCCACACACACACAAACACACAAAACAGCTAATAATTTCAAGATCAACGAAGAAGAAGTTTCAAATTCAATAAAATATTTAAATGCAAACAAAGCAGAAGGATGACGGTCAGTATTAAGGATGGCGGTCAGTATTCACCAACAATTTTTTTTGGAAACATTAAAGTATGTAGTGAAATGACCCACGGGCCATTATGTACGGGAGGGTCATTTCTCCGCATTACACCTGAAGTTGCTGAAACAACATTTAAAATATTTGCTGATGACACCAAAAGATCAGAACTGGGCCCGTATTCACCAACTATTCTTAAGAATATTCTTAGTCTTATTCTTCAGAACTTCGTCAGTGTGAAAGTAACAGAACTTCTGATTGGCTAAACCATTGGGTTTAGCCAATCAGAAGTTTTGTTACTTTCACTGTCAGAAAATCTTGAAGAATAAGACAAAGAACGTTTTTAAGAATTGTTGGTGAATACGGGCCCAGGTCTTAGAAATGGGCATTTAAATAAAATGAAAACAAGTACCATGCTGACATAGCCACCCCCACCAAATTCTTGATCAAAAGATGTATGCCTTCTTGTAGGCTGGTTTAAAACCTCCACCTGCTAAGTAAGCTAGATTTAGGAATTATTTTCTAGCATACTAAATACAAAGCACAATGGAAAACTTTAACAATGTACACCGGGGCTTTTCTTACAGCTTTCGAGGTGTAAATACATAATAATAATAATAGAAGACACAGACACACAGACACACACACACACACACACACACACACACACAGAGAAATCGTTGGCTGAGCGCGGAAAGATTACAGTCAATTTTTTCATGAAATGTATTTTTTTTATTTTATCAACAACTTATACATATCCAGCAAAAATGTGAAGTTAAAAAAGAAACATTAAAAGGTATTTTTTTCCAAAGTTGTAATTCATTTGATACAAAAATGTTAGGATGTCATGGAAAAAAGGTTGTAACTACAGTTACAACCTTTTCGCACTTACAATTGTACAGATGCACTGATGGTTTAGGCTTGTAACTCGTGAGATAATGATGACATCGCCTCTGTAATAATTCAAGATTTCTTTCCCGTTCCCAGTAAAATGATGCTCATATCATGCTGACCTAATATATTTAGTAAGTGAGATTTTATTTTATTCTGCCATTGACAGATTACTCAGCATTCATCAAGAAGAAGACGTAAAGTATATGTTTTTCTGATTTTTTTTTTTTAAATATGATTACCGATGGTTTAGGGTTGTAACTCGTGAGATAATGATGACATCGCCTCTGTAATAATTTTAAGATTTCTTTCCCTTTCCAAGTAAAATAATGCTCATATCATGCTGACCTAATATATTTAGTGAGATTTTATTTTATTCTGCCGTTGACAAATTACTCAGCATTCTTCAAGAAGAAGATGTAAAATATATGCTTTTCTGATTTTATATATATATATATATATATATATATATATATATATATATATATATATATATATATATATATATATATATATATATATATATGATTAACATTATTTTAACAGTATTTCAGTCATATTACTGAGTACCTCATCTACTAATGTTATTCCCCAGTGTAACTCTACCGCACAACAAAAATGCAACCATAACGAAATTGAGAGCATTGGCAGAAAACTAAATGTTACAAAAATAACGGAATTCGTCCTTGTCAAGGTAGAATACATTGTGAGAAAAGAAGAAAATGCTTGTTACAGGCAATTCCTCCTTTTTCCACACTGTTAAATAGGTGTTTTGCTGAAGTGTTGTTAAACTTAGGACTGTATGGTGAAAGTTTAACTCTAGAGGCATGTACTTTAGAGTGGAAGGAGCAAGCTTTGATTTTTTTTTTTTTACAATGTAAACAAAGAGGAACAAGACAAACAGCAAATTGAAAGTAAGTAGTGTGATAAAAGTCACCCTGTTTCATTATAAAATCTAGTAGATTCAGAGAAATAGGGTAATTCTCTATGGTATAGTTGTGCAAGTGTGTGATATCGTATTCAGGAAGCCCTCGTTTGATCCCCATGTTAAGTGAAAATTACTTGTACGGGCATTGGACCAGCCATGCACATTTCTTTTTCTTTTTAATCCTCAAGTCTATCAGCCTATTAAGAGTTCTCTTGTTTATCATTTAAGGATTCTTTCGGGAGTTTTCGTCCCTGAACTTATTATAGGGTGAAATTAAATATGTTTATAATTTCTTGTTTCAGCTCTTTGACTGTGAGAAAAATGATTCCTCAAACCTCTGGCCATCATAGAAACCCCATTTTCAAAGGGAATCCATGACGTCATTGTGTTGCAAATTCTGTATCAGCCATTTTGGACTTCCAAAAGACAAAACCTATAATATTGTATACGAAAACAATGCATAGTATCCTTCAAATGATGATTATACATCATATTTTCAACTGCACTTGGAGTAGAGTTTCTCGGCATTGAAGATATTCCTAATTATTATATACCTAGCACTGAAATTCTGGAATTTCCCAGTGTAATAAATTTTGATATCATCACTAGTGACGATATCAACTTTCAGTTTCACTTCCTGCCGTAATTTAGGAACTACTTTTTTTTACTACATTTTTTTTTCGACTTTCAAACGAAAAATTAAAAATGATAATGTTAATAAGGTATATAATAAATAGAATAATCAACTGGTTATTTTTTATATGAAAAATATCTCACTTGGATGCGTCGTAAGGCGTTAAAAAAATTCGTGCTCCGCACTCGTTTTTTCAACGCCTAACAACGCATCCTCGTGAGATATTTTTTATATAAAAAATAACCAGTTGATTATCCTCTATATCTGATATCATTATTACCAAAAATTATCATGGTTTTCTCAGTGGCTTGACAGAAATCCCATTTACACACCTGCAGATGCACTCGACTCAGCGTTAGTAGATGAAAATGCCACATGCATATATACAATGGGGAATAGCGTACTTTATTACACAAGTGTCATTTTAAAAAGTGGACGCGAATGTGCTTTTTTACTTACATAGAGGAAATAAAATTGGATTGTCTTGTTCTGAGGGAAGAGCATGGTGATCTTTACAACAAAATAAAAACAGATCTCTGTAGATTTATAAATAATCTTTCTACTTCACTTGCATTTTGAGAGTCTGATGTGTCTGACAATGATGATTTGTCTGATCTTTCTCGTACTGAACTGCAGGAGTGTTTTAAAAAAGACCTAAATATTAGCAGTTTTTTTCATCAATTATAATGGGAAGGTTTTTTGAAAATCATGATATTGATACCAAGTCTATAAACAAAATTCGTATCCTGACATTTATGGTTCTCTTGATCACCTTAATAATATGCCTGCCTTTGAAGCAGATAATTTGTAAACACGGTTGAAGCATCATCAGATTTTGTTTCTAAGTTAAATGACAGAGAGAGTTAGTCTAGTGTTTTACACAATACTGAAACTCTATTAACGCTTTACTCCATAGATACTCATTTTGACATATCAACAACAGACAGCTTTTGAAAACATTGTGGGGAAAGGAAAAATTGCTCGTAACGAGCAATTTCTCCTTTTCCCACTATGTTTTCCACTCAATCAGATATTTGTATCCTCATTTGTCCATATTTTTGACATCATATCTTTACTTACTGCTGAAATGGGAGAGCCACAAATTGCCATATCAGGTAAGGGGTTAACCAACGAGATATCTAAAGATACCTTGCTCGGGAGATAATAGTTCTGTTGATATTTTGTCGCATATTTAAATTATTGATAGTAGTTATGAACCAGCTGACAGTGTGGATGATATTTATGAAGCATCAGACCGTTTGGATGGCACAGAATCTTAAGATGAAAACATACCCCTTGCCTAACTGGCTAGGGGGGATAGATTACGAGTTCCTTTTAAGTCTGGGAAAAATTTACAGATTCAGATTGTTGCAACCAACAAGATATTCAAGAAATAAGTACACAAAATGAAAAGCTCTCTGATAACTATCTAAGTATACGAAGCAGAGAAAGGAAACGAGTTATAAAACAATGGAAGAAAAACATTTCAAAGCGCAGGTACAATCTTGGTCAAAGATTAGTTGGACAAATTTGGAAATAAGAAGCCTGCTCTTGAAATCTTGAAAACAGATGATTTCGTTGTGTGAAATGCAGAAACAAATACTCCACTCATTTCACCGAGTGTGACAAAATGACTTTTTTTAAAACAAATTTTGACAAGTAGGTGATGTTAAACTCCAGTTTCTTCGGTCCTATACTAATCAAAGAGATAAAAAGCAAAATTTTGTTGAAAAGAGGAGGAGAAAATTTTCGATGTAATGGTCTCTTCCAAATGAAAATGACGCTGCAACACCAGTGTGCAAAACTTTTTCTTAAACACTTTAAACATATGTGATAAGATGGTTTCAACTGCCCATAAAAATACTCAATACGTGTTTGTCAAGGTAATAGTGGCGGAAAGTATGTAATGGGACCAAATAAAACTCTTGGAGCTGATTTGTGAAACGTAAGATAACATATAAATTCTTTTGATAAAACTGAAAGCCACCACTGTAGAAATCATTCACGAAAAGAGTATTTCGCTGGAAGTTTGAATATTTCAAAATGTATAGCCTATATTATGAATACTGTCTCAAATATCTGCACGTCTTTTTAGCAAATATGTCTACAGAGAAGTATTTAACGCTGAGTACAATTTGAACCTTCATAAACCTATGAAAGATCAGTGTGATACTACCGTCTCATTTTCAAATGTCAAGAATAAGGAACTTGCTCGTCTTCAGACGTCCTCACAAACCAAAGGACAAGGAATTTGCTCGGTCAATCCAAGGTAGTTATGTTTTCTGATGATTTGATCTTGACGAAATTTTGCAAACACATCATTTTATTGAGCCTTGCTTATACTATAACAGAAGACTGAATACATTCAATTTCACTAAATATGATTTAGAATCCTCTGACAGTCATTGCTTTGTTTGGAATGAAGCAATGGCTGGCAGAGGAGCTTATGAAATTTCATTATGTCTCAAAAAGGAAAAGTCAGCTTGTCTGTATTCTGATAGTTGTTCAGTCCAAAATGAAAACAGGTTTATCTTGACAATGCTTTTGTACGTGTTACAAAAAAAAAAAAAAAAAAAACTGTGAAAAGGGGCATATTCAAAATGAAGGGAACACAAATCATTCAAAAACAGAAAAGGATTTTTAAAAAAATTCCCAATTTATTTATACAATCTCACAATGGGCTGCAGGGAATATGTAAATGGCAAAACGTTTCAAACCCTAGTCAGCTTGCGCGTATTGCGCAGGTTGACAGGGGCCAAAACTCTTTACAGATGCATTAAACCACCCTTTCACAGAATTTAATTCGTTGTAATTTATCGCATGCAAAAAAATTGTTGTGATAAGAAGTTAAACTGTGTGACCTCAAGTTCTCCCAAACAAGAGATAAGAGAAAAACTTGCATATCATAATGTAATATTCTGTAGCTACTTGACCTCTGCATGTAGTAAGTCAGCTCGGCACTTCTCCTTCAGTGTATACGGTCATAAACTGGCTGATCATTTGTCTATGATGTATGCGTGGAAAGGGAGCCAGGAGAACTGGTAAAGGAAACTTTAGCAAAGCATTCACCAGAACCAGCTCCCGCTGTGTATTTAAATATAGTTGAAAAACGTGTTAGACACTCACAAACAAAAGTGTAAATACTCGAATCGTGGCAAGCAATGGGTTTTTCGTGTGAATTAGTCTGGGCAAGATACTTCATAGGCCGAATTTTGTTCTAGTAAAGCCAAGGAAATATATGATTATGTGGGCTGTCGCCGCTCAATTAATGATGAAACCGGTTAAAAATAACATTATTTTTTTCCTATTAGTGAATTATTGGGCTTTCACAGAGAATAACAGCACTAGTAATGGTTATTGTATCATCACGAGTGACGATATAGTTTGCCAGAACTAGTTTTAATTATTAAATTTGAAAAAAAGGTGAATAAGAAATATAATAAATAGGATAATCAACAGGTTGATGCGGTATCAAAAATCTGTCAATCGAATAGGTTTTTATGCAATTAAAAATAACTCGTCCTTAGGACTCTTTTTTTTTTTTTTCAACCGCATCACACCTTATTCTAGTGACAGATTTTTGATATGTATACACACACAATCAGTTGATTATCCTCTATTCAACCAAACAATCTTTCTCTCAGTCTGTCGCCATACATTTAGATCCTGTGATATCTCCATCACTATAAATGGCAACTTCTGATTTAATGTCTTCACCGGATGGTAAAATAATAAACAGTATTCGAGATCAGCTCATTCCTTGGATATAGGTCAAGTACAGGGTCACTGCTACTGAAACGTAGAAAATAAGACTTAAAATAACTGTATAAATTTATATCTGTGTTTGTAAAAATTCCTTGTTGTGATAGATTAAGGTCAACCTCAACATTACATAATATAGATAATGTAAGATCCGGGTATTCACCAACCAAAAGAATATTCTTATGGGCTTATTCCGAAGAGGTTTTAAAATTGAAAGTGACACAGTTGCTGATTGGCTAAAGTATGGTTTAACCTAAATTTGAAGTTGTGGTATTTCTACATCTAGAATGCACTAAGAATAATAAAGAAGGTTTGGTGATTGTGAAAACGTTTCATCACCTTTAGAATTTGTGTACTCAGGTGAACTTTTAAGTGCCGTCATGGTTCTTTTTTTTTTCGGAAAGTCATATTTATGTTCTGACTTTACTGGTGCTAGTGTTGTGTTAAAACAGTGCAGTGATTTAGTAATGTTAATCTCAAACTTAAAGCGGCAGGAAGTTACGTCAGATTTATAGATAAATCTCACCGATAAATTCGGATGTTAATCAGAAATCAACAGGATATTTATTTGGACAATTTTGAATTTTTCATTCTCTTCAAGTGCCATCATCATAATCGTTGTTATCATTATTATAATGTTGATTAATATCATAAACATTCTTTTCAGGTATTGTGATGTACTTGTGTGAAAAGGTGCTTAGAATGGATGAGAAATAAAATTAGTAAGTCAAATAAATATGAAACAATAATTTCATTTGATGGATAGACGCGGTTAGATGCAGAATTTACCGTCTAGAGGGCTTTGTTTCTAATAGGGATATGCTACATTTACACCAGCGAATACGGCAGCCCTATTTGTCTAAAATGTTGTTGTCATTTTTTCCTCCATTACTAATCTCAGGTAGGTCTAGCTAGGTTTTTTTTTAAAAAAACGGAATCAGTGGGGGGTCGTGGAGAGAAGGAAGGGGCTGTTCATTTCCATTGAGCCCAAGGATGTATTTCGGTTCGACCTGCTTTCTACCACGGATGCAAGTACGGTCCTTCAGGTTCTGCTGGTGAAGTCTGTTTAGAGGGAAGTCCCCCACATAGCAGTTAGCTAGGAATTCGATTTGTCAACATCACTGTGAATATGAGGAGGATTTTGTCTATTTGCTTGATAGATACATATAATCTTTTTATCACATAACCTCCCTTGTTTTCAATGTAATATACCCATTACGAATTTTCTTATCTTACACACGTTTGATATCACATTTGTGTGATGTCATTTTTGACGTCGCTTTGTACGCATTTCATACAAGTTTATGCGGGTGAATTTATGAATGTTTTTTCATCATCTGATCTATATTTTGTGAAATATCGTTATGTGATAAAAAGAATCTGACATTCGTGGGCGTTTGAGATAAAATTTTATTAAACTCGCCAAAGCCTCGCTTAATAACATTTTCCTAGACTTGTTTAATAATATCTTACCTCAAAAGCCAACTCATGTCAGATCCTATATGTCTTTAATAGCAAAACAGAGTTATGGCAGTGACTGAATCTTAATACCATACAACATTAGAGAACAAGAAATAGATATAGGCGGATGAAGACCAAGATTCATGTGCGTTCAAGATCGAGTATAGAAAAGAAGGGAGCAACTCTTCGGCCACTGCTCAACAAAAACTATCATTAGAGGGTTCCGCAATGAAGATATCAAAATCTCCCAGGAATATTTGGGATTTCCTCAAGGGCTCTTTGAAATCCTAGAAAGTGTAACACCAATCACTGAGAGACAGGTCACGATGTATAACTTTGCCTAGTTTGACTCTGAGACATCTTTCCATATGGGACAAAAACTCAACAGTTTCCCTTGACTTTTGGTAATCGGGCTGATCTCCCATATAGTGCGAGAAGTGTGCAATGCCACTGTAGAAGCGTTTCATTGATAAAGTGTTTGTTTTCCTATGGTGCCTAGTGAATGAAGAACCCAGGCTCAATTGTTTGAACACATAATGCCGAGAGGATCATCAGTTGAACCTGGTACTCCACTGGTTGCACTGGTAGTAGAGAGGTGTAGTTACGAATATCCTTGTGGTTATTGCGCGACAGGGAAATAACTGAGCTAGCTGAACTTTCCGGCAGAAAGTTAGAGAAGTGTAACAACTTGTGACAAAACGTGAAAGAACCGCGAGATGGTGGAGAAAGCAGTGCTTGGCTCACGTCTCAACAGGATTCCTCTTAGTATTGTTAGAGCCTATTTCCAGTTCTGTTGCGTCTGTTCTGTTCGCATCTGCACCTAGACTGTCGGACCAAATTTGTTGACTGCTTAAGAATCTGGTACGGCGAACCACACTCTTCACAACTAGGCCGACTGCGTACCTACATCAAACTTCGTCTGTAAAACGGTAATTTCCATTTGAACTACCAATCACGAGATTTTTCACATGGTAGCGCCACTGTAAGTTGTTCAGCAACGATATGAAACAGACTAGCATCTATCTATCTGTCGGTGAAAACTTCAATTGGAAATGAATAAAATTAAAAAGATTTCGATAGAAAATTGAGACTAAAGTTTTCTTTTTTTAGAGGAGCCATGCTATTTTCAAAACGGTAAACTGTGTGACACTACCACTTTATAAGAGTCACCAAAACACGAGATAGTCGAAAAGTTTTCTTAGAATTCAATATCAGTCAGATTAAAAATTAAAACAAGCCCGCTCTTTGTGTCGTGCACTCTCTTAGATCTTGTCCCGTTCTCTTGCTCTCTTAGTTCGCTCTCCGCCGCTCGCTCATCTCGCACGCATATTTATGCGGACGGACGTATCACATGCCGATTATACAATACGCTGGGATCATGTATTTCACCTGATACCCAAGGCATATATAATATCAAAAGTACATCCTCAAATATGTATCCATGTCTGCAAGTTCGCACCTACGCTGAAGGTCATATTGTTACAACTGGCGTATTTCCGGCGAAGATATGTACCGCTTAGGTGTGTATCAAGCTTCCAGATACAGCCGAGGACATAATCACCGAATCATCCGAGGTATGCCAAATGGGCAAACCAAAGTAAACACGGTACATACTATCATGGGCACAGTTCGTCAAAGATAGCAAGATAACTTTAGGACGAAAAAATAGCCCAGAAAACACTCAAAGGGTCCGTAGAGAGTCCATGTGCTATACTAAAAGGCTTAGTGTTTTAAAGGCTAGGAAAAAGTAGCATTTTACACTCATCATTTGTTAGTTTATGTATGTCTATAAGAGTAGCAAAGTGTCGTGTCAAGGCATTTCGAGAATCATGTTGTGTATAAACTATCAGTAACTTGTGCATTGATACGGATAATTATGTGTCACGTTGAAGCAATTCAAGTTACTTTCAAGTATAATGTCTTTTTTTCATGAAGAGGATAAAGTCTTACACATGGCAACAGAGCGTTAGCAATGATTTATTACAAAGTTTCAGATCGTTTATTAGTGCTTTCAGAAGCATGTAATGTATCAGTGCTGACAGTGTCATGTAATTTATCAATCCTGACAGTGGAATGTCATGTATCAGCATCGAAAATACTGTGAAATTACGTGAGACAGCAACGTAAGAAACGGGTCGTGTATGATAATCGAGTGTGACAGAAACTATAGCTGCCAGTACATGTCATATAACAGTTATGACAGAAGCATGACTTTTTTTTTTTTATTGTTTGTTCTGTTTTGTCTTTTAGCATAAACGGTAACATGTGTACCAAAGTTACCAATTACATATATATAAACATTGACAGTGACATTTAATTCGTATAAACGCTGACAACTACCTGTAAGTATCAATAATTATATGTTGTTTATCAAGTTTCATATTGTATATTGTGTACCAACGATACACGTGACATGCTTTATCTAAATACTACCTGGTATATGTCGCATATTACAGCAGCATGTTGTGTATCAGCACTGCCAGTT
The DNA here is from genome assembly GCA_943736015.1 of Tridacna crocea. Taxonomy (NCBI): domain Eukaryota; kingdom Metazoa; phylum Mollusca; class Bivalvia; order Cardiida; family Cardiidae; genus Tridacna; species Tridacna crocea. The sequence continues at coordinate 9,748,178 of OX031057.1, read as the reverse complement.
ACATGTTGTGTTTCATCGTTGACAGGGACATATTGTTTATCAGCGCTGCAAGTGACTCGAGGATTGGCAGTGTCATAATGTGTATGTTCGCTACAAGTGACATATTATATATCAGGGCTGATTGTGACATGTCTTGTATAAGCAATGAAAGTAACATATCGTTTATCAGAGCCATTGTTTTATGTATCAGAGCTGACAGCAGCGTGTCATGTAATAGCATTGAAAGCTGCATGTCATGTATCAGCGCTGGCAGCAGCATGTCCGGTGTCAGGGTCGACAGTATTATGTGTATCAACAGTAACAACATGTCTTACATCGGCTGCACCACTGCATGTTTTAGCATTGACTTTGTATGACGCTACCAGTTACTTTTCAAATGTCAGTATGGGCAGTGACATGATAATCTTTATACTCTGCTAGATATATGTCGTATTTCAGCATTGACAGCGACTTATTGTGTTATAAGCTGTAGGTTAAATGGCAGGTTTCAATATCAACAATGATTTGATGTGTATAGATAATTCAAAGGACATTAAGTATCAAAGCCGTTGTTCAAATCTTATGAGTCAGGGTTGACAGTAGAATGTCTACTACATGCTGTGCACTACCATGGCAGCAATATGTAGTGTATCAGCGACATGTGTATATATAGGCTGCCAGTTGCATTTCGTGTTTCAGCATTAGCCACTTACATGTCGTGTATAAGCATTGACACTTTGACAACGATATGCTGTGTATGTGAGATACACAAAAAATCGAAAATATAATAATGTATCAAAATAGGTAGTCACATGTTGTTACATGTCAGAAATACTGCTGGGTTCCTGTCATTTATCATATATTTAGTTGCAACTAACATTTAGCATATTTGTGGTGCAATCAGCATGTAGTATAACGTCATTTAAAGACTTGGGTCAAGAAATCAGCGCCGATAGTTACATGCTTTGTAATAGCAGCAGCATAAATATGCTACATATAATCCTTTACAGTATGAAGTATCACCATACCATCTGGAATAAAAAAGTCTTTAGACGCTGCAAGGAAGAAGTGTATCAGCGCTCTGCTGTTGTGTATTACGTCTGTCAGTAGAAATTCGTGAGCCAGCATTTGGAGTGACATGTCATGAATTGTGTATTATGTATTTTATTGTTTACTAGTATCGGCAACGACAGCTGCATACTTGCAGAAACACGTCGCATATCAGCGCTGAAAGAAGAAATTATAGCAAGTTTTAAGTCGTGCCAGCATTGTAAGTCGTGATTTGGCAACACCTGTGTAAAATATATCAAGCACCAGCATTGCCATTTTGTGAATCAGCAATGCCAACTGTGAATGAGCATCGGAAGTCGTGTATCTGCATTATCATTTGTGAAACAACATTGCCAGGTGCGAAACATCATTGCCATTCGTGTATCAACATTGTCATTTAGGCATCAGCATTGCTTAGTGTTTGCATACGTTGAAAGTCGTGTATTTCCAGGTATGTATCAGTTTTGCCATTCATGTATCAACAATGCCATTCGTGTGTCAACATAACCAGGTATGTATCAGTTTTGCCATTTGTGTATCAACAGCATGTTACAGGCATTTATCAGCTTTTGCCATCCATGTACCAACATAACCTTTTGTGTATCAACATTGCCATTCATGTACCAATATTGCCAGTCAAAATCATTCATCACATTAACAGTTTTGTATCAATAGTGCAAATCTTGTATTAGCATTTTCATCGTGTATCAGCATTATTCATTTTGTCTATTGGCATTAACTGTTTTGTATTACTAATGCCAGCTTTTTAATAGAAAGGTTGTAATCGAGTTTTAATACTGCAAGGCGTTTATATCCGCATTGCCAGTTGTATATCAGCGATGTAAATAAGGTAGTACGGACTGTATTACTTTGTGATAAGCATGGACCATAACTGATTGAAAAGAAACATATTTATCACCGTAATGTAGCATTTATTCCTCAACATTTTCTCAACTTCTCAAAACATTAGCCGCTTAAGTACACTTAACATCTTTAAAACTCTGGGAAGCACATGTTTGCGTCTTGTTACGGACAACTTTAAAAAACTTTGGCGCGAGAATTTGCTCTTTTTGTCATAAATTTTTCTTCTTGATTCATGCGCCGTTCACAACTATAGCTACCGAAGATTGGGGGTCAGAATGTTGTCTTTTATCTACACTGTCCGTTGTTTTTTAGTATTTTGATGGAACATTAATTATTAGGGGCTTGAACATTAATTATTAGGGGCTTGTTGGTTGACCGAATGTGTATATTTTGTCTATTTTGCGCTCTGGGGGTTAATGATCCGTACTGGATGTTTAAAAAAAATGTCTGTGTCTGAAATTTTGTTTCTAGAGGCAGTAACTCAGGGACGTTTTTGTTGGGTATTTTTATCGTTGACTATGTTGTGTGGCTTCGTTTTTTTTTTTTTTTTTTGTTTTGTTTTGTCACGATGAAAAGTAGATTGGTTGCCTCGGCATTTTGTAATTGTTACTTAAGTTTAGATCTTATCTGTTTTGAGCCAAAATGTCATTTATGTCTATTACTCAATGATTTTTTTCACAGAAAGAATTACGGAACAGTACTTGATCATGTTTGTAAGCCTAATATGGCTGGTACTTAGAAACGTATTCATTTTATACAACGTCACTCTTTAATAACTGTATTGGTACCGAATACATTTTTGATAAAATGTGTACTTTTTCATCATACTATCAACACATTATTTATTGTGCCTAGTAGCTTAGAACTGTGGTTTATTGAAGGATAAACCACGATAGAAAGAATATTATTTCTTAACCCTTTACCCCATAAGGCATTTCTATGGTATCTCTTATTGACCATAAATAACAGCTAGGATGAAAATGTTTCTTATGTGTATATGACACCTTTTGATAGCATAGAAAACATTGTTACAAAAGGTGAAATTGCTGGTCACGAGCAATTTCACCTTTTGCCACAACGTTTTCCAAAGGCTACTACAAGCAATGCGTAGAAATGGAGTAAAGTAAATCACATTTGTGAGTTATGTGGCACAATAAATAGTCCAGGAGAGTGATAGCCCGAGTGGTTTATTCGTTTCGCCTCATTACTCATAACATGGTTTATTGAACGATAAACCACAATAGAAAGATTTTTTTCGATTCTTACATGACCAACTTATAATGAAACGAAAACAAGTTCATACTAAGAGTAGTAGAATCGCGGATAATATTCCATTGAATTGCTTACATACTTTATACAGAATAACGTCACTCTATATGTAATGACGTCACTCTATATGGAATGACAATACTCTTTAAAGAGTGACGTCACTCTTTAAAGAATAACGTAGATTTTACAAACATAATACAGAATGACGTCACTGTATATGGAACGACGTCGCTTTACATAGAATAACGTAGATTTTACCACGCTTTCTTTGCACTGTGTTTAAAGTGCTGAATTCACGTCTCATGTTAGATATAAGCGTTTTGCAGCGTTTATTATGTTAACCTTTGCTTCAGTTTTAGCCTTGCGGTAAGTGTGGATTTAGATCAGACTGCACAGTCTGATCTCAGGTCGACACTGTCCGCTGTGATGACACATTAATGAACAAGCAACCTTGATTTTACTTCAAGTTTTATTTCTAGTCCGGAATTTAGAGCAGATTTTACTGGCGATCTAACGGTTGAAATTCATTTTATTTGAATGTGTATACATGTGTGTTTTATTTTTTTCTCCTTTTTTTTCACTAGTGGTTTGTTTGTTTGAAGGTTGTTGTTTGATAATCATAATGTTATGTGTTTCGTTATGTTATGTCAGCTGGTTCAGAGGCTGGTCTTCCTGCTTTTAAGGCAGAAATGATTGTTTCGAAGGTTTACAAGCCAACATGGCTGGTTGGTCAAAGCGTGAGCAGTCTTGGCACAAAAAGTGGCATACATCGATATGATCTTTGAAAAGGAGAAAAAGAGAGAGAGAGATTACAGTAAAAATTGAAAATTAATGTATAAAGTGAGGCCTGCAACACGCGAAAAGGGTCATTCGGACATTTGCGAAAAATGTCGTCTGGGATCTGCCAAGACGGCATTTTCCGTTTCTTTGTAATTTCCTGTTTTACACAAGTCTGCTGAAGGACAAAGTCAAATGCTGTCGGCAAGTGCCGTCTCGGATTAGCCTGCGCGGACTGCGCAGGCTGATCCGAGACGACACTTTACGCAAATGTCTGATTGTCCCTTTTCGTGTTGCAGGCCACATATGAGATAGTTATGATTAAACCCATGCCACTTGAAAAGGGGAATTATTGCATCCGCAAAAAGTATCAGCCCAGATCAGCCTGCGCAGACACCGGCTAAAAAACCTTTGATATTGCTTGTTGATCTGTATGTCCAAGGACCAGTGTACCTCATTATTCGATCAGATATTTAAAAATGGAAATATATTATGCGTTGAAATAGCATCTGCAACATAGTCTATATATTAGATATCAAAATAATATTATTTCGATTCCAACATGCCCAACTCTGTTGTTTTTGTCGTTTGGTAAAGAACAAGAAAAACGATTCAATCGAGGCATCGACTTTCCTGTACTTTGCTTTTTACTCAGCTTTAGGTCATCTTTTACCATGGACCCAATGGAGTGGCTGCAACGTCACGTCTGGTGAAGGAGCCTCGTTCAGAATCCGGGCATGCGCAGAGCCACAAGGAGGTGTGCCGTGTGAAACTTCGAAGTTCCTCATGGATTTTCGTACATGTCAAATGCAGACTTGTCCAGGTACCATAAAATGTCGGCTTTTTCTGAAAGTGTAAAGACTCGATATATAGGTTACCAGCATTTTCTCCTTTTCCAACAATGTTTTCTACCCTTCACAAAACGTATTTCATATTTTCAGTCGTTTGCAAATGGTTTCGATTTTGACAAGCCTAAGATATTGTCGTTTGGTAATGAGTTAAGCCTTTTCCAACACACACAAAAAAAGAGATGAAACTTTCAAGACGATCGTAAACACCAAGATTATGCTATTTCAAAGGTATTTTGGGGGAAAGACTTCCCCTTATCGGACAGTGTAGATCCAAGATCAGACTACACGTTCTGTGCAGCAGAATCTAAGTACTACACCGTTCACTAAGTCCAAAGGCAAGCAGCCAGAGGATTAATTGGAAGTACTCGCCTCACTTAGATCTCAGAAAAAGTTTACAAACGGATATGACTGCTCAAGAGAGAATTTGCTTTAGATAATTATATACTAGGACGAAAAAGAAACGCAGGGTAACCTTTCAAGGTAGTTTAGAGGTGTATAACTTGATTGAGAATTCTAAATCATGATTTTATGTTTACCACTGCATCAGTTTTGATTATTTTGACGAAACTTCATTTCAGTGTGGCCAAAAAGAAATTTTAGCCATCTGATATTGCAGGTATTTACCGATATTTTGACCCGACTGAATTTCATCCAATTAGACCAAGCATTATTATTTCATTTGCTTACTTTAGATACCCTGCGTTTCTTTTTCGTCCTGGTGTAGATAGTGTAAAACGCCAGGTAACGGACAAAGGTAAACTATGCAAATGTTGAATTGCATTTAAATTCAAATCGTACTATTTGAGAGTATGGATTTGAATGAGCAGACAACAAACCGATTTTTTCTGTGTGGTCCATCGAAGTGTCAGTCGCTGGTAGAAAAATGAATTTTAAAACCAAGTAAAAAGTAAAACAAAAATGTTAACTTTATCCAGGTATTGGGCCTTTAAATTTTGACACGTATTTGATGACACAATACTTATACGTTTATTGTACATTTGTGACATAAAAGAGCCTGATTTCTTTGAAATTTCATTCTAGATACTTCCTGTCTAGACCAGTCATTCTGTAGTTACACACAAAACGTCACTCACTCCTGCACGGACATCTACTTCGCCTATTCACTCTGCCCTCAACTTTGTGGAAGATGCGGTAATATATCAGTCCTGCGCTTGAAAAAGGGGCTTAACCCTAAACCAAACCACAAAATTTTAGACCGGTCCAAATTGAAAGCACTTGCAGACGACAAAATAAACGTAACTCAAAAATTGAAATGTGTTTTTCAGCAGGATAGAAAACATTGTGGGAAAAGGAGAAAATGCTGGTTACCAGCATTTTCTCCTTTTCCCACAATGTTTTCAAAATGCTCCCATCTCAGAGTCGTAAAAACCAGGGATTGTTTGGTAAAGGGTGAAAACACTACTTGATTGATTAGTAGTACATGGATGGATGAATGGATGGACGGACGGACGGATGGACGGATCTGGATGGATGCATGCATGCATGCATGCATGCATGCATAATGATCTTCTCAAGCCACTGGCTACTTTCCCACGTAACCATCCTCGAAACAACGGCAAGCAGTGAGAGAGGAATTAATACTGGTGCAACGACTATCATCAAGCATTGGAAAGAAATCGGCTGGACTGGGAACTCCAACCTGCGGCCCCCTGTTGTCACATACTGTTCATTACTGTGTCAACCTGGCTCGGTATCAATTTCTTGATATATTACATAGAGTTTATTTCATCAGCTTGTGGTTAATATGGGGAAATATTTGCCGAAAAAGGGAAAGGTGTGCGAAAATAACGAGTGCTGTAAGGCACGAGTTATTTTCGAGCACCTTTCCCTTTTGAGGCAAATATTTCCTCATCTTAACCAAAAGCTGATAAAATAAATTATATACTATATTTCCTCTGATTATTTTGGCAATTAATGCCACTTTTATTATATTTTTAGCGAGGTAGAACAAAAAAGTAGTTCCAGATTTTCGACAGGAGGAAAATATTCACCGTGACGGGGAAATAATTTACCCCCAGCTTTAATTACGACTTTTCTTTACCTATAACACTTCTAAAAATAGACACATGAAATATAATATACATAGAATAACTGTTCTATTCTGTTTTATTTCAGGGGAGCCGGTTCGTAATGCTGTTTGTGGGGACCTACTTGGTGTCCTGTGTACGGATAACTTCTGTCAAAACAGAGCGACTGTTGGACTATGTGTCAAAACCTGCGGACTGTGTATTTAACTTAGTCCTCCATTAAAGGCCAAAAGGCGGCCAAAAAGTAAAACTAAAAGGGGTGTTATAATGTATTCAAATTTACATCATAACCATTTTAGAGCATTGAAATGATTGAGAAGATGACAATCTTTTTTTTAAGAAATAATCTTCTTTTTATCGTGGTTTATCGTTCATTATTGCATAAAACATGTCTTTTCGGGCCGTAAAAAGCATGTATTAACGGGTAAAAATCGGGCGGTTAACGGGAGAAAACGTGTACTAATCAGTAAATTCACGCGCCGTTAACGCCCGGCTTTGTACTATCAACATCCTCGATTCGGGCCTCGAGAGAATCAAAACTGGCATACAGGACTAACGGCCCTTTCCTAATCGTAACAGAAATTTCTTCGCCGACTTCCGGTTTTGACCCATTTGAAGTTCGCTTATTTGCATTTCTATGGAAATATTTTTGCTATCTGTGCAAATTATTGTTGAAATATCTTTACTTTATGCAATTATAGCGTTAATTCACGTTTTTTCCGGTCGTTAACATTCGCAGAGGCCATCAAAATACTTAAACACCCTTGTGCTTCGCACTCGGGCGTTAAAGTATTTTTCGGGCCTCTGCGAATGTTAACGACCTCAAAAACGTGAATTAACCCTATAATAAACCACAGTTGTTAGTTATGAGGCAAAATAAATAATGCAGAGGGCGATGGTTTATTCATTGCGCCTCATAACTAACAACGTGGTTCATTGAACAATACATCACTATAGAAAGAAGATTATTTCGATTCTAACATGCCCAATTATTTATGAGAGGAAAACAAGTTCATCCATAGAGTTAAAAGCGCGGATGAAGATTATGTTCCAATAAATAACACGCTAACTTACTGCATACAGAATGACGTCAGTCGATATACGTAAAATGACGTAACTCTGCATGAAATGTCGCAGATTTTACCACACTTTCCTTGCACTGTGTTTATAGAGCCGAACTCGCGTGTCATGTTAGAATATCTTTCATATTTAATGTCCACGGTTTAGCGATAATCTCAGTCGTGCAGTCATTGAAATTATGTGCAGGGTGAATGCAGATTATCTTATCTGCCGGTGCTGCAGTCGTTATAAAATATCTAGGGTCAATGGCGATTATACCGGTCCTGCAGTCGTTATATAATATCCAGGGTCAATGGCGATTATACCGGTGCTGCAGTCGTTATAAAATATCCAGGGTCAATGGCGATTTATAGCGGTGCTGCAGTCGTTATATAATATCCTGGGTCAATGGCGATTATACCGGTGCTGCAGTCGTTATATAATATCCTGGGTCAATGGCGATTATACCGGTGCTGCAGTCGTTATATAAAATATCCAGGGTCAATGGCGATTATACCGGTGCTGCCTTCGTTATATAGACTAATATCCTGGGTCAATGGCGATTATACCGGTGTTGCAGTCGTTATTAAATATCCAGGGCCAATGGAGATTATACCGGTGGTGCAGTCGTTATATAATATCCAGGGCCAATGGCGATTATACCGGTGCTGCAGTCGTTATATAATATCCAGGGCCAATGGCGAATATACCGGTGCTGCAGTCGTTATATAATATTCAGTGCCAATGGCGATTTTACCTTTGCTGCAGTCATATTCTGCTGAAAGAGATACCAGACGTTTTTGTAGACTGCGTAGACTCCGGTGAGGCTGTATGCGTTGAAAAAATATTGCTTTAAAATACCGTCCGATTGAAATTTCTAGGAAATGGTTTATCTGGTAAAGCAATCCGCTACTTCGTCTTCAAAACAGATAACGGCTGGAGTACCCCAGGGCTCGGTTCTAGGTCCGCTGCTTTTCCTGATTTACGTTAATGACATTACTGATTCCTTACTAAGCTTAACTAGGCTATTTGCAGATGATAGTTCCTTTTATTATTCAGCATCATCCATCAGTGATATCGAAGGTATAATAAACCATGACCTCAATCTAATATCTTCATGGGCAAAACAATGGCTCGTAACATTTAATCCACAAAAGACCGAAGCTATCCTTTTCTCTTTGAAAAAAGTTGACGAACTACCTAAGCTAATATTCCAAAACACCAATGTTACCTTTGTTGAAAATCATAAGCACTTAGGGATAACTTTTAGCCAAAATGGTCAATGGAGCGCACATATTGATACTATTTTAAAATATTCTTCTAAAGTACTTGGAATTATGAGAAAGCTGAAATTTACACTGAATAGGAAATCATTAAACCAAATTTATTTGTCTTATGTAGCACCATTACTAGAATACGCGTCAATTGTTTGGGATGGTTGTTCTGATTCCTGTGCAAATTCTCTACAAAAAATTCAAAACGAAGCTGCCAGAATTGTAACTGGTCTCACCCGTTCTGTTTCCTTAGAAAACTTGTTCTTAGAATGTGGATGGCAATCTTTGAAAGATAGGCGGGAAACCCAAAAAATGTTTTTTATGTATAAAGCAACCCATCAGATGGTTCCCGAATACATTGCAGACTTGATTCCGCCACTTATAGCAGACACAACGCAATATGCTCTTAGAAACATTTAAGAAACATATCTACTCGCACTACAATTTCTCAAAAATCTTGTATCCCTTCTTCAATATATATTTGGAACAATTTAAATGAAAACCAGAAGAATGTTTATTCGTTTTCGACTTTTAAAAAATTAATTTCAAGTAGGTTCCCAATAACCCCTGTCCCCGCCTATTACCTTGAAGGCAATCGTTTCTTATCAGTTATGCATGCCCGGATTAGGAATAAATGCAGTGGACTAAATAGTGATTTGTTTCATAATTATCTTCGTAACAGTCAGCTTTGCACGTGCTCGGTGGAATCTGAAGACGCCGAGCACTATTTTTTCAGATGCAATCTTTTTGTTATCCAAAGACTGCACTTATTTAACTCTATTCAGCACCTTAATCCATTGAATGTAGATGATCTTCTTTTTGGCAAACCATCCCTAACAGATCGAGAAAATTCAGAATTATTTGTATCAGTCCAGGAGTATATTCAACAAACTGGCCGATTTACTTGATATAAGCATACTGTCGTATGCTCTGATTTTTCCTTTTGACTATAGTGAGCAAATGGACAAAATCTCTGTTTGTCTGTTTGTTTGTATGTCTGTCTGTCTGTCGTTCTGACTATCTGTCTGTCTGTCTATCTGTCTGTCTCTCCTTCTCTCTATATCTCTTTCTTGTTTATTATAATTAGTTGTGGAACACTTGTAAATTCATTATATTGTAGGGGGAGGGTCGATTTCTGAGTTGTTATAACTTGTGACCCAACCCCATTTCCATGTAAATTTGAGGGAAAATAAATATGTTTAAACTATCTGGTAAAATTTATAATAAAGTTGTGAAAACAAGTTCAGTCAGTAAGCCGTTTCTGCTCTCAGAGATTTTGTGTGTGTGTGTGTTATCAGTCTAGAACCCATACTATCACTAAATGATGTAAACAAACTTTATCTGGCCGCTCCAAACTGTTGTACTTGAAAGGTTGAAAGGTTTACAGTGCACTTACTCTCTCCCTCTCTCTCTAAAAGGGTTTTTTTTTTCTATAAAAGGTAAGTTTTAATGATTATCAAAAAACATTTTAACAGGCAGACCTGGTTTTAAAGTTTTTCAATCGCAGCTAAACATACTAATGTTTGCGATATCTGTATTAAAATCTTTTATATATTTTGATTCTCGAGGTTTTTCAAGGGCGTTGCTAAGTACGGACTATTTTAAATCCCGCCATTTCTCTAAAAATCAAAATATGAATGGCCGCCATCATAAAAAAAAAATCAGCGTCAGACATTAAGATTTATAAAATTTTCAAAGCATTGTTCTTATTCAAAACATGGCAAATAAACAGAATACTTGTTCCCTGAATATCAATGACTATAAAGGTATGAAAATTTTGTCTATCGAACATGTTTAGCGACGATGAAATTATTAAGCGATGAAAAAAGATCCTCAGTCGCCGTCTTGTTTATTTACATGCCATTAGTAACGGTGACGTCATCAAAGCCAAAATTGAAAATCCCGCGAAAGCACAGTGTGTCGACGAAACAAATTTCTCCTCGCTTTTTGGATGAATAAGAATGTTTTTAAAAAGATCTACCAACGAATTCGATGAAAATACTATTAAATCAAGAGGAAATTATGTAAACAATCTCGAAGTATATAATAACAAGGTTATTGCACTTGTATGGGAATACATTGTGTTGAAATCGTTCTTTTGGCGTAGTTGCCCTCGTAGTTTCCAAAAGAACACGTTCAACACAATGTATTCCCATACACGTGCAATAACCTATAATATAGGATACTTGACATTAGATTAAAAAATAGCAACGTCGATAATATTAAATATAAAACGAATAGAAAACTGAAATACTTAGGGTAGTGTGTAAAGCAGTGCAGTGTTTAAATGATTGGCTCGATATTGTCAAAAAGAAAAAACGAACCGCGCTAGCAACGTAGTTTGATATTATGTAGACCACAGTATTTTGCTAAAGTAATATACAATATTCTGTCTCCCTACGGTTGTTGTACAGACATACACAAGACAGAGATCAAGCTAAATAAACGATGAGACCGCGCGTTGAGCAGTAAAAGGAGATTATCAAAGCGTTGAGAACGCTGATGTGGGATTTGTCAAGGAAGACATTGTATGGAATTGATGATTTAAGAAAAAGAGAAATATTATTGAAACATTTACTTAAAAATCAACCTGCTAGGCAATTTTTGTACATCTTTTTTTCTGTTAAAGGGAGAGTACTGGAACCAAAGTTTCCATTATTTTTGTATTGGTGGTTTCCCCTCGATCATTCAGTAGGAGTCGGGAGTAACGTCTCTTGATGGTAGGATGCATGATGGGCAGAAAGAGAAACCATTTAAATATATTGGATTGAATTAAGGTTATACCTGAAAAGTATGTTTTGAGATATCTTCGACCGTCAGGATCTAATTCCGAACATTACAATAAAGTTCTAGGCCTGTAAATATTCATGCTCAATCAAATGAAGTAGCGTGCAACCATGAGATGAACAAGCCCAGGGTCGAATTACTTTTTTAATAAACAACACGCGAAAAGTGGCATTCGGACAAATGATTAAAGTGTCGTCTCGGGTCAGCCTGCGCAGTCCGCGCTGGCAAATCCGAGACGGCACTCTATGTATACAATAGATTTTTGTGCCTCAGTAGACTTGCGCAAAACAGAAAATTGCACAAAAACAGGAAGAGTTTTTGTTCGGACACTTTACGCAGATTTCTGAATGGCCCTAGTTGCGGGACAATTATAGAGTAAAACACGGGTAGAAATATGTCATTTTGAAGTGTCGCAAAAGTATTGAATTTGCTATTCGTGGCTTATACATGCATTTCATTCTTGCCTTGATTTAATACATCGTTAGTCGCCGCGCAGAAGCGCGCGACTATATTTTTAATAGTTTTTCGAGTTAGGACATGGATAGTGGGAATTTCGTTTTTATAGGGGTGTTAGTTTAACAAGGAATCTTTCTAATGTTACTTCGCCTTAAACTGGCTTTTTAATTCATTCTTAAACTACGAAATTGCAATACGATACTATTTTTGTTCTATTAATACTTACAACATCAAAAAACCGCCTAATTATTTCTTTTATTGTCGCTATTCGTGAGAAATGGACTCGTCCACATAAATGCCTTGTTTCCATTGGTCAAGGCTGTACAGGTTTCCAGTCATTTCGTACCTTGTTAATTTCGTACCTAGGTCATTTCGTACGATTTTGGTCATTTCGTACCTACTTATACTTTCAATTTTGGTCATTTCGTACCCAGTTGGTCGTTTCGTACAACCTTCGTACACAGGTTTAATAATCATTTTGATTATTTTGTAGATAGTTTTTCCTACTATTTGTGTGTTTTTTGTTGAATGACCACTGCTAAAATTTTGCATTGCTGAAATTGTGCTAAATTCCGCCGAAGAACGGGTATGATGGTTATGATTGTATCTGACCATTATTGGTTACTTATTTCTAAGTTTAGTTTTTACAACAAAGATAGTTTAGAACTCCTTTGTTTATTTCTCAACGAGCTCTGCATAAATTTAATTTGTGGAAAAAATCTGGAGAGAGGCCACTTTTTCGCTGTGTTGTTCATAATGATAAAGCGCGATGCAAAACCATGATTCTTTATGAACACTGTTCACCAAACACTATAGTCTTAGACTTGTTTAAATTGAAAGCATGCCTTGTAAACTTACGTCCTCTTGAATCATACTTTCCTAGGACAGCAACATTTTAGTAACTTAGCCCTGCTTTCACCACTTTCCCAAACAAACACGGGTTATCACATGTGTGCTATCAAATTCTTTTGTCAAAACATGTTGGATAAGGAGAAATTGCTCGTTATAAGCAATTTCTTCTTTATTAAATACTTTTTCCCCACTACTAGCGAATTTTCTACCATTTTTGCAGCTTTTTAAATTGTCATCTGCCAACTCTTTGAACTTGGAAGAGTCTGATATTTTTCGTTTGGAAAAGAGCTAAGAGAGCGCTGTCTTAGGGTATTAGATACTGTAACAGAAGACAAGTTTTGATATAGGTTACTATTCACATAGTTTCATAATGTGTTAAAAAATCTGCTGATGAAAACTGACATTTACTTACTTGCCCTGGCTTTCTTGAAGCATTAAACAAATTTTTTTGCGGCGACTTTGATGCTTTGCATCAACTTTTTCTTGTTTATCTTTTATTTCATTTTCAGTTCAACCGTTAGCAGATGGACGCAAATGTATGGGATTTCCTCTTGTTCCTCTAATGGGAAGTTTTGCTATGCAGAATTTAACTATAACTATCGCCTTGGCAAAAAGAGGCTTAGTGCATCTCTGTGAAGCATTGTTCCAGGTCTCTCATCTCATTTCTATGGATCCATCAAATCTAATTTGACAGACAACCGAGTTAGTCATGACGAAGACTGGTCCTTTAGAATGCAGGAAATTGACAACAGATCTGAGTCTGTATTCACCAACCACCCTTAAGAACATTCTTAGTCTTATTCTTCAAGATTTTATGACTGTGAAAGTGACAGAAGCTCTGATTGGCTAAACCAAATGGTTAAGACAATCAAAAGCTCTGTTACTTTCACATTGACAAAATTCTGAAGAATAAGACTAAGAACGTTCTTCAGATTGTTTAGTGAATACGGACACTGGATTGACATTTCTTTGAGATACATTGAAACCCAGTTTGATTGAATGTGATGTTTTTTTTCTATTACATTGCTATCTCGTTTTAGACTTGGTAAATATACTGACTGACTTTATAAACATATCATTTTTATTCTTCAAACATTTTCCCTCTAATTATAAATATTCAGAAGACCACAGCATCTGGTAACTGGCTCTAATAGTCAAAAGAAAAATCGCTTTTGGTGTGAATGCAAAAAAATAAAAGAAACCTGGACTTTGTTTTTATGTAGTGTAAAGATCGACTCTCAATGACCTTTTTATGCAGTATATAAAGATCGACTCTCAATGAAGTCAACTTCGTTTTTATGTAGTGTAAAGATCGACTCTCAATGACTTTGTTTTTATGTAGTATAAAGATCGACTCTCAATGACTTTTTTATGCAGTATAAAGATCGACTCTCAATGACTTTTTTATGCAGTATAAAGATCGACTCTCAATAAAGTCAACTTCGTTTTTATGTAGTATAAAGATTGACTCTCAAAAAAAGTCTACATTTCTAGGTATTATTGTAGGTGATGCGTTTCTAAAGTCAGTCAGTATATAAGCCTATCTGGCTGTTTGTTAAATTACAGTTCGTGCACATGAATAAAATACTAGTACTTCTTTCAGTAAGAAATGGGCTGAGGGTATCATTTTGTTGATTGTTTTCTGTTTGTTTGCTTGTTTGCATGCATAAGATATCACTGTATTTAAATCTTGGACAGATCTGGTAAGTAGTGATTATTATCTTTTACTGTGGTCACAGCTATCTTTTTTCTTTTTGGAAAGTGAAGATTACGGAAGATTACCGTTAAAAAACAGCAGTCTTCGAAAACAATAGACATTGTCCGATTTCTAGGTCTACAGAGAATATTTGGGAAGAATTTATGCAGCTGCGTGAAAAGTCAGATTGGACCGATATATTCAAGTAACTCCAAATAAATAGATATTAAATGAAAAAGGAGAATAGATAAATAGATGGATATATATGTGTCATGATCTCTTAAAAGGGTGTTCAATGCATCTGGAAAAAGTACCGACCCATGTCAGACCGCGCAGGCTAGCACGAGTCGATAATTTTTGCTACTGGTCAAATTTCTGTAAATACAAGGACCATGTTACTGATTATTCAGTCAGTTTTTGGACAAAATAAACTACATGGACATATGGATTGCAACAGGCCAAAAGGTGCATTTGGACATTTGCGTAAAGTGTCGTCCCGGATTAGCCTGCGCAGTCCGCGCAGGCTAATCCGAGACGGCACTTTACGACTTTATGTGATTTTCTGTTTTACGCAGGTCTACTGTAGCACAAAATCTAATGTAGTCGTAAAGTGCCGTCTCGGATTAGCCTGCGCGGACTGCGCAGGCTAACCCGGGACGACACTTTACGCAAATGTCCGAATGCACCTTTTCGCGTGTTGCACTCCATATAATAAGGGGATAGCTTGCTTGATATATTGCATTACAGAGATGCATCAAACCAACTTTTGCCAGAGAATGGTTCAGATACACGTAACATAATATAATAATGATAAAAATAATAATAGTTATTAATAATAATAATTACAATAATAAACTGGAGGGTGAAAGAGTGAGAGATGCCCATTGTTTTGCACTGTCGACCAGATCTCACTTGCAATCTTTTAAAAACATTTCAACATGTTCGAAATATAGATCTAGGTCTTGGTGAAAATAAAGGAGATTTTAGATATTCGTAGACATAAGCCCGACTGGTAATCTGGTGTAATGCAGAGAAATGACCCTTCCCTAAATATGACTCATGGGTCATTTCTCTACATAGAGGAATGATCCGGGTCATAATTCTGTGTGGAGAAATGACCCCAGAGGGTCATTTCTCTACGTAGAATAATGACCCGGGTCATTCATCTACGTATCTGAGTTCATTTCTCTACGTAAAATTATGACCTGGGTCATTCCTCTACGTAGTGAAATGATTTCTGGGGTCATTTCTCTACGTAGAATAATTTCATTTTGTAGGGGGGGGGGGGGGTCATTTCTCTGCATTACGCCGGCATTTTTTTACTTAAGATCTTGGCCTACCATGTTTTTGGTATGACTACAGTAACTAGTACGTCGGTTGTTGACCATGTCAAATCATGTTGAACGCTGAGATGGGCATTGACCCGCCAGCATTTTCTTTCTGCTCCCCGAAAGTCTTGAAAACAAACCCGCTAGATTAACACGACGATAACAAGGTTTATCTGAACATGTCATAAAGAAGGGACCTGGGAGGTTAAATCCATGGCAAGTTTCTAATCATTGCACCCAACAGTAAATTCTAAGAGACGCCCATTGTCATTAGAATTATTAAACTGAACTTACTTCCGGTGTAACGCAGAGAAATGACCCTCCCTACAAAAAGACCCATGCGTCGTTTCACTACGTAGAATAATGACTCGGGTCATTACTTCCCCAGAGGGTTATTTCTCTACGTAGAATAAAATTACGGGTCATTTCTCTTTGTAGTGAAATGACCCATGGGTCATTTTGTAAAGGGGGGGGGGGGGGGTAATTTCTGTGCATCACACCGGCGTATTATACTTCTAATAATAGATGTACTAAAACTGCGCACAACGTTCTATGCTTATATGACGTCATGAATTACACATTTTTACGTCATGAACTAGCAGTTTAATCACGGCGGGGAATCACGTGACACAACAACAACAATGACCGATATTTGAAAAAATTCCCCGACTTTAGGTAAGAAAATCTTCAATTATTCCGTTAATACATGACCTGTATAATACAACATCTGATAAAAAAGTTATTGACGAGCAAACAAATTATCCAGGGTAAAAAATTTGTTTTCTCGTCAATAACTTTTTTATCAGGTGTTGTTTAAAAAATCTAACGCATCAAGCAAATCCCTGGAGTCCTTCCGCCTTCTCTGCTTCAAAACAAATTCCAATCAATCATGTATTAACGGAATTATTAAAGATTTTCTTAGCTGAAGTCGGGGAATTTTTTCAAATAACGGTCGTTGTTGTTGTTGTGTCACGTGATTCCCCGCCGTGGTTTAATCCCGCAATGAAATAGGACTGAAATGGGGAATTAATTTGTCGTCCGTGTTATTGAATTATGATAAGAAATGAAAGATTTTTTAATTTGTTTTCATGGAGGAGGAGTGAAAATAAAAATGGAATCGCACTGTATGAAAACGAGTTGAAATGGAGAAAATGCTGACCCACTACCTTAATGTAGTGGACCCGTTACAAAACACGGCTATTTCCACGATAATATATTGCTACAAAATTTGCTTTGATTAAAAATGGGTATTACTGTAGATCTACTACTTTCATCAAGCTACTTTTTCCTTTTTTTCCCCCTTCTTTGAATTATCATTTATAAATCTAAAACCACCATATTCTCATTACAAAGGGATATAATAATTACCTCCCTTTTCGGGTGCAAATCAAATGTATCCTTAAAATTTAATTCTGTCTGTGAAATATTGAAAACTTTGTGGGAAAAGGAGAAAATGCTGGTTACCAGCATTTTCACCTTTTCCCACAATGTTTTCAGGAGCCCTTTTCATCGGGGTTGTTTAACCCATTACCACACAATCCTTACTTTTGACGCCCCTGAGAAAGAAGCCTTTAGAAAACATTGTGGGAAATGGAGAAAAAGCTGGTAACCAGCATTTTCTCCTTTTCCCACAATGTTTTCTACCCTTCACAAAACAAATTTCAAATTTTGAGTCACTTTTATTTTGTCGTCTGCAAATGCTTTTTATTTGGACAAGCCTAAAATATTGTCGTTTGGTAATGAGTTAAAGTTGGTGTTTTTGTAATTAATCCTTATCCTTCTGAATTACTGAGATGAAATTTTCAGTTCGACAGTAAAAATCTAAACATTGCTATTTCAAAGTTATGTTTTGAGGAATAGCATCTCCATATCGGACAGTGTAGATCCAAGATCAGACTGCACAGAACGTGCAGTCTGATCTTTATCTAAACTGTCCAAAAAAGGACCAGTGAGTCGGGCATAGCAGCCTGATAAGGGTTAAAATTTTACTATATTATCTACCGTTTTTTTTGCGTTGCAGCTACAACACTTGGAGTTAACACGGCGACGACAGTCGGTCCCCATACTGTAAGATGTTTTGACTCGAGTTTCTGCCGAATGCCTGCACAACTCAGCAAATGCTTCAATCCACAGTTTGCTAGATTGGTTTGCCCCAGGTCGTGTGGAGCTTGTGGTAAGTGAACAATTGATATCGCGTTGTCTGCGCACGTCATATTCTTCGAAGATTCGACCTGTCTTATATGACGCATAACTGTGCCCGATATTGGAGATTTTGTAGTAATACGAGCTATATAGCAGCAAAGGAGAAAATAGCTTTTATCAGACGTTTGAGGATAAGTTAGGCTGCTTTAGCTCAAGATTTCTCTAAACTGCTGATCAGACTGATCGGACTTCTGTCAAATGCATCGCCCACTCCACAAATGCCTTAAACCTTTACCACACAATCCTGACTTTAACACCCCTGTGACAGAAGCCTTTTGAAAACATTGTGGGAAAAGGAGAGAATGCTGGTTTTCTTCCCTTCCTGAAACAAATTTCAATTCTTTACTCATATTTATTTTGTCATCTGCAAATGCTTTGAATTTGGACCAGTCTAAAATGTTGTCGTTTGGTAAAGAGTTAGTCCACAGTTTGGCACGTCTTTATATTCAAATAAACAAACAACAAACAAACAATCAACCAATCAATTAATCAATCAATCAAATAATCAACCAATCAATCAACAGAGGCTGCTAGCCCTTTCTAATCAGCTCCTTACACTTAGAACTCGATTAACCCTTATCATGCTAAATAAATAAACTGAAAAAATTCAAGTCGATAGCAATGATCAAAATATTGCTGTTTCACAAATATGTTTCAGGGAATAACATCTCCTTATCGGACAGTGCAGATCAAAGATCAGACTGCACGTTCTGTGCAGTCTGATCTTGATCTACACTGTCCGCAAAAGGTCAGTAAGTCGCGCTTAGCAGCCTAGGGGTTAAGGATCGAAATACCTATGAGCAATGCTCTTTAAACGGGGAGGGGGGGGGGTTAAAAATGTGTAAAAGTATTATATCTGTATGAATCCGTATTTTTCAACTTTCAAGAAATTTTATGCCATGTTGTACTAGAAGTATTACGCCTCCACTACTTTAAGGTAGTGCATCTTCGCAAGCCAAGGGTTACGATCCACTACGCTACTCTACCCTTGGTAGAGCTTGAGCTTGATTTCGACAATCACCCGATACGCATTTTCATTGGTTGCAGCTAGCTCCAATTGCATCAAATCAAATCGCTCGTAGCATTTTATCTTTGATAAAAATAGAACAGGGTTGCAATAAAAATCTTTGATAAAAAATAGATCAGGGTCGCAATAACAATAGAAGGTAAACATGAATACCTCCGTGGATATGTGCAGGATCTGTAATGATTTACTACCGAAAAAAACAGACGAACAAATGTTTACATAAAGTTTCAATGTGACCAGTCAATTTTCAGATGTTTTAGGCTATATCCCAGCACCTTTATGGTTGTTGCTTCATGTTGAATTATTGTATTCGTAAGCGGTTTGTAAAACGACATTTCATTGGCTATAAGAAATATGATGTAAAGGGAGATAATAAGCAGCATCCAATAATGGACGTGTCGCGGGAATCTCGAAATCAGGCTCGATCCGCCAAGGTAAGATCCACGTAGTGATCGTAACCTTGGCTCATGAAGATGAAGGTAGTACAACATGGCATAAAATTTCTTGACAGTTGATAAAGACAGATTTATACGGATATAATACTTTTGCACATTTTTAATTGACCAGAAATTCCTTCGATGTCTATCTTGAAATTATGTGTTGATACTTTTGTTACTTTCAGAAAAGGGAGGTAATTATCATATCCCTTTGTAGTAAGAATATAGTGGTTTTAGATTTATAAATGATAATTCTAGGAAGGACAAAAAACAAAAAGTGGCTTGGTGAAAGTAGTACAAAAATACTCATTTTTAATCTGAGCAAATTTTGTATGATAATATTATAGTGGAAATAGCTGTTTTCTATTACAGGTCCACTACTTTAAGTTTACATTTTCTGTAGGTAGGTACACGTGGTGCGTGAATCGCCTGGGAAGAGCATGCAGTCGTGACATTTGTATCAGCCCAGAGGCCCGGCCAATGTGTGCCAGAACATGCGGACTGTGTCATTGACGTTTGTTCGTCTTCTAGTTGCAAGCTGCGTTTTCTTTGGTTTGTGAAATAGATCTATCCTTTGACAGCAGTCGCAGAATGTCTCTTTTTTTAATCATCATTATCCCCATTATTTTTAGACATGCTCTGTGAAAAGTGGTCTTAATACATCTGCGAAAAGTATCGACCCCGTGCAGTCCGCGCAGGCTGACCTGGGCCGAAACTTTTCGTTATTAGTAAATTTTCTGTATGTTAACGGATCGGTCTACCTCATGTTTCAGCTTTAAAAAGTGGCTGTGATGTATCCATAATTATGTGATGACCTGCCTGGTACCATGTATCACGTGGATGCTTTAAAACCCCTTTTGATAGAGCATGCTCATTCTTATTTGCTAGAAACTAGACGCGTATTTCACCAAAGTCCGATCCAATCCGGAGGATAATAATCCATAGAATTCAACTGCTTTTCTAACCAACTATTCTTTCTTGGATACCCATTAAAATAAACAGTATGTCCGCCTGATAACCAAGCCCCCCACCAACCGAAAGTCCCGGATGAAATAACCACGTGATCACACAACGTCATTAACGCCAAATCTTCAGGTGTGTCGTAAAACGGACTAAATATGACGTCATGACCATGTATGTTATCCAAGCACCAAAACATTCCATCGCTTAGAACTATAAATTGCACCTTGTTCCCGAGCTGTTTCCTGAAAAATTCCATTGCTCTATAGATGTATCCCAATCCCGGAAGAGAATAACCCTTATCCAGTAAATCCTTGGTGTTTAAATCCCCACGTCTAACGTGTACGCATACGTTGGAATAACCAGGCTTAGTAACATTCCGTAGATACTTCTTGGCAACGTTCTTATATTTCTCCTTTAATCTAAATGCATCGTTTACTATATGTTCCGCTCCACTGAAAAATTTCCAAGACTGAAAATATCCGTGTAATGTCCAGTTTGTAGAAAGGTCCAAGTTATCAATGGTATCAGTGTACGCGCCACTATTCTTGAGATAAAATTTCTGTGAATTTTCCAGTCGCATCTCACTGACATTGGGTAAATCAAACCATCGAGTCAACGGAAACGAGGGTGGAATAATTGGTGTGAAGTTGTGTTTATATGCCGTACCTAGTAAAGCTGCCACTTGAAACATTTGGTTTCCGGTCCGGCCCAAACTTCCGGTTAGGTTCATGATATGTTTGCAACTAAATCGAGAAGTATTTAGAATTTTATTCTTCGTACTTTTAACTTTATCAGAGAAACAGTTTTCAATTCGATTCATGTCGAATTGTTTCCCAACATAGATAAGCGTATTCCTTGACCTACGAATTAAACTCGTCGAATTGATTCTATCCGATACCCATCCTTTGAAACCTAGGTCCAATATATCACGTGATACATTTGACGTCATTTCCTCTAAAAAGACACGTGGTATACCTCCCGTGTGAGGGGATGTAACTTTCTTGTAGATGAAATAAGTTGTGATTACACAAATAATAAAGGCTGACACGATGTACTTTAGAATGTTGTTTCTGTCACGAAGCATTCGTTGACGTTTACGACTTGACATGGTTGTGACATTCTATCTGAAATATTTAAAACAGTAATGTGAACAATGATCGGAGTACAGCCGGAAATGTAGTGCATATACAGCCAAATACATGATGAAGTTTTTCACATCTATCTATCTGTCGCTGAAAACTTCAATCGGAATTGATAAACCAGGTTAAAAAAATGAATGTACGAACTGTTTGTCAACTGAAATATAGTTGAAAGATTTCAATAGAAAATTGAAACTCAAGTTTTCTTTTGTAAAAGGAACCTATCAATTTTCAGAACGATATACCGGCCAAATGCCTGAATCAAATGATCTATATAATTTCTGAACGTCATACTAACATGTATTTCTTCTAACGGATTTTGCACGGTACAGAGCAATTCCTCTCCCTAAACAAAAGTTGTAACACCCTTAAATAACGTCCAGATGCTGTAACCGCCACATTGCCATGTTTTCCTGCTACACAAAACCTTGCCAAGATTTCTTCCGATACAATGAACTACGCCTTCCCTCCAATTCAATAAAGTACGCGATAGGCCTATTGTATCCCGGCTCCTGTCCAAAACAATATAGTACGGGATGGTGTTTCCCGGCTCAATCTCATCTCTAGAATGATCGATTTTAGAATTACACGCTGCACCAACTCTCTGGTGACCTCACCAAATACGGCCTCCTCTTAACAAAAATTCAATACTGCTACTAAAAGTCGATTGATTGATTGTATGGCGTTTAAAGCTGTTTTAAACATTTAAGTGATATCACAGCGGCTAGTGCACCTTTTCCATTCTTTCCCGTAGTGTTTGTTACCAGTATACTCCGGACAATATTTTTTCTAACCATTTTAACCCTTTCCCAAACGACAAACTTTTGGACTAGACCAAATTGAAAGCATTTGCAGAGGACAATTCAACTGTTGCTGAAAAGATGATTTCTGTCTATGATAGGGTAGAAAACATTGTGGGAAAAGGAGAAAATGCTGGTTACCAGCATTTTCTCCTTTTCCCACAATGTTTTCAAAAGGCTACTATTCCAGACCCGTAAAAACCAGGGATTGTTTGGGAAAGGGTTAAACATTATTAAAAAAATATAGCGTCGGCCAGTGCACCTATTTCATGCTTTCCCGGAGTTTCTGTTACCAGTACTCCACACAAGATTCTTTCCAAGCTACTGGCTGCTTTCCCAAATGACAGACCATCATCGAATCAATGGTCAGCGATGAGAGATGAATGAACCCTACTGCAACAACTATCAGCAAACCTCGAGAAAGAAATTGGCCGAGCCTAGTATCGAACCCACGACCCCGTGTTCTCAAGTCATGCGCACACAGAAACTAGTAGGGTTCATTCCGTGTTGCTTAACCCTTTACCAAACAATTCCTGGTTTTTACCATCCATGAGATAGAAGCCTTTTGAAAACATTGTGGGAAAAGGAGAAAATGCTGGTAACCAGCATTTTCTCCTTTTCCCACAATGTTTTCTACCCTTCTGGAAACAAATTTCAGTTTCTGAGTCACGTTTATTTTGTCGTCTGCGAGTGCTTTCAATTTTGAACCAGTCTAAAATTTTGTCACTTGGTAAAGGGTAATAACTCTATCAGAAAATTTGAACTTGACCTAAATTCAGTACAAACACAGACGACAATTTAAGTGTGACTCAAAGGCCAATATTATCTTTGAAAATGTAAACTAGAAAACAATGTAAGAAAAGGAGAATAAGGAGAGTAATGTGTAGCTCAAATGTTGTTATTATCTTTGAAAATGTAGAAAACAATACAAGAAAAGGAGAAATTGCTGGTAATCAGCATTTTCTCCTTTTCCTACAATGTTTTCAGCAGGCTTTCATCATCTAGTCGTGAACTTTCCTGAATGTCTGATAAAAGGTTAATACGTATTTCGCTTATAAAACCGTGACAGTAAGTTCATCCCTGTTTTCAGAGACAGAAAGACAGTGAGAGCAACAAAGAAAGAGAGAGATGGGGAAAAAAAATACAGAGAGACAGACATAGAGAGACAGAGAGATGGAAAAGAGAGATAGAGAGAGAGAGACACAGACGACAGACAGAGACAGAGCGAGAGACAGAAAGAAGAGAAGACAGACAGAGAGACAGAGACAGAGAGAGACAGGAAGAGAGACAGAAAAAGGGGAAAAGAGAGAGAAGGGAGAGGGGATGAGGAAGGGAAGAACAGAAGGACAGGCAGACAGGTCTACCTCGATTAAGCCCCCTAATTTTCTCATGCCGTAAGCTTCCAATTTAAATATTTGCAATCGCAGCAAGCTTTCTAATCGACAGCAGAGGTTCATGAATCAGTCACAAATGTAACAGCTCTGTATAATTTGCCTGGGTAACACTGCTTTTATCCATCGATTTTGCTTCTTTTCTGAATTTTGGTGCAAAAACAAACGCCTTTCCTTTCCATTAATTAACGTTTAACTAAATAATCCAGTGCTGACGAGACTATATGAAGGTCTTTCAAACATTGGGAGAAAAGGAGGAAAATTCTGTTAACCGTTACTTTTCCTCATTATCTATTTCGAAATGTTTTATTGGCCTAGAATAAATCTTTGTTTGACCAATTGAGAAAAAGTGTCGACCTAGATTAGCCTGCGCAGTCCGCGCGAGCTGGATCGATACCTTTTGTAGACTGCATAAAATTCCCTTTTCACTGATCACTGCAATAAATTAACCCATTACCACACAATCCCTACTTTTGATGCCCCTAAGAAAGAAGCCTTTAGAAAACATTGTGGGAAAAGGCGAAAATGCTGGTAACCAGCATTTTCTCCTTTTTCCACAATGTTTTCTACCCTTCACAGAACAAATTTTTAATTTTCAGTCACTTTTATTTTGTCGTCTGCAAATGCTTTCAATTTGGACCAGTCTAAAATTTTGTCGTTTGGTAATGAGTTAAACCTTTTGCTGCCTACCGCAAATCACAAGGACCTTTTGGGGATCATGGTAGATCAAGATCAGATTGCAGAAAACGTACAGTCTTATCTTGGATCTACAGTTCTCTCTTGGGTCAACACTGTCTACTATTGATTTTTTTTTTCACTTCCGTTAACTGTATCCAATCCCATTTAATGTTGAACTTTGAATTATAACAGACTTCATAAATAATCGAGCCCTGCTCTGACAAAAGGGAGCTTAATACATCTCCGCGATCCATGGCACCAAGCAAGCTATCACATACTTATGGGTCCGCAATATCCACTTTTAAAAACAAAAAACAAAAAAAAAAATCGATATAATCATGAAATAGAACGGTCCTTGGGCATACAGAAAATTTATCAGTAGCGAAAAGTTTCGGCTCAGGTCAGCCTGCGCGGACTGCGCAGGCTGACCTGGGTCGAAACTTTTCGCAAAATGCATTTTAAAAGCCCCTTTTTCATAGAGCATGACCCATGTTCAAGTAGATCTACATTCTTTATTTCTAAGTAATATTCAGAGAAAAAGACGTTTAATGCGTTTGCAATCTGTCCCTACTCATGTCAGTCTGCTCAATTTGCGTTAACTGACATGAGTCAAAACTTTCGGTTAGAGGTAGACGTCTATGTATTTTACAATTTTGCATGTCACACCAGTCTACCACATGATTAACCCTTTCCCGAACGACAGACTTATGGACTAGACCAAATTGAAAGCATTTGCAGACGGCAATTCAGCTCTTGCTGAAAAGATGATTTCTGTCCTTGATAGGGTAGAAAACATTGTGGGAAAAGGAGAAAATGCTGGCCACCAGCATTTTCTCCTTTTTCCACAGTGTTTTCAAAAGGCTACTATTCTAGACCCGTAAAAACCAGGGATTGTTTGGGAAAGGGTTAAGTCGCTTTTCAGTATATATAGCTGCAGTAAGCTTCCGTTTGCTCGAGCGGTGATCATGTATTACAATATATATAAGATATAGATCTACAGGGTGTCCGGAAAGTAAGGTAACACTTTCATGCATTATAACATGACTTTAAAAATCAGATAACAGGTAGAAATGAGAATACAAGAATATAAAATATGGAAGTTTTTGGTGCGATAATTTCATTTAATTTTCACAACAATACACACTTTTATACAGATTTTAAATCAGAAGTACATTTTTGTCATTGGCGTCATTTTAGTTATAAATGACGGCCTTTTATGCTCTTCCTTTACCGAACACGCATAGTGAAAGTGTTATCTTACTTTCCGGACACTCTGTACTTTATTTATTCGCAAAAAAAGTAAACTTCTTTTCTTTCATGCATCTTTTTTTTTTTTCTTGTTCTAATATCGTTGTGTTATATCAACACAAGGATCCCCGCCCACCTCTCTCTCTCTCTCTCTCTCACTCTCTCTCTCTCTCTCTCTCTCTCACTCTCTCTCTCTCTCTCTCTCTCTCCAATTTTCAATAACCATCAGCAGGCGAGATTCTACGCTCGTAAGGATTTGCAAAATGCTGCACTGGTACATCGTTTTCCTTAAATCCGTTATAAACCGAGCCATTATCGAACTTCCTTTGATTGGTCAATTTCTTGATGCTGTCATGTGCAGTGGACCATTTACGGTACATGACCAAAGACAATCCAGCCAATGAAAGACATCCAGTTCCAAGAACAATGATCAGCATCACAAAGACAGCAGCATTCATACAGAGCGTCTCAGGCGTCACGATTTCTGGAAAATGAAAACTCAAAGAAATTAGCCATACTCTTACAAAAGGAAGCTGAATACATTCGCAAAATACCTAACTAGGTCAACCTATTTAGTGCCTGCATGCTAACCTGGATCAAAACTTTTTATTATACTGCAAAGAAATTTCTCGTGATCTGATTGGTTAACATGCCGGGAACATATATCATGTTCCCTGGCAAAAACCACGTAAAACCAGTTTCCCTTTTGAGTGCCCCGTAAACATCACCACACGTGCAACACAACATCAAAAATGGCGGCGTCGATCGATCACAAGACTGTACATTTATGCACCAAACTGCACGTTTTAGTGACGTCAGTTTCCAGTGACGTCAGTTTTCATTGAATTGGGGCACTTAGAGGGGAATTTCTATTTCATCAGCATACTCGATTCGTGAAATTATAAAACAGGAAAATTTCGCTTAACGCCCCTTAAAAGGGTAAAAAAGTATAATAAAGTCGTTGTACGGTCAGGTGGCAGGGGACTTGGAAACTTGTTCACGGCTGTGTTGAATCATGTCACCACCTCGCCTTCGGCTCGGGGCGACATGATTAACCACAGCCGTGAACAAGTTTCCAAGTCCCCTGCCACCTGACCGTACAACTAATATTGTTATCGGTCAATCTTGTGTACCTTTATAGACCGGTCTACCTCTTCATCCAGTCAGTTGTTTGACAAAATGATTTTAAAGATCAAAAGTACGACTATATGACTACTTGCTCGACATATTATTATACTGCAAAGAAATTTCTCGTGATCTGATTGGATAATATGCCTCGAACATATACTTAGTATATCATGTACACTTGCAAAACAACATGAAAACAGTTTCCCTTTCGGGAGCCCCGTATAAATGACTACTCTATCAACGCAACATCAAAATGGCGGCATCGATCAAGATTAACATCAAAATTATGCGTTAAGCTGCACGTTTTAGCACGTATATTACGAAGGGCTTAGTGACGTCAGGTCCCAAGCTGTAGTTACGAGGTTTTCGAAGTAAACCGACTATATATTTATGTCGTCCTCGATTTTTGCCTATATACTCACGTATTTCTGAATATTTTTCCACTATATTTACTCTCGCCCCGACATCGATGTCAAAATTCTCCGCTTGTCGTTTCTGGATGTCCCGATCTTTCAAACTTTCAAGGGGGACAATTTCCATATCTGTAGGACCTTCTTTATCTGTTTTTACGTCCCTTCTTTTTCGTCCCCAACCTAATTCATTCTCACACGTCGTCTGAATATAGAAAATGTTTAACCGCTAAGATGCTAATCGCGACTCACAGACGTTCGCGGATAGAATAGATTATTATACTGCAAAGAAATTTTTCGTGATCTGATTGGTTAACATGCCGGAAACATATATCATGTTCCCTGGCAAAAACCACGTAAAGCCAGTTTCCCTTTTGAGTGCCCCGTAAACATCACTTCACGTGCAACACAACATCCAAAATGGCGGCTTCGGTCGATCACCAGACTACACATTTATGCACCAAACTGCACGTTTTAGTGACGTCAGTTTCCAGTGACGCCAGTTTTCATTGAATGGGGCACAGAGAAGGGAATTTCTGTTTCTGCAGTATACTCGATTCGTGAAATTATAAAACAGGAAAATTTCGCTTAACGTGCTTTGAAGGGGTAAACCTTTGCAGTATAATAAATTCGTTGTACGGTCAGGTGGCAGGGGACTTGGAAACTTGTTCACGGCTGTGGTGAATCATGTGGCCACCTCGCCTTCGGCTCGGGCCGACATGATTAACCACAGCCGTGAACAAGTTTCCAAGTCCCCTGCCACCTGACCGCACAACTAATATTATGCTCCCCGAACTGGTCTCTTTATAGGAAAGTGAAGGCTGTCGGTAAATGGTTGGTCATGGGAGAAATTCACTATTAACCCCCTTTTTCCATGACATGGTCAAATTCGAAAACTGGTAAAAAATACATCGACGTAATATCCGAAAGATTTCATACATGAAGTTTCATCCAATTTGGTTCAGGGGTTGTGGAGAAATGGCTTCGGATGAACGGACGGACTGAAAGGCTGACGGACAGACAGTCGGACGGACAGACAGACAAAGCGACGACTATATGCTCGCCCTTCGGGGAGCATAAAAAAGTAGTTCTGGCAAATATTCTAACACTATATGGTTAATAGTAATGATACCATAATTATCACCAGTGGTGGTGTTATTTACGGTGAAATATAGTTTGTTTCATCAGCTTGTAGTTAATATGGGGAAATATTTGCCGAAAAAGGGAAAGGTATGCGAAAACAACGAGTGCCGTTAGGCAGGAGTTATTTTCGCAGACCTTTCCCTTTTGAGGCAAATATTCCCCATATTAACCACAAGCTGATGAAATAAATCATATATTACATTTCTTCTGATAATTTTGTCAACGAATGCCACTTTTAAAACTAGTGATCTCAAGTAGAACGAAAAAAGTAGTTCCAGATTTTCGGCAGGAGGAAAATATTCACTGTGACGGGGAAATAATTCCCCCAGCTTAAGGTAGTGGACCCGTAATAGGCCTAGAGCAGCATGGCATGATTTTTTTTTTTTGACACTTGATAAAGACAGATTTGTACAGATATAATACTTTTTCACATTTTTATCCGACCAGATTTTCCTTTGATGTCTCTCTTGAAATTATTTGTTGATACCTTTGTTAGTTTCCAGAAAAGGGAGGTAATTATCATATCCATGCATTTGTAATGAAAATATAGTGGTTTTAGTTTTATAAATAACAATTCTAGGAAGGACAAAAAGGAAAAAATAGCTCGGTGAAAGTAGTAGAATAAGACTCATTTTTAACCACAGCAAATTTTCTAGGATAATATTATAGTGGAAATAGCTGTTTTCTGTTACGGGTCCACAACGTTAAATGACGTCATTTCTTTACCCATAACATTTCTAAAAATAGACACATGAAATATAATATATCCCCGTAATGCACTGACAGAAAATATAATAAATGTGGATTGTAGGCTACATAATATCAACACTATACTCACAGCCTCACAAGCGTCCTTGCACACTTCGAGCACACACGTAAAATTCATCTCAATGGCCCCACCTTCGAGGTTTGTGGGCCGGAAAGCCCCGAATTGGCTTATCAGGTACCCCGTTCTGAGCTTGGAGAAATTCGGGAACAAGTCCGTGTCTGTTGCACAACTGTTTTAAAAAAGTAAGAAGTCGTAATTACTCGGGCAATGCTCTGTGAAAAGGGGGATTAATGCATCTGCGAAAAGTATCGACCCAGGTCAGCCTGCGCAGTCCGCGCAGGCTGACCTGGGCCGAAACTTTTCGCTATTAGTCAATTTTCTGTTTGTCAAAGGACCAGTCTACCTCACGATTAAGTCAGTTGTTTAAAAAAAGTGGCTATTTTGGATCAATAATTGTGTGATGACTTGCCTGGCATCATGTATCAAGGAACTATATCAAGCCCCCTTTTTGTCAGAGCATTGTTCACTTTTTATCGCCGGTCCGATAGAGTTACCTCTCTTTTAGCACTCTTGCGCACATTTGGAAAAGAAAAAAGTCTCGCGAGACATCGCCAAAATGTGAGGACAAAAACGGTTTGTAACCCGTATAGTATATAAAACGCATTATCTTCCGCTAGATGGCATTCTACAAATACTCATCTGTCTAATTTGGGCATCCTGGGTACAGAACCGGACTACTTTTCTACGCCACATCCGTTACTTTGAATTTCAAACTAAAATAAACTTTTACTGAAAAAAAAACGCTATCTTGTGCGATTCATTCAGCCATGATCAGCGGTTTAGAGAAACCTGGAGCTAAAACAGGCCCGATTTCTCCTCAAACGTTTTGATAAAAGTCATTATCTCGATTGCTAATTTATAGCGCGTATTATTACATTCTCCCGAATATTGGGGGGAGTGATGCGTCATATAAGACAGGTCGAATCTTCGAAGAATATGACATGCGCAGACAACGATATAAAACGTAAACCAACTAATAATTTTTAATCGATGTACATGTATTGGTGCGACATGACTGCGAGCTCCTTCCCATTATTTTCCGCAAGATGACATTCTTCAAAGACTCATCTATCTAATCTTCGGCATTCTTGGTACAGAACCCGACTACATTTCAGAATTACGAGCCGTACTTTGAATTTCAAAATCAAATAAACTTTTACTCAATAAAACGCTACCTGGTGCGATTCATTCAGCTTATAATCAGCTAAGATGTAACCTTCGCATCGGCTATTCAGTTAAAACAGTCCCTACAGGCTTGGGTAATAGTTTCGGTGTAAGCCCTACTTTTCCTTAGCGTATGGGATCGGTGATGCGTCGTAGCAGGCTGCTCAAACCTTCGAAGTATATGACATGCGCAGACAACGAGCTCTTCGGGGTGTTATTGTCAAAAGTAGTTCGGGTTGAAAATTTTATAGCAAGTACTCTGTTCTGCTCTGTTTTATGTAGCAAAAGCCGCTGATGTGCCATCTATGACATTGAAAACAAGGGCATTTATGTGTCACAAAAATATTCATAAAAAAAGGAACAAAACAAACAAAAAATCCTATATATAAAAATCTAAATTTCATTTCAAACTTACAAGTTCTCGATCAAAACTATTCCTGACGCCGTGCAGTAACGTGCCTTTATGTCAAAGTCGTCTGTAATGTAAAATGACAAAGTTTTGTATACAAACAATGAGTCTAATAAGAAAAGGACAAAAAGTGATGAAGAATCTATATAACTATGAAAACTGCAATTCTTAAAGGTTTCTCCTTTTTTTTCGAAACAGTCTGTATGTGCAGCTACAACATGTATCTGTGTAAAACTGGTCCTTTTTTTAATCATTTCAAAGCCATAGAAGAAAATATGGACAGCAAAAGTCAGACTGCAGTTTGCATTTGTACTGTTCGTTTGTTTAGTCAAGTCGAAAAGATAAAATACTGTCCCACCTGCAGTGTGTAACTGGCCTGTAACACGTACAACAGGGTATTCGGACATTTAAGTAAAGTGTCGTCTTAGACAAGCCTGCCCGGACTGCGCTAATCCGAGACGGCACTTTAAGTCTACATTAGATTTTGTCCCACATTAGATTTTGCCCCAACATTAGATTTGCATGGAACAGAAAAATAACACGCGATCGGAAACTGTCGTCTCAGATCAGACTGCGCAAACTGCGCAGGCTGATCCGGGACGACACTTTACGGAAATGTCCGAATGTCCCTTTTAGCGTTTTGCAGGCCATATAGTACATGTATTTTCAAGCGGCAAAAGATGTCGGCTTTAGAAATGAAAGAACCAGTTATTTAAAAAATCAAAGGACTAAAAGTCCTGAAGAAGGTATTCAATACTAGCGTATTGTGAAGAAAAGAAAAGTTTCCATCATATGCAATAAGTAGCTGTTATTTTATTACTTATCAATGAGTAATAATTTGATCCACCAATCTGACGAGGGTTTCTGCCTGTGTTAGATTTAGGAATTTATACACGTGCAGGACTGTATAAACGATAACTAAAAGCGAGGTTGGAACATACTGGTTAAAAACTGAAACTAGGATGAGTATCTAAAGCTCAGGAGCGTACGACAGTATTTGGTTCCGGTCAGACCGATCTCAGTAATCGGATATACTATACTGCAAAAACTGGCAATCTCGCGAGCATGGATTTCAAAGATAACTAGATATAGATATCTTATTGATATCTGTATAACTAGTTTTGAAGTATATCCGGAAAGCGTAACCTGTCCATGTTGTGTCCAGTTGCAAAGCCATTATCAGGATGTCGGTTAGCTTGACCTCTTTTCCGCTGACCTCTTCGTCCGAAACGACCTTGTAGAAGGTCATGAAGGCTGTTGGTTTGACAGTCTTGTTGAGACCGACCTCGTCAGCGGCATCCCTAGAATATATATATATGTGTACTTTGGCTATTTTAAGCTTTTGCCAGGTGCCAAACTTTTAGACTGTAAAATTAGATCATATTTGAATATTGGGGTTTATATCAGAAAGGGTAGACAGCATTGTTGGAAAAGGAGAAAATGCTGCATGGTTACCAGCATTTTCTCCGTTTCCACAAATGTTTTCAAACACATTTTACTTCAAGGTCGTTAAGACTCAGAATTGTGTTGTGAAAGGTTAAGAAAAAAATGTGGAATCAATCAAAACAGATTATAAAAGTTACAGGAACCTTCCATGCACGAACCAGGGATATATTGTTATCATTAGGCCATTATTGTAGGATTTTTCGTTTCGCCTACGAACTGATTTATCGGAGTTTTGTTTTTGGACATACGTTTTTGTTGTTGTTAACAATAATGTCGGGCTTGTCCCATGTTCGAACTTAGGACTCTGGGGTACTACGCTCACTGATTTATCGGAATTTGGCTATACGGACATACATACCCGGTGTTTTTGTCGTTACGGACAAAAACGGCAGACTATTCCAGTATTCGAACTTACGACTCCGGGGGTACTATACCGACTGATTTATCTGAGTTAGGAGATGCGGATATACAGGTATCAAGACAGAAACCCGACAGATTTGGAGCCAGTTTCCCGACACAAGTGTTCGAAACAGTTCCCCGACAGATTTGGAGACAGTTCCCCGACACTCTTGTCCTGTCGGGGAAATACATACCCGGTGTTTTTATCGTTGTTTACAACAATGTCGGATTTATCCGGGATACAGAATATCGGTATTTGTTTATCTGCCCCGGTCTGGAACCCTGCATTCTTCTGGATTATAATCTTAAATAGCATCTCCTGTAAAAAAGAAGTTAAAAAGCCGTAAGGTGAAGACGAAAACAACAATTTTGACAACGGACACGTCAAACAAGTTATCGTTATTTATGACCATGAATATGATGATCACATGATTGTTTTTCCGTCAAACTTGAATATTTAGTCCGAAATAATGGTCATTTAGACATTTCTTTGCTATGAGGAAAACTGATATGCGGTTGTAGCTATTTATTTTTACATTTACTCATTACCAAACGACAAAATTTTAGGTTTGTCCAAATCGAAAGCATTTACAGACGACAAAATGATGGCGACTGAAAATTTGAAATTTGTTTTGTGAAGGGTAGAAAACATTGTGGAAAAAGGAGAAAATGCTGGTCACCAGCATTTTCTCCTTTTCACACAATGTTTTCAAAAGGCTTCTATCTCAGGGTCGTCAAAAGTAGGGATTGTGTAGTAATGGGTTAAAACATAGATACTAGACTGTAAATTATGTCCGGATTTCAAATCAGAAATGAACTAGTCATTTTCAGCAACTCAACATGCTATAAACCTCGTTGTCTGCGCATGTCATATTCTTCGAAGATTCGACCTATCTTTTATGACGCATCACTAGCCCCGATATCGAGCAGACTGTAGTAATACGCGCTATAAAGTAGCAATGGAGAAAATCGATTTTATCTATACGTTTGAGAAAAAATCAGGCCTGTTTTATATGGAGGGGAATATCCGCCAAAATTCTATTTGTCTACATGACATTCTTATTTGTGCAAATTACATGCTGATTTGTTTTCTTTCTTACATCTTACTTGTATATTACATCTCATGCGTCATTATTGCTAGTTCATGATTTTGATGCTAATTCTATTTGTCTTCTTTGAGTGTGTATTCCATAAAGTTGTTATTTAGTAATGCGTACTTCTATTCATTTTATCCTTCTTGACAATATGAATTTCATTCATCTTACTTCCTTATTCCGAAAATTCTTTTTGTTTCCTATGTGTGTTTTGCTTATCATTAGAATGCTGCATTCTACTTGTTTGTGCATATTCTGGCGAAAACTAGGCGGTTTTGTGATAATATTGAGGTGAAACTATGTTACGTAGTTGAAATAAGACGAACGAAGTAGTCACTATCAAGAATAGCATTTACATGCATACGGCAAGTCATATTATGATACCAGAGGGCGCTTTTATAATAATAGTTTCTCCCTTTGAGTATGTCATTCTCACGGTATGTGTAATTCTCACGATATAATTTTATAGCATATTTTACGAAAGCGCGCGGGATCATTATGCGGGAATTGATGCAATACCGGTCAGTAACCACCGATGTGTTTCCTGACGGTTTCACACCAGTACTGACACAAATTTCTGTCCAAAGCCACTGACTACTTTTCTCAAATGCATCGGAAGTAATACGCGAAAAATCGCTGGAAATAATGTTCTCCGCAATCGGTTATCAGACCCGCAACCTCCAAGTCATGAGTCTGATACGCTAACCACTGAGCTACCCGGCCTGGCTCAGTGCCGCGATACAACTGAAATAATGTTAAAAAGGGTGTTAAACCCTAAGACATATTGGGAAACTCGGGATTCTGTAGCAAAGCGTCTGTTTCTTTCATGTTTTAAAAGTTTCAAAGACTTGAGATAATCTAAGTTCAGTAATGAGCGCCGTGATCGTATAGTAGTAAGTACTTCGCGTTATGTCCGCGACATCTCGCGTTCAAATCCTGGTCACGGCAAATCCGAGTTTGTCGCTGTCTCGGCACAGATGAACAATTTTTTGCAGCCCTTTTAACTCATTACCAAACGACAAAATTTTAAGTTTGTCCAAATCGAAAGCATTTGCAGACGTCAAAATAAAAGTGACTGAAAAGTTGAACTTTGTTTTGTGAAGGGTAGAAAACATTGTGGGAAAAGGAGAAAATGCTGGTTACCAGCATTTTCTCCTTTTCCCACAATGATTTCTAAAGGCTTCCTTCTCAGCGGCATCAAAAGTAGGGGTTGTGTGGTACTGGGTTAGGGTGTTTTACCCCACTTTCAGTACGATTTCAATACTATGACAGCATCGGCTGACTTTGTTGACGATTTTTATTGGTTTTCTCACAAAAGCAATTTCCTCTCTTTCCTCGTTCATGTGCAACAACACACAAATTTAAGCGTTCATGACCCTGAAAAAGAGGGATTTTGAAAACAATGAACAATGTCAGGCAGTACAAGCAGTTTTATTCATTGGCATAAAAAAGGCATTGGGGGAAAAAATCTCAATGACAAAAACCTCACTTTGAATTTAAAATTCCACTCATGTGAGCATAACTATTAACATCAAATGAATCACTATCTGAAAAAAAAAAAAAACATACTTCATGTACAAAAAGTTGGGGATAAAGAGTTAGTAAGTTGCTGGTGAAATCTGTGAAAATTGTTGTACATGTCTGTTCATTGCTAAATACATGTATATCTTTGACTTCTGAACGGAAATATTCAAATTGGAATTCAGGTAACATTTCCTGAATTCCTAAATTAAGTATTCAACCATACTTAATTACCAAATTAAGAAGCATCTTGTTGCTGCTAAAATACATCACAGTCTAAATTCCATATTGCCTATCGACCAATCAATCATCTTATTACGGACAACTTTGTTACCCGGTGTACATAACTTACTTCTACATTTGGTTCAAAATCTGTAACCTTTTACCACTCAATACCGACTTTTGACAACCCTGAGAAAGAAAACTTTTGAAAACATTGTGGGAAAAGTTAAAAATGCTGGTCACAAGCATTTTTCTCCTTTTCCTGCAATGTTTTCTACCCTTCACAAAACGAATTTCAAATTTGCAGTCACTTTTATTTTGTCTTCTGCAAATCCTCAATTCGGAAAAAACCTAAAATTTTGTTGTTTGGTTATGAGTTAAGTCGACCACCTAACCAAAGTTGCATGGAAGTTCTATTATTTTCAGTTTGAAAAGGGCATCTCTGCATTGCAGCACAAAATCTGTCTTAATGGTCTTGTATCATTAACAGATGTACTTCATAGTCTGTTTGCAAAATTTCCTGGTCCTCCAATCAGTAAAATAGATAGTAGAATGTTGTATTCACACAATTCCATAGTTCTCTCCATAGTCGCTCAAAACTATAAAGAAAAATAAAACACTGTTTTCACATCAAGATCCTTATATAAATGACTTGTTATTTAACATAAGATGTGGTAACCCAACAGGTTATCATTATTTATCCAAAGTTTCTCAGTTTCATTTTTGCTGAACTCTTTACCAAGCAAACAAAATTTTGGACTGGTCCAAATTGAAAGCAGTTGCAGATGACAAATTCAATTACACAAGTTAGGATGTTTTCTTTGAAAGTTTAGAAACCATGGTGGGAAAAGGAGAAAATGCTTGTTACCACAATCTTTTTCTACCGTTCCCAAATCAGATTACAATATTTGAGTCACATCTATTCTGTCATCTGCAAATGCTTTCCATTTGGACTAGTCCAAAACTTTGTTGTTTGGTAAAGAGTTAACCCATTACCAAACAACAATATTTTAGACTGGTCAAAATTGAAAGCATTTGCAGACGACAAAATAAAAGTGACTGAAAATGTGAAATTTGTTTTGTGAAGGGTAGAAAACATTGTGGGAAAGGAGAAAATGCTGGTTACCAGCATTTTCTCCTTTTCCCACCATGTTTTCTAAAGGCTTCTTTCTCAGGGGCGTCAAAAGTAGGGATTGTGTGGTAATGGGTTAAGGCATTGCCCATTTTGCAGTTTATGGTACAGCATTCCGGGTCAAATTTCTGTGACCCCTGTACATATTTGATAAAACTTCAAACTATTCTTATAGTCTAACCAATTTCAGTTATAATTACCCTTGATACAATATTCATTCCATTAAGCCCTTTTTGTATTTGTAATTTTGGTTTATATTTTGCATGGAAGTCTCTCTGGATTGGATGAAGACAGACAGATTTTGTATATATTATATTCACATTGGGGAATGCAAGACAGCTAAATCCCTAATACATGTAGCTCACTTTGTACTTCCTGCTGAGATGATTAATAAGAGCACCACTTGTGGGTGCCAACACTGGGCTGTAGTTACTTGACTTTCAGTAAATATTTGAACCTGTAGGGGTCTAATTTTGTCAAAAATATTTTGAATTGTCTACTTTAATGGCATATGTTCTTTTGATAGTTATCACTTATGCCCAGTTTCAAGTAAATACCTTCAATACTCACAGAGATACTACATAATGTAACAAGAGGGCCATTGGCCCTGGAACGCTCACCTTAAGAGTCATTCTCAATTGTGTAAATTTGAACAAAAATAGAGAAACCTGGGGTGGGGGTGGGGTGGGGAATAGGTCGGCGCGGGGGGTGGGGGGTGGGTGGGTATGGCCTGGACCGATTTAGATCGAAAAATTTCCGGAGCCCTGCCTTAGACTATAGCTTATGAGTGAAATTCAATTCCTTGAACAACTTTGGTAAAGTTTCACCAAAGGAATATCCCTGCCAAGAGTCATCAAGATTGGCCAAGTGGCTTAGGAGATGATGTTGAAAGAAATTGTTGGCGGACGATGGATGCTGGACTATGGACGACAGACGCCAGACATAGGGCAATCACAATAGCTCACTTTTAGCACTTTGTGCTAAGGTGAGCTAACAAATATCAAAGCTATATGCCTTCCAGTTTCAAAGAAGAATTTTAAATTTTCCTTTTTACACTAAAGTTAATGTTTGTAAACACTAGCTATTAAATAACATGCAATTATAAACAAATACACACCTTTGACTGTGTACACCGAGTCCTGCAATAAATAGTTTGTTTTGGAATCCCCTCATTCTAAGCATATATTCTGCCACATGGACATTTTCACCACCTTATCAGATCAAACTCTGTGTTTCAAACCGTCGGTCTGTGCAGCCTCCAGGAAAGCATTTATCGGTAGGACATTTACTGTTGTTCACTTTTAAAAAGACTGGCATTCTTTGGAATCCACTTATTCCTCCATGAATAA
Source organism: Tridacna crocea (assembly GCA_943736015.1). Lineage (NCBI taxonomy): Eukaryota > Metazoa > Mollusca > Bivalvia > Cardiida > Cardiidae > Tridacna > Tridacna crocea. The sequence continues at coordinate 9,709,757 of OX031057.1, read as the reverse complement.
GTTACCATCCACCATCTGAAATCAAAATACATCTGATTCTACTTTATGAAAAAAGAAATGTTTAACCCTTTACCCCATAAGGCATTTCTATGATATCTCTAATTGACTCTAAATAACAGCAAGGATGAAGCCATTTCTTATCTGTATATGACACCTTTTGATAGTGTAGGAAACATAGTGGCAAAAGGTGAAATTGCTCATTACGAGCAATTTCACCTTTAGCCACAATGTTTTCCCAAGGCTTCTACAAGCAATGCGTAGAAATGAGTATCTATGAAGTAAAGTGTTAAGTGAAAGCAGAAAACAATTTTATGTGTGTTGACAAGTACATACCTCTATGAACTCTTAATTTCATGTGTAAATTTTTAACTTTTCCAGGACATTTAAAGCTTCTTTGATTTCCCATTTACAAATCTTTTAAGCTGCATGTGTTGAATTTTATTTATATTACTCCACTGACTTGAAGTCAAGGCAGGAATAGTTCAAACTGCTGAAATGTATGAGCAATCTTGTCTGATACTGTTTTGAAATGCCTTCTTTACTATGTGCTGGGGTATGTGGTATTATGGAACTAAACAAAAAACTCACATGCACATCATAGACATTCTCAACTCTGCAGAATTAAGGATTTAATTAAAAATTAAAAATAAATTGAGCAAATCCCTATGGTATATTGACACAGAGAGGGGTTAGATGTATAAGCACTTCAAACCTGCGTTGCTGTGGAGCTATCTTTACATTGATGTGCTATAAATATAATGTATTTTCCTCTGTGATAGTTATGCAATGTACATTGAGTTTGTACCTGGATGGATGACCAGGCCAATGAATGGATGTTACAATGTAACACTAAAGAGATTGCCAGAAAGTGCTAGGTAGTATTATCTCTGTTTAGCTCTTCTCATTACAAGGTGCCCAAGGGGAGCCTGTGTCTGTTGCCGATTGGTCATTAATTACTAAAGAATGGTTAGAAACATCTCCCTAACTCCAAGGCCAATTATATAATCAACCAGTATTGCAGAAATGTAACTCTGGAGGTCTTCTTCAAAACATAGTTCACAGAATTGAATTCCTTTAAAAACTCTAAATTTCAAAGAAGTTCACTTTCAAATCTAAACAAAATTGTTTAACCCTTTACCAAACAATCCTTGGTTTTTACAACCCTGGGGTAGAAGCCTTTTGAAAGCATTGTGGCAAAAGGAGAAAATGCTGGTAACCAGCATTTTCTTCTTTTCCCTAAATGTTTTCTACCCTGCTGGAAAGTGGAAACAAATTTCAGTTTTTGATTTACCTTTATTTTTTCATCTGCTTTGAATTTGGACTGGTCAAAAAATTTGTTGTTTGGTAAAGGGTTAACCAACTATATTGACCCCTAACAAGCTATGACTTTTTAGACTGGACGAGTTCGATGGTTGTGAACCTCTTTTTCACACAACATGACTCCAAGCCTCATCTATCTTTATCAGAGGCTTTGATCCATTTTCTACAATACTTCTAAATCTAATTCCACTCTTTACCACACAATCCTGACTTTTAACGACCTTGAGAAAGATGCCCTTTGAAAACATTGTGGGAAAAGGAGAAAGTGCTGGTAACCAGCATTTTCTCCTTTTCCTACAATTTTTTCAACCCTTCCAAAAACAAATTTAAGTTTTTCAGTCATGTTTGATATATCCTCTACAAGTGCTTTCAATTTGGACAAGCCTAAAATATTGTCGTTTGGAAATCAGTTGCATGTAAATTAATGTCAAGAGAAGAGATATTAAAGAACAGATAATGATTTATAATAATGTTACTTGTCAGGTTTACCTATAAATTCTGATTTCCATCAATATGCCAAAATGCCTGAGGGCCTCTCATGCTATATGTCCTGCGCTGTACACAGGCAGTCAAGAACAGTCCTCTAGAAAGCACTCTTTCTGGGTCTGCATTTCTGACAGCAATTCTTATTCTGCATTCCTTCAGACAGCGCTCTTCGGCGATCATCATACTGGAAACTGTTAGGTAGCTAATATTGGGATACTCTTGCACTATACTTTTAACCCTTTCATCAAGAGTTCACTGTCCAAAATTTCACTCCGTGTTTCAAATGTTAAAATTGTGATCAGCGAGGTTGTCTCTCAATAGTCCGGTAATCCAGTGATTCGTGTACGTTTACAAATTAGCTGAGACGGGAGTGAGACACTTAGACCCCTGACTATTTAGACCCCTTAAAATATTGATTTTTGGGTGACAACTAGACCCCTTTGAGACATTTTGACCCCTTAACACTGGAGACACTTAGACCCCTATTTTCATTTTTGGGACATAGATCGTTTTTGGTCTTTTTTTAATCATTGTTGTTTAATTTACCTCTATTTAAAAAAAATTAGAATTTGTTTTTCAATTCACATCTTTATGAAAATTAGGTGTATTTTTTTTTATAAATAGTTCTTGCAGTAACCTGGCTTTTTTTTATTGTTCGTTTACCTGTATTTTCCAATTCACACCTTTATGAAATATTGTTGGATTTTTTTATTGTTGTTTAATTTACCTGTATTTTCCTATTCACACCTTTATGAAAAAGATCATAGAAATAACAAATTGGATTTGGGAAAGTTAGACAGCACTGTGGGAAGAGGAGAAGATCCTGCTTACCAGCATTTTCTCCTATACTAACTATGATTTAACCCATTACCACACAATCCCTACTTTTGACGACCCTGTGAAAGAAGCCTTTACAAAACATTGTGGGAAAAGGAGAAAATGCTGGTAACCAGCATTTTCTCCTTTTCCCACAATGTTTTCTACCCTTCACAAAATTTCAACTTACAAATCTAAAATTTGAAAGCTGTTGTACAATATAAAAATCTTTTCTTTTTTTTTCATGACTGAGAAGTTCTCCTTGTACCCTTTAACCACATAATCCTGACTCCAAAAGATCCTGAGGGTGAGGGCTTTTAAAAACATGAGAAAAGGAGAAAATGCTTGCAGCCAGCATTGTCTCCTTTTCCCACAATGTTTTCAACCCTTTTAGAGGCATATTGTATCATTTTAACCACATTTAACTTATTGTCTGCAAATGCTTTCAATGTGGACAATTCCATAATTTTATTATTTTTATTTTTATTTGATTTATTAATGACGACTGAAGGATTGAAAAGAGATATAGGTAGAAAGAAAGAAGGGTGGATAGATAAATACTAAGAGCATTTATAAATTCAAATGATGAAAAAAGGGATATCCCTTTGTATTAATTTATTGTCCTTATCTTATCTATCCCCAGTCAAAAGTGTTAATTGGATCATGAAACATCCTTTCAGAGACCCCTTAACTCTTTCTGCCTCAACCTTTACTATTATTACTATTATGGCTTATTAGCTCTATAGTAAGCGAAAAAATTTTAGACTCAGTGGTCCAAATATATTGAAAGCATTATATTTTGCAGAGGTCAAAATAAAAGTGACTAAAATTCAAAGTTTATATGGAAGAGGATGGAAAACATAGTTGGAAAAGGAGACAATGCTGGTTACCAGCATTTTCTTCTTTTCCCACAATGTTTTCAAAAGGCTTCTTTCTCAGGGTCGTCAAAAGTCGGCACTGTGTGGTAAAGGGTTCATAAAAATTCATAAAGGTAATTAATCTATGTACTAAAGTCATACATTGACTTTAACTAACCAGACAAAAGTTTGATACCCATATTCTACTAAAAATACCAAACATTATGTGGAGTTTTGAAAAACAAAAGCATTTAGCATACCAAGGAAAAGAACTAAAAATAGAGGTGCCTATTTAAATTTTCCGTTGACTGTTAGTTCATTTCTGTATCAATATTATTTTTTGTTTCAAGACAAGATTTACAAGTAATACAATCCATAAACATAGTCAATTAATATGTGAATTTTCTTTTTGAAAATAGGGGTCTAAGTGTCTCACTAAAATAGGGGTCTATGTGTCTCAGGGGTCTAATTGTCACCCAAATTTTAAGGGGTCTAAATGGTCAGGGGTCTAAGTGTCTGACATCCGCTGAGACAACTGCACTAGCATTTGTGTAATGATTGATGTTAATTTATTCGAAATATTTAAAACCCTGCCAAACTCTAAGCACTCTGCTATTTGAAGCAATTTCCGAGGGTCCAAGTTTTCATTTTATAAATAAGTGTCTTTGGTTACATCAAATGAAAGTTTACCTAGACACCGGCTACCTCAAAATTGAAGAGTAGATGCTCGGGGATCCATAATTTTTTAACTTGATTATAGATAGAATTGTAAAGAGGACACGGTTATCTCCCCTGCCTAAGAATAGCATTTTGTCCGCTATCCGCCAAAATTATTATTGGTCTAAAGGACAGTTAATTTCTCACAAACATGCACTAAGCACTTGGAAGAATATCAAATTCGATAACGGAGTAGGAAATAACAAGGAAGAGTCAACAATTCATAATAAACACAAACACAATTTAGCCAGTATCAAGTTGCAATAATCATGCAGGCAATAGGAAGATAGAAACATGAAATTGTCACAAAACAGTATGCAGTAGCAATAATGAAATATTAAATACAATATTCATACAAGATGTAAGAAAGAAACAAATGAACTTGTAATAATAACAAATAAGAATGTCATGTAGACAAATAGAATTTTGGCGGATATTCCCCTCCATAGTTTTAAGCCCAGTTTCTCTAACTTGCTGATCATAGCTGAGTGAATCGCACCAGGTAGCGTTTTATTGAGTAAACGTTTATTTTAGTTTTAAATTCAAAGAAACGGCTGTCGCGTAGGAAAGTGCATGGTTCGGTTCTGTACCCAGGATGCCCAAATTAGATATATGAGTATTTATAGAATGCCATCTAGCGGGAGATAATGTTAAAACCTGAAACTGACGGGATAAACTTCTTACGAAACAGAGGTTTCAAACTCGACAATGAGCTTGCCAGCAAACGAGAATATTGCTTTACTGTACATGTATTTATGAGTTATATACCATTAGTGGAATATAACACATGTTATCAAACCGTTGTTTTTTTACTTTTTGCTTCTGGGTAAAGTACATGTATAACAGTATAAGTTACCGGCGATAGTATGTCATCTGATGAGGATCACACAAGTCACATTAACATATGCAATAAATTGTGACTTAAGTTGTTTAACATTGTCAGCAGTGTATTTGCTACCCCAGTACAGTGGTCACATGGTACAGCTGTCAATAAAGTTATTCAATTTTGATTGATTGATCGATCCAGGTGTACAGAAAAGTTATCGCATTCAGTTTATACATTATATCCCATAATGTATACAAAGTTTACAACGTTTATTCACACAAATGTTGAAATTCAAACCTTTCACGTTCACTTTGCTAAACACTCGGTCTTTGTGCTCTGAAAACCATCAGCTTATATTCTTACCAGACAAAAAGGCTTGACAGTTTTCATTTTGTTTAACTCTTTACCAAATAACAAAATTTTAGACTGGTCCAAATTGAAAGCTCTAACAGATGAGAAATTAAATGTGACTCAAGAACTGAAATCTGTTTCCAGTAAGGAAGAAAACATTGTGGGAAAAGGAGAAAATGCTGGTTACCAGCATTTTCTCCTTTTCCCAAAATGTTTTCAAAAGACTTCTACCCCAGGGTCGTAAAAACCAGGGATTATTTGGGAAAGGGTTAAATACTGATAAGCCATGTTAGGAAGAAAGTCAAGAGATTTGTTTTCTTTGTTCTTTTGTTAAACAGCTCACAGCTCATATTTTTTCCAACTCTTTGTTCATATTTTTGCCAAATCTAATGAAAGAAAAGGATGAGATGAAACAATGACGACTCCGATTCTCAAAAAAAGCCTTTGTGGCATATCAAAAACCGGCTTTGACAGGAATAGCCCGTACAGCTTTTGTGCAAACCAAATTATTTTGCCTGTTCTACGATTTAATTGAATTAAAACTGAATAAACTTGTGAGCAGAAAATTATTTGCATTGTCTTGTGCTGAAAAAATGATCTTGCGATCGAGGTCGAGGACATGTGATCATTTCATTTTTTGAACAGTGTATTATCGCATTTGTAACGCAGTATAACAAAATTCATATTTACCCACTGTATGTTGCACTGATTGAAATCAAACTCGTATACAGCGAGCCCCTCTTGTGTCGTCTGTCTGCAGTTCTCTCCTTGACCTTGTATGTAGATCAGTCCGTATGATGTCGCTCCGTATGTCGAAACTCGTAACTTATCCTTTGTGCAGCTTTCTACATTCACTGAAAATGTAAAAGATGGTGTGGATTTGTCGTGTAAGTATACATTTATAAGGCTCAGAGAATGAGAACCTACGCAGAGCAGAATTCTAAGCTGAAAAATGTCCTTGCGTTGAAGTGTAAAATGCCCCTTCCTAGGTCAGAATATGGAAACACATTTTACATGATAAACCCGTATTGTTACGGGAGACCAGTCCTTCATGTATAGCTTCTTTCCGATTAAAATACAATATCTGAAAACTGCGTCAGAGAGATATCTCCTTGGCTCATTGTTTATGGTAATGGTCTTTTACACCTCGATAAACCAGAGTATAGGTACTCCATGGGTTCGAATCCTGCAAGATGCGGTTTGTATTTCAGTTACATTATATCCCGCTAGATGGCATTCTATAAATACTCATCTATCTGATATGGGCATCCTGGGTACAGAACCGAACCACTTTCCTACGCTAAAACTAAAAAAAAAGTTTTACTCAATAAAACGACGCTATCTCGTGCAATTCACTCGATCAGCTATGATCACCAGTTTAGAGAAATCTGTTGCTAAAGCAGGTCTCATTTCTCCTCAAACGTATTGATAAAAGCTATTTTCATTGCTACTTTATAGAGCGTAATATTACAGTCAGCCCGCTTTCGGGGCTAGTGATGCGTCATATATTATGACAGTCGAATCTTCGAAGAATATGACATGCGCAGACAACGTTTCAGCTATGCATCTGTTGCTAGCTTCCATGTTCGTAAGAGTATAAACCATGTAATTGTAAGAAATGTGTCGAGCAAAACAAAAGACAATGAAAATAAAGACGGAAAAAAAAAAAACCTTTCATGGAAAACGAGCTGCGACATGTTCCTTCGAAAACGGGCTTAACCCTTTACCCCATAAGGCATTTCTATGGTATCTCTAACTGACCCTAAATAGCAGCAAGGATGAAGCTGTTTCTTATGGGTATATGACACCTTTTGATAGCATAGAAAACATTGTGACAAAAGGTGAAATTGCTCGTCACGAGCAATTTCACCTTTTGCCACAATGTTTTCCAAAGGCTCCTACAAGCAATGCGCAGAAATGAGTATCTATGGAGTAAAGGGTTAATCCCTTTCCCTACTAAATAAATGTGACTTGTCACGCGAAAAGAGACTGTCTGGGAATTCCTTACATCAATTAGATGTACACAGTGCAGGTCAGTTTAAGATGATAATTCAATAATGATTGTACAGTTAGATGGAATGACCACTTCTTATACAGAAAATATCATAAAAGCGAAAAATGTCGGCCATGGTCTGCCTGCGCATCGGCGCAGTCTGACGAGGTTGACATTTTTAGCAGTTCCGAGAAGGTCCCTTTTTGAGTGACGGATCACAAATGAAATGTAGTCGTAAAGTGCCGTCTCGGATTAGCCTGCGCGGACTGCGCAGGCTGATCCGAGACGACACTTTACGCCAATGTCCCCTTTACGTGTGTCGTAAGCCAAATATGATGTGATGACCTGCCTGGTGCAATACTGCGTAAGTTGCGTTAGACTCCCTTTTCTAAGAGTATTCGATTGCGAACCGACCATTACGTTTTATACACGCAAAACTGCCCCTTTTTACTGAATGTAATCGTCCATTTTTTTAACATTTGCGGGGAAAACAAATGATTTTATTTTGCGTTTATTAAGCGTTTTTGTACGAAATCTTTCACTGCACAAATAGAAATGAAATTCTTAGGTCCAATTCAAAGACTTAAAAACTCACTGAAATTCACAGAAGTCTACTTACAAAGAGGATCAAACTGACCTTTGACATGTGTCACCATGGTAATGGCTGTCACAAATATCAAAGACTTCAAAACCCACTGAAATTCACAGAAGTCTACTTACAAAGAGGATTAAATTGACCTTTGACTTGTGTCACCATGGCAACAGCAGTAACAAATATCTTCCACAGCATCTGTGTTTGAAAAAAAAGGAAAAAAAGACAGATTAAGCCCAAACTTTTGAAATTATCTAACTGAAATCCGTCTGTTAACCTAAATCAGACAATATTTGCAGACGACAAATTTTAACAATAGAGAAATAGATTCGAGAGATGCGATTATACAGATTTTTTTTTTTTAAATAACCCCACTGCTTTTATATTCATCGGCTGTTATGGTTTCATTCTGACGTTACGCCGTATCTTTGTTGTTGTAATTGGCGTGCAACACACGAAAAGGGGCATTGGGACATTTGCGTAAAGTGTCGTCTCGGATCAGCCTGCGCAGTCCGCGCAGGCTGATCCGAGACGGCACTTTACGACTTCTTTAGATTTCGTCCTACAGTACACTTGCGCAAAACAGAAAATAACACAAAAACGGAAAGTGTCGTCTCGGATCAGCCTGCGCGGACTGCGCAGGCTGATCCGAAACGACACTTTACGCAAATGTCCGAATGTCCCTTTTCGTGTGTTGCACGCCGTATGATGTATTCTCTTCTAGCTGCAGTTGTTATTATTTTTTTTTTATTGGTGATGAATATTATCATAACAGTGATGATAGAGAAGAAGAAGAAGAAGAAGAAGAAGAAGAAGAAGATACTTTAGCCTTATAATATCACTCAAGGTTTTGGTTATTTGAAGCAAGGTTTCCCTACTACAATATAAACGTGACCCCTGACGCGAAAAGGGACGATCTGGGAATTCCGCACATCAATTAGATGAAAACAGGCCAAAAAATGAGTGCAGGTCAATTTAGGTTGTTAGTTCAAAAATGATTGTATGACAAGGTAGAATGACCACTTTTCATACAGAAAATATCATAAAATCGAATTTTAGTGTTAACCCTAGTCAGCCTGCGCAATTCGCGCAGTCTGACCGGGGTTGACTCTTTTCGCAGTTCCCGGACGGTCCCTTTTTGCGTGGTGGGACACAAATATAATCTCTGGCAATAGGGGCTCTCGTGCATCTCCATGGCGCATAACACCAAATCATCACGTAATTAGTTACGCATCTTTATAATCAATGCTATCTTATAACTGACTGAAACAAGCGCTAGAAAGGTCCTTAGACATGCAGAGAATTTACAAAAAGCTCAAAGTATCAGCCTTTTTTAGATGCGTTCAACTCCCTTTTCACAGAGTGATTTATGTGACCCATTATGCAAAAAGGGACTTTCTGGGAACTGCAAAAAATATCAACCCTGGTCAGACTGCGCGAATCGCGCTAATTGCGCAGACTGACCAGGGTTGACACTTTTTGCTTTTATGAAATTTTCTGTATGGAAAGTGGTCATTCTACCTTGTTATACAATCATTTTTTATCCATCAGCTTAAATTGACCTTCACTATAATTATATCGTTGATCTGTTTTCATCTACTTGATGTGCGGAATTCCCAGATCCAGTCTCTTTTCGCGTGACAGGTCACAATTATATTTATGCATTATAAATAAAATATACACTTATTACCTTTTGTACGATACAGTGACGGATGCTGTTGATTCATTTATCATAATTTGGCTAGCAACACGCCAAAAGGGACATTCGGACATTTGCTTATCCGAGACGGCACTTTCCGTTTCTTGTATATTTTTTCTGTTTAGAGTAAGTATGCTATAGGACGAAATCCTATATAAAGTCGTAAATTGTCATCTCGGATTAGTCTGTGCGGACTGCACAGACTAATCCGAGACTACACTTTCCGCAAATGTCCGAATGCCCCTTTTCGCGTGTTGCAATTATGATATTATATAGGTCTATTCATGACTAATTTCATACCTAACTATTGACTGGACAAAATTTTGTATCAGAGCAAATTGAAATCGGTTGCAGAAGATGAATTAGATAACACTAATTTTTTTTTTCTCTTTTTATGAAAGTTATTTGTTTAGTAAATGTCTGTAAAACTTAGTGGAAAAAGGAGAAAATGCTGGTTACCAACATGTTTCCCTTTGTATGGATGTGCGTTTCCAAACGCCTTCACCCCAGGTTTGTTAACAGTAAGAATTATTGTATGGCAAAAGGTTTAACCAAATAATTCCGAGATTTTTCGCTCAAGAGGTAAAGGGCTTCTGAAAACATCATGCTAAAAGGAGAAAATGCTAGTTTCCAGCACATAAAAAACACACAGTATGGTCTTTGGTCTACAATGTCCAATAGGGTAATTTTATGTTCAGGGAAATTAATTTTGAAATATAAATATTTTGGGTTTTACTACCCGGGTGGAAATGTCCGTGCGATTTACGTAGCAGTACAGAGTTAGATAAAAAAAAAATAAACACTCACACTTCCCCTTTAATACTTTGTTTGCGCTTGCATTTCTATTCTCGTATTTTTCAGTGAATTTAAAAAATATGCTGGCTAATCCGAGACGGCACTTTACGACTACATTAAATTTTGTTGTACAGTAGAACGTTTGCAAAACAGAAAAAAAAAAATGTAAAAGCGGAAAAAATCGTTTCGGATTAGCCTCCGCGGACTGCGCAAGCTGACCTGGGCCGAGACTTTACGCAAATGTTCGAATGTCCCTGTTCAAGTGTTGTAGGCCAGATACTAGTCACTGACAGAAAAAAAGTGAATTTTAAAACCGAAAAATAAACTAAAGATGAAATGCCTTGCTAACGTTTTTCTTGCTTACTTTTATTATTCATACTCCTTACTTTTTTCCCGCTTCTTGGCTACAAAATTTACCTTTTACCAAACAACAATATCCTAGACTGGTCCAAATTGAAAATACTTGCAGACAACAACACGTCAAACTACGCAAACATTGCGACAGAATGGTGAGAAATGCAATAACAGATACATGGAAAATAAACTCACTTTGAAGTTTCACATCCGCTGTTCCTTTACTGTTTGTCAGGTAAGTATCCGCTCTAACTGTTGTAGGTCACATGTCAAAAAAAGTTCTGGTATATTAATCTGTCATTATCTCCCGCTAGATGGCAATCTACAAATACACTTCTAATTTGGGCATTCTGGGTACAGAACCGGACTACTTTTCTACGCGACAACCGTTGCTTCGAATTTCAAACTAAAATAAACGTTTACTCAATGAAAAGCTTCCTGGTGCGATTCATTCAGTTATTATCACCAGTTTAGAGACATCTTGAGCTAAAACAGGCCTGATTTTCTTGAAAAACGTACTGATAAAAGCCATTTTCTCCATTGCCACTAAACAGCGCGTATTACTACAATCCACCCAACTTTCGGGAGAGTGATGCGTCATATAAGACAGGTCGAATCTTCGAAGAGTATGACATGCGCAGACAACGTTTAGTCTGTAAATTCTGTAAATTGAATTAGTGAATCTGAATACGTTAGTACCTACCGACTTAATCCTTGTCCTCTTGAGTAAGTTAGTCCTTTACCACACAATAACAGGTTTTAGCGACCTTGGGAAAGAAGGCTTTTGAAAACGTTGTGGGAAAATGAGAAAATATAACCAGCATTTTCTCCTTTTCGCACAATATTTTTTACTACAGCAATCTTCACTCGAAATTAGCTGAATTAGGTCGAAACGTTTGGTAAAAAGCTTCAACCCAAGTTAGCTTGTGTGGACCGCGCAATATGACCTGAATTTACCAACAGTTTCGACCGAGGTGTGGACTGCACAATGTGACCTGAATTTACAAAAAGTTTAGACCAGGTTAGCCTGTGAGTACTGCACGATATGACCTGAATTTACCACAGGTTTCGACCGAGGTAGGTCTGTGTGGACTGCACAATATGACCTGGATTTACCACAAGTTTCGACCGATGTAAGCCTGTGTGGATTGCACGAGCTAACCTAGATTTCGACCCAGGTTAGCCTGTATGGACTGCACAGGTGGACCTGGGTTGATACTTTTAGAACTAGCAGGATCCCATTTTCCACAGAGCATGACTCTATATAAACAAAACTAACCTGTGCTTTCATTTTTCTGTTTTAATCACTATTTTTACATTGCACACTTTTTTTGTTTTTTTCCCCAAGGTTCTGCTAATAAAAAGTGTGAAAGATGAATATTTGCAACATCATTGAAAATCTAATACTAAACAGACTCTATGCTTTGCTTGCCTGGTGCTGAATACCCTTTCTATCAGTATTCATCAAACCAGAGCACCCAGTTCACCTATCCATCTGTTCCTTGAGATCCTCTTTCCTTGCAACCAACTTCTTTCCCCCACTTCAAAGTTGTAACAATGATTACTTGCTATAAAAGTTGCAACCTCACTATCAAGGCTTAACTTTTCTTCTGCTAGGTAAGTTAAACTTTCAAACAGACAATAACTAGTATCGCTCCACAGGCCTGATTTTTCTGGAATGGTGAAGAGAAGTTTTTAACAATTACCATTCATTCCTGCATTTTAGGTCACTAAAAAAAAGCTATGAAAAACATTGTGAGAAAAAAAGAAAATAATAGTAACCTGGATTTTCTTAGTTTTACACAATAATTTCTACCCTTTTTGATACAAGTTTTACTAATTTGAAGATTTATGTTGTCTGCAACATCTTTCATTTATGACCGGTTATAAAAATTTTGTCTTCTGGTTATAGTTAAAGAGGGTCTTGTTACAATAACCATTTTGGGTGGGGAAACATCAAAATATAGAAAATATGTATGGTGGCAATTGTTTTATTGAAGTTGCAGGATCAGTTTGATTGGATAACAAAATGCCTTATCACAACAGTGAAGCCCTGTCCCTCTTTGTACTAGGTCACCAGTAGGTCAACAAACCTTTACCAGAACTAATAATAGTGCAGGGGTTCTCTTGTTTTATATGAAAAGGATTATAGATTATGTAAAGCAACCATCTTTAACTCTTTACCAAAAGACAAAATTTGGGATGTGACCAAACTGAAAGCATTTGCAGACAACAAATTGAACATTGATGAAATGATGATTTCTCTCTTTGATAGAGTAGAAAACACTGAGGGCAAAGGAGAAAATGCTGATCAGCATTTTCTCCTTTTCCAAGGGTGTTTTCCGACGACTTCTTCTTTAGGGTTGTTAAAAGTCAGGATTGTATGGTAAAGACTTACCACCATAGGAACTAACCTGCAATACAACAATGAAATCCAACGAATAGTTTGAGAGAAGAGATTGTTCAAAGATTTTACTTTATACCATAATAGGAAAACGAGTCTCCCATAAAAGCCATGTTTTTTGACGGATCTTTTTTTGATTAAGGAATTCTGTAGACCTCTATCTAAGGAACATTCCTGCAAAATAATAATGCTATCCAATAAGCGGTTTGGGAGGAGAAGATTTTTAAAGGTTTTTTACTTTGGTTGCCATGGCAACCAGAATTCTTCATGGAACACAATTATTTCAAGGAATTTGATAGAGGACCACCTAAGGAACATTCCTGTGAAATTTGGTAAAAATCCAATGAATAGTTTCTGAGGAGAAGTTTTTTAAAGAAAAACTTTACGGACGCACGCATGGACGAACGAACGGACGGATGGACGCACGACGGACACAATGCCATGACAATAGCTCGCTGGCCTTTGGCCAGTGGAGCTAAAAAACTTAAACAAATAGCTTAAAGTAATATTATTTCAAACTCACTTTCGGAATAAAAATATTTTCTAATCAGTCTAATCAGACAGTGTAGCTCAAAGGTCAGACTGCACTTTCTGTGCCATCTGATCTTGATATATACTGTCAGCTAAAGGTCAGTGAGTCCTGCTTGGCAACTTAAGAATTGACATGGAAAACAAAGATGGAAAAGAAGCTGCTCCCTGGAACTAGCAGTCACCAGCAGTTGCAGGTTTTCTGTCCATGTTTACCACAGGCTAACAGGATTAAAAGTCATTGTGATGGTGGGGGGGGGGGGGTGAAGCATATTGTATGTGACCTGTCTTACAGTATGGGACAATCTGGGAATTCTGTACATCAATTTGATGAAAACAGACCAAAGATGAGTGCAGCTCAGTTTAAATTGAGTGTTAAAAAATAATTGTATAATAAGGTGGAATGACCACTTTTCATACAGAAAATATCACAAAAATGAAATTCACTTAGTCTGATCAGGGCTGACACTTTCTGGCATTCACAGAAGGTCCCTTTTTGCACAATGGGTCAAATATGCATCTGTTCGGAACAAAGTCGCCTTAACAAAATTAATGCAAAGATAACTGTGAGAGTAATGTTGGAACCATATAAGCTGTAAGAATTGACCTGGGAGAGCATGGATAACCTTTGATATAATATACTAGTCAACATTTGCTAGGGATCACCATCTTAGATTCAGCTTATATGTGTGTGCGGCATGCATCAGGTATGGGTTTTCAATATGGAACATTGCCACGCTGATGAAATAAACCATCTGAGGAAATAATGTTTTTTTAACCCTTTGCCAAATAATCCCTGGTTTTTACGGGTCTGGAATAGAGGCCTTTTGAAAACATTGTGGGAAATGGAGAAAATGCTGGTAACCAGCATTTTCTCCTTTTCCCACAATGTTTTCTACCCTATTATATAGAAAAATCATCTTTTTGTAAATTTGTCATCTGCAAAATGCTTTGAATTTGGTCAGGTCCAAAATTTGCTGTTTGGGAAAGGGTCAAGCAGAACTGTATTTTTGTAGCAAATATATGTACCCGTATTGAAATATCTAAATTATCCCTATTAAATGTTGAGTCTAAGTCGACCAGTATACTTTTCATTTTTGAGGCCTGGTGCCAGTTTGCAATTGTTTGTCCTAAATGTAAGTAAACATGATCATCACAACACTACTTTATAAATCCTTTGCTTTCTGGACAAATGAAGCGCATACTCTTTACTATCTTAAAACATTGTGGAAAAAGGTGCTTCTTATCCATGTTGTTTGATTCTTGCGTTCTTAATCTTTTTTTGCAGTTCATACAGCCACTTACAATGATTTCCTAATTACCTATTTTACCTTGATCTAATTGCAGTGAGATAAACATAACTCCTCCATGCCCGGTCAATTCTTAGTCTTACAGTCTATAGATATCAAAAAATAAATAAGAACAACTCAAATCAGTTCATGGTATTTTTCTACCTTTTCTAATTTCAAATGAATACCTACTTAACACATACAGTTTCAACTATACCTCAATGTTGAACATGTTATTTAACACTAAATGCTTAATTAATTTACACATAGACATGAAGACCTACTGTAGACCTACAATCATATGTACAGTATAAAATTACTTGCAAAGTGAAAAAATAAATAAGCCATGGTCTGGAAAAAGGACAAGAAATGCAGCTTTGTAATCCGAAATACAAAGCAAGTCATAGCACAAGTATGGATTCATAATAACCCCTCTTCTGATTAACCCACTTAATCATGAGGTAGACTGGTCCTTGGGCATACAGAAAATAAACCAATAACAAGACTTTCTCCCTAGGTCAGCTTGTGCAGGCTGACCAGGGTTGACACTTTCTGATGAATTAACCCATTACCATACAATCCCTACTTTTGACGCCCCTGAGAAAGAAGCCTTTTGAAAACACTGTAGGAAAAGGAGAAAATGCTGGTAACCAGCATTTTCTCCTTTTCCCACAGTGTTTTCTACCATTCACAGAACAAATTTCAATTTTTCAGTCATCTTTATTTTGTCGTCTGCAAATGCTTTTAATTTGAACCAGTCTAAAATTTTGTCGTGTAGTAAAGAGTTAACACCCCTTTTTACAGAGCATGGCTCAAGTAAATCGGTACACTCTAGAAAATTAATGTGTAAAATGCAATCTCTTATTCTCAGAAATCATACAAGGTGGTCTATAGCATCTCAAACAGTTTCAAGAATCCTTAACTCATTACCAAACGACAATATTTTAGGTTTGTCCAAATTGAAAGCATTTGCAGACGATAAAATAAAAGTAACTGAAAATTTGAAATTTGTTTTGTGAAGGGCAGAAAACATTGTGGGAAAAGGAGAAAATGCTGGTTACCAGCATTTTCTCCTTTTCCCACAATGTTTTCTAAAGGTTTCTTTCTCAGGGGCATCAAAAGTAGGGATTGTGTGGTAATGGGTTAACAACTTAGGTCACTTGTGTTTGCTGGCATTCTTACCACAGTACTGACACAGCTTTCTTTCGAAGTCACTGATTACCCTTTTCACATGCATCAGAGGGGAGAGGGAATAAAAATCAACAAAAAAAAAGTTTGGCTCAATCCAGTATTGAACTCATAACCATCAGGTGGAGTCAGATACATTAACCACTGGCCTACCCAGGTGGGTGCATGCTGCTCTGGCAAACAGAAGAAGCCCCCGATGGCAGGCCAACACAATACTTTTTTGTGCACATGGTAACTGTACATATTTGTGCCATTCATGATAAATTTGGTAAATAATACTGTAGTTGAAAGACAAAATTTCTAATTCTATAAATAACAGTTGTCCTCATCTTCGCAAGCCAAGGCCGACGATTCACTACGCTACTCTACCCTTGGCAGATCAAGCTTGATTTTTACATTCACCCGATACGCTTTTTCATTGGATGCAGCCAGCTCTAGCTGCAACGAATGAAATCGCTCATAGAGTTTCATCTTTGATAAAAATAGAACAAGGTCGCTGCCTTTTGAATAGAAGGTAAAACATGGAAACCCACGTGGATGTCTGCTTATCGCTTAATGTGTATTCATAAGCGGTTTGTAAAACGATATTTCATTTGCTTTTAGAAATATGATGTAAAGGGGGGTAATAACCAGCATCCAATAGAGGTCGCATCGCAGGAATCTCAAAATCAGGCTCAATCAGCCAGGGTAAGATCCACATAGTGATCATAAACTTGGCTCACGAAGATGAGTTGTCCTAAACACTTGAGTTTTCTAGTCTGCAACTATGCAATTGAGAGATCAGAGTTCACATCTATTAACTCTACCACACAATCCAGACTTTAAATGACCCTGAGAAAGAGGCCTTTTGAAAACATTGTGGGAAAAGGAGAAAATGCTGGTAACCAGCATTTTCTCCTTTTCCCACAATCTTTTCTACTCTTCACAAAACCAATTTCAAATTTTCAGTCACTTTATTTTGTTGTCTGCAAATGCTTTGGATTTGGGTAAGCCTAATAATTATATTGTTATTTGGCAATGAATTAAGCTTAACATTACACATCAACATTCAAACATGGGCAGGAACCACTGTTTCTGCATTTAATTGAAGAGTTACAAATGAAACAAAAAAATATGAATCTTTGACTGGTCATTACCATGAAATATCAAATAATATTTCACCAATTTTTCTATATAAAGTACCAGAAAGCATGAAATAATTTCTCTTAAGCACTTACTGCTGCTCTACAATACAAGTATACTTACATGTACTATAGCTCTCACTCTATAAATCTTTCATTATCAGTTTTTATCAATGTATTCCAAAACACAAACAGTTACATGTATATACATTACATGTACTTGCTAATGAAAGGTTTATCAAGTTAAAATTATAATAGAAATACATAATGTATCATCAAACCTTTTTAACTTTTTAAATGACAAAATTCTTATATTCCTCCAAATTCAAAGCATTTTTCATCATTCTTTCCCCATGGAATTGTTAACAAAACTATAATTTGCTAAATTTTTGTTGCAAAAAAAAACCACCAGAATTTTCCAGTTACGGGATCTCAATTAAGTGTTGAAATTTACTTTGTCTAAATAGAAACAGGATCGGTGCCAGACCAAAACTTGCAAATCACAGAAAATCCAAATAAACAGGGTTGCAATTAAGTGGAATCCACTGTATCAGTTCAGTTAAGATCTTTAGGTAGAAATAATTGGGGTCCAAGCTGAGAACTAGCACTCGGACTTACAAATGAAAATTTTAACATAATCGATATTCCATTCATAGATAGAAATAATAAATGCATAATTTTCCCCTCTTTCGAAAATATATGTATAGTTACACCATTAATTCCTTGAGAGTTTTTCATGATTGCAGAATAAACCTTGTCCCCGACTGAGCTAATGGGGCTCTGCTAACAACCCAGTGGAAGGAACAATTGTTAACACTGGGACAAGAAGAAAATGTATTTTCTCCTTTTCTCACCATGTTTTCTGTCCTTTCAGGAACAAATTTCATTGTTTCAAGCCACATTTGATTTGTCCTACGTAATTGAAATGCATGCTCTTAACTATGACTTGTCAGTAATTTTGTCCTCATGTTGTTTAGGCTTAGATCAGTTTTAAATGTTTAGACTTGTCTTAGAGGGGGAAGAATACATTGCAGGATAAGAAAATGCTTGTTACTAGCATTTTCTCCTTTTCCAAAATGAGCTTAACCTTTTACCACAGGCCCCATAGGAACGGAAAGGGGGCGGGGGAAATGCAACAACCATGCAAAAAATCTCAGTATTTCGAAGTTAGCCCCCCCATTTTGAAATGCTTCCTACGTGGCTGTACCACACAATGAACTTTTGATGACCCTGGTAAAGAACCTTTCCAAAACAATGTGGGAAAATGAGAAAATGCTGGTCACCGGCATTTTCTCATTTTCCCACAATGTTTTCTTTCAAATCAAGGAAAAATCATGATATGAGACACACTGAAACTGTTATCTGCAAATGCTTTCAGTTTGGATTGGTCTAAAAATTGTCTATGTGGTAAAGGGTTAAAAGCCAGTTTCCTTCTGATTTTTAAAACACAGCGTCATTTGGTAATAGGTGATATTAGCTATAGTGAAAGGTTGTAACTATAGAGAAAACAAGGGCTTGATTCAATACTACAACGCCAGGTTGCATGGCAAGTTTCCTTAACTCATTACCCAACGACAAAATTTTAGGTTTGTCTAAATCAAAAGCATTTGCAGACGACAAAATAAAAGTGACTGAAAATTTGAAATTTGTTTTGTGAAGGCAGAAAACATTGTGGGAAAAGGAGAAAATGCTGGTCACCAGCATTTTCTCCTTTTCCCACAGTGTTTTCAAAAGGCTTCTTTCTCAGGGGCGTCAAAAGTAGGGATTGTGTGGTAATGGGTTAAGCAGTAGAGGTGTGGATATATAACTGGGCTGTATCCCATTTGACTACTGCCTTGGCAAAACAGATTATGACATAAAGCTTCACTACAAACATGTAAGTAAATCATAGACCTGTCCAAACTGAAAGCATTTGCAGACGACAACACTAACTAAAAACATTTGCAGACAATAACTTTTAGTGTACATGTACATGTAGGTCAAATGATGGAACTGTTAGTCCTTGATGGGATTGAAAACATTGTGGGAAAAGGAGAAAAACCAGTATTTTCTGTTTTTTCCTCAATGTTTTCAAATGGCTTATTCTTTAGGGTCATTAAAACTAGACATTATGTGGCACAGATTTAACACTTAGCCATACAATCAATACCAATGACTCTGAGAAAGAAGCATCATGAAAACATTGTGGGAAAAGGAGAAAATGCTGGTATGCAGCATTTCCTTCAGGTTCTACACTGTTTTCCACCCTACCAAAGACAAGTTCTATAATTTGATTCACATTTAACCTTTTACTCCATAGATACTCATTTTGACGCATCAACAACAGACAGCTATTGAAAACATTGTGGGAAAAGGAGAAATTGCTCGTTATGAGCAATTTCTCCTTTTCCTACAATGTTTTCCATTCAATCAGATATTTGTATCCTCATTTGTCCATATTTTTGACATCATATCTTTATTTGCTGCTGAAATGGAAGAGCCTCAAATTGGCATATCAGGTAAAGGGTTAACTAGAAGTCTGCAAATACCTTGATTTTGGACACACCTAACATCTTGTCATGTGTTTAACCCTTTACCAAACAATCCCTGGTTTTTTTAAACCCAGAGGAAGACGACTTCTAAAAACATGTAGAAAAAGGGAGAAAATGCTAGCAGCTGGTAGCATTTTCGCCTTTTCCCACTGTGTTTTCAACTCTTCCAAAGTAAAGATTCAATTTCTGAGCCACTTTTATATTCTCATTTGCAAATGCTTTCAATTTGGACAAGTCTAAAATTTCGTAATTTGATAAAGAGTTCAAGGTTACCCCATTACCAAGCGGCCTGCAGCACGCAAAAAGGGGCATTCGGACATTTGCGTAAAGCTTCATCTTGGATCAGCCTGCGCATTCTACGCAAGCTAATCTGAGACAACACTTTCCGTTTTTATGCAATTTCCTGTTTTGCACAAAATCTAATGTAGTTGTAAAGTATTGTTTTGGATCAGCCTGCGTGGAGTGTGCAGGCTGATCTGAAACGACACTTTACAAAAATGTTAGAATGCCCCTTTTCGTGTGTTGCAAGCCAAACAACAAACTTCTGGACCTTTCCTAGCCCAAAGCACTTCAAGACAACAGATGAAATGCAGCTTAACTCTCTTCTAAACTACACAATTTTAGATTTGTCTTAATTGAAAGTATTTGCAGACAATAAAAATAAGGTGACTCAAAAATTGAAGTTTGTTTTTAGAAAGACAGAAAAAAAATGCGCAAAAAAGGAGAAAATGCTGGTTACCAGCATTTTCCCCTTTTCCCACAATGTTTTTAAAAGGCTCCTTCTTTATGGTCGTGAAAACCAGGGACTGTTTGGTAAGGGGTTAAATTATTGAAATTGTCTTCGAAAGGCTGAAAACACCATGGTTACCAGCATTTTCCCCTTTTCCCACAATGTTTTCAAAAGGCTCCTTCTTTAGGGTTGTGAAAACTATGGATTGTTTGGTAAAGGGTTAAATTGTTGAAATTGTCTTTGAAAGGGTGAAAACACCATATTAACAGCATTTTCTCCTTTCACTGCAGTGTTTTCAAGTCTTCTTTTTTAGGGGTATTATCTCTTTACCACACAAGAAAATTTTAGACAGGTCCAAATTGAAAGCATTTGCAGACGACAAAATAAAGGTGATTAAAAAATAGAAATTTGTTCTGGGAAGGGTAGAAAACACTGTGGGAAAAGGAGAAAATGCTGGTTACCAGCATTTTCTCCTTTTCCCAAAGTGTTTTCAAAAGGCTTCTTTCTCAGGGGCGTCAAAAGTAGGGATTGTGTGGTAATGGGTTAAAAGATGGGATTGCTGCAAACGGTTCAATAATACACAGAATACTGGAAACAATTTTTGGACCACAATCTCTCCATTAACCCTTAGGCTGCAAAGTGTGACTTACTGACCTTTTGCAGACAGTGTAGATCAAGATCAGACTGCACAAAATGTGCAGTCTGATCTTTGATCTGCACTGTCTAATAACGAGATATTATTCCCCAAAACATAACTTTGAAATAGCACTATTTAAGTTTATTCCATCAACTTGAAAATTTCATTCTTAGTTATTTAACCGGAAAGGGTTAAATAGCTTTCAGGGAAATGATCCATTAGAAAAGCTAGGGCTCATGGGACCTGAAGCCCCTGAAAGTCTTTGGTTCAGCATATTTGGGGGCTGTGAATGACCAAGCATCCCGGGATAGTATTCCTGGTAAGTCTCGTTCATCCCTGGCATTGGACCCACATGTAGACCTGACTGATAGCCTTCCATATTATTACTTTTCATCCCAGGATTCAACATGGCTGGATTTGTGTCATGATGGAAGTATTCTGCCATTCTCTGTGCCACTGGACTAGACTGGTAACCTGCCGATTGGCCAGTCCATGAGTTTTGGGAACTTTGCATGGGAAATGCTGTGGGAGGAGGTATAGAACTGGGATACGCTGTAGTTGGGAAGTTATGATAGTCAGGGGGCGCAGTGTTTCTCAATGATTGCTGTCCAAAACCATCTATATTGCTGGTATTTGGGAAAGAGAATTGACTTGAGTTGTTCCCCTGATTTGAGTTATTACCAACAGAACTACATTTATTGTCAGATTTGTCATTAGTGAGTAAGGATGGCAAAGTTTTGCATTTAGGAGAAGCCTTTACTTTAGTTTCTGAATTTGATGACTTCTGACTTGCCCTATTAGAGTTGTTTGTTTTTGTCTTGTTAGATCTCGACACAGCTGACACTTTTTTACTTTGTTCAGTTTTTCCAAGATTCTCACCTCCTGCTGTATCTGTTTTATTTGAACTTGGTTTAGATTTTGATTTTGGGCTTCTTTTGCCTACTTTTGAATCAGTTTTTTCTTTTTTACTTGTAGACTTTGGATGTTGAGGATTTTTAACGTTGGATGAGGTTTTTCTACTGGCAGACTTTGGTTCTACAGTTGGTGTCTGCTTGCTGAGCTTAGCACTGCTAGTCACAGGTTGTTTACTGTTTCTTGGTTTCTGATCTGAATTTGATATTTCAAATTTTGTTGTTTTTGTTGCTTTTTTCACACTTTTTGTAGCTCCCTTACTCTCTACATTCAAGGTGTCTAAACTCTTTGGGTTCTTGGGCTCTACAGATGGAGGTTTATTAGAAGGTTTAACACCAGGCTGGGGTTTTGCAGCTGGTCCCGGTGTCTTAACAACAATAGGAGGACGTGCCTGTGTCTTCGATGAAACAAGGGGACCCAGACCTTGTAACAGTGAAGGTGGAGGGTCACCTTCTTTTTGTGGAGGTGTTGGCAGTTTCTTTGCAATTCTATGGAAATTAAGTAAATGTTTGGTAAGCATATTTTTGAGGTGAAAGGCTTGCTCACAAAACTGACAATGGTAGGGTTTTTCCCCTGTGTGTGTACGCATATGTACCCTAAGGCTGCAGCGCTTTGTGAAAGCCGACCCGCATTCCTCACACTTGAAAGGCTTTTCACCCGTGTGAACACGAATGTGATGAATGAGATGTCCTCTCACAGCAAACGCAGACGGACAGAGCTGACACTTAAATGGTTTTTCTCCAGTATGGATTCTTTTATGAACAGTCAACTGACTTTTTTGAGAGTATGATGTGTTGCAAAACTCACATGTGTAAGGTTTAGATCCAGTGTGTATACGCATGTGAACATTTAGGTTACTCCTACACACAAAAGATGAATCACAAAGTTCACATTTGTACTTCTTTTCTCCTGTATGAACGTTCTTGTGAACTACAAGTGAATGTTTTTGAGAAAAGCATGCATCACATAGGTCACACTTGTAGGGTTTTTCGCCTGTATGCTGACGTCTATGATTCAACAAAGCTGTTTTATCCTGAAAATTACCTATACAAAATTCACATTGGTATGGCCTCTCCCCAGAATGAAGTCTTTGATGATTGTTCAGATCTGATTCTGAACTAAAGCTCCAATCACAAAGCGAGCAAGTAAATGATTTTCCCTTGTCACCATATTCCGCATTACAATCTGGCAGTCCTCCATCCATTGCTGAAGTCAGCTGAGCTAAAAGTCTAGTGTATTCACTAACTTGTGTATCCAACACTCCTTTAGAAGCACTGCCTTGTCCTGCACCAGTTTCTGTCAGGTTAACATCACCAAATCCAGATGCTTTACATGTCTCAGCTATTTGTTTTATCTTTTCCTCCACTGGATTACTCCAGAGGGCTTCCATCATAGACTTATAATGCTCTGGTAGTATCGCCTCTCCTGAATTCTCGTTTTTTTCTAAAACAGGTGCTGCATCTTTCGCAGTCATGATACCTTGCTGTTTATCATTATGAATACTCACTGAAGCAGCTTGTTTAGCTGCCAATGAATGAGATCTAAGAGATCTTCCATTGTTTGAAGTGTGAATGTCTTCTCTCTGTTGGGTGCCATCCCAGGTATTAGTTGTGCTGTAGCTCGGATCAACAGAACCTGGCACAAGCATTCCCTCATCTAGTCCATCAGTCATTTCCCCATTCCTTGGACCACCAGGTAAGGTTTGAGTGTTTTCTTGTGTAGATTCAGAACGAACAGCCACAATTCCTTTGATGATATCATTCAGTGGACTCTCTCCTCTCATATAGGGCACCAGAAACATGTGATCATACACTTCTTCCCCCTCATCTGTAATTGTAACCACAGCTTTATCTGATAACTTATCAGCTGTTGGGGGCTCTTCATGCAGTGGGTAGCCATGTTCACAGAATGAGGAATCATCTGAACTTGATGAAATCTCTTCGTCTGACTCCAGTTTGTCATGATCCATATCTTTATGGAGAGAAAAAGACCTCTATCAAAACATTAAAGAATCATGGAGATTGTACCACAGGTTCTTTGAAGTTCTTTCTCACAAGTGCTTTATCATCATCTGAATATGAGTCCTGCAACCTGAAATAAAGATTGTATGGTGTTTTAACACTATTTTCAGCATCATTTCAGTTATATCACAGTGGCCAGTGCACCTATCCATGTTTTCCTAGAGTCTCTTTTACCAGTAATCTGCACAATTTTCTTTCCAAGCCACCGGCTACTTTCCCACATAACCATCATCAAAATAATGGTCAGTGGTGGGAGTGGAATGATTCCTGTCACAATAACTATCATAAAACCTTGAAAAGAAAATTGGCTGAGCAGTGGATCGAACTCACGATCTCATGTCCTATTCTCAAGTCCTAACTGAGCCACCAGGGCTCTGCCTGAAATAAAGAAGCAGAGTGTCAGACAACAGAGCTCCACACAGAGGGAGTAATTTTGATATCAAAAATGAAAATATTGATTATTTTCCACCAAACCCTATGATGTGGAAACTCATTGGAATCGTCTCATCGAGACAAATCTAAGAGTGCCCACAACATAAGGTTTCGGAGAGAAACTAGAGCTATAACTAAATGTAATCATACCACCTCCCCCCCCACCCCCCACCAGCTCCTTGTCACAAAACAGCTCTATGTAACAGAATGCAGAATGGTTTAGTACAAAAAAAAAAGGTTTAACCCTTTACTCCATAGATACTCATTTTTACACATTGCTTGTAGAAGCCTTTGAAAAACATTGTGGAAAAAAGGTGAAATTGCTCGTGACGAGCAATTTCACCTTTTGCCACAATGTTTTCTATGCTATCAAAAGGTGTCATAAAAAATTATAATTCACAAAGGGAAATGACACTAAAAATAGAGGGAAAAAGAGTTATGGTTGTTCTAAAGTGCACTTTGCTTTAATATAGTGATCTAATTCTACATAAAGTTTGAAGTTACAAGCTTTTGTACTTTGCTAGTTATGCTCCTGATAAAATCCAAAGTTAAAATTTACAAAGGTCTATAACGAAAAATATTGGTGTAGAGTTATGGTTCTTGTACACTGCAGTTCTCCTTAATGTGATCTAGCTTCTTTACTTTTGAAGTTATACTCCAGCCAAAAATCCAAAGTAAAAATTTACACAGAACAATAACCCCAAAAACAGTTGGAATACAGTTATGGTTCTTGTACACTGTACCTCTCCTTTAACCCTTTCCCAAACAATCCCTGTTTTTTACGACCATGAGATAGAAGCCTTTTAAAAACATTGTGGGAAAAGGAGAAAATGCTGGTTACCAGCATTTTCTCCTTTTCCCACAATGTTTTCTACCCTGCTGGAAAAAAAAAATCAAATTTTGATTTACGTTTAATTTGTTATCTGCAAGAGCTTTCAATTTGGACCAGTCTGAAATTTTGAAGTTTGGTAAAGAGTTAAGTGAGTGTGTGAAGTTTTGAAGTTACTAGCTTTTTTACTTTGGAAGTTATGCCCCAAACAGAAAATCCAAAGTTAAAATTTGCAAAGGGCAATAATTCGAAAAATTGTTGGAATAGAGTTATGGTTCTTGTACACTGCATTTCTTGCACATTCCATTTTAGTGTATCAATTTAGGCCATACTATTTAAAGCAGACCAACATAAGAAACTGTTTTCTGTGTTTTTCACTGTTTACATTCACCCCTGTTATCAAACTATTTATCACAAACTGGATTATCAACGAAAGCAACAAACAGTTGAAAAAAAAAAATTCCCAATTTGTAATGATTTGACAGATGGTGGGTTATTATGATTACGGTCTTCTTTGTAATAGGTGAAGTGCCAAAGTCGTCTTCAGTTGCTTTTGGAGAGCGTAAATCAAGATCAGACTGCAAAGAATGTGTAGTTTGATCGTAGATCATCTTTGTCCTGGTTTTTTTTCCCAAATAATACCAAGAAAAGACTGAATTAGTCATATTTCCGCTGTTTTTCCTATCCTAAAATTACCATTTCCGTATTCGGAGCACTTGGTGGTTGGTGCGCAGCCTGGTACCCTGTATCTCTACAGTTGATATGATAATTGGCAACCATTTAACCCTTTACCAAATGACAAATTTTAGTTTAAAAATTGGAAGCATTTGCAGATAACAAAATAAATGTAGCTCAAATGATGTCTTTGATATGGCAGAAAACATTGTGGGGAAAGGAGAAAATGCTGGTTAACTTACCAGCATTTTCTCCTTTTCCAACAATGTTTTTTAAAGGCTTCTTTCACAGGGCCAGGTTTGTGGGTTAAAGGGTTAAGTATTACTGTAAACTGCATAGAAGATTAATGCAGCAGTGCTGACAAACAGCCACTGAATAAACGAGCTCCTATTTCAAAATCTCGGAATTGGGGCCGTTTTGTTACCATTATTACTTTCTAGAATGAAAAGAATAACATAAAACAAGACAAGAATTTATATCTTACGAAAAAACAGATAACAGGGTTCCCACAACTTTCTGCATGCAAAATTCCAGACTTTTTCAAGGATTTTTTTTCAAAATTCAAGGTTTTTTGCGATAGAAGAACTGGAACTGCAAAATCTTTTAAAAGCTACTTTCTTACATACATTCCTTGTTTTAATGAAAAATTGAGATTTAAAGAACATTGTAACAGCATGATAGTTATTTCATTTCTTTACTTGGCCAGTTACAAAACTACAAAGGACCAAATATAGATTCAGATCAGCCTATCCATACAGGCAGTTAATAAGGATCCATGCTGTTCTCTTAGAGTTCCTACAAGTAATGAAGAGTTTGAAGGCAAATAGTATAGATCCTTATAAGACTACATAACCAGGCAAATTGGGAACAATAGGACCATGATGGTCCTGTATCACTCACCTGAGTACTAAGCAGTAAAGGTCTACAGTGAAGATAAATGCCAAATATCAAAGTTCAAGGCCAAATACTTTTGACAGGGTATGTAACTGTGCAAAAAGCATTTTCTTCTTTTCCCAAAATGCTTTCACAACCCTTCTTCTTCAAGGTCATTGAAAGTCAGGATTGTATAGTAAGGGATTGAATTAACTTTCAGAGGTAAGGCATTCATTTCCTGGTCAAAATGGTGGTCGAATGACAGATTTAAAAACATCACTCGCTCATTGTTAAGACACAAAAGACATGTATGCCAAGGACTTTAGAAGACAACCGTCAACGCGGATGGATGGGCCAACTGACTGTAATTGGTCCGTAATGAAATTATACATTTAGTCCCCTTTCTTGATAACATGTTGTTTCATGAAATAAAATCAAATAACTATTGTCTATGGCTTAACAAGATGAATTTTAATTACATTTTGTCCTGTAATGAAAGAGATATTGGTCCACAGTAGAAATATACACCAAGCCCCCTTTTTCCATGACATGACATTTAATGAAAAAATGTAAAATATCGTTAGTGGCAAACTATCATAAGGAACACATGTACATAAATTCCATCTTGTTTCAGTGCAGAAGAATTTTAAAGTTTTCCTTCTTTGTTCGCATGCTCAAACTTGTGACCACCAGGGTTGGGCCAGTTTGAACCCCTGGGGCATCATATGAACAAACTTAGTAAAGGTCCTCTAGAAGATAGTACATACAAAATATCAAAGCTCTAGGACTTCCAGTTTCAGAGAAGAAAAAAAAGTTTCCGTCTTAGTTCCAATGTTTAAAATTTGTGACCCCTGGGGCGGGGCCAGTTTGAAGCCCGGGGGCATCATATGAGCAATCTTGGTAGAGGTCCAATAGCAGATATTGCATACCAAATATCAAAGCTCTACAACTTCGTGTTTCAGAGAATAGATTTTTCAAAGTTTTTATTATTCCCATGTTCAAACTTGTGACCCCCACGGTGGGGCCAGTTTTGACCCCCAGTAGCATTATATGAACAATCTTTGTAGAAGTCCACTAGGAGATGCTACACACCAATTATCACAGCTCTATGCCTTCTAGTTTCAGAGAAGATTTTCAAAGATTTTGCTTTTTTTTTCCTTTGGTTGCCATGGCAACTAGAGTTATGGGTGGAATAACTTTGGTAGAGATTCAAATAAGGGACATCCCTGCCAAGTTTCATCACGACTGGCCAAGTGGTTTAGGAGGAGAAGATGTTAAGAAATTGTGGATGATGCACCACAGACATAGGGCAATCACAAAAGCTCACCTTGAGCACAAACCGTTCAGGTGAGCTAAAAATGTGTTGTTTTTTCTAATATTGGGTATTGTCTTCTTTATGATTTAAGACACAGAATCAAGTATTTGCATATCATTTACTATCATAGTGCACGACAGTTTTGTTGTAAGCCTTCAAATAGAGGTTCTTTTCCCTCTTCAATGAAACTAAAACCTAATTCAAAAGTACCATGTTTTACTTTCACTTTTATAGTTCATTTTTCATGACCTGAAATACATGAATGAATAAATTGGTCGTTTCAAAGGGCAATATCCCTGCTTTTAAAGTTTCTGAAAATATGAATAATCGTTACTTTGTTAGATTTAGTACTTGAAGTGTTTTGATCCATGATTGCAGACGAGCGCTTACTTTCAGTTTCCCCTGACTCGTGACACTCGTCAACCTCATTCCGACTATAATCATAACGTGGCTTCATAAAGATACAGTCTTTTAACCTTTTAGACCCCTATGGATTTAAATTTTCAGTAATATTTACTGTTTTAGCTCATTTTCATGTCAATTCCCTTCAGCTCGTCTCCCGGAAAATACAAAGCACAGCTGCATTGTATTTTAGGATAAGTACCGAGTTCTCCAAAATCAATACGCTGGATCCCGGTTTGTCTAAATGTTAGAATAACTATTCCGGGACCAGTGAACCTACAAAAAGACCGTATGTATTTGGGAAATTCACCCTCTTTGGTTTATATATCTATTGTAGAAAATATTGGACCTTTATCCAAAAAATGGAGGACGCAGACCGCAGATTAATATGGTCCGGAATTCTTGTTTCATACCCAAAACGTTTCGTACTTTTCCCGTTTTTTTCCCGACTTTTCATAGATATAACAAAATTCAAGACTTTTTCAAGACCGGGAACGGGTTTTACGAAATTCCCGACTTTTTCCCGTTTTCCCGACCCCGTGGGAACCCCGAGATAAACATGGTCCATAAATTTATGGTATTTCAATCAAGAGTTGAACTCTACGATGCCTAAATAGGAAAAGGATCGGTACTGGACCAACTCTTGTAAATCATAGAAAATTATAATAAACAGGGTTGCAATTAAGTGGAATACCTATACAAGTTCAATTAGATTTTTTTGGGTCGAAATAACTGGGGTCCGAGTTGACTACTTCTGTCATCTCCGACTGGCAAACGTCAAAATGCAAGGATTAACATAATCAATATTCTGTTCATAGATAGAAATAATTCACGCACAATTTTCCTATTTGTCGAAAAAATAATTGAATCGTTGATTCCTTCAGATTTTTCATGATTGCAGAATAAACCGTGTCACTGTCAGTGACTGTCTAAGACGAGAGAATAACGCGGTGCAAGCTTGGAATTAAAGCACAAATTCCCCAGACATGTCCTGGCATAATTTCAATGGTTCGATCAATCAAACAGCAAATGTAGGAATTACTTTGTTTACCTCACCATAATATCTTTTATTGTGTAAAAAACAACATTCTGGTTATCAATTTTACGATGCCAATCAAAAATTCGGGAATATCTTCCTTGCTTTGTTCATTAGTGTAGAGAGAGCTTCAGCAAGGGAGGTAATCAATCGATTCTTCTTACAAAGTCGATAATCAAAGCGCCGATAACGCTGGGCAACGTTTCTCTTCGGAAGGCTTCTTTTGTGTCCATATGTTTTTTTTCATCTGCTTTATCTAATTCAAATTTTCTATTCACTGAACAGAAACTGCATTATTTCTTCTCAACAACCTCTTAAAATGGCAACTAACCAAACTAGACTAAATGGGTTGACGTGGGTCAGAATCTAGAAACTTTCGTCATCTAGAACTGGATGTCTACGTACAGTCTTCCTGTTCTGGGACTGTCGACTGATCATCTATATTATGTACCTTTGTCATCTACATGTACTTGGGTTTTCAAGATTCCATCCTATACTGTTGTCATCTACAAGTATTTGGGCTTACTAGGATAATCAATGTATAGTAGGCCTACGTAGTCTATGGTCATCTACCAGTGCTCGTACTGACAAGGGTCATCTAATTTGGTCGTCTATCGGTACTGGGGCTGTACACACTGTGATTACCTGCCAGTTCTGGGGCGTACATGGGTCATCTATACAGCGTGGCAATCTACAGGCTGAGCACTGCGGGTCATTTGTCTATACAGAGCTCTGTCATCTACCTGTACATAGCACTTGGAGCTTACTCGTGGGGACCAACGGTGACTCAGTCGTCATCAATATCTATACTTGGGCTGACAAGGGTAATCTGCTTATACTGGTCACCTTCCTGAACTGGAACTGATGATGGCCGTCTGCACGCACCTGCATCATCTTAAAGTAGAACAATATCATCTTCCTTTCTTTTTCATACATTAACTTACGCATGTGATTTCTTCAATAGATTATTACAGAGAATTTCAAGAATCTCTAGTTCAAGTCCACACACACTAGTTGTCCTGGAAATTCCTCCAATTAGCATCCAGAATTGGAATGGACTGAAATCATATAGCTCACCTGAAGATGTATACCTATCAGATAATGAAGTAAACCAACAAATCGATGAAATAAATGCTCTTATTAGAACGTTTAATACTGAAAACTCTGGTAATTCTTCACCGCGCTTCGGACTGGACTTAGAAATTAGTAGGAAGGATAAAAAGAAGAAATCAACAGTGAAAGCTGTGAATTTCAATTTACTCCTTGACGGCATCCATCCAAATCCAGAACTGAGTAAGCTATGGATGATTAGGACCCTGAAATGCATTAGTTCAGTATAAGAAATTAAATCAATTCAATTCAGTTAAAAACTATAATTAGCTTAAGCGATAATTTCAAAATGGCTGAAGGAGACAGAAACGACTTCAGGAAAATATTATCTCTTGGAACACGAACTAGCACGCCCAAAAGTAAATCAACCTCGTCAGAAAACGCAAAAAAAAAAAATCGAGATCCGGCTCTGACTGTGATTTATGTCCACAGTGTGAAACGAATCCGTGAAGGAACCGAATACCTTGTCTGTGTACATTGCGGTTTAAGTTTTTGTAGAAACTGTACCAGTATTTCCAAAAGACAATTTAAACTCATCACAACTCCAGGATTAAACCTGTCATGGACCTGTCCAACATGCAAATATACTCTACCAACCCTGCTACGACTAGATAGCTCAGTCGCAGAAATAAAAAAGACAAACAATGAAAGATTAACCAAACTAGAGTTGAATGTGGCAGAAATTGATATTAAATTGGATAAAAAAAATTGAGCAGGAGACAAAAGCAAAAATCGACAGTCTTAAAGACGAAATCACAGATAAATTGGCAAATGAATTGAATGAAAAAATAGACTTAAGAGTTAAAGAAATAGATGCCAGAAAAAGACGCAGTCAAAACTTGATGATATATAATCTCCCAGAATCTAAAGATGACAACCCAGACCAAAGAAAAGAATTTGGCAAGAATCTTTTTAATGAAATTGCTTCAAATTTGGATGTCAAATTGGATGATTTCAAAGGTTATAGAATTGGAATAAGATCAACAGATAAAATAAGACCTCTCAAAATTGTTTTTGATAATAAAAAGAATAGAAGAGATTTCCTATCACAAGCAAAACATATAAGGTTAAAAGCACCTGATAAATTAAAAAAGACCATAATTACTGCAGATATGACTCCAGCACAGAGAGAAGAAAGAAAGACACTGTTACGAGATTTTGAGCAAGCAAGGCTTAAACACAAAGGGGCTAAAGCAAGAGATAACAAAATAATCATACCAAATGAGGCATCTGATTTGAATAAAAGCAAACAAAAAAACGAACAACCAGGGCACAAAAAACCCAAGACCAACGAAAACGAAGAAGATGAAAACTACCAAAAACTTATTATGTATCAAACTGATGAAACAATGATAAATCACATGGACGATACAGTATTAGACCCAGAAATTACAGTAGTTGGAGGTTACCAAGTATAT